>JAPVLO010000021.1:7742994-8975659 GCA_027257055.1 Cephalopachus bancanus | reverse complement strand
CATCTCCCTGATGATTAGTGAGGTTAAACATTTCTTCATGTGTCTGTTGGCTGCTCGGATGTCTTCCTTTGAGAAGTGTCTGTTCATATCTTTTGCCCATTTTATAATGGGGTTGTTTGTTTTTTTCTTTTCAGAATGTTTGAGTTCCTTGTAGATCCAAGATGTTAAGCCTTTGTCAGACCTGGAGTTGGCAAATACTTTTTCCCAGTCTGTAGGCTGTCTCCCTGCTCTCTTGATGGTTTCTTTGACTTTGCAGAAGCTTGTCAGTTTAATAAGGTCCCACTTGTCTATCTTCTCTCTTATGACCTGTGGGTTTTGGGTTTTGTTCAGGAATTGGATGCCAGTTCCGATTTCCATGAGGGTATGTCCTTCATTTTCTAAGGTTCTTATGGTTTGAGGTTTTACATTTAGGTCTCTGATCCATTTGGAGTTAATTTTTGTGTATGGGAATAGATAGGGGTCCTGTTTCAATCTTCTGCATGTGGTCAGCCAGTTTTCCCAGCGCCATTTCCTGAATAGGTTCTCCTCTTCCCAGTGGTAGGTGGTGGAAGCTTTGTCGAAGATGAGTTGGTTGAGAAATTGAGGTTTTGCTTCTGGAATTTCAACTCTATTCCATTGACCTATATGCCTGTTCCTATACCAATACCAAGCTGTTTTGATGATTGTAGCTTTATAGTAAAGTTTGAAGTCTGGTAATGTGATACCACCTGCTTTGTTTTTTTTTTTGCTGAGGAATGTTCTGGCTATTCTTGGACATTTGTGTTTCTGTATGAATTCCTGTGTTGTTTTTTCTAGGTCTGAGAAGAATATTGCTGGTAATTTGATGGGTATTGCATTGAATCTGTAGATTGCCTTAGATAAGATGGACATCTTCACAATGTTGATTCTTCCAATCCATGAGCATGGGATATTTTTCCACTTGTTTGTGTCATCTTTGATTTCTTTGAGCAGTGTTTTGTAGTTTTCATTGTAAAGGTCTTTCACGTCTCTGGTTAAGAAGATGCCAAAGTATTTCATTTTCTTTGTGGCTATTGTGAATGGAATTGTGGTTTTTATTTGGGTTTCTGTTTGTTTTTTATTGGTGTAAAGAAATGCGATTGTCTTTTGCACATTTATTTTATATCTTGAGACTTTGCCAAAGGCCTTTATCAGTGTAAGGAGGTTTTTGTCAGATTCTCTTGGGTTTTCAAGTTACACGGTCATATCGTCTGCAAAGAGAGATAACTTGACTTCCTCTTTTCCTATTTGGATACCCCTGATTGCCTTCTCTTCTCTGATTGCTCGAGCCAGGACTTCCAATACTGTGTTGAAGAGGAGGGGTGAGAGTGGGCATCCTTGTCTTGTTCCAGTTTTCAGGGGAAATCGTTCCAATTTTTGTCTGTTTAGGAGTATGCTGGCTGTGGGTTTCTCGTAGATGGCTTTTACTATTTTGAGGTATGTTCCCTGTATGCCTAGGTGTTCAAGGGTTTTTATCAAGAAGGGGTGCTAGATTTTATCAAAAGCTTTTTCTGCATCTAATGATATAATCATGTAGTTTTTGTTTTGATATATGTTGATGTATTTAATTACATTTATGGTTTTACAAATGTTGAACCAGCCTTGCATCCCAGGGATGAAGCCTACTTGGTCATGATGGATGATTTTTGAGATGTGTTGTTGAATCCAATTTGCTAGGATCTTGTTGAGAATTTTAGCGTCTATGTTCATCAAAGATATTGGTCTGTAGATCTCTTTCTATGTTGGATCTTTACCTGGCTTGGCTATCAATGTGATATTGGCTTCGTAAAATGATTTGGTTTTTTTCTCTTTTTTTCTTGGTCAGTCTACTAGGGGATCATCGATCTTGTTTATTCTTTCGAAGAAGCAGCTTTTTGTTTCATTGTTTTTTTTTATTATCTTTTTGTCTTCTTCTTTGTTTTTTTTTTTTTTTTGAGTTGGAGTCTCACTCTGTTGCCCAGACTGGATTGCAGTGGCCGCTTCTGGCCACCACAGCCTCGACTTGCTGGGCTCCGGTGATCCTTACGCCTCAGCCTTCCATGTAGCCGGAATTACAGACATGTGCTACCACGCCTGGCTGATTTTTTGATTTATTGTAGAGATGAGGTCTCGCTGCCCAGGTGGGTCTCAAACCCGCAGGCTCAGGTAATCCACTCACCTCAGCCTCCTAAAGGCGCGGGATTACAGGCTGAGCCACCGAGCCCGGCTTCTTTTTGTCTTCTATGTCCTGGATTTGGGCTTCTATTTTGGTGATCTGGATTCTTCTGCTGAAATTAGGGTTTTTGTGTTCTTGCTTTTCCAGCTTCCTTAGGTGGCTTGTTAGGCTGTTAATTTGTGATCCTTCCATTTTCTTCATGTGCATTTGTAGGGATATAAATTCCCTTCTTACTACAGCTTTCATGGCATCCCAGAGATTTTGGTAAGATCTTTCTTCATTTTCATTTATTTCCAGGTATCTTTTGATCTCTGTTTTGATTTCATCATTGACCCAGGAGTTGTTTAGCATCATGCTGTTTAGTGTTCATATCTTTGTGGGTTTTAGGGGGACCTTGTTGGTGTTAATGTTTATTTTTATTCCACTGTGGTCCAAGAAGGTGCATGGTAAAATTTCAGTCTTTTAAAATTTGCTTATGCTTGTTTTATGGCCAAGTATGTGGTCGATCTTAGAATACGTTCCATGCGGTGATGAGTAGAATGTGTATTTTGTGGTCTTTGGATGGAGTGTTCTGTAGGTATCAATAAAGTCCATTTGGTCAAGAGTCACATTGAAGTTCCGGATCCCATTACTGATTTTTTTGTCCTGATGATCTGTCTAGGGTTGTGAGTGGGGTATTAAAGTCCCCAGTTATGATGGTGTTAGAGTCAATATCTTTCTTTAGTTTTCCTAGAAGTTGCTTTATGAAAGTTGGTGCACCTATGTTGGGTGCATATATGTTTAGGATAGGTATTTCTTGTTGGTCGAGTGAACCTTTTATCATTATGTAGTGGCCCTCTGTATCTTTTTAAATTTTTGATAGCTTAAATGGTATTTTGTCTGAAATTAGGATTGTGACTCCTCCTTTCTTTTGTGTTCCAATAGCCTGAAAATTTGTTTCCCATTCTCTTACTTTGAGTCTGTGTATGTCCTTTCTAGTGAGATGGGTCTCTTGAAGGCAGTATATTGTTGCCTGGTGATATTTTATCCATTTTGCCATTCTATGTCTTTTCAGTGGTGCGTTTAGTCCATTCACATTCAGGCTAATTATGAAATGTGAGAGTTCATCCCTGTCATAGAGTTCTTATAGAGTTGTTGTTATTCCACTTGGTTTTTTTGTCTTTCTTTTGGTTTGGGGGTTGGTTTGTTTGTATTTTATTCTTTTTCCTGTACTCTTGTGAAGAACATTGTTCTTTTTTCCTTTTCTTCTGTGTTTAATACTTTCTTAAGTGTTTTATGTAGAGGTGGTTTGGCGGCAGCGTAAGAGTCCTTAGGGATTGAATATCTGGGAAAGATTTTAATTCTCCCTCACTGATGAAGCTTAACTTGGCTGGGTGGGTTATTCTAGGTTGAAATTGTTTATGTTTTAGGACTTTGAAGATACGGCTCCAAGCTCTCCTAGCCTGCAGGGTTTCTGTCGATAAATCTGCTGCTATTCTAATTAGTCTTCCGTGGTAGGTGATCTGGTCTTTTTCTCATGCTGCCTTTTGGATTTTTTCTTTTATACCTACTTTGTTTAGGCGAATTATTATGTGTCTAGGAGTTGGTCTTCTCATTTGTTGTCTTGCAGGAGTTCTCTGACTCTCTTGTGTTTGAATTTTTGAATCACTGATTAGATAAGGGAACTGTTTTTGAATGATCTCATGGAAAGTTCGTTCCAGTGTGGTCTCTGTCTCTCTTTCTGCCTCACGAAGGCCAATTACTCTTAGGTTTGGTCTCTTGAAGTAATCACTCATCTGTTGAAGGTTTTGTTCTGTCTTTTTGAGCTGATTTTCTGTGTTTTTAAGAGTTTGGGTTAGTTCTATATTTTGGTCCTCAAGCTCTGAGATTCTTTCTTCTGCTTGGGTAATTCTGCTTTCCATGCTTATCAGTTTGTTATTTATTTCATTCACAGTATTCTTTATTACTGTTATCTCAGATATCAGCTCCTTCCTAGTTTCTTCTTGTGTCTCCTCAGTTCTTTTTAATCTCTCCATTAATGTCTTAATATCTAGGTTTGTAGTTTGGGACCCTTCATTCTGAGGGCTCTTCATTGTTTGCATTCCCTAGTCAGTTTTCTCAGTGTCTTCCCTCCCAGGGGTATGGGAGAGACCCATACTCTTCTTTTGGTTTGTCTTCATTTGTGTAGATTTTTCTCTCTCCCCCTTTCCCTCCCCTTCTTTAATTCTGTTTTTGAGGGAAGGTGGGGTTGCTTTTGTTTCACTTGTGCAATATCCTATTCTTCCTTATGAGGGTCTTCTGGCTTTGTTCACTTTTGAAGTTGGAGTGTGAGCTGCGGGCTGTACTTTTTGCAGTTTTGAGGTTTAATTGAGGGGGAAGCTGTGGTTCAGAATGTGTATGCTGATTCTAGTATCCACCAACAGGTGTATGAGCACACTGGAACCCATTTACCACTGCCTTACAATCTGTCTGTGCAGCGGTATGTAGGCTTGGTCCCTAGATTAAACGGAGGTATAAAAGAAGAAAATAATGGAGGAAGAAGGGGTTAGTAGGAAGTTAGAAGGAGAGAAGAGCAAGAGGGAAAACAGATATACATACCAACTAACAGGTGAGAAAGAGACACAAGGCCGAGAGAAGTGGAAAAAAAAACACGTAAGAAAGATTCCCTAAAGAATACTGGTACACAGACAGACCAATAAAGTCACGAAACAGTGTAAGTCAGAAAGCAAACAACAAAAGTGATCAAAGCAAACAGTCAAAATGATAAAATCAAAAGTCAAAATAAGAGATCAAACTAAAGTCACTTCAGTTCTGATATCCTGCCTTTCCCCTTTGTTTTTCATTGCAGGCAGCCAGATTTACTCACAGTTTGGGTTTGTTTTTTTTTTTTAGCCTGCTGTCTGGGATGCTTGTGATGCTTAATTGCTTTTGTCTGATTCAGCATAGGGGTGGGGCTTTGTCTCCTGTTTAGTGACGTTACCTTAGGAACTGAGGTGGGGGTTGCTGGTAGGTGGGCAGGCTAATGCAAATCTCTGCCTGGAGAATGGCCAAGGTGGCAGTGTCACTTTCATAGATCGTTTCTCTCCGCTTGTCTGGGTCCCCAAGCTTAGGGTCATGCTCTGAGTGCCTCAGCCAGGGTGGGCCCAGAGCTCCAGAGCTCCAAAGCTCCAAAGGACAAGTGATGAGTGGTGAGAGTGGCCCTGGGCCCCCCACAGGGTACTTTAGCCAGGAATGGGACCAGTGTTTCTGAGGGGTGGGCGCCCAGAGCCTCCCTGAGTGACCAGTGGCTTGGTGCTGGGTGCTGGGCGAGAGATGATGTAGCCAGGGAGGGAGCTGAGACCTGAGACTCCCACGCATGTGGGAGTTGTGTATTGGTGGAACAGCAGCAGCGGGGGGCTGCAATATCCAGCCCTGCGTGGGACTGAAGGTCCCTGGGCCTCGGACCAGTGCGGCTGGCGGTGGGGAGGGGGATGGGGGAAGAAAAGTAAGAGTCTTTTTGGGAACTCACGTTCAGAGAATCTCACAAGTCCACCTATGCCGTCACCATCTTACCAGAACCCCCTACTTTCAGTTTTCAAAGGGCTTGTACTTTCCCAACCTTCTGATTTTCTTTGTAACCTAGAAATTAAATATGTCTTTATTTTAAGAATATCTTCTTATTTTAAAGGTAATTTATGTTTTTATTTAAGTTATAAAATTACATGCTTATTAAGAAAATTTGGAAAATTATGGTGAAATTGGAAGAAAATAAAATTATCAATAACTCCATACTAGTAGACAGTCATTGTTAATACATTATTGTTTCCTTGTAATGTTTTCTGTTCCTATATATTTATTTGTATTGTAGAAAACTATGTATCTATAGCATATATGTGGCAGATTCAGTTACATGTGGTTGAGACCATGCTCTATCTGTATAGATTCATATTCTATCTTTTAAAAATTCTGTTGTATATAAAATATTTTCCTATATCTTTAAACATTCTTTTAAAAATATTTTCAAACTTGTTTTTTAATTGAGAAATAAAAATGGTATACATTTATTGTGTACAACATATTGCTTTGAAATCAGTATGAGTATACATTGCACAATGGCTAAATTGAGGTAATTAACATGCATTGCCTCACACACTTTTTTTGTGGTTTAACACTTAAACACTTATTCTCATACCAGTTTTCAGGAATACAAACCCTGTTATTAACTGTACTTATCATGTTTTACATTAGGTCTCTTGAACTTATTCCTCTTATCTAGTTGTAAATTTGTGTTTTGTGTCCTTTGACCAGCTATCTTCCCAGCCCTCTACTCCCCCAGTCTCTGGTAACTACCAGCCTACTTTCTGCTTGTGAATTTAACTTTTTTAGGTTCCATATATAAGTGGAATCATGCAATATTTATCTTTTGTTGCCTGGCTTATTACACTTAACATATTGCTCTCCAGGTTCCTGCAAATCACCCATGTTCCTGCAAATGACAGAGCTTCCTACTTTTTAAAGCTGTATAGTATTTTATTGTATGTGTAGATAACATTTTCTTAATCCATTAATCTGATGGACACTTAGGCTGATTCTATATCATGGCTATTGTGAATAGTGTTGTAGTGAACATGGTAGTGCAGATATCTGTTTGATATACTGATTTTATTTTCTTTGGATATATATGGTAGTGGGATTGTTTGATCATGTGAGTCATATAGTAATTCTTTTTATTTTTTGAGTTGGGATTTCACTCTTTTGTCCAGGCTAGAGTTCAGTGGCATGATCATGGTTCACTGTAGCCTTGACCTCCTGGGCTCAGGCAGTCTTTCTGCCTCAGTCTCCCAAGTAGCTGGGACTATAGGCATGTGCCATCATGCCTGGCTAATTTTTTTTGTAGAGATGAGATCTCGCTATGTTTCCCAGGCTGGTCTTGAACTCCTGGGCTCAAGCAATCCTCTAGCCTCGGCTTTCTAGAGTGCTGGAATTACAGGCGTGAGCCACCATGCCCAGCTGATAGTTAGTTCTATTTAAAATTTTTTGAGGAATCTTTATATTGTTTTCCATAATGGCTATACTAATTTACATTCCAACCAACAGTGTGCAGGGGTTCCTTTTTCTCTATATCCTTGCCAGCACTTGTTGTTGTTCATCTTTTTGATAGTAGCCATTCCAACAGGTATGATGTAATATCTCATTGTGGTTTTAATTTGCATTTCCCTGATTAGTGAGGTTGAACATTTTTTCATATACCTGTTCACCATTTGTATATCTTCTTAATAATATCTATTCAGATCTTTTGACTATTTTTAAAATTTGGGTTATCTGCTTTTTTACTGTTGAGTTGTTTGAGTTCTTTATATATTTTGGACATTAACTCCTTATCAGATGTATGGTTTGCAGATACTTTCTCTCATTTTGTATGTTGTCTCTTCACTTTGTTGTTTGTTTCCTTGGCTATGCAGAAGTTGTTTAGGTTGATGTAATCCCTATATTTGCTTTTGTTGAGTGTGCTTTTGGGTTCATATCCCCCCAAAATTTTTGTCTAAACTAGTATCTCCCTGTTTTTTTCTAGTTGTTTTACAGTTTCATGTCTTATGTTTTTGAACATTTTAATAGCTACATACGATCCCATTTGTATGAAGTATATATAGTCTGGTATAATTTCAGTAAGACTCAAAAATATACAAACAATTTACTATTCAGGGACACATTCATATGTGTTAAAACTATTTTAGAAACCAAAGTAATAATAAATTCATGAGAATGGTTATATCTGGAAGAAAGGCAGGTGGGCAGGTGAGATGGGGAAATTTATGCAAGCAATTGGGAAAGTCTTAGTTCTTTTTTTTTTGAGTCGGAGTCTCACTCTGTTGCCCAGGCTAGAGTGCAGTGGCTTGCTCACGGCCACTGCAGCCTTGACCTGTTAGGCTCAGATGATCCTCCTGCCTCAGCCTTCCAAGTAGCTGGAAGTACGCCACCACACCTGGCTAATTTTTCTTGATTTATTGTAGAGATGAGACGAGGTCTCACTAAGTTGCCCAGGCTTGTCTCTAAATATTTACATATGTTCTTTTGCATATGCTACACATTATATTTATTAAATATTTTAAGAAAAACCATTGGAATATAGGAGACCAATTGCTACTGTGGGCTTTACTTTAACTTTGTTATTTTTTAGTTCCAAGTTCATTTTAGATTTTATTTGCCATTATCATATATATATTGTATTCTTTATTTGTGAGCCTAAGGGCAAGAACTGTTGCAGTGTCTCTGCACATCAGTGACATGGGTGCTGTCCCCAGGATTGCCATAGTGATTGTTTTATTGAGATCATGTTCATGGATCACCTTTTCTGTCCAAAGCATTTGCCAGGGACTAGAAAGGTTATATTCTCCCAGTGACCTGAGATGTTAGAGAGCTCACTGCAGAGCTGCTCAGGCCTGTCTCTCAAACAGCACTGAGGGTCATCCTGCAGAGGAGGCAGGAGCATGGAAGGACTGCAGATAAGGGGATTGGGCCAGAGTAGGAAGTATCTATGAGGAACTAAAAACAGTGAAATTTGAAGACAGGCTTTGAGAACTAAACTGCTATGTTTTGATGCAGTTCAGACTTAGGGTAGCTAAGGCTTCACCTTCCTTTGAGATGATTATCTCATCTGCTTAGGTGCCAGTCTTCCTAACTTCTGACATTGTGTGAGAATAAGTGTGGCGTATTATTGGATTGTTTTTACTTTTGCAGCTGCTTATTTTACTTTTGAACTTATTCCAACATTAAAGCTTATTGGTAGTGAGTCATATATTTAAAAAATCATTAGTTTCTAATTTTGTATAGTAGTTAATATTATCATATTTTAAAACTATAATTATAGTATTTATAGTATGTGTAGAGTATTTAATGCCTTCCATGAGTTATTTCATTAAGAACACCAGGTGCAGTTTTGGGCAAAACATTAATAACCTGAATTTTATTTCAGGATTGTTTTGAAACCTCCATTTATTAAAAATTTTATTCTTTTCAGAGTCATATTAAATCTGTAGACTCAGGAGAAACTAACATAGATGGAGCCATAGGTGAGTAGCCCATGGGATTGCTGATGTCATTGTTTGAAGTACTTTGACACTGTGATTTAGAACATGTAAATAAGCAACTACAGTAAATTATCTGTATTTCCAGGACTGACAGCATCGGAAGAATTTATCAAGATCACGTTGTCGACTTTTGAAGCAATAATACAGTATCCTATTTTGTTGAAAGACTATCGCTCTACGGTCAGTTCTGGCAGCTTTTGAAAAAAAGTGCTTTTATTTTTCCTTGGTAATTCTGTATCTAAAGAGACCTAGTTTACATATGCTTGGCTCATATGTGTTCCTTACACGAAGTAACAGTTCAGAAAAGTACTTCCCCGCCCCAGAATGAACATAAGAAATCCCTTCCCTCTTTTTCTTTTACTTTCTTGGGATTTTTCTTTTCGTATTATTCTCTTTCCCTTCTAGTCCACACCTTCCCCGCAGCCTACTTGTATCTTCTTGCCTGATTATTTGTTTCATTTGTTGTAACAAACCCTTAGAGCAGAGTTTCTCAACCTTAACATTAAGGCATTTTAGGATGGACAATTTTTTGTTGTAGGGATTGTGTTGTGCATTGTAAGATGTTTAGCAGCACTCCTGGCCTCTCCCCACTGAATGCTCCCCACTGAATGAAAGGTGGTACCCTTTCCATCTCATATATCCTCTGGGTGGCAAAATTGCCCCTTTTGAGGACCTGTGGCTTAGAGGGATCCTTAGGTGAGCCAGGTGCTCAAGCCTCTCTCCTTTTTGCAAAAAGACACCCCAGAAGAGGAGCTAGGTAGGACAAGAACTAGGTGGTGGTACAAGTAGCAGTACCAGGTTTGTCAGGCAGGGGCCTTCCCTAGGAGCTGCAGTGGAGCAGGACAGGGTCCCATCTTTCCCTCCTTTACCCTCCCACCTCCTACCTGCCCCTCTCCTGAAGCACTGATGGTGTGGCGGGGTGGGGGATGTGTGCCTTGCTCCCAGGCTTCTGGCTGTTGTTCCAGTGTCCCATCTCATTTAGCGTTTGACCCAAATAATAGTGATTGCTTTAGGGTAACAAATTGTTGGTCATCTGAGGCATAACCCAGCAGAGGCACTGATATGAAAATGTTTTTTGAATCTCAAACAACTAAACCTATAGGCAAAGTTTTAGACAGCAGTCTCTCATGGGGACTACCTGCAATGATGAACCAAAGTACAGGATTCAGAATTTAAAATTGTGACAGAAAAAGAAATTATGAAATAAAGAAAAAGTTATTTTTTAACAATTTCATGGTCACGTAGATACCATTGTAGAACTGAATCCTGGAATTCGTTTCCTCACACTCTTCTTTTTTACTCCCAGCCCCTTCCCAGCTCCTTTGTTTGCGTTGAGTCTTTCACTTAAATAGTGTCTTCCTTGGTTTGTGACATCTTGAAATTAGTTCACTTATGATTTGGGTTTTTGTTATATGTATATTATACATTTTAATTTATAAAATGTGGTTTAGAATGCCAGAAAAATATGTATCTTTCTTTCTTTTTCTTCTTTTTTTTTTTTGAGTTGAAGTCTCACTCTGTCACCCCGGCTGGAGTGCAGTGGTAGGCTCACAGCCACCCCAGCTTTGACCTGCGATCCTTCCACCTCAGCCTTCCAAGTAGCCAGAACGACAGGCACTCACTACCACGCCTGGCTAAGTTTTTAAAAAAAATTTATTGCAGAGATGAGGTCTTGCCAAGTTGCCCAGGCTGTTCTTGAGCCCATGGACTAAGGCGATCCCTTCACCTCGGCCTCCTAAAGTGCTGGAATTATAGACTTGAGCCACTGCGCCCAGCTGTATCTTACTTTCTTAACAAGGAATTATTGTTAAAATTAGGTGCAAATGACTTTATTTTGGAATTTCGGGTGCTGATGAACACACTTAGTGTTTTTGTGGAATAGTATTTATAAGAATATGCAACTTCTTAAATATTATAATGTAAAGATATACCCCCAGCTACCTGTACTTTAAAAAGTGAACAATTCATGGAAGTGATTCTTAAGTTCACATATTTTTTCACAATTGCTTTATAAAGATGCTTCCTTCTTTTCTAGTTTTCATTTACTTCAGAAATTTTTCTTGAAATTTTATTCTCTAGCTTACTTTAAAAATTTTCTTAACTTTTTTTTTTGAGTTGGAGTCTCACACTGTCACCCATGCTAGAGTACAGTGGCACACTCATGGCCACCACAGCCTCAACCTCCTGGGCTCAGGTGACCCTTCTGTTTCAACTTTCCAAGTAGTTGGAACTACAGGTGTATGCCATCATGCTCAGATAATTTTTTGATTTATTGTAGAGACAAAGTCTTGCCATGTTACTCAGGCTGGTCTTGAATCCGTGGGCTCTAGCAATCCTCTTGCCTCTGCCTCCCCAAAATGCTGGGATTACAGGCATGAACCATCGTGCCCACCCTGAAATTTTCTTAACATTTTAACAAGATTGCATTTGCTTCAACAATGGTCAGACAACAGTGATGGTATTCCAAAGTATCAAGCATTTATATATCCCAAATCTTAAGGCTTTTTAAGATGTGTTTGACTCCTTGTATTAGAGAAAGTTGTTAAAAGATAATATGGAAACATCAGAGTTCTGACCTTGACTCTCCAGTTTTCTTCTTATTTTAGCTCCAAGAAGGAAGTATAGAATTATGAGAAAGATGGAAAATAAAAAGTTCAGTGAATTTTCCTTAAAATCTTTTTTGTGTCTGATTCAAAGGTTCAAGTCAATTTTATTCACAGTTATCTTTAACTGTAAGTGATCATTCAATATTGACTGCCTTGCCTTTTATATACTAAGTACTACTCTGGGTACAAAGGAAAGATAGAAGTGAACAAAACAGAGTACCTACTCTCATGGAACCTACACTTGAAGTAGGGTGATAGACAATAACAAATATTCAAGTAAATATATGTCAGTTGGTAGTAAGTGCTATGAAGAAAAAATAGGGTGAGTGAGTGGTAGTGATGTTTTATAGAAGGTTATTATCTCTTCAATAATGAGGTGTTTGGGGACCTGACATCTGGGGAAAAGCTTTCTAGGCAGAGGGAGAAGAATGTGTGGGAATTGTAAGGAGTGGGTATTGTCAAGGGCCACTAAGGTAGCTGATGATGCCGCCAGAGTAGAGCAGGCTTTTAGATGAGGGCAGACAAATGGGGCTGGGAAGAGAAGCAGATCATACAGGGCTCTTGGCAGTGGTAATGAGTTTGGATTTTACTCTGATTACTGAGTATTGATTCCTGAATGGTCCCATCTCTGTCCCACATATAATTTTAGTATTTGGCAGTTAGGAATCATTAGTTTTTTCAACAACAACAATTTTTTTTTTGTATTCTCTCTCATGGTTCTAGTGGTTGATTGAGTTCAACAAGGCAGTTTTCACTCAGGGTCTTTTATGTGGTTCCACTCAGGTGATGCCTGGACTGGAATCAGCTGAAGGCTCCTGGGCATCCTCTCTATCTCTGTGTGATCCTCTAGCAGGGTCACTTCAGGTGCCCAGATTCCTTACATGGCAGATCAGGGTTCGAAAGACACGTGTCCCGAGAGAGAGAATAATTATTTTTTGAGGTAGGGAAGTTTCTTCCATCTCTTTATAGTTGTTTTCCTATTCTTGTTTTATTATTTACTATATGATATAAAATATAGAAAAGTATGTTAAATGTATTTAGTTTAACAGATAGTTGCAAAGCAAGCACTCAAGAAATCTCCCTCAGTGATTTACCTGCTTAGGTAACCACTGTCCTGACATTCATAGTAATTGTTCCCATGCATGTTTTATTAGGCCTATATATACATTCCTAAACAATATAGATGGACTTGCCAACTTTTGAGTCTTGTATCAATACAGTATATATTCATTTGTGATTTGTTTTTTCTTTGCTTAGTGTTTGTAAGTAATCCATGTTGTTTAATTTTTCAAGTATAGTATCCCATATGAATATGTGTATATGGATGTATCACAATATTCATTTTTACTCTTGATAGACAGTAAGCTGTTTCTAGTTTGAAAACAACTTTATCAATAAGAAATATTTCTATGATATTGTTTACATATTTTGGTGCACATATGCATGCATTATTTTTAGGGTATATACTTAAGAATAGAATGAGTGGTTATAGGATGTGTGCAGACTCTGTCTGGAAAATGCCATAGTGTTTTCCAAAGGCGTAGTGCCAGTTTACATTCACACTGATAGTACTTGACGCTTCTCATGCTTCCTAACTCTTGTTATTTCAGTGCTATTTCAGATTTTTTTTTTTGAGTTGGAGTCTCACTCCATTGCCCAGGCTGGAGTGCAGTGGCGTGCTCATGAACACCCCAGCGTTGACCTATTGTTGTCCGGCAATCCTTGCGTCTCAGCCTTCCAAGTAGCTGGAACTACAGGTATGCACTATCACACCCAACTAATTTTTGATTTATTGTAAAGACGAAGTCTCACCAAGTTGCCCGGGCTGGTGTCGAACCCATGGGCTCAGGCAGTCCACTCGCCTCGGTCTCCCAAAGTGCTGGGATTACAGCCTGAGCCACGGAGCCCAGCCACCTATACTTTTTTGTAAAGTGTTTGTTCAAGTATTCTTTTGAGTTGACCTTTTCTTATAGAATTATCTGTATTTTCTGGATATTAGCTTCCTGAATATTACTGCCTTTGTCAGATTTTGCTAACCTCATAAAATAAATAGAGGAGTGTGTACTCTCTTTTTCTATCCTCCAGAGTTGAAATTAGCTGGATGTGGAGGCTCACACCTGTAATTCCAGCATTTTGGGAGGCTGAAGCGAGAGGATTGCTTGAACCCAGGAGTTCAAGACCTGCCTCAGAAAAATAACAAGACCTTGTCTCTACAAACATTTAAAAAAATTAGCTGAGCATGGTGGCATGTACCTGTAGTCCCAGCTCCTCAGGAGGCTGAGGAGGGAGGGTTGCTTGAGCTCAGGAGTTTGAGGCTGTGGTGAGCCATGATTCTGCCACTGCACTCCAGTTTGGGAGACAGAGTGAAACCCCGACTCAAAAAAGGAAGGAAAAAAAAGTTGAAATTATTTCTTCTTTGAATATTGGTAGAGTTTGTCTTTGAAGCTATTTAGTTCTGGGTTTTTTTTCAGGGGATTGAAGGTAGTTTTATAGTTCATTTTCTGTATCTTCTTAATTCAATTCTTATTGGTTTTGTTTTTTATGCTTTGGGTTTTTAAATCTATTTTTAAAAATGTATTGGCAAAAATTGGTTCATAATATTTTTTTGCCATATTTTTGTAGTAGCTTTTGTAACTTAATATATCCTTTAAAAATGTTTGCTATCTTTTTGCTCCTTCTTTTTCCTTGACCAATTTAACCAGAGGTTAGTTTTATGAGCTTTATCAACAAGCCATTGTTCAGTTTTACTAAACTCCTTTTTGATGTTTCTTTTCTCTTTTATTTACTTCTGCTCTAATAATCCTTATTTCTTTCATTTTTCTTTGGACGCATTTGCATTCTTTTTCTAGCTTTTTGTGAAAATATTTAGCTTGTTAATTTTTCATATTTCTTTTGTGTAATTTATACATTTAAGATCATATTTCTCTTTAAATACTGCTTAAGCTGCATACCACAAGTTTTGATACATAGAATTTTTTAAAATTTATTTTATTTTATTATAAAGATGTGGGGTACATTTCAGGGTTAGGTATACAAGCATTGATTATGCAGGTAGCCTTGTTGATGAGGTATGCCCCTCCCTCCCCTAGCAGTTTCCATCTGTCAATCCCACCCCTCCTCCCTTGACAATTTCCCATTACTGCCAATCTCTTTCTTATAGTATTATAATAATTGTTCAAGGTCCACTTATGAGTGAAAACATATGATACTCTGTTCTTTGTTTCTGTGATAGATCATTGAGTATAATCGACTCTAAATCCATCCAAGTTGCTGCGAAGTTCATATGTTTGTCTTTCTTTATGGCTGCATAATATTCCATTGCGTATATACACATTTTTTTTTTATCCAGTCCAGCTTCGATGGCCAACACAGTTGGTTCCATGTTTTTGCTATTGTGAATACAGCTGCAACAAACATACATGTGCAGGTATCTTTTTTATAGAATGATTTGAGTTCCTCTGGGTATATTGCCAATAGGGGAATTGCTGGATCATATGGAAGGTCAATTTATAGTTCTTTTGGAAATCGCCACGCTGTCTTCCAAAGAGGTTGCACTAGTTTTCATTCCCACCAGCAGCGTAGAAGCGTTCCTTTTTCTTTGCATCCTCACCAGCATCTGTTGTTGTTTGTTTTATTAATGAAGGCCATTCTTACTGGGGTTAGGTGGTATCTCAAAGTGGTTTTGATTTGCATTTCTCTGATGATGCGTGAGACTGAGTACTTTTTCATGTGCCCGTTGGCTGCCCATATATCTTCTTTTGAGAAGTGTCTGTTCATGTCTTTTG
Source organism: Cephalopachus bancanus (assembly GCA_027257055.1). Classification (NCBI taxonomy): domain Eukaryota; kingdom Metazoa; phylum Chordata; class Mammalia; order Primates; family Tarsiidae; genus Cephalopachus; species Cephalopachus bancanus. Next base: position 8,960,070 of record JAPVLO010000021.1, on the reverse strand, counting down.
TCCACTTTTTTTTTTTTTTTGAGTTGGAGTCTCACTCTGTCACCCAGACTGGAATGCAGTGGCCGTTCCTGGCCACCGCAGCCTCCACCTGCTGGGCTCTGGTGATCCTTCCACCTCAGCCTTCCAAGTAGCTGGAACTACAGGCACGCACTACCATGCATGGCTAATTTTTAATTTATTGTGGAGATGAGGTCTCGCCAAGTTGCCCAGGCGGGTCTTGAACCAGCGGGCTCAGGCAATTCACTCACCTTGGCCTCCCAAAGCGTGGGATTACAGGTTGAGCCACCAAGCCCGGCTTTGTCCACTTTTTGATGGACTGTTTTTTTTTTTTTTCCTTTTGGCCCATTGAATCCTTGTAGATCCTAGATGTTAGGCCTTTGTCAGATTTACAGTTGGCAAATATTTTTTCCCATTCTGTGTACTATCTCCCTGCTCTCTTGATGGTTTATTTTGCTTTGCAGAAGCTCATCAGTTTGATGAGATCCCACTTGTCTGTCTTATTTCTTAAGGTATGGGCATTTAGGGTTCTGAATAAGAATTGGTTGCCAGTTCCAATTTCCATAAGGGTGTCTCCTGCCCTTTCTAAGATTCTTATAGTTTGAGGTTTTACGTTTAGGTCTTTGGTCCATTTAGAGTTAATTTTTGTGTATAGTGACAGGTAGGGGTCCTGTTTCAATCTTCTGCATGTGGTCAGCCAGTTTTCCCAGCACCATTTACTGAATAGGTTCTCCTGTCCTCAGTGGTAGTTGTTGGAGGCTTTGTCAAAGATGAGTTGGGTGAGAAATTGAGACTTTGCTTCTGGAATCTCTATTCTGTTCCATTGGTCTGTGTGCCTATTCTTGTACCAATAACAGGCTGTTTTGATTATTGTCCTTATAGTAAAGTTTGAAATCTGGAAGTGTGATACCTCCTGCTTTGTTTCTTTTGGTAAGGATTGTTTGGGCTATTTATGGTCATTCATGTTTCCATATGAATTTCTATTTTGTCATTTGTTGGTATGAGAAGAATTATATTGGTAACCTAAAGGGTATTGCGTTAAATCTATTTGGTAGGATGGACATCTTAACAATATCGATTCTTCCTATTCATGAACATGGAATATTTTTCCATTTGTTTGTATCTTCTTGGATTTCTTTGAGCAGCATTTTGTAGTTCTCATTGTAAAGGTCTTTCACTTCTCTGGTTAGGAAGATGCCGAAGTATTTCATTTTATTGGTTGCTATTGTGAATGGGATTGTGCTTTTAATTTGGGTCTCTGCCTGCTTGTTGTTGGTGTATAGGAATGCAACTGTCTTTTGCACATTTATTGTATATGTTGAGACTTTGCCAAAGTCCTTTATCAGGGCAAGCAGGTTTTTGACAGAGTTTCTTGGATTTTCAAGGTATAGGATCATATCATCAGCAAAGAGGGATAACTTGACTTCCTTTTTTACTATTTGGATACCCTTGATTTTCTTCTCTTGTCTAATTGCCCTACATAGGACTGCCAACACAATGTTGAATAAGAGGAGTGAGAGTGGGCAGCCTTGTCTTGTTCCAGTTTTCAGAGAAAATGTTTCCAGCTTCTGTTCATTTAGCAATATGTTAGCTGTGGGTTTATCATAGATGGCACTTACTATTTTGAGGTTTGTTCCTTCTATACCTAGGCGTTTGAGGTTTTTTATCAAGAAGGAATGCGGGATTTTATCAAAAGCTTTTTCTGCATCTAATGATATAATCATGTGGTTTTTGTTTTTACATCTATGATGTATTTAATGACATTTATGGTCTTGTGAATGTTGAACCAGCCTTGCATCCTGGGGATGAAGCCTACTTGGTCATGGTGGATGATTTTTGAGATGTGTTTTTGGATCCAATTTGCTAGAATCTTGTTGAGGATTTTTGCATCTATGTTCATAAGGGATATTGGCCTGTGGTTCTCTTTTTTTGTTGGGTCTTTACCCGGTTTGGGTATCAGTGTGATGTTAGCTTCATAAAATGATTTGGGGAGAATTCCATCTTTCTCGGTAGACTAGAATACTTTCAATAGAATTGGTATCAGCTCCTCCTTTTATGTTTTGTAGAGTTCTGCTGGAAAACCATCTGGTCCAGGACTTTTTTTTGTAGGTAGTGTTTGTATGACAGAGTCAATTTCCTGGGTTGTTATTTAATGTCTCAATGTCTTCTTGTTTCAACCTGGGATGGTTGTGTGATGTCAGAAAGTCCTCCATTTCATTTAGGTTATCAAGTTTGTTTCCATACAGGTGTGCATAGTAATCTCTGATAATCTTTTGTATTTCTTCGGGATCAGTTGTGATTTGATCTTTTGTGTTTATTTGGGCTTTTCCTCTCTTTTTCTTGGTCATTCTGACTAGACAACCATCAATCTTGGGCCTGCAGACTGACCATGATCTTTTTGGAGTCCTTCCTTGTCCTTTTCTGGCCACATCCTCTGTCCCGTGGCTCAATCAGGGCAGGGGGTGGGACACCTGGAACACAACACTCATCAGGTCCCTCCGAAGTTTGTGCTTTCAGGGTATTCGCGCTGGGTCACGATCAATCCCTGAGTAGTTGATCCACCAGTCACAGAGATGGGGTCTGTTGCTCAGCGTGGTGAGCAAGTCAGTGCACTTTCCTGCCCCGCCTTCAAGATGTCAAGATGGTGGTGTAGTGCCTCTCTAGTCCTCTTCTGTAGGACTTTGCCTTGTGGACCCCCTTGTAGCCCCCGCTGCCAGTGCCCTGCCAGGTGCTGAAGTGGTGAGGCAAAGCCTGGAGCTGGCAGTCTCTCCTGCCAATGGTGGGAAGAGTCTGGGGTGACAGTCTTTCCCACTGCTTTTCACAAGAAAACTTGTGTTCGTTTTTTTAAAAAATGGTGCTGGGCTTCTACAACCTCGGAAGAGCCAGGGACCAAGCAGAGAAGCCCCAGCTATTGCACAGGGGGCCTGGCCACTTGCTCTTGAGCCCCTACTTAGCATTTTCTTCCCAGGAAGGGTTTTGTTGATTTAAAAGAAAAAAACAAAATAAAACAAGAAAATGGTGCTTGACTTCTGCATCCCTGGAATTGCTAGGGTCCAAGCCCAGCAGCTGTGGCACCAGCTGCTGCACCTGGAGAACCGTGGCCGCTAGCTCCCTAGTCTTTACTCAGACACTCACATGCTCCCTCGCTTACCAGCATGTACACAAAATTTTCCACACACTCACTTGCTCACACTGGGACTCGCATAGTCCGACTGACTCGGCCACCATCTTTCTGATCTGAAAAGATAAAGAATTTTTATCTTTTATTAAAATATTTTCTATTTTTCTTCTTTAACACATAGGTTATTAATACATGTTTATTTATAAATATAATGGATTTATTATAGTCATCTTTGTATAACTGATTTCTAAGTTAATTTCTTTGAAGTTAGAGAATATATTCTGTGAAACTTCAGTCTGTTGAAATTTATTAGAACTTTGTTAATATTGCCCATTATGAAGTTTTTTTGGGTATATTTTCTGTATGTTACAAAAGAGTACAGTAAGTCTCCTACATACAAATCTTCATTGTATGTGTTTTGCAGTTGTTGGGGCAGTTTGCAATAAATGTCCTTTAGCATGTTTTTTAGTCCTCTTGTTCAAATCTTTTCTTTCTTTACTAACTTTGACTGCTTCTACAAATTACTAAGAGAGGTATGTAGAAATCATCTATTACTGTTATGAATTTATTTGTATCCACCTAATAAAATGGCCTCAAAATATATAAAACATATATATTTTTATATATTTTGAGGCCATTTTATTAGGTGGATACAAATTTCTAGTTATGTCATCTTATGAAATCATTTTGAAGTGACTTTATTTATTTGTTGTAATGCTTTTTACATTTCTCCCTTCTCTTGTACTATTGACTTTTTCTGTTTTCATTTCTTTTTTTCCATATAAGACTCTCTTTCTCTTTCTTACTGTTTACCCTAAAGTTTACATCATGCATATTAACTTATTAAAATGTAAACTTAAAAAGAAACTTTCGGCCAGTTACAATGGCTCATGCCTGTAATCCCAGCATTTTGGGAAGCTGAGATGGGAGGATTGCTTGAGTCCATGAGTTTGAGATCAGACTGGGCAACATAAAAAAAAAATTAGTTGGGGTTGGTGGCACATGCCTGTAGTCCAGCTACTCAGGAGGCTAAGTAGGAAGGATTGCCTGAGCACAGGAGAGTGAGGCTGCAGTGAGCTGAGATCATGCCATTGCACTCCAGCCTGGGTGACAGAGGGAGACCCCGACTCAAAAAAACAAAGCAAAAACAACAAGAACAACAAAAAAACAAAGAAAAATAAACTTTATTTTCCTTAAGTAATATACAAACCTTAGTCTACTTAACTCTACTTAGTCCCTTCATGATATATATGCTATTGTTGTCTGGCATTTTTAAGTCTGTCTTGTTTTGTTTTTCTTTTTTAAACTTCCACCAGGCCTTATTATCACCTCTTCAATGTAGTTAGCACTCATTTACATTTGTCCACATATCTACTATTTGCTTTGTACTTCTTTCCTTCTTAGCTCTCACTCCCTCCATTTGTCTTCACTTATTTCTGACTGAGGTGTATATCCTTTACAGTTTCTTTCAGCCTGAATGAGCTGATAGCAAATTGTCTGATGAAGTCATTATTTTGGGGGGGGATATTTTTGCTGTGTATTAGCTTCTAGGTTGGCAGTTATTTTTGCAATTATTTTTCAGCATTGTGCAGATATTATTTCATTATATGTTCTAAATTGTTATTCCTCTGAAGAAAATATCTCTTTCTGTCCTTTGTATCCTTCTAAAACTTTTTTTGGGAAGGTGGTGTCTTGGGTTTCTGTAGATTCACTATGGTGTAACTATTGTAATTTTTTTGGTACTTACTATTTTTTGGATTTTCTGTACCTCTTATATCTGTGAACTGTCCTTTTTCAAAAATCCTCTGCCATTATCTCTGCTTATTCTCTCTCCTTTGTTCTGTGTCTTTCAGCAATTCAAATCACATATAAAGCTTCTCACTGTATTTTCTATACTTCTTACTGTCTTTTTGTATAGTCCATCTTTTTTCTTTCAATGTTATATTCTGAATGATTTTGTTTGTTTTATTTCTGTCTTCTACTATGGTCATTCTGTCAATTGAGCTTTTAATTTTTGTTATTTTTCATTTGTAGAAGTCTGTCATCACTAGAAATCCTGCTTGTCTGTTTTTTCAAATCTGTGTTGCTTTTTATAGTTTCCTGTAGCTATTTTCCAGTTTGTGATTTATTCATTCACATTTGTGAAATATAGTTCTACAGTATGTATGATAATTCTAATATCAGAACACTATGAATGTCATCTGTTGTCTGTGGCATCTGTTATATCTTGTTTTTGCTCACATCATCTTTTTTTTCTTGGAGGCCTGATGCTGTTTACTCTTTCCTGGTCATTGTCCTTGAAATCCGTTTGTGAGTTCTCTAAAGTCTAGTACGGACACCTCTTCCTCCAGAAAGGCTTCATGCTTGATTCTGCCAGGAACCTAAGGGCTCTGCCATTTATGACACTACGTCAGACCAAAATCATTTGCTCCTTGTCTGCAGATCTCTGAGAATGTAGGTCCGGGGCAGCCTTCTCAGTTTTCAGGAGTGTGAAAGTGTGTCAAGGGGTTAGTGACTAGATCTGGGTTTTCTTTACTTTGTGAGTGTATCTCTTCTCTGCAGATGCCCTGCTCTGTATAAGATGACTCACAGAACTCTGTATGTTGGGAAAACCTGGGCACAGGGCCCCCTTGGAGAACTGTATTTGTATTGTTGGTAAATGACTCCAGGGCACAGTCAGTCCCATGTTCTCATGTTCTCCTCAACTTTCTGCTTATGGCTTTCATTCAGAAATTACTCTGAAAGCTCTCCCACTGTCTTTGCAGACCTTAGATATTTTTAGTTTTGGGGATTTTTATATTCTGTGTGGCATTTTTCATTGTTTTCAGTAAGAGAGTTGATCTAGGTAACCATGCTCACTATAACTAGAAATCTGTTTGCGATGGTCATTGTTAAAGCAATGAATTTAAGTCTTCAAATGAGATATTACTTGCTAGGTTGTTACTTATTGATTCTTTTGCTTAATGAACAATAACCTCATGGCTAATTTGTTATGATCCAGTGTTTATAAATATCTACATTGCATTTAAATCGAAGTTTAATTAGTTTATTTTCTAATCATGAAATGCAGGCATACTAATTATTGAAATTACAACTTCTATTATGATAGAAAAGGTATCATTGTAACTTATTGGCTTCCTAAAGATATTTTTTAATACTGTAACTCATGAGAAATTTTCTAATTACCTTTTCTTGAACATGACTAGAATACATGAAGCTGAAGATCCAACACCCCAAGGAGCATAGCGTTGTTTGAAATGTTAGCACATACTGTGTTCAAGGCTCCAGATCAATACCTTGTTGCATGGAAGTGACTAAATACATTTAATTCTTGCTGAGCCCAGATGCTTAATTCAGATTTTTCCCAGAGTTTTGAGACTATTTAGTACCTTTGGTTGGAAACCATCAGTCTGGCTGACAGAGAAGTCAGAAAGCCACAATTATTGGGTTTGTACAGAGCATTTCTTCCTACTTGCCATGGTTTTGAGAAACATTAATAGTAAAGGGGGAAATAAAAGTGACTTCTGGCAGCCACTTTTGAATATTCTGGCAGTAATATACATAATTTGATTAAAGTATATTTATATTTACTTAACTGTAGAAAATAAGCTAAGGTATAATACATTTTTAGTAAAAAAAAACTTATCCTTTTGTAAATTTATAAACTGAAGATTAATAAATATTTAGTAATTTAGCTTTAATTAAACCAATTATTTGAATTAATACTAGGTGTTGATGGGAATATAGCGCAAAGGGAACACAGAAACTGCTAGTAGGAGTGTAAATTGGTACAACTACTTTGGAAAAGTGTTGGATAGTAGCTACTGAAGCTGAACATATATATATGTGCTATGACTCAGCAATTTTGCTTCTAAGTACATATTCAGTAGAAATGCAAACATATGCTCACTGACATACATATGCACGAATGCTCATAGCTCCAAACTGGTAACTGTTCAATGCCCATCAATAGTCTTTGGATACATAAATTATGGTATAGTTGTGGGATGGAATACTCTGCAGCAGAGAAAACAAATGATCCGTCTATAGTTACACCTAACAACATGGATACATCTCACAAATTTAATATTGAGCTAAAGTTAGCAAATAAAAATACCGTAATTTCACCTGCCTAAAGTTTAAAAGCAAATAAAGCTCAAGTATTACAAGTCAGGATAATGGTTACCCTTGGATGACGATTGGTACAGGTGCGCGCTACCACACCCAGGTAATTTTTGATTTATTGTAGAGATGAGGTCTCGCCAAGTTGCCTAGGCGAGTCTCGAACCCACGGGCTCAGGCAGCAAAAGGATTTTTTTTTACCTCCATTATAATCTTATGGGACCACTACTATATGTGTGATCCATTGTTGACTGAAACATTGCTATACAGTGAATGACTGTATTTTTTTCAAAGTTGATTGATAAGAATGATCATCTCTGTCTTATTTTTTATCTTTTATTTTTATTTTTTGAGTCGAGGTTTCACTTTGTCACCTGGCAGGAGTGCACTGACTTGCTGTGACCTTGACATCCTGGACTCAGGTGAACCTTCTGCCTTAGCCTCCACCTCCTGAAGAGCTGGGACTATAGATGTGCACCATCTTGCCTGGCTAATTTTTTCGATTTTTTTTTTGTAGAAAAGAGGTCTCACATGTTGCCGAGGCTGGTCTCAAACATCTGGCCTCAAGCAATCCTCCTGCCTCAACCTTTCAAAGTACTTGATTACAGGTGTGAGCTACTGTAGCCAGCTCTATTTGTCTTTTGTTGCTATGAATTTATATTCTGTATTTGTTTTCTCTTGCTGCTATAACAAATTACTACAAATTTACTGGCTTAAAATAATGTGAATTTATTATTTTACAGTTCTGTAGGGTCAGAAACTTGAAATGAGTCTTTGGGACCAATCAAGGTGTCAGCATAGCTTTGTTCCTTCTGGAGGCTTCAAGGGAAGAATGTGTTTTCTCAACTTTTCCAACTTTTAGAGGTCACCTTTATTCTTTGGCTCATGGCTCCTCTTTCCATTTTCTTTTCTTTTCTTTTTTTTTTTGAGTTGGAGTCTCACTCTGTCGCCCAGACTGGAGTGCAGTGGCCACTCCCGGCCACCGCAGCCTCGCCTGCTGGGCTCCGGCGATCCTTCTGCCTCAGCCTTCCGAGTAGCCGGAATTACAGGCATGCGCTTCCACGCCTGGCTGATTTTTTGATTTATTGTAGAGATGAGGTCTCGCTGCCCAGGCAGGTCTCGAACCTGCGGGCTCAGGCAATCCACTCACCTCAGCCTCCCAAAGGCGCGGGATTACAGACTGAGCCACTGAGCCCGGCTTCTTTCCATTTTCAAAGCCAGCAAAGTAGCATCTTCAAATCTCTCTCTGACCTCTGCTTTCATTGTTATATCTTCTCTGACTCTTACCTTCCTGTTGCCCTTTTATGTGGATGCTGATTATTATATTGGGTCCACCTGACAATCCATGAGAATTCCCCCTCTCAAGATTTTTATCTTAATCACACCTGAAAGTCCCTTTTGACATGTAAAGTAGCAAATTGAAGTGTTCCAGTGATGAGGAAGTAGACATCTTTTGAGTGGAGGCATCATTCTGTCTTCCACAAATTTCTATTTTTATCAAAATGACTTCATTACTACATTTAATTATTTTGGTGCAGAAATTTCCAGGATTTGGCCAGAGAAAATCCCCTCAATGTGAGTTATTTCAAGTTTCCTTATGGCATATTCTGTCATTTTTTGAAAAATTTTAAACTTTTTGGCACAACATGATATTTGTGCTTCAGTTTGTGACTATTCTTCCCTGGCCCTGGAATTAGTCATTTCTCTAAGGATCCCTGGTTTCCTTTAGTGGGAAATGGCATTAGGGACCAATATTGGACACTAAGTGTACTCCTCTCTTTTAGGATATCTTACCTTCTAGGTCCTTCCAAAAGACAGGGCTGGGAAATATATGTAAGTGTATACATTGCTATGGTCTGAATGTCTCCCTCAAGTATATATGTTGAAACTTTGTTATGGACATGCTAATATTAAGAGGTGGGGCCTTTAGGAGGTGATTAGATCATGAAGAGTCTGCTCTCATGGATGAGATTAGTGCCTTTATAAAAGGGCTTGAAAGAGTTGGTTTGGCCCGTCCACTCATTCTGCTATGTGAGGACACAGCTCGACAGCACCATTTTGGAAGCAGCCCTCTTCAGACATTGAACCTGTCTTGATTTTGAACAGCCTCCAGAACTTTGAGAAATAAATTTCTATTATTTATTAATCACCCAATCTGTTTTGTTATAGCAGACTGAATGAACTAACACATTTGTATGTCAACACATATACATATTCGTATATTACAGTCGTAGACAGTAATATATGTATTGACAGGTTCCACTGTATTGACAGGTTCCACATTTGCAATTCAACCAACTACAGATAGGAAGTATTTGAAAAAAAAAACAACATAATAGTACCACAGAAAAGATAATATGAGTTAAAAAACAATACTGTATAATAACTACGTATCATTTACATTGTATTAGGTGTTACAAGTAATCTAGAGATAAATTAATAGGAGGGTGTATATAGTTTACATGCAAATACAATGCCATTTTATATTTGAACATCTGTGGATTTTGATATGGTGAAGGGGTAGTCCTGGAACCAGTCCCTCTAAGATACTGGGATATACTGTACTCAGCACAGAGTATACTGACCTAACCTTCTCATCCCCCAAGCTGGATTCCTTTTCTCCCTCCTCAGAACAACTCCTCCTTTTCCCTCAAGGCCTTGTTCATAGGTCCCTTCTGTGAGACTCCCTCCCCACAGGGAGGAGAGTTGTTCACTCCCTCCTCTGGGGTTCACAACTTTCTACACCTTCCTCCATAACAGCTCCCAATTATATGTTTACATATCACTCTGTCCCTGGAACCAATCCTCCATGGATACCAAAGGCAAATTGTGTGTACTTACTCACATATACATGTATACACACATATTTGAAATCACAAGTTTATACTGCTATCTTCATATCCAGTCCGTTTCTACACAATTTTTTCTTGTCTTTTCCCATTCCCTTTTTCTGGCTTCCAACAACAACAGCACGTTTTCTAATTTGCTTATTCCTATAATACAGGGGTCCCTACCCTGGGCCATGGACTGGTATTGGTCCATGGCCTGTTGGGAACCGGGCTGCCCAGCAGGAGGTGAGAGGCAGGCCAGCCAGCAAAACCTCATCTGTATTTACAGCTGCTCCCCATTGTTCATATTATCACCTGAGCTCCACCTCCTGTCAGATCAGCAGCAGCATTAGATTCTCATAGGAGCACTAACCCTTTTGTGAACTGTGCATGTGAGGGGTCTAGGTTGCGCACTCCCTATGAGAATCATAATGCCTAATGATCTGAGGTGGAGCTGAGGTGGTGATGCTATCGCTGAGGAGAGGCTGCAAATACAGATTAACATTAGCAGTGAGATTTGACTGCAAATCCCACCCCTCCCTACCCATGGAAAAATTGTTTTCCACGAAAACTGGACCCTGATGCCAAAAAGGTTGAGGATTGCTGCTGTAATACATCTGAAATTGTTACAAAACTGCTTCACCCTAAGCAATACCAAAATAAACCTATTGAGGTCAGAATTTGTTTATAGAATTTTTTGCCTCTTTCACCTCCTCTCATCCTCAATCCACATTGGCAGTATTTAGTCAATACTGTATTCATAAGGTACTTGAATGAGCTCCCTTCTTTTTTTTTTTTTGAGTTGGAGTCTCACTCTGCTGCCCAGACTGGAGTGCAGTGGCCGCTCCTGGCCACCGCAGCCTCGACCTGCTGGGCTCCAGCGATCCTTCCACCTCAGCCTTCCAAGTAGCTGGAACCACAGGCGCTCGCTGCCATGCCCGGCTAATTTTTTGATTTATTGTAGAGATGAGGTCTCACCAAGTTGCCCAGGCGGGTCTCGAACCCGCGGGCTCAGGCAATTCACTCACCTCAGCCACCCAAAGGCGCGGTATTACAGGCTGAGCCACCGAGCCCAACTGAGCTCCCTTCTCTTTAGTGAAGTTATAATAGTCATTTGAAATATAGTTGATCTGTTTCTGTTTGCTTTCAATTTTAGTTTTTCTTTTTCCCCTTCCTGTTTTGTTGATTTTAACTTTTTAACATATGTAGAATGTTAACATGCTTCCAAAAGTCAGAATTATAGAAAAGATATATTCAGAGCAGTGTCACTTCCTTTCCTCAGGTGTATATCCCTTTCATTTTATCACCACTCCATCATATCCTCTCTAGAGATCCTTGTAGGTAACCAACTTTGTTATTTTCTGGTTTATCCTTTCAGTGTTTCTTTCTGTAAGGAGAATATGTTTTCTTATTTCCCTTTACTTTTTATACAAAGGTAGCATACTATATATTTTTTGTATTTCCCTTTTTCTTTTAATTATGAGTGTTGGAAATTACTCCATATCAGTTCTTAGAGATCTTCTTCGCTCTTTGTTAAAGCAGTATAGTATTCAAATAATGTTTGGCCCATTAGGTAGTTTCTAATATTTGAAATTACAAACCATAAATAACCTTATTCATATGTAGTTTCCTATTTTTGGAGCTTATTTCCCAGGTTAATTGGGATTTACCAGTTTAATCACTAGAATGGTGATTATGGGATCAAAGAGCAAATGCATATATACTTTTGTTAGATACTGCCAGAGACCCTTACATAAGCTTCTAGTATTTCTTTCCCACCATTAGTACAAGGGGAGACCCAAAAAACCCAGGAATTTATTTTATTTTATTTTATTTTTTTTTTTTGAGTTGGAGTCTCACTCTGTCGCCCAGACTGGAGTGCAGTGGCCGCTCCCGGCCACCGCAGCCTCGACCTGCTGGGCTCCGGCGATCCTTCCGCCTCAGCCTTCCAAGTAGCTGGAATTACAGGCATGCGCTACCACGCCCGGCTGATTTTTTGATTTATTGTAGAGATGAGGTCTCGCTGCCCAGGCAGGTCTCGAACCCGCAGGCTCAGGCAATCCACTCACCTCAGCCTCCCAAAGGCGCGGGATTACAGGCTGAGCCACCGAGCCCGGCTCCCAGGAATTTATTTATAAAGAATTGTGTATTTATTCTTACATGCTTAAGCTTCAGTCACCTTTAAAGTACTCTCCATTTGATACAAAACATCTATCAAGATGCTTTTTTCACCGCTCAAAACATTTTGAACTTGTCAATTTTGATGCCTTTTAGTGTTTCTGCCATTTTTTTGTTTCACTTCTTTCACATAGGCAAAAGAATTTCCCTTTGAAAACTTTTTTAATTGAGGAAACAAAAATGTTGCTTGGCGCAAGATCAGGTAAATGGGGTGGGAGAGGGCATGGGGGCATGCTGTTTTTGATCAAAAACTTCTGAACACTCAGCATGATGTGGACAGTGTGATGTCATTGTGTAAGAACCAGTCACCTATTTGCTACAACTTGGGACATTTCTTCTACAAATTGTCTCTCACAACAATGCTAGCTGGTACACTGATGGTGATGGGTTCCTAGAATACTTACCTAGTGAGGAAAGTGTGTACTACAAGGGGCCTGTCCTACAAAAGATAATTCCAGTTTTTTGGGGGAGTCTCCCCTCATTTATGAGAGTGCCTGTTTCTCCACAGTCTTGCCAATAGTGTATTATCAACCTTATGAATTTTTGTCAACCTCATGTGGCCTTGGAAATTCCTTAATATACTTTTAGCTGTCCAATATTATAAAGAGTATTTAAACACTGTTTTGTCTCGTTTTCTTAGTTGTTCTGAATGTCCTGCTCTGCTAGTAGTAGAAGTAGATGTCATATCCTAGACATGTTATCTTGTATGGTTGTGTGGTTGACATTACCTTGTGCTGAGAAAAGGAGACTGGCAGTTGGGATTGTTATGTTGCCAGATGTACCAGGTTTATTAAGGTATTAAAGCCTACTGAAATGAAGATAGTGATGATTAATTTCCAAATGTAGAATAAGGATTTTTTTTTAAATCTATCAATTTTTTTATTTTGATATTGTGGGGTACAGTTAAGGGTTCGGTATACAAATATGCTTCGTTCAGGCACCCTTGTTGATAAGGGGTGTTTCCCCGTCCCCAGACAGATATTACTACTGTTAATCCCACCTCCCTCCCCCCCATAGTTTCCCACCACTGTCAGTCCTTTTCTTATAGTATTACAATGGATGTTCAAGGTCCACTATATGAGTGAGAAGATGTGATACTCAGATCTTTGTTTCTGTGAGAGATCACTCAGTATTATAGACTCTAGTTCCATCCAGGTTGCCGCAAAATTCATATTTTGTTATTTTTTATGACTGCGTAGTATTCCATCGTATATATGTACCACATTTAAAAAATCCAGTCCTCTTTGATGGACAGCATGGTTGCTTCCAGGTTCTTGCTATTGTGAACAATGCTGCGATAAACATGTGTGTGCAGGCATCTTTTTCATAGAGTGATTTGAGTTCTTTGGGGTATATTCCCAGTAGGGGGATTGCGGGGTCAGATGGGAGGTCGATATTTAGAGCTTTTAGGAATCGCCATACTGTTTTCCACAGAGGTTGCACTAGTTTGCACTCCCACCAACAGTGTAGAAGTGTTCCCTTTTCACCATACCCTCTCTAGCAACTGTTATTTTTTTGAGTTATTGATAATTGCCATAGAATAAGGATTTTAGTTGAGTGCTTAGAAAAGTAAAATTCAGTTTTTAAAGGATTTACTTTAGTCAGTAAAACAAACATAAAATAAAGAAAAACACCTATCTACAAAAATAACAGTATAAAATATACTTTCAATGTAAATGATTTTTTAAGAAATACACTTTTCCATAGGTTATAATACTGTTGCTTTTTCCTTTGTGAAAAGAGGAAAATTTGAATATGGTTATGTGGTTATTTATAGTTTAAAGCTGCTGAACTTCCAATATCTCATCTTCAACATTCTAAAAAATGGAGAATGCAAAGCTATAAACAAAGCATCATCTTGAGCAGTGGTAACTTTAAGAACAAATGAAATAAGGGTTAACAATGCAAGTCTTATTCATATATTTCAAATGCTTTTGTTACTGTTTGGTTTGACTATCCCAGAGCTGTCTTTACCATCCCAAAGTCACAGACATGCATTTCATTTGGGTCATGCCACTGAGTATCATTAGCAGAAAATGATGTACATACACACACTTTTTTTTTTTTTTTTTAATCAGGGGGTGGGCGGTCTCAGATTTTGAGCAAAAAAAAAGTTACCAAACTTGGGAGTTTCCATTTTCAAAGAGAGTTCAATAGGTTTCTGTTTTTAGGACATGTCCTTAAATGAATTTTAGCACAGCTGAATGTCTTCAAGAAATCAGTACCACTACCTTTAAATATTAAAATGACTTAGATTACTCCATATATGTGAATTCTTATACTAAAATTACTGTTGAATTTACTATGAAATTTGAAAGGGAAACGTTTTTGTCTGTGTGAAAGAGGTAAAACAAAAAACTGCAGAAGCACTAAAAGGCATCAAAATTGATGAGTTCAAAAACTCTTGAGCAGTGGAAAATGTGTCTCAATAGGCGTATTGCATCATACGGAGAGTACTTTGAAAGTGACTGAAGTTTAAGCATGTAAGAATAAAAACACAATTTTTTATAAATAAATTCTGGATTTTTGGGGGGTTCCCCTTGTATATATAAACATATACTATATTTGTTTATAAATTATATGGAAGATTCTGGAAGGGCAGAGCATTGGTGAGCAATTCAGTCTAAGTTCACAGCAGCAAAAAGATACTTTCTATTGTTTTAGACAATTCAGTCTCTTCTTTTTAATAAGGCGACCTAGAATACTAATGAGCCAAGTCATACCAGTGTGAAGGTTTAGACTATGTTCTCTGTTGTATACCATGTCAGATTTGTCATCATGGTTTCCTCATTATGACTCAGAAGTGATTTAGTAGAGAGAATTTTTAGGGGCTTGTCTTTTTTTATTTCTTCTTTATTGTTATGCAGCATTGTTGCTATTTGGTGTTGGGTTGTCATTAAAACATACAATTTTAATGTGACTTCTCAAAATGCAGACTAAGGTTCATCATGAATCAGAATGTACTCCTCAATAACATCAAGAAATATACTGCAACATAATTAATCAATAGTGCAGTATTACTATTACCAAAATGCCAGAGGATCAGTCAAGGTCCTGTTGCTTGCCTCACAGAGACAATGAATATTTTCCTGGGGAGAAGACTTTTAATCAAGTGATATCAACCAAGAAGAATGGGAGATCAATCTCAAATTCATTTTCCCTGCTGACTAAAATTGGGGGTTCATATAGTGAGAGAAGGAATGTACAACAGAAGTTAGGGAGGGATGAGGAACAGTCATGTTAAATGAGGGGCCTGGTGTCTCATGTGGTGTTCTGTTAAGTTTCAGGCCCTTGCCTAAAGGTCAGCCTTTCGAGGGAGGAACTCAGATGAGGCAAATGTAAGTCTGAAGACCAGGAGGGTCAATTTCTATGTTTATTCAAAAAATCTCATAAATATCAGTTCTATGGAGAAATTGAACTGGATTATTATTATTATTATTATTATTATTATTATTATTATTATTTTTATTTGAGTTGGAGTCTCACTCTGTCACCCAGACTGGAGTGCAGTGGTCACTCCTGGCCACCGCAGCCTCAACCTGCTGGGCTCTGGCGATCCTTTCGCCTCAGTCTTCCAAGTAACCGGAATTACAGGCATGCGCTACCACACCCGGCTGATTTTTTAATTTATTGTAGAGATGAGGTCTCGCTGCCCAGGCAGGTCTCGAACCCACGGGCTCAGGCAATCCACTCACCTCAGCCTCCCAAAGACGCGGGATTACAGACTGAGCCACCGAGCCCGGCTGGGCTGGTATTATTAACTTACTCTTTGTTTTGGTGTGATATCGACTTGAAACTTGTCAGGTCCTAAGGCAAATTAGCAACAATTTTCGATAAAAATCAATGGATATTAAAGAAAGAAAACAAAAAATAAATACCATTTAAAAGTATATTTGGAAGAGCGAATCCCCCATCTCTGGAAAGGGTATGAGCTTGGATTGTGTGGGAAGAGATTCCCTTTTACATATAGGTGCTCCTTGCTGAAAATAGGGTCTGGTAAAAGACAGAAAAGCTGTTATCTTGAAACATCTGCCCAGTCTTTTTCTAATCACTAGGCCATAGATGGGTCTGTATCGAGCTTCTATTTCTTTTGTAGGTAGGAATTGGAGTGTGCTAGAATCCTGGATGGAGAAAGGGGATGGGGTAGCAGAGTAGCTAAAATTTGTCTGCATAAGAAATGAACACATATTAGGTGGTAGAGGAGGTGGGAGGAAAGGAGACAGAAATCAAGAGAACCTCTTTATTTTTAGAAGAAGTCTAGCAGCAGGGTAGGGTCCTAGAGCTTGTAGAGGAAGCAGGTCAGTGGAAAAAGTTAAAGTTGCAGGTGATTGAAGATGATTCAAAACAGATATGTTTATTGCTCAATTTTAAATGGTTGGCATTGCTGTTATAAAATCTTCATCACTCCAAACTCTCCTTAAAGTCTGGCATAAATACCAAGAACTTGAGAGACTTTAAATTGAATGCTTGAATGGGAATTATGTTCTATGACTGCATTGATAGGTGGAAATCAACAAAGACCATCCAAATGAGAGCAGTCTATTTATTCAGAGCTAGCTAGAGCAAAGAAGGTCAGCCAACATCACTTGCATTTGGCAGAGACTTACAGCCAGGTAGGGGAATGAGAGAATTTCATAGTGGAAAAAAAAGGGAAGACTTCAAGTATGCCCTGATCGGAGGCTATTGTTGTGGGGAAGCTGTAGGCAACTAACTGTAAGTGGGACATCCTGTGTGATTGGTTAGGGGAACATATTTGGCTTTCTCTGGTTGGCCCCAAGTTGGAAGTAGGGAACAACAAAAGGGAAGTTGGCAGTCACTGACTGAATCCTCACCATTCTGCACTGATTGCTCTGAAAGTTGTGGTTTGATTTCCCTGCTAGTTTCGACAGGGGTTGTGGGTCAGAGTTCTGTTGTCATATATAGTCTGGTCACTGTCCCTTTGTATCGGTCAGCAAATAGCTGGAGAAGGTGAAAGCAAATAAAATATGAGAACAAGTGAGGTAGAAGCTCAGAGTTGGCAGTGAACCATGGGAAAGTAAATAAGCATCTGCAGATTCCCAGAAATCCTAGAAAGGACACCAAATGCTTATATCATTGGGTCCTGAGGGTTTTACTTACAACTCAAGATTTGGGGTGACCTCAGCTGATAACTAGGATACAAAAGCAAATTAGGTTTCATCTTATTTTAAAGAAATTGGTACTCAGGCTGGGTGCAGTGACTCAAGCCTCTAATCCCAGCACTTTGGGAGGCCGAGGCAAGAGGATTGCCTGAGCTCAGGGGTTCAAGACCAGCCTGGGCAACTTCATGAGACCTCATCTCTACAATAAATCAAAAAATAAGCCGGGCATGGTAGCACGTGCCTATAGTTCCAGCTACTTGGAAGACTGAGGCGGAAGGGTTGACTGAGCCCAGCAGGTCAAGGCTGCGGTGGTTGTGAGCGTGCCACTGCACTCCAGCCTGGGCAACAGAGTGAGACCGATGCATTTAAAAAAAGAAAAAGAAAAAGTTTTTTCTGATGCTATGCCCAAGTAGTCATATTAATGGTGTTTCCAAGAGCCCCTTTCTGTCCCTGTCCAACTCTGCTGCCTCACTAGCACATAGGTAATATGCACTACCTCCAGAGATTTGGCACCAGAGACTGAAACTAGAACTTTTGCTTATTTTGTCATCATGAACTAATCTCTCCCAACCTAGAGTTACTTTCTCATCTTTGACTGGTTTTTCATGGATTATTTATCTAGATGATTGTTTTAATTTCATCAGGACATTTTCAAATTAAACCCAAAGTAAATTACTCTGTCTTTAAAAATAGAAGTCATCACATGGCTCTAATTGAGACCTCTAAATCTAACTCTTAGTAGCTATTTATTTCTAGTATTTCTAGTGATCAAATACATAACAACAACAATAAAGCTTACCTCCCCTCTCTTCTAATAAACCCTAACTAATCTACATGGTTCTATTTATGTACTGGTATTTTATATTTGTGTATATTCATATTTATACATGGGCTCATTTCTTTCCTAGACCTTAGTAGCTATTAAGTTTTGTAGTGGTGGTAATAAAATCCTCTTACCTATGTACTGACAGCCTAAGTAATTTCTTTCATGTTTGTATGTGTATCTGTGTTTAATGTGGGTCTATACACAATTCATGTTTGTGTACATGTTGGGATGTGTCAGTTGAATAAAAATTTTTCTGTATCTTCTTGAAAGTAGAGGAAATAACCCTTGAGGTTAATGTGGGCATATATTGAAATGTTTTCTTAAATTTCCTTTGTTGGTAATACTCTTTCTGCCTCTTACTAAGTTCCCATATGTATCTGTTTCTAGACTCTTTTGCTTTGCTCTCTGTCTGTCCCTATGCTTGTTTCATTTTATTTCCTTCATAGTTGTAATGCAGTAACCCAAAATATGAGATGCTTGTGCATAATGTTTACCTATTTCAAAGAAGTCACCAGGAGATCCAGCAGGGAAAGACATTGGTTTATTAAAACTTATAGGAAGCATCAATGGCAGCAGGTCATAAAGAATCTGTACCTTGGGTCACTATAGCAAGCAGTTTTATAATCAAAGCAATATGCTGATTAAAAGTGATAAGTACATTGTTTTCAGGTTTGCTTGGTCACCAACATCTCTTACTCATTATTGGGAATATGTATACCCTTCAGAGACCAGTCTTGGCCAGAGGCTGCTCCCTGAGGGATGGTTAGAAAGAAGCCAGGTATAGAGGGAAGTAGTTTATGTCTGGATAATACCTTACAATCGTAAATGTGGAAATTTGTTAGGGTTAACCTTTCCCGTGCTTTTTGAAAGTTTTTTTATTCTTGAACCTCTAATTTCCATATATTTTGTGGAATCAATCTGGGGATTTCATGAAACCTCGTTTCATAGTTTCATGTTGGAGTATTTATTTTTGTTTTGTTGGAATTATAGATTAATCTGTAGTGATTTGACCTCTCTGAGTCTCTTTATTAATGACTGTTTTACTATCATTTATTTACTTTTCTAATGTTTTGGTTTCTTTATGTAGATCTGAGTTTCTGACCTAAATATCATTTTCTTTCACTCTCAATAACTTCTTTTGATATTTCTTACAAGACAGATCTACTGGGGAAAATTGAAAAAATTTTTTAATCTTTGTTTACGTAAGAAAGTCTTTATTTCTCCTTCACTTTTCACGAATAATATCTCTGTGTACAGAATTCTAGGTTGATGTTTGTTTTGTCTCAACACCGTGAAAATTTCATTCTAACGTGATGTGTCAGGTGAAATGAGCTGGGAAAAATGAACCTTTAATATGAGTTTTGTCTTTACCAAAGGGTAGGAGCTAGGCAGTGTTTACTGTTTGTGGTGGCTGTGGGTTTCAGAGACTAAAATTTCCTCTAGTGACCTTGATTTTGTCTCTTCTGTTGTCGTTGTGTTTCCCTAAGAACTCCTTTTTAAACAATATCTGTGTCTTGTAACTTTCTCAGTTGTAATTCTGTGTTGTTATACAGAAGCCCTGTTAATTTGGTAGTAAGGTGTAGGGGAAAGGGAAGTGTTCTGTAGTCCTATGATTAGATCTTTTCAAGGGCACCTGTGCACCTAGGCTTTGTCCTTCACAAGTGCTTCTCAGCTCCCCCTCTATGCTCCAGAAGTGACAGGAAGTCTAGAGAGGGGCTGGAGTTGAGTATTTTCCTTCCCCCAGGTTAGTTAAATTGCTAGAACCTCAGTAGGTTAGGCAGTTGTGAAATAGTTTCCCTTGAGACCAGGCCTTTGTTAACAGGAAAAGAATGCTCCAGGCATACTTCATCATGGTTAAGTTTTCCCTCCGTCTGCCAGAAGCACCACGGGATTTTTCTCCAAGTTCACCCTGATAGCTAGGTGGGACTCCTAGAGGTAAAATTTCCAGAAGCAAGGGGACTCTCCTAAAATTGAGGCTTTCCTAAAGCTGGGCCTCCAGGAGGTTTTAATCTCTCAATTTAGACCATGCTCAGTCATTAACAATACACCAATTACCCTTTAAGTTTTTGTATTAGTTGCTGGCTTCAGTAACACATTCTGCTCCTGGTAAGCTGTGATTCTCTGAATTTGCTTGTCACTCCAGTATGGAGGACAGTGGTTTACCCCTTGACTTCAATTCTCTGATGCAACTAAGAAAAGTTGTCAGTTTTCAGTATGTTTAGCTTTATAATTATTGTAAGGATGGTTGTGATGATTTCCAAGCTCTTTACATGTCAAATTAGAACCCAGAAGTTCATCAATGATTATAATACCTATAAATATTATATACAGGTACCTTAGAATTTTATTGATGTTGTAAATGGAATTTTTTTTCAAATTATGTTATTTAATTGGTTGTTGTAGGTATATATCAATACTGTTGATTTTTGTGTATTTGTCTTCTAACAATTTTGCTTTTTTGGCCATACTTAATTGTTGTTTTTTAAATTTCTTGTGATGGATACTAAGATCATTTGTTTCAGTCCTTCTCTCTCCCCCCCTTTTCTTTTCTTAAGCAACATTTTTTTTTACAACTCTTCTCTTAATATAAAAAACTCTTAAAACTTTAAGATGGGTGTTGATCATTTGATAGGTGTTGATAGTGGCATGTATTTCTTTCCATTGTATAGTTTTTGCTTTTGACATAACTGGAAGTTTGGAGTTCTCAAAATACCTTGGTGGAGTTTAATATCTGTGCTTTGAGTGATATGAGTGGAAGATTAGTGGAAGCGGGTCAACAAGGCATTCCTGGTTCTTGGATCCTTGTATAAATATCTAGATAGAATATCACATATGGAAAGTAGAGATAGAACAGGTTAATACTGTTAGGCCAACAACCATATATGGAGATCCTTACTTCAACGGAATTGTATCATTGGTTTGGATAGCAAGATGTTGTTTGACTGTATATAGTTTCTGTTGCTCTTTTATCAATGTGGAAAGAACAAGCACACCCACAACAGGAAATTTGTTTATTGTCACCAATATAGTTCATCAAATGAAACTGTAGGTTTCAAAGTTAGATTGTAGTAGTGATTCGTCCTTTCTTCATAGGTATTTTGGAGAAATAAAGCTTGTTAGTTTGGGTTAATTTTCAAACTGTATTTAATTGTGCTCTGTCTGATATAATTGGGAAATTATAGGGGTGGTTTGTGTAGTGGATTTACATTTTTTGGGGTCTATATCTCAATATAACCAAACATAACTTGTTATAATTCTCTTATATATTGGAAAAAACATGAAGATTATATACCTCTTTTCTCCCCAATATTTTGATTGTTGTTTAGCTTAAACTTAAGTAATAATCACCAGATTACACATATTAATTTGATGGTTTAATGTCAACCTGTGCCAACCAAATTTTGCATTATATTCTAAAGTTCCTATTATAAGCCCTGAAGGTTTTGAGAAGTTACTGTTTTGATTTTTATAATGTCATATTGACCTGAGGGCTTTTTGGAATTAAATGAGCTTGGTGGTTTATTAAGTGTCATAGAGAGTTTAAATCTAGGATAAATTTAGCTGTTTATTTTTTTTCACTCCTTTGATCAGTGATTCTGTTCATCGAAAAGTTATAGATAGTGGTTTATAATCAGTCTTGTGTTTGAACTAAGTTTCATGCTTTATTTTAGGTTGTTGATTATATCCTGCCACCCTTGGTCTCCTTGGTTCAAAGCCAAAATGGTAAGTGTTACCACACCAGCAAGCATTCCATCAGCTACACATTCTGTTTTCATTCTATCTCCGTGTAGTCACATTCTTGGCATTGTTTTCTTTCAAGTGGAGTGGAGACTCTTCAGTTTGCGGTTGCTCTCAGAAACCACCTCTCTACTTGTGAACCAGGAGTTTGGGGATGATGAGGAGGATGCCAATGTTGATTCTGACAGTAGTCTTCTGGCTCTCATTAGAGATGTCTTGCTTCCCCAGTAAGTATCATGCAGCTGTACTTATGCAGAGTAGTGTAGGAAGTCCAGGGAACTTCTGTCAAACTAGTTTCAGTGATAGGGTCGGGGTCTTGATGTCCTTATATTATGCACATATGCTTGTGTACTCATTGAAAAGAGTCCTAGAAACAGAGGCAGTAATTGTTAGACTGTAGAAGACTCAGAAGAATCACAGTCCATTTTGAAAAACATCCATTTAGAGATTAATCTATTTCTGCCAGGCATGTGACTTTGAAGTTATGCAGATTTAAATGTGTTCATGACTCAGAGGGTGAGAGTTATGATTCAAGATCAATATTACTAGAATGTGAAATTGAGATTTTTCTTGACTCTACTCAGAAATAATAGAGATGGAAGGAAGAGGTTACTTCCCCTAAACTCTTTGAATGGAAATTAAGCTTAGTTACAAAGAGGATTTTTTTGAGTGTGGCAGGAGGTGTTAGAGCAGGTAATGAATGTTAGTTTATAGAAAGGGTTTTTAAATTATTTTACTCCATTGCTCATACAGCAAATGCACACTAACAGTACCTAATGCTAATATGCAAAACTCTAAAATGGCACTTTATCTTCAGAGGATGCTGTCAGTTTTATCAAACAAAGTAACTTAAGTTTAAAAAACAGTGTATGCATATGTTTATCACAGCATTGTTCATAATAGCAAGAACATGGAATCAACCATGCTGCCTATCAAAAGAGGACTGGATAACAAAAATGTACATATACACAATGGAATACTACACAGCCATAAAGAAGAACAAAATCATGAACTCCGCAGCAACCTGGATGGAATTAGAGTTTATAATACTGAGTGATCTCTCACAGAAACAAAGAACTGAGTATCACATGTTCTCACTTATAAGTGAACCTTCAACAACTACCATATTACTATAAGAAAAGAATTGAAAGTGGCGGGAAACTGCAGGGACGGGAGTGGAGGGGTGGGGAGGTGGGATTGACAGTAGTTGATATCTGCCTGGGGAAGCGGGGCACACCTCATTGATAAGGGTACCTGCACCGTGAATATTTGTATACCTAGCCTTGAATTGTACCCACAATTTTAAATTAAAAAAAACAAACAAACAGGTCAGGTATCACTATTAAGATTTTTGCGAAATTAAATGCCAGATTGTGTATGAGGTATTTTGCATTAATTTGCATACCTTATCATGGCTTCCTTCAAGGTTGGGCTTCAGTCAGAGCCAGTTCAGAAGACTTATAAGAATGCTAACCTTACTTAATGGTCCTCTGTTCAGCTTCTTAAGATTTGTTCTCATTAAAAAAAAAATTACTATCACAAATAGAAACCAAAAAACTTTATAAGACCTTCATGACAGGATAAACTCTCACATTTCAATAGTCAGCCTGAACGTGAATGGATTAAATGCACCACTGAAAAGGCATAGAATGATAAACTGGATTAAAAAAAAAACACAGCCCAACAATATGCTGCCCTCAGGAAATAAGGACACCCAAAGACTAAAAGTTAGAGATTGGAAAACAAACTTTCAGGTGAACAGAAAACAAAAGAAGGCAGGAGTCAAGATCTTAATATCAGACAAAACAACCTTCAAGCTATCAAAACTTAAAAAAAGATTGGGAAGGACACAACATAATGATAAAAGGTTCAATCCATCAACAAGAGTTATCCATCTTAAATATATATGCACCCAACACAGGAATACCAGGATTCATAGAGCAACTACTAAGTAAACTAAAAGTTATTGGCTCTAACACTATCATACCTGGGGACTTAAATACCCCACTAACAACTCTAGATACATCATTGAGGCAAAAAATCAACAAGGGGATCCAGAACCTCAACTTGACACGTGATCAAATGAACTTAATAGATACCTACAGAATATTCCACTCAACAACCATGAAATTTATTCTACTCATTACCACATGGAGCATACTCCAAGATCAATCACAATCCTTGACCATAAATCAAGTATAAACAGATTCCATAAGATCAAAATAGTACCATGTACCTTCTCAGACCACAGTGGAATAAAAATGAGTATCACCACCAACAAAATCCTCTCAAAACACAAAAGACATGAACACTTAATAGCATGATGCCGAACAACTCCTGGGTCAACACAGAAATCAAAACAAAGATTTAAAAATTCTTGGAAACAAATGAAAACAAAGACACATCTTACCAAAAACCTCTGGGATGCCATGAAAGCAGTACTTAAAGGGGAATTTATAACTTTATGAACACACATCAAGAAAATAGATCAAGAGTCAACAGCCTAACAAATCACTCAAGGGAACTGGAAAGGCAGACCACCAAAATTGTAACTTCAGCAGAAGAATCTTGATCACCAAAGAAAAAGCCCAAATATGGGACATAGAAGACAAAAATATCATAGAAAAAAAATCAGTGAAACAAAAAACTATTTGAAAGGATAAATAAGATTGATGGACCCCGAGCCAGACTGACAAAAAAAAAAAAAAAAAAAAGGAAAGAAAAGAGAGAAAGCCCAAATAAACACAATTACAAATGCAAAAGATCAAGTCACAATTAACTCTGAATAAATACAAAAGATTATCAGAGATTACTATGCATACCTGTATGGAAACAGACTTGAAAACCTAAATGAAATGGAGGACTTTCTGATATCACACGACCTCCCAAGGTTGAAACAAGAAATAATTTAGACCCTAAGTAGACCAATAACCTGAGAAATTAACTCCATGATAAGAAAACTACCGACACACACACACAAAAAAGACTCTGGACCAGATGGCCTTCCAGTAGAATTCTACAAGACAAACAAGGAGCTAATACCAATCCTATTGAAAGTATTCCAGACAATTGAAAAAGACAGAACTCACCCCAAATCATTTTATGAAGTTAACATCACACTGATACCCAAACTAGGCAGAGACTTAACAAAGAGAACTTTAGGCCAATAATCCCTGTTGAACATAGATGCAAAAATTCTCAACAAGATTCTAGCAAATTGGATCCAACAACACATCTCAAAAATTAGCTACCATGACCAAGAACCACATGATTATATTATTAAATGCAGAAAGGCTTTTGACAAAATCTAGCATCCATTCTTGATAAAAACCCTTGAACACCTAGGTATAGAGGGAACATACCTCAAAATAGTAAGAGCCATCTACAATAAACCCACAGCCAACATATTACTAAATGGAGGGAAATTGTAAGCATTTCCCCAGAAAACCAGAACAGGACAAAAATGCCCATTCTCACCCCTCCTGTTCAACACAGTGTTGGAAGTCCTAGCTAGAACAAACAGACAAGGGAAGGAAATCAGGGGTCTCCAATAGGAAAAGCGGCAGTTAAGCTATCCCTCTTTGCTGATGATATGATCCTAACCCATAAAACCCAAGGGAATCTGTCAAAAACCTTCCATTGATAAAGGACTTCAGTAAAGTCTCAGGGAATAAAATCAACATGCACAATGGCCACACATACACAAAAAAACCTTGGCATCTTCCTAACCAGAGAATTGAAAGACTTTTACAATGAAAAGTACAAAACAGTGCTCAAAGAAATCAAATGGAAAAATATTTCATTCTCATGGATTGGAAGAATCAACATTGTTAAGATGTTCATCCTACCCAAGGTAATCTACAGATTCAATGTAGTACCCATTAAATTACTATTATCATTCTTCTCAGACCTGGAAACAACAATACAGAAATTCATATGGAAACTAAAATGACCATGTATAGCCAAAACAATCCTCAGTGAAAGAAAGAAAGCAGGAGTTGTCACCCTCCCAGACTTTAAACTTTATTATAGGGCTACAATAATCAAAACAGCCTGGTCTTGGTAAAACACAGGTACATAGACCAATAGAACAGGATAGAGAGGGCAAAGCAAAACCTCAACTCTTTTTTTTTTGGTGAGAAAGCAGGATTTATTGAGAGGACAGAAAAACTCTCACAGCAGGAGGGGACTCGGTGGGGTTGTGCAAAACTTCAACTTGTTAACCAACTAATCTTCAACAAAGCCTCCATCTGGGGAGCGGAGAATCTATTCAGTAAGTGATGCTGGGAAAACTGGCTGACCATGTGTAGAAGAATGAAACAGGATCCTACCTGTCACCATATACACAAAATCAACTCCAAATGTATCAAAGACCTAAATGAAAAACCTCAAACTGTAAGACTCTTAGAAAACGAAGGAAGCACCCTTATGGAAATTGGAATTGGCAACCATTTCCTGATCAGAACCCCAAAAGCCCATTCCATAAGAGATAAGATAGACAAGTGGGACCTCATCTAACTGAAAGCTTAAACAGCCCTCAGAATAGGAAAAAATATTTGCTAACTGCATATCGGACAAAGGTCTAACATCCAGGATTTACAAGGAACTCAAATGTGCTGAAAGGAAAAAAACAAACAAACAGCCCCATTAAAAAGTGAGCAAAAGACATGAGTAGACGCTTCTCAAAAGAAGACATACGAGCAGCCAACAGACACATGAAAAAACACTCAGCCTCACTAATCATCAGAGAAATGCAAACCAAACTACATTGAGATACCACCTAACTCCTGTGAGAATATCCATCATTAATAAAACAAAAACCAACAGATGCTAGTGAGGATGTGGAGAAAAGGGAACGCTTCTTCACTGTTGGTGGGAATGTAAACTAGTTCATCCTTTTGGAAAACAGTGTGACGATTCCTAAGAGAACTAGAAATTGACCTTTCATACGACCCAGCAATCCCGCATTGGGAATATACCTGGAGGACCTCAAATCATTCTATAAAAAAGATACCTGTGCACACATGTATATTGCAGCACTATTCATAATAGCAAAAATGTGGAACCAACTGTGCTGCCCATTGAAAGTAGACTGGATTAAAAAATGGGATATTATGCAGTCATAAAGAAGGGTAGAATTTTGGACTTTGCAGCAAATTGGATGGATTTATTGTCTATTGTAGCCAGTGATCTATCACAGAAACAAAGAATTGAGTACCAAATGTTCTCGCTCATAAGTAGACTCTGAATACCTATCATAATACTACAAGAAAGGGATTGGCAGTAGTGGGACACTGCTAGAGGAAGTGGGGGACACACAATATCAATAAGGGTGCATGATCCCAGTCCTGGCAAAGTGAGGTCCAGTGGGAGCCCAAAACTTCATCTGTACGTAGACCACTTATGTACCCAATCCTGACTTGTATTCCACATCTTTAAAATAAAAAGCAATTAAAAAAAAGAAGCCATATGTAATTACATTCTGATTTGAGCCAATGTTAAGGATTTGAACTGTCTTATATGATATTAAGTACACATTAAAAAAAAACAAACCTGCATTTTCTAAGGTTCTTATGGTTTAAGGTTTTACATTTAGGTCTCTGATCCATTTAGAGTTAATTTTTGTGTATGGGGACAGATACTTAGAAAATGCAGGACATACCCTTATGGAACATTGGAACTGGCATCCAATTCCTGAACAAAACCCGAAACCCACAGGCCATAAGAGATAAGATAGACAAGTGAGACCTCATTAAACTGACAAGCTTCTGCAAAGCCAAAGAAACCATCAAGAGAGCAGTGAGACAGCCCACAGACTGGGAAAAAGTATTCGCCAACTCCAGGTCCGACAAAGGATTAACATCTTGGATCTACAAGGAACTCAAATGTGCTGAAAAGAAAAAAACAAACAACCCCATTATAAAGTGGGCCAAAGATATGAACAGACACTTCTCAAAGGAAGACATCTGAGCAGTCAACAGACATGAAGAAATGTTCAACCTCACTAATCATCAAGGAGATGCAAATCAAAACCACACTGAGATACCAGCTAACTCCAGTCAGAATGGCCATTATCAATAACTCAAAAAATAACAGTTGCTGGAGAGGGTGTGGTGAAAAGGGAATACTTCTACACTGTTGGTGGGAGTGCAAACTAGTGCAACCTCTGTGGAAAGCAGTGTGGTGATTCCTAAAAGCTCTAAATATTGACCTCCCATATGACCCTACAATCCCCCTATTGGGAATATACCCTGAAGAACTCAAATCACTCTATCAAAAAGATATCTGCACACGAATTTTATCACAGCATTGTTCACAATAGCAAGAACCTGGAAGCAACCATGCTGTCCATCAAAAGAGGACAGTATTTAAAAAATGTGGTACATATACATGGTGGAATACTATGCAGCCATAAAAAAGAACAAAATCATGAATTTTGCAGCAACCTAGATGGAACTGGAGTTTATAATACTGAGTGATCTCTCACAGAAACAAAGATCTGAGTATCACATGTTCTCACTCATATAGTGGACCTTGAACATCTGCCATAATACTATAAAAAAAGAACTGACAGTGGTGGGAAACTATGGGGGGTTAGGGAGGGGAAGGGAGGTGGGACTAACGATAGTCAATATCTGTCTGGGGATGGGGAGACACCCCTTATTAACAACGGTGTCTGAACGATGCGCATTTGTATACCTAACCCTTAACTGTACCCCACAATTTTATAATAAAAAATGTTTAAAAAATAAATAAATAAATCAACACTCTAAAAAAACAAAAGCAAAAAAAAGCAACAACCCCAAATTTCCATTTAGTAGAGGTGAAGCACTCAGCCATTCCTGTTGGTTGAGGAGGGTACCTTGTACTAAGTGTGTAGCTGTTCTGTGTCAACTCTTCTGCTTGCTGAAGGAGCCTCTCTGGACTGATTGGAACCTGATCTGTAATGGCTTGATTTATAGGGTCAGCCTCTTGTTTCTTTTTTCCTTCTACACTTCTGTAGTTGGGTTTAGGGAGGCCTCTGAAAGTGAATATGTACAGTAAGAATACTTGATACCCAAAGTAAGAAAATTATTATTTATATGACAAATAGTTTAAAACTTTGTCATGTGGAGTTTTCTCAGTGATAAACTGAGTAAATTTATTTTCAGTTGTATTTGTTATGTATTAGAATGTGTATATGGGCTATACTTATGGATTACATAAAAGATTATTATAACCTCTAATGAGATTCATGCTTTCAGTACCATTTTACACTCATAAAACTATTCATATATATTGCAAAGATCTTTATGACAGGACAAATGTAGTTTTTGCACAAAAAATTATTTTTAAAGATGTGCTTAGAGAGCTGGGCACAGTGGCTTGTGTCTGAAGTCCCATCAAGTTGGGAAGCTGAGGTGGGAGGATTGCTTAAGCCCAGGAGTTCAAGGCCAGCCTGGGCAACATAGGGAAACAGATGTGCTTTGGATAACTGCTACCTAAAAACTTATAGAGAAGCATGTTTTAGGACATGAAATGTCCCCTTACACGATTGGGACAAGCTTTACACCAACAGGACTTCACCATTTAGTAATAACTTGTTAACTGCTCTGCAGATCTGAAGTTAAACTTCCATACATCTGAAGTCTGCCCAGTTTTTGAACAGTTTGTAAAATAATGTGTTATCTTGAATTCAGTGCTCCTGTGTTATTCATTTGAGCTGAAATACACACTAGGTATTTCCTTTAATGTACATCTTTACTTTTTCCAGAGATAGGAATTAAAGAGGAAAATTCAAATGTAAATCATGTGGCAATTCAAGAACATAGATAATGTAGATGAGTTTAAATTTTTATTGAACAACTCAAAGTACATTTCAGATAGTAGTATGGAATTTATTGAGATGTGATGTGGAATGTTTTCAAAACTCTTGAGCTGATTCTGTTGGGACCCACAATCTCTAAGCCTTAGTTTTCTCGTCTGTTTAATGGAGAGAACAGTACCTACCTCAGGAGATAATTGTAAAGATTAAATAGGATACTTTTTCTAATACACTTAATATAGTGTGTGGGATATAGTACATTCCTGACAAATGTTTAACATTACTACTATTATTATGCTCATTATTTTAATCTCACCTATTAATCTTCAAAATGAAGTTGTTATAGTGCAATAATAATATTACAAGAAGTGTCCATTAACATACATAATGCTTATTGTACCTACCTGGCATATATAGTAAGGGCTTATATATAATGTAAAAACTTTTAAAATTGAAATGTAAGTAATGCACTCATCTAATTTTCTTTACTCTGGAAAAGTAGGACTTTGGCAAGGAATTTGGTCTTTAAGATAACTTTTGGTAATTACAAATTTAGAAATACTAGTAATGGAAAATTCATGTACTCCATTGAGTATGTAAATATAATATCTTAAGAATTATGAAGTTTCTAGAGTTCATAGGAACTATATCATATTCACTTCAGTTTGGTAAATGGTCATTCTGGTATTGGTACTTTTACTTTAAGTTTTAGTCTTCTTTTTGACTTGACAATACTTTGGATAAAGCCAGATGACAGTCTTTTCATACACATGTCTAGTAAGCTCCCCAGTTTTCACATGAAAGTATTGTATTAGTCAACACAATTATATTTGCAAACTATAACAGCCAATTCAAATTAACTTACAAAATAATCTATTTGCTCATGTAATTAAGAAGTCAAAGACTTGTGCTGGCACAAGGGTCTGATTTAAACCTGCAATACTCCGTGCACTTGTCTTTCTGGCCATCTTTTTATGCTGTTTATGTCTTCATGGCTTTGTTCTCAGATATGTTCCTATGTTCTTCCACTTGGTGGTTAAATGGCTCCTGGGCATGGAGTATGATCCTAGAGAAAGGGAAGATGTCTTTTCTAATAGCTCTGGCAAAATTCTCTATAAGGACAATAATTTAATCTTGTGTGAAGTACCATGTAATACCTGTGTTCCAGGTACTTATCAGAACTGCTGTGTAATATGAATGAAAACTCTGGTTCTAAAACTAAACATCAGTGTCAGGGTTCTCCAGGAAAACAGAACCAAGAGCAGTGTGTGTGTGTGTGTGTGTGTGTGTGTGTGTGTGTGTGTGTGTGTGTGTGAGAGAGAGTGTGTGTGTATTTATGAAACAGATTTATTGTAAGGAATTGACTCAAATGTTTATGGAGACTGAAAAGTCCCAAGATCTGTAGTTGGCAAGCTGGAAACCCAGGGGAGTTGATGATAGTGTAGTTTCTGTTTGAAAGTCAGCAGACTTAAGACTGAAGAAGAGCCAAAGTTTTAATTCTAGTGTGAAGGCAAGGAAAGACCTATGTTCCAGTTCAAGGTAGTCAGGCAGGAGGAGATCCCTCTTTATTCAGCCTTTTTGCTCTATTCATGTCTTCAGTTGATTGGATGTGACCCACCCACATTGAGGACAGCCATCTGCTCTCTCAGTATTCTGATTCAGATGTTAGTTTCATCCAGAAGCAATTTCACAGATGTAGCCAGAATAATGGTTGGCCAAATATTTGGGTACCCTGTGTTCTACTCAGGTTGACACATAAAATTAACCATCACAGCATTTATCATAAATATGAATGAACTACTTACTATGTAAGTTAATGAATTAATATCAAAGAGTACCTCTTCTTGATGTGCATGCTTTACTTTCTAAAGAGATGAACTTTAGTTATAATTATTGATTTAGTGCTTACCATATGTGGAGTATAATACCATTTATAAAGAGATAGTATTTGGGTTAGACTTTGATACCTGGACATGACTGAATAAAAAAAAAAAGGGCAATCCAGGCAAGAATGGGTCACACCAAGGTGTGGAAAGGGCAGAGTACTGGGCAGTAAGCAGGCCAGCTTACTTCCAGCAGAAACTTGCATGTAAGAGTTAGGTGAAATAAGCTAAGGAGAGAATGTTTTCTCTCTTCATCAGCTCATTTATTATCCAATATAAAATGTATCTTCGCGCACACGCATATTTGTAATTGTTTGACATATTAATGACCAAGATAGGAATAGACCCTGCCTTTATCAAACTTATTCTCTGAGAGAGCCAAACATTCAGAATTTATAACTGAAGAAGTTTGTAAGTCATGTAAGTAAAAAAGTTTACTGAAGTATTACTTTAATATTGAAGCCATCTTTCTTAAACTGTGGGCCTACATAATGTCCATAAATCTGGAAGGGAGCATGGTTCTTTCTCAAACTCTGCTTTGTTTTTGAGTTTCATAATTCACACATTTAACTTTCTCATTGTTCTGTGCCCCTAAGACACTATTTCTCAGGGCCTGCCAATTACCATCTTCCAGAACTCTAGTGCTCCTTCCATCACAATTTTGGAAATACTGATTACTTAAGGGCATTTTCTTTTCTTTTTTTTTTTAATTATAAAGATGTGGGGTACAATTCAGGGACATTTTCACTAAGGTCAAGAACAACAAAAGGACGCTCACCGTCTAAACTTCTAATATAGTGTTAGATTGTAAAAATTAATGTGATACAAGAAAATTAAATTCTAAATATTCTGTTAGTTTTCTATTGATGTGTAACAAATTACATAAACCTAGTGACTTAAATCAGCACTCATTTATTAGGTCGCAGCTCTGTAGGTCAGAAGTGTAACACAGAGTGACTGGGTTCTCTGCTCAGGTTTCCATAAAGCTGAAATTGAGGCCTCCTTTGGGCTGAGTCCTTGTTTGTAGATTCTAGGGAAAAATCTGCTTTCAGGCTTATTCATATTGTTGGCAGAATTCAGTTTCTCGTGGTCTGTATTAGTTTCTTAACTGACTGGCAGAAATGTATTCTTTAACAGTTTGTGAAGCCAGAAGACTGAAATGACGATGTTGGCAGGGCTGGTTGTTTCAGGAAGCTCCGAGGGAGAATCCACTTCATGCTTCTGCCTCAGCTTCTGATGTCTTTTGGCATTCCTTGGTTTGTGGCAACACTACTCCAGTTTGTGCCTCTGTCTTCACATGCCTTTCTCCACTGTCTTTGTCTGACATTTCCGTCTGCCATTTGCTTTTGGGGGCTCTCTAAATCCAGGATGATCTTACCTTAGGATCTTTAACTGTGTCTTCAGAGACCTCTTTTCCAAATTAGGTCACTTTCACATTTTTTGGGTATTGGAACTTGTACATATCTTTTCTGGGGTCATTATCCAGCCCACTATTCAATTACAGGAGCCAAGTACCCATATCTGCTACCTTATGTTCCTTGAGGTGCCAGCGTTTCTTTTCATGTAACCCCTACATCTTCAAGTCAGAACTTGTTGAATCCTCCTTGTGCTTGAATCTCTGATTTCCTCTTCTGCCACCAGCTTGAGGAAACTCTGCTTATTAAAGTTGGTGATACTGGCCTTTGGTAATCTTAATCTAGTGTCTCATGTTTGGATTCAGATCTTGACCTTGCCATTAACTTGGTGTGTCTGCCCTCACTTTTTCCTTCTCCCCTTCTGTCTTTCAGCTTCCCTCCTTTCTTCAAGATTGTTGGAATGGCAGTAACATAACTGAGTTATCTGAGAAAAGGTTTTTTGCTCTTCTGGGAAAAAGATACAAGATATATTCTGAAAGTCACTATGATTTTTATTCAACCAAGAGACAAGATTTGATTTTAAAGGTTTATACAAAAGAGAATAGGTAGTATTTAATGGAACTTAAACCCAAATTGACCTTATTAATTAAAATTAGCACCTCTCAAGTTTAATATCAAAGTCATTATCAGTGAAATCTTAAGACTGAAAGTAGTCTTATGTTATTTGAATTTTTTTTTTTCTGAGACTTGTTATGTTAGGTGAGGACATTTCTCTTTCAGCATTTAGTTGTAAATGGGACTAGATCCTTCACTCAGGAAACACTATTGCTTATTCTTGGGGAAGAAGTAATTTTAATATTCATGCAAATGTGAATCTAATTTGTACCCCATTGTGTGCATATGATGTTTAAGATCCTTTCTTCTTCCCTGCCTCCTTCCTTTTTTCGTTAGTGTATTCAATACAT
Organism: Cephalopachus bancanus; assembly: GCA_027257055.1. Lineage (NCBI taxonomy): Eukaryota > Metazoa > Chordata > Mammalia > Primates > Tarsiidae > Cephalopachus > Cephalopachus bancanus. Next base: position 8,926,133 of record JAPVLO010000021.1, on the reverse strand, counting down.
ATATATTGAGTGACTTCCTTGTGCTAGGCACTGGGGATACAGTAGTGAACAAGAGTGAATCCCTGCTTGGTAGTGTGTTACGTGCCAGTAGTTGAGACAAAGCAATAAACAATATGTGAGACGGTTTCAGCTAATTATGAATACTGTAGAGAAAAATAGAAAGCATCGTAAGGGGTGAGTGAATGAGGGTGAGGAGAATAAGGGAGGCTCTGCTATTTTAGATAGGGTGGTCAGGAAAAACTGAAGTGATGTGGCAAGCATGGGAAAAATCTGCTATGCTACTTGCCTTCAGTAGAATGGAACCATTTTGCCAGCATGCATTTTAGTTTTATATTTTCTTTTAGCTTTGAGTGTTTGTACTGAAAAGAGATCATGCTGATAGAAATGTGCTTACAATATTTTTATGACAGTATGACATTCAGCATTTCTCTCCTGGGGACAACAAGTATAGCCTTTCTTTTTTGTGATTCTCTTGTGACCTGTAAAATCATCAGGGCCATAATGACTTCATAAATTATTAACGTTTTGTTTTTTAGAATCTGAGAAAGGAATATTCCTTATAAATTAGAATTGTATTTCCTTTTAGGAACTGGAATTTATAAATGGACTCTATTAGTGGCAGCATACTGTTAGGTTGTTTAGCTGCCTTAGGAATAAATGTCTGACAAAAGTCATGAGTTTGACTATCTGATTTCTCTGCTTGTGGGTCAAAGAACATCTGGATGGTTCTGTATTGCTTCTTTGTTTCCTTTAGCCACAAGTATTCTATGTTAAAATAGGTATGAACTTGACCATCCTTGGTAGGAATCTGAATGGAGAGGAGGATTTTATTTTCCCCCTTCTATTTAGATAATTCCTTGGCAGATATTTTTGTATCAGAAAGAAATATTATAACATTCTACCTTTTTGCTTCTACTTAATCCTTTTATAATATCCTGAGTTTGTAGCAAAATTGGTGCATTTAGGTACAGTGATTTCCCCCACCCCCACGAGAACAACCTACAGGAATCTAAGTTGGGATAATTTGATAGTTAGAGGCAGTAATAGGACATAAAGATAAGTATTCCTTGACCCCTCTGCATTAGGATGATTCTACCACTCCAGTTCCTTCACTCTATTTTGTAAAACTTGAGGGTTGCTTTATTAAAGTCATTTCTATTTGCCTTTTAGACTTTCATAATGAAAAATATGCTGTTGATCTGGTGGAAGAAGCCAGAAGAGAGTAGGGCTTACTATCTGAAATTATATTTAGCACATATTTTGAAGTTGTACCTATCTCTCTCAATTGGTTGTCCCACCTAGCTATCCATTTCTTCATTCACTTATGTATCTATTTAAATATTGATGTAATTAAATATTTATGCACCCATCAAAACACTAGAGAATCACAAAGATCCTACATGAAAATCACAAGACCGAGAAGTCCTCAAGATAACTATTTGTTTGATTTGTACCCTATCTCATTTTATAAAGTTTTGAAATTGACTCAAGATGAAACCTAGTTCAAATTTTGGAAGAGCGCTCACAGACACACACACACACACACACAGCCAAAAAGAGCAAGTCATCTTTCTGTCTCATAGCAGCCCTGGGGAAAGTCGTGGACCTTCTTGAAAGGTAGATTTTACCTCAGTGCCTTTGCTCTTTGACAGCCCCTTAATCTAAACCCCTCTAAGCCCTTCTAGCCTCAGATCCATCTTGCATTTTTATTAAACTTGCATTTAACACTCTTCTTTCTCCTTTTCTTCCCTTGCTAGGAACCTTTGAACCTATAGATTGTAAAATATAACATTAACAATATTTACCCAGATAGTTGAGATTCTCAGTGTTTTTTTTTTCTTGCTTACTATTTTAAGTTAGTATCTTTCTGCTTCACTCTATGGTTTCTCCATTCCTGGCAAGATTTACTTTCTGAAATTTCCTGCTTGGAATCCATCTTACCACCCTGCACCCAACAAATTATATTGTTTATATCTGTGGCTATGTCTGTACTTACATAATAATATTTTATTGGCTGTCTTGTAATCTACTTGTTATCTTTACCTACATTTATAGATGTACTAAAAATCACTTAAACAACTCAGTTACTAAGCATCTAGGATTTTCCTAGTAGTTCACATAGGATTTTCCTAGTATTTTGCATTAAATGTAATGCTACAAAGCCCATTTTTATGGCTACGTCTTTGGATGCATTCTTATTTTTTTTCTATTGAATTTCTAGGAGTAGAATTTCTGTGTCAAAATTTATATACATTTTATTTTGTATTTTTTTCCTAATCAGCAACCCTGGCCAATATATACATTTTAAAGGTGTTTTATATGTTTTGCCAAATTTTTTTCTAAAGATAATAAACAGTTCATACCACCAATTTTCCTTTATGAAACTGCCCATTTTACCATAACTTGTTAGCTCTAAACTGCATCCTTTCTGATATGAATGAAGTAGACCATTCCTTCCATGCTTCCTGCCTGTTTAATATATTCTTATGTGAATTTTGTTCATTTTTCTGTGTTATATTTATTGATCTGCAGCAGTCCTTTATACAGTAAGAATACAAACTCATTGTTTTACCAAGATTCTGGAAATAATTTTTTTCATTTGGTTTGTTAGTGGTGGCTTTGCCATTGAAATATTTGATTTTTAAAAGCTTTAAAATTATAAAATTTTTTCTCATTCATTTTACATTTGTTATGCTAAAGATGCCTTCTTACCCAAGAATATGTGAATGCTTATTCCTTTGTGGTATTCTAATGAAGTCAAAAATTTACACTTAAGATTTTTAATTTATGGAAATACATTTTCATTAGATCTGGCCTTGCCATTCCATCTAACTCCCTTTCTTTTTTTTTTTTTTTTGAGTTGGAGTCTCACTCTGTCACCCAAACTGGAGTGCAGTGGCCGCTTGCGGCCACCGCAGCCTCGACCTGCTGGGCTCCGGCGATCCTTCCTCCTCAGCCTTCCGAGTAGCCGGAATTACAGGCATGCACTACCACACCCGGCTGATTTTTATGATTTATTGTAGAGATGACGTCTCGCTGCCCAGGCGGGTCTCGAACCCGCGGACTCAGGCAATCCACTCACCTCAGCCTCCAAAGACATGGGATTACAGGCTGAGCCACCGAGTCTGGCTCCCATCTAACTCCCTTTCTAAGATTACTCTTTCCTGTCCAATGCCAAATGTCAACTTTCTATACTTTTGTCATGTGTTTCTTAACACATGGATACATTCTGTAGGCAATCTTATTGTTGTGTGAACATCACAGAGTGGACTTAAGCAAACCTAGAACCATCTATGGTATAGCCTATTGTTCCTAGGCTACCAACCTGTATAGCATGTTCTCTGTACTGAATACTATAGGTGGTTGTAACACAGTGGTATTTATGTATATAGATATATAAAAGACGGTTAAAAAAACTTACAGGACCACTGTTGTTTATTTGGTCTGTCAATGACCAAAAAGTTATTATGTGGCACATGGCTGTATTTATGTATTCTTTAACCCATTCTACACTTAGTAATTATTGTGATTTGATAATGTACTTTAGCTTTTCATTTAGCAGGATCTTCATTGTATTTCACCATAAGGTTTCTTGGATATTTTGGAATCGCTTCCCATTCCACCCCAACTTCTCAGTATACTCCACTGGATACAAATTTGAGTTTGAGACTTAATCCCTGCAAAATGAATCTCTTTATGATAGGGTGCCACTTTCTATCCCTCAACAAAATTGGAAACACTTTTTTGCACTTGGACAATTGTTTGGTCACATCCCTCAGAATAGCTTCTCATGATAATCTAGAGTGATTCAGGTAGTGTGTTTCAGTTGTCTGCCAGCCTACCTAACTGGGTGCTGTTTACACCAAGTACTTGACAAGATGGAGACTTATTCATTTTAGAATTGAGGATGAAGAATGGAAAGGCAGGGACTACCTCATCTTCAGCTTCTTGTCTTGGTTCCCAAATATGTGATTTTTAAAAGGATTTTCTCTTCTTTGGGATAGCTGTGAATTTAGTATGAATGACCTTTTCTGCCTGAATTTCCATTACTTTGGACCCCTTGCAAAGACACCTTGGTTAGAGAAGATCCTAGAAGTAGAAGAGTGGGGCCAAGTAACACTGGACAGGGTGCTGTGAAATCAACAGTGATCTCAGCTTATGACCAGGCTCGGGGCTCTTGGGGTGCCCTCTCCAGCCCCTGTCCATCAGAATGGGACAGCTCTTTACCAGTCAGTCTTTTTCTGAGGCCATTTCAAGAGTCAGGGCGCATCACTATTCCCCCCCCCCTTAGTTGCTTTCAGAGAAATGCAGGATACAATTGCTATTAGCTTTGCTGTTTTATCTCTTTAGAAGACAAGTTAATAAATCACAGTGTACTCTTGCTGACCATTACAAACCCATCTTTGATTAAACTAAAATATATTCAATATTTGTATTATAAACATACTCATTATGAATTACTCTGCTTTTTTTTCCAGTAGGAAGAAAACAGAACAGTATTCTTTGGGAAAATTTTCATGCCCAGCTAGTACAAACTTTATAATTCCCACCTGTTTCAAGGTTAGATAAACGCAAACCTCAAGGCACTTTTGTTTCAGTCATTAATAGTTTTTTAGTTTTAAGTGTAAATTCCATGTATTTCGTGTTAAGCCTATTTTTAAATGTATGTTCCAGCCCTACTGAGAATGTTTCTTCCATTACATTTCTAAGTAGTTGTTGTCCTTATTTTTCCCTTGTGCTTTCCACACAAGTGTGTGAGTAAGATAATTACTTGGGAAGCTTTTTAAATAATTCATAGGCCTGTGGCCTCTTCCCTCCATGATTCAAGTATATCTAGAATGGGGATAAGGGTTGCTGATTATTCAGGATACATGAATGACTCATGAGAAGTTTCTTACCATCACTTCAATTTGAGACTCCCTGGCCAGACAATTTCTAAATATTGGTAAACAACAGAAGAGTCCATTCTCATTTTACTTATGACTTTTAATGGCAGTGCCTCTCAGTTCTCCTCTTAAGGATATGTGCTGTAAAGGGTTAATTCAGCGAGTGTGGGGTGTTGTAGACCCTGCATATTCCAAAGAAACTGGCCCTTGACTACCTCCTGGGAAATAACTTCCAGACAGTTGGAATATCCTCCCTGTAAAAGAATCTGTGTACCTGGGGCCTTGAGTCATGTCTGATAATTTATGCTAATGTTGTGAATAATGGAGGGGGCCTTGGGCCACAGCATATCAGCTTGACCTCTGGAGGGACTGGAGACTGAGTAAGGTCAACGCCACTTGCAGTTCATGCCTATGTGACCAACCCCCAATAAAAACCCTGGTCACCAAGGCTTGGGTGGTCTTCTCTGGCTGGCAGTACTTCACATGTATTTTTGCACATTAAACGCTGTTTGTGCAACTCCGCTGGGAGGCGACAACTGGAAGCTTGTGCTTGTTCTCTCCTGGCTTCTGCCCTATGTGCCTTTTATTTTTGCTAATTTTAATCTGCATTATTGCACTGTAATAAATAATTGTTGGGAGTATAACAGATTTTCTGAGTTTGGTGAGTTCTTCTAGCAAACCATTGAACTTGAGAATATTTGTGGATACCCTTGATTCAGAATGATAAGAACTTTTTATTTCATAAGAATACTTAGAACCTAGTAATCTGTCTCTAGTACGCTGTTTCTTTTTAAACAAAATTTGAATTGGATATTAAATTTTATCAAACATATTTTTATTTTACTTGATTTTGTTTTATTTATACAATAAAATATATTAGCTCACTTCCTAATGTTGATTATTTTCATTCTTGGAATTATTCACTCTTGGTTGTGCCTTATTTTTTTTAACATGTCTTTTCTGTCATACATGGGTACATCTTTTACTTTTTGTAACTTAACATTTTAAGCACAAAATTTAAAAGTATGGCACTTCCTGTCTTGTCAAGCAGATCGCTGTCCCCAACTTAACATTTTCTTGACTTACTACCCCTATTTTGAATGTTATAGGGTGTAATGAGCTCTCAGACCCCACTTAAGTATGAGCAGCTGCTTACTTTGTGTTAAATGTTCATCGTACTGTTTTCTGCTTGGAGTTCTTGGGGTTGCTTTCTTTTGTTTTTCCTATGCTTTCAAGTCCCACTTCTTAAAATTCTTAGGTTGCCTTCCTGAACTAGTCCCTCTCCTCCCTTTACTTGGCTCCTTTTTAATGACTGTGGGCTTAGAGGCTATATAATTAAGCTTGTTATAGGATGATTTCTAAAATGAGGGCAAATCAGCTCTGAGTAAGAGCCTAGATCCCTATTATCTCGATGAAAAGCATCTATTTCATATCATAGATTTTTTTTTAAACATTTTGGATTTTTAGAGATATTTTTTCCTCCCTTTTTAGTTGTTGGCTATTCCAGAGAATTATGTTGTAAAGTTGATTGGTTTGTTTGTTTGTTGATTCATTCATCTGTTGCTTTTTATTGAGCATCAACATAGTGCTCTGTGCTGGATAGCTGAACTGAAATAAGTAAGGCACAGTGTATAAGCCAGACTTTGTCTAGTAAATCACTTGAGAGAACAGTGTGAATCACATTGTGGAAATGGAACATTTTGAGTTTTCTTTGTTAATTTAATTTGAGATTTTAAAGTATTAATAATAAGAATGCTATGCAGAACAGAGTTAACATGGCGGGCCTGAGACTGAGCATCAAGCACAGGACTGCTATTCTTAAAATGTGCTGTTTGCAAGTTTGGCCCTTGGCTAGGCGTCCTGGAACTTGACTCCCAGCGTGCCCCCAGTTAACACTTAGCTGATATGGGTAGCTCACTGTGCCTAGACTGTGCAAACAGTCTAGGTTGTGCTGAACACCTGCTTTCCTTCTGGAGCCTGGAATTTTGATACATGTTGGATTGAGATTCCCTACATGGCCAGCCCCTAAAAAAAACCTTCACTGAGTCCCTAATGGGTTTCACCGGGCAGAAACATCACACACATGTGCTGCATTTTCACTGCTGTGTAAAGAGTGTGCTGTGTGTTACTCCTTATAGAAGAGAGAAAGCCTAAGGAAACCTGCGCATGATATCCTCCAGTCTTGTGCCTGCATCCTTTCCCCTGGGATTCAGCAGCGCATCCTTACTATATTGCTATGCTACATCTTAGCCATGCTGAGTCCCATGAGTTCTCTATATGAGTCATGCTGAGTCTATGAATTCTCTAGGAAATCTTTGAATGTGAGAGTGATCTTGGAGACCCCCAACACTAGTGTTTATTGATTGCTTACTCTATGCCCCGCTCAATACTAATTGTTTCACATGGATTATTTCTTTGAATCTTCCTAACAACAGCATACTGAGGTGGGTCAGTATCATCGTCATTGACAAGTGAAGCTGTTTGAAGCTTCATGAGGTTGACTAACTGTGTAGGTCCTATGACTCATAAGTTTATTTCAGTGTCTACAGTTTTTTCAAATGTCTGCACCTTCTAGAATATTGTTTCTGTTGTTCAGAGTAGCATTTCAGGGAATGAACCACTGAGTATTTTTAAAAGGTCTTTATTATTTCAGGTATGAGCACATTCTTATGGAGCCTGACCCAGTACCAGCATATGCTCTGAAACTTCTAGTTGCGATGACTGAACACAACCCAACTTATACCAGGTACTATAAGTTGTGATTTCTTTTTTCTTGTTTCTTGTCTGTCAAATGAGTTTTGTGTTCTGAAAATGTTGTTAAAGATGATAAGATTCTAAAAGACCAGTGTTGAGCTGTGAAAGTGGTAATTTTTCATGTTGCATGGGTTGTAATAGCTGTCATTTGTTAGAGTTTGCATACTATATACTGTGGAATGGATGATACTTCAATACAATAAATTTTTAAAGAAAAAAACCTAGCATATTCTTTTAAAAATGTCCATTGTTTCCTCATTTTTATACTGAACAGTTTATTAAATCTCAACAATATTTGTCGACTATTACTGCTACTACTTTATTTAGTTGATAAACTTTAGTTAACAAACTGGGTCATCCCACTGCTGGGGCTGTAGCAGCTCTCAGGCCTTTTACCGTCTCACATCTATTTCCAAAATGTACATACAAATATTATCCTCTGTTCTCTGGGCTGTGTTGCAAAAGAGTCTGGAGAGCACTGAACTGATATCCTTTTTATTTTTGCCAATTCGAAGCTCTGTTTCTATTTTTTAAATTTTAAAAATGATATAGACAAAGTTTAGAAGTCAATTTATTCTAGTTTTTTTTTAAGAATCTACAAGCAGAAACGTAAGAATCTACAAGCAGAAATTTAATCCTATTTTTTAATTTATTTTTTGAGTTGGAGTCTCACTCTGTCACCCAGACTGGAGTGCAGTGGCTGCTCCCGGCCACTGCAGCCTCGACCTTCTGGCTCCAGCTATCCTTCTGCCTCAGCCTTCCAAGTAGCTGGAACTACAGGTGCGCACTACCACGCCCGGCTAATTTTTGATTTATTGTAGAGATGAGGTCTCGCTAAGTTGCCCAGGCAGGTCTTGAACCCGTGGGCTCAGCCAATCCACTCACCTTGGCCTCCCAAAGCACTGGGATTACAGGTTGAGCCACCGAGCCTGGCCAGAAATTTAATTCTAAAGAGTGAATCTGTATTAGAAGTTGAATAACAATTCAGATGTTACTGTATACTAATTTTTCATTAGTTTGAACAGATTGCATTTACTTTATTAAAGATTAACTTTAGCTCATTCATGTAACATGTTTCCTAGACTCTCTTTTTACCAACACTAATAAATTCAATAGAAATACCTCATATTGAGAAAAAACCTAGAAAAGTAGAAAACAGATCGTCAATGGCCTCTATAGAACCATTTATTTAAAAAATTATTAGAGTCTAGGTTTAGAAGTCAGCTTACTCTAGTTTTTTTTGAAAGAGTTTACAAGCAGAATTCAATGGACTAATTTTTATACATTTGTTTTGCTTTAAACAAGTAAATTTGAATATATTGTCTTTGCCTTAAATTATAACAATAAAATCAAGAGGTGCTCTTGGTTTCCCCCCCCCCACCACCACCCTTGTCTCACAGAGCTCTCCCCAAGGGTAACAACATTGTAATTAGCAAACTTTCAAGTACCATATATGTGAAGTGATGGAAATGCATGCTTTTTAAGGATCTGAGCAATGAGCTGGATAAAACATGTCCCATTATACTTGGCCATTTCTATATCTACTGTTCACATCTATTGAAGTCTTGGTATTCTAGTAGGACAGTGACAACTTTAAGTGGATTTGGTACTACATACTTTTTTTTTTCTTTGAGTAGGAGTCTCACTCTGTCACTAGGCTAGAGTGCAGTGGCACGCTCACGGCCTCCACAGCCTCCGACCTGCTGGACATGTGATCCTTTACCTCAGCCTTTCAAGTATCTGGAACGGCAGGCGAGCACCACCATACCTGACTGATTTTTTTTTTAATATATTGTAGATACAAGGGCTGGCCAAGTTGTCCAGGCTGGTCTCAAACCCCTGGGCTCAGGCAATCCTCTCACCTTTGCCTCCCAAAGTGCTGGGATTACAGTGTGAGCCACTGTGTCCACCTTTGTTACTATTTTGGTATGTGTCTTTCCTGGTTTTCTGGCTACTTAAATTTTACACATATACACCTACACACACACACACACACACACAACAAATATATATGTGTGTGTGTGTTTATATATATATACGCACACATACACACAGAAATAGCTTTATGGTGGTTTATTTTTTATTTAGAACATTATAGATAGTATCATTTTTGTACATATTTTCCTGAAAATTTTTTTCATTTATCAAAAATGATTTGGAGATCTTTTCATATTTGTTCATACTCTTGCAATATCTTTGCCAAACCAATAAATGAAAATGGAATTTCATTTTATTTTGCATTCATATGACTACTGATAATATATAGAATCTCCTTTAATGTTTATTCACTGTAATTAAAATGTAAGAGGTGCATGGCCTTCAACCTTTAGTTCTACTTCTAAGAATTCTTTCTAGAGAAAAACTGCATACAGATTTCTAGTGAGGCAAATAATTTTAAAGTAAGAAGAATTTTATATAAATAAAATATGATATAGCCATAATATAGAACACTGTATAACAGTTTAAAAGGGCAAGATAACATTTGAATACTGGCTAAAATGATGCCTAAATTTTTTTGTTAACTGAAATTACTTATTTACCACCTCCTTCTCCTTTAAGTGCAGCCTTTGCCTTGCTTGTGTTCTCTTCCTGCATTTTGTTTGTGCGCCTTTTCTCCAGAAATAGGGTGTTAAGACTTACTCGTGTCAGTTTTGGCTGAGGCTCCAGAGGTTAAAGAGGTTAGGAGCCACGCATTAAAGGCCAGTTACCCCCCACACACACTTTCAAGGGAAGTCCTAGCAACCTGTGTGCAACTTTCCAAGTTCACTCACATACCTTATTTATTTATTTATTTTTATTTATTTATTTTTTTTTGAGTTGGAGTCTCACTCTGTCGCACAAACTGGAGTACAGTGGCCGCTCCCGGCTACCGCAGCCTCGACCTGCTGGGCTCCAGCGATCCTTCCGCCTCAGACTTCCGAGTAACCGGAATTACAGGCGCGCGCTACCACACCCGCTATTTTTTTAATTTAATTGTAGAGATGAGGTCTCGCCTGCTCAGGCAGGTCTCGAACCCGCGGGCTCAGGCAATCCACTCACCTCAGCTTCCCAAAGGCGCAGGATTACAGGCTGAGCCATCATTCACATATCTTGAAGGGATCAATGAGGGAGGGAGTTTCTTTTATTTTCCTTACTGGATTTTAAAAAATACATTTGAAGTGCAGCATTTGGGAATGAGTAATAATTTTTTAGTGGGAAAAATGAACACTATATAAAGATAGATACGGAGAAGTCTTATTTCTTTCCTTTTCCATTCTGCTTTTTTTTCTTTCTTTTTATGAGTCAGATTCTCACTCTGTCCTCCAGGCTGGAGTGCAGTGGCATGCTCACAGCTACTGCAGCCTTGACCTGTTAGGCTCAAGCAATCCTTTTGCCTCAGTCTTCCGAGTAGCTGGTACTACAGACACACGCCACCATGTTTGACTATTTTTTTGATTTGTTATAGAGATGAGATTTTACCAAGTTGCCCAGGCTAGTCTTGAACCCTTGAGTTCAGGCAATCCCCTTGATTCCAGTTCTCAAAGGGGTGGGATTGCAGGTGTGACCCACCATGCCCAGCTTCTCCGTATCTATTTATTATTCCCTATGGCTAGCTATTTTTATTCTTTTTTTAATCCAAATGCAAGCTAATTTGAATATGAATTTTCTCATTTCTCCCTTTTATACATAAATAGCCTATTATGTATTTTTTTGCCTTTTGATTTTTTTCACTTGACAGTATATCCTCAAGATTTGCTTCTATATTAATACATAGAGACCCTCCACATTGTGTTTTACAGTCATCAGATCTTCCATTGTATAGCCATATCATAATTAATTAGTCTCTAATGGATAGACTTGTTTCTAATCTTGTGATATTGGATATATAATCTTATATCATTTTGTACACATGCATGTACAACTTACAGGATAATTCCTGGAAATGTTATCGATATATCAAAGGATGACTATATGTGAACATTTTTAAAAATGTGGCCAAATTATCTTCCCTGGGGGGTTTACAACCATTTTGCGTCTCCAAAGGACATTGTGAGATTGCCTACTTCTCTACAACCTTGTCATCAGAATTTGTTATTAAACTTTGAAATTTGGCCAATAAGACAAATGAGGTGAGTTATTTCAGTGTAATTAAAATTTGCATTTCTCTTATCATGAATTAGGTTGAATATCTCTTCATATAGTCTGGAATTGTTTGTATACCTTTTTTCTGTTCGTGCTCTTTGCCAATAGTTCCTTGGTCTTGGCCATGCCTTTTCAAACTAGCTCACCTCCTGCCTGGCTTTCATTGTACAAATACACCAGTCTGCTAATTCGTTTTACTTTTAACAAATCTGAGAGAGTACAGCCATGAGTATTACTGTGCATGCACAGTGGTGAAGCCACATGGATGTCTCCATTGGGTTACTCATGTGGGCATGGAGATGCTGGGCCACAGGGCTTGTGCTCACCCAGATCCAGGAGATACCCTGTACCACAACAGAGTCTTCCAGATTGGTTGTACTGGTTTACATTTCTACCAGCAGTGTTCAAGAGGTCCAGGTATCATATTAGCTTTTTTTAAAAACCCATTTTATTGGGTATAATTTACATGAAGTAAAATCCACTCATTTGAGGTATACAGTCCTGTGAAGTTTTTTTTTTTTGAGTTCAAGTCTCACTCCGTTGTCCAGGCTGGAGTGCAGTGGCACACTCACGGCCACCCCAGCGTCTACCTGCTGGGCTCCTGCTATTCTTCCGCCTCAACCTTTAAAGTAGCCAGAACTACAGGCACGTTCTACCATGTCCAGCTAATTTTTGATGTATGATAGAGATGAGATCTCACCAAGTTACCCGGGATGGTCTCGAACCCGTGGGTTCAGGCAATCCACTTGCCTTGGCCTCCCAAAGTGCTGGGATTACAGGCTGAGCCACCGAGCCCAACCAGTAAGAAACTTACCAAACACATACAATAGTTGTGTAAGCCCACCACCACAACTGAGATAAAGAGTGTTTCTGTTATTCCAAAAAGGTCCCTTGTGCCACTTTAATGTTTTGTTTGCCTGGGGAATATAACCAGATTTATATTTCATTTTAATTTTTAAAATTTATATTTCTGAGTCAATATATAACATCTTCCAAATTTCAGTATTTGAGAGGAAAAGCAAGAAAAGCAAGTCTTCCTCCAAAAAGATAGCCTCTACTACCAGTTTGTGTGTGTATTATTTTTCATGTAGATGGTAGCATGCTATCTATACTATTGTGTACCTCTTTTAAAAATGTAATAGTTTTATTTTATTTTATTTTATTTTTTGAGTTGGAGTCTCACTCTGTCACCCAGACTGGAGTGCAGTGGCCACTTCCGGCCCCCGCAGCCTCGACCTGCTGGGCTCCGGTGATCCTTCCGCCTCAGCCTTCTAAGTAGCTGGAATTACAGGCATGCGCTACCACACCCGGCTGATTTTTTTTATTTATTTATTTATTGTAGAGATGAGGTCTCACTGCTCAGGTGGGTCTCAAACCCACGGGCTCAGGCAATCCACTCACCTCAGCCTCACAAAGGCGTGGGATTACAGGCTGAGCCACCGAGTCCAGCTAACAGTTTTATTGAAATATAATTCGCATACCATCTACACCTCTTTAAAACATATACATGGTATTTCATTTTATGAATATTATGTATTCATTTAACATAGTCATTCATATTCAAACACACATATTCATTCATCCACATAGGTGTCCCTGTTTGTTGAATATTTGTTTTTCCCGAATCTTTTGGTTTTATAAAGCAAAGCTACAAGTAATGACACAGTTCATTGATCACATTTGTGAATTTATGTATAGGGTAAACAATGAGATGTGGAATTGCTTCATCAGAGGGTATTTAGACCAGTGATTTCCAAACTCGTCTGTACATTAGTATTGCTAGGGGATCTTTAAAAAATTCTAAATCCCAGGTCATACCCTAGGCCAATTAAATCACAGTCTCTAGGACTGGACACAGGTATCAGTAATCATTGACATTCCCCAGCTGATTAAATGTTCAAACAAGTTTGAGAACCACTGGTCTAAGCATCTGTAATTTGAAGAGATGTTGCCAAATTGCTCCCAATGTAAGTTGTGCCAGTTTTCTCAGAAAGGTAAATTGTTTGCCACGTTGGAGCAGTTTTATTGGTAGAGATGTGTTAACTCCCCTGAGCTCTGCCCTTTTTTCTCTTCTTAATTTTACAGTAGGTTGCACCAAACCATTCCTTTCAGAGAGAGCAATACTCCACTAGCCTGTTTCCGTTAAGAGCTAATTTTCTTTCAGCAAATCTTCCTCATCAAACAAATTAAATGCTAACTTCTTTGAGTTGTTTTGGAGCAAAATTTAGCCCTTTTCCTGAATTGCAAAAATAAAAATGAATTTTTTTATGTTCTGTATATAAGAAGAATTGTTATTATATTAGTTTGCTCAAAAATGTGAGAGCTATTTGTTTTATGGCAAGATTCCTAAAAATGCTGTTCAGAAGGATTACATTTTGGGCATCTCGTAAATGAAGTTCACAGTGAGTCAGTGGTGTAACCTTCAAGAAAGTACTTCTGGTCTCAAAGTCACCAGTCTTCTGAGTTCCTTCATTGGTTTTTGGTTCATTTGTTCATTCTTTCATTCACTGATTTATCAAACATCTAATCGGAAATTACTGAATGAGGACAAAGATAAATGATGAATTCTCATTGTAAGCATACTTAATATTTAATGAATGAGACAGATTTATATATAGGCTTTTATTAAACAATGCAATGATTTCAATGAGATGGTCATATCTAGGAAACTATAGTAACATCTAAAGGAATTGAACCCAAGTCGCTGTATGATCTTAGTCAAGTTACTTAACTTATGTACCTGTTTCCTCCTATGGAAGAGAAAGATAATATTAGCATCTGGTCCATAAGAAATGCTCTTTTAAGTGTGCTCCCTTTTCTTCTTCCTCCTCCTCTCTTTCTTCTCTTTTCATCCCCTTCTCTTCTTCTTTCATCTCCCTTTTCATTATGACTAGAGGAAGAAATATTAATAGAAGTGTTCCTAGAAGAGGTAACCCCTTAGACAGAAGTTAGAAATGTTTGATGATACTGATTCAAACCAGAACTCCAGCACCCTGCAAAGAATTGAGGGGAAAATGTTTTTCAACAGCAGAAGACAACTGCATGGGGCAGTCTTTTTGGATTGACTTTGGATAGCAATTGTGGAAGCCATTGTGAACAGCCCAGTCACAAGGTGGCTTCCATTTGAGTTTGCCTTTCAATTTATAAACTTTCATAAAATTAGGCTTTGCTGTGTTCTGATATATTTTAATCTACATTGTGTAGTCTGTTAAAATTAAAAGACAAAAATCATCAGCAATATCAGAACTATCTGAGATATTTATTAAACTGTTGTTGAAATAAGCCATTTAGGATTATTTTCCCCCCCAATTAACTGAATTTATACAGCTAAAATATTTTCTAGGATGAAATCTCAATAAATGAAATAACTGTATAATAAAGTAAAATGCTGTTGTTTAAATTAGAATGAATTGATTTCTCTAGAAATAATTTCCTATTTCTCAGGCTGGCTATGGATATTGAAAAACCTCACAATGAGAAGCAAGTCAGTCTCTGAGTCTGGAAGGTTCTTTTTTCCACTTTAGGGTTACTCATCTGTGGTTTCCCATGTATTTTTCACCAGCACTCTGGAGAGTTAAAGACAAGTTTTCTCCAACAGGAACAGAACCCTTGAACATGTGTTTTCAACTTGTTCTTTCCTCTTTATGTGGACATAAGCCTAGTTCTAGTGTTCTTGGCCACTTGTTCAAATGGGGCACACATATATGAGTGCACTTCTTATTAAGGTGGAATTTTAGGAGATAAACTAAATATAAAACATTTGAAACACTGAACAGATTTTAACTTTTTGCTTTTTATTGACCCCCTTCTGTCTTCCTTAATTTTAGGATTATGATTCTGCAAACTTGTCCAACATTTATTCTTGGTGCATAAAATTTACTTAAGAAGAATTTGGAAATTACTGAGATTATCCCTTTAATAGTTGTGAGCATAAATTTTATTTTACTCTTGAAAAGTTTAGTAGTTTGTTTTTCCTGTGAAAGACCATTTTCTTGGTTCAACTGCTGGTGGTTGTTAACTATCTTTGAAAGCTGTTAATAAAATAGCACCTCCCATCCTAAAGGATAAATTGATAATTGGATGTGTTTATTTTATCTTGTCTTCTCCGGTTCTAGAGAAATCCACAATTTATAAGTATACTTAGAAAAGATATATGTTGTCCTTGCAATGGGTTTCTTGATTTGTGAACCTGTTGAGTTTGTGGCTGCTGGACTCTAGCCAGGATAGCTATTTCAACACAGTGATATTTTTTCATTGTGTTCTTTCTACATAGATGTGAGTTCATGGTCACATGAATTCTTAGTAGTTATTTCTGGATGAGAAGCGGATGGCTTTTTTGGTGTGAGATTTACAGGGAAACCACTTAGGTTTATTGTACACATTTACAATAGTGATTCCCCAGTCGTGCATTGTTAGGGCGGTTTTAAATCTGAGTGTGGATTCAGTAAAGCTTTTTATGTTTTGCAAGGCAACCTAAAACCTGTAAACGTTTTCTTGTCATCTACAGTAGAGATTGACAAACTGTGACCCATAGGGCTAACTGGTTTGCAGCCTCTTTTTGTGTGGCATGTGGAAGAGTGGTGTTTACATTTTTAAAAAGTGGTAAAACTTACAAATAGAGACCCTATGTCTGCCAAAGCTTGATATATTTACTTTCTGACACTTTTTAGAAGATGCTTTCTGACTCTTGCTCTAAAGGACTCGAACTTTTTTTGTCTTTATTTATGTAAAATATTGGGGTTTTTGAGCCACATGGAACTTTGGGGATCATTTGGGTATTTTAAAATGTAGATTTTATTATTATTCAGGTATAGTGAGGTTAACAGATCAGGAAACAATTGCCATTGAAAAGATAGTCGTTGCACTTACAGATTCTAAGAGGAGGGGCCTGGCTGTGTCACTGGCAGTCACATGGTAAAGCAGCAGGGTCAGTCAGGAGGCAGAGGAAAACATGGACAAGACCCTTTACTGTGGTTTACTTGGGAAGGAATAGGCAAGATTGGGTAAGCGGGCTTAGGATTGGCTAGTTTGAGTAACTTCAGTGGGCTCTGGGATGTAGGGGTTTTCCTTGGTTTTCTGGTACCTGGTTCTGGAGTGATTAAGGCAGGTGCATAATGGCCTGGAGTTTTAAGAGCTCAATAAAGGTGTAGCTAGGAGGATCAGCTCTGGATTAGTTGGTTTGCACAGGAGAGGCATGATCAAAGCCAGATAGTTTGCTGTCTGTAGGAATTAGCTAGTCCTGGGATGGGCATTCCCTCCAGCTTAGCAAGACCTCAGGATATCAAAGTTTCAAAAATACAGAGTAAAAAGATATGACTAGTATATTGGGCCAAAGTCTTATTTTATTTTATTTTTTCATTTCAAACATCAATTATGATGGAGAGTGAATTTTATTATGCATTCATCCTAATTCTAAATGAAGCAATATCTTCTTTTGTTTAGTTTTCACATACATAGAATATATATTTTTGAGTTATAGTTTATCCTAAATTTATTGAATGTTATTGATGAATATAAACCTTGATGAGATCTAGGTAAGATGTTGACTAAATTGACTCATTTATCTATTTCAGCACTTGGTGCTGTGTTATAAATCTTCATTGTTTCACATTTTGTTGGTTTTTATTTATTTTTAAACATATTTTTAATTTTAAAATTGTAGGGTACAGTTAAGGGTTGGGTATACAAATATGCATCGTTCAGGCATGCTTGTTGATAAGGGGTGTCTCCATGTCCCCAGGCAGATATTGATTACTGTTAATCCCACCTCCCTTCCCCTCCCTACCACCCCGTAGTTTCCTGCCACTGTCAATCCTTTTCTTATAGTATTATGATAGATGTTCAAGGTCCACTATATGAGTGAGAACATGTGATACTCAGATCTTTGTTTCTGTGAGAGATCACTCAGTATTATAGACTCTAGTTCCATCCAGGTTGCTGCGAAATTCATGATTTTGTTCCTTTTTATGGTTACATAGTATTCCATTGTGTATATGTACCACATTTTTAAAATCCAGGTCTCTTTTGATGGACAACATGGTTGGTTCCAGGTTCTTGCTATTGTGAACAATGCTGTGATAAACATACGTGTGCAGGTATTTTATAGAGTGATTTGAGTTCTTCAGGGTATATTCCCAGTAGAGGGATTGCGGGGTCATATGGGAGGTCAATATTTAGAAGTTTAGGAATTGCCACACTGCTTTCCACAGAGGTTGCATTAGTTTACACTCCCACCAACATTGTAGCAGTGTTCCCTTTTCACCATATCCTCTCCAGCATCTGTTATTTTTTGAGTTACTGATAATTGCCATTCTGACTGGAGTTAGGTGGTATCTCAGTGTAGTTTTAATTTGCATCTCCTTGATGATTAGTGAGGTTGAACATTTCTTTATGTGTCTGTTGGCCACTTGGATGTCTTCTTTTGAGAAGTGTCTGTTCATATCTTTTGCCCATTTTATAATGGGGTTGTTTGTTTTTTTTCTTTTCAGCACATTTGAGTTCCTTGTACATCCAAGATATTAGGCCTTTGTCAGACATGGAGTTGGCAAATACTTTTTCCCAGTCTGTGGCTGTCTCCCTGCTCTCTTGATGGTTTCTTTGACTTTGCAGAAGCTTGTCAGTTTAATGAGGTCCCACTTGTCTATCTTATCTCTTATGACCTGTGCGTTTCGGTTTTGTTCGGGAATTGGATGTCAGTTCCAATTTCCATAAGGGTTTGTCCTGCATTTTCTAAGGTTCTTATGGTTTGAGGTTGTACATTTAGGTCTCTGATCCATTTGGAGTTAATTTTTGTGTATGGGGATAGACAGGGATCTTATTTGAATCTTCTGCATGTGGTCAGCCAGTTTTCCCAGCACCATTTACTGAATAGGTTCTCCTCTCCCCAGTGGTAGGTGGTGGAGGCTTTGTTGAAGATAAGTTGGTTGAGAAATTGAGGTTTTGCTTTTGGAATCTCAATCCTATTCCATTGGCCTATATGCCTGTTCTTGTACCAATACCATGCTGTTTTGATCATTGT
The DNA here is from genome assembly GCA_027257055.1 of Cephalopachus bancanus. Taxonomy (NCBI): domain Eukaryota; kingdom Metazoa; phylum Chordata; class Mammalia; order Primates; family Tarsiidae; genus Cephalopachus; species Cephalopachus bancanus. Next base: position 8,907,353 of record JAPVLO010000021.1, on the reverse strand, counting down.
CAAAGACTTTATTTTATACATGAGGAAAATGAGGCCCCAGTAGGAGTTTGCGTGTTCCAAGCCTCACAATAAATTTGAAGCAAGATCAGATTTTGGGTTCAGACCTCCTGGTCCATTCATTGTTTTTTGTACTACCCAGCAGTGTTAGTCACATTTTTAGATCCAAGTGAATATCACAAAGGACTTAAAGTCAAACTGTTTTTAGTTTCATTGTGTCACATTTGCTTTTAAGGGCAGTCCAGTTTCTCCACACAGTCATCCTCATCATCATGTGGATAAAAGCAGAAGCAGTGATTCTCTTCTGTTTCTCTCTGACATTATCATGAGGTTCTAGTACCCACCTCTCTTTGCCTTTCATCACCACGATGCTCCTGGCACTATTCGATTCATAGTTTGATTCTAGTTTAGCCTCTTTCTTCTCCCACCCTCCTATATTTTCAACCTTGTTCTGGCTCATGACTTAAACTACACTGGCAGGTTTGACATCCTTTCTCTCTCCTCATTATGTTAATTATGATGCAACTCATCATTGTATCTCCAACAGAGACAAATGTAAGTCTTTACATAAGTACTCATGGAGTAAGTATTAAATTGATTCTCTCCACCCACTCCAGAATTCTCTTTCTGATAGGATTATAGAAAAACACCGGTCTAAATTCTTAGGAGTTTGGTTCAAGATATTCTGTTTTTCTTATTTATTCATAAGAGGAAGACCAATAGTAATTGATCTAAATCTGTTTTGGGTTATTTTTATATTTTCAGGATATAAAAAACTCTTATGTGAGTTTGCCTACTGTAGGTGGTAGTAAATACTTCTGCTTATTTTCTTTCATTATCTTGCTTACTGTCATAGAGATTTCCTTTGAGTTCATGATGATTTGGTGGACAGTTCATTGTCTATCCACATTATAGGGGGTTTAGCTGATCTGTTAGGACTGTTCATCTCTGCTGTTAGAAACCACTTTAATCTTTTGATTCTATTCTTATATCAGCCCTGTGAGCTGGAGGCTTGGTCATTTCAGTTATTCTTTCCCGGCATTCACGGACTCAGTGACAGCTTTCCTCATGGAGTGTCAACCAGAGCCTGACAGAGAGCCTTACATGGTGTTGTCTCTTTGGTCACATGGTACCCAGGCTCGAGTCACTCAGTACATGCTTGTGTTGGAAGCTAGCATTTAGTTGAAGTTTTTGGTCAGATCTGCTCTTGTATTTTGGAGGCTACAGTCAACACTAGTTCATACTTCCTTCCTTCTGGATTTAAGTAGAAGTTTAGAGATTATCATTGTTAATAGAATGCTACCTAACATTTTCCCCTGAAGTATTTTCTTAGTTGTCCACAGGGAAATTCATTCTTTTTCCAGAGTCTCTTGACATCTTGCAGTTTATTTACATCACAGAATTATGGAACTTCGGAGCAGAATCAGCTTGACATTTGTCTACCTGTAAAAAAAAGGTGGCATTCGTTTATTCATTCATCACTGAGTCACTCCACAGCTAATTATAGTCACTGAGGTGGACAAAATAGACAAGGCACTGGCTTTCGCAAAGTTTATGATAAAATGGGGATAACAGATAATAAACAAGGAAATCAACTTAAAAAACATAATTTCCACCAGTTACAAGTGCTGTGAAGAGCAGTAAAACAGAGTAAGTGAATGGAGAGTTTTATGGGCTGGGCTGTGCTGGGCTGGACAAAGAGAGCCTCTTTGAGAAGGTGACATGTATGATTGAGGTGAGGGAGTTTATTAGCTGTGTTAATGCTAGCTGCAGTATTAAAAAAATCAGACCCCCAATTTTCAGGGTCTTTCAGAAGGAGAGAATAATTACAGTGTTTGGTGCTGCTAAGAGGGTCAGTATGATGCAGACAGAGAATTAACCATTATAATTGGCAATAGGAGGTGTAACTTCTTTAAGGGTGATTTTCAGTGGCATGTATGGCAGAAGTCTGGTGGGGGAAGGGTTTTAGAATTCCATCTGACTTTGAGATGCTTGAAAGTAAGATTTTTTTTTTGAAATGGTGCTGTTAGTAGTCATAAAACTCTAGGGAACTGTGTGATTGAGGATAGGCTAAGAAAAGAATTTGGAAGTAATGAGGTCAACCAGTTGGGAGGACAAGGCATTAAATTGTTATTTGGGTAATTGGAAGCTATATTATATATTGCTGTTTTTAGAATATTTGTAAAAACAATGCCTGACACTGTCCTGATGCCTTGTTGCTGTTTATGTATTTCTGTTTGGACCTATAGTCATTTAGTACTATCCTTTGTTTCCTACTTTAGGATAAGTAGTAAAAAATGGCAGGTATTCTTGTGGTCATTTTATGAGCCCTTTTATTTACACTTCCCTTTAAAATTATTAAGAACAAATTATTCTCCTTGGGGAAAAATGTGCTATATTTCTTCTCATATAAGTCATTTAAGCATGTTCAGAACTTACATTTTTTTAGCTTGGATAGAGGGAGTCACCTGCTCGAGTTCCTGAGTCTGCTCTGGAACCCTTTTCAGATGTGGTTTTTAGCTGGGGTCTTTAGGGCTTTAGGGTTTTATGAGTGAATGGTTGTATATATTATTACATCATTCTTCCATTTTCTCCTTGATCTCCTTAAAGTGGGTGTTATCCTCCTTACTACATGTGTGTCTAGAGTGTTGCTTAAGTCTCAGGTACACTATGCCCTTGGCCATATCTTGTTACCTGCTTGTTATTTTCTCTGACTCATGCATTTTGAGATGTAGTTTGGGACTGTGATTCTCAACATCTTTCCTAGTAAATCTTGACAGAGCCCTGGAGGGATGGGCTGTGGGCGCAGCTAACAGATTCCTGGTCATCTCCTAAGCTCTTAACTAGGAAGAGCACTAAGCTTCCTGGGCCACTAGGCAAAACTAGAGACTGTTCTATAAACTCAAACTTTGTGGCCATTATGGAGATGGCGTGAAAACATTGTGAAAATACGCCATAATTATTTTACTTTAGGAAGTCTAGCCTGGGCTCTCAAAGTGTAATATCATATACACACACATGCGCGTGCGCGCACAAGCCTGGGCAGCATAGTGAGACCCTGTCTCTACAAAGAATAATTTTAAAAAATTAGCCAGGTGTGGTACCTGTAGTTCTAGCTATTCAGGAGCCTGAAGCAGGATGAGTGCTTTAGCCCAAGAGTTTGAGGCTACAGTGAACTATGATCACACCCCTGCACTCTAGCCTGGACAACAAAGCAATACCCTATCTCTTTAAAAAAACAAAACAAGAATCAGCAACACAAAAAAAATAAAGAAAAAAAAATTAAAAGTTGTGATGTTAATTCCAGAGCTAGTCCCCAATCCTCCTGGATCACATTGGACTTAGTTGAGTGACAGGCTCAACAATTCACCAGGCATTATTAAGAAATGACTTGGTTTATATTATAGAGTATTGTTTATACAGGGTATGTGCAGACAGTTTTATATGTATGGATGCACAGTGAGCTTTTCTAGCTGGTCCAGGAGAAACATGAGAGCTCTAAGTAGCCTGTGTGCCTGTAGAAATGGGATCTCCCTTTTGCATGGTGCCAGGATGAGGACATCACTGTCCATGAGAAGAAGATGACCTTAGTGGCACTGGTAAAACTCAAACCTTTATAGCTTTAATAGGCCATTAGCCATCCAAACATTGGTATCCTTTAGTGGAACACTTGGCTTCTTGTGCACACATAGATCTGATGTCATATGATAAAACAATTTTCCATTTCTTTATCCAGCCACCACCGGTATCATTACCTTCAGGATTTAGAAGGGATATTCTTTAAATGACTTGCTTATTTTACCTAAGATTAACATCTTAATTTTGCTGGTTTAATAAAGAATGCAAGACTGGGCTCAGTGGCTCAGCCTGTAATCCCAGCACTTTGGGAGGCTGAGGTGAGAGGATTGCCTGAGCCTGCGGGTTTGAGACCAGCCTGGGCAACTTGGTAGACCTCGTCCCTACAACAAATCACAAAAACTAGCTGGATGTGGTGGCGTGCATCTGTAGTTCCAGTTACTTGGAAGGCTGAGGTGGAAGGATCAACTACCCAGCAGGTCGAGGGCTATGGTAGCTGTGAGCGTGCCACTGTATTCCAGCCTGAGCGACAAGAGTGAGACTCCAACTCAAAATAAATAAATTAAAACAAACAAACAAACAACAAACAAACAAGGAATGTATGAGAATGACGGTTGTCTTAGACCAGAAAATTAATGTGGGCAGTATTTATTTTGATGGATACACTTATTTATCTTTGCTTGGTGGGACCTTCCAAGTTTTCTCATTGGCTCCTTTGATTTTTGACTCATCAGCTAATGTCTTTTAGTTATTTTGTGTTTACAAAACAAATTTATTTTGCTTCTGATGGTGTTAAAATGTAGAGTAATGACAGTGGCAATGGAAACATTGTCTTGCAATAAGGTATTTCTATGGTGCCCTTATATTTTGTGTTTATGGGGTTATTGGGTCTTTCTATGTATCATATAGCTAATTCAGAAACTCTTACTTACTTGATCTTTACAACCAGCAAAACCATCAGCTCATGATATCCTATAGAAATAATAGCTATAGTATAAATAATAGCAAAGTTTCCTGATATGTTCAGTGTACCTTCTAAAGTCTGAAAGAGTCAATCCCTCGGTACTATTTGGCAGGTTTTAGCATCACAGCTCTGTTTTAATGTTTGTACTTTCTTCTGACAATTTCCCATTTTAGAATAAACAGTGTATTTGTGCTTTAAATTCTTTTTTGTTGTTGCTTCATAAAGTCATACATTGTCATGAATATATTGCATATACCTGCCACTGTTGGTCAACGAGGTAGAACAAAGTGAAGCCCAGTGGCACGGAACGTAACCCGAGACATAACACACAGACTCTCAACTCATCTGTCATGTACCAACACCAAATCTTCTTCCATATCAAGAGTCTTCCAATCTTGTGTGATGACAGTTATTGTTCAGAATATATTACAGTGTTTGCTCTACGGATGTAGCAGTAGTCATATAATTAAAGAACACAAGAGCTGCCAGACTAAACAGTGGTCTGAGTTTCCAATAATGTTCTGTGCCTTACTTGGCACATTTTTATTACCATCTCAAACATGTGTTATCACTTAGCATTCTTTGCTATAGCATTCAACATAGGAAAAAAAAAAACCCAGGCAGTGAAGTAGACTAATCATAATTCTTTAATGAGGTAAGTGCCTCTGAGATATTTTGTACCCTCAGAATGCACCAGTATTTTGTGTGCATTTCTTCTCTCTGCTTGGAGTCATAACTTCTGTTTAACCCAGCTGTTTACAAAGTAAACAAATGGTAAGCCTTTAGGGACAGATTCATTAGGCATCTTGAGATTCTAACATAGGGTAGGTCCACAGGGAAAATGGACAAAGGACATGAAAAGGCCATTCCTAAGAAGAAACATGAAAAATAGTTGTCTTCATTAATAATAAAAGAAAATTCTAGCAAGATAATAATGTGATTTTAAAAAAAACCTCCTAATTGGTAGAGTTTTTGTTTTAAATAGCGCTCATTGAGTATCTAGTAAAACATGTCCTTTCATATACCACTGCTTGCCTTTTAAATTAGTATATCCTTGAACCCAAAAGCACAGACAACAAAAGCAAAAATAGACAAATGGGATTACATCAATCTAAACTCTGTACTAAATAACCAACAGAGTAAAGAGACAACCTAAGAAATAGGAGAAAATATTTGCAACCATACATCTGATAAGAGGTAAATATCCAAAATGTGTAAGGAACTCAAACAACTTAGCAGTAAAAAAGCAGGTAATAGCTGGACTCAGTGGCTTAGCCTGTAATCCTAGCACTTTGCGAGGCCAAGGTGGGTGGATTGCCTGAGCCCCTGGGTTCAAGACAAGCCCGGGCAACTTGGTGAGACCTTAAATAAAATAAAAAAATTAAACAATAAATAATTTAAAAAATTAGCCAGGCATGGTAGCGCATGCCTGTAGTTCTGGCTGTTTGCAAAGCTGAGGTGGAAGGATCGTTGGAACCCAGCAGGTTGGTGCTGGGGTGACCATGAGTGTGCCATTGCACTCCAGGTACAGGCTGCTGCACAGGAGAGATGCCTCTAAGTTCTTATCTGTGGCTGTTGGCTTGAGCCATTCAGGTATGGTGTAAAACGGAAAACTGTCGCAGAGGTCCTCAAACTTTTAAAACAGGGGGTCAGTTCACTGTCCCTCAGACCGTTGGAGGGGCGGACTATAGTTTAAAAAAAAAACTATGAACAAATTCCTTTTTTTTTTTAAACTATAGTCCACCCCTCCAACGGGACAGTGAACTGTCCCCCTGTTTTAAAAGTTTGGGGACCCCTGGGTGACTGAGATCTGCTTCCGGTCTGAGAAAGTGAAACTTGTGTTCAAAATGGATGCCGAAGCAATGTAAAATTATAAGAATTCACTACACCAAGGTAACACAGCTGATGAGCTTCAGTTTGTAACCCTAACTCCTCTAACGTACAGCAGAGAAAGCAGGGTTGGACAAGAAGTTGAGTTAAGTTTAGAAAGCAGAGTGAGAATAGAACTGAGGGCAGAAAGCCAAGGCATACCAACATTTAAAGACTTGGCAGGAAAAATAAAACCTGGTCTCAGTGTTCACATGGTTAAGAAGAAGGAACATCAATGAAGGTGGGATAGAAAAGACCAGAAAGAATGGGTTAACAGCCTACTCATACTCCTTAATGTCCAGATTTGAGGTTCCCCAGCTCCTGGTAACAATTAGTCTCTGAGCTCAAAATTTTTACATTCCACATGTAAGTGAGGTCATGCAGTATTTGTCCTTTGGTGCCTGGCTTATTTCACTTAATATAATACCCTCCAGATTCATATGTGTTGTCACAAATAACAGAATTTCTTCCCTCCCTCCTTCCCTCCCTTCCTCCTGATTCATCATGTTGCCACAAATAACAGAATTTCTTTGTCTCTTTCCTTCCTTCCTTTCTTTATAGACAGGCTCTTGCTCTGTAGCCCAGGCTGGAGTACAGTGGCACAATCATGGCTCATTGCACCCTCAACCTCCTGGGATCAGGCAATCCCTGTAGTTGGAATTATAGGCACATACCATCATGAGGATTTCCTTCTTTTTAAAGGATGAATAGTATTCTATTGCACACATCTACCCTGTTTTCTTTATCTGTTAATCTGTTGATGGACAAGTAAGTTGACTCTATATATTGGCTATTGTAACACTGCAGTGAACATGGGAGTGCTGTATCTTTTTAAGACAGTGATTTAATTTCCTTTGGACACATTCAGTAATGAGATTGATGGATCATAGGGTAGTTGTATTTTAAATTCTCTGACAAACCTCCATAATCATTGCACTAATATATGTTCCCACTAACAATGTATGAGTTCCCTTTTCTCCATATCTTTGCCAACATCTGTTATCATTTATGTTTTTGATAACAGCCATTCTAATAAGTGTGAGGTAATATCACATTGTGGTTTTAATTTGCATTTCCCTGATAATTAGTGATGTTGAGCATTTTTTCATATACTTGTTTACCATTTGTATATCTTCTTTTGAATAATGTCTATTTAGATTCTTTGACCTTATCTTTTTTTTTTGAGTTGTGTTCTCACTCTGTCACTCAGTCTGGAGTGCAGTGGCACACTCACTACCACCCCAGTGTCAACCTGCTGGGCTTTAGCGATCCTTCTGCCTCAGCCTTCCAAGTAGCCAGAACTATAGGCACACACTACTGTGCCTGGTTAATTTTTGATTTATTGTAGAGATGAGGTCTTACCAAGTTGTTTGGGCTGATCTCGAACCTATGGGTTCAGGCAATCCACTCGCCTCAGCCTCCCAAAGTGCTGGGATTACAGGCTGAGCCACTGAGCCCTGCCTTGACCATATCTTAAATTGGGTTATCCGGCTAGGCGCAGTGGCTCACATCTGTAATCCCAGCACTTTGGGGAGCAGAGGCGAGAGGATTTGCCTGAACTCAGGGATTCGAGACCAGCCTGGGCAACTTGGTAAGACCTCGTCCCTACAATAAATAAAAAAATTAGCTGGGCATGGTGGAGTGCACCTGTAGTTCCAGCTAATTGGCGACAGAGTGAGACTCCTACTATATATTTGTGTGTGTGTGTGTGTGTGTGTGTGTGTGTGTGTATGTGACCTGCTTTTTTTTTGAGTTGGAGTCTCACTCCGTCACCCAGTGGAGTGGAAGTACTGCATGATCTCACTTACATGTGGAATGTAAAAATTTTGAGCTCAGAGACTAATTGTTACCAGGGGCTGGGGAATCTCAAATCTGAACATTAAGGAGTATGAGTAGGCTGTTAACCCATTCTTTTTTACCTTTTCTATTCCACCTTCATTGATGTTCCTTCTTCTTAACCATGTGAATATTGAGACCACCAGGTTTTCTTTTTCCTGCTAAGTCTTTAAATATTGGTATGCCTTGAATTTCTGCCCTCAGTTGTATTCTCACTCTGCTTTCTAAACTTAACTCATCTTCTTGTCCAACGTTGCTTTTTCCGCTGTACATTAGAGGAGTTAGGGTTACAAACTGAAGCTCATCAGCTGTGTTACCTTGGTGTAGTGAATTCTTATAATTTTACATTGCTTTGGCATCCATTTTGAACACAAGTTTCACTTTCTCTGACCGAAAGCAGATCTCAGTCACTCTGGACAGTTTTCAGTTTTATACCACATCCAAGTGGCTCAAGCCAATAGCCAGAGATAAGAACTTGGAGGCATCTCTTCTGTGCAGCAGCTTGGACCCCTGCTTCCTGCTGCTTCCTTTAAAGGGAACACACAGGCATTTGCTTGTGAGTTTAAAGTGACACACACCCTATTTTCTTATATTTACTGCCAGCTGCCACAGGCTTCTCTCTCTGTGAAGCTCTTCATTCCTGCTTAATGTGATCGAGGAATGGAGGACTACCCTCCTGCTCAGAATCTGTAGATTCCATCTTTCCTGCTCAGAATCTGTAGATAAAAATCTCTGAACTTGTCTTCTGTTTTGGTGGTTTGTTCAATTTGTGCCTTCCATCTGTAGAGCTAGGGACTTCCCCAGTCTAGGCTTTCCCTGGGATACCGGAGGGAACACGTCCAGCTCCCAGAGCCAGGGTGAAGGTCAGGCAGGCATAAAATGGACAGGGTCAGGAAAGAGCCACAGGGTGTCTGCCAGTATGAACAAGTGCCCTGGATGACAGACTTCTTGGATGTGGGCCAGATAACTAGGCATTGGACTATACACCAGGTAAAAGAAGTATCCGGAACTGGGCGCAGTGCCTCAAGCCTGTAATCCCAGCACTTTGGGAGGCTGAGGCAAGAAGATTGCCTGAGCCTAAGGTTTGAGACTAGCTTGGGCAACTTGGCGAGACCTTGTCTCTACAATAAATTTTTAAAAATTAGCTGGGCGTGGTGGTGTGCACTTGTAGTTCCAGCTATGTGGAAGGCTGGGGCGGAAGGATCGTCTGAGCACAGCACGTTGAGGCTGTGGTAGCTGTGAACAGGCCACTGCACTCCAGCCTGGGTGACAGTGAGACTCCAACTCAAAAAAATAAAAGTATTAGGAGGACATGTAGACATGTCCATGTCCCATTCCCGTTAGGGCAGAGTTGTTAGTCACTCTGGTGATGAAACACCAATTTAGCTGGAAGCTTTCAAAACTGCTGGTTTTCTCTTCTTTAGAGAGAGGTTAATTGTTCCAACCTCACAATAAGAATTAAGTGAGAGGTAAAGCACTACGCGGTGTTTCATTGTACAGGGAACTCTAATAAATGAGATTGCTTGCTGTGATGTTTATTGCTCTGGGTGGTGGTCATGGTGGTAGCCTCCTGGTGGGATAAATAACGTACCTGGAATCATTCTAGACCTCTTCCCTCTTCTCCTGCCTACAGTGGATTTTCGATCCTGTTGGTACAACCTCATGAAAAGGCAACCTCTCGTTGCCTTTTCCTATAGATTCCTGTTTTGATCCTGTTACTTGATTGAGGGTAGTCACAGTCTGCTAACTGATCTTGTTTCCAAGCCTTTTGGTTTTCAGTCTGTTCTCCTCATTATAGCCTAAATAATCTTTGTAAGAATATAAAACTGGCAATGACATCACTTTGCCTAATCGTACCCTTAGTGGCACCCGTTAGTCACCTAGAGCAGGGTATGGCAAACTTTTTCTGTAAAAGGCCATATAGTAAACATTTTAACCTTTGCAGGCTATGTGGTCTTGTTACAGCTACTTAACGCTGCTATCACGTTGTAAAAGCAGACATAGACATATGTAAATGAATGGGCATGACTGTGTTCCAGTAACATTTTACTTACAGAAACTGAAAGTAGAATTTCATATATCATGAAATACTTCTGATTTTCTTCAACCATTCAAAAAACTAACAACTCTCCTTAGCCTGTGGGCCATATGGATACAGGTGGCTGGCAGGGTTTGGCCTGCAAGCTGTAGTTTGCCAACCCTGACCTAGAGAACAATGTTCATGCTTCTCAGCATGACTAACGAGATATTTTGTGGTCTTCCCTGTCTTATTCCTTTAGCCTGATCTTTTGCTGTCTTCTTTACCTCTTTCACTTATGTAATAAACTTGCTCTTTCAGTTACTTTTCACTGCCCTTAGTGAGCTATCCTGTATTTGCTGTCTCTCATGCTGTTCCCTTTGTCCAGGACACATTTCCTCCCTACCTGACCTCCCTTCCTTCCCTGCTGTGCCTTCTTCCACTGTCTGTCAATAAACTCCTCCTTTGAAGAGCCTGAGGCACTACCTACACTGTAGATTGTCACCTCTAACCTAAGCTACCTGGGTTTCTATCTCAGCCCTTCTACTTGCCACTTAACTGGTTTGCTTAAACTCTTTGTGTCTCAATTCCTCATGTGAAGAAAAAAATAATATCTAACTATAAGTTTTTCCTTTTTTTGTACTAGTTAGAATTCAGTGAGTTAACATATATATGGCACTTGGGAATGTGTGTTCCACATAGTAACTCTGCAATCCATGTTAGCTACTATTGTCATTGTTAGTTGAACTTTGTAGCTTTTGCTGTGTTCCTCAGAAAAGACTATTCTCTATGTCTCTCTTAGCATTTACAGTACTTGATGTAGTTCTCATTTAGCCCAGTACTTGGCACATATTAGACACTAAGTGTTTTGAGTGAATGAGAGAGAAAAAAGAAATCTTATCCTGATTTCCAGTAGATTCCAAAATAAAAAATCTCTTGCATTTTATTAAATATTAGGACAGAAAAGGAGTTTTGAAAATAGGTACATTCATTACATTGAAAAGAATTTTAAAAATATCTCATATGCAATTGAGTTTTGTTTTTTTTTTTTGAGTTGGAGTCTCTCTCTGTCACCCAGGCTGGAGTGCAGTGGCATGCTCACAGCCACTCCAGCATCGACCTGCTGGACTCAGGCGATCCTTCCACTTCAGCCTTCCAGGTAGCCGAACCACGGGCACACACTACCATGCCTGGCTAATTTTTTGATTTATTGTAGAGAAGAGGTCTCGCCAAGTTGCCCAGGCTGTTCTCAAACCCGTGGGCTCAGGCAGTCCCCTCACCTCAGCCTCCCAAAGTGCTGGGATTACAGGTTTGAGCCACTGCGCCCAACCCAATTGAGATTTTTTTTATTTTGGGTTCATATCTAGAAGAGAAATGACATGCTGGCCAGATGTATAGTCTAGTGGTCCTCTTGGGGTTTTGCCTTCTGGTCTGTGCCTCTGTCAATCCTTTTCTCCTTCCAATACTGTTTCTTTCTGTTCATTTCCCTTCTCACAAGGATTAGCATGCCTCTTACCTGTGATTTCAGTATGTGGAGCTGGGGGATGAATGTAGGATTGTATCTTGGGGAGGATGCCAAGGATTCAAAGAATCGTTAGAAAAAGGAGGCCAGCTGTGGAGCCACAGTGTTTGGGGAGAGAGAGAGTGAGGGCTCGGGACCCAGACAGAAGGCACTGGGCAGGATGTGGGAATGAGGGGACAAAGCCTTTGGATGGTTAACAAGAGCATTATTGACTGTGCATGATCAATTCATGCACAGCCCTGGACAAAACAGGACTTTCAGGCACATGATAACACTTGAAGTTGGACGGAGTCAGAGATACCTTGTAAGAGTTCCGCACACCCTATGGAGATCCTCTTGACTGTAATTCTCCGTTTCTCACCATCTCAACTTTCTGTGATAGAAACATTCTGTGGCCTTATTTCATACTACAGGTGTGCATTATCACACGGCGATATTGGGCATTGATTGAGGTAATGCGTGTAAAGCCATTTTGCAAAGTTGTTAATGTAACATAAAATTCTTCTGTTTTTATTTAAAATCTCCTTTCCACTGGAAAACACTTGATTTTAACCTAAACAAAGTTTCTTTTACTAAAATTTGTGTATTGTCTATGTTAGGCAATGGGAGATTTTCCTTAATAGGAGGAACATTCTAGTATAGTTTCATATTCTTACTTAATTCTAAGACTTTCTCAGTGAATGAAGCACTTAGCCTTATAACTTGGATCAAGTTGTTTTTATTTTATGCATGTTTTGTGCTTACTGGGGTGTAAACCTCCTCAGGAAAGAAGTTTAATGCCTGCCCATAAGGAAGACTCTTTGTGAAATGACCAGATCTTAAAGTTATGGGCTAAAGCTGCTGAAAACTCAACCCTGCCCCCCACTTTTGGTAAAAAATAACTCCTTATATGTGTACATTTATTGGTAAGACTTGTGCAGTTCTTTGCAAGTGGATCAGTAAGCATTGCAGGCAAGGGCAAACGTTTCAAGGAGAAATGTTATGAATGCTATTGCTTTTAGGGTAGACATAATATCATACCATAACCAAACATCATGAAATCACTTCTTTTTGAAACTGATTCACTGATCCAAAAATTTGAAATTCAGCTTGATGTTAGAGATTTTTAATTTAAAATGACTGTCCTTGGTCCACTAGACTGGTAAATTATATAAACGAAAAAGTTTTGTTTGTAGTCTAGTGCTCAGTCAGTTACTAAACATCAAAACCTCCTATCCAGCATAGTTAGAAAGCTAAACAAAGCCCAGTTTCTATTTTGGGTATATACTGCAAGTTGGCCAGAATCAAATATGAATTATTTTTTAGAAAGAAGGCAAGGGTAAGGCGCTAGGATGGGGGAGGGCAAGGTCAAACCTGTGGTAGACAGAAGTCTAAGATGACCTTCAAGATTTCCAGATGCTGGTGTACACACATCACCGTCTCATCAATTAACCACTAACTCAGTGCTGTTGAGAAGGAATATTGCAGACATAATTAAGGTCCCAAATTAGTTGACCTTAAAACATGGAAATTATCTGGGTGAGACTGGCCAATCATATGAACCCTTTAAGTCTGGTCTAGAGGTCAGAAGCAGGGAGGTCAAAGAGATTTGAAGCTTGAGAAGGATTTGACATGGAGGAGATCCTTGCTTGCTGGCTTTGGAGAGGGGCGTAGGGGGCCAGGACGAGGAATATGAGTGACTCTATGAGTTGAGAGAGATCCCTAGCTGACAGCAAGCAAATAAACAGGGACCTCAGTCCACAACTGCAAGGAACTGAATTCTGCCGACAATAAGAATGAAGTTGGAAATGGACCCACTCCACCCCAGCCTCCAGACTAGAACTTAGCCCAGCTGACTCCTTGATTTCAGCTTTGTGATACTCTGAGATGAAAAACCAGCCATGCGGAGTTAGACCTGACCTATAAGGACACTGAACAAATAAATGGGGGTTGCTTTAAATTGCTAAGTTTGTGATGATTTGTTATAGCGCAATAGAAAATGAATACAAGGCCTGGATCCTGTCTCCCTTGAATCACTGTAGTAGCCTATTAACTGGTCTTTCTGCTTCTATAGGCTGGTGCCAATTCTGTGGCAGATTGTGTTTTACAAAGATGTCTGCAAAAATCTCTCCCATCACACATGCTCTTCTGTAGCATGATTATGCCACTCCTCATCAAGAGGTGGAGTTGAGTTGCCCTCCACTTGAATGTGGACTGCCTTAATAACTTACTTATACCCTCTTAGAGCACAATGGAAGTGATACTGCATAACTTACCGGGCTAGGTTAGAGAAGGCCATACAATTTCCATCTGGTTTTCTTGGAACGCCTGCTCTCCAGACACTCGCTCCTCGGATTCTGCTTCTTGGCACCCAACTGTCATACTGAGAGACCAAGCCACAGGGAAAAGTCAGCAGTTGGTGTTCCAGTTAACAGAATTAACTGGACCTTCCTTGAATCATTCTAGCCCAGGTGGCAGATGTGTGGGTGAGAAAGCCTTCAGATGATTACTGGTGCCACCTGTTCTTGTCACCCCTAGTCTTTGTGTCTTCCCAGCTGAGACCTCAAACATCATGGAACAGTCATCCCCACTGTGCCATGCCCAAATTCATGACCCACAGCATCCATGAGCATTGTAAAATGGTTATTGCTTTATGCCATTAAGTTTGGAGTAATTATACAGCAAAAGGTAACCAGAGTAAAAACTTTTTTCTTTTTTTTTTTTTTTTGAGGAGAGGTCTTACTCTGTTACCCAGACTGGAGTGTAGTGACACAATTATGGCTCTCTGTAGCCTTGAACTCCTAGGTTCAGATGATCCTTCTGCCTCAGCCTCCTGAGTAGCTGGAACTATAGGCATGCACCACCATGCCTGGCTACTTCTTTTTTGATTTTTTTTTTTTTTTTGTAGAGACGAGGTCTTGCTATATTGCCCAGGCTGGTCTCGAACTTCTGGGCTCAAGTGATCCTTCTACCTCAGCCTCCCAAAGTGCTGGGATTACAGTTATGAGCCACTGTGCCAGCAAATATTTTAATAAAATACTACTAAAATTAAATTTTTTAAAATGTCATGCAGAGTATGAACAGAAATGACAGTGTCGCTTCCATGCTTTTGTATTGGTCAAAGCAGTCAAAAACCTTCCCAGACTCTCAGGGAGACAGCACAGACCCTTCTTCTCAAAGAGGGAAGAGTCAAAGAACTCGGGAGACATTAAACACACACACACACAACTTTTAATTTTGAGATAATTTTAGTCTTACAGAGAAGTTGCAGAGGGTAGTACAAAGAATTTCCATGTTCCCTTCAGCCAGCTTTCACTAATGGTAATGTCTTACATAGCAATAGCACCATTATCAAAATCAGGAATTAACATTGATATAATAATACTATTAACTAAACTGCAGATCATATTCCAATTTTGCCAGTTTTCCAAATAAAATCCTTTTTCTGGTCTATTGTGGGATCCCACATTGTATTCATTCTTCATGTCTCCTTAGTCTGAGACAATTCCTTAGTCCTTTCTTGTCGTTCATAACCACAACACTTTTGAAGTATACTGTGTAATTATTTAGTAAGAAGCCCCTCATTTTAAGTTTGTCTGATTTTTTTAATGATCAGGTTGAGGTTATGCATGTTTGGCAAGAATATCACAGAAGCAATGCTGTGCCCTTCTCAGTGCAGCACCCCAGAGCATGTATGACAGCCCTATGTCTTATTACTGGGATGTGAAACTTGCTGCCTTTGTTAAGGTGGTGTCTGCCAGGTTTCTCAGACACTGTTAAATCTTATAGTAAGGTGGGAGGGGGGTGTCATATTTTAAAAGAGTCCCAAACATCATACATTTTATCACTGAGCCAAAAGATATACACTTAATATTTCAAATTTCTGTAGTTACCTTGTCATTGATCTGTGACAGTTTGCAAGCTGACTCTGGTCTGCAGACCACACTTTGATATTTTAGACTGCACTTCTTCCCTACTTTATTTTTCCCATTTTAGTTAGATTTAGAGTTTGAACAGCAAACCTGTCTTTTTATTTAAAATCCTCAGAGGTTGCCCATAACCTTCAGTATAAAACACAAACTTCTTAGCATGGCATTCAAGTCCGCATCATTCTGTTCCATCTGTCACATTGACCTTTTACTACTTAAAATGCTCTCCTGACACTCCTCTCTGCTCTCCCCCCAAAAGCACATACCTGTCCCCTCCACATACTTTAACTGGCTCCTCCTACTCCCTTTCAAGGCTCATGAACACCTCTCACCAGCTTGGGCTGGCTAGGTTTTCTTTATGCTTGTTCTCTTATATCCTGTGCATACAGGTATATCTATGATAGAAGTTAATTCCATTTTCATATTTGTGTATCTGTTAAAGCACTTGACTCTAAATTTGAAAGCATGGAGTTTGAGTTTATAAGATTAGCCCATGGCAAGGACTTAGGAGTGTTAATTATAAATTGAGTACTGAGACAATTTCTATGAAAAAAAAAAGATCTCTATATCAAGTATATTCTGTATGACAAGATGGATACCAAAATGCAGACAGTGGAGGGGAAGCCCTTTGGAGAGGACAGTGCCCTTACTGGATGTGGTCGGCTCACAGCCTCAGAGGATGCAGACGTATGGCCCTTACTTCATGTGTCTTGTCTCTTCCCACATGGTAGATAAAAATTGCAAGTAAGCAAGCAGACACGAGACAGGGTAGCTCCATGGACCATCCAGTGATCTCCTTGGACCATGTCACTCTTGGTGGGGGGCTCCTCTCTTTGTCCTACAAAACTGAGCCTAGAACAGGCAGAGATCCTTTGCTTCCTTTTTCTTTCACCTCCTCCCAACTCCTCTGCTCTCTGAATAAGTAGGAGTGTGATGGGGCAGAGCAAGAGGGACTTTAGTTCCTTTCACCTCTTTTCTTGGTTTATCCCTGCATGGCCTTTTGAAGCAAAACTTTTACTTTTTAAAGGAAAGCTTTAAAATATTAATAATAGGAAATTTAACCCAATCTATATCTGTAGCTCTCTGAGTAGAAGTGGAGTTAATTTTCCTACTCTCATCCTAAATTGCAACTAGTAATTTATATTTAAATATTGTCAGATTTACTTTAGCCTTTGGGTTCAATGTATGTGAAATGCAATTGTGCCAGAAAATAGAGAAAACCAAGACTGCCATAATTCCATAGGCCACTGCCATCACTTGACCTCAAACAAGTATTCTTACTTACATCAAAAGTATTGACCAGTTATCTAAGGTATGCATTTTAATTATTTTGTGCTCATAAGAGCACAATACAAAATATTTGTGTTGTGCTCTTATGAATCCAAAATCCTCTTATGAGTCAAGTTGTGCTTATAGTTTTCATAGCTAGATCTCAACTAAATAATTATCATAATTGAAATACATACCTTACTTAAATAGTATCTACATGCATGACATTTTAAATACTATTTACTGTAGCTTAGACTATCAAACATCAATAAATAAATTTAAAAATTTTCCCAATATTAAGGGCAATATTTACTTTAGGCACAGGCAGAAGTTAGAATGCCAACTAATGTATTCTAAAGATTTTAATAAGTTTATTCAAAATGTTCTCATTGCAATACTACCTCCTTTGTTAATAATATAAACCACAGATATACAAAATCCCAGTGATCTCCTGAAACAAAATTTTGTTAAAAATATTTTAACCACATACAATTTATCATTAAATTGCACTGTTAAGGGGGAGACAAACAAACCCAAAGGTAAAGTAGTTCTGAGAACTACATTTGTGAAGGCAGTCTATTTCAATGCACTCATCTGGAATTACTTAAATGCAGTCTGCTTAGATGGCTAACATAAAAGAAGAAAAGTATTCTGTAACATAGTTAATATGTTCACAATTCTTTGAAGATCTCTGTTTTGTTTGTTTTGGATTTTAAAACATTTAGATAAATCTCTTGCTTCCTGTCCTTCAGGCCGTCCATAAACCATAGCCATTTTATTCTTTTAGGATTCAGGATATAACAGGCTAATGTGGTAAAATGATATGGGTGATTTAAGTCATGGTGGCCAACACGGTGGAAAACAAAAATAAGATAGCCTTTTGCATCTTTTTCAAGATCTGCTGATTTAAGACTTGCTATCTGATTAATTTCCTGACAATACCACCACCAGCGTTTTCTAGAGCTAAGCCTCATGGCCTCTCAAAGCCTGAGCATCAGAGCTACTCCCCAAAGTACCACATCAAATGAAGGGTGCAGTGAGTAGATTACTGCATGACTCAGTGCATCAAAGGTTGGATCACTGGAAGCTTGAGTTGCCGATTGGACCTATACTGGTATACGACAAGGTGCTTAAAGTCAGGAGACTGATTTTTTAAAAATCACATTTTAAGAACATACTGGAAGGCAAATTAATGTTGTCTTTAAAGCAGTCTTCTTAAAGTTATGGCTGTCAGATGTTTTATCTGTAATTCATGGTTAAAAAAAAAAGCATTTTACGCCAGCCGCTGTTTAGTACATCACAGAACAATACTATGTTTTGTGTACCTTTGGATGGTCTTTTTAAAAAAATTTTTATTTTAAAGATGTGGGGCACACTTCAGGATTGGGTATAAAAATGTGAATATTCTTTATTTTATCATTTTTATTTAAAAATGTGCTGATTAATAACTACTAAATCCATCTCATTGTTTACTTGTTGGTTACTTCCCGCAATTTAGGAAACTACTGCTTTAGGTAATTGTAAATGTTTTCAGTCATACTTGTTCTTTTTAAAAAATTATTATTATAAAGATGTGGAGTACAATTCAGGGTTAGGTATACAAACGTTGATTATGTAGGTACCCTTGTTGATGAGGTATGCCCCTCCCTCCCCTAGCAGTCTCCCTCAACTGCCAATTCCACCCCCCTCCCCTTACAGTTTCCCACTACTGTCAATCCCTTTCTTATAAGGTAGATTACCTTTGGTAGAATGGAAATTTTAACGATGTTGATTCTTCCTATCCATGAGCTTGAAATATTTTTCTATTTGTGTCTTCTTGGATTTCTTTGAGCAGTATTTTTTAGTTCTCATTGTAAAGGTCTTTCACTTCTCTGGTTAGGAAGATGCCAAGGTATTTCATTGTTTTGGTGGCTATTGTGAATGGGATTGTGCTTTTAATTTGGGTCTCAGTCTGCTTGTTGTTGGTGTATAGGAATGCAACTGCCTTTTGCACATTTATTGTGTACGCTGAGACTTTGCCAAAGTCCTTTATCAGTGCAAGCAGGTTTTTGACAGTCTCTTGGATTTTCAAGGTATAGGATCATATCATCAGCAAAGAGGGATAACTTGACTTCCTCTTTTACTATTTGGATACCCCTGATATCCTTCTCTTTTTTAATTGCCCGTGCTAGGACTTCCAACACAGTGTTGAACAAGAGGGGTGAGCAGCCTTGTCTTGTTCCAGTTTTCATGGGAAATGTTTCCAGTTTCTGTCCATTTAGCAATATGTTAGCTGTGGGTTTATCGTAGGTAGATGGCCCTTACTATTTTGAGGTATGTTCCTTCTGTACGTAGGTGTTAGAGGGTTTTTATCAAGGAGGAATGCTAGATTTTATCAAAAGTTTTTTCTGCATCTAATGAGATAATCATGTGGTTTTTGTTTTTACATCTGTTGATGTATTTGATGACATTTATGGTCTTGCAAATGTTGAACCAGCCCTGTATCCTGGGGATGAAGCCTACTTGGTCATGGTTGATGATTTTTGAGATGTTTTTGGATCACACTTGTTCTTTACTTGCTTTAGAGTTCTGTTGGAATTATGTTTAAGATTAGTTGGTAAGTCATAGAAAAAAACTTAGAAATTATTTTAAACTAAAAAGCTTTCACTTAGCTTGGATTTCCTTTTAGTTTACCAGAGAATAATTTACATGGCTGTAAATTCTGTTAGTCAAATCAAAGAACAAAAATTATTATGGTTGATGGTGTTTAAAAGAACACTGTGTGAGGATAGAGTGTTAAAATTTAGAGTCAAAGGAGACTTAGAGGTAATCCCTGCCTGTTTGTCATGTGGAGACCTGGAGAAGAACTAGTTGTAATTTTTTTTTTTTTGAGTGTCTAACTGTGTCACCCAGACTAGAGTATAGTTTCATAATCACGATGATCAAGGCTCACGACAGCTTCAACCTCCTGGGCTCAGGCGATCCTTCCACCTTAGGAACCCAAGTAGCTGGGACTACAGGCATGTGCCACCATGTCTGGCTAATTTTTTCAATTTTTTTTTTAGAGACGAAGTTTGACTATGTTGCCCAGGCTGGTCTTGAACGTATGGGCTTGGGCTATCTACCTCCCCCACCCAATCCTGGGCCTCCCAAGTGCTGGGATTACAGGTGTGAGCCACTATGCTTGGATTATTTGTAATTTTATAGAAAGAATTAAGGTATTTTTATGTGGTTGTATCTTTTAAAAAAAAATTTTATTTTAAAATTGTGGGGTATAATTCAGGGTTAGGTATACAAATATTCATTGTTGCAGGTACCCTTGTTGATGAGGTGTGCCCCCCGCCCCAGTCAGATATCGACTACTGTCAATCCCACCTCCCTACTCCCCCTCACCCCCTCCCCCTGCAGTTTCCCGCTACTGTCAATCCTTTTCCTATGGTATTATGGTAGTTGTTCAAATTCCACTTATGAATGAGAACGTGTGATACTCAGATCTTTGTTTCTGTGAAAGATCACTCAGTATTATAAACTCTAATTCTATCCCTGTTGCTGTGAAGTTCATGATTTTGTTTTTCTTTATGGCTGTGTAATATTCCATTGTGTAATGTACCACATTTTTAAAATCCAGTCCTCTTTTGATGGGCAACATGGTTGGTTCCATGTTCTTGCTATTGTGAACAATGCTGTGATAAACATACGTGTGCAGGTATCTTTTTTTTAGCGTGATTTGAGTTCTTCTGGGTATATTCCAGTAGGGAGATTGCGGGGTCATATGAAAGGTCTTAGAACTTTTAGGAATCACCACACTGTTTTCCACAGAGACTGTTCTAGTTTATACTCCCACCAACTGTGTAGAAGTCTTCCCTTTAGCCACATCCTCTCCAGCATCTGTTATTTTTTGAGTTATTGATGATGGCCATTCTGACTGGAGTTAGGTGGTATCTCAGTGTAGTTTTAATTTGTATTTCCTTGATGACTAGTGAGTCTGAACATTTTTTCATGTATCTTTGGCTGCTTGTAAGTCTTCTTTTGAGAAGTGTCTATTCATATCTTTTGCCCACTTTGTAATGGGGCTGCTTGTTTTTTTCTCTTCAGCACGTTTGAGTTCCTTGTAGATTCTTGATGTTAGACCTTTGTCAGACATGGAGTTTGCAAATATTTTTTCCCACTCTGTAGGCTGTCTCTTCACTCTCTTGATGGTTTCTTTGGCTTTGCAGAAGCTTATCAGTTTAATGAGGTCCCACTTGTCTGTCTTACCTGTTATGGCATGGTCACTTCGGGTTTTGATCAGGAATTGGTTGCCAGTTCCAACTTCCATAAGAGTGTCTCCTGCATTTTCTAAGGTTCTTATAGTTTAAGGTTTTACATTTAGGTCTCTGATCCATTTAGAGTTAATCTTTGGGTATGGTGATAGGTAGGGGTCCTGTTTCAATATTCTGCATGTGATCAGCCAGTTTTCCCAGCACCATTTACTGAATAGGTTCTCCTCTCCCCAGTAATGAGTGGTAGAGGCTTTGTTGAAGGTGAGTTGGTTGAGAAATTGAGGTTTTGCTTCTGGAATCTCAACTCTATTCCATTGGCCTATATATTGTTTCTTGTACCAATACCAGACTGTTTTGATTATGGCTGTATCTTAATAGAATATATTTTTTAATACTACCATCAAAGAGCTGGTATTGTGAGTGGATGCTCTGATGTAACTGATGGGGTAGACTGTAACTTTCAGGTGTCATTAAATAAGGAGTGGTATTTGTGTTCTTGTGACTTTCTTGGCTTGATTGCTAGGCAACTCTGAGAAGTGCTTGGCTGTTTCACCTCATGCCTAATAATAGTATATATCATAAAAATGTAAGAAGACCAATTTAGGACAAGAGATAGTTACTATGTAAGCAGCTGAGGAAGAAACTGTGAATGTACAGGACCTGAAGTTGTGCAAAATATTGAACCTGTGCATTTCCTTTTCTACCCAGGCACGGAGTATAAGGAGCCTCATCCTCACATCTAAACCTTCAGTTGCTCAGGGTGTGAAAGAATATAAATGAAGTTAATATTTGTAATCAAAACCTTCCTGTCCCCAATATATGAACACTACAGGAATAATTATTTATTTATTTATTTTTTGAGTTGGGGGTAGTCTCACTCTGTCACCCAGACTGGAGTGCAGTGGCAGCTTCCGGCCACCGCAGCCTTGACCTGCTGGGCTCCGGCTATCCTTCCACCTCAGCCTTCCAAGTAGCCGGAATTACAGGCATGCGCTACCACGTCCGGCTGATTTTTTAATTTATTGTAGAGATGAAGTCTCGCTGCCCAGGCGGGTCTCGAACCCGCGGGCTCAGGCAGTCCACTCACCTCAGCCTCCCAAAGGCGTGGGATTACAGGCTGAGCCACCGAACCCGGCTCATTTATTTATTTTTAAACTTTATTAACATCGTTTAAAATTGTTTTTATTTTTAATTGGCAAAGTAATTATTATACAATAATCTTTGTATAATAATGTTACGGTACATAATGGGATATTATGATACATATCTACATTGTGGAAATATTAAAGCAGACTAGTTAGCGTATCCATTGCTTCACATAAACATTTATAATCTACCCTTTTAACAAGTTAAAAATATGTACTACATTATTATCAACTTATTCCTTCTAACTAAACTTTGTACCCCTTGAGTTATATCTTGCCTTTCCCTGTCCACCCCATTTCCTCTGATAACTACTATTCTCCCTAGTTCTCTGACTTTTTTAGATTCCACATATAAGTGTGATCATGAAATATATGTCTTTCTGTGCCTGGCTTATTTCACTTAGCATAATTCATTCATGTCTCAAGTGACAGAATTTTCTGTTTTTTAAAGGCTGACTAGTATTCCATTGTGTATATATACCACATTTTTTTCTATCTATTCATCCACTGATGGGCAATAATGTTGTTTCCATATCTTGGCAATTATAAATAGTGCTGCAATGAACAATAATCACATTTATTTTTGCTAGACATCAAGATAAGCTTTTCTAAGTGTTTCAGTCTTTGGGAAATCTTTCTGTGCCCACTTTCCCATAAGAAGTATTTGTAAACACTGTGATCTTTTCTGGTTAGTCTCATAGGCTTTTCTTTTATCAATGTATTGTCATAGACAAACAAATTCCTGGGAGGCTAGATGATAAAATTCTCTTTTTATCCACGTGGTGTTTTCTGTGAAATAGACAAACTGCACACATCTATTACATATGAAACTTGTTTGTTTTAGGTTCTGTAGTTTATTATTATACAAAGTTAATCCTAATAACATGGTAAAAAAGAATTTTTTATATGGATTGATGCAGGAGTCTGCAAACTATAGCTTGTGCTAAACATGGCCTATTGCTTGTTTTTTGTAAATAAAGTTTTGTACCTGTTTGTTTATGTATTATTTATGGCTGCTTTTACTTTACTGTAACAGAGTTGAACAGTTTCTATAGAGACAGTGTGGCTTGCAAAACCTGAAATATTTAATATCTGACTCATTACAGAAAAAAAAAATTTCTAAACTCTGGACTAAGGGAGTATTTAGAGATTCAAGTATTGTTCTTAATAAAAACTATGACCTTTGAATGGTTTAGGTTATATCAAAGTTGTTTTCTCTTAAATTGCATGAAAAAATTTCTGCTGTTATAATTGATGATAATTTATAACTACTTTGGATGAGAGAATGTGCCTAGAGTCTACTGAGTGATTGGTGTCCAATTTTTTAAAAAGAATAAAGATTATTAAAATTCATTGTACATTAATTCCTTAATGCTGAGGAGACAGCTAATGAGGCATATATAAAAAATTACAGTGTGGCATGCTTACGATTTAATTACACAGGGAAGGTTGGTTACATTATTTTAGCTGGCATTACCTATTTTGATAGTCTTTATGATAATTGTGAATTTTAATTAATTTTTACATTAAAATATCAACCTATTTGAGATTTCACTTGCTACAGATCAGTAAGTCTATCAGTCGTCATTTGCAAAGAAACCTCATATTTCTTGTGTTTAATAGCTCTAGTTCAATGTTTTAAAAAAATTAACATTTAATCGTAGTGTTTCTCAGTCATAGAAATTTAGCAATAAACCATAGGGACTGCAGTGCTCCATATCAAGGCAACAGTTTGAATATAATTGTCTAATGTGTGGTTATCTTTTCATCTTTTTTTTTAACAGACTTGTGGAAGAAAGCAGACTGATCCCACTCATTTTTGAAGTAATTCTGGTAAGAAAAGAAATGTGGAGTTAAAATTCAAGTGAAATTTTGAAGTTTTAAAAATTTTGACCAAGTTGTAAGGTTGAATTGTTAGCCTTAATTCTGCCCTGAAGGATTTTATGTTCTTTATCATGTCACTGAAATTCAGCTTTCTTATCTGTAAAGGGATGTCAAGCTCTGAAGTTATATAGGGACAATGTTTAATGACCTGCCCTCTTTTCACAAATTCTTTATGTTTTAGTTCTATTATATTAAACAATATATGTTTTCTAACATAGATTATCTGAGGTTTGCAGAAATGGTTGGGGGGGAGAGAGAATGATTATTGCTATACTTTACTGTGAATTTTCTGGTGTTCTGTATGAAGCCCTCTGACTCTGTAGTTTTTGGGTACCAGTTCAGCAGTTTTATGCCTATAGTCAGAAAGTTGGCCTCTTCAGAACTTAGAATAGCTTAGCTTCCATCATTTTTCTAGTAACAGAATACTTTCAACTTAATTGAAAACCATGTGTTAAAGAAAATCTTCCATCTTTGTTTCTTATGTGTAAAGAATAAAATGGGAAGCAGAGTCAACTTTCTTCATCTTTGATAAATCCCTAATTATATTAAATGTAGATCTGTGAATTAGGCTGAAAATTGAGTTGATGCTTGTAGCAAGCAAGTGCCCATGACCAAAGAAAGGTTTTCTTGTACTTGAGTGTGTTATCCCCTTTTACTAAGAACTTTACCTTCATAGTTCACTGACAGCACAAGGGACAAAGGAGACACTTCCCCAGCCAGATCAGCCCGACCTACCTTGGTCATCAGTGGAGGAGCATTAGTTGTAATAGTCTGATAACCCTACAAGTAGAAAATAAAATTTTCTTAATCATCTTAAAATATTATTCTACCAATTGTTTGTGTGCTGTTGTGCTCAAATGGTGAAAACTTTATTTTTCCTAGCTGCAGATCACCCTTTCCCTTTCAGAAGAGCTAACTGGGTTTGCTAAGCTATTTGCATTGGACAGGGAGTAGGGGTGGGAGTGGCTAGTATTCCCGAATGTCGAGATGACAGACAACTGCCTTGCTGAGTAGATTATGCGAGGTCAGAGCCTGGGTTGAATTGCTTAGAATAGTTAAAGGGCGTTTTAGAGATGGTATCAGGAGAGGGATAGAGAAAATGGAGATGAAGAAATGTGGAGATCAAGAACTGTCTGATGGGAATCTTCAAAGTTTTGCCTAGTGGTATGTGTGTCTCCCCACCTTCAGTAGGATGCATATCACTTGTTACGGAGTTGGTTTGTTTTGGAGGACAGTGGTGCAGCAGATTGCTAAGTTTGGCCACATGGTTGGGCATGGGGCGGAGTAAAGCTATCTAAACTCAGCTACAGTTGGCTTGCATTTGAAAAGAGACTGATGTTGTAGACATTCTAGAGCTAGAATGGACCTTCCTGGGTCAATGTGATTCATCTTCTTACTGTGTTTGGAGGGCTTCTAACCTGTTAAGGTCAATATAGCTCCTTTTGTGACCAACAGAAAGTTCCCATCCTATCCTTTGGTAATCATCCGAAGATCTAAAATCTCAACATAAGAAAATTCCTTCTTGTGGGTTACCAAAACCCCTCCATATTTGATTAAACATCTAGCAAGTGTTTCATATTTTACAAGCAATGATAAATGTTTAACTAGTTGATTAATGCCACACTTTAAACCCTTGCCATTATGGTGTGGCTATCATAGGAAGTGGGTAGAAGGTGATGTCTACTCTCTAGGTTGTGATTTTAGCTAGTCCTGAGGCCTACAGCCTCACAGGCATATATGGGATGATGCTCTTACTCTAATCGTGACAGCTCTATGCTCAGGTTTCTTGTAGGATATTATCATCATCATCATCATCATCATCATCATCATCATCATCATCATTATCATTATTTGAGTTGGAGTGTCACTCCGTCCCCCAGGCTGGAATGCAGTGGCATGCTCACGGCCACCCCAGTGTTGACCTGCTGGACTCAGGCGATCCTTCCATCTCAGACTTCCAAGTAGCCAGAACTACAGGCACATGCTACCACACCCGGCTAATTATTTTATTTTATTGTCGAGATGAGGTCTCGCCAAGTTGCCCAGGCCAGTCTTGAACCCCTGGGCTCAGGCAATCATCTCGTCTCAGCCTCCCAAAGTGCTGGGATTACAGACTTGAGCCACCGCGCCAGGCCAGGATATTATTTGAAAAGAGGTTCTGCTGCTAAAAAGTACAGAAGAAAAGAGTTGGAAACTACTGCTTTGGTGGGGCAGTACTTTGATGTTCTTGAAGAACATTATTAAATTCCTTTTCTACTTTTGTCTTTCTTGAATTGAATAATCTCAACTTTTTTCTCTGTATAAATACATTTTAATCAATGAAATAGTTCACAGCAGTATTCTGTGAACCATTACCTTGTCCTTTAAAATTTTTTGTCACTGAGCTAGACATAATACAGTATTTCATTGATTGTATGATGCACATTTTTTCTTCCAGATTTTAACATTTCTGAAACTGAGATATACTTTCCAAATCAGTGGTGTATAACAGTTGCTTTAAGCCAGGTGACCTGGTTGTCATTGCCTTAACCAATTTATTTCACTTTTATTTTCCTTTTTATGAATGCCTAAAAATGATATGTTATAAAAATCTCTGAATAAGTTTTAAAGAGCTCTTTCAATAAAAAGAAAATACAAATTCTAGGTAATAAGCAACCATGTCATGGTTTAATTGGCAACATTTTTCTTTCTTAGTGCTTGGTAAAATAGTGGTGCTTCTTAAAACTGATGGATTTCTAGATTCATAAAAACACAGTATATCCTTCAATTTGGTTGGTTTCTGAGTTCAAGGGACTAGGTATTGTGTGGCATATAGATGATTGATTCTACCAGTGACCTTATTAGAGCAAGGAATAATGAAAACATTTTGTGGGTCCTATGTGCTTGGCTAGTACTTGTGCCTTGTGGCCTTGCATCAAAACAAAAACAAAAACAAGCTAAAACACTATTTGACTCATTTCTCTGGTGGTCTATGTGACCACTTAATGACTTTTCCCCTTTATTTTAGCCCATAACTGTCTTCCTGCTTCTGTCTTATGTACTTAAAACCTGCTTACAGGCAATCCTCTTGGGTCTCCTCCCACTCTGGAAGCTTTTCTGTCCTCTCAAATCCTGCTTTCTCGCCTTCCTGGAAAAAAAAAAAAAGGAAAAGGAAAAAACCTGCTTACAGGCTTTGTAACTTCCTTCTTCCTTTCTAGAGTTCCTTCTATGATGTGCCCTTACCAACAGTGCATCCTCTCCCAGATGTCTTTCATTAAGACAGTGAGCCTATCTCATCTGATGGGCAGGAATTGTTTTTCCTGGCAGCTTCTGTTTTTCTTGTGGGCATGGAAACAAGTAAAGATGAAGGGAGCACAGTTCTGATTTTAATGCCCTATCTGTACAAAATAGCCATGTAGAAATCTTAGGAAGAGCAGGCATTTCTGGAGTTATGGTAGCCCAAGAGCTCCAAGTATGGATTCAAACTGTTGAAGTAAATAACCAATTGAAATTAATTAAAATGAAAGCTATCTCCAGTTGTCATTGCCTACTCACGGGGCACAGTGCTATTTCCTGTCTGAATGGCTAATGTGCAGGCCTTCTGAATTCATGTTGCAGGGAGAGAGAGGTATATAAACATACAACTGAGTAGGAGCATAGTAGGAACTTTTATGAAGGAAGATATAGAAAGCTGTGGACCCTGGAGGAGGAAGTGACCAACTCTGCTGAGTGTAGGGAGGGAAGTCTTACAGAAGAAGTGACCTTTGAAGAGGGCCTTGAGGAAAAAGTAGAAGATATTTTGAGGGGAGGAAGAGGCAACTTGGAATTGTTAAGGCTAGGTGGGCATACTCAGTGCTGAGTCTAGTTGTCCCTCAGTATCTAAGAGGAATTGGTTCTAGAAACCACCCCCATGCTAAAATCCACAGATATTCAAGTCCCTTGCATATCTTCCCATATACTTTAAATCATCTCTAGATTACCTGTAATAGCTAATACATTGTAAATACTAGGTAGTTATGTTGTGTTTGTATTTGTATTTTTTCGTACCATTATTATTTTTTTCTTTGCCAAGTATTTTCAATCCATGAATGTGGAATCTTGGGCAGGCAGGGCTTACTGTCCTTAGATGTGCCTGAATGCATAGCAGGATCATGGAGAAATGGTAGGAAATGAAGCTAAAGATTAGTTTAGGATGAAATCCTGCAGGGCTTTATGCTGTGGTCATTTCATATTTGTTTGGCTTCACAAATAATTTATGCTCTTTAAAATCAGTATCCTTTATGAGAAATAAAAATAAAATTCTAAGCCTCCCAGATGACTGGATGAAACCCCTCTTGGCAACAGGACCCCAGAGAAACTTTAAAAACTTAGTTCCCCGTGGTGACTGGATAGGAGGTTGGATACAAATACCTCCTACCTCATTAACTACCATTAGTCTTTCTTCCCTAAGGGTTAAACAGAAACCAGCACTTTTGAAGGATTTGCTTCATCACTGATATCAACCAACTGCCTCATCCGATGCTGCCCCTCCCTTCTGTGGTTTCAACACAACAACCTACTGGCATTCCTTCCTGATAAGACACCAGAGACCACAGAATGGTTCTGACCAGTCTGTAGGCCTCTTCTTTAACTTCTTCACCTCTTGATGTATAGAGTCTGATTGTAATACATTTAAATGTTACATCTCCACCACAAAGTGATCATGGGATGCATGTTGCATGCATATTAGCCCACTGTGCATGTGTGTACTACTCCTTCATGAATATTCATGGTTTCTCCTATAACTTGTTGAATATGTGTACTTAGACAGCTCCTTCAGCATATGTTCCTCTTCTCTTTACCCTTTCCTCCAAGTGCCTGTTTTTTGCTTCTAGATGGAGGTTATACCTTCCAGCCTGTCAGAATAACTGCCTGCAGCCTGCAACCTTTATAAGAAATAAAGCTCTTCTTTCCAAACTTATGCACACCGTCATTTTTCACTGACATCTGTTTGGGGGAAAAAAGTCTTTTATAGCCCCTATACTGCAGGATGTAAGTGCAATGAGGAGGTGGACGCATCAGCCACAAATTGGAGATTCGGTGAGAATCAGGCTAGGATCACAGGCATATCGTGGAAATGTGAGTGTCCACGATCCTTCAGTTACTAGATTACTGAAACAGGGTGAAGGGTGGTTTCTGGGGGTTCCCACAAGTCTTCATTAATGAGATCTTTGAGGTCAGCCAAAGAAAGGCAACGTAAAGGACAGAACTGGCCTCAGAAGTCTGATCTGAAGTCCCAGGAGTTCTACCACCACATTCAGGGCAGAGAGCTGGCAGAATGTTTTCAATCCTGAGCTCCAGCTGCAAGTTCCCTACTCTTGGCAGGCCACACTGTGGAGAAAGCCTGTGGCTTTTTACTTACAAAACATTGCTGTTGCGGGAGCTGGCCGCTGCTTTCCTGACAGGGCCCATCTGAGTGAGATCTCTGTATTATCATTGTCAGCATAGGCAGCTGTTTGTCAGGGATTGGAGGCTCAGGCAGCATGCATTGAATTAAGCTGAATGCATTTGTAGTATACACAGTCTTCAGGGTCTACCACACGAAGGCAGTCTGGATCTGCCTAGGAAATGTGGGTTCCTGAAAAACGTGAGCCATCTGAAGACCTGATGGCTTGGCTTTTGAGTGCAGAATTGCTGGGTGCACAGGATAGAGGACACTCTTCTTTTTTAACTTTGCCACTTTCCAAAGAATATAAGTTGCTTGTAAATGTGTCTTAGGTGTGAATTTGTATGTATCAGCCTTTGGATTTTGCTATAACTCTAATCTTTCCTCATTTTATTTCAGTGGTTTATGTTTTGGCCTACTTCAATAAATCATTTTAATGCCAAGTAATGTAGGAAAACTCTATTTTATTGGGAAAAAATCTTTATTCATGGCAGATTTTCCAATATGTGCCAAAACATGGCTGTCTTGATATTTTATGTATCTATTCCAAAACAAACAATTAAAGAGCAATTTCAGTGGCAAATGTTAACAATAAAAATGGGATTAGCAATACACTAGTTTGACAATTATATTGTTTTAACAATTCTTGAGGATAACAGTTGAAGCAAGCTTTGTAAATCTTTCAAGTCAACTGTATTTTTAGAAGAAGAGTCTCTTTATGGACCCCTAAAGCCTAAAGGATTTAATCACTGAGACACCAAAGTTGTATGGACTGACTGCTACATTACGTTTAAGGAATGTTTTCAATCCTGTGGATTCATCAGTCTTATAAAACTGCTTTCTCCACTCTAGTTGCAATTCAACCAATATGAATTGATTCTTAGAGTTTGTTAAAAAGACAAGTTTCTTATAATTTAAGGAAGCTACATGCTTGTGTCCAATATGCCATTGACAGGATTCTGCTGTGTACATGGCAAACATTTCTAAAACAGAACACAAGATTTGAATAAAATTTCAAAATGTTTAACTTAGGAAGATACTTTTAAACTTACACAAAAAATACTTGTCAGATGCAAGAGCTAAATCTCATTCTTCAACCTGCATTTAAACCTATTCAAGCCTTTTGTAGATTGAGGAATGGAGCCACATAACAAATTCCTATTGTATACGAAGAAGATTTTATACACTGCTAACATATACTGCTACTAAAGAATATGTAAGGTGTTTTTTGGGAATGGAAATAGATTTATACAGATCTATTCTTGGTAGCTTATGGCATAAATCTCTGTTTGCAAAATGACTTTCTAGGGTTAGGTATAATCTGTTGATATTGGATTGAATGAAGTGCAGTTGCTCATGTAACACTGAATAATGACTTGAAGCTGGTCAGTTTCATGTTTGCTGAGTAAATGTAAGATAAACTTACATCAGTAAACAAGCTAAATAAAGCATAACTAATTTCTGCATAATTAGCTCAATAAAGATAGATTGTAGTGAGGTAGAAACCACTTATTATACCCGATGAAAGAAAGTTAACATAAACCTTAATATATCTTTTGCCAATCACAGGACACATATTGAGAATGTGTTACATATAGCTTCTTCCAAGCCAGTGGGATCTAGAGTTTTATCATCATTATTCTTGTTTCTAGTGCTGTTCTAAGTCTTGGACTTCACTTGCAGGAAATAGATAGTACATTTCATCCTTCCCTCTCTCTAAAGGTGACAGTCTAGTTAAGAGGCATAGAAGTGTAAGTGATAAGTTTTGAAATAATGTACTTCCCAAGATCATAAGCCTTTGTTTTCCGGGTTTTACTTCTAGTTGATTGAGGAATTGGGAAATGAAATAGTAGGAAGGGCCAGTGTTCTTCAGTGTGACATACTCACAAAAGGCAGTGATTGTGGCTTCCTGAGTGTTGGCCATGGCAAGTGGTACTTCTTCTCTAACTCTAGACAATCTGGGAATGCTAAAACATTGGCCATTGGCCGGCTTTGGTTTCAGGCTTGTGTTAAAAAATACAATGCTTACTGTGGTCAGACACTGCCCAATCGCACACTGCAAACCATGTAATTTGGAGCCCTTTGATAGATGGAAAGAAGTAAAATGACTGGTGGTAAATGCAAAGAATTACTGGAAGAGCCTAGTGTAAAATCAGTGATTACTCATTCTCAGTGTAGAATCCATGAATATTACTTTTTCTCAAAATTCTTTAGTAACATAGGACCCCATAAAGTTTACTCATGAACAAAACTGAGAATACCCACTTTTTAAGAAAGTAGAAATGTCAGCCAAAAGTTACTAGTCTTGATTAAATAAAGCAACAAGCATCTATTAGCATTTTCTTTTGATGCTCTTTGCATTTGTTTTCTTGGATGAGCAAGAAAAAGCAAAATTTATGTGCTTACCCAGAGCTGCAAAGGATTTTTAGACTGAGCCAGGAAATCTGATTTACTAAATCAGTTTACAGATTTATGGAAAAAGTAGAGCTTTTAAAATAGCTCTAGCGAGTGAAATTGCATTTTGGATTTATTAGAGGTACCAAATTGGAGAAAGACTGATGTAGTCAGTAAGGGCAAGATATTACATAGAAATTTTAGGCTTATCTTTTTTGGTGACAAGCAATGCATCCTAAAAGGTTTAAACAACACAGAAATGCCTAATGCAGCATGTGGTGGTCTTTCCTAATTTCAAGACTTTCAGCTGGATGTGTATTCGCCTGATTATTTTCTATACATGTATTATATCTGTTTCATCTTTTTTCAAAAATGAGACTATATTCTCATATTTGAATATTCTATTTTGTATCTATCTTACTTTATAATGTCCATGGCATCAGCATCGGGGTGTGTGTGCACATGCATGCATGCATATGCCCATTTATATTCTTTATTCTACTTAATGTAATATTTTATTATGTTATCATGATTTATTTAGATTGTCTCCATTGATGGATATTTCAAGTCTCCCCCTCAACTTTCTGCTAATATGTGGAACACTGACCAGAATCTATTTGTCTACCTGAATTTCTATATGATAAGTTCTTGAAAGCTGAATTGTTACACCTAAGCATATGCATCCAAATGATCATATAAATTTTACTGCATGGTAATAATATCAAGCTTTGCCACATTCTTAGCACAACTGAATATTGTCAGGCTTTTAGATTGTCAACTGCTTGCATTTTGATATTTGCTTTTTAATATTAGGGTAAAATTTACCAGTCATTTTTTGTATAGCTTCTGTATTTTCCAACATGCTTAGGAAAATACTTCTCAAAAAGGTTATAAAATATTAATTCTTCTTTTATTTTATACATTTGTGGTTCCATAATTAAGTTGTAAATCTTTGTTACAAAATAATTTTATTATAAGGAATTAGTACAAAACAGCTTATCTCTTTCCCCACTTCTCACCAACATCGAGTTGTTGTGCTTATTGATTTAATCTATCATTATGATGACTTGAGACCTCCTTCACCATATTAAAAAAATGAACTCAAAATGGATTAAAGCCTTAAATGTGAGATCTGAAACTATAAAACTACTAGAAGACAACAGGGGAGATACTTCAGGACTTTGGTCTAGGGAAAGAGTTTATGGGTAAGCTACAAAATCAAAAAGTAGACAAAATGTACTATATCAAGCTAAAAAGCTCCTGCACAGAAGGGAAATAATAAACAGATTGAAGTCTCAACTTGTAAAATGGGAGAAAATATTTGGAACTATTCGTCTGACAAAGGACAAATACCAGAATATATAATGAACTCAAACAGCTCAACAGCAAAACACCAAATAATCGAATTTAAAAATGAGCAAAGGCTCTGAATAGACCCCAAAGAAGAAATACAAATGACCAACAAGCGTATGAAAAATGCTCAAAATCGCTAGTCATCAGGGAAATGCAAATCAAAACCACAGTGAGATATCACCTCAATCCTGTTAGAATGACAGTTATCAAAAAGACAAAAAATAGCAAATGCTGATGAGGATGCAGAGAAAAGGAAACACTTATGAACTGTTGGTATGAATGCAAATTGGTACAGCTATTATGGAAAACAGTGTGGCGGTTCCTTAAGGAGCTAAAAATAGAATTACCATATGCCCCAGCATACTCATTGCTGAATATTTATCCAAAGGAAAGAACATCCATATATTGCAGAGATACCTTCACCCCATATTTATTGAAGTACTGTTTACATTAGCCAAGGTAATCTAACTGTTGATCAACAGATGAATGGATAAAAGAAATGTGGCATATATGCAAAATGGAATATTACTTGGCCATAAAAAAGCAATGAAATCCTGTCATTTGCTTTTAGTTTTATTGATTTTTTTTTTTTTTTTGAGTTGGAGTCTCACTCTGTCACCCAGGCTGGAGTGCATTGGCACATTCATGGCCACCCCAGTGTTGACCTGCTGGACTCAGGCGATCCTTCTGCCTCAGCCTTCCAAGTAGCTAGAACTATAGGCATGCACTACCATGCCTGGCTTATTTTTTGATTTATTGTAGAGATGAGGTCTCACCAAATTGCCCAGGCTGATCATCGAACCCCTGAGCTCAGGCAATTCTCTCACCTCTACCTCTCAACATGCTGGAATTACAGGTTTGCGCCACCATGCCCTGCCTCATTTTTTGCTTTGTTTTTCCATTTCATTCATTTTACTCTTTATTATATTTCTTTTGGAATCACTTTTTGCCCTTATTCTAGTTTTTTAAAGGTAGAAGCCTAGGCTATTGGTTTGAGATGTCTGTTTTTTAGTGTCATCATTTACTACTAAAATTTCCCTCTAAGCACTGCCTTAGATCTGTCTCACAAATTTTGATATATGTCTTCATGGTCACTTAGGTTCAGCTTAATTTCTAATTTTTTGTGTGATTTTATCTTTGATTCATAGATTATTTAGAGGTTTTACTTAGTTTTCTAGTATTTAGGGGACTACCAGATATTTTTAAAATTGCTTTCAATTTAATTACATTGTGGTTAGAGAACATAGTTTGCATGATTTCCATCCTGTACAATTTTATGGTCCAGTATATGGTCTATTTTGGTAAATAATTCCATTTACATTTTTAAAAAACATGTATATTTTTCTCTTGTTTGTTGGAGTGTTCTATAAATGTCAATTTTGTCAAATATGTTGTTATTATTGTTCAAGTCGACTATTATCTTTATCTGGATTTCTGTCTGCTTGCTGACTTGAGAAGAGGTGATAGAGACTTACTATAATTGTGACTTTCACTATTTCCCCTTTCAGTGATATCAGTTTTGTTTTCTGTTTCAAAGTTCTGTTATTCCATGTAAACATTAAATTTAGAATTTTATGTCATCTTGATGAACAGATACCTTTATCATTAATGAAATGAATCGCTTTGCACCAGCTCGTATTCTCTGTCCTGAAATCTATTTTATGGAATAGCAGTATCATCACTGCAACTTTCTTTATATAGTATTAGTAAGACATATCTTTTTCTGTCCTTTAACTCTTAACCTATCAATGCCTTTATGTTTAAAGTTTTTTCCTTGAAGATAAATATAGTTAGGAGCTTGCCCTTTTAAAAAATTTAACACATTTTCATTTAACATCTGATATTATCATATTTAAATCTACCATCATGTTACTCCTTCCTATTGTACATTCTGATTTTTTTTTTGTCTTTTTTCCTGCTTTCTTTTGGATTGTGTATTTTTTTCATTTTAGTGGTTGGTGTAGAATTTATAATACATATCTTTAACTTGTTCCAATCTACCTGCTGTCATGTAGGTAATTATGTTAATGTAATGGTCACCTCCAAATATACTACTGGACAAAATAGCCGAGAGCTCATTAAACATAAAGGATTATAGATCAAATAAAAAAGCTCACATCATATGATTTATTAAATCAATTAAGTACACACAGTGAGAAGCAAGGGACAAAGCAAAAGAGTGCATTTTAGGTAAGATTCAAGCAGGGTGAAGTGCACACTGCCTGAATCCTAGGAAATAATGTACTCATATTTACCCTCTTTCTCTACTGTGCATCAGCTTTCTTCAGAGTTTCAGAGATTGTTAGACTGGAGTGCAGTGGCACGCTCACCGCTACCACAGCCTCAACCTACTGGGCTCAAGCAATCCTTCTGCTTCAGCCTTCTAAGTGAGCTGGGTCTACAGGCCTGCCCCACCACACCTGGCTAATTTTTTGATTTATTGTGGAGATAAAGTCTCAACAAGTTGCTGAGGCTGATCTTGAACCCCTGGGCTCAGGCAGTCCTCTCACCTCCATTTCCCAAAGTGCTGGGATTACAGGCATGAGCCACCACGCCTGACCCTTCAGAGTTGAAATTTGGGAAAGAATGTCCACAGATGGAAAGTATCCCAGGCCAGTAACACATATTTGCTGTATAAAGAGACACAGAGACATGTAGCATTGCCCCTGGCAGTTGCTTTACAATGAACTTGCTGCACAAGCATGGATTTTATTTGCGTTTCTTAGACAAAGAACACACAGGGCCTGAATAGATATCACCAATGTGTGGCTTAATTAAAACTTAATTTATGCTGCATAATTGGTACCTTCTGTATATTTAGTGTATTATGAATATTTAGGGCCCAGATGTTTCATGTATGCTTAATGACTCATGAATATTAGGTATCTTTTTTGGTTCTTTTATCCATTTCTAATCATGTTTAACACATATGCTCTATTTACATGTGACAGGCACATCTTATAAGCTTCTTACAATCCATTTTTTCATCTATATCAGAATTTTAAATAAAGTACATAAATGTACTTTATACCACTTTATGTTTTATGCAGGAAATTCACAGTAGTATACTTCTATTTTACATACATTGCTTCCAATTGCTTCCAATTACATACATCATACAGTTCAATTCTTACATAACCCTACATGATCTGACTGTGGCTGCCGCCCTTGCCTCTTGTCCTCTTTCTCTTTACCTTCCTGACTATGCTTTCACCACAGGGACCTCTTAGTTTACTGCATAGGCCTACTTTCTCCCTGTCTTAGGATCTTTGCTTTTACTATTACCTTTTCTCCCATTTCTGTGCATGGTTGAGTGCTTCTCACCCTTCTATTTGTGTAGAGATCTTTCTTCTCTACCTCATCTAAAATAGTCCTGTGAGAATAATAGACTGTGTCTGTCTCCTTAGCCTCATCTGTCATCTGATATGCAGTAGCCTTAGGTACCAAGGAGCCACTCACTACATACCTATTGAATAGTTGCAGTGTGGTGCAGTATTATTGTTCATGTAGTGCTGGACTTATGCATATATTTTAGGATTTTAAAATAAATATTTGTAAATGAAATTGGTCTGTAATTGTATTATCTACTAATTTTTTGACTTTATATTTTGAAATACTTATAATTTCTTAAGAGGTTGCAGAGATAGTACAGAAAGATCCCCTGTACTTCATCTGGTTTCCTCCAGTGGCTGTATCTTACTAATGATAGGGCAGTATCAATACCAGAATATCTACATTGGTACAGTGTGTATGCATAGTTTAATGTATGTAATTTTTTTAGGTTTGTTTTATCTTTGTTCTTATGGATGCCTGAAAGGAATGTGTATTCTACTATTACTCTTTGGAATGTTGCATAAATGTTGATTAGATCTTGTTGGTTGATGGTGGTGTTGAATTTTTTATATCCTTGCTAATTTTCCTTCCAGTTCTTCTATCAGTTGAGCAGATAGGAGTGTTGAAGTTTTCACTATAATTGTGGATCTGTTTCTCCTTTTTTCCTCTCTTCTAGTTTGTGTATCAGTGTTTTGTACTTTGTTGCTTAGTATCATATATATATATGATTATTATGTCTTCTTGGTGAATTACCATTTTGTTATTATATAAGGTCTCTCTATATTCTTATTAATTATTTTCCTTTGATGTCTACTTTTTCTGATATCAATGTAGCCACATCTGCTTTCTTTTCATGAATGCTTACATGGTATGTCTTTTTTCTTTGTTTTAATGCTCAACCTATTTTTATTATATTTTAAATGAGTTTCTTGTAGGTAGCATATAGTTGGACCACTTCTTAATCTACTCCTTGAATATGTCCTTTCAGTGGTATAGTTTTATATTTAATGTAATTATTGATGTGTTAGGTATTAAGCCTGCCATTTTACTTTTTGGGTTATTATTTTCTCCTTTTGTTTTTTCTTTATTTTCTTTTTCTTGCTTTTCTGCAGATTGCTTGAACATTTTTTAGAATTTCACTTTGATTTGTTTTTGAGTGTTTATTTTCTTTGTATAAATTTGTTAGAGGTTACTCTCAGCATCATATTATAAATATGGAAGTAACTGTATTTTACTACTTACATTTTACCAGTTTAAATAAAGTGTAGAAACCTTATTGGTCTTCACAGAAAATTTGTTTAAAAAATTTAGCTCCAAAACTATATGGTTATGCTTCATTTTTAGGAGATTCTAGTTCTTTGACCGTTTTAAAGAAATCAAATCACTTTTCATTTTATTGTAGCTTTAGATTTACAGAAAGTTTACAAAAATAGTATAGTAAGTTCCTATATGTACTTACCTAGTTTTGTCATTGTTAAATTTTTATTTAACAGATTTTCCTTTTTGGATATCCTTAGACTTTCATTTTCGGATATCCTTGGTAGTTTTGAGTAGCACTTGTGTTTTAAAGAATGCTTCTTAATTCAAGTGTAACCATTTTTCTTTTTCTTATGATGATATAGGCATTATGGGTTTGGGAAGAAAATGACAGAGATAAGATGTTATTCTTATTACATCATATCAAGGACTCAAGGGTACATGCAGTCAACATGATTTGTCATTGATAATGTTACCCTTACTTATGTGGCTGAGGTTTTTCAGGTTTCTCTACTATAAAGTTACTCCTCTCCTCCACCTTCCCACTCCCGGTTCCAAACTTTATTTTTTGGAAGTAAATTTCTAAGCATTTCTGACACTCAAAGAATGGGAAATTAAACTCTACCTCTTTGAAGACAGAGTATCTATATAAATTGTTTGGAATTTTTCTGTACAGATTTGTCTTCCTTCCTCTATTTTTGACAGCTTTGTAATTTTATTTTCTATTATCTCTAAAATAACGTTTTTCTTCTTTATCTTGGAAATTTTATTTTTTTCTAGACTATTATCCATTTAATTGTTTGATTTGTATTATATGAGTATATATTTTAATATGTATTATTAGCCTAATCTTCTTCATTTCTTCATAATTTGATATATTTGTGACTTCTCCCATGCTGTTTATGTAAGATAGCTAGTGTTTTATTTACTAATAACTTAATGAGTTTTTCCCCTTAAAGAACTAGCTCTTGGGGATTTACCAGTTCCACTGATTGTATTATATGATATTAATTCTTTATGAAACATCTTTATTCATTTTTATTTTCACATTAGTGTTATTTTGTTCTTTTCCTGCTCCCTTGATTTGAGTAGTTATCTATTTATCAGTTTTCCTTGTGAAAAATAACAGGCATGTGGTTTTATCTTCTCAACCAGAACTACCTCTGTTTCCTGGGAGTGTGTCAAGGAGAGAAATAAGTAGAAAGTGTTATCATGTGGAAGTTTTTTGTATGACTCATGTTATACATAGTCAGTCAGTTGACTTGTCAGCACTTCTGGAGTTAAAGAGAAGAATGCACGGGTCTTGACTTCAGTAAGTTTGTTGTTTGCTTCAGAGACAGGCATAAATCAACAGTTGTAATACAATACAGTGTAAGTTATAACAGAGCCCACAGTGGTGCCACCTCTCTGATACAGGGTGATTAGGGTCCGCTTCCAGGAGGAAGAGACCTCTTTGCTGGGCATGAAGTATTGTAGTTTGTATGATGGACAGTATTCACAAACCGAAGTGTGTACTTTCTCTATTCCCTTTCCCATAGATTGTATGCGTCTGACCTTCCTTCACTTGGAAAACTTTCTACTCTCCTATCATAGTTAACTAACTTCCACTTGTTCCTCTTCTCCTAGTCTTTCCTGACTGGGTTAGATGCCTTTGCCAGGGCACCCTGTACTTCTTTAGAGCACTTGTCACAGCTTGCAGTTTTACTTTTTTTTTTCCTTAAGAGACAGATCTCACTTTGTCACCCTAGGCTGGAGTGCAGCTTCATGATCATAGCTCACTGTAACCTCTAACTCTAGTGCCCAAATGATCCTCCCACCTCCGGCTCCTGAGTACCTGGGACTGCAGATGTGTACCATGCCTGTCTAATTTTTAATTTTTTTTTTTTGAGATAGGATCTCACTCTTTTGCCTAGGCTTGTCTTGGACTCCTGGCCTAAAGCAATCCTTCTGCCTCAGCCTCTAAAAACACGGGGATTGCAGGTGTGAACCACCATACCCAGAGCCAGTGTTACATTTTCTTTGAGTGGTTAGTTGATTAAAGCCTACCACTTGATTGCTGACTTCATACAGCAGGAATGTGTCATGTTTTGTCATCACTGTAACTCTGCACTTAGGTCACTTCCTGGCAGTATTAGGCACTCAATAAATGTAGCTATCAGGGAGGTATGTATGAGG
This sequence comes from Cephalopachus bancanus, assembly GCA_027257055.1. Lineage (NCBI taxonomy): Eukaryota > Metazoa > Chordata > Mammalia > Primates > Tarsiidae > Cephalopachus > Cephalopachus bancanus. The sequence continues at coordinate 8,867,209 of JAPVLO010000021.1, read as the reverse complement.
GGAGGTGAGGTGGATGTAAGGCGAACTGGGTCTAGACTGATAGCTTGTAGTCCATGCCAGGGATGGACTGAACCATTCAATTTACGTTTAGAAAGAGCTACCTGAGAGTCATATGTGTGGAGAACACCTTTTAGAACATGTAAATAAAGGAATGCTAGTAGATAATGCTTGTTTTTGTAGATATTAACTAGTAGTTATTATTCAGTAACTTTCTTATTTTGAAAATGACTTTTCTGGGCAGTCTTTTTATATGTTTACTTAGATTCTCTTCTGTGATGTGGTTAAAATGGTCTTCAAAGTTTGTACCTGTGGTAGGCAGAACAATGTGCCCACCCTCCAAGATGTCAATGTCATCCTTGAAGCCTGTGAATATGTTGGAGGAATTAATGTTGAAGATGGAATTAAGGTTGTTAGTCAACTGACCTTCAGATACGGAGATTGTCTCGGATCATCAGTGTAATCACAAGGGTTTTTCAAATGGTAGAAGGCAGAAGGAGGAGGAGGCACAGGGTGACATGATGCAGTGTGGGAAAGACTGAACTAGCTGTTGCTAGCTTTGATGTTGGAAGGGTGCCACAGGCCAAGGAATGCAGAAAAAGGCAGGAAAACAGATGTTTTCTTCGAACCTGCAGAGAGGAATGCAGCCCTGTGGACATTTTGGGTTTAGTCCAGTTAGTCCTGTCTTGGACCTCTGACCTCTAGAATTGCAGAATAACAAATTTGTGTTGTTTTAAGCCACAGAGTTTGGGGTAATTTGCTATAGCAACCATGGGATATTAACACAATACCACTTACTATTTTTTATAATAAGTCTATTATACATAAATGATCATGAACAACACACAACAGTTTTTGTACAACTGATAATAAATATGAAATCTGCCTGGTCCTTTTTGTTGTATGTATTCTGTGGGCCATAAAAATATCCACATATATTTGATAACGTTTCTTCAGTTAAAATTCATAATATGATTCTTGATCTAAATTGGTTAAAACTGAAATGTTTTTTTCTAATCCTGTCCCCACATAATTCACATGTGAATAATTACTGCTATGCCATATAACTGTAGCAACTTCTAGGTTTCATTGTAAAAATGATTAATTTTGCTCTCCATGACAAGTTTGTCTTTGACATACAATTCTCATATATTCCAGGAGAGTGCTCACATATGTTTCTCTGTCTGGTCTCCTGACATGCTCTTATCTGTTGAAGCACTGGATTTTTATTTTATTAAAAAATGCAGTGTTTGATAGTTTCTCCATAGCTCTAGTTGAGCTACTTTTATTTTTAAATAAAATTTTATTGAGGCATGATTTACATACAGAAAAGTTTCTACATTTTAAGTATGTACCGGTTGTAGTTTTACATATGTATACACTCATGATCACCCACCCCACAAAAATATTGAGCATTTCCAATCCGTCACCCAGAAAGTTTCCTTGTTCTTTCTAATTAGAAACCTCTTTCTCCCTACCTTTCAGGTAACCACAATTCTGACTTTCACTACCATGGATTCATTTTGGCCATTTTTGAAATTTATATAAACAGAATCATACAGTAAATACAATGTTGTATCCTGCTTCTTTTCTGTAACAAAGTATTTTTAAGATACACTCATGTTATTCCATGTATTAAAAAATTCATTACTTTTTACTGCTGAGTAGCACTTCAGTATGTGAATATGCCACAATTAATTTGTCCTTTTGAAAATCTGAATCTTAAGGGACAATTTCATGTCAATAAGCTGAAGAACCGAAGCTGAAATTTGGGCCGGTAAGGTCAATGACACATAAAGGTACAGATTAAAAAAGAAAAATCATGCCTGATTCTTATTCTTGAAACAGATTAATATAAAATGTACAGTCTACTTTCTTCAAACATTCATTTTAGAAAAATCTGATTAGGCTAGTTGAGCTACTTTTAAACAACAATTTGGAGGGTTTAGTTTGCAAAGTAAGTGGTATTATAAACCTGTTTTGATGGCAGAGCAAGACAGGGCAGGTCTCTCCAACTCTCTTCCTCTGGTGGCTGCTCGAGAGAGAGTCAGGAACTGGTCAGGTGTGATCAAAACACCTCTGCCCTGATTTATTTACATGTTCTAAAGTTTTGCATGTTGGGATTCTTGTAATGTTCATTGAGTCCACTCATCCTTAAGAGGTTTTAGAATTCTTAAATTTTATTATCTTGAGCCCTTTGGAGAGTCAAGAACTGCCAGAAATGAAAGATGTGCTTAGAAATTAGTTTTTTCAGAAAGTTGCTCTTTTTTAATTGAGAAAGCACATGTCAAGAGGATTCAGTGCACCTGCTGTCTTTAGGAGTTTTGTTTTGTTTTTTTACGTTTCCCTGTGTTACAATACAAATTGTAGATTTCACTGTTAAACTCCTCTATTTTGTAGGGCTGCTTCCCTCTTAAAAAATCTCTAGGTATGTGCTTTGAGAGGCATATCCCTTTTTTTGTCTTCTTTAAAAATTGTTGCTGGGTGTGGTGGCTCTGGGAGATCGAGGCGAGAGGATTGCCTGAGCTCAGGGACTCAAGACTAGCCCGGGCAACTTGGTGAGACCTCGTCTCTACAATAAATTAAAAACAACAACAACAACAACAAAAAACCGGGCATGGTAGTACACACCTATAGTTCCAGCTACTTGGACGGGTGAAGCAGAAGGATCGCCTGAACCCAGCAGGTCAAGGCTGCGGTGGCCATGAGTGTGCCACTGCCCTCCAGCCTGGGCAACAGAGTGAGACTCTGACTCAAAAAAAAAAAAAAAAAAAAATTGTTCAGTGATAAACTAATCATTTTGGAGCAGTAATGAAAGAGAAGAGATTAAATGTGGGCAGTGCCAACTAATCAGGTTGTGCTCAGAAACCTCTCCTTCCTGATGGGTTTTCAAAAGTGACCAATCAGTACTCACTCTCCATGGCCTAGGCAGTGAACTCAGGACAGCACAAGATCCTGGATTTGGGAACTAGATTCTGCAGGATACTGGACTATCTGCCTAAAAATTTCAAGGAGGGATATGCTGTGAGGGGAAGGGTAGGCCATGGGAGGAGGTAGAGACTGGAGAATTAAGTCATGGAGCTAAATTTTACTTAAGTAAAATTTGTTTAACTGTACAGTTTGTCATGTCTTGACCAGTACAAGGCCCTGCAGTTTCCAAGCCTAAAGCAAAAAGGCCACCAATGTATGTGGGGGGACCCTCAAAACCCCCAAATTTCTTTATTAAAAATTGTGTATTGATTCTTAAATATTAAAACTTCAGTCACTTTCAAAGTACTCTCTGCTTGATGCAGTACACCTACTGAGATGCTTTTTCCGTTGCTCAAAAGTTTTTGAACTTGTCTATTCTGATGCCTTTTAGTGCTTCTGTCATTTTTTTTGTTTTACCTCTTCCACATCAGCAAAACATTTCCTTTTGAGGACCGTTTTCATCTGGGGGAACAAAAAGTCACATGATCAGGTGAATAGGGATGGTAGTGCATGGGGGTAATGCTGTTTTTGGTCAAAAACTGCTGAAACACACAGTGCGGTATGGGCAGGTGTTTTACCATGGGGGAAGAACCTGTCACCTGTTTGCTATAACTTGGGATGTTTCCTCTGCAAATTGTGGTGCAACCTTCTAAAAACTTTCAGATAAAAACTTTGGTTGATTGTTTGATCTGGAGGAACAAATTCTGAGTATCCTGTAAGGACCCTGCTCTCCAAAAGATAATTCTGAGTTTTTTGGGGTCCCCTCTTGTATCTTCCTTGGTCCACACAGAGAAAAGAAGTTTCTTGAACTTGGTTCAGTTTCTTGGAGAATCCTTCAGTAAGGTCCAGCTTCAAGAAAACAAGTAAGAGTTAATTTTGGAATAGTTTATAATTGGTACCTAAGAACTGCCTTGAGATTTTTTCCATTGTGCCCTACTATAGAGTGGAGAGACTACTCTTCTCAGTCTTCTCCATGCTGTGTGAGAAAACAAAACAGGGGCCCTCACAGGACTTTTCCCATGACCCCTGGGTGAGGAATCTGCAGGAAGGTTGTCCTGTTCTCCACCCTGAATACCAAGTCAATGGAGAGGCTGGAGGTGGGATGGGAACTATCTAGAGGGTAGATGATCAGGGATGCTGCTAAACAGTGTACAGTGCATAGAATGACCTCCAAAACAAAGATTTATGTAGCCCACAATTCAGTAGCAAAACTGAACCTGGCTCATTTTCTTCCTTTCTGTGACTACTGTCATCATTTTTGATGACTTTAGTTTTCATGTTCTTCCTACACCTTGACCACTTAGTAGCTCAGCTGTTTTACTTCTACTGTTCTGTTCCATCCTGTACACATACCCTATATACACATTGTGTGGACACATCTCTGACCTTGTGATCTGCCACTTGAACTGCCTTTATGATCTTGACTCCCTTTCTCAGCTTGATCCCATGATTCGTCCATGTCATGTACTTGAAAGGCCTGGATTCCCCTGCCCCTTCCCTGTACCTTACTCATCTCTTAGAACCACATCTTTCACGAAGCCCAACTCTCCTCCTATTCTTCAGCAGCACCCAATACATTAAAATCTCCTGGAGGACAACACACAACTATACCAACTGGTTTCTCTTCAAACTACTTGACTGTATCTCAGCTGGGACTCCATGCTGCTTCCTGTGTATGATTCCCATTCCCTAAAGTGACTGCCCTGATGTGCAATTGCCTTAAGCTTTATTGAGTCTTGAAGTGTTCCCTTCTAACACCAAATTTATTAACCTGCTGGAAAATACGTTCATACTTTGTCTTTCTAGTTTTCCTTCCATGGAATGACTAGAATATCTCTGCTATTATCAAAGGCAAACCAAGTCACCTCCATGTGCTCTGGGCCCGTTCCCTCTTGTCTTTGTAAGATTTTTCTTTCCATTGTTATCTTCTCTGACTCTGTTTTTAGATCTTATTAGGAAATACTAGTCGTGCTCTTAATCCCACATTCCTCTGCGGTTATTGCTTCATTTCTCTGATTGTCCTCATAGATACATTTCTTGAAATAATTGTCTTTAGTGTTGTCTTTTCTTCGTCTTCCTGTGTTTTCTCTGCCATTTCATAGGTATTTTGGTTTCCCTTCTTTACTGAGATTGTGCTTATTAATGTCACCAGTGACTCTCACATGGGCAGATCCTAGAGTCACTTCTCTGGTATTCCTTCCTTGACTGGAAAACTGTTCTTAAAGTTGACCACTCTCACTTCTTGACACATTCTTCCGTCTTGGCTTCTCTGGCATCCCTCTCTAGTTTCCCTCCCACCTCCCTGATACTGCTTGCTTCTCAGTCCCTTTAGCTGGCTCCTCAAGCTATATTTGACCACAAAGATTTGGAGAGCCCCAAAGCTCTGTCTTGGGATACTCTTTCTTCTTTACCTGCATGCTTTCCCATAAGCAATTTCATTCATGTCCATAGCTTCAGATATTCTTTATTTTTATTTTTTTAGTTGAAATCTCACTCGTGTCACCCAGCCTAGAGTGCAGTGGCATGGTCACAGCTCACTACATTCTCAACCTTCTGGGCTCAGCCTCCTTCCACCTCAGCCTCCCAAGTAGCTGAAAATACAGGTATGCACCACCATACCCAGCTAATTAAAAGAAAACTTTTTTTATTTTAGAGGTGGGGTCTTGTTATGTTGGCCCAGGCTGGGCTCAAGTGATTCTCTTGCTTAGACCTCCCAAAGTGCTGGGATTACAGGCATGAGCCAACACACCAGGCCCAGATATTCTTATGTTAGTAATTCTCCATTAACCTCTAGGATTAATAAACTGTGTTTTAACCTGCCGAGTGCCTCAGGAGGCTGATCTAGTGAGCTACTTACTTGGTCTCTGTAGCTTTCTGGCTTCTATTGGGTTTTGCAGAAGTTTACACTTTGTAATTTAGACTCTTGTCAAGGGTCCCCTCTTCCCTGACTACAGGGGTCCCTCTTCCCAGGCTCTGATAATACCATATTCCTTCCCCTTGCCACTTCAGGCCTAAGGGTGGTGGCTGGTCTCTGGGTGCTTTACCATCCTTTACAGGCTCTCTTGAGCTGGTCTGTGCATCTGAAAAGAGTTCCTTGATTAAATTGTCTTCAGTTAAAACCTTTTGAGCGTGTCATCCAGTCTCATCAGTGTGCCATCTCTAATCTGAAAAAAACTATCTCAGGTGACTTAGAGATAGCTCAGATGTCTGTAATATTGAGTGATCTATCATAGAAACAAAGAACTGAGTACCACATGTTCTTACTCATAAGGAGACCTTGAACAATTATCGTAATACTATAAGAAAGGGGTTGGCAGTAGTGGGAAACTGCTAGGGGAGGGAGAGGCAGGATTGGCAGTAGTGGCAAACTGCCAGGGGAGGGGGCACACCTCATCAACAAGGGTAACCACATAATGAACATTTGTATACCTCACCCGGAATTGTGCCCCACATCCTCAAAATTAAAAATTAAAGAAAAGAACTAGCTTGGATTTCATAATAACCAAGTAGATCCTTTGATTCTGTGCCCATTGCCCTTCTTCACACATGCCACAACTGCTGCTTTCACAGTGTTTTCCCATTTCAGTGAAAGATCTCTCTCCCTGCCCATATCATATACTCTGGGATCCTTCTTTCTTCTTCTTCTACTCAGTTCAGATAGTCTCCTTTTCTCTATCTCTACTGCTAGCACTGGAGTCTAAGCCACCATCAGGTCTCACCTGAACTGCTTTAGTGTTGCCTAACTCATCTCTCTGCTTCTGCTTTATTTCCTCTGCTGTCTCTGTTCCATTTCGTAGCCAGATTTGACTTCCTTTAAAATGAAAATTAAACTTTCTCTCCAGTTTAAAACTTGTTATGGCTTAACATCCAATTGAAAATAAATCCAAGGTCAGGCATGGTGGCTTATGCCTGTCATTCTAGCACTTTGGGAGGCTGAGATGGCAGGATTGCTTGAGCCCAGGAGTTTGAGACCAGCCTGATCAACAAAGGAAGACCTTGTCTCTACAAAAAAATGAAAAACATTAGCTGAGTGTGGTGGCATGTGCCTGAAGTCCCAGCAACTCAGGAGACTGAAGCAGAAGGATCACCTGAACCAAGGGTGTCGAGGCTATGGTGAGCCATGATCATGCCACTGCATTCCAGTCTGGGTGACAGAGTGAGAACCTGGCTTAAAAAAAAAAAAGAAAGAAAGAAAATAAACCCAAACCTCTATAACTGACTTATATGGCCTCACACCATCTGTCCCCTGTATTGCTCTTCCACCCTGTCTCATACTATCTGACCCTTCACCCATATCTTTAGCCATGGTAGCCTGTTTCCCCAGCTTCTCAAGCTGATTCCACCTTGGATCTTCACACATAGTTCCATTTGTCTGAAATGTTCTTCTTACACCTTGATATGGGAAAGTCTAAATCTTTCCTTCCCTGCGAAGCCTCTACTTAGAAAATCTATTCATTCACTGTCTTTCAGATCACTCAGTTTTAATTTCTAATGGCTCTTAACACCTTTTGACATTTTTATTATTTGTCATCTTTGTGTCTCATTAAGAGTTAAGCTTCATGTGAGTGAGGACATTCTCTGTCATGTTTAGTACTGTGATTCCAGTTCCTAGAACAGTGAGGGCTAATCAACATCAGTAGTGTTGATTAAACAGTTATTGAATGAATGAATGAAAAAGTTCTGCAGCATTTGCTTTTCAAGTATTTATTTTTTCTAATGAAAAATTTTATCATAGAAAATATGAAAGCAGAGAATGTATAATATAAAAAAAGAAAACGAAAGTCATCTTTTTACAACTACCCATATTCATATTTGGGTGTGTTGCCTTTCAGTCATACATATGCTTGTGTCTGTAAGTGAGAAAAAGTGCATGCTGTGATTTCCTGGTTATTTGTCTGAATTTAAAATTATATGTTCTATACCAGGAAATGGTAACACCTAAGAAATAGCATTTAAAACTTACTACTTTAAAAAATAACATCACTTACTATTTTGCTTTTTACAAAGGTGCTACATTTAGATCTTCATTGTGTAAAAATTATAGTATAGTAAAACCCTGAAGCAGAAAATAGAAATTAACTATTCCCTATGCCCAGAGATAATCATAGTTAATATTTTAGTATATATATATTTCTGGGTTTGTTTCTTTGTGTATCTCTCTATATAGTTACTGTTATAGACAGAGCTACCAAGTATAGGTAGTCATCTCTTTATATAGTTCCAGTGTGTATGAATTTCAATTACTGTGGTTTAGTTAAGTAACTCCAGTTGCCTAGCAACATGGTTCAGATTTCAGTTAACATAGTTTGTGTGTATGTATATATAGTACATATGTGCTATATAAGTGTGTATATATAGTATAGTATATGTACATATAGTTTACATATGGTACATGTGTATAGTACTCTGTAATGCATATATAGTATATATACACATATAATACATATAGTTATGCTATATACATATGGTACTATACATATATGAGCAATTGCATAAAGCACAAACTTTTCTGCTAGATCTTTGAACAGCAAATCACTGAATAAGTAACATATTCACAACATAATTGGTAGCCTATCACATCACTTCTCTCAAAGTCTGTCAGTGATTTGTCACTGTGTGTCAGTTATTGTTCAGATAGCAAAATGCATAGTTGTGTTTTCTCCTTGTCTCCCTATGATAAGTCCACATGACCTTTTACTAAAATAGATAGTTGAAAGGAGGATTGGCCAGCAGAGAAAAAAGTTCAGCAAAGAAAAAAAAATGTGATAATGCTGGAAATGAAATTTGAGTCAAACGTAAGTGAAAAGTTAGTGAAGAAATAGCTGATTCTGGTAATCTTGACCTGCTGCTGTTCTAGAAGTTCTAGATACTCAGCCAGAGGAACTTATTAAAGGTGAACTGATCGACATTAACGAGAAAGGTGATTGTGACAGAAAGCATGAAAATGTCCCAGAGGAGGTGATGTCAGTAAAGAAAACTTGACATTAGAGAAGCTTACACAGATACTTCACAACATTGAAAGCACACAGGTAAAATGTCAGAAAGAAGTATGACAGTTCCCTAAGGTATAGACAAGATACAAACTCTGTATTCTATGTTATATGATGAAAAGAAAGTGGCTAGCATAATTTTTTAAAAATAAATTTTATTTTAAAGATATGAGTTACAATTCAAGATTAAGTATACAAGTGGACATCATACAGGTAAAGTTTGACCTTCCCTTTGCCTGGTTTGAGATCAGGTATACTCTTATTGCTGTTGTGTTCCCCCAACCCCCATCCCTACCCTGGAAGTATCCCACTACTGCTAATTCCTTTTTTATAGTATTATGGTAAGTGTTCAGGGTCTGCTTTTGTGTGAGAATATGTGGTACTCTGTTTTTTGTTTCTGTGATAGATCACTGAGTATTATAGACTCTAAATCCATCCAAGTTGCTGCAAAGTCCATGTATTGTCCTTCTGTATGGCTGTGTAATATTCCATCATGTATATGTACCACATTTTTTTATCCAGTTCAGTTTTGATAGGCAGCATGGTTTGGTTCTGTGGTTTTGGCTAGCACCATTTAAACTACTTTTGTAAATGTTCTACAAAGAAGCAAAACACTTTAATTCTCAATATTTTTAATGTTTAAATTACAGTGTACTAAGGAAATAGTAGGTTTGCTATTTTTATTTCTCTATACATTTATAACTGATAAAAGCTTTTAATGTTTTGAAAACAAATGTTAAAGATTATGGAACAATTATAATTTTTCCTGTTAATGAGATTACTTATAAAATTTCAACTTGTATGGCCATTTAAATAGTCTCACACCAACTGTGCAACTTGGGGACTGCCTTATAGAACTCTTATCTTCATTCTTAGGGCCAAAAATTTGCCCATATATATTTTACTTTTATACACAAGTATGTTATGAATCTGATAATACATTATTATTTTTGCTTTATCCAGTAATTTTAAATAAATTTAAATATGATAAAAATAAGTAAAAAAACTTACAGATTAACTGTTTTAGATCTTCATCCCTTTATAAAGACTCAGCTTTCATCCTTTTTTTTCCTGAAAAACTTTCCTTTACTTTTTTTTTAGTGTAGGGATACTAATGAAGAATTCTTTCAGGTGTTTTTTGTTTTTTGTTTTTTTTGCTGAAAAAGTTTTTATTTCTCCTTCATCTTTGAGAGATGCTTTTACTGAGTACAATTTTTAGTTTGTTAATTTTTCTTTTAATACTTCAAAGATGCGTTTCAGAGTCCTCTGGCTTGCAATTACTAATGACAAGTCTGCTGTCATTTTAATAGTTGTTCTTTTGTACGTAATGTATTTTTTCCCTCCTCTGACTGCTTTTAAGATTTTCCTCTCATTTCTGATTGTCAGCAATCTGATCATGATTTGTCTTGGTATGTGTGTAGGGGTGTGTGCATATGTATATATATGTATGTGAATGTTATCCATCTGTGGTTTATTAAGTTTCTTGAATCTGTGGGCTTACAATTTTCCTCAAATAAGAAATTTTTGAAGCATTATTTTTTTTTAGTTTGTTGTCCCCTGTCTTCTTACCCTATTTTAGCCTCCAACATGTGTGTTCAACTCCTTGATATTGTCCCATAAAACACTGAGGTTGTGTTTATTTTGTTTTTTATTTATTGTTTCCTTTCTGTACTTAATTTTGGGCATGTTCTATTATTATGTCTTTGGGTTCATTGGCCTTTTTGTCTTTGTGTCTAATTTGCTTGTAATCCCATGTAGTGAGATTTTTATTTCAGATGTGCTTCTTTTTTATTTCAAGAAGTTGCATGATTGTCTAAAAAAACTTCCATTTCTTTCCTCATAGCGTTCATTTTCCTTTACATTCTTGAGCATATTGTGCATATTTAAAATAGCACTTTTAACTTTGTTGTCTGTAGTTTCACTATTACTGTCATTTATGGATATTTTTGACTCTTATTTTTATGAGTCATGCTTTTGTGTTTCTTCTTTTATCTGGCAATATTTCATTTAGCTTCTAACATTGTAAATGTTGCAGAGTATTACTTTGTTGGTTATTATAAAGAGTATTCTGGTAAGCCATAAAGTTATTTATAGATTATTCTGACTTTTTAGAGGCTTGTTTTTAAGCTCTCCTAAGGCAGGTTAAGAATTGCCTCTTTTCTGGGAATAAGGATTGTGCCATTTCTCAGATGTTGCTGTCAGAATTATTTTTACTAAAGGCACTGTATATCAGTGTGGCCTCTCTGGTTTGGCTGGAGAGAACTCCAATGATTCCCTCCTTGTGTGGGTCCTGGGTATTGTTTCTCTTATTACTCCTTATTAACTTTTATTTCTTAGGAATTTTTCTTGCCTATCTTTGTGATGTTATTTTTCTATGCATATACAGATTAATTCTGAAGATTCACAGGGATCTTTATACAGATTTTCCAAGTTCTTTCTTTGTGTAACTCTTTCCTCTCTGGAACTCTACTTTATAAATTCGGTCTGTCTTAGCATTCCCTAAGTGCCAGTTCCTTTCTCCCGAACTCATCTGTGTTGCTAGACTCCATAAGGGTTCCTGCTTACTGTGCTGCTGTCTGAAAACCACCTCACAGTTGAAGGCCTGGTCAGTGGTAGGTTCACATTATTTATTTTTTTCTCTTTCAAGGATCACAGTTTTGGACTTCAAAAAAAAAAATGTATTTGTCCTATTTTCTAGCTGTTTATAGAAGGAGAGATCCTCTTAATCCCTTGTGACTGGATGGTGAAGTTCGAGAGTGTCTACTTTGTGACTTGTCTCACTCTCCTTCCAGAATATAAATCATACAAGGACAGGGACCATGTGACTGAGTGTTACCAACACTTACTAGTACTGGACACATATTGCTCAGTGAGAACTTGCCAAATGGAAATAGTGATGGAGATTTTATTTTAGGACCATCTAGAAAAATAGTGAACTCATTATTAGTCAACTGATGTTATGCTTTCTTCATCACTATGACTTTAAAAATATGTGGCTATCATACCTAAATTTATTTAAGTTATCTTATGCCCTATTTATGAACTGTAACCTTAAATTTTTATATTTTTAAACTTCATATATCAAAATCAGTTGTTAAAATCACTTGTATTATTTTACTGGTATAAATCACATTATAAAAATGATATGGCTTTATGCATGAGAGGAATGATAAGGACTGATACTTGTTATTAAAATGGGTCCACATACTTACCCTGCTCTTTGGTAAATATAGAGGATGAGTGTGTGGTGTAGAGCCAGGCTTGAGTAGCTAGCAGACCAGGTGGCTGGGTCCTCTCTTGCCACTCTTAGGTCACCTACTCTTCACTTCTCAGAGCCTCAATTTGCTCATAGACAAAAATTCAGAGCTTTAAGACCTTGATTTTTGTCATCATTTTCCTGTAGAAATTGGAAAAAGAAAATTCAAAGCCAAATAGCTTTATCTTTAAATTGATTATAATTTTGAAAAATTAAGTTATGGAGGCAAGTTTGTGTGCTAGTATATATCTTTAGGTTCCAAAATTAGATTTTAATTATATTTTACAAAATAAGATTGAAAATAGGATTTACTATGCACAAAATAAGATTCACTATCAATCAGATGATCTATGTATGTATCTTTCTCCTGCCTTCTCCTTTAGTTTAGACTCTGACTCTTGTGGCTTTTTTCCCCCTCTTACCACTTGCTTCTTTTGTTTTCAATTCTGTCATGACACCTTTCACTGGCATCCTGAAGCCTAACTGCCCAGATGTCTTTAAAACCTGGCCAAAGCCTGATTTTAGCAGTAATCTTTTGAATAAAAGAACATTTAGTTCCTTTGTATAGTTTGGAAATTCTAATTAGTGCTCCTGACTTAAATGCTATTTAATCTAATCATTATTTTTATCTTTTGCTCGTCTTTTATTCGCATCTTTCATAAAAAAGCCAGAAGATCAATTTTAAATTGTCTTCTATTTAAATATTGGAGGAAAACATAGTAAAATGTTAAAAAATTCTAAGTGCTGCATAATCAATATAAAAAAAGTATTTAATTTTAAAGATTATATCTGTTACATGAACAATACTTATTAAAGAGTTGTGGTTTTTTTTTTTCAGTTTTCAATTCATTCGGTAATAATACTGCAGTTGTGCCAGATCATAGGACTGCCAAGATAAATAATATTTAGCTTTTGCCTTCAGGTGGCTTTTCAAGTTATGATAATATAGATAAATGCTCTTGGTAATTGAGGGGACTAAGGCACTGAGTGACTATCTCACAGCTTTTGATTAATTATCTCTAAGGTAATGTTCTTTCTCAGTATTTTGAAACTCTGTACCTACATGGAGTAAAATTCGACTTCAGTGTGTTTCTCAGTATGGTAGGCAGAATTCTCATATGTCCTCCATGATCTTCATCTCCATTACATGGCAAAAAGGAGTTTTGCAGACATAATGAAATCACTACTCATTTGACCTTAAGATAGAAAGATATTGCAGATGGGCCTAACCTAACGACTTGACTTTTAAAAGAAGAGGAGTTTCTTCAGTTCATTGCAGATGAGGAAATCAGACTCAAAAAATGAGAAGGAGTCAATGCCAGAAAATTGTTTGGAATGGAAGGGTCCATGAAGCAAAGACCTGAGATTGGTTCTGAACCAGCAACCAGTAAGAAAACGAGTACTTCCGTCTTTCAGCTACAAGGAACTGACTTCTGTTAATAGTCTGCATGAGCTTAGAAGCAGATTCTTCCACAGAGCCTCCAGAGAAGAGTGCAGCCTTTCAGACACCTTGATTTTAGTATTGTAAGACACTCAGCAGAGGTTCCAGTTGAGCCTACCTGGAATTTTGACCTCCAGAAGCTGATATAATAAGTGGGGGTTGTTATTGTGTTTTTTGCCCCTAAAATTTAGCAACAATGTTAATATTATCAAATATCCAATGTTTAACTTTCCAGTTATCTTACAAATGATTTTTTTACAGTTTATTTGAATAAGTTGCTAACGTTGATATTAGTTTTATCTCTTAAGTTCTTTGAATCTGTATGTTTCTTTCCCTCTTTTTCTTTCTGATTTATTTGTTGAGGAAACAAAAATGGTTTTTCCTGTGGTGCTTCCCACCAACTACATTCTCACGGGTCATATCCTGTGATTACTTTTCTTTCTGGACATTTTACTTTTGTGGGTAAGAAAAAAAATGACATTAAATGTACCCATCTTAATCATTTTAAAGTGTAAAGCTTATTAATGTTAACTATATTTACATTGTGATACAATGGATCACTGGAACTTTTTCCGTCTTGTAGAAACAGAAACTAATACCATTAAACATTATTTTTCCCCTTCCTCTACCCTAATCTCTCTGCATCCTCCTGTCTACTTTCTGTTTCTGTGATTGGGACTATGTGAGATACTTCATATGAGTGGAATCATATAGTGTTTTTCCATTTGTGACTAGCTTATTTCACGTAGCATAATGTCCTTGAGGTTCATCCATGTTTTCACAAATGACAAAATATCCTTCTTTCTTTTTTTTTTTTTTGAGTTGGAGTGTCACTCTGTCGCCCAGACTGGAGTGCAGTGGCCACTCCCGGCCACCGCAGCCTCGACCTGCTGGGCTCCGGTGATCCTTCCGCCTCAGGCTTCTGAGTAGCTGGAATTACAGGCGCGCGCTACCACGCCTGGCTAATTTTTTATTTATTGTAGAGATGAGGTCTTGCCAAGTTGCCCAGGAGGGTCTCGAACCCGCGGGCTTAGGCAATCCACTCACCTCAGCCTCCCAAGTAGCCAGAATTACAGGCATGCGCTACCACGCCCGGCTGATTTTTGATTTATAGTAGAGATGAGGTTTCGCCTGCCCAGGCAGGTCTCGAACCCATGGGCTCAGGCAATGCACTCACCTCAGCCTCCCAAAGGTGCGGGATTACAGGCTGAGCCACTGAGCCCGGCTTATCCTTCTTTCTTTAAGGGTGAAAAGTATTCCAATGTGTATACCATGTTTTCCTTATTTATTTACTTGGTGTATACTTAAATTAGTTTCATGTCTTTGACTTCATGAATAATGCTGCAGTGAACATGTGTATGCAATTATCTTTTTGAGATTCTGTTTTGAGTTCTTTTGGATTTATATCCAAAAGTGTGATTACTAGATCACATGGTAGTTTTAATTGTCTTGGGAAACCTCCATACTGTTTTGCATAATGGTCGCACCATTTTACATTCTTACCAACAGGGTACAAGGGTTCCAGTTTCTGTACATCAACATTTGCTATTTTTTTTTATAATGGCCATCCTAATGGTTGTGAGGCGATAGCTCATTGAAGTTTTGATTTGCATTTATCTTATAATTAGTGATGTTGAGCATCTTTTCATATGCTTGTTGGCAATGTATATATCTTCTTTGAAGAACTGTGTTTTTTTTTTGTTTTTTTTTTAAGGAATTGTGGGGTACATGTGAAGATTTATTACATAAGTATAATGCGTAAAGGTGAGATCTGGGCTTCTCCTAGTAGCAGGCCTGGCGCCCAAAAGGTGGTATTGTTTCTTTTATCCTCCTTCCCTTTCTTCGTCCGTTAGCAGTCCCAATATCTGTTGTCCCTGTCTTTGTGCCTACACATGCTCAGTGTTTAGTGCTTGCTTCTGAGTGAGAACATGTGGTATTCAGTTTTTTTGTTTCTGTGATCATTCACTTAGAATAATGGTCTCCAGCTGTATCCTTATTGCTGCACAGGACATAATTTATGGCCTTCTTTATGGCTGTGTGGTATTTCATAGTGTGAATGTACTTTGTCCATTATTTAACTGAGTGTTTTGTTATTATTGTTGAGATAATAGGAGTTTCTTATATATTCTGAGTAATAACCCCTTATTATATGTATGATTTGTAAATATTTTCTTCCAAGGTTATCTTTTCACTCTGTTGGTTGTTTCCTTTGATGCACAGAACTTTTAAAAATTTGATGTTGGCCCAATTTTCTGTTTTTTATTTTGTTGCTTGTGTTTTTGGTGTCATATTCAGGAAATTATAGACAAATTTAAATGTCTTAAAGTGTTTCCCTATATTTTCTTCTAGGAGTCTTATAGTCTTAGGTCTTAAATTTATGTCTTTAATTGTTTTGAGTTTGTTTTTGTATATGGTGTAAGGTAAGGATTCAACTTCATTTGTTTGCATGTGGATGTGCCATTTGTTGAAAAGACTATTTTTTTCCTGCTATGTAGGCTTGGAAACTTGCTATTTGTTGAAAAGACTATTCCTTTCCTGCTATGTAGGCTTGGAAACTTGTCAAAGATCATTTTTCTGTATGTGTACAGGTTTATTTCTGGGCTATTTTGTTCCATTGATTAATATTTCTATATTTATGCCAGTACCATACTGTCTTGATTACTGTTGTTTTGTAGTATGTTTTGAAATCATAGTGCGATACCTCCAGGTTTGTACTTTTTTTCAAGATTATTTTGGCTATTGAGGGGTCTTTTGAGATTCCATGTGAATTTTAGGATTTTTTTTTTCTACTTCTGCAAAAAAAAAAAAAAAAAAAAAAAAAAAGCCATTAGGATTTTTGATAGGGATTGTATTTGGCTCTGTAACTGGCTTTGGATTGTGTGGACATTTTAACAATATTAAATCTCCTAATCTTTGAATACAGGATGTTTTCCCATTTATTTATATCTTCTTTGATTTCTTTTAGCAGTGTTTTTTCATTTTCAGTGTACAAGTCATTCACCTCCTTGGTGTGGTTTATTTCTAAGTATTGTATTCTTTTTGATGCTCTTGTAAGTGGAATTGTTTTCTTAATTTTCTTTTGAGATTGGTTGTTGTTTGTTATTTTATATGCTATGGTGAATTTTCATGAATTCTCTATGTGCACTTGAAAATTATTTTTGGTTATTCTCTGTGGGAGTCATAATTGGACATTATTTATAAGGTATTCCTTATTGAAAATGTTGTTCAAGTCTTGCTTATCTTTACTGGCTTTCCTTTCATGTATCTTAGATTGAAAGAAGTGAATAATTTATTCTTAGTTCATTTTTGTATATTTCTCCCTACATCTTCTGGCTTCTGAAAGTTGTTCCTGTGTTATTAGGTGCATATGTATTAATAATTATGATTCCTTTACTAAATGTTATATTTCATGGTTGAGATTTGTTTCATTAATTTATCCTTTATGTGTCTTTATCTTTAGACTTTAATACAAAAGTTAGAAGAGAAAATAAGGGTGAAGTCAAGTCAAGAGATCTCATAATCTCTTCTCTTTCCATAGATAGTATTCTTTTTAAATCAGAGGTTTTCTTCATTAAGTCCTCTAATTTCTAATAAATTCAGTCAAGATTTGGCCCAGAGACCCATTTAATTAGTGAGTTGTGATTCCAGTTAGTCTTCATAGCTTTCTCATCATGACACATTTGGAAGCAAACATACTTTGGAAAGAATCTTTAAAACACCACCTGCATATATGACAGGTGCTTCTGTCCTCTGCAGAGCCCAGAGTGAACAGCCATTTTATCTTCCTCTTCTGCATTCCATATTTGTGTGCCCCTTGACAGATTGCATGATTGTTTACAATTCACCACGCCATACCCTTGGAGACTCATCTAGATGACGTTACAGGAGAATCTTGGTGGAAACAAGCAATCTAGCAGTTCTGATCAATAATAACAAGGCATTCTGAACATGATAAAAGTCCATCCAAGAGGAAAAAGATGAGCCTGAGGAGGCCAAGGCGTGAAGAGGTGAGGTGACTGGGAGTTTAGGACACATCGGCACATGAGTGTGCGTGATTCTGGCCATCCTTTCAAGGCTGGCAGAGAAAGAGCTATCTGGTTGAAGATCATCTCTCTAGCAGGTGATATGTTACTGTTGAATGTGTCTATAATTATAGAATAATGCTTTCCTCACACATATAAATATAAAACAAAGTATTCATCTCCCTGAATGGTTACTTTCTGATTACAGAATGGGTAAAATTTTAGATGATCCATCTCTTCTTATTAATCCCACAGGGGTTCATAGTGAAAAATAAATGAGGCTTATTTATGCTTGCAAATCAAATTGCTATAAAAGGTTATTTCAATAGACACAGACAAAATCATAATAAAATAATTTAGTAAAAATGGGAGCTAAGAGTATGCTTAATGGAACATGATTAGATTTAATTTTCTTACTATTTCCATCATTAGAGCTCCATTATCTTTTCTGAGACCTCGTTTAGGCTTCCTGCCACGCTGCAGCTCTGAGGCATTTCTGGGGAGTATGTAGAAGCTGTGAGTTCCATTAAAAACAAAAATAGCTAATAATATTCCATGCTTTCATTTTTGCTATTTGATATCAGTGTCTCACATTCAGTATTTCTTATATTTTTTTCTTCACTCCATCTTCTGAAAGCTATAAATATCATTATCTAAGAGCTTTCACAAAAAAGTTTGATTCTGAAGTTGAAAACAAAACTAAGACTTATTGATGAAGGTCTTGGAAGTGCAGGAGCTCTGAGGATTCTTAAGAATTCATATAGTTAACCTTTTGTTTCCAAGCATATCCACAGCTAAATCATATTTGTAGGCAATAACAAAATCAGTGATCAGTAATAGTACTAGGTGTGTTTTATAACACTTGATAGATAGGAATTGTTAAGAATCTACACACTTTAAAAACTTCCAGAAAATATCGCTTGTTTGGTTCACTGTAATTAGGGAGAGGGTGCTAGCGTTTCCAACCAGAGAGGCAGTCTACTTATTTTAAGTTCAGCCTGGAGTTAATGCCCAGAGGCCCCCAGGGCTCTGTGAAAGCAGAAAACCAGATGTTGAGGTCAGGTGATGATGGCTTGACAGAGATGAGATGAGGAGCCTAGAGAAGCTGGCAGTGAGAGAGGCCCTGTGGGGCTGACCATGAGGCTGATGGCTCTGCTCCTGCCCACTCTATGTAGATGTGATATAGTCGATATCTCTTATTTATTATGACAATATATTTCTGGCTTGTTTTTAACTCCACTGGATGCAAAAGAAATTAATATCCTAGGTACTTACTAACCAAAACTTAGTGTTAGTTTCAAAAGTCTTAGCTTGGAGTTAAGAGTAATCAGCCTCAGTGTGCCTTTACAACTTCCCATTTCTCTCAGCCGCAAGTTCGTGGTCACCTCATCTGTGGAAGCCACAGCCCGTTTCTCTCCAGGTCTTAACCTCTCACCAGTCTGCTGGTTCTTCCTGCACAGATCCTTCCCATCTCCTTTCTGGAAGCTTTTAGCTCACACTGGTCTCACTCCTGGTATGCCTTGATCAGCGCATTGTACCACCCTTTAACCTGTTGTGTTGTCTTACTTAGGCACTATTTCTGAAGTCCAGAAGGAAACTCTTGAGAGCTTAAATTAACCTCTTGGGCCAAACCAGGGTGGGAATCTCCTAAGGGCCTTAGACATCAACTGAAACCCAACCCTTCTCTGAAATGTTTATTCTGGGACTTCCACCCTAGCTTGGCCTAAGAGGTTAATTTAAGCTCTCAAGAGTTTCCTTCTGGACTTCGGAAATGGGATCTGGCTAATTTATGGTTACTTTCTTCCTTGATCAAGTTGTTCAGTTTCCTAACTCTGGAATCTCCTTCTTCTTCTTTGTCCAGCATATACCCTACTTATGCATAGGATCTGTGGATTTATTAATTTCTTCTTCCAAACCTTTACCCACCAAAGGCTCCTTAATTGACCCGGTTGTGTAGCATGAAACTTTGGACATATTTATTGAACTACATTAATGCTGTTCAGTTTATGCTTATATCTAGAGTATTTTTTAATTCTAGTTAATTTTTTTTAAGTGCCAGTAAGGCCACAAAAGATTATCTGGGAAGTGAAAAATTCCTGGGATCATTTTATCCCTTTGTAATCATTAATTCTCTAAGAGGGTATAGTTTCTGTCAATGTGTGGCCAAAAATGAACTTAACGAGTATTTCAAAATGATTATACAAATAGAACTGTTATTATCTAAATAGAGTCTAAGAAAGGGAAAGCTGGTTGCCCTCAGTCATGGAAATTGGGAACAGAAGTGTGTTCTTGCATAAAACACCAAGAGCAGCAAATTCCAGGGTGAATGACAAAGATCCAGTCTGCCTTTTGCTGCTGCTTTTTAAACACATGATACATGTGCATGCTTGCCATTCCCCTGATGTCTGTTATGTTACCTGCTCAGAATATTTTATTGGAAAAAGGTGCTGTTTGCTTAAAATTTCAATCCTGACTGCATGATAGCTATCATCTCTTTAGAGATAGCCCTCTGCTACAAAAATGGAAATTCTATTAGATCCCCAAAGTATTCTTTTGGGGTATGGGGGTCAGCAGGCATTATGTTGGGACATTCCCATTTGCTCAGGAATACCCTACTCACCATCTGCTGTTCAGGGCTAAGAGCTGACCTATCAATGAACGTGTTAAGGACAACTGAATGTGCAGCTCCAGGGGGCGGTGTTCATGTTACTCCAATGTGCCTGTCCCCCAAATCTGTTTTAAAGTTACATGCTTGCTACACATGACCTGATGTGATTTTTAGGTAAAGAATTGAGAGAGGCAATGTGAGAAAGTGCACTTTTCAGTTTTAAGTCCTGGCCCTGCTCCATATATTGTCTTCTTGGAGCTTCCATTTCTTTATCTTTAAAATTAAATAATTGAACTAGAAAGGCCTTTAAGATTCTTTCATGGCCTAGTAGTTTATAATTTTTGCTTTACTCCAGGGTTTTCAGGTGCTTTGGGCATGCCAAGGCTTAGAACTGGGTTCAGCTAGGGGACTGTGAGTACCAATACTTGGTAAGCTCCCACTAGAAAACTTAGCCCACTCCCACAGTAAAAGATAGTTTTCATCAAAATCTGCTTTGTGATACTTGTATGTATTGATCCCTCCATTCATTTTACCATATGCAGTGTTTTCTTTCTTTAGGATGGGACACTTTATATTTGTGAACAGTTATCTTTTATAGAAAATCCCATTAAAATTATGTTTCATTAAAGCATGTTTCAGAATTGCAGGAGTGTGTTTTCCATGCCAATGCAAATGCTTCACGAGTACTTGACAAGAATTTAGTATGCGAGAGATTGTGTGTATTTTATTTAAAGTAAAAAATTCTGAATTTATCATGTATTGCAAACATTATTGTAAAGTTATGCTGATTGAGAAGTTTTTGAGAAAGGCCATTTTATCCTTTTGTAATTCTGTTTCACACCATTATGTAGCAAATTTTAGGCACTCAATAGTTATTTATCAATTGTTTATTTGAAGTTAGTTTCTAGTCACTGATGAGCTAATTTCTTGAAGGAGGCTGTCACAACTGTCTATCCCTTCTGTAGCAGTATTCACCCAGGCAACTTTGAGCAGGATTATTCTTTCATTAATTTTTCGGAGGCCACTGTGTACCAGGCACCACACCTAGGCACTGGGGACATAATGAAAAAATCTCAGTCCTGCCCTCAAGGTGCTCAGCATCAGGTAAGGAGTGGGATGAACCAACAACTGCTGTACTCTATTAGGCAGAGGGATGAAGGTTGGCACAGGAACATGACGGAAACACTGCTCAGCACAAGGGCAGCCATCCCCATAGACCCCAGCTTTAGGAAACAACATCTGGCCTGAATTCTTTAGAGTGACATTAGTTTGCTAAGACTTTATTACTGTTATTTTTATTACCATTTTTACTTTTGGCCAGTGGCAGTGAGGAGGAGGCTGAAGGAGTTGTATGCCCAGATGCACACTTCTGTTTTCTCATTTGCCCTCCCTACTTTGAGCTGGTCATCAGCTCAGATAGCGTGTTGTGGGGCAGATTGGCCTATCTTTCAACACTCCAGGCAGATACCTAAAAGGTGGGCACAATTCATCCCCAGGGATACCAGTCCTGGCAGCTTCCCTCTGGCTCTGTTGCCAGGGTTCTCCTGCCTGAGCAGTACTGGCTCTGGCCCACTACTCCTGCCTTGAGGCATAGGACCCCGGTGGGAGCCAAGAGGATGGAAGCTTCCTGCTAGAAGCCTAAATGACATGAAAGGGTAGGACTAGGAAAGCCAAGTGACACAATTAACCTGCCAGAAGGGCATTCATAGCACATTGCCACTGGTGTTGAATGAGGACTGGAATTCTAAAAACAAGCTCGGCATACTGATTGGCAAATGGTACCAGTTGATCCAGACACTTCCATCTGTGCCAGCTGGAAGGTATTGCTAATCATAACTTGTATTTGTTGCTGCTAGAGGGCTTCCTCAGTATCTGTCAGTCAAATTTTAAAAATGTCAAATTCCCCTTTCTCTTGTCTTTAATCAGAAAGGTGGAAGGAGACCTTCAAGTGATGGTGCCCCGATTTTAAAAAACGACTTAATTCTATACCTCCAGACTCTTAGGGTGAGCCCACCATATATTTTTGGCTACAGATGGGAGAATAGGATGCTTCAAGGTTCTCCCTTAGCCTCCTTAGCCCCTGTCAGAGCCTGCTCAGCCCCCAGAAGCCCTGACCACATTGGCAGAAGGGCTGTTTACCTGCTTCACAACTAGTAGACCAACTAGTAGAGCAAACGCCCAGTGGCAGCTACCCCAGTCCCAACTCCATCATACCCCAAACATTACCACATTGGACTCCCAAATCCTGGCTTTTCTTTCTAGGAAATCTGTGTTTATATATATGAGACAAATAACTGAAAGAATTTTTATTTTAAATTAGTCTGTTTCCTTTCAGTTTAATGCAGCTTGCTTCCTTCCCTGCTCCTCATCCCTAGGGGTCAGTATTTGGTTCAACATCTCATGAGATTATTTCCAATATCATAATGTGATACTTCTCTGAGATTGAAAGCATTCAAGTAACAATATCCTTTCTTCTGCCATCTGATGACTCTTGTAGCTTCCCTTCCTTTCAGGACCTTAAATCCCACCGGGGCTGTGGACAAAAACTAGAATGTGGGAGCAGTGATCTTTGGCCAACTCTAAACTCTAATGTTCCCAGTCTTGGTCAGAATGAAGAGAGAGTCACTGCCATTTGGAAAGAGGAGTCTGGTAGCAGTAGAAGAGGTGAGGTTAGAAGTAAAGACACCTTTTAGGAGATTGTGGTCCCAGCTAAGAAT
Organism: Cephalopachus bancanus; assembly: GCA_027257055.1. Classification (NCBI taxonomy): domain Eukaryota; kingdom Metazoa; phylum Chordata; class Mammalia; order Primates; family Tarsiidae; genus Cephalopachus; species Cephalopachus bancanus. The sequence continues at coordinate 8,844,208 of JAPVLO010000021.1, read as the reverse complement.
GACGATTGCCTGAACTTAGGCACATTAGCAGGGATGTTTTTTCACCCTGGGACCTAGTCATAAATTTGGGGTAGGGGAGCTGTCCCAGAGGAGTATCTAATGGTGACGAAGTCGTTCATCAGAATCATCCCTCCCCTCCAATTCTGGCCTGTGGCCTTCAAACCAGATTTTTTTTCTTTTCTTTTTTCTTTTTTTTTTTTTGAGTTGGAGTCTCATTCCATCACCCAGGCTGGAATGCAGTGACACACCCATGACTACACCAGCGTTGACCTGCTGGGCGCCAGCGATCCTTCAGCCTCAGCCTTCCAAGTAGCTGGAACTACAGGTGCATGCTACCACACCCAGCTGATTTTTGATTTATTATAGAAACAAGGTCTCACCAAGTTGCCCGGGCTGGTCTCGAACCTGCAGGCTCAGGCAATCTTCTCGCCTTGGCCTCCCAAAGTGCTAGGATTAGAGGCTGAGCCACCCAATCTGACCGTGTGCCCTTTTCTCTTTCCACCAGTCTTCCAGAGGGGTTCACGGGAGATTTAAGGGGACTTTGTGGCTGACTAAATCGGGGACAGCAGAAAAGCTGTAGACCTAATGATTCCAAGACTTCTGGCTCGGTAGATGTGCAGGTTGTAGGTACTTTCACTAAAAGAGGAAACAAGAAAGAAAGCCGGAGGGCAAAGGGGATGATGGATTAAATTTAGATTCCATTGAGTTTAAGCTGCCTTGGACCAGCCTTGTGAAAAATCATCAGTAATATGGAAAAGCGTCCTCTTTCCCTCAAACATATTTATTTCACTTGAGTGCTCTAAGGACTCTTTTCTGAGCTCAGGATTCAGAACTCTAAGAATCTAGCCAGATGGGAGAATGTTTGCAAAGGAAAGTTAGTGGTTGTACCACTACATCCTTGAGCAGCACATTGGTGCCATCCTACAAGCAGTCTTTAGACTAGCGGTCTTTAGAGCAGCATTACTTTTTTTTCTTTCTAAGTGTGTGCTGAATAACATGTGCCATGTGTTTCTGTTTAAGAAACTTCAGATGTTACATGCACAGCATCACTTGTGTGTGCTTTTGCTCTTCATTCTCTGTGCTTCTCATCTCTAGGATTAGTTGTGATCTTTTAATTGGTTGTTGTCTTTTAAATTCTGGATCACACCAAAGGCACAGAGAGTGACTGTGGTTCATTGTTACTTTTGGTTGTTAAAGGTTATTTCCTACCTTGACTCTTCAGAACTGCACTAAACTTTTTAATCTGGACATATAAAGTCTTTTAGTAGCATTTACATTGTCAAATATTAGAATAAAGTTTAAATGCCTTGTCTACAGCGAAACTGCTCTGGACAAGTTGGTCATTTTTTACTAGTGTTTCCTTGCTGTGCCCTTGGTATTTCAGAGCTGTCCTCTGTAAGTACTGAAGCAATTAGTTTCGAGAAGGCTGATTCTTCAGGGTCCAGTGCTCCCCTGCCTTTCATTTGCTGAAGCTGTACATTTTAATGAAGTTGTTTCATCTATGTTGCCAAACACTAGAATTTTGCTGCTTCAATTCTAATTATCTCTACTGGCAAATGCTATGTTTTATTAGAACTCTTGAGTGTTCTGTTTATTAAATGTCCATACACTGTGGTGTTGGGCAAATAAATTAGGTCAGCTGTGCTTATGGGTTATGCATGAAGGAGTTAAATATTTTCATCATGATCTTAAAGTGTAGTGGGATTGCCTTTTGTGGGATATCAATGATGCCCTCTTCTGTGAGCTGTTTTTTCTTTTACCCATCAGCCAGTGCAAACACAAGCATCTGAATAATGTGACTATGAATGGTGGCTCTACTATGTATTTTTATTCTTTGGGGTAATATGCTCATTCTTTCCTTTCCTGTAATGGCCAAATACCTACATTGGGCTTTCTGAGTTGTGTATCTTACAATATAGTAATAAACAAGGGCTCTTATGAAACCAGAGGATCCCAGTGGTGGTGAAAGGACACATTGTGCCATGAGAGAAGGCAGGACAGGCATCACCATGAAAGTTCAGAGTCAGTATTTCTTGGATTCTTCTCATATCTGACTGGAGTCCTTTCAATTCCTCCCGGATAACCAACTCTGTGTGTCCAGAGGTAGTGTTGGTTAACCTGGAGTGTGCTGACTGGCCTGAATGACCTTGATGCCCCACCCGCTTACTGTGGTCAAGAGGCGGTACTACGTGGGGTGCATGATGATTAGGGGCATGGCTTCTACCATTCCACAGATCAACTCCCGGCTTCACCACTGAAGAGCTTAGTGAGTCAGGCTTGACGTTGCTAACCTCAGTCCTTATCTATAAAAAGAAGAGAACTGTAGTCACTTCCATGTCTTTGTAAGGTTTAAATGAGATGACGTGTAGGTAAGATGCTTGGGGTACCGACCATGGCACAGAGTAAGTTTTCAATACATTATCAGGGCTGCTTGCCCCTAGCACAGACCCACATGGTTGCCCTGCTGCTGCCTGGCAAGATAGACACCGAGGTGCCTGGTGCCTGGGCTGCTGAACCTGTTCCAAGGACTCTGTTGTAGGTCATCACCTCCATTTACTCTCTTTCCTGTTCTTTTTCCTGTGTTGTGTGTTGTGGCACCAGTGGCAGGGACTCCTTGTTTATTAGTGAGCCATAGAGATTGAAAACAACAAAAAAAGACTTTTGAATTTTACCTAGCCGTCTGTTATTGTTGTTTCATCCTGGGACTTAATCATAAATTTGGGGTGGGGGTGTTGTCTCAGAGGAGTATTTAGTGATGTCCCTGGCTTTAATCAGAATCGTCCCTCCCCTCCAACTCTGGCCTGTGGCCTTCAAATCATACTTGTGTGCCCTTTTCTCTTTCCACTGGTCTTCCAAACATACCCAAGAAGAAATCTAGCTTTACACACTTACTTTCATGTTTTTTCTTTTTGTATAATCCTCTACTCTGCTTTAAAAAGTAAACATGATGTTTTTAATGCATAATTTGCCCCCTGTAGGCTAATATGGTTGTGAACAATAAGAACAAATCTTATGAAAGTTGCTAAGAGAAGTGAAATAACTCAGTTTTGTAAAAGTTAATAGAAATGCACTTAATTCACATTTATACCTCCTCAGTTGCTCTTCCCATGTATTTAGCATGCTTGCTGGGGAAATTATGATCTAATCCAGAACAGTAGCTTTCTTAGTTTCTCTAGAGAACCATGTGTTCTTCATCTTGTGCTGAAGCAGTTACTCTCTTCCAAGGTCTCCCTTCCTTGCACTATGTAAGAAGATGTATATACCTATAAGTGAAAATAGTGAGTAAAGACAATTTTATTTATTTATTTATTTATTTATTTTTTTGAGTTGGAGTCTCACTCTGTCGCCCAGACTGGAGTGCAGTGGCCGCTTCCGGCCACCGCAGCCTCGACCTGCTGGGCTCCGGTGATTCTTCCGCCTCAGCCTTCCGAGTAGCCGGAACTACAGGCATGCGCTACCACGCCCGGCTAATTTTTTGGTTTATTGTAGAGATGAGGTCTTGCTGCCCAGGCGGGTCTCGAACCCGCGGGCTCAGTCAATCCACTCACCTCAGCCTCCCAAAGGCGCAGGATTACAGGCTGAGCCACCGAGCCCGGCCAAGACAATTTTAAATGTAATTTTTTATAAAGCCTCCACTTTATACTGAACAAAGGTCATCATCTATGAATCTTTTAAAAACCACCAACAACAAAAAAATAAAAGCAACACTGTTTTTAATAATGTCTAGAATAGAAAAGGAATAACTGTCTCAGTCTGGTTATGGGATTTTTGACCTCTTTTTTTATTCTGTGCATCAAATATTTTTTTTCCTAAGTACCCCTAACAATAATGTAGTGGAGATATTTGATTATCACAATGTACTTCAGCTCTATACCCTTCTGTAGACTGAGTAGTATGGGCTGGCAGAGGCCTTTTTTCTGCAGTGACTCTGGGATCTCCAGGCAGGGAGCCCAGAGTCTAGTTGTCTGGGATTTGATCCTGGGTTCTTAGTGTCCAAGGATAACGAAGGTTTGAAGAGTTTGCTTTTGTATGAAGGGAAATGCCTATATCGACAAGTGGCACTCACAGAGAAAAGCTGAAGTATTGGTTCAGAATTAGCAAAATAACTGCCAAGGGTATTATAGAAAAGGTGCATTTAACACGTACACATAAAAATTATGTACCTTAAGGGAACAATGGATTTATCTCCAGTAAGACCGACCTATGTTTGCTGACAGACAGGTCTTTGGACATGGAGCAGTGTGTCATTTTACCAGACAGGATTAAAAATAAAAGATGTATTAGTTTCACTTTTCTTCACAAGAATGGATTTTTCTATGTGTCGTTAGTTATTTTATCATGAATAACATGTAATGTCATCTTGGTGCTTATTAATCACTCTTTTCTTCCAACCAACTGTAAGAATAATTAGAGGAATTGGTGGCAGACCATTGCTTCCACATTAATCTACTTAAGCTGGTGCCAGTGAAACATTCAAACATTAGCATCTACCACAAAAGTGCTCTTAGTGTGTGTTTCTAAAGTTTGAAATTTTTAGTCATCTGTAGTTGGAATGCAAACCCTTTGTCTTGTATTAACCAAAGGCATAGATGGTAAAACCAATATGAAACCAAGTGGCTCTCATCAGTGGGAGGTACAAATCTGCTGAGAGCAGTTTCAGAGCCAGATACAGGGTGGGTATTTTTGTAAGTTTTGGAAGCCATCTGTTCCAGTTCCTCTGCTTTATGTTCTCATTCTGATACCCAAGCTGTTGGAGCCTCTGCCATCTAGAAAGTCACTGGTCACAGAGACAGAGGGAAAGATAGGACAATGAAGCCATCACTGGCCCTTAATGCTTCTGCCCAAATGAGTTTAATTGGTCAAAGCAAGTCTTGTTTTCAACTCTAGTTACAAGTGGGCAGGGAAATGCCATTCTTTTGTATACCTAGGAGAGAGAACTAGGAAATTTGTTAGTCATTCTTAATGATTCATTCAAAGCAAAAAATTTAGATTGATCATTAAAATGGAAAGCTGGTTGACTTTGAAAAGGCTAATAGCACAGACAGAGCTTTGGTGAGTCTGATCAAAAAGAGAGAGGACACAGTGTAAAAGGCAGTACAAATAGGGTTCAGAGAAGGTTTGTGACCCCAATCTCCAGAGAGGAGAGAGAAGATGAAGGTTAAGTTAATCACTGATGTAATCAGTTATGCCTATGTAATGGAGCTTCCATAAAAACCCGAAGGACAGGGTTTGGAGAGCTTCCAGATAAGTAAATCCCTGCAGGTTCCTGGAGGGTGGTACACCAGGGAAACATGGAAGTGCCACACCCCTTCCCCCAACCTTGTCTTAGCTATCTCTTCAACTTTATCCTTATAATATCCTTTATAATAAATTGGTAGACATGTTTTTCTGAGTTTTCAGATGCCTAGCAAATAATTGAGCCAGAACTTTGAGAGACCCAGATTTGCAACTGTTGTCCGAAGGAGGGACAGATTTGTGGGATTGAGCTCCACCCTATGGAGTCTGATGCTATCTCCAGGTAGATAGTGTTGGAAATGGAATTGGAGGACATCCAGCTGATGTTGGCTACAGAATTGATTGCTTGCTTGGTGTGTGATGAAAACCCTCACACATTTGGTCAGATAAGTGTTCTGTGTTGATTACTGTTGATTGAGAGGATACAAAAAGCACTTAGAGTTTGTGTGTGTGTTTTCCACACATCTGGTAAAAATGCACTGAATCCAGTAGCTTTTATGACAGAGTTCTACCAGATCTCCCAGAAACGAATATTAAATGTCTGATATATTTGTGGAATAAAATGGATAGACAAGGCTAGCATGAAATTGATACTAAAATCAGACAAAGATGTCACTCACAGGTCAATATCACTTATAAACATATATTCAGCAATCCTAAAACAACTTAGCTGACAAAACCTAGAAGTATATTAAAAGGACAAATGTGTCTCCATTCCTTCAGATCTTTGCTCTGATGTCACCTATTGAAGGAACTGTGCATTGCTTGCTCTATTTAAACATTGCAGCCCTCTCTTGTAGCACTCCAAGCCACCTCATCCTGTTCTATGTTTTATAACATAGCACGAATCAACTTCTAAAATATCTTTTAAATATTTATTGTTTATTGTTTTCTCCCCTTGCTAAAATGTAAACACCAAAAAAGAAGGATTTTATTTTATTTTTTTCTGTTTTGTTCTATGATATAAACCAAATACCTAGAATAGTTGGCACTTAGTATTTGTTGCAAAAATGAATAATTCTAAATTCAACATGGAATCCTGAATTGAAACCTGGAACAGGAAAGGATATTAGTGGAAAACTGGTGAAATTTGAATAAAGTCTGTAGTGGAGTTATTAGTGTTGTATGAGTGTTAATTTTTTAGTTTTGATGAATGTAACATGACTATGTAGGATGGTAACATTAGAGAAAGCTGGGTGAAATGTACATGGAAACTCTCTATATCTTGGCAACTCTTTTGCAAAGCTAAAATTATTTCAAAAGAAACATGAATTATATTTAATATTTTTCTGTGGAAAAATATTAAAATGAATTGATCCAAGGAATTCTAAAAGGCTTCAACATTTAAGAAATAAAATAAAATTTCTGTTCAAATGACACCTTCTCTATGAGTCTTATCCTGACTACCCAATTTAAATTTATGGACAGCTCTGCTGCCCTCCCAATCCTGCTTCCCTGCTCTGATTTTTTTTTTTTTTTTTTTTGCCAGAGTACTTGTTAACTTCTAACACATTGTACAGTTAACCATTTACAATATTATGCTTCTGCTTGTTGTCTATTAATATTTCTTTGAGGACAGAGAGTTTTATTTTTGTTCATCGGTATACCTCAAGTGCCTAGAACAGTGCCTGGCATGAAATATTCCTTAATTATTTGTTGAATGAATAATAAATATGAACAACTTATGTTTTAAAAAACCCACAGCAAGTCATATGTTTGTGTGTGTGTGTGTGTTGTGTATGTGTGTTTGAGAGAGAGAGAGACAGAAAAAGAGAGACAGGGAGAAAGAGAAGGGAGGGAAGAAGAGAAAGTGAACAGGAAAAGATCTGGAAAAACCTGCTTATTGAAATACTTGTTGCTTTTCAGGATGGAACTAGTTATTAGCAGAGTGGTTCATGGAAACAGGTCTAGGACTAGAGTGGGGCAAGCTAGACTCTTGGAAGTCCTCATTCTCAGTGGGTACTTGATGAACCAAGGAGGGAGTACCTCTATGAACCTGAGAGTAAATACCTCCTTACAGTTTGCATACTGTGTGTCTCTCTCTTGTTTCATCCTAGTTCCAAAACTTAAAGACTGTCTTTATTTTGAATTATATGAAATTTTATAATTTCAGGTGTAATCTGTGTTAATTGTTTAAAAAAATTCAGAGTTGAAAAAGGGAACAAAATAAATGAAAATTATTTTTAAGATCCTTTAATAATTACAAATAATTATCTTGTCTTTAAAATGAGAAATTAAAACTGAAGAATTACTCATTTTTCTGCATTCTCTTTAGGACCCAAGTTACTCCCTATTATCTGATATTAAGTGTTGAGGAAAGCAAAATTTACTCTTTCAGGTCCTAAATGTAGTTTATTGCACTGAAGCAACAGTGCAGTCAGTAGGTCCTAAAGTGGGAAAATATCAGTACCAGGATAATCTTGAAACTACAGAAATATTTCTTTGTTTAAGTAGTTTTCTTTGTGATCTGAAGCTCACTTTTGAAGCATGGTCTTCTGAGTTCTACATACTTGATTTATGGTCATTACTTTGTTGCCCACCTAAAAGCACAGATTGCCATATATGTTACCCCTCAGCTCTTGGGTTTAGGATTACATGCCACAGTGTTGGTGTCTGAATGATTTACTCTCCCACCCAGCTCAGTTAACTCACTGACGGGGCATGCCTTAGCACAGAAGGATTTGCTTCATTAGAGTACAAAAAGGTAATCATTTAACCTTGTGCAAAGAATGAAGGACTGGAGATCATTTGGTCATTTGTCTTTATGATCTAATTGTGTTTCTGTATGGTTAAAATGGAAATTATGATCTATTGCAGGAACATCAGGAAAGCATGCTGGGTAACACTATGCAGAGTGTGATTGCATTACTCAACAATCTTGTTACCTGCAAAGATTCAAATATGAAGCTACTTTATGAACAAGGTAAATGCTTCTTAGAATTAGTCTCTGATTCTGTTGAGTTTTGCCTATTTGTAAGTTTCCTCAGCTTATATAGCAGAGTCTAGATGTATTCGAGTTGACAAGTCAAAATAGATATTTAAGAATCTATAAATAATAATAATAATACCAGCAAAAATTGGAAGTGGGGTTGGATAGGAACAGTTTCCCTAAATTAATTTGTTCTCTTTCATGGCACAAAGTCAATAAGCACTATTGACTTAAAGACTTATATACCTGCTTAAAGATGATAAACCAAGAAATAGAAGTGTAATCATAGTATTTAAACTGATTGCTACCTGTATTAGTCTGTTTTGTGTTGCTATCACGGAATACCTGAGACTGGGTAATTTATAACAAAAATAAATTTATTTCCCAGAGACAGGGAAATCCAGCATTGAGGCGCTATATCTGGTGGGGGTCTTCCCACTTGTTGGCACTCTGTAAAGTTTTGAGGCAATGCTGGGCATCACATGGTGAGAGGGCTGAATGTGCTGGCTCATGTCTCTCTTCCTCTTATAAAGCCACTGATGTCCTACCCTGATGGCCTCATTTAATCCTCATTACCTCCCAAAGATCCTACCTCTCAAATACCATAGTTGAATTTTCCACCCTCTTAATACAATTACAGTGAGGATCACTTTTCAGCATTAGTTTTGGAAACCATAAACATTGAAATCATAACACTACCAATCAAAATAAAAACAAATATGGCCAACAGCACCTTGGAAAATGAGGTTGGATGGGTTGACAGTGGTTTGCTAGGCATCTTATGCATAACTTTACTGTTACAGTTTTTAAGGTTATGTGCAGTCACACGGCATTTAATGATAGGGATATACAATATTCTGATAAATATGTCCTCAGGTATTTTCATCCTTGTGTGAACACCGTAGAGTGTACTTACACAAACCTAGATGGTGTAACCTATTATACACCTAGACTCTATGGTATAGCCTATTGCTCCTAGGCTACAAACCTGTTCAGCATGTTACTTTACTGAATACTGTAGACAGTTGCAACACAATGTTATTTGTGAATCTAGACATATGTGAACATTAAAAAAATGCACGGTAAACACATGGTATAAAAGATAAAAATAGTATAACTGAATAGAGCACTTGCCATGAATGGAACTTGCAGGAATGGAAGTTGCTCTTGATATGTCAATAGGTGATGAGTGAATGTGATGGTCTAGGACATTACTGTACATTACTGTAGACTTGATGAACACTGTATGCTTAGGCTTTGCCAAATTTATAAAAAGTACTTAATAAAAATAAAAATAATAGATTAACATTGGTCCGGGTGTGGTGGCTCAAGCCTGTAATCCCAGCACTTTGGGAGGCCGAGGTGAGGGAATTGCCTGAGTCCTTGGGTTCGAGAACAGCCTGGGCAACTTGGCGAAAGCTCATCTCTACAATACATCAAAGAATTAGCCGGGCATAGTAGCGCTTGCCTGTAGTTCCAGCTACTTGGAAGGCTGAGGCAGAAGGATCGCTTGAGCCCAGCAGGTCGATGCTGGGGTGCCTGTGAGCGTGTCATTGCACTCTAGTCTGAGTGATGGAGTGAGACTCCAACTCAAAAAAAAAAAAAAAGATTAACTTTGACTTACTTTACTTTTTTATTTTATAAACTTTTACATTTTTAACTTTTTTCTAATAGTTTAGAACACAAACACATTATACAGCTTTATATATTTATTCTATATGCTTTTTTCTATTAAATTTTTTTTACTTTTAAAGCTTTTTAAGTTAAAAACAAAGACACAAACAAACACATTAGCCTAGGTCTTTACAAGGTCAGAATCATCAAGATGTCACTAGGCTATAGGAATTATTTAGTTCCATCATTATCTTATGGAACCACCATCATATATCCTGTCTGTCATTGACCAAAAAGTCATTATGCATTATGTAACTATATGCAGTGTGTAACTGTATACGTTCTACTTTTATGTTGATAAAATAAAAGCTTTCATTTGGAATTGCCCATAAAGATAAGACTTGGACATTAGAATCTGTCACTGAATAATATTATTCAAGTCATTTTTCCCATCAAGAATTTAGTTCTATTTCAGTGTGGTCATTATACTTAAATGTTAGCAATATATTTTTTCTCCACTAAGGAAAAAATATGTGCTTACTCCCAGTGATAAATACTGCCAGCATTTGTGAGGCTTGATACACAGAGATATTTAATCTTTTACACAGCAGCATCCTATTCTGTGTTATGGATAAAGCATAATTTATTTAGCCAGGGTTCTAAATGATCGGTATGTGCTGTCTCTAGTATTTTGCTATTGCGAACAATTCTGCAGTGAATAACCTTATATGTACATACTTTCACATGACAGCAGGACTATCTGTGGGATAGATTTTGGGGATTCAAATTGTTCAATCAAAGGGCATATATATTTGTAGTTGTAGCTATTGCAGAGTTGCTCTAAGTGATGTGCCAATTTATATTTCCACCAAACCACACAAGATTGCTTGTCTTTGGATCTAAGAGCATGTTATGCTTCCCCATTGGTTCAATACTTTTTTGTGTGTTCTTCAGAGATGTTTTGCAATTTCCGTTATATAGGCCCTGTGTATTTCTTGTTAAGTTTATCTCGTCCTAGCTGTTTTATCTTTTTTGCTAATTATTAGAAATGAAGAATTTTCTGCTGTTATATCTTCCAATTTGTTTTTAAAAATATGTTTGAAAGTTTTTGATTTCTATATATTAGTTTTGTACCCAAGTTAAAATTTTAATTGTTTTCAATATTAGTAGCTTTTAGGTAATTCTCCTAGTTTTCCATTTATATGATCATAATAATTATTAACAATGATAGTTTTCTTTCCAGTTTTTATAATGCTACTTTTTCCAACTCTTGTCTAATTACAAGATTCAAATAATGAGATAGAGTGTACCTTGGATTTTTTTCTTTTTTTCTGGTCAAGGTGGTACCCATCTATTTTAATTTTATCTTTTTTTTTTTTGTAAATAACTTTTGTCAAATGCCTTTTTTGGCCTCTATGGAGATGATCAAATGATTTTTCTTAAACGTATTCATGTAATGGATTATACTTAAGAGGTTACATAATACTGAATCCATTCTAGTGTTTGAGTCAGTAACCATACTTAATTATGATATATTGTTCTTTAGTTGTTCTCCTTTAGTTCTTTGCTAGCACTTTATTCAGGATTTTTCGTCGCCATTCATTAGTGTGATTGGTCTGTAATTTTGTTTGTTGGTTTTCAATGGGAGAAGTACATTCTTTGCCAGATTTTGGTATTAATGCCATCTTGCTTCATTTTTTAAAAAACAGATCCCTCCCTGCCCCCCTTCTGTACTTCTAAAACAATTCAAGTACCATTGGAATTATGTAGTCCTTAAAAGTTTGGTAGAATTTTCTTGTGAAGTCATCTAACTGATGCTATCTTTGCAAGGTATGGCAGCAGTGGCAGTTCTTTGATACCTCTCTCTATTTCCATAGTGATAATTAAACTTTTTGTATTTTGAGCCAGTTGTAGTAAACTATATTTGCCTAGAAAATTTTAATTTCATACTTAAAATCTTTTTTCAAAGAGTTGGGCAAAGCAGGTTCTCATAAATCTTTTATTTTCTTAGGTTTTGGAAGTTATCTCCCTGTTACCATTTCTTATATTATGGATTTGTACTTTTGCATTTGTATTGAGTAGTTAAGATAGTGGTTTTTATAGTGTGTGTGTGTGTGTGTGTGTGTGTGTGTGTGTGTGTGTGTGTGTCTTTTTTTCAAACAAGATTTGGTGTTTACTTACTAGTTCTACTTTTTTTTAAAGTTAGTTTCTAATTTTCCTTATTAATTCTTTGTGCCTTTCATGAAATTGGTTTTTCATTCTTTTTCTAGGCTTTTGAGTAAGATGCTAAACTCTGATACTATGACTTCTTTTTTTTTTGAGTTGGAGTCTCACTCTGTTGCCCAGACTGGAGTGCAGTGGCTGCTCCCGGCCACTGCAGTCTCGCCTGCTGGGCTCCAGCGATCCTTCCGCCTCAGCCTTCCGAGTAGCCGGAATTACAGTCATGCGTTACCACGCCCGGCTGATTTTTTGATTTATTGTAGAGATGAGGTCTCGCTGCCCAGGAGTATTACCTTGTTTGTACCTTTCTCAGAGATTCTGATATGTAGTGCTTTGATCATTTTTCTTTCCACATATATTTCAATTTTGGTTTATGCTCCCTTATTGAGGCAAGAGGTGTTTAGGAGTGAAAGTATATTTTTAAAGGTGAATAGGGCTTTTTGCTTTATTAATTTTATTTTTTTAGTTTTTAAAATTTATTTTTTATTGGTACATAATATTCACACAAATTTGTGGAGTGCAGGTGTTATTTTGATACATCATAGAATGTGTAATGATCAAATCAGAGTATTTAGGATAGCCATCACCTTGAACATTTGTCATTTATTTTAAATCATGTTTCAAATCTTCTGTTTTACCTACTTTGAAATGTACAATATATTGTTGTTAACTATATTCACCTACAACACTGTCAAACACTAGAACTTATTCCTTCTATCTAACTGTATGCTTGTACCCATTAGTTAATTTTATTCCTCTTTTCATTCCTCCCTGACCCTTTCCAACCCTTGGTAACTATTATTATTATATTCTCTACCTCATAAGATCAACATTTTTACTCCCACTTATGAGTGAGAATATGGGATTTCTGTCTTTCTATGCCTGGCTTATTTACTTGACATAGTGACCTCTATTTCTTTCTTTTTTTTTTTAATTTTATAATTGTGGAGTACAATTCAGGGTTAGGTATACAAATATTCATTGTGCAGTTACCCTTGTTGATGAGGTGTGTCCCCCCTTCCCCAGGCAGGTATTGACTACTGTCAATCCTACCTCCCCAGTGCCCCCCAACCCCCAGCAGTTTCCCGCTACTGTCAGTCCTTTTCCTATAGTATTATGGTAGTTGTTCAAGGTCCACTTATGAGTGAGAACATGTGATACTCAGTTCTTTGTTTCTGTGAAAGATCACTCAGCAGTATAGACTCTAATTCCATTCAGGTTGCTGCAAAGTTCATGATTTTTTCTTCTTTATGGCTGTGTAATATTCCATTGTGTATATGTAGCACATTTTAAAAAATCCAGTCCTCTTTTGATGGGCGGCATGGTTGGTTCCATATTCTTGCTATTGTAAACAATGTGTGATAAACATACATGTGCAGGTATCTTTTTTATAGAGTGATTTGAGTTCTTCTGGGTATATTCCCAGTAGGGGGATTGCAGGGTCATATGGAAGGAATGACCTCCATTTCTATCGATGTTGCTGCAAGTGACAGGATTTCATCAATTTTTATAACTAAATAGTATTCCATTTTTTATATACCACAAATTTGTGGAGCACATGTGTTATTCTGATACATCATAGAATGTGTAATGTGTAATTTTCTTTATCCATTTATTCATTAATGGACATTTAGGTTGTTTCATATCTTAGCTATTGTGATTAGTGCTATAATAAATGTGGGGTTGCAGGTATCCCTTTGGATAAATACCTAGTAGTGGGATTGCTGGATCATATGGTAGTTCTATTTTTAGTTTTTAAAGAAATATTCATACTATTTTCCATATTGGCTGTCTTAATTTACATTCCCGCCAACAGTGTATAAGATTTCCATTTTATCCACATCCTCTCCAGCATCTTTTATTTTTTGACTTTTGATAATAGCCATGTTAATTGGGGTAAGATAGTATCTCATGTGATTGTGATTTGCGTTTTCCTGATGGTTAATGTTATTGAGCATTTTTTCATATACTTGTTGTCTTTTAAGAAATGTTCAGATCCTTTGCCTACTTTTTGATGGGATTGCTATATAGATATATATATAAACATACATACATACACACATATATACCATTATAATATGTATTATATAATTTTACTATTATATATATTTTTATATATGTATTTTACTGTTGAGTTGTTTGAGTTTCTTGTATATTCTAGAAGTTAGTCCCTTATCAGCTGAATAGTTTATAAATATTTTCTCCCATATAAGAGATTGTCTCTTCACTCTTTTGATTGTTTCCTTTGCTGTGCAGAAGCTTTTTAGTTTAATATGATCCCATTTTCCTATTTTTGTTTTTGTGACCTGTGATTTTGAGGTCTTAGCCATAAAATTTTTGCTTAGACCAATGTCCTGAAATGTCTCCCCTAGGTTCTCTTCTACTAGTGTTGTAGTTTTAGATTTGTATTTAAGTTATTAGTCCATCTTGAGTTGATTTTTATAAATGGTGAGAGATAGTGGTCCAATTTCATTCTTCTGTGTATGGATATTCAATTTTTCCAGCACCATTTTTTGAAGAGGGTATACTTTCCCCAGTGTATACTCTTGGCATCATCAGTTCGCTGTAAATACATGAATTTACTCCCAGGTTCTCTATTCTGTTCCATTGGTCTGTGGTCTGCTTTTATATCAATACTGTGCTGTTTTGGTTATTATGGCCTGGTAAAATATTTTGAAGTCAGGTAGTGTGAAGCCTCCAGCTTTATTCTTATTGCTCAGGATTGTTTTGGCTATTTGATTCCCCCCCCCAGTTCCATACAAATTTTAGGATTGTATTTTCTATTTCAGTTAAAAATGATTTTGGTACTTTGATAGGAATTGCATTGAATCTGTAGATTATTTTGAGCAGTATGATCATTTTAATGATACTAATTCTTTTGATGCATGAGCTTGGGATATCTTTTCTTTCTTTCTTTTTTTTTTTTTGTCGATGTTTTTTAGTTTTCCTAGTAGAAGTCTTTATCTTCCTTGGTTAAGTTTATTCCTAGCTATTAAATTAAACTAATTAATTAATTTATATATTCAAGGGCTAAATGTGCAGGTTTGTTACATAGGCATATTGCATAATGGTGAGGCTTAAGCTTCTAGTATTTTATTTTTTAACTATAATAAATGAGTTTGCCCTCTTGATTTTCTTCTCAGCTAGTTCCTTATTGGTATATAGGAATGCTGCTGATTTTTGTATGTTGGCTTTGTATCCTGCAACCTTTCTGAATTTACCAGATCTGAGAGGATTTTTTGATGAGGTCTTTAGGTTTTTCTAGATTTAAGATTATATTAGTAGCAAAGGAGGACAGTTTGACTTCCTTTTTTGCAATTTGGATGCCTTTTATTTCTTTTTTTTTTTTTTTTTCTTTGAGTTGGTGTCTCACTCTGTCGCCCAGACTGGAGTGCAGTGGCCGCTTCCGGCCACCGCAACCTCGACCTGCTGGGCTCCGGCGATCCTTCCACCTCAGCCTTCCAAGTAGCCGGAATTACAGGCATGCGCTACCACGCCCGGCTGATTTTTTGATTTATTGTAGAGATGAGGTCTCGCTGCCCAGGCGGGTCTCGAACCCGCGGGCTCAGGCAATCCACTCACCTCAGCCTCCCAAAGGCGCGGGATTACAGGCTGAGCCACCGAGCCCGGCGCCTTTTATTTCTTTCTCTTGCCTAATTGCTCTGGTTAGGTGTTCCAGTACCATGTTGAATAAGAGTGGTGAAAGTGAGCATCCTTATTTTGTTCCTGTTCTTAGAAGGCTTTAAGTTTCTCCCCATTGAGTATGTTAGCTGCAGTCTTGTTATATATTGCCTTTATTATGTTAAGGTATGTTTTTTCAATGCCTATTTTGTTGAGATTTTTTTAATCATGAAGGGATATGCTGAATTGTATCAAATGGTTTTTCTGCATCTATTGAGGTAATCGTGTGGTTTTTATCCTTCATCCTGTTGATGTGATGTAGCACATTGATTGATTTGCATATGTTGAACCATCGTTACATCCCTGGAATAAATCCTACTTGATTATGGTGTATTATCTTTTTGATATGCTGTTGGATGTAGTTTCCAGTGTTTTGTTGATGATTTTTGCCTCTGTGTTTATCAGAGATAATGGCCTGTGGTTTTCTTTTTCTTTCCATTTGTTAAAATTGTGTTTTTGTCTGATTTGGGAATCAGGGTAATTCTGGACTTGTAGAATAAGTTACAGAAAATCTCTCCTCTTCAATTGTTAGGATAGTTTGAGAAGAGTTGGCATTAATTCTTCTTTGAAGTTTGATAGAATTTGGCAGTGAAGCCATCTAGTCCTGGACTTTTCAGTATAGGGGTTATTTTCTGTTACTGATTCAATCTCATTACTTATTGTTGGGTCTTTTCAGGTTTTCTGTTCCTTCCTGATTCAATCTCGGTAGGTTGTGTTCAGGAATTTATTCATTTCCTTTACATTTGTCAGATTGTTAGTGTTTAGATGTTCATAATAGTCTCTGATACTCTTTCTGTGGTGTCAGTTGTAATGTCTGCTTTTTCGTTTGTGTTTTTTAAAAAAATTTGGATCTTCTCTCTTTTTTCTCAGTGTAGCTAATGGTTTATAGATTTTATTTTTTGAAAAACCAACTTTCTCTTCATTGATCTTTTTAATTACATTTTTGCCTCAATTTCAGTTAGTTATGTCTGATTTTATTTTTTCTTTCCTTTTGCTGCTGTTTGGTTTGATTTGTTCTTGCCTTTCTAGCTTCTTGAGGTTACATTACTAGATTGCTTACTTTAAATCTTTTTACTTTTTGATGTAAACTTTTATTGGTATAAACTTCCCACTTAGCACTGTTTTTGCTGTATCCCATAGGTTGTGGTATGTTGTGTTTAGATTTTCATTTGTTTCAAGAACTCTTTTGATTTATTTTCTAATTTTTCATTGACCCAGTGGTCATACAGGAACATCTTATTTAATTTTTGTGTTTAGTACAGTTTTAAAAGTTTCTCTTATTATTGATTTCTCATTTTATTTCAATGTGGCCTGAGAAAATACTTGATAGGATTTTTAAAAATTTGTTGAGACTTTTTGTTGACTATCATGTAGTGTATCCTGGAGAATAGTCCATGAGTTGGTGAGAAGAATGTATTCAATATAGCTATTGCATAAAATGTTCTGTAAATGTATGCTAGGTTCTTAGGTCTATTTGGTTTATACTGCAGTTTAAATCTTATATGATTTTCTTTCTTTTTTTTTCTTTTCTCCTCCCTCCCTCCCTCCCTCCCTCCCTTCCTTCTTTCCTCCCTTCCCCTCTCCTCCCTTTTTCTGGTTTCTGTTTGGATGATCTGTCTAATGCTGAGAATAAGGTGTTGAAGTCCCCAACTGTTATTGTATTGTTGGCTATTTATCCCAGTAGATCTAATATTTGTGTTACATATCTGGGTGCTCTGGTGTTGGGTGCATACATATTTAGAGTTGTTATAACCTCTTGCTAAATTGATTGCTTTATCATTATATAATGACCTTTGTCTCTTTTTTACTATTTTTTTCTTACTGTTTGTTTTATCTGTTATAAGTATAACCATTCCTGCTTGCTTTTGGTATTTATTTATGTGAAATGCCTTTTCTAGCCCTTCACTTTTAGTTTATATGTATCTTTACAGATGAATTGAGTTTCTTGTAGAAAGTATATCATTGGGGCATTAAAAAAATCCATTCAACCAGCCTGTATCTTTTAAGTGGGGAATTTAATCCATTTATGTTCAGAGTTATTACTAGGTCAGGCTTGGTGGCTCAGCCTGTAAACTTTGGTAGGCCAAGGCAAGTGGATTGCCTGAGACCACGGGTTCGAGACCAGCATGAGCAACTTGGTGAGACCTCGTCTCTACAATAAATTTAAAAAATTAGCTGGTCATGGTAGTGCGTGCATATAGTTCTGGCTGCTTGGAAGGCTGAGGCAGAAGGATCACCAGAGACCTGCAGGTTGATGCTGGGGTGGCCGTGAGTGTGCTACTGCACTCCAGCCTGGGTGACAGAGTGAGACTTCAACTCAAACAAACAAACAAGCAAATAAAAAGTCATTAATGATAGGTAGGACTTATTCCTGTCATTTGTTGTTTATCTTCTGGTTGTTTTGTATATCCTTTGTTTCTTTATTTTTGTTAGTATTTATCATTGTAGTTTGGCAGCTTTATGTTGTGCTAACATTTGAGTCATTTCTTTTTCTCTTTTTTATGTCTCTATTAGTAAATTTTATACTTTTGCTTGTTTTCCTGATGGTAGACATTGTCCTTTCCCAACCCTTATGTATTTCTTTTAGTGCCAGTCTAGTGAGGATGAATTCTTTCAGATTTTGCTTATCTGCTAAAGACTTTATTTTTCCTTCATTTTGAATAATAGCTTTGTTTGGTATAGTATTCTTGGCTGGCTAGACTTTTCCCCCCAGCCTTTGAATACCTGTATATTATTCCATTCTCTTCTTACCTGTAGGGTTTCTGCTGAGAAATCTGCTATTAGTATGTATGGTGGACGTTCCATTATATGTGACTTGACTTTTTTTGTTGTTGCTGTTTTTAGAATTCCTTCTTTGTCTTGACTTTTGACAGTTTGTAATTTGCCTTGGAGAATACCTTTTGGCTTATATCTATTTAGGACTGTCTGAGCCCTTATATGGATGCCTAAATCTCTTGCAAGACTTGGGAATTCTTTAGCTATTATTTCATTAAATAGATTTTCTATGCCATTGTCTATTTCTTCTACTTCTGGAAGACCCCAAGTTTGAATATTTGCTTTCTTTATGTTGTCTGATATATCATGTTTGATATATCATGTAGGCTTTCTTCATTCCTTTTTATTCTTTTTGGACTGACTTATTTAAAAGACCTGTCTTTAAGTTCTAAAATTATGTCTTCTGATTGATATAGTCTATTTTTGAAGTTTCTGATTGTATTTTTATTTCATTTCTTGAATTCTCCAGTTCCAGTTTTCTAGTTGTTTTTTTACTGCTAGCTAACTCTTTCATAAAATTCTCATTCAGATCATGAATTGTTATCCTAATTTCTTTGTATTGTTTATCTATATTCTCTTGTACTTTACAAAGCCTCTTTAATATCATTAGTTTGAATTTACTTGAATTCTTTTTCATGCATTTCATAGGTTTATTTTTTGTTGGAAGGTATCATGTTTTCTTGCTTTGTCGCATTTCTTGTGTACTTATGCTGATTTCTTCACATCTTGTATTATAGTTGCTTCTTCTAATTTTTAAAATTTGCTTTTGAAGGGTAAGACTTCTTTCTTTAGTTGTATCTATAATGTTGGGATTGGATAGGACACTTCAGCTTTGATTCTAGTTCATACAGTGTTGTAGTCTCCATATGATTTCTTCAGCTGCTGTCAGCATCTGTGGTATCTGATTTCTCTCATTGTTAGTGGAGGCTCTAATCAGACTTTGCTAGGGATTGGGATGCCAGGTGTGCTAGTCTTTGAACCCCCCCCCAGTATGTTGGCTCTGGTAGGCTTTAGGGTACTTGTTTTCGGGTCCACTGGGTACAATACATAGGCACCAGTATTAGCAGGTCCAGGTGAGCCACTTTGTAGGCCTCCAAGTGACTTGTTCAGATGCTGGCAATGGCAGTGGTAGGTGGGGCAGGTGGGCAGGTCCTTAGGCCCTTGGGTAGTGTATGTGGTATTAGCACTGACATTAGCTGTGGCTAATGTCACACATGGACTCCCACATGGCACATGCTGGTGTTAGCAGCGGCAGTGATGTTCTGGACGGGCCGGGCCTCAGGTCCTAAAGTGATGCGTGTGGGTGGGTGAGGTGATCCCCGGATCCCCAGACAGCGTGCTTGGGTGCTGGCAGCAGGTAGGCTGTGTCTTTTCTCAGACCTTCTGATATTATGCACACTTGTCCAGAGAGACAGATGGGCAGGGCTATTAACAGGTAGGCCCTTTGGCTGTGTGCTCAGGCCCTGGGGTGAGGGTGGTCTTCTGATAGTGTGCTGTATGCCTTGGGCAGCATACATGGTGAGATGAGATGATCCCCAGACCACCAGAAAATGTGCTTGAGCACAAGAGGGTGGCACCAGGCAGGGTGGGCCTGTCCCTAGACTTCCCGATGGATAGAGGGTGTGGTGGATATGGTGGAGCTTTCCTCATGTTTCTGGATGGTGTACTTGGGGGTCAGCAGCAGGGGGCAGGAGGAACTTTTTCTCAAGCCCTTGGACAGTGTTTTCACAGGCAAATACTCAGGCCAGTTGAAGGTGTATGGAAGTGGGCAGAAGCCCTGCTGTTGTAGGGGATGGGGGGAGGATTGCTGTAAGTGGCAATGGTCCCAGGCAGGCAGCTCAGGCCTCAGATCTGGGGAGCACATGGTTTGACTCCTTTATCCAAGGATCATCATCCCTAGTGCGCTGCACTTCCCTTTCCTCTGGGTTTAGGACACTGCATGGATTAGAGTGCTGGGACCCAGCCACGCTGCTGGTTTAAGCCAGCATTGCACCACTACAGCCTTCTAGGTGGATGCTGGAGAATGTGAGCAGGGACCCGGGTTTGTGGAGATTCATGGGCTGTTGGGCCCCAGGGTAGAATGCAATCTGGTTCAGGCTAGGCTCTCAAAATGCTGTCCTGTGGCTGCTTGAGCCTTGGGGAGTGTGTGAGATCCAGTGTGAAGTCCTTCTCTGGAATGGTGCCGTTGCCCAGACTCTAGGCAGGTCCCTCTACTTGTCTTAGGGCTCTTGAGAACCAAGGGACTCTCCCATGGCTAGGATTACAAGAATCCATGGTGGGAATGTGAACCAGCGGCGACTTCTCACTTACCCTTTTCCCACACTGGGAAGCCTCTCTAGACTGGTGATCCTGACCAGGCAGCAGTGACTGCCTTACTTCCCCCTCCTTCTGTGCTTTGGATGCTCCCTGTCACTTCCCTGTGAATTCCAGTCAGTGTACTCTCAGGTGCTCTAATAGACTTGTGATTACACCCTCACGATTTTGGTCTTTCTTTGTGGAGGAGGCAAGTGCCAGGTGCCTCTAATCAGCCATCTTGAAACCCTCCCAGATATTTCTAGTTTTATTGCCCTATGATCAGCAAATGATGAGAGTATTATTTCTACTTTTTAAAATTTATTAAGGTTACCTCCAACCTACTCTGTGTTCAATTTTTATGATTTATTTTGTGCTCCTGAAAAAGTACATATTGGCTTTCTCCTCTGACAATGACTAGTAGTAACATGCCCTCCCACAGTCAGTGACAGTAAAATTCAACAAAATATGTGAAACAACTGTTTTCAAGTAACCTGAAAACTGAAGCTAAACATCTTGAAAGTGTTCAGAGAAAAATTACTCATTACATAAAGGGAGGTGTGCAGAATGAATGATGACTGACCTCTTATCAGAAGCAGTGGAGGCTTGGAGGAAAAAAAAAATGTCTTTTAATATAAGTGCAATAGGGCCACGGACTTTGAGAGAAGAGAAACACATGAGGTGAACCTTGTGTTCACTCTGTTGTTTTGTTTTGTTTTCTTTTTTCCTGGGGAGGGAAGTAGAATCTAAGTATAACACAGAGATCTTGCTGAGTTTGGGAGAAATGGATCAGTGTTCAGCGATGTCAACTAGTGAGGATTCAAAATGAGGTGCACAGTGGGATAGAGCCCAGAAGTCTACATGGAGGTTTTCCACAGGTTTTTGGTGAGTGCTGTGTAATACATGCACAGAGCAAGATTTTGTTAGGCCTAGCAGATGGCAGAACAGATGCCATCAGGCTGAGAGCGAACTTACATTATGATGAACAGTGATTAAAGATGTTGGACCCTAACCCTAACCTAACTCTAACCCTGAGTAAAGTTAGCTTAGCCAAAAATTAAGGGCTACTCTAAACCTGCTTAGAGTATGGACCTTTTTCTAAAGTAAGGGCTAAATCTTTGGCCTAAGACCTCTGCTAACAAAGAATAAAACATAATTTTGGGTTCAAAAGAGGCATGACAAATTCAACTTCCTGTCAAAACAAAAGTCAAAATTCAATACTGCTTAAAAGAAGACAATATAATCCAGATTTCCCATAACGTATTATTCATAATGACTAGCATATAACCAAAACTTCAGGAGACATAAAAAGAAGTTGAAGAATGTGGACAATAATAATAATATTCATCATTATTGTCATCATAAAAATGTCAGTTGAAACAGAATGCAAGATTACCCAGATGTTGAAATTAACAAGCCAGAATTTTAAAACAACTATTGTAATTATATTCAAGGCCAAAAAGAAAAGATGGTGATAATATGTGAAGAGGTAAGGAATCTCCATCAGAGAAATAGAATCTATAAAAAAAAGAACCACATAGAAATCTGGAACCAGAAAGTACAATATCTAAAATAAAAAATTCCTTAGCTGGACTTCCTGGTAGATTCAAACTGTGGAGAAAAGGATTGTGAACTTGTAAGATTAATTGAAATTTTCCCATCTGAAAAACAAAGAGAAAAAAAATGAAAAGAGTGTCTGTGGCCTGTAGGACAATTTCACACATTCTAATATATGTATACTTGGAATCCTAGAAACAGAAGGAAGAGAAAGGGGCTGAAAAAGAATTTAACCCTTCGCTCTCAGAGACATCTCACAGATCACCTACCAGCAACTCAACTGTACTTTTTAATGAAATAGTGAAAGTGAATAATTTCATATTAAATAGTATAGCATTGGAACCAATTATTTTATTGTAATAATATTTGGCTTATAATGGAATGGTGTAATTGAGAAACTTATTTATGACAAAATCAAAATTTTACATCCTACATTTTTCTAATGTATGGTAATGTGAAATGGTCACCAACATGCATTGCGGGTTCATTGTTACATGCTGAGCAATAATAATTTGTTTGACATCTTCTACCTGGTGTTTTTCTATTTGAGCAGACAATGCAGTTTTGTTTTCTTCCTCCCATATTAATAATATGTAATTTATTGTCCAATCTGTTGCTTGAAGAAGATGTGGAAGGATGTACTTCGGATTCCTGAAAAACCACTTCTCAACTGATGGATCATATCTCAGTATATATTCTATCTCTGTATTTGCTTTTTCTTGCCATTTGAATGGAAAACTTCAAGGATACATATAGTTTTGAAAAATCTGTACTTGCATAAGTTTGTCCTATGTAATCACCAGCAGTCTCTTCATGTTTCCTTAGAGGTGACATCTGAGTGGTTTGCTAGATTTGTGATATTCCCTTAGAGGAGCCAGCTGAGTGCAAAGGGTTAAGAAATAATGATTAAAAGATTCCCAAATTCAGTGAAACATATTTGTCTACAGATTCAAAAAGATAAAAAAAAACCCTTGTAAGATTAAAAAACAAACAAAACCCACCCAAGCAGAAAATAGTCAAACTTCTGAAAATTGAAGATAAAATATTGATAGTAGTCAGAAAAATGGCATATTGCATAAAAGGGAATGAACAATACAAATGATAGCTGACCTCGTTTCAGAAACCATGGGCCAAAAGAGTGAGCCAAAAAACATTTTTAAATAACCAGAAGAATAAAAGTGGCCAATATAGATTTTATGTGTAGTGAAAATATCTTTTAAAATGAGGTCAAAATAAGGACATTTCATATAAATGAAAGCTAAGAAAATTTATTGCCAGTAGACCTATTTTACAAGAAATACTAAATTAAGTTTTTCAGGCTAAAGGGAAGAGATACCAGATGAAAACTCAAAGTTAAATTTACAGTGTGTGCACAAGAACGAGAAATACAAGTGTGATTAAACATAAAAGAGTTTTTTATTTAATAGAAAACAGACTAGGCAGGCTTCCAAAATGGTGAATTGGGGACCTCCATAAGTCTGCCCCACCATAAAAACAACAGAAACACTGGGAAAATTGTGAAAATAAACTTTCAGAATTCTGGAAATGACCAAAATACCAGTCTCGCAAAAAATATAAGGGATGTTTATTCAAGAAAACCTGATGGGTCTCAATAAGAACAGAAATGTTATTACATTGTAACTTAATTGGATCCCATCTGCTCTTTCCCAACTGCATGGTAGCCTTTGAGATCACCAACTTTACAAGCATTGTAACTGTGAAAATCAGCAGACTTGAAACTTTTGGAGTAAGTCACTTGGTTATGGAACTCCTCAAAAAGATTTGTTTTCAGTGCATTGCCACAATTTCACTTGTCTCTCACCTCCCTGAAAAAAGACCTACTCATAGGTCATTGTCATTATTTGACTTAATTTGGAACTCATATGAAGGAAAAAGCCTGACTATGTACTACATTGTGTTCTCTAGCCCCTATTGATTCTGTCTTTTCCACATACTAAATACATTGTCCTAATATTCCTCCAAATCTTACCTTATTGCAGGAATAGCTTCAGGCTTCCTAACAAGGATATTGTCACCTAAATTAAGTCTGTATATACATGAAGCTCCTTGGTTGCACTTCTCTAGGTGCAGCTCCTGGAGTACTGTTCCTTTCAGTCTCAAAGACTTGTGAACTAATCTGTCCCTCCACAATCCGGGACTTCAATGATGAAACACAGAAAGATCACAATTGATACTCTCATTTAAAAAAAGAGAAAAACAGAAGGCACCAGCAGTCACTGATTTATGGCTATACGAAACCTTAGTGGGCACATTTCCTCAGTTATCTTTGCTCCAGGAAAAAATATTTCTTTCTTTGAGCAAAATTTTGCTCCCTGGGAATGCTTCTCTGTGGCTCTTGCCTCTACTGTCTGCATCATTCTTTTTTTTCCATAGGAGTGGATCATGTTTGTAGCTGAGTAGATTTTTCAGCCTGATTCCTATCCATGAAGTTTGGGAGGCTCTGAGACCTCTTTGAATTCCAAAATAATTGTCCCTGTCTTTTTTATTCCAAGCTGGAGGTGCTTCTGATGGTACAATTCAATTAAAAACTTTGTTTCTTGTAAATCATCTGTGTTCGTTCCATTAAACAAAAAGCTCACCTATGAATCCCTTCAAAACATTCTGCTCTGTAACTTTGGCTGGGATTCAGGATACTGTGGAATAATGCCCTTCGGATCCTTGGTAGCCCTGTTGGCTAACTGAGATAGTGAATGAGGAGTCAGATGTCTAACATTGAGCTTACAGAAGTTTGCAGCTACTGGCCCATGAAAGCATGGGATTGTGTGACTAAGGTGGGATGGAGGACAAAAATCTTAGAGAACAAGAGCTTGGGGAACTGAGATGTCAGGCATAGAAGGATAATCTATATGGTGATCTAGGAGGCTTCTCAAGTCTTATGTTCGATGGATTATTAGAGGTGGAGTACCAGAGGAACTGCAGGTGGATTTACCATGAAGCTGATGAAGCTTATGTATCAGGGGCCCTTGTTTACACAGGAGCAATTTTACATTTATGCTTTTGTTTTCTTCTTTTTATAGTTTCTCCTTCCTCCCTGACTGTATACACTTTAATTCTCACAAAACTTGGACACGTTCGAGGTTTCATGGAGTGAAGTACAAATTACAAAAATAATCGTGACATGAGTAGTGTTAGAGGGTGTAGCAGTGTGCTTCAGGGAATAGGGGGAGGAATTTAGCAATCAGGATAATGGCAACTGGGAAGCAACAAGTAGGTGATGCAGACTGGTGATCTGAAATTTGGTAAACTATGGTTTGCTGCTAGCTGCTAACTCACAAATAAAGCTTTGTTGGAACATAGACATGCCCATTAATTTGTATATTGGCTGGTTTTTTTTTCTTCTATAATGGCAATATTAAGTAGTTGAGACAAAGACTGCATGGCCCACAAAGCCTAAAATACAGTTGACTGTTGAACAACTTGGGTTTGAACTGCATGGGTCCACTTATATGTGGATTTGGTTCAATAAATAGATTGGAAAATGTTTTTTGGAGATTTATAAAAACTTGAAGATGAACCATGTAGTCTAGGAATATCAAAACAATTAAGAAAAAATTAGGAATTTTATGAATGCATAAAATGTATGTGTAGATACTAGTATATTTTATCATTTACTACCATAAAGATACATAAATCTATTATAAAAAGTTAAAATTCATCAAGTTGTATGCACATAAACACAGACCTTACATAGCACCATTCACAGTCAAGAGAAATGTAATCTAATGTGAAGATGAAGTATTAAATCATAACTGCATAAAATTAACTGATATACACTATACTACCATAATAATTTTGAAACTACCTCCTATTGTTATTGTGTGAGCTTAAGTGCTGCAAGTTGTCTGCTTAAAACACTATGTGATGCTAACTATCTCTGCATGAACAGTTTGTCTCATTGGTAAATTGCATTATCTTGGTAAAAAGTGATCTCTTGAGGTTCTTGTATATTTTTCATTGTGTTTAATGCAAGACTATAAACCTTAAATAACACCATGGGACCCATACAGAGTGCCACTAGTGATGCTGGAAGTTCTTGCAGGAAGCAGAGGAAAGTCATGATATTACAAGAAAAATTTGAATTGCTTGATATGTTTTGTAGATTGAGATCTGAAGTCTTGGTTGCCTGCCATTTCAAGATAAATAAATTCCACATGAGGACCATTGTTAAAAAAAAAAGAAAGAAAGAAAAGGGAATTCATAAAGCCATTGTTGCAGGTTGCCAGTGTGCATGAAAACCTTGTACTATTTGCAATATACCCTTTTACGCTGAAGATTCAACTTTATGTGGGTGTGGGATTGCTTATAAGATAGGCATATCAATAGACTCTGATTCTAGAAAAAGTGAAGTCACTATATGTCAACTTAAAACAAAAGGAAGATGCAAGATTTAAAGCTAGAAAATGTAATGCCAGCAAAGGATGGTTTGATAATATTTGAAAAAAAAAATGCCTTTAAAAATATCAAGAAAACAGGAGAAGCAGCATTTGCCAACCAAGAGGAAGCTGGCAAGTTCCCAGATGCCATCAAGAAAATTATTGAAGAGAAAAGATATCTGCCTGAACAGGTTTTAAATGCAGATGAAAATGCCCTATTCTGGGGATGGGGGGAGGGGGTGGATAGATTCCACAAAGGGCATTTGTTAGTAAGGAAGAGAAGCAAGTATAAGGATTTAGGGCAGGAAGGGATAGGCTAACTCTACTTTTTTGTGCAAATGCAGTTGAATTTATGATCAGAGCTGCTCTCACCTATAAAGCTGCTAACTCCTGAGATTTGAAGGGAAAAGATAAACACCAGCTACCAGCCTTTTGGTTGTGCAACAAGAAGGCCTGGACAATGAGAACTTTTTTTCTGGACTGATTTCATTGATGCTCCTGGTCACCCAGAACTCCATGATTTCAACACCAAAGGTGTCAAAGTGATCTATCTACTTGTCCTCAAACACAGTGTCTCTAATTCAGCCTCCAGATCGGGGATCATAAGAACCTTTAAGACTCATTATACACGGTACTCAATATAAAAAGGGCTATCAATGCTATGGAAGAGAACCCCAAGAGGAAACATCATGAAAGTCTGAATGGATTCTACAGTTATAGAAAAAAACATGAAAGCCATTAAACCTGAAGGAATAAATTTCTGCCAGAGAAAACTCTGTCTGGATGTTGTGCATGACTTCACAGGATTTATGGAAGAATCAGTCAAGGAAATCATGAAAGATTTTCACAAAGAAATTGTGGATATGGCAAAAATGATGGGGAGTGAAGGATTTTAAGATATGGATCTTGGAGGAACTTGAGAACTAATAGACACCAGAGGAATTAACAGAAGACCTCTTGGTAGAGATGAAGGCTTCTGAACCAATGCCAGATGATAAGGAAGAAGATATGGAAGAAGCAGTGCCAGAAGACAAATTGACATCAGACAAACTGGCAGAAGGGTTCCAGTTATTCAGCACTGCTTTTGACTTCCTCTTCTTCTTCTGCTTCCTCCTCCTCCTCCTCCTCCTCTTCTTCTTCTTCTTCTTCTTTTTTTGTTAGAATCTCACTCTGTCACCCAGGCTGGAGTGCAGTGGCATGCTCATGGCCACCACAGCCTCGACTTGCTGGGCTCAGGTGATCATTTCACCTCAGTCTTCCAATTAGCTGGAATCACAGGCAGGCACCACCAAGCCTGGCTAATTTTTTGATTTATTGTAGAGAAAGGTCTCGCCAAGTTGCCCAGGCTGGTCTCGAACCCCTGGACTCAGGCAATCCCCTCACCTCGGCCTCCCAAAGTGCTGGGATTACAGGCTTGAGCCACCATGCCCAGCCTGACTTCTTTTATGACACGGACCCTTCTATAATATGGACACTGAAGTGAAAATAAAACAGGAAAGAAGGATTAGTACTGTATAGAAACATTTTTAAGGAAATGGAAAAAAGACAAAAATCGCTGTATATTTCTGTAAAGTTACATGGAGTGTCCCTGCCTCTCCTGTCTTCCTTTCCACCTCCTCCATGTCTTCTGCCTCTGCCACCCTGAGACAAAAAGACCAACCCCTCTTCTCTCTCTTCTTCTTCAGCCTACTCAGTATGAAGACAACAAGGATAAAGATCTTTATGATGGTCCATTTACACTTAGTGAATAGTAAATATATTTTCTCCTCTTCTTTCTTACGATTTTCTTAATAACATTTTCTTTTCTCTAGCTTACTTTATTGTAATAATGCAGTATCTAATACATGTACATACAAAGTTGACCCAAAAATGTGTTAAGTGACAGTTTATGTTATTAATAGGACTTCCTGTCAATAGTGGGCTGTTAGTGGTTAAGCTTTGGGGGAGCCAAAAGTTATATGTGGAATTTTGACTGCATTGGAGGTCAGTACCCCTAACTCCTGCTTTCTTCAGTGGTCAACTGTATTTACTGTATCACCTTTTATGAAAGGAGGAGGAGGAGAAAGAGGAGGAAGAGGAGGAGGAGGAGGAGGAGGAGGAAGAGGAAGAGGAAGAGGAAGAGTTTGCCAACCCCTAGTCTAATAACAGCTATATGGAACAAGGCAATGTTGCCAAGGCCTAGTGGCAAAATCAGAGTGGGAAAAGGAGTATTCATCACTTAAAAGGGCTTGCAAAGGAGACAAGGTCCTAAGAGAGTAAGTATCAGATAGAGTGGGAAGGTAAAAGGAACATACAGAATAGAGGATGACTGTCTGAGGGATTTTGCTGATAACTGTGAGCTCCAAAATTCGTAGTGGAAGAGGTTTAGAAGCTAGAGTGGGTGGAATGTGGCAACTTAAAGGGAGGTGTGCAAATTATCTTGCTGTTTAGACTCAAGGAAAAAAGGGGGTGACCTGAGAATCCTGAGCTTCTTGCTACAGCATAAGACAAAGGGCACAATAAGTCCAAATGGCTGTGAAAGTGGTGGGGCAAGGAAGGGTAGGGAATTTCCAGGAGTAAACAGAGGTCAGGAACTCTATTCTGGTCCCTACTGGAGGATTTTTAGAGGGGAAGGGAAGCCCAAGTGACCTGAAGAACAGTCTGAACCCAGTCTCCAGAGATGAGAACCCAGGTCTGACTTGCATCACACTCTGCTGCTCTCAAATTTTCTCGCTACTAAAAATGTGAGCTTGTTTTTCCATAGTTGATTAAAGATCCTGTAGGTATTTGTAAACCAAGAGTGTATGAGATTCAGTGGATCATGGCCACATTGAGTCTGACAACCTGTCACTGTATGGGCATTAAGTGTATGTGGATGGTTTGAATGAAGTCTTTTTGTAAATCTTTGCTTTGATCAGTTCTGCATCAATTATCAGCTTGTATATTGATTACATTTGACACAGAATTAAATTCCCTATTTCAAACACACAGGGCTATTTCTAACACTGATACTTCAAAAATCAAGCCAATATAAATGAATTATAATGTAGATAAGGAAGTAGAAATGATTGTTCCCTGCTTTAAGTGCTTCATTACAGCATAGAATTAGTCATTGGCAAACTGAGTTTCATCCTCAGATCATCCACCAATGGTTAGTGACAGGTTGCTATAAGAATGAAGTCTGAGGTACACTTTTTTGTTCTCATGTTGTATCTCTGAAATCAGTGCTTCAATCCCTGTGCTTTTGTGATGGTCCTGACATGGTTACTGCTGCTAGCACATACATGTTGAAGTGGGTATGAGCTCCCTAGAAACCTGAGGAGACTATGCTTCAGCAGTACTTTAATGTACCAATACTCTTGATGGAACAAAGGATGTGGAAAAATATGAACATTGATGATAATTCTAAGTTGAAAAATGAGAAGAGTCAGATCCCAAGTGTGAAAAGCTTTTTAGAATAACTTAAACGATTAGTTTTTCTTATGCTTTCCTTTTTAATATGTGAATAAAGGCAATATATTAGAAAAACCATATCAAAGTAAATCTCAAAGAGCACTTGCATTGAATGTAAGGTGAAATTTTAAAGCATGGAACATATTTAGCATTTTTTTTTCTTAGTGGTATATAATATAGTGATGCTCCTTCTGATCATTGACATCTTTGAGTCAATGAAGTGTTTGGTAGGTAATATAAGTAGGACCTCAGTACAGTGTCTGTTGCCTGGTACACATGCCATAAACCATACAAGCTATGATAAGTAGCCTTACCACTACATTATGTAATTTAATGACACATTTAGGGGAAGAGTTATAAAACAAAGTGAGACCTTTTGTTTATATTTGAAAAAATATCCTTTATTAACATTTTAAAACTAGCTGCTGGCTTATCCCTGTGCAATGACCTTTCAATAATGTACATTAATTCCAGCTTCAGTTTTACCAGCAGAGCCATCAGAATAATGGATTTACACAACACACTGCAGCACCAAAAAGTTCCAGCACCTCCAGAGATGCATTTAAAGAAATTATGTTTGTTTCTACTGGTTTATGGAGTATCAGGAATCAAAATACTCTTTTCTTACTAGGTTTGTTATTAAACTGTCTAAATCAATATTTACTCAAAGGCCAGAAAATCACTGTAAGAGTTATTTTTAAGAATAAAGAAAGTATATGTGATAGCTGTCTTCTGTTTCTTTACTTTTAAGTTCAAAATAATGTTGTATAACAGGGGCTGGCAAACTTTTCCTGCAAAGGACCAGATAGTAAGTATTTTAGGCTTGTGGGCCATATGGTCTTCGTTGCTATTACTCAGTTCTATCAACAAGCATGAAAACAGCCATAGGGAATCCATAAAAGAACGGGCACGACTGGTTTCATTCACAAAATTTGGTGGTCAGCCTGCAGGCTGTGATTTGCCAACCCCTGTCCAATAACTAAGATAAATGCTCCCAAAACTACTCTCGAATGTTCACAAGTCAATGTATTTAGAAAATGTGGTTATTAAGCTATGATTTAACTCAGAATTAAGAGATATTTTGTGTAAATAAACGAGACTGCTGCCCTCATAATAGTATGAAGATGTATGAAGGAAAAGGGGAAAATGTACCCTAAGAGTTTAATGTAAAAATCTTAATAAATAAGTTTTACTGTGTCAATTAGCCTTTCATAGATAATAAACTACCAAAAGCTAAGTGACTTCAACTAAAATAGGTACTTTATTCACTCACTGTCTGTGGGTTGGCAGCGTGGGCTGGGCTCACCCCCATGCCTTGAGCCTCCATTGAGAAGGGCCTCTTTCTCTACATGGCCTTTCATCCTGGGGGAGGCTTGCCTAGGCTTTTTAACTTGGTGGCAATATTCAAAGAGGGCCTGAGTGGAAACTGCAAGGCCTCTTGCTGCCAAGGCTTGGGAATCTCATGTTACTTCCATCACATTCTGTTGGTTGAAGGAAATCACTAAGCCAGGAGGTGGGGAAAAAGACTCTACCTTTTGATGACAGGAGCTACAAAGAATATGTGGGTATTTTTCAACTATCACAGTTGCCTAGTGATTTGGAATTACAGCTTTTCACAACTTTTTAGTTGTTCCATCTAGTTCAGGGTTGACTAACTAGATGAAGCAACTATATTTCAAGCTTTATGCCATACAGTTCTGTTTCAACTACTAACTCTGTTCCTGTAACATAAAAACAGCTGTGGACAATGTGTGAATGAATAAGTGCAACTGTGTTCCTGCAAAACTTTTTTACACAGTTAGTTTGCCACCCTAGATCTAGTTCATGAAGTCATCAAACAAATATTTGTGTGCTAGGTATGGTTACATTCTCGTGGGAAAAAATAAACAGCAAACAAATGAATAAGAATTTTATGTTAGATAACACTAGTTGTTGAGTGATGATAAATACTGAGAAAAAAGTAAATGGAAAAGGGTAACGTGAAGTATTTGGATGGGAGTGAGGATTGAAATCCTACACTGGGTACCCAGGGAAAGCCTCACTTGAAGATGATTGTTAAGTAAGAGCTAGAAGGCAGTGAAGATGCCAGCCAAGCAGTTATCCCCAGGAAGAGAACAGCAGGTGCAAATGCTCATAGTGGGAGCAGGCCCGGCATGTCGGAGGAGCAGCAGGGAGGCTGTGTGGCTGCAGTAGAGTAAGTGCTGGAAGGAGCAGTAAGAAAAAATCAGTAGAACTTGTTGGTGTGTACAGGGTGCATAGGGTCGTTTTTGACAAAAGCTATTGACAGCATTAGGATCACTTGGGAACTTGTGACAGCCTACCTACTTCTCTGTCTTGGTTGACTTGCATAGATTAGACCAGTGGTTTGGGAAGCACACTCCGAGTAGGGCGCCAGAGCTTCCCAGGTGAGGCTAATGATAATCTAGGTTAGAAAACCATTGTAGTAGTCTCAGCTCCCACTAGACTGAAATCTCTTGTAAGCTGTCATCTTGAGAGATTACTATGTGAATTGGTCTGGGGTTAGGAAATCCTTTTTCACACAGGGCAGCACACTCCACCTTTGAAAAATTATAATTGTTACAAAGTGTTTCTTTATATTGAGCTGAAATTGCTTCTCTGTTATTTCCACCCTATTTGACTCTGGTTGTTCCCTTTGGAACCACTCAAACAACATTAGTTATTTCAATTTACTTGTAGGAGGAATAAAATACCTTACAGTGTTAAATGTCAAGTTTAAAGTACATTATAGTGCATTTGGTGTTTTGTAATATCTTATATTTCAGATGCCAGAAATGTTTTATTCATTTTATTTGCTACTATTAATGAAAGACATACTTATTTCTTTACTACCTTGTGTAATTGTTTATAGTATCTGCCAAAATGTTGGGTGTTCCTTGATTTTAACATTCATTTTGCCTCGTTATTGAGAACTTATTCAGGTATTTTTAAAAATTAACCCTAGTTGTTTTTTTCTTTTCTTTTTTTTTGAGTTGGGATCTCATTCCGTCGCCTAGGCTGGATGCAGTGGCACACTCATGGCTGGTGCAGCCTCGACCTCCTGGGCTCAGGCGATCCTTCCGCCTCAGTCTTCCAAGTAGCCAGAACTACAGTTGCGGGCTACTATGCCCTGCTAATTTTTTTATTTATTGTAGAGATAATGTCTTACCAAGTTGCTCAGGCTGTTCTCAAACCCGTGGGTTCAGGCAATCCCCTTACCTCGGCCTCCCAAATTGCTGGGATTGAGCCACTGAGCCCGGCCTGTTGTTTATTTTCAAGTTGTATCAGCTGCTGTTGAATTACAAACCACCCAATAACTCAGGGAATTAAGACAAAAAATATCTTTTATCTTAGCTCTCTTGCTTGTAGGTTGACAGAGGCCTCAGCTCTAGTCTGGACTATGACAGCAGTGCATTAACAACTTCCCTGTGTTGGGGCAGTTTAGCTGGGTAGCTCCATTGGACCCCAATAACGTTTGGTTCTAGTACAGTTCTGTTTAGTTCTGGATGAAGTCCTGCCAATCCTTAAATGCACTCAGTAGCCATGGTCAATGCCACAAAAATAATCCCGTTAGCCTTTCATGACATAAGGGCCCAGTGTAATTCCCTACCTTCCTTGGCTTAACTTCTTGATGACCCCAGGCATTTCACCTCCGTTTTTTGAGCCCTCATCTTTTTTAATACACTGTTCTACCTAATAGCAGTTCCTGTGTGCTCCTTGCCTAGAGTTGGGGTGATGTGGAAGTACTGATTCTAAGGACTCATACATTTTAAGGTAGTTCTAGAAAATATTTCACTCTTCTGTATTTAGTGAAATTTCATTTGATTAATGTATAGTTTTTAAAATATTGGGGTATGCTGCACATATCACAAAATCTACAATTTTTAAAGTACAAAATTCAGTGGTTTTATTTAGTATGTTGAAATTGCAGTTGTGTACCTGTCTTCACTATCTAATTCCATACCTTTTTATCACCTCAGAAAAAAACCCAAGTGTCCCTTAGCAGTCACTCTCACTCCTTCCTCAGTTTCTGGCAACCACTGATCTACTTTCTGTCTCTATAGATTTGCATCTTCTGGATATTTTATATACATGGAATCATGCAATATTTGGCCTTTGTGTCTGGCTTTTTTCAGTTACCATTAATGTATAAAATTTGATGTTAATAGAAAATGCCCAAATAAACTAATTGAAATATTAAAACCCAAGAAGCTTTTATAAGTTTAAACGATAGACTTATTTTCATAAGTTATTTGAACTTTTCTTATTTTTTGCTACCTTGATATAGCTAAAACTTTGCATTAACAAATTGCCCCTATGTGCTTCAAAGGGTATTTAAATGTATCTACATGAAGATTTTAATGTGAAGTAAATTCTTATGATAATAAAGAATAAGTTTAATTTAGTGGCTTTGTTCAAACTTTTACAAATTTTCTCATTTTAATGAATCATAGAAATGTTTAAGTATAAGGAAGAATGCTTTCAAAAATTGGACTTTAATTAAACATTAGAATGGGCATTGCTTGAATTTGACAGTTACTCACAAAGGTAATGTTGCCAAACTTTATTTAAGAATGGTATGAAGTGGATGCCAAATTGGTTTTTCTTTTTCCTCAAAGATGCTTTGAGAACACTTCCCTGTTAAACTAATATGTGGATAAGATAGACTTGAGTTAAAACTTGACAACAACAAGGGTCCTAACTTAAATCTTAAGACATATCTTCTTTCTTGGACAAGAACACAGTGCAGGCTGAGCTTTCAATGCTGCAGGTAAGGATGAGAGAGAACTCGGTAACTGGAAGATACTTTATTGAACTCAATATACTTGATAGTGTTATTTCTTAATGGAATTATAAGACCCTAAATGGAATCATGAGATACAAAGCAAGGTTTTATTTCAGCTTATATTACTACAAAGTATATCTTTTCATTTCAGGTCTTGATGTTCATACTGACTAACAGTTTACTATGCTTAATGAATCCATGGAATAGCTAGTACTTTTCCTCATTTACTTAGTTTCCCTCTTGTAAAGTGGCTGTAATACTATTTGACTCATCTAAGTCCTAGACAGGTGAAATGAACTGTTTGTTAGAGACTTTTGAAACCTCCAGGAAAGATGCTATGGGTACCAAAACTCTCTCTAACAAGTAGGCTTTAAAATGAATTCCTTATATGTAAATGTCTGTTTCTATATACATTTCCATTGATAAATTCAAGTACAAAATTAGACCTAGGTCCTAACAGGAAATCATAAAATATATTGACTTGAGAAGGCAGAAATTGGGAGAATGGTATCAGAGTGTAGGAGCATAAAGTGATCTCTAACTTGAATTGTCCCTGCTTATGCTTCTTCAGGGTGAGTCTGCCCACAGACTGTGGCCAGTATCCTGCCTTATGAAGTTATCTACATGTCCTGTTCTCTGAAGGAGTGCACTATTTGAATTTTTCTCCCATAAAATGAAAAATGTAGAGATTTGAAATTCCAGCAGGCTAAATTTAACTTGGCTAATCTGTTTTCTTAGTCACAGTTCCATAATGGATAATTGTCATACATTTATAGTTGTTTTCTGATGGCTCTTTAGGGCCAAACTTTGTCTTTCCATCTGGTTCAAGGAAATATCACAAAACGATTCTAACTATATCACAAAACTATAGTATTATAAAATGTATTCTTTAGAAGCTGTTAGAAATACTAGTTATAGGCAGGCATGGTATCTCAAGCCTGTAATCCCAGCACTTTGGGAGGCTGAGGATTGCCTGAGCCCATGGGTTCGAGAACAGTCTGGGCAACATGGTGAGACCTCATCTCTACAATTAAAAAAAAAAAAAAATAGCCAGGCATGATAGCATGTACCTGTAGCTCCAGCTACTTGGAAGACTGAGGCAGAAGGATGGTCTGAGTCCAGCAGGCCAACGCTGGGGTGACTGTGAGCGTGCCACTGCTCTTCAGCCTGGGTGATAGAGTGAGATTCCAACTCAAAAATAAAGAAAGGAAGGGAGGGAGGGAGGAAGGAAGGAAGAAATCCCGGTTATATAATTGTGCAAAGAGAAAATATGTAAATATCCACGTTGGAAGAGTATAACAAATCTCCAATAAATTTAACTTTTGAAATTTTTCCTTATGCCCCTGCAAAAGCATTATTGCAAGGATACAATGAAATAATAGACATGACATTGCTATTAAGTAGCCAAAGTTATCAGTATAAATGTGTGATATTAAGTTAATTATACTATCTGAGTGTAGTATTAGAGAATTAGCCAGACAATATTATATTGTAGTTGGTAAAAAAGGTCTAGAGCCAGACTGCCCAGATTCTAATCTTTGTTCTGCCATATGCCACTTGCATAGCCTGGAACTGGCTACTTAACTCCTCTGTACCTCAGTTTTCTCAACTACATAATGGAGGTAGTAAGAATACACCTATTTGCCCATCTTGCTGGGTTATGGTGAAAGTTAAACAAGTTGATGGGTGTACAGCATTTAGAATGGAGCTTGGCATCATAGAGATATTAGTTACTGTATTATAAACTTTGGTCAGATTCCCAGAGAGAATTTCTACCCTTGCTTTGCCCCCTCGATGCTTCACACTTAGACAGCTTATGTGCATCTGCTCCATAAACCTAAGTTGCTGGCACCCTGTTGGAGTGGGAAAGTGAGACAAGAGCATAGAGTATGTAGTATGTACTAGGCACTTCACACTAAGGCTATGCACACATTATTCTCATCTGTTCTCACAGTGGGTCTGTGAAGGTGGTTTTCTCATTGATAAAATAGAGCTTAAATCTACTTTACAGGGTTGGTAAGATTTACATGAGATAAGGTATGTAAAGCACTTGAAAAATAATGAACTGCCAACAAATAGTAACTATTATTACTATTACGACTTTGGTGTCTTCCTTGGAGAACAGTAGCTCCTTGGTAGATGAATCAAAGATTTGATTTTTAGGCCTTCTTGAATGTTTCTGGTTAAAGTAACAGAAAAAAGTGTCACTTATATTTTATTCTCGTATATCCAAGCCCACATAAAACAACAGAAGCACAACTCTGTCTTCAAAGTAATTAAAAAAAACAAAAAACAAGCAAAAACTCCAATACCCCAAGCCAAAACCTTTGATGTATACTTGCCAAATGTTGTGAATTCTCTAGAAAGGTGGGCAATATAAATGCTTCTGTAGACTTTGAGCAAGTTACATTTTTCCACCAAATAAGTGCCACAGTCTTGAAAGACATATCTAACAAGTCTTTGATTAGAGTTATGCAATACTGCCAGGTAGGTGATGTTCCTACAGTGCTCACTCTTCAGAATCGCAGGGGCAATGGAGAAACCATAGGCAGTTTGAGTGCTGCAGGGGAGACCATGCTGGATATACTATTTCTGTCATCTCTGATCTTGCCTTCAAGCTGAAGGAAACTATCTCAGGAAGTCATCTCAGAAAACATGTTAGGCGGGACTATGGCAGGTACTGTTGGCCGAATAGGCTTCGCTTTGGCCACACAGATCTCTTGAGTGTTGAAGTAACAGACGCAAATGGAGTCTCCACCTCACTGTGTGTTCCCCTTTGACTCTGTCCATCTCCATACTTTCAGCAGGTACAAGTTCTTTTTAAAAGATGAGTAGCAATCAGGAGGGATCCTATACATAAAAACTGGAGGAAGGACATTTATGTAAAAGGAAGAGAAATAAAAAATATTGCAAGAGAAATAGAAGAGTCATACTTTCTAAGTCTATGAGAGATGTAAGTACGCTTACTCTGGAAAAAGAAATTCAATGAGAGGTTCAGAAGCACAAAGAAAGCATGAGACAGAGAAGGAAATGAGGAACAAACTGGGGAAGCTTGGGATGAAATGGAAGGAGGAGACTTTAATATCATGATGCTGGACATTGTCGATCACACAGAGAAATGCCACACTAGAATCTGTAGAAGACCAAACCTGAACTGGACTAGACACAACTGAAAGAAAGCAACTTCAGGGAGGTGACAGATAGGCTTCAGGTAGTCACACAAAATGGCAGGGAATCAAACAGTGATTTAAAAATATGGTTAGAGACAATGATGGATGTCATTAACAAAGAACCTGCAGCATAAGTTTGATTGGTGTTCTTACAGAAGTGAGAAGAAACCAGATGGATAAAACATCTAACAACGGTATAGAAGAAAATGTTCCAGAAATTTTTAAAATGTGCTAATAAAAAAGGCACATTGTACCCTAGGAAAACCAATGCAAAACCGCATATTCTGGTGACATTGTTAATCATGAAGGGCAGGGAAAGAGTTATTTGAGGCCCGTGCAGGAACAGCTAGTCATGTGCAAAGCACAGTGAGGGAATGGTGATGGGACCTGGAGTGAGAACTGCCTAGAGAGGGCTGCCATATAGGACCCATGGTTTTTGTGAGAGGGATCTCAGCCTCACTCTCATGCCACCTTTTGATTTCCTGCCAATGGTTTCCTGTGGCTGAACCTTGTGGGAAGCCAGAGGACCAGAGAGTCCATTGATGCCATCCATATAGGTCAGCTGCTTGATGGAGAGTGGATCAGAAAGGGTAACAGAAGGCATAATCAAAATTGAAACTTATTTTAGACTCTTTTATTTGTAGTAATAGGTAATGCTAAAAATAAGTAATCATGCTGTTCTTTGCTGTATGCTTTCCCTTCTGTGTTAGGATTTCCGTCTTACTGAGGTGCTGTGTGAGAAGTATGAGAGACTTGATGCCTCTCACATATCTTTTTTTTTGAGTTGAAGTCTCACTCTGTCGTCCAGACTGGAGTGCAGTGGTACACTCATGGTCACCCCAGTGTCAACCTACTGGGCTCCGGTGATCCTTCCGTCTCAGCCTTCTTTTTTTTTTTTTGAGTTGGAGTCTCACTCTGTCACCCAGACTGGAGTGCAGTGGCCGCTCCCGGCCACCGCAGCCTCGGCCTGCTGGGCTCCGGTGATCCTTCCGCCTCAGCCTTCTAAGTAGCCGGAACTACAGGCATGCGCTACCACACCCGGTTGATTTTTTGATTTATTGTAGAGATGAGGTCTCGCCGAGTTGCCCAGGCGGGTCTTGAACCCGCGGGCTCAAGCAATCCACTCACCTCAGCCTCCCAAAGGCACGGGATTACAGGCTGAGCCACCGAACCCGGCGCGCCTCAGGCTTCTAAGTAGCTGGAACTACAGGCGTGCACTACCACTCCTGGTCAATTTTTTTTTTAATTGATTGTAGAGACGAGGTCTCGCCAAGTTACCTGGCCTGGTCTTGAACCCACAGGCTCAGGCAATCCACTCGCATTGGTCTCCCAAAGTGCTGGGATTACAGGCTGAGCCACCAAGCCCGGCCTCACATATCTTTCACTTGTTAGTTATAGAGATTCCCCATTTGAATAGTCGTATGGACTGGATCACAGCAGAAGACAGGAAAATATGTTTTAGGAACCAAAACATTTATTTGGATCTTGTTATAGCTTCTGGTGATGCTCTCAGTCTTGCCTTTCACCTTGTTTTGCTGTCTTTATCTCAGACCTAGTCTTTCTTCCTCTCTCAGATGTGTTCCTATTTCTGGCCTACTTCAGGCCAAAGGACTCTATTTGGTGCCAGTTTTTTATGTAGCTCTAATCCTGAGTACTGTGGAGTTGAGGAAAGACTGGAAGAGAACAATGAGTGCCAATTTTAGGGATTATGTTATTGACTGGTTTTCTCTGTACTTTCTCCTGAATAGAGCCAGTGGTTGGTCATTAACTTGTTTCCAGGGTCACTACTGAGCATCTTTTTGAAAGTTTATTCAAAGAAATAAAGGGTGAGAGAAGGAAGACTGAGAGGAGTGGGAGAGACAAGGCCACATTTGAGTAAATGATATGACACAGTTCTGCACTTCTACTGTCTTCCAGTCACTGCTTTAATTTTAAAAATACTTTTAGTAAGATGTAACTCACATACCATACAATTCATCTGTTTAAAGTGTACTATTCAGTGGTTTTTAGTGTATTCAGAATTGTACAACTATTACATGATATATTTTAGAAGATGTTTATCACCTCAAAAAGAAACCTGGTGCCCATAGCAGTCATTCACCACATCTGCGTAATCCCTCTGTCTAGACAACTGCTAATCTACTTTGTGTCTTTATAGTTATGCATAGTCTGGTCATGTAAAAAGAATCACGTAACATGATTTTGTGACTAGCTTCTTGAAGTTGGAGTTTCACTGTTGTCGCCCTGGCTGGAGTGCAGTGGCATGCTCACGGCCACGGCAGTCTCGACCTGCTAGGTTTAGACCATCCTTCCACCTCAGCCTTCCAAGTTGCTGGAACTATAGACGCATGCCATCATGCCTGGATAGTTTTTGTGATTTATTGTGACAAAAGCTTTTGTGATTTATTGTGACAAGGTCTCACCAAGTTGCCCAGGCTGTTCTCAAACCCCTGGGATCAGGCAATCCTCTTGTCTCAGCCTCCCAAAGTGCTGGGATTACAGGATGAGCCACTGCACCTGGCCAGCATAACATTTTAAAAGTTCATCCATGTTGTAGCATGTACTTGTGCTTCATTTCATTTTATTGCAGGATAATTTCCACTATATGGATATACTACATTTTAAAAATCCATTTATTAGTTGAT
Organism: Cephalopachus bancanus; assembly: GCA_027257055.1. Lineage (NCBI taxonomy): Eukaryota > Metazoa > Chordata > Mammalia > Primates > Tarsiidae > Cephalopachus > Cephalopachus bancanus. The sequence goes on along the minus strand of JAPVLO010000021.1, from coordinate 8,803,481 downwards.
AGAATCTGAGTTGTTTCCACTTTTTAGCTATTGTGAATAATGCTGTTACGAACATTCATAAGCAAGTTTTTGTGTGTACATAGTTTTCATTTGTCTTAGGTCTACACCTAGAAGTGGTATTGCTGGATCATATGGTAGTTCTGTGATTAATTTTTCAAAGAACCACTAGACTGTTTTCCAAAGTGGCTGTACCATGGTAACCAGCACTGTATGAGGATTCTTATTTCTTTATACCATTTCTACAAACGTTATGATCTGTCTTTTTGATTATGGCCATCCTAGAGGTGTGAAGTGATGTCTCATTTTTTAAAAATTCATAAACAAGCCGGGCTCGGTGGCTCAGCCTGTAATCCCGCGCCTTTGGGAGGCTGAGGTGAGTGGATTGCCTGAGCCCGCGGGTTCAAGACCCGCCTGGGCAGCGAGACCTCATCTCTACAATAAATCAAAAAATCAGCCAGTCATGGTAGCGCGTGCCTGTAATTCCGGCTACTCGGAAGGCTGAGGCAGAAGGATCACCGGAGCCCAGCAGGTCAAGGCTGCGGTGGCCGGGAGCGGCCACTGCACTCCAGTCTGGGCGACCGAGTGAGACTTCAACTCAAAAAAAAAAAAAAAATTCATAAACATTTATTATACAAGTATTTGTTTTTTAGTGTGATAAAATATGACATAAAATTTAGCATTTTAATTATTTTTAGTTAGACAATTCAGTGATACTAAGGACCTTCACATTATTGTACAACCCTCAGCACCACCATCTCCAGAATTTTTTTCATCTTTTCAAAGTGAAGACAGGAACTCGTCTATCACATGCATAATTGAATGCCCTGCACAGTTCCTGATGTGTCATAGGTGCTTAGTAAATGCTCACTGAATGAATGATAGTGGATATCCAGTATAGTACTCATGTTTCATTTCTAGACTAAGTGCACTCTGCTCACCATCTCAATCACAGAATGCCCCGTACCATATGTGTTTTCTGTCTTCTGACCTCATCAGTAGTTATATACTTCATATCTTTCTTCTCTCCGTGTATATTTATTGATAACCTAATACGTGTAAGACATTATGAGCTGGATTTTAAGGTCACCAAAATGAATGCAATTTGATTTGTTGATTGATTGTTCATCAGTTCTCATCCATTTTCTCTTGTGATAATGGCATATTCTCAGGACCCAGCTGACTGCTTTCTTCAGGTAGATCCTTTTACAGTGGAGCACAGTGAAAACTACTGGCAGAGACTAAGATTGTAATCTGGATTTAGAAGACCAATTTTGGGGACCTAAAACCTTTTAAACAGTGATCTCATTTTTCCTTCTTCCCTATTGTCTGTGAATTTTGGAATATGGAGAACAATGTATCAATAAATAACTAAAATGAAATCAATCTTTACATTTTTTCTTCTTTAACATTTCATTGAGATAGAATGGGCTGTATGTTGTTACTCTTTTTCCCAAGAGCCACTGTTGTTCTGTTAGGTTTCTTAATGTCAAAATACTCTGAAATATCAAAGTTCTATTATCAGTTATCAAAAAAGGTTTTTTCAGTATAATAGATAAGAAGAAGATATTTAACAAGGTTTTTTTACTAGATCAGATTAAAAACATGTTAAAAATAGTCAGGAGGGATATATAACAGAAGGTGCGAATCTGTAATAGAGCCAGGGATAGCACACAATGAATTGTGCCTCCTATAAAAGTCACAAAGAGCAACTGAAAGATCTTTTCTTAAAACTATCTTTCAAAAAAGAAGATATAAAGTCTATTATTTAGAAAGAATTTGAGAAGTTAGCATGTGAAAGAAGATAACATGATATAGGTTTGAATCCAAAGTCTACAATTTACTTGGTGAGATCCTTAGGTTTTCATCTCTCCAGGGATAATGATGGTTCCTATTTATATGTTTGTTTTAAGAATTAAATGATAATTAGATGTAAATTTTCCATGTATAATTACTGAATTAGCATAAGTATTTAAAAGTAAGTGCTAAAAATAGCTGAGAGAGTGATCCTCACATGGACCATGTAAGGAGATCATGAGAATGAGAGAAGGAAAGCCCAAGTCATTGGACTCTAAGACAGTACCACCCATTTTTTTTTTAACTTGTAAATTTTTTATTTTAAAATTGTGGGGTACAATTCAGGGTTAGGTATATAAGTATTCATCGTGCAGATACCCTTGTTGATGAGGTGTGCCCCCACTTCCCCAGGCAGATTCCCACTACTGCCAATCCTACTTCCCTGCCCCTCCTACCTTCCCTCATTTTCCCACTACTGTCATAGTATTACGATAGTTGTTCAAGGTCCACTTATAAGTGAGAACATGTGATACTTAGTTTTTTGTTTCTGTGAAAGATCACTCAGTATTATAGACTCTAAGTCCACCCAGGTTGCTGCCAAGTTCATGATTTTGTTCCTCTTTATGGCTGCATAATATTCCTCTGTGTATATGTACCATATTTTCTTTTTTATTATTTTTTATATAATCAATATTTTTTATTATGATATTGTGGGGTACAGTTAAGGAGTACCACCTATTTTAAATGAATTAAACTTTACCAACCCACATAGTTTCCCAATGCAGAGTGCTGAAAAATCCACAAATACAATCTTAGAGCTATTGTTCTTAAGTTACAAAGAAACTAAGGTACCTAAGAACTTAGAGTGGAAGATGTTTTTAAAAAGAGTAATTGAGAGATTTCAGAACTGCAGATAAGTATGTCTGTGTAGACGAAGCAATGATACTATTAGTTTTTGGTAATTGAAAAAAGGAAGGTCTAATCAGGGAAAGCCTGAGAGCCATATATATATATATGAGGTGCTAATGAAGATGAGACCTGGGAGAAGGAAATTATGACCTCTTAGATGAACCAGTCAGAAGGACTGAATGTTTGGACAGAGGACTCTATTAGGCAAGTAATGCTAGTTGGTAGAAAAAAATTAAATTTCAGTAGACTAACATAAAAAGTTGATTTATAAGTCATATAACTGTAGAATGTGTGACATTCCTGGTCAGGGGGTGGCTTTCTTCCATGTGGCACCTGGCTCCTTTCGTTTCATGGCTCCATTATTTCCTAGGGTCTTGGAATTGTCTGCATCTAACAGGCAGAAGAGTCGAATAATGGGAAAGGCATAGCTGCTTCTTAAAAATCCCAGCTGGAGGAGGAAATATTTGCAAACATATATCTGATAAGAGATTAATATCCAGAATATATAATGAACCCCTACAACTCAACAACAGAAAAAAACTCATGAAAAGTGGTCAAAGGACTTGAATGGACATTTCTCCAAAGAAAGCATACAAATGATCAGTAAGCACTGAAAAGATGCTCAACATTATTAGTCATTAGAGAAATGCAAATCAAAACCATAATGAGATACCACCTCACATAGTGTAGTATAATAATGTGACTATTACAAATAAAATGGAAAATAGCAAATGTTGATAAGGATGTGGAGAAGTTGGAAATTTTATGCATTGCTAGTGGGAATATAAACTGGTGCAGCCACTGTGGAAGACTGCATCATGGTTCCTCATAAAGTTAAATGTGGAATTACCATTTAGCAATCCTCCTATAATATTCCCAAAAGAACTGAAAACAGGGTCTCATACTTACACACAAATATTCATTGCAGCATTATTCACAATAGCCAAAAGGTGGAAACAGCCTATGTCTCCATCAACCGATGAAAAGACAAAACAAATGTGGTATATATGTACAATGGAATATTATTCAGCAATAAAAAGGAATAAAATTCTGATGCAGGATACAATATTGAGTGGACCTTGAACATGTTACATTAAGTGAAAGAAGTCAGCTACAAAAGAACAAATATTATAAAATTCCACTAATGTGAGGTAGCTAGAAAAGGCAAATTTGTAGAAATGAAAGTGGGGGGGGGCTATCAGGGTTGGGTAGAAGGCTGAATGGGGAGTTATTGTTTAACATGTACAGAGTTTTCTGGTTGAAATGATGAAAAAGTTTTGGAAATGATGGTAATGTATACACAATATTGTGAATGTACTTAATGCTACTGAATTATGCACTTAAAAACTCTTAAAATGGTAAAATTTTATGGTATGTACATATTTTACCAAAGTTAAAAAAGTTAAAAAAGAAACTAAGCTGGAAAAGGCACACATTCCTTTTGTTCACATTCCATTGGTGAGAAGTAGTCTCATGGCCAGGTTAGGATTGAGAACGTGTGGACAATGCAGTGCCTGATTGAGCAACCACTTCCCAGCAATAATTCCAAAGTCTGGAAAAAAGAGAATGAGTATTTTGTGGACAGCCAGCTATTTTGGCCACAAAGTCCAAATTTAAAAATTCTTTTTGGTGTAGATGCAGCTTAGAAAATAGTAAATCAAATTTAGAGCAACTCTTTGAAACTGTTGTGTCAGAAGATCCTGAAAGGTTCCTATCAAACCTGAGTTTGGTAAAAGAAATATTGAAGTTTGCATTTTACCAATTTAAAATGAATACACCGTATAAAATGTTTTCTATTTTCATGTGTGCTCTGTGTCTTATTATCATGGCTTGCATTAGTTGACCTTTATTCTTCCGACCCTATTTGCCCCACATGTTCATATGTGCTTCAAAGGCTGTACTACACTGTGTTTCAGGAGTGGAACAACTGTATGGTGTCCCAACTGTGGGGCAGCAAAGGTCTCTACTGTATGAGGAAGAATATTGAGTTTAATTATGGGCAAAACATTTTAAAAGGAACAATGCAAATGAAACTATAGACTGCTTATCATTAAATATCACAATAGTGAGGCAAATGGGAACCATTCCTCCTGAAAGGCAGGGGAAGATGCTGGGATGTTTGGCTTGTAGGCCAGATGATTAAACAGAGCTTTGAGAGAGGTTCACAGATATGTGTCTTCCTCTCCTGTGAGGCACAGAGGAGGTTCATGCTGTGAGCAGCTCCAGAAGGCAGGGCCTTGGGTCCTGGTGAAAATTTTAGGGCAGCTACTTTGTGTTCAACATAAGAAAGAACTTGCTAACGGGTTGAAGACTCAGCTATTTAGAGGCCAACTTCTGGACCTAGTGAGTCCTCTGCACAGTAATGCCCCAGTAATCTCAAAGGGAGACTGAAAAAAGGCAATTCCAGTGCGAGTGAGAGGTAGCCTTATGACTTCTAGAAGCCCTTCGAGCTGTAAAATTCTGATTCTGATTTTGCCAATGTTTGCGACCATTCCTACAGTCTCCAAGATGAAAAGCGGGGAGAAGTTAATGTAATGAAAGAAAGCTGTTAAGATGTAAATTGTTTTCTCTATAAGTGCTTTCATAATGTGCTGAAACATACATTCACTTTTATTCCCTTATGCCTAGGCTGCTGACACTCACGCACTAAAGATGAAAATGTGGTATCAAGCAGGTTATACTCGTACAAAGAGAAACAGCTAACATCTGGTTCTTTCGTTTTTCCTTTTACTGATAGAATCAGTGCTACACAGTGTCTCTAATGCCTTCTCTTTTATATTCTTAGTTTTAGAGAAAGTAAAAATCTAATGTAGGGCAGCAATTATTGCAGCACATTGCTACAAAATTCAGCAAACAGTGGGACATTTAAAGTGAGGACAGTTATTAGTGGGATTAAAACAGTAATAAACTTTATAGAGGCATTTAATAACTCATTTACAGATCATGAAACTAAGCTAATAGACAACCTTCATGGATGAAGTGTTCTATTTGTCTTGTGGTCCACTGCTTTGACTTTTAGTCAAATGCCAAGAGATCACTTAGATTTCAAATGTGCATCTTATTGTTAAAGGCTGTAGAATTTTGCACACTTACAAATGAGTCCCCAAAGAACAATGATTTAGCATTCAAATTTTTAATAAAAAGTAAGGTTTCAGCTCTTTCTACTTCCAGATGTATAAATGAGAGATTGTCAAATACTAAAATTATCTTTAGTCTGCATAAGCTCCAAACTTCAGATTTAATCCAGTCTTCTTCTCAGTTACTAGCTATAACTAGGTGAATAAATTATAAACCATTTACCTCCTCTTTCATGAACAATTTTCACCATAACTGAGTATTTCTGGACATCATAGTTTTTTTCTTCTGCCTTCTAATAGTTCCCTCTCACTCTGTACAATGCCCAGAAGATTTTCTTTTCTGTTAGAAACAGTTGTTCTGATCTGGGTTTTATTTCCTTCAACTTCATTCAACAAACATTTTTTGAACCATAGAATATTATTCTAAAAAAATAATTTGTCCAAAACCCTCCCTGTACAGATGAAGAAAGCTAGGTCAATGAAGTGTTCAGGATCCCCCAGCCAGAAAGTGGCTGGGATGGACCTGAGATGCAGAGGTACCAACTCAAGCTTTCTTCCTGCTCTGTGCCCTCACCGAGGGCTGACTCACCTTTCTCATCGGAATAGCAAGTTCTTAGCCTAGACACCATTGGGGATTCTTTTCTACCTCTTGTTTGGCACCAGGCTTTTGCTTTAGGTTATGTTTGTTGTTTATGCAATGAACTCTGCCTTCTCTTTAAAGTTTATGTAACTGATGACTTGAGGTCCCTGCTTTAAAGGCATTACAGGTTTTTTGGTAACTTCTATCTCCCCAAAATGTCTGTAACCAAAGTGCAATCCAACCACAGAGACACATGCTCTTTAGAACTTTTGGGGCTGTGTCCTGGATCTGGTTACTCACATTTAGCTCAGAATAAACCTCTTCAAGTATATTTGGCTGAACTTAGAATTTTTTCATCATCAATATTTGCCAGAAAACTAAAGTAAATGTCATATTTAATAGTGGAGTATTGAAAATTTCACCCTGAAATTGGGAACAAGACAAAAATGTCCACCATGACCACTGCATTAAACATTGAATTGGAGGGCCTACTCAGTACAATAGGTTAAGAAAAAGATATAATAGATGTATTAGAAGCAGAAAGGAAGAAACAAAACTACCACTATTTTTAGACAACATGATTGTGAACCTAGGAAAATTAAAAAGAATTGACAAACTGTTCAAATCAATCAGCAATTTAACACAGTCACAAGGCACAGGATCAATGTAAAACAATCTATTGACATAAGATTGATATAAAAACTGACTTGCTTTCTACCAATCATAATAAAATTTAAAGAAAATTTAATATGTAGTAGTGTTGATGAAAATATCCCAAACTCTCTAAAATATTCTAAGATGGTTCATTCTTGAGCTAAACTTGAGGACTTAAGCCTGGAACATCCATTCTCAGGAGGTCCTGGGAAAGTATGTCCACTGTGGCCAAATGGTAGCTTGGTTATATACACTTTTAGGGCAGCAACAGTTACAAAAAATGTAAATCAATACATGTGAGGTTTTTATTTGGCCCAGGAAGGAGAGACATTTCCAAGCAGGGGACTTGCAGGTCATAGGTGGATTCAAAGATTTCTTGACTGGTAATGTATAGTTCTTATCAGGAGACAAGATGTTTTGCTGAGACAAAGGGAGGAAAGACTCTGGCTTTGTTGATATGTCGATGAAGTCCTATGTGTGACAGACTCCAGGGAGGATAGATAAATGTCTTACAAGGTTCCCTGAGTCTAGGAATCCACAAAAGTTTTTCAGGGCCATAATCCTTCTTTATTGGTTATGTTATGTTATGGTTGGAAAGCAGACTTTAGGATATAGAGTAATAGGGTAATAAAACTCTGTTTGGTGAGTCCTTATCAGGCAGTGACTCCCCAACCTTTAGTTGGATAAGAGTAAGAAAGGTCAGATTTAGTCCTCAGTGGCATTCATTAAAAATGTCTAAGAATAAGCCAGGCTCGGTGGCTCAGCCTGTAATCCCGCGCCTTTGGGAGGCTGAGGTGAGTGGATTGCCTGAGCCCGCGGGTTCGAGACCTACCTGGGCAGCGAGACCTTATCTCTACAATAAATCAAAAAATCAGCCGGGTATGGTAGCGCACGCCTGTAATTCCGGCTACTCGGAAGGCTGAGGCAGAAGGATCGCCGGAGCCCAGCAGGTTGAGGCTGCGGTGGCCGGGAGCAGCCACTGCACTCCAGTCTGGGCGACAGAGTGAGACTCCAACTCAAAAAAAAAAAAGTCTAGGAATAAATCTAATGGAAAAAACTTCTATACTGAACATTATAAAACATTAGGAAAAATATGTGCAGGATTTTTTGAAGAATAGTATTTATAATAAGAAAAACTGGAAACTTCTCTAATGCTCATCAACATTAGAATATTTAAGTACTGTGGGGTACTTAAACATAATGGAATGCTGCATAGCGATAAGAATGAATGAACTACAACTGGTTAATACAGTATGGATGAATCTCAGGAGCATAACATATAATTCCAGTTATATGTAGTCCAAAGCCAGGCAACTAATCTTTGATGTTAGAAGCCAGGGTAGTAATGACTTCTGGGAATAACGTCTGGAAGGAACTTCTGTGTTCTTTCCAGACATTATGGTACGTCTCCTGACCAGTCCCTGAATGAGCAGTAATGCTCCATTACCATGGCTGGCAAGGGTTGGAATTGGCAATGTTTTCACACAGGGTATTTGTGTGGGTGTGTTCAATTTGTGGAAATTCATCTAGCTGTGCACTTGTAATATGTACACTTTTTATATGTCTACTATATATTAATAAAAGTTCTCTGAAAGAGTTGTTAAATTTTTATCTGCATGTTAGGCCAGAATCCCAGTAGGGCTTACAAAATGCTAGGTCAGAGCAGACAGGGGGTCTGCAATCCAGTGTTGTGCAGAAGATGCAAAGAATTGCACAGAAGTTAGACGGGAAAATAGTTTATTTAAAAAGTAAATTAAGCCGGGCTTGGTGGCTCAGCCTGTAATCCCGCGCCTTTGGGAGGCTGAGGTGAGTGGATTGCCTGAGCCCGCGGGTTCAAGACCCGCCTGGGCAGCGAGACCTCATCTCTACAAAAAATAAAAAAAACAGCTGGGCTTGGTAGCGCATGCCTGTAATTCCAGCTACTGGGAAGGCTGAGGCGGAAGGATCGCCAGAGCCCAGCAGGCAAGGCTGCGGTGGCCGGAAGCGGCCACTGCACTCCAGTCTGGGTGACGGAGTGAGACTCCAACTCAAAAAAAAAAAAAAAAAAAGAAAGTAAATTAGAGAGAGAGAGGAGATTCACCTCCCCAAGCTAGTAGAGGGGGCCAAAGCTAGGAAAACGTGGCAACCATAGCTCAAAGAGCCACATGGCCAGACCAGAGCTTAGCAAAGCAATGGCAAATGGCTGCTTGAGGTTGAATGCTTTCAAACCTTCCCTTTGATGGGGGCAGGTTGTTAAGGCGATGATTGGGTGGTGGTCAATGTTTCACATTATGAAGGGGCAGGTGAGCACAGGTACTGATGTCAGGTGATAAATGACAAACAGGTGGACTAGTAACATAACTGCTGCCATGTTGATGGGGACTATGTCACAAAGATCACAAAGGGCTGATTAGGTTAATTTGTTTCTTATGCAAATGATTGGAATAGAAAAGCTAATTAGTATAAAATAAGCTGGGGAGGGGTTGTAAAACAATTATCAATAGCTACCTCTGAGGAACTGGTGCTGTCTTAGGTGGGCAAGCAAGATAATATTAAGAGAATGTGACAGAACTAGACCGTGTTAAAATGGCTGTTCTTTGGCTATATTTACTCCATTATGTCCCTTCTATGCAGATAGTAGCTTATATATGCAGGTAGTAGCTTACCATTGGGTATATGTGTTCTTTCGAGTCAGTCAGTTAGATTGGACTGTCATTTGACACTACTGCATATGTGACCATGCATTGATGCCAGGTGAAGTATGGTGCAAAACTTGTGGGCCCATTAACTTGACCCTAAAATGATTTTCAGAGTGGCCAGCAAAGTTTTCAAACAGAGTGTGTTAGTGAGATGTGAAGGAAAGAGGAAGTTTCATGCCATAAAGACCTGACACTGACTAGTCTTTCGAAAAGAAAGACTGTGCTTTTGCTCTTAATTAAAAACTAGATGTATTTTCACAATAATTGGTATGCTAAAGAGGGTGGAGTACAGGTAACCTCACCAGAGAGGTTGCCATCTCTCTACTTCTGATGGGAAGAGAGGTAGTGTTTTTCTGGAACATGTATTTTGCCTTTGTAGGAGACTTGCCAGACTTTGAATACACAAGTTCATGAACTAATAGGTGGTTTTATTAACATTTCTGTGGCTTTGATCAGTTAAGGGTTGGGGTTGAATCCTTTACCTTTGACAGGGAACCTGAAGGATCTTTAATGATTATTATGGTAAACTGTGAGGTAAAATGTTGGGCTGTCCTATTACATCTGATGGGATTTTCTTTTGATTGGCCAAGAAGGTGATAGACTAGAGGGTCCATGTACCAGCCTGGCCTACAGTAAAGATGCAATAAGAAAAATGTCTGAATGCTTCCTAAAACCTGCCTACAAGAAATGTATCTATCTATGCCTAACCTGTGCTACCATGCCTCAATGTAACCTTGCCCATCCAACCAGGGTACATGTTTGAACTACCTCCTCATCTGAGAGGTGGGATAATATTATCTTTGTTTAATAGATAATTAATATTGGCATATCGATGTTATGGAGGATATGTGCATTTCCTACCCTTTAGGGGACAATATGTATATGTGTGTTAAAAAATTATGTACACACACACGCACAGACACACAGTGTATCTGTGATTAAAAGCAACAACTCTGGTATGAATTTTAAATTACAACTCTTGATTAGATTAAAAATGATCTATCTACAAGTGCAATGTTGTCTCTAAATATATGCTTACAGTTTACATTTATATACCTAAGTAAAAGTATATATTTATGTGGATATGTTCACATATAGAACAAAATTCACTGGAGACTTTTTACAATGAGATTGTGCCTATATATTTTTTCCCCTCTGAAAGCTATTATGTAAAATAAAACATATGATTAGTTGCATTTAGGTTGTTATAGATGATAGGTTGGAACCTAATAATGATTTTTCTCCCTTTGTAGCTTGTCAGATTTAATCAGTAGGTAATCAGACATTGATGGAAAATGAAATACAAAATTATGCTTTGCACTTCCATATTTGCATGCATCAGTCTGAAGGCCTGAGCCATTTTATAGCCCAAAATAACACAAATGACTTTAATTTCCATTCACGTAGTCATTCACATATTCATTTATTTAAATATCTGTTTAGAACTGACTAATTTCATCTGCTATTCTAGGCACTGGTCACGACAGTGGATAAAACAAAGGTCCCTGTCTTATAGTCTAGGTGGAAGAGACAGTAAATAACCTGTGTAGTAGAAATATGTCTGATGTTGACATAAACAGTAAGGGGTTAGGACATGTGAGATGAGGTTGCTGTGAGCAAGGTGATTGGGAAGACCTTTCTTTTTATGATGATATTTGAGCAAAGACTTGAAGGAATGAAGGGAGAGTCAATCGAGTGTGTAGGGGATGAGCATTCTCTACCTGATCAACTGAATGCTCCATTCTCAATTCAAAATCAAATTACCCAAAATAATTTTAAATATATCTCTATTTCTGTGGGACTGATTGTGTTTCATTTTGTTTTGTTTTATTTATGTGTATTTGGATTCAACCAAAATGGCTTTTCCTATTGCTGAAATCAAAGCACTGATTTATATAACTTGTTCTAAGTGTTGAAGTTCTGGAATTAAGTATTTCTAGTTCCAGCTCTTTTCAAAGTTTTTGCTTTCTTTTCAAATATATTTACATACATGAATAAGATTCACTTTTTTTTTTCCAGAAAGACAAGGTATCATATCATTTTAGGATATTGAAATGTCAGATGTTAATGATTATGTTCCTTTTTTTTTCTTTGAAAGGCAAAACATACTAAATGATTCATAAAGCATGTATGCTAATTGCAAGTGTATGTTTAAGTTAAATGTAATCTTGTTATGACTTTCTAGTCTAACAAGTACAGCTCTTATTTCAGCAAGTACACCTCTTTCAGTTTGGTGAGTTCTGGGTTCTTGTGGGGGAGCCCCCAAGAAATGTTACAGCTCTTATTGTTACAGCTCTTTTTGTTTGGTTAGCTCTTTTAGTTTGAACTGAGAAGAATAAGGTGCATGGACCCTGAAGAGTTAGTAAGTTGGTTTGTTAAGCACAGAAAAGCTCTTGGCAGCGATAGGGGACCCAAAAGTGGGTTGCCGGCAATGTGGCTGAGTTCAAGGGTATTTATGGGATGGAAATAGGGAAGTGCATGCTGATTGATTGGCAGGTGGACTTGAAAATGCACCAATCAGAAAGAGGCACAATAGTGCAAAGGACCAATCGGGAGAAGACAGGATGAGGGTCAACTGGGAGAAAGCATGCCAGAAGGAGGCAGGAGTTCTCATTCCGGTCCATGGACTCCATCCAGAACCTGCAGTTTAGTCCTTAAGACACCAGACCATTCCTAGTTTGAGGAAGTTCCACTCGGAACCCACCCTAACTGTCTGCCTGATCAGTTTCTTCCTTCCTCCTCTCTCAATGTGAAAAGAGATATTTTTAGGTTAATTTTTCAACGAGTTCAGAACTCGAGTTTTTAATATTTCTCAATATTCTAACCTAAATCAATAGATGATTTCTAAAAAAGTTGTGTATCCTGTGACATGAGCTGGAATTTTCCTCAGAGCGTTTTAGAGTGTGCAGTATCTTTAGACCCTTTTAATTTGATTTCTCCATGTTAGGAAGGTGGTATGGAGGAAGTAGGGTGCCCTGCAGAGCTAGAGCTGACAGCCTGTATCTGCAGACCCCGAAAGCAATGCCCTTTTCTATTTCCTAGGTCAGTTGTAGGTTGCATTTTGCCCATAGCATAAAGGAACAGCTTACGTCTTGCTTATTTTGTAAATATGAAATGCCTCACACATGTTGAGTTTGTTGACAACTAAGTCTGGGTCTCGTGTTGGTTTTTTTGTTTGCCCTGTGCCCATTCCATGTTCATTGACAGCTCTTTGGGTTACCAGTTAGACATAAGAGATAGCCAGTTCCCTGGATAGTTTTGTGCACTTATCTGACTTTTTGTGAGAGTTTTGGAATTACATGGTGGTTTGGTGAGGAAAAACCTTACTTTTTTTAGAAGACTGAAGTTCTGATCAGTTGACATCTACTGATATTTCTAACTTAGTCCTTTAGGTATGTAGGAGCCTTCTTAGATTCCTATGGAACTAAAAGTTCTCTGTGCTCTTTATCAATCAGTTACCATTCTAGTACCTTCTCTGAACTTTGGCAATTAATAAAAAGTCTATCTAAAGTACAGATATGTTTTCCTTTGGCTAATTTGTCAGTAGTTGTGTTGCTGTGTTAAAGGACATTGCATTTTTTTAATAGATGTTGGTATATGGGTGCTGTATGTTTAGCCAGGTTTATTGAGATAATTTAAAGACAATAATATGCACTAACCAAGCTTGCAATTTGATGAGTGTTTAGTTGTGAAACCACCACCATAATCAGGAGGTGGAACATTTCTATCACCCCAGTTTTCTTGTGCCCCTTGCTGTGAGTTCCCTCACCCGCTCTCAACAGTAGGCAGCCACCATTTTTCTTATGACTCTATAGTTTTGCCTTTTAAAAAATGTTATGTCAATGGAATTATATAGTATGTAACCTTTTGTGTCTGGCTTCTACCACATTGCAAAATGCTTTTGAGATTCAATCATGTTGTCACATGTATCAACCGTTTTTTCCTCTTGAATAGTATTCTGCTGTGTGGCTGTATCTCATTTTGTCTATCCATTCACAAGCTGGTAGACTTTTTTTGTTGATTCTAGCTATTGGATGATGTGAATAAAGATAATATGAACACTCACATACAGATCTTTGTGTTTACATCTGTTTTCATTTTTCTCCAGCAAGTACTTAGGTGTAGGATTGCTGGGCTATATGGTAAGTATGTATTTAACTTTATAAGAAACTGCCTATCTCTATCGTTAAAAAAGGTAAAAGATAACAAGTGTTGGCATAGATGTGGAGAAAAGAACCCTTGTGCACTGTTAGTGGGAATGTAAATTAGTACAGCCATTATGGAAAAAAATATGGAGGTTCCTCAAAAATTTAAAAATAGAACTACCTTGTGAACCAGCAATTCCACTTCTGGTGGATATATATCCAAAGGAAATAAAATCCATATGTTGAAGAGACATCTGCACTCCCATGTTCATTGCAGCACTGTTTACAGTAGTCAATATATGAAATCAACTTCAATGTCAATCCATGAATGAATGAATAAAGAAAATGCCAAATATATGCCCAATGAAATACTAGTCAGCCTTAAAAACAAAAGAAGGAAATCCTGCCATTTATGACAACATGGGTGAACCCAAAGGACATTATGCTGAGTGAAATAAGCCAGGCACAGAAAGATTAATACCACATGATCTCATTTATATGTGTAATTCAAAAAAGTCACTCACAGAAGCAGAGAGGAGAACGGTGGTTACCAGGTATTGTGGTGGCAGAGGAGGGTGGGAATGGGAGGGTGATTTGGAAGTTATTCAAAGAATACAAAGTTCAGTTAGATAGGAGGGATGATAAGGAATCTGTGGTACAGCATGGTGACCATAGTGAATAATAGTTCATTGTATTCTCGAATTGCTGGGAGTAGATTTTAAATGTTGTCACCACAAAAATAAGTATGTGAGGTGATGCTTATGTTAATTAGCTTGATTTAACCATTCCATAGTATATACATGTTTCAAAACATCACATTGTACCTCATAAACATATACAGTTTTTATTTGTTCGTCTTAAAAATTAATTTTTAAAAACTGCCTTTTTGCTTTTCAGAGTGGCTGTGCCGTTTGGCATTCTTACCAGCAGTGTGTGAATTCCAATTTCTTTGTACTCTCATCAACACTTAGAATTGTCAGTTTGTTTAATTTTAACTATTCTAGTGGCTGTGTAGTGGTGTCTCATTATGGCTTTAATTGTATTGCCCTGAAGACTATTGATGCTGACCTATTCTAATTTGCCAGTTAATAATTGTAGACTATAAAACAACGATTAAACTTTTCAAATTACTGGAGAAAACAAAAACAATGAAGGCCTACTAGAGAAACAAAAACAAAATGTGAAAACTTCATGAAAAAAACAAAGCATACAAGATAACAAATGATCACATTGATAGTAAAAATTTGCCATCACACACAGTAAGGGGAGTAATAAATATAGCTGCATAAAATGAGAGGCTGTTATTTAAGGCAGTTATTGTGGGAGTAATGAGGTTACTGGCATGAACGTACACAGACAGTTGGCCCTGAGTTCCAGGGTTTAGCTGCAATCTCCAAACCATTCCAGGCCTGGCTGTGCATGGTGTCATCTGATGGTCCCTGTAGGATCCAGTGAATGTATAGGTGGAGCTGCCATGGCAGGCTGGGAACTCTGGGACAACGTGAGCATTTCTGTGAATTTCCAGGTTACTTGATGCAGGTATCCAAGTTGGCTACTGGGGGTGTCAGGACCCTCACTTCACCACCCTGAGTCCTGAGGAAAGGTTGCCTACCATGCTCAGCTTGACCTCTCCCTTCCTACACACTCCCTCTCCCTCTAACCAGCACAGAAGGTAAAGACTAAAATGAAAGTTCCTACTGTGGCCCCACCTTAGATCAGAGAAACCAAGATTTGTATATAGAGGGACCGTGGCATTGATTAAAAAAAAAAAATCTGTTAAAAATCTGTTAACTGTTAAAAACCACTGCCTTAAATTGTTTCAGCAGGAAAAGAAAGATAAGGTAAAAATTAATGAGCTATGTTTCCAATTTAAGAAGTTAGAGAAAGGAAAAAAAACCCTCAAGGAAGTGGAAGGAAGGAAATAATAAAGACAAGAGCAGAACTTAATGAAGCATACAGTTCATTAATGCAGTAGGGAAGATGAACAAAACCAACTGATAGGTCTTTCACATGACTGATAAAATTGAAAACACTCAAGAAAGCCTTAAGAGAAAAAGAGAAGGTACAAATAAACAGGTTTAAAAATGAAAATACTGATATAGCAGTGGCTGGAGAGAGAATAAGGGAATATTATAGCAAGATTGTACCAGTAAATTTGAAAACATAGAAAAATAAAGAAACTCAGAAAAATATGGCTTACCAGACTTTTTTTTTTTTTTTTTTTTTGAGTTGGAGTCTCACTCTGTCGCCCAGACTGGAGTGCAGTGGCCGCTGCCGGCCACCGCAGCCTCCACCTGCCGGACTCCGGCGATCCTTCCGCCTCAGCCTTCCGAGTAGCCGGAATTACAGGCATGCGCTACCATGCCCGGCTAATTTTTTGATTTATTGTAGAGGTGAGGTCTCACTGCCCAGGCAGGTCTCGAACCCGCGGGCTCAGGCAATCCACTCACTTCAGCCTCCCAAAGGCGCGGGATTACAGGCTGAGCCACCGAGCCCGGCTCAGACTTTTTTTTTTTGAGTTGGATTCTCACTCTTGTCACCCAGGCAGGAGTGCAGTGACACGTCATGGCCACCGCAGCCTTAACCTGCTGGGCTCAGGCAATCCTTCTGCCTCAGCCTTCCAAGTAGCTGGAACTACAGATGCACACCACCACGCCTGGCTAGTTTTTGTGATATATTGTAAAGACGAGGTCTCACCAAGTTGCCCAGGCTGGTCTCAAACCCCCTGGGCTCAGGCAATCCTTTTGCCTTGGCCTCCCAAAGTGCTGGGATTACAGGCTGAGCTACCTCACTCGGCCTGCTTACCAAACTTCATTCAAGAAGAAGTAAAAAGTATGAATTATATTATAACTAAGCTGACTGTATAATTTATCATCCAAGCCTAGACACTTTTAAAAATTATGCTGGCTTAGCATGTGCAAACCAATGGTGTTCTAGGCTAACCATTAAAGAAATTTAAAAACTTTCCTACAAAGAATGCACAGGCTCAGATGGTTTTACAGGAGAGTTCTATCAGAAGCTCAAAGGCCATATAATTCCAATCTTACACTCATCCGTTTAACAGAACAACATGTAACATTTGCAGTTCGTTATATAAGGTCAGTATAACTTTATACTGAAACTTGCTTAGCACAGTGCATAACAAAAAAATTACAAATCAGTCTTTTATATGAACTTAAACAGCAAACTGAATCTAGTGAAATGTGAAAAAGCAAATGCAATGTGAATATTTAATTTTAAGCCAGTAATCTAAGAATGGTTTAATATTAGAAAATCTATTAAACATCACTACATTGACACATAAAAGGAGAAAAACTTATAACTTCAATTGATGGAAAAAACCATTTGATAAAATTCAACACCCATTTAGGATTGAAAAATCATAAAGAAAGTCTTAGCTTAACAAAAATAGGAGAGTTCCTTAATTTGATAAAGAATAACTTCCAGCAAACCAATGAAAAGCATTACTTCAGAAAATTAGAAATTTCACTTATACTCAAGAGCCTATCTAGTACAGAACATCAATTAAAGGATATAAGAGGTACAGCGATTGTAAAGTAAGAAACAAAACTGTCATTCTTTACAGGTGATATAACCATCTACACAGAAAGCACAAAGAATGTATAGGAAAATTATTAGAAGTAATAAGACAGATTAGTAATTTGGTTGGATATAAGATCAGCATACAAAAAAATTATTATGTTTCCATACCTCCAAAATGTAATTTAAAGATCTCATCTCTATGGTAAATCAAAAATTAGTCGGGCGTGGTAGTGCATGCCTGTAGTTCCAGCTACTTGGAAGACTGAGGCGGAAGGATCACCGGCACCTAGCAGGCGAGACTGTGGTGGCCGGGAGCAGCCACTGCACTCCAGTCTGGGCAACAGAGTGGGACTTCAACACAAAAAAATAAATAAATAAAAATAAAGATGGCTACTATTTGAAATAAAAAATAAAATATCAATAAAACAATGTAAATATGTACGAGGCCCTGTATAAAATGATAGTAGGAAAGACCTAAATAAATGAAAAATATATTTTGTTCAGGGATTGGCAAAAGATATCAGCTTTCTTCCAAATTGGTTTATGGCCTCAGTGGAATTGAAATAAGTATCCCAACAGGATTTTTATTTTTGAAACTTGATTATATGATTCCAAGATTGATATGTAAGAGGAAAGGCCAAATATGGCCAAATTCTTCTAATTAAGACAGCAGAGTTTTAGTCCAAGTATAGTCAAATAAACCAATGGAAGAGAAAGATTGCTCAGAAACACAGCCATACTTGTTCAATGACAGAAATGGCATTTCAGATTGCTGGAGAAGTGATGGAGTGCGGGGGCCGGCCCCGCGAGGGTCGTGGGAAGTGTTGAAGGAGAGACAGATAGGCAATGACGACGATTATATATTGGACACTTGTTTTTTGAAGAGATGACAATTTAATGTTAGTTAATATAGAGTTTTTATACTATTTGTGAAGGGGCAAACAAAGAAAATTTTTTTATATACATATCTTTTAAAAGTTACCAGTTAGTGGTCTTAGTAGCAAACAAACCAAGATTCCCAGTGGCTTTAGTAGCAAATAAGCCAGGAATCTCATAGGCATTAGACAAGTCCTATTCATAAAGCCAACAATGACACTCTCAGTCCAATGTCCCAAATTACAAATGTTTCAAGAAAGTTTTTTTAAGTGTATATTTTTTTATGTGTCAGGAATATTTTTATCTTAGGTTCTTGTGTTCTTCAGAGTCCTGTGATCGCCTCCCTTGTCCAGATGTCCTCGTTACTTTTCTCTTATCTTGTAGTGCTTGTTTCTAAAGAGAACTCAAAAGAAGCTTTTAGTAATGTTTCTCAGGCCCCTCAAGGTTACTTTCTGTTTTAGCTGATCTGTCATAAAAAGTGTCTGATTATTATATTATGACATCAGTGAAAACCTACTCTATAAATGTTAACTTAGAGTTTTAAGTTTATATTTTTAACTATAGAATTAAGTAAAAACCTTAACATTAATCTTTATCCGAAGTCAGTGAAAACAGTGTTATAAGTCACCTACATAACTCCTAGATAAGTGTTAGAACTTATAATGAATTTATAATGAACCTATAATAAACTTGTGCTTCTAAAAAATCCTTATGTCTAAACACTAAACTGTATAGTCCTAAATCAAATAAGGAGTGGATATATTCATATCATTTATTACTTAAGCAATGTCTAGTAACTTACAACCAAGTGAAATAAAGCATTCTTGATGTGCTTCAGAGTTTAACCCTTGCATATGTTAGAAAAGGCCAAGTGGCATAGTGGGAAAAATAAACCATGATGTTTTCAGGTTAACTGTGAGTACTTCACATAAACATGCCATTTTCTTCTTCCACGACTGCACAGAATTCATCGGCGGTATCAAACAGCAAAGGTGAAGGACAGAAGGGCCTCAGCTTCCTGGGCTCGCCCTGCGGCCCGGGGTCTTCGGCCCACCCGGACCCTGTCAATCAGGTGGACCTCTAAGGCTGGCTCCCAACAATGGAGTACTCAATAAATGGCTCTGGAATAATTATTTCTCACTATGAGAAAAAATGAAATTGGCCTTCTACTTTATACCATTCACAAAACCATGTCCTGATTCTTTATATATTTAAATATGAAAGATTAAACTTTAAAACTTTTAGAAGAAAATGTAAGCTAATGTCTTTATGACTTCAAGATAAAGATTTTTTAAATGCTAGTCACAAAAGAAAAGATTGGTAAATTTGAGTTACTTTCAATTTTAAAAAATCTTTTCATAAAAAGACAGTATGTGGAAAGTGAAAACACAAGGCACAAACCTGTATATATGAAGAATTTCCTCAATTTAATAAGAATTTTAAAAGACAACCTAATAGAAAATTAAGCAAAAAAAAAGAAAAAAGAAAAAAAAGAATTGATATTACTGAAGAGATAGCATAAATGGCAAATGAATATGGAAAAAAGCCCAACCTTTTTAAAAGTCAGGAACTAGAAATTAAGACCTCAATGAGATACCATATTTATGCTATTAAATTTGCTTTATATTGGTGGTGAATTTATGGATCTAAGTGAACGTTGTAATGGAAGTATACATTGATAGCATTGTCGTTGACAACAGTTTAGCACTATCTTGTGAAGCTGAACATTTGTTATCCTATGATTGAACAATTCCTTTCCTACAAATATACCCTAGATAAATGCTTGCATATATGAGTAGAGAGAAATGTACACAAATATTCATAGCAGCCTGAAAAGGGCACAAATGAACACCAGTAGGAGAATGGGTACATAAATGTGCTAACCTCAAACTCTAGAATATTTTCCAGCAGTGAAAATGAATGAATCAATGCTATATGCAACTACATGGATACATTTTAGAAACAAAATATTGAGTGAGAACAAACTACAGAATTCTACATGCAGTATGATAACCAATTTTATAACACTCAGCAACAAAATTAAATAATATTTTTAGAGATAAAGGCAAATAATCCCGTGAAAGCAAAAGCAAGGGAATAAAATACTCAAAATTCAGAATAGTGGATATATCTAGGAGAATTATCTAGAGATGTTAAATGGAGTTGGTGATACTTAATTCTTAAGTTGAGTACATTTATGGGTTTTCATTTTATCATTATGCTTCATAATTTACTTATATTGCTGCCAGTACTCTTTTGATTATATCAAATACCACAAAACATTAATAAAACAAAATCATAACTACAATTGCAGATTATTTAGAAAATAATGACTCAGGGTAAACTATATGTCACACTTTATGTGTTTTCAGTTAAACACCTCTCAAAGATTATAGATTTGAGTTATTTTTATTAACAAATAAGAAAAGTTAAGATAACTTGATCAAATATACAACTCAGGAAGTTCAAATGAAAGTAGGAACAGAATTAAATAAGTATAAGCTGAAAGTAAAATTAGATAGCAGGGCACATTTCGGAATTTAACCCTTTTGCATAGGCAGATAGGGCTACATAACAAAGTCAGACAACTGCAAAACGCCCAGCAGACCTTCAGCTGGAGTTGCTTCTGTGGGGTTTTGAATCCCCCTGTGGGAAAACATGGGTGTGTGGACTGGAAATTTTGACCCTTCAGTCTGGGGAATGATGGGCAGTACTCCAGTGGTGGACTTCTAGGCAGGGAATTTCTGTCCACAAATCTCATTCTTTACCCCAGTGTGCCATACACGTTATCATTTCCCCCCGGATTGTTCCATTTTGTTAAGTTTAACGTTGACAAGTCTTTGTGTAACTGATACATTAATTAAAATGTCAGTACACAGTTTTTGCTAGAGAGTTAAAGTCAAAAATAAAATTGAATGAGAAAAAAACACTTAAGTTTATGTAGAAGTTGATGCTTAATTTTTCACTCTTTTCATTTTGCAGTAGGTTATATACAGGCCATGAACCCACCATATATTTTGTATCAGTCAACAAACATTCGCCCAAGATGGTTGGTCCTCAGCACCCTACACATAGGAAAGAAGTCACTGACAGGAAATATTAGGATTCTGTTGTGGTACTTTGAGGTGTTATAAGTATGTAATTCAGACTTTTCTGTTCATTATAGTCAACTCTTGATTGCCCAGACTAGTATAAAAGGAAAGTGGATGGGTGGGAAGGGGAGCGTCTAGTCAGAGATCACAAGCAAGACACTCTTTATTTCATCAGAGTATCTTTATATTGGTGTTCTTCATGAGATTTCCTAGTGCAAGAGTGTTCATCCATAAAAAATACTTTAGGAAAACCAGTGTCCTACTGTACTTTGCTTATGAGAATTGAGTTCCTAGTTAATAAAAGTACTGGTGAGAGAATGAATGAATGAAGTTGACACGTAGTCCGTGTTTGGTCTTTTTAGGTTTGTCTTTTCTAGACATTTCACACAAATTGGTTATCTTCCCCTAAATTCTTTAGGTGAGAATTTATAGACTTTGGAACTTTTTTCATTTCTAGCATTTAAAATGACAGATTTCTTTCCAAGCACTGTTGTATTTTTATTATCATTTCTTTTTAAATATTTTCTTATTTCCCTTGTGATTTCTTCTTTGACCTATGATTATTTTAGAAGTATGTTCTTTAATTTTCAAACATTTGGGGATTTTCTAGATTCTTTATTGTTAATGATTTCTAATTTACTTTCAGTTATGTTGAAAGAACATACTCTTAAATATTTGTTTTTTGGAATTTATTGAAAATTATTATCTTAGCCTGGCACGTGGTCTCTTGGGGAAGGTTTCATGTGTACTTGGAAAGAATGTGTATTCTGCATTTGTTAGCCATGGTAGTCTATAAAAATCATTGACATCAAGGTGGTTGATAGTGCTGTACAGATTTTATATTGTTGATTTTCTGTGCTGATTTGTTTTAGTGTTTCTGTCACAAGGAAAAAGTGTTAAAATTGTCAGTTATGACTGAGTTTGTCTGTTTATCTGATTATTTGCATCAGTTTTGATTATGTATTTTTTTTTTAGAGATGGGGTCTTGCCTGTGTAGCACAGGGTGGAATGCAGTGGCTATTCGTGGACATGATCCTCTCACCTCAGCCTCCTGAGTAGCTGCAACTGCAGGTTCATGTCACCACACCCAGCTGCTTTACATATTTTGAAGTTCTGTTATTGAGTGGTCTTATATTTAATGTGTTCCTGTTGAATCGACACATATCAATACGGAATGCTCTTTTTCTATTTCTGATACAATAGATTTGATTTTCAGAAACTTGACTATTAACATGCCTAGGTGTGGTCATATTTGTAATTTTTCTGTTTGGAGTTTGCTAAGCTCCTTCAATTTGTAGGCATATATTTTTGTTTTACCTGATTTGGAAAACTATGAGACATTAGTTCTTAAAATATTTTTTCTCCCCCATTCTCTCTCTATTTTCCCTCTAGAGCACCAATTAGATATATGCATATTATATATATTACTCTGTTTTGTATGGCCTAGCAGATCTCTGAATCTTATTTTTTTCTCTCTGGGCTGGGTAATTTCTATAGGTCCTCTGACCTTTTTTCTGCCATTTGTAGTCTGCTCTTCTTAACTAGTGAATGTTCATTTCAGATAATGTAATAATTTTTAGTTTGGTTTAGAATTTTTATTCTTAAAGAGTTATAAACCATTAATTCATTATGACCATATTTTAATGTCTTTTAACATATTATCATTAGCAGCTTTAAAAACCTAGGTTTCCCATCCAAGTACTAACAAGGCCCGACCCTGCTTAGCTTCTGAGATCAGACAAGATCAGGCACATTCAGGGTGGTATGGCTGCTTGGAGGAAGGGACATACCTCATCCACAAGGATACCTGCATGATCAATGTTTATATACCTAACCCAGAGTTGTACCCCACATCTTTATAATAAATAAATAAATAAATAAATAAATAAATAAATAAAAAAAACCTAGGCTATCTTGGTGTCTCTATTTAATATATCCTTTATTGGTAATGAGTTACATTTCCCAGCTTCTTAGCATGTATAATTGTTTTATTGCATCGTAGCAGTTCTGGAGGCTATATTGTCAATCTGAATTTTTTTTGTCTTCCTTTAGAGAATGTTGAATTTTTTTTTCCTGGCTGTTATTTATTTTATTGGTGGCTCAGCTTGATTATCTCAAGGCTTGTTTCGAATTTTTGTTACCCTGAGCCTATTAGTAAGGTGTGGCTTCTCTTGGGTCTCAGTTGGATACTCAGAGTGTTTAGCTCGATCCCTTCACTTTGGATTGGCAGAATTCTTATCTCCCAGCTCTGCAATCTTCAGTCTCTCTATTCAATTCACAGCTTGCTGTTCTCTCTCACACCTCCTGGAGTCTCTTCCTAATGCCAAAGACTCGAGGGTACTACTCTGCAGATTTCTGAAGCTCTTTTTCTGAGCAGCTCTACTCTCTTTATTACTCTACCAGGAAAACTCTAGATCTCTCTGCAAACTCTAACTCCCATATCCTCCTCCTCCTTAGCAAAGTAATACTGCCATCCTTTGCTTGGGTTGTGCTTCCTTGTGCCTTTGTCTGAAAAGTTCCTCCAGACAAAATATTGGGGTTCTCAGAGCCATTTATATTTTCCTCTCTTTGTACATTTCTTTTGCTCATTTTTCTACTATGTTTTTCGGTGTTTTCTTATTGGTCTGACAGTGTTCTTTACAAATAAGTAAAAAAATTGACCTCTGTTCTTTACAAATAATAAAAAATACATTATGTAAATATTTATCACCTTTTACACTTTTGATCTCAATGTATTTTATACAGAAATATGATATTTTTATTAAATACTATTTATACATTTTTTAATGGCTTCTGGCTTTTGTGATATGAATGCTTTCTCAACTTTACATTTTAAAAATTATCCTTTTTTCTTTTAATTTTATGGATTCAATTTTGATTATTAAATTATTGATCCAACTGGAATTTGTTTTGTGATATGTTGTGAGAGGAAAATTTGTTATTTTATGACTACTCAGTAGTACCAATGCTGCTAACTGAATATTTCATCTTTTCTCCATTGAGCAGAAGTGCCAAGTTTTTGTACTAAGTTTCTGCATATTTTTGTATAGACTTTAGACCTCTTTACTTTTCCCCCTTTATTTGTCTACTCATGTGCAATGCCAAATTCTTTTAGTTTTTGTAGTATTGTTATGTATTTAAATATGGTTGGGATAGTTTCTGCTTCCAGTGACTTTACCTTTTCTAACAGTTTCCCTGCTTTTTTATTTCTTTATTTTTCTACAGTAACTTTGTAATTAGCTTGTCTAGTTTGAAAAAAACATGTTGACTGCTTACTTTGTTGCAATTACTTTGAATTCATAGGCTAATTTAGACATTGACAGAAGAATTGACTTTTTTTTAAGATATTGAACTTTTCTATACAAAAATATGGCATATTTCTTCATTTGTTAAGGCTATCTGCTTCTCTCTTTCTCAATAATGTTTTAAGTATTTCTTTGTGTAGACCTTGAAGAGTTCTTGTTAAATTTATTCTCATATCTTTTTCTGTTGTTATTCAGAGTTACTAATTTTGCCATTTCAGAGAAATGGCCAAAGGGCCACAGTCAGGATTGGGAAACAGACATTTGGGTTGAGAGGGAAGACATAGTGTTGCCACCAGTTTCAAATCACAGGTACAGGAAAATACTTAATACCTTTGGTCTATTTCTGAAGATGTCAATTTGGGAGTCCTGCCTCTGAATTGGGTTAAAATTAAAGTTGGGAAAGGAAAAATTCATATGTGATAATAATCCTAGTCATACCCTGTGTGTTACTATTAATACTCTATTAATGTTTGATTTGTGGGAGGTGACATTTGAGGGACAGTTTTCCTGGAATAAGATGATTTGGGTAACTAATTCACAGGAAAACTTGTGTCTACTGGATCTTAGGGTGTATTAGTGCTGACTTCATTTAAAACATAGCAAAGTAGTTGCATTTCCTACACAAAAAAAATTTTTGCAGATAGTGCCCAGAGAGATGAAGCTTAGGGAGAAAGCATTCTTTCCTACCCAAATGGGAGTCATAAGGAGAAAAGATTTTTGCAGGAAGGGGGATGGTGCTGCTCTTTGGCTCATTGGGCTGTTAATAGGATTTGGCTCCATTACTAGAGGATTGTAAGCCCTGGGCCAAGCAAGAGAATGAAAGTATGAGTTAGATCACACACCCTGCATCTGGATACTCCCAGTCTTCAGAAGACCCCATTGTACTTGATAGAGAATTTATATTAAAGGATTTATATTACTCGTTAGTGATGAGCAACAGAGAACCCAATAGGACAATGAGGAATAAGCCGATGTTGAGAATAGATGATCCAATGCTGAAGTGTCTGTCAGTGAAGTATCTTTAAAAAATTCGAATCATGACTTTAATTGCAGAAAAATATAAAAAGGGATAGGATGGTATTTTCAGGGGGCACCAAGGCCAACTGAATGTTTCCTTAGGAATTGAGAAATTGGCATATTTGAAAAAAGACAGACAAAAAGAAGAGATGAAGGAAACTTACATGAAAGTGGCTAACTCGGACAGGGAGTGGCTGGAGGAGGCAGAGGGATCGAGATGAAGCCTGAGTGAAAGGGTTGGCTCCTGAGAAGGAATGAAATCCCTCTTGCTCCGAGACTTCTAGCAACAACGACTGGAGTATGTCATTTTCTCAGCTTCATTTTCTGTATCCTTGATTTTGACATCGTGCCCCTGTGCCAAAGCCATCCCATTTAGTCAAGCAAAGCCAGCACTTTAATGCCCCACAATTGGCCAAGCAGTACTTATTTTCTTGGTATCAAGTTTTCTCACAGCTAAGACCATTGAAACTTTCTTCAAAGTGGAACAAATCTTACAAAAGTGTCAGAATGTAATAAGCGTTTCACTTGGTGTTACAGAGACTCAAGCTGAACCCTGAACAGAGGAAGCCTTAGTCACTGTTAGCAAATTGGTAAGTTTCAGGCCACAATTTAAAAATGCTTAAAGTACTTTCAGTCATTCTTCTTTTTAGTTCTTTACAGTATGTAAAATATCTATATATTTTCCAATCACAAAAGTAATACATACTCATTATAAAAAATTAAATAATGCTGAAGTATATGAAGTTAAAAGTAAACTCACCCCCAGAGGTGACCTGGATTATCTGTGTGGGTAGAGTTTACCAAGCAGAACTAGGTAGTGAGGAAGAATCCAGGTCTTGAGTTAGCTTGACTGGGTTATATCTTTTCGTAATGTGTCATATTCTTCCTTATGTAGATTTCACATTTCTGAACAATTTGCTCCTGAAGAAGTAGTTTAAGTTGTAAGTTAGCTATGAAAGGGATTTTTAAAGTATATATTTCTACTGGACTGACTTCCACCTCTCTGGATGGTCTCCATTTTTTCATCTGCAAGGTGGTAGGAATAATGACTGAGTGGCCATGGAAGTTAATGTAAGATAATTTGTGTAAAATAGCACAGTGACTTAAAAATAGAAAGTATTCAATTAAAAAATTACTCTCAAATGCCTATAATATGTATGCTAAAAGCTAAATTTGGATTATTCTCTATGTACTCTTTTCTAACTTGATTTTCAAGTTAGTTCTGTCATAGATATATTTCTGTGTCTGTACATGTAGTTCTACTTCATCTTTTATGATTCCCAATCTCATCATTCCTTTCCCTCTCTAAGTAGGCTTCTTTAATTGTTAAGATGAGTGTTCTTCATAGATTTATTGATCATTTGTATTTATTTGGTAAACAGCTGTCCCTTATTCTTTGTTCGTGAATAACTGCAGTATTTGTCTTTTTCTTAGTGATTTATAAGAGTTTTTTGTATATTAGGGATAGATACACATTTTATGTAACTTGCTAAAAATATGAGTTATTGTTATTGAGTTCTTTGTTATGTAGTAATTCTGAACTTTTTTATTGTCAAATCTATCAATATTTTCTGTTATGCTTTCTGGTAACCTTTCCCACTCAAGGGCTTGTATTCATATTTAAAGCTTTAATCTGGTCAGGACTTGTTTTTATTAATAATAATGTAGGTATTTATTCTTATTTTTTCTTAATAGTTAGGAACTATTTATTCTTCCTAAAATTTGAAATTCATATTTTTTATATCTCTGTTTATATTAGAGTTCAATATTTATATTCCAAATTCCTATTATCTATATCTGGACTCTGTCTTATCCTATTGGTATAGGTCTTAACTTCTGTATTGGTATTACAATATTTTAATTATTGTAATGTTGTTGGAATATATTTTGATATTTGATAGGGCTAATACTTAGTCTCTTTTTCAAAACATACCTGACTATTCTTATGCATTTATATTTTCAAATTAACTTTAAAATCAATTTATTTTGTTCCCCCAAAATTCCAGTAAGATTTTGATTACTAATATGAATTACATGCCAATTTGGATTGTATTTGTATATTCAGATGCTTTCAGTTGAAGGTCTTGTACCTTTCCACTTATTCAGATCTTTTTACATCTTTCTGTAATAAGTTATATTTTTCTTTCCATAGTTTTTACATTTCTGATCAAATTGCTTCATAAGAAGTAGTTTGAGTTATAGTTTAGTTATGAAAGAGATCTTTAAATTATATATTTCAACTGGATATTGTCAATATTAAGAAAATCTTCATACAATGATTGGTAACAGTTTTTTTCTCATTTATTCTGAGTTCACAATCACATCATCTATAAATAATGATAATTTTAACTATTTGTTCCTGATATTTTCAGGTTCTTTTCTTTTCTTTTTTATTGCCTTGGCTAGATTATCCAACAAAATTTGAATAAAACTTTGGATCGTAGGTATCTTTTCTTGTTTCCGTCTTTAATGTGTATGCTTCTGATGTTTTGCTTGAGAGGTATATATGCAAATGGACATTGGCCAGAATATATATGAAACTAGAATGTTGATCCACAATCTCTGCAGCAGTTGGCCCAAATTGTTCAGGACTTGGTCAATAATTGCCAGCATGCCTGATTGTTACCCCTACTTCAAAATCAGGACCAGTCACACAGAAAGTCAAATAAGCTCTCCAAACCAATAGCATAAGATGCCCTACTTCATTGGACTATACAAGTCCAACTTCCTCATGCTAATGATCTCCAATCAGGGCACACCTAAAGTCTTCTCTTTTTTCCACTGTAAAGCTCTCCCACTCCTTTGCCTGCCTTTGGGTCACTGCCAAATGCAGGTAGATAACTGACTCTTGCAATAGCAAGCTCTGAATAGCCTCTGCTTGTTCTCATTGGGTGACCTTTGTTTATTTCTGCATACTTTAAGTATAATGTTCATTAATACATTTTCTAATGGTTAATCAACGATACATTTCTAGAATGAGTTCTTCTTTGCTCATGTCAGTTACTTAGCACATGTTTCCTGAATACCTACTATGGAGCGTGGACTGTGCAACCCAAATGGATATGTTTCCTGCTCTTGGGGAATTGTATGGTCTAGTAGGAACATTCATCATGGACATTCATCAGATAAGTGCACACATTTAATTGTGGGGCAAAAGGAGAAAAGCTCCAGGAATCTGAAAAGGAATGGCCAGGGACGAAACTCGGAAGGGTGAGGTGTCCAGCAAGCCAAGGAAAGACAGGGTATCCAAAAGGTTGACTGTGTCAAAAGCCATCCTGAGGTCAAGTGCAAAGAGATAAGGAATTAATATTATGCTCTTTTACATTTAACCATGTTTTCTTATTTATTTTCCTTTATGATTGTCTCTGCCAGCTTCATCTTTTACATTCATATTTAAGTGAGCATTTAGAAGTCCCCTATAACTTGAATTGATTTCCAGTGTGACTTCAATTTTTTTTAGAAATTTGATATGTAAAAGCTGCATATCAAATTCTAATATTTATTTTTCCACCAGAAAACTGAAAATGAAATGTGCTCCCTGCTGATTATTGTCATTTACTTGACAGCACTGGTGTGGAATATCTAATATTGCTCCACATCTCTGCAACATCAGCTAGAATTGGCTCACTCTGAGTGGCACCTGTTAATTAACTACTGCAGAAAGATGTCACTGAAGTAAAAGATTGCCATGCGATAATAAACCTGCTGTGTACAAATGCTAAAATAACTTTCGCAAAATAATATTTTAATGAAACAGATTTGTTTTCAAGGTAGAATTCCTTGGTGCCATAGCAATTTTCTATCTCTTCTCTTTATTTACTTATTTTTAGCCCGTTACATTTCTCTAGTGGCAGGAAAAATTCAACTTTCCATGTGAAGCCCTCTCCCCTACCTTTCTTATCTTTTTCAGTTCCTAATTACATCTTTTAAAACACATCACGGTTTTTTGGCATTCATACTTAATGCTTACTAGATAATCTTATTTTCCTCCTTTTCTCTTTTCAGTCATTTCAGTTATAGAAAAGCAGTCTTGCAAAGTGGGTAACACCACAGACCATGGAACCACATGGCCTTGGTAAAATTGTCTACCCTTTCTGAGCCTCAGTTTCATCATCTGTGAGGTGGAGTTGTTGTGGGGATCTGTTATATATGTTAAAACAGTTATAATAGCACATGGCGCATGGTAAGAGCCGTTTAAGTATTTGCTGTAATTACCATTTCTCTATGCTGGGTTCTCCCAGGGACTAATATTTAGCTTTAGAATGTTGATTTATAAACGATAGTCTTATTCTGCATCTTTATTGAAAGTGTGTAGAAGTAGTTTTTAAATAGAGTTTTAACAGATTTAGAGATGAACAATATAATTCATTTGCCACAATCTGACTTACAAAATATCAGAGCCTCATATATCACATAGTACACCTCATATATCACATGGCACTCCTTCTCCATTTTCAAATATGAAATATAGGCTCAACAGAAAGGTCACTCAGTCAGGTCATGGTGGTGCTGAGACCAAGATATACATCTCTAGGTTCCCAGTCGAGTGTGCCTTCCCCTGCTACCATAATGTAGTTTTCCTCCCATTTTGGATGACCAAAAATGAGCCAGTTCAGAAACTTTCCTCACAAAGCAACGTACTAAATATAGAATGTCTCCTATATTTTCAAATTGGGTTGCCTAAGTTCTTGATCCATCAGTCAGTGCCAGTTTAGAAGTATGTCTTGTTACTAGGAACAGTGACTAGGGACTTTTTGGTAAAGACAAGCCAAAGCAGCTACTTTTGCTCCATGTATTAGTTTCCTATTGCCCTATTAGGAAATCTACGAGCTTAGTGACTTAAAACAACACAGAAATGTGTTCTGTTACAGTTCTGGAGGTCAAAAGTCTAAAGTCAAGGCATTGACAGACCTTTATTCCTTTGTGAGGCTTCTGTTTCCTTGCCTTGAAAAACCAAGCTGAAAAGCTTCTAGAGGCTACCTGCATTCCTTGGTGCTTGGTTCCTCCCTTGCATCACTTCAGTTTCTTTTTTGCCACACGTCTTCTATTAGTCTGATCTCTTGCCATCCTCTGATGAGGACCCTTGTGATTACATAGGGCCCCTTGGATAATCCAGGGTAATTTTCGTATATCGAGATCCTTAACTTAGTCATTTTACAAAGTCCCCTTTGCAGTGTAAGGTTATATGTACAGGATACAGAGATTAGGATGTAGATGTCTTTGAGTGGGATAGGGGATCATTATTCAGCCTGCCACACTCTTCAACCACCATTTAAATTAAAGTTGAGTCTTATAAATTATTAACTCCAGGGAAAACAAAAAGTTTCTCAGGAAAGAAAAAAAACCAATCACTGTTTTCTACATTAGTTAGTTGGGAATAGTTTATGCAGTCATAGCAATATAATCACTAACTGTCATTGGGATCAAAAGTAAGAGATAATGATGAGGGGGTAGGGGGTAGGGGAGGTGGAGACTGCCTGTGAGACAGAGTGGGGAAAGAGAACTGTGGGTTCATATTCTATGGTAGGAAGTCAACAGATAATGCCTAAAACTCAAACAATCTCGAAGTAGCAAAGCAAATGCATTATTTAGAGAGATGGAGGTAAATAAAATCATCAAGTAAAAATAGTTCCCTCTGGGGAAAGGAAGGTAACTTGGGACTTCTGTAAGACTTCTTCTGACTCTGATCAAATTCAAAAAAATTCAAACAATACAGATTAAAGAAAGGGAAGGAGTGGGGGAGATCATGTGTGGAGTCAAGAAAGGAACTTGGAATCTTGATAACTGGAGACTGCTAATCTAGTCCATTAAAAGAAAATGAAAACAGAAATACTCCCAGTTATTGTGTTGGTTAGGACTCTTACCTGCTTGTATCAAAAACTAGCCAAATGAAATGGAGAGTGTCTTAAAATAGGCAAGAAGCAATCCTGGGCCCCAGGTTGGGGGTGGGGGATGGAGGCCCAAGCATGATGCCAAAGCCCCACTTCCTCAGGTCCCTTCTCATTCTTTCTGTAGCCCAGCTCCTGGCTCCTCTATCCTTGAAATGAGACATCACTGCCACTCCCAGTTTTCAAATGTTAAAGTGTATTCTTCAGAAAGATGCCATTCTCTCCTTCCCTGCTCATTTCCTGGAACACTAGAGGAAGGAAACAGCTGACTGTTGTTACCAGGGAGCCAGTCTCTTTGTGCGTAATGGCTGCTGCACAGTAACCAGGTGGTACCTGGACTTTCCAGTTTCTCCTGCTAGGGATTGTTAGCGATATTGTTATGAATTTTATTTTTGAAACAGGATGCTATGCAAAATACTAGATAAACTAAAATAATGACCTATATCTATGTTTTTCAAATGTGTTAAGATATCTCTGTTATATAGGTGACCCTTGAACAATGTGGTAGTAAGGTGTGCCAGTCACCTGCATGGTCAAAAATCTCCATGTAACTTTTGACTCCCCAAAAACTTAACTACTGATAGCCTACTGTTGACCTGAAGCCTTACTGATGATATAAACAGTTGGTTAACACATTTTTGTATGTGATATGTATTATTATTGTATTCTGATAACAAAGCTAGAGACTATATAATCAATAAAGCCAGAGAAAAGAAAATGTTATTAAGAAAGTCATGACTGCAGCCATGGACAGTAGTGAGAGGCAATGGACACAGACCAAGGTGAGACCCAAGGGTATGGGAACACATGGTTGGATTTGGGAGACTTTTTTTTTTTTTTTGAGTCAGAATCTACTCTGTCACCCAGGCTGGAGTGCAGTGGCATACTCACGGCCGCCGCAACCTCAATCTGTTGGGATCAGGAGATCCTCCTGCCTCAGCTTTCCAAGTAGTTGGAACCACAGGCACACACCACCATGCCTGGCTAGTTCATTATTTATTGTAGAGATGAGGTCTCACCAAATTACCCAGGCTGGTCTCAAACCTCTGGGCTCAGGCAATCCTCTCGTCTCAGCCTCCAAAATGCTGGGACTACAGGTGTGAGCCACTGCACCTGGCTTGGGGACTTTTAAAGTTAGAACAACAAACTACTCTTACATTAGATTTATGTTGTGAAAGTGAGGCAGGCTGTGAGGATGACTTTATGGTTTCAAGAAACTTGAGTAACAAGAATCATGATGCTGCCATTTTCTGAACAGAGAAGACAGATGGAAGATTGCTGAACTAAGATTAGGAGTTCGGCTTTCAACAGGTCATGCTGGAGACGTTGTATTAATTGTGGGTTCAAAATAAATTTCCCCAAAACTTAGTGGCTTAAAACAACAATAAAAAAAGGAAAAAAAAAGTCATAAGGAAGAGAAAATATATTTACTATTCATAAAGTATAATTGGATGATCCAAAAGGTCTTCATCCTTGTCTTCACACTGAGTAGGATGAGGAGGAGGAGGATAGAAGAGCGGGAGGGGTAGTTCTTTCTGTCTCAGGGATGGCAGAAGCAGAAGAAAATCACATATAAGTAGACTTGCACAGTTCAAACCCATGTTGTTCAAGAGTCAACTGTATTCTCCAGTGAGAAGAAGTAAGTGATAGCTTATATTCCATGCATAATATATATATGTGTGTTTACAAATATTTCATATACTTAGAATCTGTAGAAAATTTTTATCTCCAGTGAGATTTGAGGGAATGAGATGTAAGTGAAGTTTTCATTATCCTTACAATACTTTCACATACTGATACATACATTTGTATTATTTGAATTTTTACAGAAAATATAAGAAAAAATGAAAAGTAAGAATTTATAATGAGTATATATTGCTTTTACAATAAGAAACCAATGGAAGAAATTGTTACCCCTTTGCATTCCTTACAGGATAAAATCTAGAAGTTATCCTATTCTTCTAATAGAAGTAATTCTGTTAACTCAAAGGTATGAAAATTTACTTTCTAATTTCTGCCAGAAAATGGATGAGTAGTAAACTATTGATCATATATTCTAATGCCTAGGAACATGCTGGGAAGAGAAAACAGGGTGGAGGGACAGGGAAGAAAACCCTCTTGTTAGGGAGTGGTTAGTGGTAGAGGGGATGATCTCTAGCACTGATTCTATTCTTCTAATAGAAGTAATTCTGTCCTTGAGTCTTAGGAATCTGCATGCCACCTCTCTCTACCCTTCTGTCCTGCCTCTTACTGCTGTTCTTCATAGGCCCTGGCTTCTGGCCTTCCTACATTTGCTTGAGTACAGCATGTTCAAATCCTAACTACAAATATTCAATGTTTATTGACTAAACCTACTGTGCTCTTCCTCCTCACTTGTGCCCGTCCAAATCAAGATGTCCTGCAAAGTCCACTTCAAGTTCCTCCTCCGCAAGCTCTTTGCCTGCCTTCCCTCTGGTCACCATCTCCTCTGACCAATAGCATGAACTGGCACTATATTCTGTGATCTAGCTTTATGCTGATATCTTTATATGGGCCCTGAAGGAAAGGGATCATTCCTTAAGTTTTTTGTAGTTCCTTCATTTTTCAGCACTATACAGTTCACATTGTAAATACTCAGCTGTGTTTATATGCCTTTGAGTTAATAGAATTACTTTTGAATTAGTTATAAACAACATTGCATCTTAAGTTTTGGGTATGAAATTAGCATCCACTTCTACTTTTTATATTCTCACTTAGAAAAATTGTTCCAGGTGTATTTGTTTAAATCAATCCTAAGCCACTTTAGCTATCTCTGAGTAATCAAATTGAGTGTATCTTCAGTGCAGAAATCTTTTAAATGTTAAACTTCTTCTTTTAGGGATTTTATAATTGAGTTAATTCTATCCAAAACTTTTTACTTTCAAGTATGTAACTTGGACTTCCTTTTTTTTTTTGAGTTGGAGTCTTACTCTGT
Source organism: Cephalopachus bancanus (assembly GCA_027257055.1). Lineage (NCBI taxonomy): Eukaryota > Metazoa > Chordata > Mammalia > Primates > Tarsiidae > Cephalopachus > Cephalopachus bancanus. The sequence continues at coordinate 8,768,970 of JAPVLO010000021.1, read as the reverse complement.
CACCCAGACTAAAGTGCAGTGGCCACTCTCGGCCACTGCAGCCTCGACCTGCTGGGCTCCGGCGATCCTTCCACCTCAGCCTTCCAAGTAGCTGGAACTACAGGCACGCGCTACCACGCCTGGCTAATTTTTTGATTAGTTGCCAAGTTGCCCAGGCGGGTCTCGAGCCCGCGGGCTCAGGCAATCCACTCACCTCAACCTCCCAAAGGCACAGGATTACAGGCTGAGCCACCGAGCCTGGCTAACTTGGACCTCTTTTTGGCCATGTAGCTAAAATTCAGTCTCTATTTTTTTTTTCCTTTGAGTTAGAGTCTCATTCTGTCGCCCAGGCTGGAGTCCAGTGGCATGCTCACAGCCATCTCATCGTTGAACTGCAGGACTCCAGGGATCCTTCTGCCTCAGCCTTCCAAGTAGCCAGAACTACAGGCGTGTGCTACCACACCCGGCTAATTGTTGATTTATTGTAGAGACGAGGTCTAGCCAAGTTGCCCAGGCTGGCCTTGAACCCACTTTGGCCTCCCAAAGTGCTGGGATTATAGCCTGAGCCACTGAGCTCAGCCCAGAGACTCTTCTTAAACCAGGAAAAGGCAACCCCCCTAGGACAGGTTACCAGAATAAAGTATGAGTACTTGTAATAATTCAATACAATATTCTGTGCTAATAATGAGAGGATCCAGGGACCATCGTGGACTCGGGGGAGACTGGGTTAGTTTAAGATACTCTCATATACAAAGTTTCTTAGGAAAGAAATTAAAAATGAATACTCTGAATACAGTCTCTTCAGGGTTTTGGAAGAAAAAATTTAATTAAAATGTTAACCTCTGCCATATTTAAGAAGGCCAGGCTATGATCCATGAGGTTCTTCCAGATTACAGAGTTCAACGGATTACTTCAGCAGAGCACAGAACTGTGAATTAGCTGATTATGTTCATCAAGCTCAACGTGTATTATGTCACTCCCTGATTAGGGAAGGACAAACTCCCATGGACCCTAGTGCTTGGGCAGGATAAGAGTGAGAGCCTTAGGTGAAGACTCCAAAACTCAGGTCTAAGAGACTGCAGAATTAGGGTGAGGAGTCTCAAATGGGTGAGGAGTCTCAAAACTGGTGAAAGGTGTTGGCCTGGCAGCAATCACAGTGGAGACTCTCGTGGCCTCTTATGTAGCACCTCTGCCAGTGTAGGCGAGCATGTTGGACCCATACTTAACAGGACTGGAGTAGCAGAGGCAAGTCCTATACTGAGATGGCTCATACATTTTTAACCTCAGAGATGTTTGGTCATATTTTCATGTGGGCTCATTTCTGTTTGTGGATGGCTGCTTGTTAACCTTTGGCTAGAGGAGTTGCATGCACTTGGGTGTTACATGGCCACAGTTCACAGATGTCTCCATGTCCAGGAGAGGCATTGCCACCTCACTCTCCAAGTTTTCATGTTGAAAAACAGACCTTTAACTCAGTCAATTTAATGTGACTTCTAGTTTTAATGGTTAAGCATTGATCAGTTGGGGAAAGAATGTTGTCCCCACATTAAATTTCACAGATGTTTTTATATTCCTTGTCCAGATTGTGTGTTTAGACTGACTTTAATGAATCTTAGTGCAAATGACCACGTTTGCATGATGTAATGTAAAATTGCCTAGATGGAGGCCTCTATATAGGGAGGTTACATTTGGATTTAGAGTGTTGTATTCAAATCATTAGAGATAGAAATGTAATGTACTTTCAAAAGGTTGGAAATTCAAAGTTTAGTCTTATATTAGCTCTGTACTCCAACAGATTTTGAGAATGTAATAAGAACACAATGACTGAAGCTGGAAATAGCTTATGTATATTAATATTCCCAAAACATCAAACACTTGAAAATAACTTATGGAGATGACTCCTTTAGAAATGTGCTTATAATTTCTACAAAATAATTCTTGGATTTTTTTAATGAGTTTATAATTAATGCAAACTAATTCTCGCCTTCTTTGACTTAATGAATTTTGGTTTATTTTAGTGATGTTGCGATGGTGTATTAAGTTATTGTGAAGGCACTTGACCAGAGGACTGAGAAATACTAGAATGCTATCCCAGATGCGTTTATATAGCATCTCTGAGGGAGATGAACCCTTTCTATTATGCTAGTCTACATAGAGAGTTCCTTTTAGCCATGCTTCCTATACCTACGAGTCTGGAGATGAAGGTGACTGTGGCTTTCCCTGTGCATTTGCCTCAGCACTGAGACTTCAGTCTTGAATCTTAGCACTCATGCAAGAAAGCTTAGCTCTTCCTTCTTTCCTTCAAGTAGATGTGTATAAGCTAGAACCCTGGAAAGAGGCAAGAGTTATAAAAAGGATTGGTACATTGGCCAAATGTTATGAAGCAGAGCTGACCTAAGCCATAGGTAGCTACTGCACCTCAGTCTGGGTCTGGATGAGAGGAGAGAGAAAAAGAGGAGGAAAAAAATGTTTAAAAAGGAATGACTTAGCCTTTTGGTTATGCCATATTACCACCCTTTTTAGTAGAAGTTGAAGGTGGAAAGAGCCATACTCCCCTGTCCACTGACATTTTGGTCCCTTGGAAAGTTTTCACTCTGGAGAACACAGTCTTGGCAATATCCCTGAACTTTGCTACATATCTTGGGGGTAGAATATCTTTGTCTTGATCATGATTTTTCTTGGAGAAGAATAAAAGTCGGGAGATAGGGGAATGTTAACATTTTCCCCCTCCATACCAAAGGTTTCTATGACTTGCCTTACTTCCTTTTTAAATTTATTCCTTCACATTAGTAAAATGCATTATGTATTGGCCTGGTTACAGAGCTTTGACAACATTTTCAGCCTTATCTTCACGTTCCACTAGGTGAGGTGAGAGGATCAACAGCAGTACCTTTGCTCTCCTAGGGGCTGTGGACCACTGGTGTTGTTAGCTCTATGCAAATACAGAGTCAAGCCCTATTTCCTTCCTTCCTTTCTCTGTGGGGAAATTCTGGAAACAGAATGGGAACAAATATGTCAAAACACATGAGAAAATGCAACAAGGAAGATCTGGCAACTTGACAGTCTGAATTCAGTTCACCTAGCAAATTTTATTAATGATAGTTAGCAGTGGCCTGGAAATTGCCAAATCAGTGAACTTTTCTCAGTCTTTGAATTATGTCAGTTCGACATTCTTTTTTTTTTTTAATTGTAAACTGACAAATTATAGTTATCTATATTTATGGGATACAAAATGATTATGAATGCAGTGTAGAATAATTATATCAAGCTAGCTAAAATATCCATCACCTACATACTAGTTTTTTGGTGAGGTATTCAAAATTTCCTCTCTTATCAATTTTGAAATGTATATTACATTATTATTTACTATATTCACAACACTGTGAAATAGATCTCAAGAAAAAACCCTATGCCTCCTGTCTAATTGAGGTTTTGTACCCTTTGATCATCATCTCCCCCTTCCACCCACACTCCCAGCTTGTAATAACCACCATTCTACTCTCTGCTTCTTGAGTTTGATTGTTTTAGATTCTAAATATATGTGAGAACATGCAACATTTGTCTTCCTTTTTGTGGTTTATTCACTTAGCATAATGCTTTCCAGTTCCATCCATGCTATCACAAATGACAAAATTTCTTTCTTTTTAAGTTGGGATAGTATTCTATTGTGTATATATACCACATTTTCTTTTTATTTCAATAGCTTTAGGGAGTACAAATAGTTTTTGGTCACATGGCTGTACTCTATAGTGACAAAGAAGTCTGGACTTTAAGTGTATTTACCACCCCCACCTGTGCTCATTGTACCTCACAAATGATATTTCATCCTTCCAGTTCTTTCCACTCTCCTTCTTGTAAGTTTTCAATATTCATTATATCAGGGGTCCCTAACTCCCAAGCCATGGACTGGCACCACTCCCAGTCTGTGACCTGTTAGGAACTGGGCTGCACGGCAGTAGGTGAGTGACAGGTGAGTGAGCTAAGTTTCATATGTCTTTACAGCTATTCTCCATCACTCGCGTTACCTCCTGAGCTCTGTCTCCTGTCAGATCCGTGGTGACATTAGGTTCTCATAGAAGCATGAACCCTATTATAAACTGCAGATACATGGGATCTAGGTTGCACACTCCTTATGAGAATCTAATGCCTGATGATCTGAGGTGGAGCTGAGGTGGTGATGCCAGTGATGGGGAGCAGCTGCAAATACAGATTAACATTAGCAATGAGGTTTGACTGCACAGAGGCCATAAGAAATCAATTGCTTTTGTAGACTCATATCAGAACCATATCTGAGTGGCAAGTGAGTTGATATACTTCAGTTTTACAGCTGCAGCTAGTAGCAGGTTTTAAGTAAGACTCCAACACTTATTTTAGTCTTTGCATGACCCATCCATTATTTTATTTACCGCTTCCATCTGCCTCTCTTTTTTTTTATGATGAGTTATATAATTATTTCATTATGTATTACAATGTAGTGATAATAGAAATTAAGTACACAATAAATGTTATGCATCCTGAAACCATCCTCCCTTCACTCCCCATCCTGTGGAAAAATTTGTCTTCCATGAAACTGGTCCCTGATGCCAAAAAGGTTGGAGACTGCTGCATTAGACCATTTTCTGTGCCTTTGCAGATCTTTAGTTTAGCTCCCACTTATAAGTGAGAACATGCAGTGTTTGGTTTTCCATTCCTTGATTACTTAGGATAATATTCTCCAATTCCATCCAAGTTGCTGCAAAAACATTATTTCATTCTTTTTTTATGGCTGAGTAGTATTTTGTGGTATATATACCACATTCTCATTATCCATTGATCAGCTCATGGGCATTTAGGTTGATTTCACATTTTTGTAATTGTGAATTGTGCTGCAGTAAACCAAATGTAGGGTTTTTGTTTTGCATAATGACCCTGGTTCCTTTGGGTAGATACCTAATAGTGGGATTGCTGGATCAAATGGTAGATCTACTCTTAGTTCTTTGAGAAATCTCCATGCTGATTTCCATAGAGGTTGTATTAATTTGCACTCCCACCAACAGTGTATAAGCATTCCCTTTTTGCTGCAATTGTGCTAGCATCTATTATTTTTTGTTTTTTTCAATAGTGACCGTTTATACCACATTTCCTTTGTCCATTCATCTGTAGATGATGAACACTTAGGTTGATTCCATAACTTGGCTATTGTGAATAATGCCACAATAAATATGAAAGAGCAGATATCTTTTCAAAGCACTGATTTCAAATCTTAAGGGTAAATACCTAGAAGTGAGATTGCTGGATCATATGGTAATTCTATTTTTAGTTTTTTGAGGAACCTCCATACAATTTTCCACAATGGCTATACTAGTTTACATTTTTACCAGCAGTACATAAGTGTTCCCTTTACTCTACATTCTTGCCAGTGCTTGTTATCTTTTTTTTAAATAATAGCCATTTTGACAGATGTGATGTTATGTCTCATTGTTTTAATTTGCATTTTCCATATGATTAGTGATGTTGAGCACTTTTTCATATATCTGTTGGCCATTTTGTCCTCTTTTGAGAAACATCTATTCAATTTCCTTGTACGTTTTTTAATCAGATTGTTTTCTTTCTACAATGTTGAGTTCCTTATTTATTTTGTATATTAATTCCTTATCAGATGTTTAACTTGCAAATATTTTTCTCAGTCTGTAGGTTGTCTCTTCACTCTATAGATTGTTTTCTTTGTTGTGCAGAAGCTTTTTAGTTTGATGTAATTCCTTTTTCTACTTTTGCTTTTATTGCCTGCACTTTTGGAGCCAAATTGAAAAAGTTATTGCCCAGACTAATATCATATAGTTTTTCTGCTGTTTTTTCCTAGTAATTTTACAGGTTCAGGTCTTATGTCTAAGTCTTTAGTTCATTTAGACTTTTATATGTGGGGAAGGGTAAGGGTCCAATTTCATTCTTCTGCATCTAGAAGTCTGGTTTTCCCAGAACTATTTATTGAAGAGACTGTCCTTTCCCTATTGAATGTTCTTGACACTTTTGTTGAGAATCAATTGACCATAAAAGCAGATTCATTTCTGTGCTCAGTATTCTGTTGCATTGGTCAGTGTGTCTATTTTTATATTAATACTATGCTGTTTTAATTACTATTGCTTTGTAGTGTAGTTTGGAATCAGATAGTGTAATATCTCCAGCTTTGTTTCTTTTTGCTCATGATTGTCTTTGCTATTCGAGGATACTGTATGAATTTGTTTTGTGATTCTGTATGAATTTTAGGGTTGATTTGTCTATTTCTATGAAAAATGCCACCAGAATTTTATTAGGGATTGCACTGAATCTATAGATTGCTTTGGGCAATAGGGACATGAATGTGGGTTATTTTTCCATTTATTTGTGTCTTCTTCAATTTCTCACATTAAGGTTTTATAGTTTTCAGTGCACATATCTTTTACAATCTTAGGTAAATCTATTCCTAAGGAATAAATTATTTTTGTAGCTATTATACATTTTTGATTTCTTTTCCAGAAAGTTTGTTGTATTCTGCAACTTTACTGTATTTGTTTATTAGTTTGAACAGTTTTTTGATGAAATACTTGGGTTTTTTTTTATATATATAAGATCAGCTACAATTTTACTTCTTCCTTTTCTATTTGGATACGTTTTCTTTTTCTCTTGTCTAATTACTCTGAGAAGGGCTTCCAATACTGTCTTGAATAGAAGTGGCAAGAGTGGCATCCTTGTCTTGTTTTGGATCTTAGAAGAAAGAGTTTTAGTTTTTCACTATTGAGTATAATGTTAGCTTTGGGATTATCTATAGCCTTTATTGTGTTGAGGTACGTTCCTTATATACCTAATTTGTTGAGGGGTTTATCATAAAAGGATATTAAATTTTGTCAAATTCCTTTTCTACATCTATTGATATGATCATATGATTTTTGTCCATCACTCTAATGCGTTAGATTATATTCAGTGATTTGCATATGTTCAACCATCCTTGCATCCCAGGATAAATCCCACTTGATCATGGTAAATTATACTTTTAATGTGTTGTTGAGTTCAGTTTGTTAGTATTTTGTTGAGGATTTTTGTATCTCACTTTATCAAAGATATTGCCCTGTAGTTTTTTGTTGTTGTGATGTTTTGTCTGACTTTGTGTGATGGTAATGCTGATTTTATAAAATGAATATAGAAGTATTCCCTTCCCTTTTGATTTTTTTTGAAGGATTTGTTTTAGTTTTTTAAATGTTTGGTAGAATTTAGCAGTGAAGCTATCAAGTTGCATGCTTTTATTTGATGGAAGACTTTTTATTACTGATTCAATCTCCTTACTTGTTATTGGTCTGTTCAGATTGTTTGTTTCTTTGTGATTCAGTCCTTCTAGGTTTTATTTAGGAATTTATCCATTTCTTCTAGGTTATTCTATTTTTTGTCACTTAATTGTTCATAATAGTCTCTTATGATTTTTGATTATAATTCTCTGTATTTCTGTGTAGTGTCTTCTCTTTCATTTCTGGTTTTATTTAATTGAATTGTCTCTTTTATTCTTAATCTAGCTAGTTTGTCAATTTTACTCATTTTTGCAAAAAACCAACTCTTAGTTTTATTGATCCTTGGTATTGTTTTCATAAATTAATATTTCATTTATTTCTGCTCTGATTTTTATCTTGTATTATTTTTCTGATAATATTGGGCTTACCTTGTTCCTTTTTAATATTTTTGAGGCATAACATCAAATTGTTTATTTGAAATTTTTTAATGTAGGCTTTTATTGCCAAAAACTGGTTTTTAGATTTGTTTTTGCTGCATCCCATAAGTTTTATTTTGTGTTTTCATTTTCTTTTGTCTTGAAATATTTTTATTTCCCTTTTTATTTCTTCATTGACTTATTGGATGTTCAGGAATAATTTGTTTAATTTCCACATATTTGTCAATTTTCCAAAATTCTTCCTGTTACTGATTTGTAGTTTCATACCATTGTAGTTGGAAAGGTACCTGATAGGATTTCAAATGGACTGTGCTGTTAGCTAGTATCTCTGATTGGCCACTTCTACTGACATGCACAGAGCTAACACCAAGACTTTTTGTGCTGATTGCTGTGGGCTCCACCTCTTCTCTTTGTTTTTACCTAACCCTAGGTGGTGTAGCTGTGCCACTTTCTCCTGCATTCCCTATGAGATGAGATAGGAGTGGGCTTCCTGGAAAGTGTCAGAATGCTAGGGATGCTGGGTGTCCACCTCTGGCCTCTTTTCCCTCTGTGGAAACCATAGTCCCTGGGGAATCCTCACTGGGTGGCACTGTGCCTACTTAGGGGAGGAGGAAGGGTGACACAAAGTGAGCCTGTTTTCTTACCCTTTTTTTTTTTTTTTGGAGTTGGAGTCTCACTCTGTCGCCCAGACTGGAGTGCAGTGGCCACTCCCGGCCATCGCAGCCTCGACCTGCTGGGCTCTGGCAATCCTTCCGCCTCAGCCTTCCAAGTAGCTGGAACTACAGGCGCGCGATACCACGCCCGGCTAATTTTTGATTTATTGTAGAGACGAGGTCTCGCCAAGTTACCCAGGCGGGTCTCGAACCCGCAGGCTCAGGCAATCCACTCACCTTAGCCTCCCAAGGTGCGGGATTCAAGGCTGAGCCACTGAGCCCGGCTTCTTACCCTTTTTATGTGGAAAAGTTCTATGGATCATGTAGGTGACTCATGCTTATTCTCAATTTGGGGGGTTTTCACCAAGGTGTTCTTGTCTGTGGATAGTTGCCAGCTGAACTTTCTTTGGAGAGTAGTGAAGCCTGGGACCTCCTATTCTACCATCTTGCTGATATCCAATTAGGCATTCTCAGTACACCTTTTCTTTTTAATTCTAGTCATTCCTTGATATCTGTGACATTACATTACCACGATCCCTGCTCTAATATATTAGCATATTTGCCTCCATTTCTCTATAAATCTCTGCCTTTGTCTGGGATTTACTCATCCTTCAATCTTTGACTCAATCCCTCTCTGAGACTTTTCTGTCCTTTGGGAACTTTTCCGTTCTCTCTGATCATCTTCTGTCTCTCTATTCCGGACTTAACTACTACCTAGTTTCTATAGCTTAACCTCCAAATGCTTTTGGACATTGGCACTTTGGAAGTCTTCTTGTTATCTCAAACTCAGCATTTCTTAAAAGCTAAGTTATAATTTCTAGAATACTCACCCATCTCTTACAGTGAGAGTGTAGTGCAGGTGTTCAGTAAACTGTATACCCAATGAAGACTATATGTACTGCTTCATTTACTGTCCTTAAGCACTGCTCTAGTCTGTCTCAACTTATTTATTTCTTCTCTACATTTTCAAATTTAAGTATGTTTAATATGCAGTAAAAATCTCACATACAGTTTAGTTTTGAAAAACACATAAACCCCTGTAACCAACACCTCATCAAAGTAAAGAACATTTCTGTTACCCTAGAAAGTTTCTTCGTGCTCTTCTCCCAGAAGCAACTACTGTTCTGATCCAGATCAACAGTAATAAGTTTTCCATAGAACTTTAAATAAAAATATTCATCCAACTTAGTTAATACATTTCTTTTATTTCTGAGGTTTATTGCTTAGCATTGTTTTTGAGATTCATCCATGTTGTTGTAGGATTCAGTGGTTGATTCCTTTTTATTGCTGAGTAGTATTTCATTGCATGATTATATCTCAATTTGTTTATTCTCCTATTGATGGACACCTGGGCTATTTCTAGTTTGAGACTATTTTGAATAAAGCTCTAATAAATCTTTTTTTGTTGTCTAATAAATCTTTATGTGAACATATGTTTTCATTTTACTGGGATAAATTCCTAGGAGTAGAATTGCTAGATAATATGGTAAATGTATAATTTAAGTTTATTTAAAATAAAGCTACCAACTGTTTTCTTGTCAGCAGTATAGGTGAGTTCTTGTTGTTCCATATCATTACCAGCATGTCATGGTGATGCTTTTTTATGGCAATTTTTTGTGGCAATTTCCCATTATGACTTTAACTTGCATTTCCCTGATGCCTATGATATTAAACACTTTTCATGTGCTTATTGCCTGTTTATATATCTTTTATGAATTTACTGTTCAAGTTTTGTACCATTTAAAAAGTTAGATTGTCTTTTTTTATGATTGAGTTGTAGGATTTGTTTATATACTCTACACATAGGCTTTTTGTTTTATATATGTATAGTGAATGTTTTAGTCTTTGGCTTGCCTATTTGTTTTCTTTCTTTTTTTTTTGAGTTGGAGTCTCACTCTGTCATCCAGACTGGAGTGCAGTGGCATGCTCATGGCCACCCCAGCATTGATCTGCTGGGCTCTGGTAATCCTTCTGCCTCAGCCTTCCAAGTAGCCAGAACTACAGGCACATGCTACCATGCCTGGCTAGCTTTTTGATTTTATTGTGGAGATGAGGTCTTACCATGTTGCCCAGGCTGGTCTCGAACCCACGGGCTCAGGCAATCCTCTCACATTGGCCTCCCAAAGTGCAGGGATTACAGATTTGAGCCACTGCACCCAGCCACTTATTTTCTTTCTTTCTTTCTTTCTTTCTTTCTTTCTTTCTTTCTTTCTTTCTTTCTTTCTTTCTTTCTTTCTTTCTTTCTTTCTTTTCTTTCTTTCTTTTCTTTCTTTTTCTTGTTGGAGTCTCACTCTGTCACCCAGACTGGAGTGCAGTGGCACACTCCCGGCCACCGCAGCCTCGACCTGCTGGGCTCTGGCGATCCTTCCGCCTCAGCCTTCCAAGTAGTTGGAAATACAGGCGTGCGCTACCACACCTGGCTCATTTTGATTTATTGTAGAGATGAGCTCTCGCCAAGTTGCCCAGACGGGCCTTGAACCCGTGGGCTCAGGCAATCCACTCACCTCAGCCTCCCAAAGGTGCGGGATTACAGGCTGAGCCACCGAGCCCGGCTTATTATTTTTTTAATAGTGTCTTTTGGTTTGCAAAAGTTTTAATTTTGATAAAATCTAACTTATCCTTTTAAATGATAAGGTATGTTTGAGTCCTAAAAATTTTTGCCTACCTCCTGGTTGCAAAGATCTTCTCTTATGCTTTCTCCTAGAACCTTTATAATTTTAGCTTTTATGTGTAAATCTATGATTCATTCGAATTTAATTTTTGTACATCTTGTGAGGTAGTGGTCAAAGATTTTTCTTTTTTCCTCTTTATAAATACTCAATTTTTCCATACCTCTTTGTTGAAAAGAGTTTATTTTTTTCCAAAGGAGTTCCTTGTTGAAATTTATTTGACCCATATAATTGTGAATCAATTTTTGCACTCTGGTATTATAAATATCTACATGAACTCATTTTTCTTAAGGAGATATATATTTCTTATCTCTGTTCACTGAATCAATGACCCAGTAGCAATAAATGTCTCTAGTGCTCAGACCATGGTCTCTAAATACCAGTTCTCATAAAGAGAAACCAGGACTTCTTAGAGATGTAGCTAATGCCCAGTCTGAGGCAAGAATTCTGTAAGATGAACTTGCGGGCATGTTATTATAGCAGAAACAAGGACACTTTTAAGGAGCGCTCAGTGACCAAAGACAAGACATGTCGAGCATAAAAATAGTGATTAAAATCAATTGAAACCCATACAACATATTATTTAAAAATCCATTATGTGGCCATTATTAAAAAATAAAAAAACAATAAATGCTAGTGTGGATGTGATGAAAAGGGGACATTTATAAACTGTTGGTGGGAGTGCATTAGTACAATGTCTGTGGAAAATTGGTATGGAGAGTTCTCAAATAACTAAAAGTAGATCTGCTGTTTGATCCAGCGATGCCGTCACTAGGTGTCTTCCCAAAGAAACATATGTCATTATACAAAAAAGACACCTGCACTTGAATGTTTATCACAGCACAGTTCTCAATTGCAAAGATGTGGAATCCACCTAAATGCCCATCAGTTGATCAGTGGATAATGAAAATGTGGTATATATACACCATGGAATATTATTCAGCCATAAAAAAGAATGAAATAGGACGGACTCGGTGGCTCAGCCTCTAATGCCAGCACTCGGGGAAATCAAGGCAAGTGGATTGCCTCAGCCCTCGGGTTTGATATCAGCCCGGGCAACTTGGCAAGACCTCATCTCTACGATAAATCAAAAATTAGCTGAGCATGGTAGCACACGCTTGTAGTTCCAACTACTTGGAAGTCTGAGGCGGAAGGATTGCTGGAGCCCAGCAGGTCAATGCTGGGTGGCTGTGAGTGTGCCACTGCACTCTAGCCTGGGCAACAGAGTGAAACTTCAACTCAAAAAATTAAAAAAAAAAAAAGAATGAAATAATGTCTTTTGCAGCAACTTGAATGGAACTGGAGAACATTGTCCTAAGTAAACTAACACAGCAACAGAAAACCAAACACCACATGGTCTCACTTATAAGTGGGAGCTAAACTAAAATGGACATTGGAGACTCGGAAGGAGGAGGGTGGGTGAAGGTGGAGGGATGAAGTATCACTTGTCGGGTACAATATGAACAGGTGGGGATAGTGGGTACACTTAAAGCCTAGACTTCTGTGCCATTATACAATGTATCCATGTAACCCAAAACTATCTGTACCTCCTAAAGCTATTGAAAATTTTTTTTTTAATTGTAAAAAAACAGAAAAAAGAAAAAATCCATATGTTCATGCTACCAAGTGAACTAAGTAAATTTTGGAAGTTTCTGGCTTCCCCTACCCTACCCTCCTCTTGCCTTGGTCATCTGTGGTAGTTGCTAAACACTCCAAAAATCATTGTTTTGAAAACTGGTAAATGACAAGAAAGAAAAACACATTTATCTTGCTTTTCTTTTTCTTTTATTGTTTTGAGTCGGAGTCTCACTCTGTCGCCTAGCTGGAGTGCAGTGGCATGCTCATGGCTACTACAGCCTTGATCTGCTAGGCTCAGGTGATCCTTCTACCTCATCTTTCCTAGTAGCTAGAACTACAGGCGTGTGCCACCAAACCTGGCAAATTTTTTTATCTGTCATAGATTCGAGGTCTTACCAAGTCGCCCAGGCTATTCTCAAAATCCCTGGGCTCAGGCAATCCTCTTACTTCCCAAAGTGCTGGGATTACAGGCGAGAGCCACCATCCCTGGCCTTTTTTTCAAATCATGTTTTATGAAAATCAAATCGCTGTAAAAAAAAAAAGGGGGGGAGGTTCCTTTTAAAGAAAACCAGTTTAAAATGCATAGAAGGAATGATAGAATTTGAAAATTAGCATATTGCTATATCTAATGAAATAATGGGACTAGACAATGATCATTAATAGAGAACATTAGATGTGAGCTGCTTAATGGGTAGACTGGGTTGACAATTGATCTATGGATCAGTTTTAACATTACTAAGACAGATGGTATATCTTTCTAGATACCATGGAACAGGAATTCCAAACCACCCAGCCCCAGGTATTATTGCCAAAGGAACTGAACCTGAATTTAATTGAGTCTCTAGGTGTAATTACCAGTTTACAGGAAAATAGAAATATAGGAAAAATACCATGAGAAAGTCTACAAGAAAAGTGTTCTATTTCCTCCAACAAATAAATGGCATTAAAACTGTGGCTCATGGAAGAACTGTTGAGGAGATTAAAGGAGACAATGTCCACAACCAAATGGAATATGTGGATCTAGTTTGCATCTTGATTCAAACAAACTAATTGTTTAGTGAGCGTGCCACTGTACTGCAGCCTGGACAACAGAGTGAGACTCTGACTCAAAAAAAGATAAAACAAGATAGACACAATGTTGATAATTGTCAAAAGAATGATAAAGTTTCATTTTATTGAACTGTTTCATGACTTTGTTTTCTTTTTTTCTTTGACTTTCTTTGTTTTACAAAGTTTAAACATGAAGAATGTATTTTGACACTGAAGTGAAAGTTCTAGCTATGAAGAACACTGAAAATATGGCTGAGGTCGGCCACTTAAAATCGTACTAGTGGGTTTTGCTGGCATTATTACTGTTGTGAAGAAATATTTTTATCTTGTGCTTTCTAATCTTGTCTGAGCACCTTCCCCTGAGAGCTGGTGATTTCAGTGTGTAAAATAAGAGCTTGGCGTTTGTAGCCCATTTTGATACATGGCAGGCTGGAAAGACTTTCATCCCAGCAGGGATTTGATTGTATTCATCCTTTGCACTCCTGTGAAAACTGAATGACGATCAGGAAGAACATTGCTACCCACCAGCTGTTTACTCTGCATCAAGCAATGTCGATGGGTGCTCAAGGCCTGCCTCTGCCTTCTAAAGAGCCATGTCCCTGAGGCTCATAAGGCCAACTTCACCAATTCTCACCTTCTCTATCCTTGACTATCTACATGTCATTCCACAGAGTCACCAGGAACCCTGTAAGAAAGACATCTTCCCTTGTAACATATATTTACTAAATACTGCCTTTTTAAGTCCTTCTAGCCTATCTGCAGCTCACAGATGCCAAGTTTTGATTCATAGCATGTGCATGGGTGATGCATTGCAGCTCTGAGGAGAGTGCCTGGTAGTGCAACACACACGCCTTAATAATTGCTTTTCTGTACTGTGTCATTGAAGATATGTGCTACCAGAGCTTGTCATTTGATAAAGAAATTTTAACAATAATTCATTCTATTTTTTTCTTCAAGTATGTTTATCCTCAGCCTGAAGACTTAGTTTAGTTTAGTTTAGTTTTTTAAAGCGTCTTGGCAGTTGTGTGACTTATACCTGTTTTTGCTACCAGGAATACAACTTTGAATGATGACTGTTGGTGTGCCTCTGCTTTTAGTGACAAAATTAGTTATTTTGTAGTCTAAGAATTATTCTACAGTTGTCAGAAAAGCTAGATTGGCTTGTTAGAAGTAACAGTGCGTGTTGCCGGAGCTTTAATGTCTGTGCTTGGCTAAGTTTCTATCCAGTTGATGGTCTAGGAACTAGAGACAAGTGGATTGCAAGTCCAGTAATGTCAGACTTATAATACATATCAGACTTCTTTACCATGCTTCCACACTATCTGCTTTTATAGAATATTTATCTTTAAAGGTTCACTTTTTTTTTAAAAGAACGTTTGGATTCACTTTTTTTTTTTTAATTTTAAAGTTGTGGGGTACAATTCAGGGTAAGGTATGCAAATGTTCATATGCCAGTACCCTTGTTGATGAGGTGTTCCTCCCCCGGTAGATTCCCACTAGTGCCAATTGGATTCACTCTTTACTAGTGCCAAAAGTCTTATTCATCATTTAGGTTTATAACATTATTTCATCTTGTGTTTTCACTTTTGTTGTGTTTCATTTTTGTGAATTCAAAGAGTAATGTTATGTAATAGTAACAGTAAAGGATGTCAGTTTAAATGTAAACAGTAAGCCAGGCATGGGGGCTTATACCTGTAATCCTAGCACTTTGGGAGGCTGAGGTGAGAGGGTTGTCTCAGTCTAGGGGTTCAAGACCAGTCTGGGCAATTTGGCATAGCCTAGTCTCTACAATAAATCAAAAAATTAGCCAGGTGTGGTGACATGTGCCTTTAGTTCTAGCTTCTTGGAAGGCTGAAGCGGAAGGATTGCCTGAGCCTTGGAGGTTGAGGATGTGGTGATCTGTGATCATGCCATTGCATTCCAGCCTGCAACAGAGCAAGACTTCAACTAAAAAATACATGAATAAATAAATACATAAATAGATGTAAACAGTAATGCTTCCAAAATGTGAAAATATATTTATTGTGACAGACTTTATCAAACTAAAAGTTGATGAAGACCAACATACTGTTAATATGAGGTTTACAGAGAGAAAATGATAGAACCTGGCAATTTCTAAATTTCAGATTTCTTTAAATTATAATTTATCTTACATTTTTGAAATGCATGACCAAAAAAAAACACTTTGTTGCTTTATGTTCGTGAAACCACTCAGTTACTTGTAGACCCCTAGATAGACCAGACCACTGGGCCCACCGTGGTGGTTTCCGATTCATACACTAAAGAGCACCACCTTCACACGAGAATCTGGGGGACGTTTGCATACAATACATTTTCCTTCAATGCGAAGGAGTTCTCAGACTCTGAAATCTGCCCATGTAGGACTGTGTTTCTCAAAGTGTGATTTTTAGAACCCTTGCATCAAAATTACTTGGGAAACTTCTTTAACAAGTATATTCCTAAGGCCTCATTTTAGGCTCCATAGCAGACTCTCTGGGCATGAGGCCTGAAGGTCTGTGTTTTAAACAACTTTCCCCAGTGAATCTGGTAAGAATACGGTTTAAGTACTGCTTAGGGTTTCTGCCACAGAGTAAGAATGTCTCTGTTTGATCCATATGACACATTACTTTTATAATTTATGATGAATATTTTTCCTTCTCCTTTTTTTCCCTCAGGACTTGTCAATCACATCTGTAACATGTTCACTGAAACTGCCACACTGTGCTTGGATATGGACAACAAAAACAACGAGTTGGCGACCACACTGCTGTTTTCCCTGCTTGATATTTTGCACAGCATGCTGACCTACACATCCAGTGTCGTACGGCTGGCTCTGCAGGTTAGAGGATCTCTTCCCATGTCTCAAGCAGCCTTGCTCCATGTTCTTACATTCTCCATTTTCTCATCGTCCTCCAATGTGTCTTTATTTATTTATTTATCCTTAAAGAATATGTCATTCTATAGAGAGGGTCCACCAAAAAACCACCTTTGGTTGACCAGAGAATTTGATCACAGAATCTTTATTTTTATTATTTAAAAAGCAGGATTTATTGAGAGGACAGAAAAGCTCCCACAGTGGAGGAAGGTTGCCGTGATCACAAAATTTTAAGCAAAAGAAGAAAGCTTTACTAAGCAATTACTTGGTAAGCTTTAGTTGGAAAACCACTACGGACCAAGGAGACCATTTGCTGTAGGCATATTCTAGGGTTTGCCAAGCACTGTACAGCCTTTCATATCCAGAGACAGTGCTCCAGCCCCCCTCAGCAGGATGTGTCAGCTTGCTAGGAACAATGGATTGTCGGTCCACACACACACATGCATATATATGCAGCACATAAACTCTCTTACTTGCTTTTCCTTATGACTGATATGGAATTGCAAGATCGTTTTGAGGATTATAAGTGTATTCAGTGATCATGGAAAATGTCCATTTGTCCTGAACTGTAACCTGTATTTCCTTAGCATCCTGCTCTATGAAAGGAAGGAGATGTGGTTTTATAGAGCACTTTCCGTGTTAGGTGCCTCCCCAAGCCTCATTCACTTAATGCTCTGCCTAACCAACTAAGTCAGATGATGCTTACTTAGATCAAGTGAAAGACCCATGGCCAATGTGAATTCATTGTTATATTTTAAGTCCTGATAAAATTGCAAGAGATGTATATCAATTGGTAGCAACCTAGCTTGAATAAATACAGACGCTGAAGCTGAAACTAGACTGCTTTGATATCTTTCCAGGATTCACAGTAGCAGAGCCAATATTGAATCCCTAGACCCTGGTATAGTGTCTGCTATTCATCATCATGATTAATGGTATCTTTTATCCACAGTGAAACTAGTTAAGTATTAAGCTTGTCTAATATGGTTTAATAAATATTTCCAAGATCCCTTCAACAAATATGGTAGTTAGTTACTAAGGTTACTAAGTATTAACCCAAACTGTAATATCAGTAGATTAACATGGATTTTGAATTACCTATTTGCTTTTTATTTACTCATCTATAATTCTAAATTAACAGTAAAACATTGTTAAGTACTTATGGAATCCTGAATTTTGTATTTCTTCTTTTCCTTTATTTTCTAATAAGTCTCACTTCAGAGAACACAGTTTCTTTTTTCAGTTTCCACAGTGGTCGTTTTATGTAATTCTTTGAGATGTAGTCAATTCTTACTCTCACAAGATGCCTTGATAACAATCTGTAAAGGATTATGTCTTGTAGATTGTAGATTTTTTAAAAAGATCAGAAGTTAAAAACCTCCAGAGCAATAGAAATCCTCTTTCATTACAAGTGATTAGGTAGATATTCAGGGTGTGTTTAAAAGAAACCTCCTTAATACAAAATATTTTCCAATTTGCTAGCTTGCCAGCAGATACCCGTTTTTACATTTTTTTTCATATTATTCAACAGCACTGTATATTTTACTGCTATCATCTTCTAAATTTTGCCTCATAATATCTGCCACATATTGCTTTGGGCCTTGACAGCTGACTTTGATCTTCATGACACCTGGTGTCAATCTGAAGGTGATAGAGTCCTTGAGGCTAAATTAGGAGAAAGAGTTGGGAAAAGAAATGGAGTGTGAATCAAAGACACATACACCTGGAACACTGAACTACAAGTACTTTTCAAAACCCTAAGTCACCTCTTCCATTTATAAACATACTTCTCACACTGAGGATTCTTTTGCACTTAAAACCTATATCTACTTCTAATAGGAGCTTCTTTAAAGTAGAAGAATTGAGGGAGACCAGTGTGTAAAATTATAATAGTGCTTAGATTTATGAAGCACTTTTCTTTCCTGGGGAGGAGAGTATGATACAAGGGTGTATACCGGGGAGTGGGGGCAGACAGGTAACAGAATCTCCATCAGGAGTTCATACCCTGCCCCCAAGCTGCCCTGTCCAGAACTGGTCCCAGTTTCACCCCCAGAGTGTCATGTATAAAAGATACAGAGGCAGAGACACATAACATGCTCGAAATTCACTGGTGTGGGGACACATGGGCCTTGTAGGGCAGAATGCCTTGGATTCAAATTCCAGACTCATTACTTTTCATCTGTATGACCCTGGGCAAGTTACTGCACCCACGTATTGGTTTCCGTATATGTAAGGTAGATATGATAACTACTCTGCAGGGTTATTATGAGCCTTCAATAAGAGAGTATAGCATACGTAATTATATATAAATATGAAGTGTCTTACATACACCTGGCCCAAGGAAGGTAACCAATAAGTGGTTGCTGTATCATGAACAGAAACAAGAAGAAAAAGGCTCACCATGTTTATAGAGGCTTCCTGTGACCTATGATTTCCTCATTTCTGCATCTGGGTCCATGAGAGGGCACTCAGTTCATATTTACTGACTAGACTGACTCTGAGTAGGCTTATGAGTTATTAATTCTTGTTTTATTTTTCATTTATGAGCCTAGCATAAGACATAAGACACCTGTAATTTCAGCAAGGATCAAGAGAGAAAGGGTGTTCACACTCAAGGAGCTTACAGTTTAGTAGGGAAGACTACCAATATCCAAAGAATGAAGCAAATACTCTTATCACATATGTGAAAATGGAATGGTGGAAAGGTACAGGGGGTTGCAGAGTGAATAATGGGAGAAGGGGGCCAGACCCAGGTTTGAGGTTAGGGAGGGCTTTTCTAGGGAAGACATATTTGTTATTATAATCCAGGTCTCCTGACTTTCCAATCTGGGCCTCATCTATCATTTCTGAGTGTTGTAGGAAAGCTTGTTATATTAATTCTTCTGATAGTAGAATGATTAAACTGCTGTTGATTTGCAGTTATGCCAATATTGAAAGACTGAAATGTGGCCACTGAGTCTTTCTTAGTCTCATACACACAAAAAGGCTATCTGTGGTTGGGGGCTGTAGTCTGTTTATAGTATCTCTTATAATGATCCAGTCTGACTCTTCCATGCCCTTCTTTTTATTGTTCTTCCCCATAAACTACCCTGTCTGGTCCTGAATGCAGATGAGATTATTCTGCCATGGTTCATAGTCCTGATACAATCTACTCTTCCTTTGAAAGCTTCAGTGACACGTCATTATCTATGATACAACTTTCTGACTCCTTGCCAAAGCATTCAAGGCCTTGTACGTTCCAGCCCCAGGGCTGCCTGTACCCCAACCAAACAGTTGCATTACCCTTTTCTAAATGGGCCTATACCTTCTCACACTATGCCTTTTCTCATGGAATTGTCAGCACCTGAAATTTCTGCAATTCATCTGACTCCCTGTGGACCTCATCCTTATCATCTAAATGGTAGTCAATCGTCACATTCTCCTACTTACTTCTGCCTCCTAGACTTTGTTTCCACCTCTCTTATAACAGTTTCCACGCTCTGACTTTTGCATGGTCATTGAGAAGCTTGTCATCCTTTTCATTGAACCATGAGATCCTAGAGAGAGGGGACTGAGTCATACTCATCTTGTCATCGTGAATGTGTACATGATAGCATTTGGTGAGTGTGACGAGTGCTGAGTAGAATTGCTCCAGACCACACTATTGACGGTTATGCTCCAGTGTTAAACCTGCTTGATGTATTAGACAGGAACTACTTGAGGAATTGACTGTCTCTTGTTCTCTACAGATGCCTTACCCTCCATGTTTATTCAGCAAACCTCTATTGAGTATGTTCCTCTGTGCACTAGATTCATGTAGCAATGCTAGATGTAAGAGAAGTGCATTCTACCTGGTTTTTCTTTTCCTTCTGAGCAGCTAACTATATTCTGTTATCTCATTTTAGGTAATGATATATTGCTGTTTAATATCCAATATGGCTCATAAGTTGACATTCCTAGGTTTTATATGTTTAAGACTATTAGAGTTATATTCTACCCAAAGATCCTCCCTGAGATCAATATTCATATACCCAGTAGCTTGCTCAATATGACCACTAGGATGCCCCACAGTCCTAGCTGAACTCGGGATTTGCCTCCCAAATCTACTTCCCTGCCAGCAAGCTCTGCCTCCCTCTCCCTGCCATGCAAACTAGAAACCTGGAAGTCATTCTTGATATTTCCCTCTTTTTCATATCCCACATCTAATCTGTCACCAAGTAATGTCGAGTTTTGCCTTACATATCTGACAAATCCAATTACTTTTCCCAAACCCTGCTGCTACCATCCTAGCCCAGACTAGCTTCTTCTCTTGCCTAGACTGTAAACAGCTAGGAGTGGTGGGAGTGGCTAAGTACTTAGGGTAGCTAGGAATGGAGTAGGTTCACACACAACAATGACAAAAGGCAGTGAGTTCTGGAAAGGGGTCAGTGCAATCAGAGGCAAAGGCAGAGGACCTGGATGGAGAGGACAGTGGTGATGGCATGGCAGAGACAGGAGCCCTGTGCAAAATGCACACAGAGGGTACAGATCCAGAAGTCAGGGGCTGACCTCAGGGAGTATGATGTTGATCAACTGGAGAGAGACTGAAAGAAGAGGCAGACTGGGGCCTCTGCATTTATTTTTGATCTTCAATGCTTACTGCTGTACCCATGTAAGAGTCTCTATTGCACAGAGCTTCCACTGTGGGCAAGTATTTTTGTGAGGAGAGTTGAATTTCTTTCTTTCTTTTTTTGAGTCAGAGTCTGACTCCTTCACCCAGGCTGGAGTGCAGTGGCACGTGCAAGGCCACCACAGCCTCAACTTTCTGGGCTCAGGCAATCTTTCCACCTCAACCTTCCCAGAGTTGAATTTCTAATGTATTCCTGCTGGGTATGTCCCTGTTGTGCAAAGCAGCAGCATTCTCTTTCTTCTGGAACCCCTGGCAACTTTTCAAGGAGGTGGCTCATGAATACTGGTGAGCAGGGTCTGGATGTTTCTTGCTGACTATAGCAAACGGCTATGCAGATCTTGGAGGATCTGGAGGACCACTAGATATCCTGACAGGAAAAGTCCCACAGTGTGTACTTGTTCTGTTACCCTACCTGCATGTGTGTCTGGAGTAGAAGCAATGCCATCAGGCCCCTCATGACTACCTCGGTCCTGATTTACAAGACTGTCTTATCTTTCTCAAGGGATCATCAGTCCACTCTAATGGGTAATTTGGTAATGTGACAAGGCTGATATTCCATGTCAGATCATGCTTCAGAGGACAAGGGACCAACAGCCAAGATTCAGATAGGTTCAGGCCTTTGGAGAGCACTGCATGTTTGTTTTCTGGGAGGAAATTCTCCTTTTCTGAAATAGTCAGGAAGGAGTGGGGAGAGGGAAGCTCCAAGCTAATGATCGCCATTGTTCCCGTTTAGCAACAGAGAGGTGCAAGTTGTTAAAAGACAGGTGTCTGATTTTTCAGTCAAGTCCTTCTGAACCAAAGAAAGCAGTCAACTGAAATTCTGTCCATAGGCCTGAAGTGCAGAAGAAAACAAGGCATTTATGAGAAGGACCCTGGAGTCTAGGTTAATGACCACAGGTGAGGCAGTCTACATCCTGTTCTGTGGGCTCTTGCAAATGTAATTATCTTGGTTTTGTTTCTTCTGAGTAAAAGTAAAAGCAGAGAGAATGAATGTGTTTGAAATGTGTACATACTATAGCAAACACAAATAGTACCATTTTTTCATTATAAAGTTATTCCTCTGTGATAGAAAACTCCTTTGAAATTAGTTCTGTACACCTCCTGGGAGAAGGCACACTTAGCATAAAAACCATTCACTTGGGCAGGCGAGACTTCATCTCTACAATAAATAAAAAAAAAATTAGCTGGGCGTGGTAGCACGCGCCTGTAATTCCGGCTACTCAGAAGGCTGAGGCGGAAGGATCGCCAGAGCCCAGCAGGTCAAGGCTGCGGTGGCCGGGAGCGGCCACTGCACTCCAGTCTGGGCGACAGAGTGAGACTCCAACTCAAGAAACAAAACAAAACAAAAAAAAACCATTCACTCATTTCTTATTTTCATTGCAGTTATGCCTAAGGACTGTAGACCCACATATGAAGCCTGTTCATGCTTGATACTCTGGACACATATTCTAGATGTTGTCTGAGCATGTGTATGCACATAGAGACGGAAAGTATAGCAGAATACATTTGGTGTGTGTATCATATCTTGTGCATAAAACAACCCAAAGGAGATGAGCTTTTGTGTCTTGGAGTCAGATAACCTGGGTTTATTCTCTGACTTTGTCACCCCATTATCTGTGAGACTTTGGACAAACTACTTAGCATCTCTAAAGTTCAGTTTTCTCCAGCACCTCATCTCAGGATGCTTGAAATGATAAAGTGCTTTTCCACCTCGGTAGGTGAGACATCGCCATCTTTCCTCCAGCAGCAGTTCATGTTATTGCTTTATCTTTTTGCTGTCCACGCAACCTCTGGAGCCTGAGCTGGTGGCAGTGGCAAAATGTACACTTTGTCTTGTGTTATAGCAAGACATAATATCTCTTCTTGGACCTCCATCTGTACTCGAGGAGACCGAGGCGGAATGCTTCCTTAGCCCCTTTTATCTGCTAGGCTGAGTGGATCTGTCTTCCCAAACCAAGCTGACTAATCACCGAGACCCTCTTTCATTTCTCTTCCCCTTTGCAGTCCCAGAAGTCTGGCTTGGGAGGGGACACTCAGGCTGCGGAGGACCTGCTGCTGCTCAGCAAACCCTTGACAGACCTCATTAGACTGCTCATTCCGCTGGTGAGAGCTCACCTGTTTATATGTCTTTTAGAACATTACTGAGGTTGAACTAATTTTATTTGAATTTCATGATTTCTTGAGTCTCTGCGTTATTTTTATTCCCTTCAAAACCAGAGCCAAAAGAACTTCCAGAATATTATTTGACCTGGAAATACTAAATTTCTATCTTATTTTAAAACTAGATGACTTATCATTCATTTAAATAGATATTTAAGTAAGGCAGAATCTCAAATCTAATTACTTTCTTAATAATTGTGAGGTTAAAAAAAAAAGAAAGGAAAAAAATTCAACAAATGAATTCCAAGAAGGCAGAAGAAATCATTATGGGAATCAATTCTCTTTCAAAAAGGTATTTAGAGTTATATTTGCATTCAGGATTCCCCAGAAATGCAGAAGCACAGACACAGACCTAGGGCATACCCCCTCAATCTTGACAAAAATGGAATGAAATAAATGAAATTGAATATAAACAATTAATGCTATTCAAGACCACCAAATATTCAGAAACTCTCAGCAGACATTAAGAGTTTGGATGAACTAAACAGTTTTTATTTTTATTTTTTTTTGAGTTGCAGTCTTACTGTGTTGCCTAGACTGGAGTGTAGTGGCACAATCATGGCTCACTCCAGCCTCAAATTTCTGGGTTCTGGTGATCCTCCTGCCTCAGTCCCCCAAATAGCAGGGACTACAGGCACACGCCACCACACCTGGCTAATTTTTGGATTTTTTTTTTTTGCAGAGACAAGATCTCACTATGTTGCCTAGGCTGGTCTTGAGCAGTCCTCCTGCCTAGGTCTCCAATTGCTGAGATTACAGGTGTGAGCCATGCACCATGCTGAGTTTTAAACAAACTTAAAGATGACTCAATGTATGTATACATGACTCCCATCCTTGGAGAAAGCACTCAGCCAGAGGGGTCAGTTGATGAAATTCCATAAACGTCATGACAGTCTCTCCAGATTTGTGACTCTAAGGACTAAGGATACAGGGAACCCAGGGAAATGCAGTCTCCAGTCTTCATAGAGCCAGATAGACAACTCTTCAGCTCTGTAAGGACTGCTAGGATTTGACTTTTAATACCTTATGGCTCAAAATAAGGCAAATGGAGTTTGGGTGAATAATTCTATAGAGTTAATTGTATTCAGTTAGTAATGAATGGTTCAAATAAGGGATAGCAAAAAAAAAAAGAAAAAAAAATCAATGCTGGGTAATATTAAATAATAGCATTGAAGGAATAGAACAGTCACAAATAAGTAGCCAAGGGCTCACAGTGAAGTGAGGGAACAAACTCAAAACTCTAGAGAAGCATATATGCCCCTGACAGAGTGGAAGGGTCTTTGGTTTAGGACTTTGTATGAGGCTAAAGGGCAAATAGCAAAGCTAATTACTCCAGCTCGGAGTATAAGAGCTGAATCCTGACAACCGAAGGGCAGGAAACAAATCAGGCTCCTGTGAACAGAAAGCAGAGACTAACACAAATGGCACACTCTTTAGGAACATGTTAGAGACCCAAAACAGCCTAACCAAGTTTAAGTAAACAGTAAACTGATGCAGTATGTGATCTGGCACAAAAAAGATGAGATAAATAAAAATAGCTTAACAAAGACAGATAAAGAATCCAATATTGATAACATTTTTAGGACAGTCTATTTAATAACATCTTATAGACAAAGTTTTGGTGTTTGTCACGTTTTAAGATTTGTTTTCTTTTAACAGGTGAATTTATTCCAGCTGGACTTACTGTTAAAACTTATCGTTGGTCTTAATTTTATTTGCCTATATAATATTTTTTTTCTAAATGTTTTCCTATGTTAGGTATCAGGTTTAATGCCAAAAACAAAAACCAAAGAAAAAACCCTTCTTTTGACTGCTTGTGTGTCTTCTAATGAGAAGTATCTATTCATATCTTTCACCCACTTTTTAATAGGGTTGTTTGTTTTTTTAACTTTTGGCATGTTTGAGTTCCCTGTAGATCCTGAATGTTAGGCCTTTGTCAGATATACTGTTAGCAAATATTTTTTCCCATTCAGTGGGCTGTCTCCACACTCTCTTGATGGTTTATTTTGCTTTGCAAAAGCTTTTCAGTTTGATGAGGTCCCACTTGTCTATCTTTTCTTTTATGGCATTCGCTTTTGGAGAATTGATCAAAAATTGATTGCTTACTCCAGTGTGCCTAAGAGTGCTTCCTGTTTTCTTCTAGAATTCTTGTAATTTGAGGTTTTACATTTAGATCTTTGATTCATTTAGAGTTGATTTTTGTATGTGGTGATAGGTAGGGGTTCTGTTTCAATCTTCTGCACGTGATCTGCCAGTTTTCCCAGCACCATTTACTAAAAAGGTTCTCCACTCGCCAGTGGCTGTTGGTGGAGGCGTTGTCGAAGACGAGTTGGTTGAGAAATTGAGGTTTCGCTTCTGGAATCTCTATCCTGTTCCAGTGTTCTATATGCCTGTTCTTGTACCAAGACCTGGCTGTTTTGATTATTGTAACCTTAAAGTAGAGTTTAAAGTCTAGAAGTGTGATACCTCCTGCCTTGTTTCTTTTGCTAAGAATTGTTTTGGCTATTCGTGGTCGTTTGTGTTTTCATATGAATTTCTGTATTGTCATTTCCAGGTTTGAGAAGAATGATGTTGGTAACTTAATGGATATTGCGTAAATCTGTAGATTGCCTTTGGTAGGATGGAGATCTTAACAATGTTAGTTCTTCCAATCCATGAGCATGGAATATTTTTCCATTTGTTTGTGTCTTCTTGGATTTCTTTGAGCAGTATTTTGTAGTTTTCGTTATAAAGTTCTTTCATTTCTCTGGTTCGGAAGATGCTGAGGTATTTCATTTTTATGCTCAGTCTCACAATTCATCCAAAAATGCAAATTAAAACCACACTGAGATACCACCTAACTCCAGTCAGGATAGCCATAATTAATCACTTAAAAACCAACAGATGCTGATGAGGATGTGGAGAAAAAGGAACCCTTCTACATTGTTGGTAGGAGTTGTAAACTAGTACAACCTCTGTGGAAAGCAGTGTGGCAATTCCTAAAAAATCTAAAAATAGACTTTCCATATGACCCAGCAATTCTTCTTTTCAGAATATATGCAGAGGAACTCAAATCATTCTATGAAAATGATACCTATACACGCATGTTTTCGCGGAATTATTCACAATAGCAAAAACATGGAATCAACCATGCTGCCTATCAAAAGTGGACTGGGTAAAGAAAATGTGGTACATATACACGACAGAATATTATGCAGCCATAAAGAAAAACAAAGCTATGGACTTTGCAGCAACTTTGATGAATTAAGGGTCTATAATACTCAGTGATCTATCACAGAAAGAAAGATCTGAGTGCCACATGTATTCACTTATAAGCAGACTGTAAACATTTATTATAATACTGTAAGAAAGAGATTGGCAATAGTGGGACACTGCCGGGGCCGGGGGCGGGGGGGCTGGGCACACAACATCAATAATGGTATCTGGTCTCAAACCAGGCAGTGTGGCCCACACTTTACCTGTATGATGATGACCACAGATGTACCTAACTCTGAATTGTACACCACATCTTAAAACACACACACACACACACACACACACACACACACACACACACACACACATATACAAAAAAAAACAAAAAGAAGGATTCTATAATGGTAAAGAATAATTATCACTCTGGGTGCAGTGGCTCGCACCTGTAATCCCAGTACTTTGGGAGGCAGAGGTGAGGGAATTGCCTGAATCCAGAGGTTTGAGACCAGCCTGGGCAACTTGATGAGACCTCAGTCTCTACAATAAATAAATAAATAATTAGCTGGGTGTGGTGGTGCATGCCTGTGGTTACAGATACTTGGAAGTCTGAGGTGGAAGGATCACCTGAACCCAGCAGGTCGAGGCTGTAGAGGCCACGAATGTGCTACTATACTCCAGCCTGAGCGAAAGAGTGAAATTCCCACTAAAAATAAATAAATAAATAAGAATAAAAATCACAAAAAAGTATAATTGCTGTGAACCTTTTTGCATCAGGTATCAGAGCATGGAACTATATAAACAGAGAAGTACCAAAACACATACAGGGAGAAATCAAGAAATATGGCAGTATTGAGAAATTAACATATCTTTATCATTGTTTGACAGATCAAGTAGATGGCAATAGTGATTTAAAGAAAGGGTTGGCAAACTGTGGCCTGTGGGCTAAATGTGGCCAGTTGCCTACTTTAGTAAATAAAGTTTTGTTGAAATACAGCCACGTAATCTTTTACTGCTCTTGCACCTCAGTGGTAGAGTTAGGTAGTTTCAGCAGAAACCATATAGACCACAAGTCTGTATTATTTACTCTCTATCTCCTTACAGAAAATGTTTGTTGACCTCTGACATAGAGGATACGAATACTTTAATAGCATTGATCTAATAGGAATATATTCTCTGTACTCTGACAATAGAGACTGCACCTTCGCTTCCATTTCTGGAAAACATCTTTAAAAAGCTGACCATGCATATGTTAAAATAATATTTATACATTTCAATAAGTAGGAATTGTATATATCAAATTCTTTAATCATATTATGATAAAATTAGAAGGAAAAATAAAAATGCACTATTAGCAAATGCTATCCATGAGTACAAAGAATAAGATATTGCAATATAAATTAAAACCACACTGAGATACTACCTAACTCCAGTCAGGATGGCTATCATCAGTAACTCAAAAAACAACAGAT
Organism: Cephalopachus bancanus; assembly: GCA_027257055.1. Lineage (NCBI taxonomy): Eukaryota > Metazoa > Chordata > Mammalia > Primates > Tarsiidae > Cephalopachus > Cephalopachus bancanus. The sequence goes on along the minus strand of JAPVLO010000021.1, from coordinate 8,741,022 downwards.
CCTGGAGAGGATGTGGGGAAAAAGGGAACACTCCTATGCTGCTGGTGGAAGTGTAAACTAGTATAACCTCTGTGGAAAACAGTTCAGTGATTCCTAAAAGATCTAAAAATTGACCTCCAATACACCCCCACAACCCCTCTACTGGGAATATACCCAGAGGAACTCAAATCACTTTTTGAAAAAGATACCTGACTGGGCTTGGTGTCTCAGCCTGTAATTCCAGGACTTTAGGAGGCTGAGGCGAGTTGATTGCCTGAGACTGCAGGTTTGAGACCAGCCCGGGCAACTTGGCGAGACCTCAACTCTACAATGAATCAAAAATTAGCCGGGTGTGGTAGCATGTGCCTGTAGTTCCGACTACTTGGAAGGCTGAGGCAGAAGGATCACTGGAGCCCAGAAGGTTAATACTGGGATGGCTGTGAGTGTGCCACTGCACTCCAGCCTGGGTGACAGAGTGAGACTCCAACTCAAAAAAAAAAAAGAAAAGAAAAAGATACTGTACATGTATGTTTATTGTGGTTTTATTCACAATAGCAAAAACATGGAACCAACTGTGCTGCCCATCAAAAGAGGACTGGATAAAAAATGTGGTACATATACACGATGGAATATTATGCAGCCTTAAAGAAGGTCAAAATTATGAACTTCACAGCAACTTGTGTGGACTTAGAGTCTATAATACTGAGTGATCTTTCACAGAAACAAAGAACCAAGTATCACATGTTCTCACTCATAAGCGAAACTTGAACAACTAACTATGGTAATACTGTAAGAAAGGGATTGGCAGTAGTAGGAGACTGCGAGTGAAGGGGAGAGCACACTTCATCAACAACAGTACCTGCATAATGAACATTTGTATACCTAACCCTGAATTGTATTCCACATATTTAAAATAAAATAAAATTAAAAAGATACTGCAATCTGGGTCCAATCAGGAGACAGAAACCAACAGTGATTTAAAACAGGATAATTTTAATACGTAGACTTATTAAGCTATGATAGAAAAATATAACTATAAGATTTCAACTCCATTTTAAAATCTGAGAGAGGATACCCAAGGAAGGACAAACTTGAAAGGGGAACTCCCTCCCTGAGGCTACAGGCCTAACTTCGCTGGAGAAGGTACGACTGCCACCCACAGCACAGTAGAGAAGTTTGCTGGGTTGCTGGTGCTAGAGTTGGGCCACAGTCGCTGGGGAAGCAAGAAGCAACCCTCCAAGGTGCAGGGGAATTCTTGCCAGTAGGCAGGCACACAGAGGAAGGCAGGATGCCACTATGGGTAGGCAGCCCGGAGTGCTTGTTGGGAGGACCACGGGAGATGAACCTCCATGGGAGGTAGGCTAACAGTGGGAGTTGAGGTAGCAGGGCACAGTATCCTTGATGGGAGGGCAGCAGGATAATGATCACAGGCTTGGCTGAGGAACCACAAATTCTGGATACATGGTTAGGGCAGCTCACCACTCATGCCATCACACACTTGTCAAGTACAGCCACCAGAACTAGTCAGGGAGCCTCTAGAACCCCCTACTGAGAAATCTTACCATCTCACTCACTCTAAAGGAGTAATGCCTAAAGGAATTCTGTTTATTATCACAGAGACTATACCTGAGGGTGAATTTGGAGCTAGTAACAACGAATAGATAATTGGCATAGTGGTCAAACAGAGTTCATTCCAGGAAAGTAAATATGATCCATTGTTAGAGAATCTAACTTTCTTCAATGTAGCATGGCTTATAAGTGATAGAACCAGTATTCAAACATACAGCTTTTTAACTCCCACCAGCATTAGATGAGTGTTCTATTTGTTCCAGATATTGTCAGTTCTTTTTTTTAAAAAGTTATTGTTAAATTTTTTTTTACCATCCTAAAAGGTGTGTGATAATAATGTCTTGTGGTTTCAATGTGCATTTCTATAATGACCAGTAATATTGAGCATCTTTTCATGTGCTTGTTTGCTAATATTTGTATTTTTAAAGTTATTTTTGAAATATGGATTTCTTCCTAACATGAATACATGAAAATTAAAAGTAAATTTAGTTACCTTTTTAAGAAACTGTTTTAAATGTATAATTTCCGTGCCTATTGAAATGCTCCAGGGTTTTTTGAATCAAATTATTATTCTCTAAAATAATTTTAACTAGCTTTGTGTAATTAATTAATTTTAACTTTTTATGCTGGCCAATTAATTCTATAATCTTTCTAGTTAAGAACGTTCAGTTGCTCTTTCTCAAATGGAATTTTTTTATTATATCCATATTCCATGGAACTATAAATTAGAAATGACATAGAAGATAAAATATGAGAAGTGTGGTAGCTATAATTAAAACAACAACAGCAGCAACAACAGTAATAATAATGAAAGACAGTATTGCATAGAGCTTAAGGGAATGGGCCCAACCTAGCTCTGCCACTTACTAGCTGTGTGTCTTTGGACAGATATTAACTAATGACATTTATTACTTAAGTTATCAACACCACAGTTGCCTCAACTGTAAAATGGTATTAATAGTTACTAACTACATCATGAAACTGCTGTGAGGATTAAATGAATAGTACCTGGCACATAGTTAAGTACTAAACAAATATAGCTATAGAAAAAAGGATGCACATTTGCACCACTGTTATCCAGTGCTAATGAGCTAGATTCTGCCATTGGTGCTTTATCTTGATCTTATTTAGTCCTTCTTTCTCTATGATGTAGGCCCATTGCAGATCCAGGTGTCTGACCTCAAAGTCTCCATTTTACTTCCCACAATTCTAGTTGGCTTCTGGATTAATTACAAACATATTAAGCTTTTAACTTTATTACATGTTTGAAGTATTCTTTCTGAAAGAAAATACATTTGATTAGAGGGCCATTATGCTTTTTTTTTTTTTAAAGTTTTGCAGGTTTTCATGAATGGAAGATATTCTTAGCTGAAACATGGAGTTGTCTCCAGATGCACCTCTCATAGCTTAAGGAGATGTTCTGAATGGAGGCTACTTTTTTTGCCTTTTGTCCTAAGGCCATTGATGAACACATAAGTGGAAAAAAAAATATGTGTAGACTTCACAAGCATTTTTTGTTTAGGAAGGATGCAATATACGATTTTACACTTTTATGTAGTTATATTCAATTCTTGAACAGTTAATTTGTAGATATAAATGATTAAGATATGCCTTCAAAATGCAAGGAACAGCAGCATAGAGTGGCTCTGATGAGCTTGGGCTAGATTACACTAACTGCCCTGATTGCACTGTTTACTTGTTGGGTTTGAATGATTAGACTTAAAACTCAGAGGAAATGGAGTAGACACTCCCATCTCTTCTCTTGGAGGAATCTGCCTCATTCAGAAATGTTTGTTGAGCAGGCATCTGTCCCAGGTATTCTGATCTAACAACCAGAGTACAGTAGGCCATAATGAGAAGTCCCCGGGATAGAGCTGTAGCAGAAACTTGAAATGTAGACTTGATTGTCTACCTGGCATGGCCTAGCTGCTCCCTGGAGAGCTTTCTGGAGGTTTTGAAGTAAATGAAAAGTGAATGAAAGGCAGAGAACTAGGAGTTTGGAGCAGGTAGGTTATCCTTTACAGGCAACATAGGTGTGTTAAATAGGGTAGCATGTATGCATCTGAATATGTTCAGAATCAGAAGGCTGGCTTTAGGAGTTCTGGTCATCAGGGAGGGTGGTCAGTTGAGAACATAAAATATGAAATGGTTTGTTGGTATTTGAGGATTTTCCATTTAAATATTTAGTATGCTTTTTTTAAAAAAATTCTTCCCCCATCATTCTTCTTTTGCCTTTTATTAAATGTAAACATAGCAGAGTACTTTCTTGTTGCAAGAAAAGTACTTTTAATTTTAATTTTTTAAATTCCTTTATATTATATTATATTGAGTCACATAAAATTGCCAGCATGAGACCATTTTTGACCTACAAAAGTGTCAGTTTCATCTGGTTCAACCTTAGGTTAGGAATATGTGACAGTGTATTTGTTTGTACTACAAGTAGTTCCTGTGATTCACGTATGCCATTTTCTATGCATGCATGCATAGAAATTGCTTGAATTGACATATGACAAGATTCTGGCCAGAGCTGTAGACTTGGAGTCAGAAATCTAAGGCTTAATGTTGGGCTCTACTGCTGCCTAGCTGTGTGATCATGGATGAAGCACTCCATCTCTGAGCCTCGGAGGATTAAATGAGATGATACATGGGAAGGCGCCTACTAGCTTACTCAAGTGCCGTTGCTCTAAAATTTCCCCTTCTATCACATATTATCTCAAGTCTGAATTTTAGCCTTATCCCCTGCTTGCTGTTTTTTGTTGGAAGAGTCACTCTGGCCCTCATTAAGCACTCCTTTTGTCTCTTTTCCCTCAGCCTACCTGTGATGCTGTCCCTCTGCTCAGCTCAGGATCCTTTACAGGCAGATTCTTGGTGTCTTCCTTATTAACATCCCACTTGTGTTTATAAATTCTCCCCAAAAGACCCCCTCTTATTACCTGTCCTTTTCCAGATTATCTTCTGGGTTCTTACCTTGAATATTATTGTATGTAAAAGCATCAGTTTGATTTCCTTGAATACTCTTCACTGCCAGTGGTTCTTCCTGCCGTTCTGCTGGGATTCTCCTGAAGCAGCTTCTTGCGTTAGAGCCCTGGCGCTTAATAATGATGCCACCCAGTGTTCAGGGAAAGTGATTACCCAAGGGGTAAAATCGTCCTCCACGAGTTTTTCCCCAGCTCTTTGGGACACTGAACTCCTGTTACTAGTAACTTTTTACATGTAGGTTCTAATATATTGGCCAAACATCTGCCTAATGCATGTGAGCTGCATTGTGTACAGTGTATATTCATTTATCACCTGAGCCATTAGTTTTAAAAATGGCCTGTGACAAGAACATTGCCATATGTCTTCTCTGGGAAAGATTAACACACATTTATAGCTGTGTATAAAGTGAAGAAAAATAGTAATAAGGCTATTGAGGACCTAAACTAGAGCACATACAGACCAAAGATAAATGTTACAGAGGTTGTTAAAAAATGTAATAGGTTACAGAAGGAGGTGGTGGAATTGCTTCCCATAGGGAAAAATAAACAGACTTTCAGTTTTCATCTGACTTGGATAATTTTGGAGGCATTTGGCCTAAAGGCAAAAGAATGAACTTGTTAGCTTTTGAGGTTCTTTCCAGATATGGTCCTTTGAAAGTAAACCTACTTATCCTTAAGAGAACATGAAATCTGTCTACCCATAATTTATGACCTATATTTATAATGTAAACTGTAGGAGAATCATAGTGAAATGTGTCGGTAAGACAGTGGTTCTTAGCCTGTTTTGAGACTCTGATCATTCTTGTCCCTCTTCCCATAAAAATGTCTAGACTCATTTATACGCACACAGTTCAGAGGAAATTTCAAACCCTTAATTGGTAACTGTAGTATAAGATATGACTAATATAGGATATACTAAGTTGATTGTGTCTTCTGAAAGAAAGATAAAGCAAAGTAATTGTTGGCCGAATGTTTTATTTCTTAAGAAAAAAAGAAAATGAAAATCCAAGCTATATAATCTATAATAGATGAGTTTTTAAACTAGACAGTGAATTGCTGTAAGAAATCATGCTACAGCCTAATTATTCTTCCATACTGTAAATAGATATTTTCACATTTATAGGAGATACTGTTTTAAAAATACACCTTTACTAATACATTTTAGATGCCAGTATTTAGACTGATTTGCACTGGCCTGTACAGTTCATATTAATCATGTGTGTCTTGCTTGGCCATTGGAAAGATGTTCCTCTACAGTCTGTCTGGATTCCCAGGCCTCACTTTGCATCAAAATATGAACCTCTTCCTATGATAGGCAGCTAGAGGATCTAAGTTGTCACATGGAAAGCTAATGATTTTTATCAATTCGTGTTTCTAACATCAAGGTGAGAATTTTAAAAATAAATAAGCAAATTCAAGTAAAAATAAATTAATAGGCTGGGTGCAGTGGCTCAAAACTATAATCCCAGTACTTTGGGAGACAGAGGTGAGGGGATTACCTGAGCCCACAGGTTCGAGAATAGCCTGGACAACTTGGCGAAACCTCATCTCTACAATAAATCAAAAAATTAGCTGGGCATGGTAGTGCACACCTGATTGACAAGAAAGGATACAAAAGGGCAGATAGCATTACCCAGGGACTCCTGTATTTCTTAAAAATTACTGAATTCTTGTTGTAACTGCAATACATGAAAACCCAGCTCTAGGATCCCAGCAGCACCAGCAAGCAAGAAGCCTCTGAGCAGTCAACATAGATACCACAGCGTCATTACCTTTTTCTAACAGGAAAGACCCCAGGACTCTGATAGTCAATGTTTAGATTTGGATGACTTTAGGAAAGATAGATTCTGGAACTGCAGATCTCTTTTCTCCCATTACTTTTTATACCTTTGTCTTGAGTGGTTGTCATATAGCACATATATTTAAATGGCATTTTGTTATTGGCCAAGGTTGCCTGCTCTAGGCTGAGTAGGAAAACATTCATTTATGTGGTAGGATATGAGGGGTGCCAGAAAGCAACTCCTGCAGAAAGTCATTGTCACCCATTGATGACTCACTCCAACATTCTCATGACCTCCTTTCAAGCCCTCTTTCAGGAAGTAATGCTGTCATTTAAATTCATTTCACTGACTGAACAAGACTGTAGCAACAGGACAGACTGACAGGAGAAAGAGATGGGAGTTGGCGGGATCAGAGAAAGAAGTGAATGTGGAACTGTGAAACATGGGTCATGCCAAAAGCAAAGTCTAGCCAACTAAAAGGTTTTTAAGGGTGTACTTTATTGCTTGTTCCCGGTACATTTGCCTTGATTTAGATATATAGGATAATATTTTAGCATCATTAATGGTTGTGTTTTTATGTGCATTGATAAGGAAAGTAAGTCTTAATAATTGGATTCTCATAACCAGAACTAAAGGTTAACTATTAGAACCAATAAAAACATATTCAAATTTTAGTATGACTTTATAGTTATACATGTCACTTATGTATGAATTGGGCAGAATGTTAATAACTCATAGTTTTCAGAGTTCCAGAATTTATAACAAATTCATTTATGAAGCATAGTGTCTGTGTGAGGTGATATATATATATATATATATATATATATATATATATATAAAGAGGTCATTTAAATCATTTAGAAATAGACAGATATCCCAAGAGAAAAGTGAGCAAAGGACTTGAGCAGGTAATCTAGAACATCAAAAATACAAATGCCCAATGTCAATTTCACCAAACACATCTAAGCTCTCTGGTAATAAAGGAAAATTAAATGAAAAAAATGAAAGTTTTACGTTTCCTGTCTTTAAAGTTGGTTGTGGGACTATAAATTGGTAAATTAAAACATAAATTGTTATGTATTAAAAGCTTTAAAATTATTTATGCCTTTGAATGTAGTCATTCTGCTTCTAAAAATTTATACAGGGGAAATAATGAGAAAAGTATAGAAAGTATGGAATTATTTGTGTAGATATCTTCACAACATTATTTTTAGTATCAAAAACTTTGCTAATAATCTACATATTGCTCAACTGGAAATTAATTAATTCTACTCAGGGTAGAATTCTATGATACTATATCATGTATTCCAAGCATATTTAACAATGTGGGAAAATATTTGTAACATAGGCTAAATGAAATATCATAATATATATGAATTACATTATGCTAACTTAAAATGTATTTTAAATGTGTATTTGATTGACTATATATGAAATTTAAAATACATGTATTTTAAAAATCAGCTTCATTTTATAATTATATCCTGATACACACACACACACAAACACACACACACACAGGGTCTAATATACACAGATTTCAGTTAAATACCAGTCCCCCTAACAAAATGGTCCAAATTTCAGTTACTATGGTGTATATTAAATGAGAGTAATTACATGAAGTACAAACTTAGGTACTAGCTCTTCAGTCAAGAAGTCACTATGTATATAACAGTTGCATATTACCATTAGTGACCAATCATTTCACTTATTTAAAAGTCTGTCAGCAAGTGGTCACTGTGCACCCATTATTATTTCACACACAGACGGCAAAAGCATGTGGTTGTGTTGCCTTCTTGTCCCTTAGTGATAAATCCATGTAGCATTTTACAAAATTGGATAATTGAAAGAAGGAATTGTCCAACAAAGATGAAAGTTCAGCAAAGAAATTAAAAGTAATAATGTGGGAAGTGATATTTGAATGCAGTGTACATGGAGTTATAGAAGAAATAACTGACTGTAGGAATATTGACACCACTGTCATTTGAAAGGCTGTAGATATGTAGCCACAGAAACTTGGTGAAAGTGAACTTATCTACACAAAAATGAGAAAAGTGGTTTTGATAAAAAGGATGAACATGTTCCATAGGGGTGTTGTAGGCAAATGACTTCACATGAAAGTAACTCTGGGAAATATTCCACAACACTGAGTGCAAAGGTTAAAATGTTGGGAGTTGATCATACCTGGAAAGGAGCATGACAATTTATAAAGCATAGAAAGAGCTCTTTATCCGTGTTATAAATATGACAAGAAAAAGGCAAGCCCTGTTCAAACTACTCTTGGTAAGTATTTTACAAAGAAAGCACAATTCTCAATGTTTTTAATGTTTATAGGATACTAAATAAATTACTAGGTTTACTTTCTTATTCCCCTACACATTTATAACTGCACATTTATAATTAATAGGGTTTTAAATATTTTTATAACAAAATTTTAAAATCGTGGAACAATCCTAATTTCCTCATACATTACTAAGATAATCTTGCATGCTTTAAATTTGCATAGTCATTTTTATGGTCCTGTACTACCGTACAAAGTGAGGACAACTTATGTATATTGTAGGATGCACATACACTGAAGTGCTTGTAGTGATTAATGCTGGATGGTAGAATTACATGTGATTTATAGTTTCTTTTTTTTTTTTTTTTGAGTCGGAGTCTCACTCTGTCGCACAGGCTAGAGTGCAGTGGCACGCTCCCGACCACCGCAGCCTCGACCTGCTGGGCTCTGGCAATCATTCCGCCTCAGCCTTCCAAGTAGCTGGAACTACAGGCATGCGCTACCACGCCTGGCTAGTTTTTGATTTATTATAGAGATGAGGTCTCACCAAATTGCTCAGGCGGGTCTCGAACCCACAGGCTCAGGCAATCCTCTCTCCTTGGCCTCCCAAAGTGCTGGGATTACAGGCTGAGCCACTGGGCCCAGCCTATAGTTTCTTTTTAAAACCACCTATATAGTTCAGATTTTCTTAATTGAACATTTATCACTTTTATAATCACAAAGGTTATAAGTTCTCATTTCTATCTTATGCTATTTTTCCTTAGCAAAAACAATTTATAATATAGAATTTCTGCGTTCTCTGTCCTGTTCCAGCTTCCTAGTACCCTCTAATAAATCAGTGTCCATGCCTATCAGCCAACAATTAGCCCACTTTAGCTTTTTTTGTAATCTTTTCTTGTTTATTGGGTAAAAAAAGTAAGACCCAACTATATATGCAAGAAGCATACCTTAAATATAAAGACACAAATGACTGAAAAGTAAAAGAATGGAAGAAGATACACCATGCTAACACTAGTGAAAAGAAAACTGGAGTGGCTATTTTAATATTAGAAAAGCAGATTTCTGAGCAAAGAATATTACCAGAGATGAAGAAGGTCACCAGATGCTGACAAGATGGCAACTGGGCCAATGGACTGTGAAAGTCTCTGCAAAAGCAAGTGTTCATAAAGACTCTTTGTATGAGTAGGCATGTGCTGGTGGGAGATGGGTTCATGCACCTTGTGTCCCTTTCTGAAGGTGTCTGCAAGCCCCCATTGCCCTGAGATTGGAGCTGCAAGCATGCAAGATTGTCTGCTATTCACAGGACTCTGAACAGCAGACATCTGGGGGGTGCCTGGTCCACACCATCACCTGTTATAGCAAATCAGCTGGAGCCCTGGATTCAATCAGTGGAGAGAGAAGATCAGGGGGAGCCAGAGAGGAGCCCTGTGCCCAGTGAAGAAACATGGATGGCAGCCATTTTCTCTGTCCCAGGACCAGGCAGAGAACTGCATTGCCCCACTCAGCTCCACCCAGCTATGCCTAGCCTCCAACTTGGGACCTAAGGTAATCTCATCAAACTGGTAGAGACAGAAGCCCCTCTCTCATGCTGGATCAGACACAGGTCAGTTCTGAGTGGCAGACTAGACAGGCAGCAAGCCAGGTGAGTCCAGATCTACTCCACCCTCCTTCCACAGTAGGCCTGAGGCATGTGACCCAAGCTGTGAGTAACCCTATCAGCCAGCACTGAGACCAAAGCAGGGGTGCCTAGAGATCAGAGCTGAAAGGACGTTGGACTTACAGGAAGACCTCAGAGCAAGTTTGGTTCCTTATTTTTATTTTTTGTCTGTTGATTTTGCTCATTTTTGTTTGTTTTTTGTCTTAGTTTTTTTTTCTCTCTCTTTCTGTTTTGGATAGCGTTTTAGTACTTGCTTTGTTTCTGTTATTTTACTGATTTTTTTCTTTAGACTTCCTGTTTGTGTATGGGAAGAGTACATCAATAGGAGGTTTTTGTTGGTTGGTGTATTTGTATAATTGTCTGTATGTTTTAGTTTTTTTTACTCTTTTCTTTGTGTCTGTTTTCATTTGCTAGTTGGTACATCTGTCTGTTTTCCCTCTTACTCTTCTCTCTCTCCACCTTCCTCTTGCCCCCCCCTTCCTTTTTTCCATTCTTTTCCTTTTTCTTACCTTATTTTGATTTCAGGGAGCAAACCTATACCCCCACTGCATGAACAGATTGTAAGGTAGCAGAAATGGGTTCTAGGGTGCCCACACACCTGTCGGTGGATACTGGGATCTGCAGGTAGATTTTGAATCACAGCTCCCCCCTCAATTAAATCTCAAAACTGCAAAAATACAACCCCCAAACCGCAGTCCAGCTTTAGAACTGAGCAAAGCCAGAGGATCCACATAAGAAAGAATAGGAGATTGAGCAAACAGAAGTAAAAGCAACCCCACCATCCCTGAAAAACAAAATTAACGAATCGAGGGGAAAAGTGGGGGTGGAGGAAAATCTACACAAATGAAGAAAAACCAAAAGAAGAATATGGGTTTCATAAAGACCCCTGGGAGGTCAGACACTGAGAAAACAGACTTCGGAATGCAAACAATGAAGAGCCCCCAGAATGACTAGCCTCAAACTATAAACCCAGGTATTAAGACATTAATAAAATAAATAGAATTGAGAAGAGACAAGAAGAAAATATGAAGGAGTTGATAACTGAGATAACAGCAGTGAAGAATACTGTGAATGAAATAAATAACAAACTGATAAGCACAGAAAGCAGGATTAGCCAAGCAAAAGAAAGAATCTCAGAGCTTGAGAACCAAAATATAGAACTCACCCAAACTGTCAAAAACATAGAAAAGAAGCTTAAAAAGACAGAACAAACCTTCAAGAAATGAATGATTATTTCAAAAGGCTGAACCTAAGAGTAATTGAACTTCATTAGGCAGAAAGAGAGACAGAGACCACCCTGGAACAAACATTCCATGAAATTATTCAAGAAAACTTCCCTCATCTTATCAGTGATACAACCATTCACACACAAGAGATTCAGAGAACCCCTGCAAGACAATAAATGAGAATACCAACTCCTAGACACATAGTAATTCACCTAAACAAAGTAGGTATAAAAGAAAAATCCTAAAAGGCAGCAAGAGAAAAAGGTCAGACTATCTACCAGGGAAGACCAATTAGAATAGCAGCAGATTTATCTACAGAAACACTTTAGGCTAGGAGAACCTGGAGCCCAATCTTCAAAGTTCTCAAAGATAAACAATTTCAACCAAGAATAACCTACCCAGCTAAGCTAATCTTCATCAGTGAGGAAGAATTAAATTCTTTCTCAGACATTCAATCCCTAAGAACTTACGCTGCCTCTAGACCAGCGCTACAAGAAACACTTAAGAAAATATTAAACACAGAAAAAAGGGAAAAAAATATCGATGTTCTTCACAAGAGTGCAGGAAAATGATTGAAAACACACATGAATCCACCCAAAAATCAAAAGAAAGACAACAAACAAACAGGAACAAGAACAACTCTATAAGAACCTCATGACAGGGATAAACTCTCACATTTCAATAATTAGCCTGAACATGAATGGACTAAATGCACCACTGAAAAGACATAGAGTGGCAAAATGGATAAAATATCATGAGGCAACAATATATTGTCTCCAAGAGACTCATTTCACCAGAAAGGACACAGACTCAAAGTAAGAGGAAGGGAAGCAAAATTTCAGGTGAATGGAACACACAAAAAAGCAGGAGTTGTGATCTTAATTTCAGACAAAATACCCTTCAAGCAATCAAAAATTTAAAAAGATACAGAAGGTCACTATATATTGATAAAAGGTTCAATCCATCAACAAGAAATATCCATCCTAAATATATGTGCACCCAACACAGCACCAACTTTCATTAAGCAGCTTCTAGGCAAACTTAAAAAGATATAGACTCAAACACTATCATAGCTGGGGACTTTAATACCCCACTCACAACCCTAGACAAATCATCAAGACAAAAATTCAGCAAGGTGATCTGGAATCTCAATGTGACTCTTGTCCAAATGGACTTAATTGATACCTACAGAACACTCCACCCAACAACCACAGAATATACATTCTACTCATCACCACATGAAATGTGGTAGATCTTTACCTGGCTTGGGTATCAACGTGATGTTAGTTTCATAAAATGATTTGGGGAGAGTTCTATCTTTCTCAATCACCTGGAATACTTTCAATAGGATTGGTATCAGTTCCTCCTTGTATGTTTTATAGAAATACATCCTTGGCCTAACTCAAGTATAAACCAATTTCATAAGATTGAAATTTTGCCATGCACCTTCTCAGACCACAGTGGAATAAAAATAAATATCAACACTAACAAGGTTCCCCCCAAACCCATAAACAGCATGATGCTAAGCAACTCCTCAGTCAACATGGAAATCAAAACAGAGATTAAAAGATACCTGGAAACAAATGAAAATGAAGAAACATCTTACCAAAACCCCTGGGATGCCATGAAATCAGTAGTAAGAGGAGAATTCATATCTCTACAAACACACATGAAGAGAATGGAAAGATCACACACAAGTTAACAGCCTATAAGTCACCTAAGGAAGCTGGAAAAGTAAGACTACCAAAGCCCTAACTTCAGCAGAAGAATCCAGATCACCAAAATAAAAGCCCAAATCCAGGACATAGAGGACAAAAAGATAATACAAAAAAATCAATGACACAGAAAGCTTGTTCTTTGAAAGGATAAACAAGATTAATGGTCCCCTAGCTAGACTGACCAAGAAAAAGAGAGAAAAAGCCCAAATAAACACAATCAGAAACACAAAAGATGAAATCAAAACAGACCCTGAAGAAATACAAAAGAGTTTCAGAGATTACTATGTGCACTTGTATTTCCATACAACCTAAAGGAAATGGAGAACTTTCTGACATCACTTAACCTTTCCAGATTGAAATAAGAAGAAATTGAGACCTTAAATAGACCAATAATAATCCAGGAAATTGACTATGTCATAAAGAAAATTACCTACAAATAAAAGCCCTGGATCAGTTGGCTCTCCAGCAGAATTCTACAAAACATACAAGGAGGAACTGATACCAATCTTATTGAAAGTATTCCAGGCGATTGAGAAAGATGGAACTCTCCCCAAATTCTTTTATGAAACTAACATCACATTGATACCCAAGCCAGGTAAAGATCTAAAAAAAGAAAGAGAACTCCAGGCCAATATCCTTGATGAACATAGATGCTAAAATTTTCAACAAAATCCTAGCAAACAGGATTCAACAACACATCTCAAAAATCATCCACCACGACCAAGTAGGCTTCATCCCCAGGGTGCAAGGCTGGCTCAACATTCATAAGACCATTATCGTAATTAAATACATCAACAAACATAAGAACAAAAACCACATGATTATATCATTAGATGCAAAAAAAGCTTTTGATAAAATCCAGCACCCCTTCTTGATAAAAGCCCTTGAACATCTAGGCATAGGTGGAACATACCTCAAAATAGTAAGAGCCATCTATGAGAAATCCACAGCCAGCATACTGCTAAACAGACAGAAATTGGAACCATTTCCCCTGAAAACCGGAATAAGACAAGGATGCCCACTCTCCACCCCTCTTGTTCAACATAGTTTTGAAAGTCCTAGCTAGAGCAATCAGAGAAGAGAAGGTGATCAGGGGTATTCAAATAGGAAAAGAGGAAATCAAGGTATCCCTCTTTGCAGACGGCATGATTCTATACCTCAAAAACTCAAGAGAATCTGTCAAAAATCTCCTTGCATTGATAAAGGACTTTGGCAGAGTCTCAAGGTATAAAATAAATGTGCAAAAGACAACCTCATTTCTATACACTAATAATAAACAAACAGAAACCCAAATAAAAAGCACAATTCCATTTACAGTAGCCACACAAAAAATGAAATACCTTGGCATCTTCCTAACCAGAGATGTGAAAGACCTTTATAATGAAAACCACAAAACACTGCTTGAAGAAATCAAAGATGACTCAAACAAGTAGAAAAATATTCCATGCTCATGGATTGGAAGAATCAACATTGTTAAGATGTCCATTCTACCCCATCAGATTACCAGCAGCATTCTTCTCAGACCTAGAAACAACAATACAGGAATTTATATGGAAACATAAATGACTAAAAATAGCCAAAACCATCTTCAGAAAAAAAAAAAAAAAGCAGGAGGTATTACACTCCCAGACTTTAAACTTTATTATAAAGCTAGAGTAATCAAAACAGCCTGGTATTGGTACAAGAACAGGCATATAGACCACTGGAGTCTAACTGAGATTCCAGAAGCAAAACCTCAATTTCTCAACCAACTCATCTTCCTCAAAGCCTCCACCACCAACCACTGGGGAGAGGAGAACCTATTCAGTAAATGGTGCTGGGAAAACTGGTGACCACATGCAGTAGATTGAAACAGGACCCCTACCTATCCCCATACACAAAAATCAACTCTAAATGGATCAGAGACCTAAACATAAAACCTCAAACTATAAGAACCTTAGAAAATGCAGGAAACACACTTATGGAAATTGGAACTGGCAACTGATTCCTGATCAAAGCCCAAAGGCCCATGCCATAAGAGATAAGATAGACAAGTGGGATCTCATCAAACTGACACGCTTCTGCAAAGCCAAAGAAACCATCAAGAGAGCAGGGAGACAGCCCACAGACTGGGAAAAAATATTTGCCAACTGTATGTCTGACAAAGGTCTAATATCTAGGCTCTACAAGGAACTCAAAAGTCCTGAAAAGAAAAAAACAGCCCCGTTACAAAGTGGGCAAAAGATATGAATAGACACTTCTCAAAAGAAGATGTATGAGCTGGGCTCAGTGGCTCAGCCTGTAATCCCGCGCTTTAGGAGACTGAGGTGAGTG
The DNA here is from genome assembly GCA_027257055.1 of Cephalopachus bancanus. Lineage (NCBI taxonomy): Eukaryota > Metazoa > Chordata > Mammalia > Primates > Tarsiidae > Cephalopachus > Cephalopachus bancanus. Next base: position 8,725,520 of record JAPVLO010000021.1, on the reverse strand, counting down.
GATTGCCTGAGCCCGTGGGTTCGAGACCCGCCTGGGCAACTTGGCGAGACCTCATCTCTACAATAAATCAAAAAAATTAGCCGGGCATGGTAGCGTGTGCCTGTCGTTCCAGCTACTGGAAGGCCTAGGCAGAAGGATCGCCAGAGCCCAGCAGGTCGAGGCTGCGGTGACCGATAGTGGCCACTGCACTCCAGTCTGGGCAACAGAGCGAGACTCCAACTCAAAAAAAAAAATGAAGACGTACAAGTAACCAACAGATACATGAAAAAATGTTCAGTCTCACTGGTCATCAAAGAAATGCAAATTAAAACTACACTGAAATACCACCTAACTCCAGTTAGAATGGCCATCGTCAATAACTCAAAAAACAACAGATGCTGGAGAGGATGTGGCAAAAAGGGAACACTTCTACACTGTTGGTGGGAGTGTACACTAGTACAGCCTCTGTGGAAAACAGTGTGGCGATTCCTAAAAGTTCTAAAAATTGACCTTCCATATGACCTCACAATCCCCTACTGGGAATATACCTAGAAGACCTCAAATCACTCTATAAAATAGATACCTGCACATGTATGTTTATTGCAGCATTATTCACAATGGCAAGAACACGGAACCAACCATGCTACCCATCAAAAGAGGACTGGATTAAAACAATGTGGTACATATACACAATGGTATATGATGCAACCATAAAGAAGAACAAAATCATAAACTTTGCAGCATCCTGGATGAACTTAGAGTCTATAATACTGAGTGATCTTTCTCAGAAACAAAGAACTGAGTTTCACATGTTCTCACTCATAAGTGAACCTTGAACATCTATCGTAATACTGTAAGAAAAGGATTGACAGTAGTGGGAAACTGCGGGGGAATGAGGGTGGCGGGGAGGTGGGATTGGCAGTAGTGGGAATCTGCCTGGGGAAGGGAGGGCACACCTCATCAACAAGGGTGCCTGCACAATGAATATTTGTATACCTAACCCTGAATTGTACCCCACAGTTTTAAAATTTAAAAATTTTAAGTTAAAAAAATAAAGGTCATTTTCTAATGATAAGCTAATCATTAAGTAAGTAGACATACCAGTGCTAAACAAAGTATATGGAGCAAAAAAACCTGTTAGGAGTGTAAGGATAAAAAGACAAATCTACTATTTTAGTCAAAGATTTTTATACCCTTTTCTTGATAATTGATAGAACCATGGAAAGAAAATGAGCAAGGAAATGGTAGACTTGAGCCACACTACTACCTAATTTGACCTGCTTGACATTCATAGAACACCTATCAACAGAAGAAAGTATATTCTTTCAAGCTCACACTGAGCAGTTTACCAAGATATACGAGGGAGATCCCCCCAAAACCAGATTTTATTTATAAAAAATTGTGTTTGTTCTTGCATGTTTAATCTTCAGTCACCTTCAAAGTACTCTCCATTTGATGCAATACACCTATTGAGATGATTTTTCTACTGCCCCGAAATTTTTGAACTTGTCACTTTTGATACCTTTTAGTGCTTCTGCTGTTTTTTGTTTTACCTCTTCCACATCAGCAAAACGTTTCTGTTTGAGGACTTATTTCATCAGGAGAAACAAAATGAAAGTCACTCAGGGCAAGATCAGGTGAATGGGAGGGTGGGGCATGAGGGTATGCCATTTTTGGTCAGGAACTGCTGAGGTACAATGTCAGGGTGGAAGAGCCAGTCACCTGTTTGCCACAACGCAGGACACTTCTTCCACAGATTGTGACACACCCTTCTCAAAACTTCAGATAAAAACTTTGGATGATCTTTTGATCCATAAAAACAAATTCCGAGTGTACTATAAGGGGCCCACCCTCCAAAGCTTAATCTCATTTTTTTGGTGGGGGGTCTTCTTCATACCATATTCTGAGCCGAAAAACAATTCTCAAATTTAAAATGATTCACATCATATAAAGTACGTAAAATTTTACAAGTAAATAAACATTGTATATTATATGTTTTGTAGTATATAGAAATATTGTGCATTTGTTCAAATATAAAATTTGTTATAATGGAATTAACTTAGAAATCAATTTAAAATGATATTTGGAAAAAACCCGAATATTTGAAACTAACACTCTTCTTTTTTTATTTTTATTTTTATTTTTATTTTTTTTTGAGTTGGAGTCTCACTCTGTCGCCCAGACTGGAGTGCAGTGGCCGCTCCCGGCCACCGCAGCCTCGACCTGCTGGGCTCCTTCCGCCTCAGCCTTCCAAGTAGCCGGAATTACAGGCATGTGCTACCATGCCCGGCTGATTTTTTGATTTATTGTAGAGATGAGGTCTTGCTGCCCAGGCGGGTCTCGAACCCGCGGGCTCAGGCAATCCACTCATCTCAGCCTCCCAAAGGCGCGGGATTACAGGCTGAGCCACCGAGCCCGGCTCTTTTTTTTTATTTTTAATTTTAAAGATGAGGGGTACAATTCAGTGTTAGGTATACAAATGTTCATTATGCAGGTATCCTTGTTGATGAGGCATGCCCCCCATCAGATTCCCCCTACTGCTGATCCTGCCTCCCTCCCCCACAGTTTGCTGCTACTGCCAATCCTTTTCTTATAATTGTTCAAGGTCTGCTTATGAGTGAGAAAATGTGATACTCAGTTCTTTGTTTCTGTGATAGATCATTCAGTATTATAGACTCTAAGTCCATCCAAGTTGCTGTGAAGTTCATAATTTTGTTCTTCCTTATGGCTATGTAATATTCCATTGTGTATATGAACCACACACTTCTAAGTAATTATGTATCAAGTTAAAAATAAAAAATTAAATTAGAAAATATTTTGAACTGAATAAAAGCAAAAACACTGCATTTTAGAATTTTTGGGATGTTTCTAAAGTAGTACATAGTGGGAGGGAAATTTATAATCCAGAATTCCTATGTTAGGAAAGGAGAAAGGACCCAAATCAATGATTGCATCATCTACTATAAGAGTCTAGAAAAAGAAAAGCAAATTAAATCCAAAGTATGTGGAAGAAAGGGAATAATAAAGATCATAGTAGAAATTAATGATAAGGAAACAGGAAAACAGACAAAATAAGTGAAATCAAAATCTAGTTCCTTGGGAAGATCAACAAAATTTATAAACTCCTTTCCAGACTGATCAGGAAAAAAAAAAAGATACAAATACCTATATCAGGAATGAGGAGAAATGTGGGGAAACATCACTACAAAGTCTACAGATAGTAAAAGGATAATGGAATATAATAAACTTTGTATGAATTTTATGTCAATCAATTAAAAAATAGATAAAGCCAGGTGCAGTGGCACACAGCTATGGTTCTACTAATTGGAAGACTGAGGCAAGAGGATCACTTGAGCCTAGGAGGCCAACTTGTGCAACATAGCAAGAGTCTGTCTCTAAACAAACAAACAAAAAAAGTAGATGAAATGAAAGAATTATTTGAAAGACGTAAACTATCAAAGTCATTCAAGAAAAATATAACCTGAATAACTGTATCTATTAAAGAAATCGAATTTTTAGTTTAAAGTATTTCCATAAAAAAACCTCCAGTCCCGGATAGCTTCAGTGGTAAATTTAATGAAACATTTTAAGAAGTAATATCAATTTTACACAAATTTTCTCAGAACATTGAAGAAGAGGTTCCATTTTCCAGCTCATTCTTTGAGGCCAGCATCACCCTGACACCCAAAACCAAACAAAGACATTACGAGAAACTACTAGTCATTATCCTTCGTGACCATACATGCATACATTCTAAATGAAATCTTATAAAATTGAATTCTGTTTTATATTAAAAAATAAATGCATCATGACCAATGGATGTATCCCAGTAATGCAGGATGGGTTCAAAATTTTAAAAAATCAATCAATGTAATTCATCACATTAGCAAGCTAAAAAGGGAAAACCATAGGATCATCTCAATAAATGCAGAAATATACTTGATGCAAATCTAACATTCAGCAGATTCAGAGACACTCTCTGCCGTCCTGTCCACTGTGCCCTTCAATAAATATACCTTTCTTAATTAAAAAAAAAATCTAGCATTCATTCCGGATAAAACCTGATAAAGTGCACCTGTGAAAAATCTACAGTTAGTATCATACTTAATGGTGAAAAACATCATGCTTTCTCCCTTAGATCTGAAACACAGACAGGGATGTCTGCTTTCACCATTTCCATTTGCCATTGTATTAGAGGTTCTGGCCAGTCCAGTGAAACAAGAAAACAAAATTAAAATCATCCAGATTGGAAAGAAAGTTGTAAAACTATCTTTATCTACAAGTGGCATGATGTCTATGTCAAAAATCCAGTGGAATCTACACAAAGCTACTAGAAATAACAAATGAGTTTGGCAATGTTGAAATAAACAAAATTAATGTATAAAAATCTATTTTATTTCTGGCAATGAACAATTGGAAATTTAAATAAAAGGTGGTGCCATTTACAATAGCATAAAATATGAAATATTAGGGATAAATCTGACAAAAGATGTGAAAGCCATAAACTCCTGCTTAGAGAAATTAAAGAATTTCTACACATATGGAAAGATACAATCAATATTGTTAAGATGCCAGTTCTCTCCAAATTGATCTGTAACTCAATGCAGTCCCAATCAAAATTCCAGCAGGCATTTTTTGTAGAAATTAACCAACTGGTTCTAAAATTTACATGAAATACAAAGGACTTTAGAATAGGCAAAACATCTTTGAGAATGAATGAAGTTGGAGTACCTGATTTCAAGACTTACTCTGAAGCTACCGTAATAAAAATTGTAAGGTATTAGTAAAAAGAAACCTGAAAGTGGTGGGTATGCTCTGTACCTTGACTGTTGTATACTTAAAGAATGTGTGTGCACTTGATTGTATGTCTATTACATCTCAAGAAAGCTGTTACAAATAAGTCATTTTGAGGTTGCTCTATTATTTTCATGTCTTCTGGAGTGAATTCAGTGGGTGGTCATTGTGTTTGGTGGTTTCCTTTCTCCACTTCAACCTTTCTTCCTACTTAGGTTCCTCAAGAATGGAAGGTATTTGTGTTTTGTGATGCTCTTGTTTCTTTTCTTTACACCAGTTGTTCCTTATTGTGGTACTAGTTACCTCAACTCTGTCCTGGGCCTTCCAATCCAGAAATGGATAAAAGGCCCAAATTTCTGTCTTAAGATGTTATTTGTTACATATCACAAATCCAGGAACTGAGCCTATGGGGAGGTTCACCCAGGTTCTGTTGTTGCTGTTTTAACAATACAGCAGCTTCATTTATGGCAAGAGCCCCACATCTGGAACAGCTTCTTCAACCTCCATTTGTGGATAGGGAACCCCAGTCCCCAATTCACCTGTACCTGGCTTTTGCCACACCTGGAGTGGCGGTCTCATTACACTGAATATCTTATTTCTTGGTAGCTACTTGTGACTGCTTTTGAATTTCAAGTTTCTGTGTGTTTGTTCCATTTCTGACCCACAGAGATATTTATCTGCATGTTGTAACATTTTAAATATTTCATTTATTATGGAAAGGGGTTGTACGTTTTGAGAACACATACATTCTTGACTGGGAGTCACATGCGTGTATAGTTCCCAGCTTTATCCCTGGCACATTTTACAGTACTTGCCATAGCAAACTTTCAATCATTGTTGGATGCATGAATAAGATATACTAAGTGCCAAAATCTGGTTACAAAACAAAATCATAATGTGGTCTGATTTATGTCCCATTCTATATATGTGTATATAAAATGCACAAAAATAAGGGAGGATGGAGAAACACCAAGGGCTTAACAGAGTATTTCTGGACAACTTTTTATCTTAAAAAATGCCTTTCTTTGCTGCCCCCCCAACCTTTTTTTCTTAAAACAAACAAGTATTTAAAAAATGAGAATGCACTGAAGTTATTTCCATTTTGAAAAAAGTAACAAATGAACAAGGGTCCTGACCCTCACTTCTGAGGTGAGGCATGCTTCCCTGGGTCCTCCCACTACCATTCCCCATCCTGAACCCCAAGTCATGTTTGCACATGCTTTTCTGTAACCCTTCTTACTAACTTTCTGTTCCTCTAGGATTTAATTCTTAGGTGCTCTAAAAGGACCAAAAGAACTTGTAAACATAAACAGAATCTCTCTCTTGCATCTCCTTTAAAAAAATTTTCCTTGATGCTACTTGAAATTCCTTTAAGTAGCATTAGAAAATAAAAATCTTAAGCCTTGTGTTGCCTCCTTGAGAGAGTTAATCCACTCATCATGTACATGCATTTCTGGCAAGTCAGAGATGACTTTCAGACCATTCTTATTTCAATTTGGGGTGTGAGTGATAAAACAGAAAGGTTTAGTATTCATGAGGTGGGGGCAGGGCAAATGGTGTTCAGCCTCAGCCTTGAAAACTTGTATCTACTCAAAGGAGCTGGGCTCAGAGGCATCTCTCACCCTGTATCAGTGGGGACCAAACCACCATCTTGATCTGCCTGGAGTATAGTGTTTAATGTATGAAAGCAAAATAAGGTGGCTGCTCACTGCCAGCTTTTTCCACTCTACAGATACCCGGCGTTCTACTCATTGGATGGAGAGAAGTATCTAGATTATGATTTTAGCTTCGGAATTTTGAACATTTTTCCTAATACATTTTATCATTTTTAGTGAAGAGTAAATTTTTCTCTAAATTTAGCATTTGAAATCCCAGAGTCAAATCTGATAGACAACTCCAAGCTTCTTAGACGATCCAGAAATACACATCCCTCCCATCTTTCCTGCCAGTGGCCAATACAGTAAGAAAACTTCATAAATATTCACCAACTCTGCAACTTTGAGTTTCTCATAGCTGTTATCAACAGAATTCACTCTAATTCTGCCAGCAAGCCGGGCTCGGTGGCTCAGCCTGTAATCCCGCGCCTTTGGGAGGCTAAGGTGAGTGGATTGCCTGAGCCTGCAGTTTTGAGACCCACCTGGGGCAACTTGGTGAGACCTCATTTCTACAATAAATCAAAATGAGCTGGGCGTGATAGCGCGCGCCTGTAGTTCCAGCTACTTGGAAGGCTGAGGTGGAAGGATCGCCAGAGCCCAGCAGGTTGAGGCTGCAGTGGCCGGAAGTGGCCACTGCACTCCAGTCTAGGCGACAGAGTGAGACTCCAACTCAAAAAAAAAAAAAAAAAAATTCTGCCAGCAAAGGTCAGCACACTGTTCTGTTGAGTAGAGACTAAGAACTGTTTGGTTGGTTTTCCTATGGCAATAAATTGACTCTCCATAATAAACATTTTTTTTTTTGCCTCCAAAATAAGCAGCTAGTTGTGACTTAGCGGGACATAAAACTCTATGTTGAACTTATGATGACTTTAGATATGTTGCTTTTCTACTTTCAGACTCGGTAAGTTCCATGTCTTGGCACCTGGTGCTGTATCAATGAAATAATAAGAATAGTAATTTCTTCTTTTAAAAAAGTAAATGAGACTTTTGGGGGGGAATCTATATTACTTGTGACATTTATTAACCTTATTAATTGTAGATGCTTTTCCCAAGGGAGCTGGATTGTGCCGCTCTGCTGCAGAGGATATGGGGACCTTGGTTTCTAATATCAACAGCAACCCCTGGGTCTGCTTTCTAATTACTGTCAAAGAACACGACTGCCCGTCTTTCCAAGCAATCGGGAGATTTTGGGAAGATGACACCTAACATGTTCCTGTACATTAACCCAGTACAGCTGCTTGACACTAAGCATAAAGGTTCCTTTTTCATCTAGTTCATGTGAAAGATGCACCAGGGAGTTAAAATGACTATTTTTTTGCCTACAAGGCAGTGGTTGGACCAGAAAGAACTCTGCTGCTCCCCTCAAGCTCTATCATCTTTAAAATTCACACTGGAGATAATGAAATATCTAATGTATAATAAAAGACAATGAAAAATACCTAGTATCAGTTTCAAAACATCAACTAGAAATACAGATGCTCCTCAATTTACGAAGGGGTTACATCCTGACAAACCCATCATAAGTTGAAAGTATCATAAGTTGAAAATGCATATAATACACTTAGCCTACTGAACATCATAGTTTAGCCTATTCTATGTTAAATGCATGCAGGCCACTTACTGTAACTTTCAATCGGGCAAAACCATCCAACGCAAAGGCTATTTTATTTTATTTTATTTTTTTGAGTTGGAGTCTCACTCTGTCGCCCAGACTGGAGTGCAGTGGCTGCTCCCGGCCACCGCAGCCTCGACCTGCTGGACTCCGGCGATCCTTCCGCCTCAGCCTTCCCAGTAGCCGGAATTACAGGCATGCGCTACCACGCCCGGCTGATTTTTTGATTTATTATAGAGATGAGGTCTCGCTTCCCAGGCGGGTCTCGAACCCGCGGGCTCAGGCAATCCACTCATCTCAGCCTCCCAAAGGTGCGGGATTACAGGCTGAGCCACCGAGCCCGGCTACAAAGCCTATTTTATAATAAAATTTGTTGAATAATATACTGAAAGATTATTGAAGAGAATAGTTATATGGATACTCAAAGTATGATTCCTACTGAATGTGTATCGCTTTCCTATCATAAAGTTAAAAAAAAGTTGTCAAACCATCATAAGTTGGGGACTGTCTGCATTCTTAAGGAAGTTAGTTACATGCAGTTTTGTTTTGTTTCATTTTCCTACTATTAAAGTATCACTTGCGTTAAAAAAAGTAATTACATGAATATTCAGTAAAAGTTACTATTTATTCTCACGTAGTACTTATTTAACAATTTTTGAGTCATTTGGGGTCAGGCCTACATGATCTCATGAAAGAAGTTGAAAAATATCAGCCTTGACTGATTTTACCTCATTAGTATTCTTCCTAGAAATAGGGGCAACCTTCTTTCAGGTCCCTTCTCACTCTGGGAACTTTTCTGCTTCTTAATAAATACTCCTTTCTAAAAAGAAAGAAAGGTGATATTCTTAATTGTTAGAATATGAGTGTATCTTCTATTAGGAATTTTTATTTTCATCTTGATTAGACACTCTATGATCATTAGTAGTTAGGTTTCCATAGTACTGTCTTTCCTTGGAATTAAACCATCCTCAGGAACAATAGCAAGGGATGTTACTAAAGACTGGAGATGTGAGATTCATTTCCTGAGGTCCTTCTACCATCAGGAGCATGCCTATTGGACTTGACGCTTTCATATGCAACAGACAACCACCCATTTTTCAGAGTAAATTTAAATATAAATGGTTTGGTTAAGCTATATCTAACTTTAATTTTGTCAGAGTGAGTAGAAGGAGAAATTTCTCAACTCATAACTTTTTTATAATTATGGTTTTGTTCATAATTAAAGATTCACCTGAGGCAAAAATAGGATACTCATATTTCGTGTAAATGAAACCTCAAAGCTGTTTGGAATGTAGGGGCCAGATAATTACAAAATCCATCATGTAGAAACCCTGAAAATACAGAAAATTCAATGTTTAACCCAATGATCAGTTTCCCTTAATCTATCACCACAAGAAAAATAAATTAACTATTTAAGAACTAAACTTTTTCCTGTAGGTTACTATTATAAAGAAAATTCAAACTAAACCACTTTGACCATTAACACTGGACAAATAAACTAAAATATAAAACAATAATAAAATAAGGTAATATATATCTCTGCTGGAATTTCACATACATAGTACCAAAAAGTGCAAATGAAAAAATTCGCTATGCTGATTATGGACAGATTAGTTCCCTTCTGATTTTTTAATGTATCTACATGATTTATAGTATCTTACATTTTTCTTCAGACATTTTGGGTATTTTACAAATAGATTCCTTGTGCTAGTGTCCTTTTCTAAACTATAAAAATCATATATACCCAGTAAAAATAATTCAGACTCTTTAGAAAGGCTAATAAGTGAAAAGTAAAATCTTTCTTTCTTATACAGATTCACAGAAAATAGTGTTTGCTTTTACAATTATATGTATATGTGTGTAGAAATGAATGTATATATGTCTCTTTTTATACAATGAAATCATAGTATACACACGAATCTGCAACTTGCTCCCCCCTCAATATATTTTAGCAGAATTTCCATATCAGCACATATAAATACAAGTTGAGTATCCCTCATCCAAAATACTTGGGACCAGACGTGTTTTGGAATTTTTTTTTTTTTTTGTATCTTGAAATGTGTGCATAAACATTAGATATTCCATGGATGAAACCGTAGTCTAAACATGAAATTATTTTATGTGTCAGATATGCCTATATACATAGCCTGAAGGTAATTTTATTTTTCCCTTGAGGGTGCTGAATAAGCTGTGTCTTGTGCACCTGTGTTTTGAAATCAGATGTGGAATTTTCCACTTGTGGCATTGTGTCAGCACTCGAAAAAATGTTTGGATTTTGGAGCGTTTTAGATTTTGGATCTTCAGATTAGGGATGCTCTGCCTGTAGAACTATTTTTGCTGACTGTAGTACTGTATGAATATGCCATCATCAAGTTAATTAGATCCTTTTGTAATTGATGTTTAAGCTTCTAGGCATATGTTTGGGGGTAGTTCTTCTGATAAATAGAGCTACACTGAAAGTCCTTGTTAGATATAGCTGTGTTTACTTGTACTTATATAATTATTGGACAAATTCCTAGAAATAGAATTGCTGGGCAAAATATTGTAAAGTTTTAGTTTTGATATATATTACCAAATTGCCTTTCTCAAAAGATAAAAGACCAGTTTTTATTCTCGCCAAAAGAGAGATTGCCTATTTCTCCACAGCCTTGCTAATGCTGAGCTTTATGAAATAATAACATTTTGCCATTCTGATACATGATACCTGATAGGTCTTTAATGTTTTGCATTTCTTATTGTGAATGAAGCTTAGGACCTTTTGTAGATTAGTCATTTGTGTGTCTTTTTTTCTATAAATTGCTTTAGTGTAATCTTTGCTCTTTTTTTCCTATTTATTTTACTTTTTTCTATTGATTTGTAAGAGCTGTTTGGATATTAAGATCTTTATCCTTTTGTCACAACAAATACAGTTTTTCAATTTCTCCTGGTATTTTTTATTTTTATAGATATTTTCACTGTAAAATAGTTTTTTGGTCAAATTTATCAATGGTCTTTATGATTTTTGAGTTTTATGTTGTGTTTTAAAAGGTCTTCCCACACCAGCATTATAAATACAATCACCTACATTCTCTTTTTTTATTTTAAAGATATGGGATGCAGTTACCCACATTTTCTTCTAGTTTTCATGGTTTTATTTTTTACATTTAAATATTTGATTTATTCAGCATTATTTTTGTGTAAGGAGTAAGGGTGGACATCTGTGTAGTAGTATGTTGGTAAAATGTTTCAAACATCAAGTACTGTTAAGATTGTGTTTCGCTGCGCATGGTGGTGCAAGTCTGTAATCCCAGCACTTTGGGAGGCCAAGGCAAGAGGATTGCCTGAGCCCAGAGGTTCAAGACCAGTCTGGGCAACTTGGTGAGACCTCGTCTCTTCAGTAAATCAAAAAGTAAGCCGGGCATGGTAGTGCTTGCCTGTAGTTCCAGCTACTTGGAAGGCTGAGGCAGAAGGATCCCTTGAGCCCAGTAGGTCAAGGTTACCATGGCCGTGAACGTGCCACTGCACTGTAGCCTGGAAGGCAGAGTGAGATTCCAACTCAAAAGAAAAAAAAAGATTGTATTCCATTGGTTTTAATTATTCTCTGCCAGATTATTATTAAATAAGTGGAAATGTCACCTGTATATCTAATGAAGTTATCACTTATTTGACTGAATGCAATTAGTTATATTTATTCTGTGCACCATAAGCATTAAGTAATTGGGAGTAGTATGTGTCCAGGGAGATAACAAAGTATCTTCTATGAAAATATCATCTCCTTGACCTAGTTTGCTGTCTTCTTAATAAAACTAAACAAGAGAGGATGAAAAATAGTGATTCTTTTGATCATAAAAATGGAGGTGAGTAGTGACCTCCAGGTGGGAGAGTTATTCTGGTATATTTCCCAAGGATTATACAGAAGAACCTTGTTTTTACATTACGTGATCCTCCAGAGAAAGTGGCATTTTCAGGACTTGTTTTCCCTCTGGAAAAATACCTTTTCTTCATTGGTTTATCAGAAAGAAACAGACTTAGGGCATGTTATAATGTTTTTTTTTCTGCAGGGGGTGGGGGTAGTGAAGAAAACTCCGTTTAAAGTTGAGATGTTGATGGATAACAGATAATTTGTCATGCTGTATTTTTGTAAATATCTATTTCAAGGTCATACTGATTGTATTTTACCTTGTCAGTGCTGGTCTTTAATATCTCAACCTCTAAAAAACATATGTATACCAGATATTTAAACTGTAGACGCTGCTGTTACCTTGTTGTCAGTAGGGATAATGGCATGGAGCTGTGCAATTACAGGTAACAGCAACAAAAAAAGAAATGGTTGCAGCTTTAAATGTTGAAAACAAAGTGATGTTATCTAATTAATTTGACATTTTGTGTGAGGCGGTTTGGCAGGAGATAGTGACATTTCCATGATTCAGTTGGATCAAACCTGAACACCCATTTGTTTAACCCTGTTTGAGTTGGCTTCACTGATTATCAGATGAATGACTATGGGCAAATTAGTAAGCCTCTCTTTCCACAGTAAAAACAGGGAGGGGATTATAGCACCTTGTAGGATTGTTGGAAGGACTAAAGGAGTCATGATGAAGAGCTCTTAGCACAGCACTTGGCACATGGTAGATCCACCCCCCTCAACCCGGTGTTTGCTTTTATCTCTTTGTTGTGCTGTTAATAGTGGTGGTATTATCTTTATTACTCAGTAGTACAATAACATGTGGTGGAAAACCTACTAGGCCACAGTCAATGAAATTCAATTCCTAGGTGTCTTTAGAAGTGAGCCATGTTAGGCCTGGCATGGAGGCTCAAGCCTGTAATCCCAGCACTTTGGGAGGCTGAGGCTAGAGGATTGCCAGAGCCCAGGGCTTCAAGACCATCCTGGGCAACTTGGTGAGATCCAGTCTCTACAATAAATAAAAAAAAATTAGCTGGACGTGGTAGTACAGCTTCTTGGAAGGCTAAGGCGGGAGGATCACCTAAGCCCAGCAGGTCGAGGCTGCGGTGGCCGTGAGCTTGCCACTTACTCCAGCCTGGGCAACAGAAGGAGACTCCAACTCAAAAAATGAAATGGGCCATATTTAAGATGAATGGATAAATTCCTTGAGTTTGTTTTGTTTCATTTTTGCCACTCCACTTCCCTCAAAAGCCCTTGTAAGCTCAGAAAGCATGCTTACGTATCATTTTTGAAATGGGAAAATAATGTGGATATGTAATACTGTGACTATTTACCCACAACTATGATAAAGTTAGCAGTTTTGATAATGATGTTTGACTTTTTTGTTTTGTTTAATGCCAGCAGAATTATCCTGCCTATGGCTCCCAGAGGTCCTTCCCATACACCATGTTCTATAATCATATTACTGATCTAATAATCATCTATTTCTTATTGTAATAAACTCTCTTTGTGAATAGCCTCATTAATGTGCTGAAATAATGTACCCGAGGGTATTTCCGGCAATTTCATTGTAGCTCTAAAATTAGCTGGCCTAACGGCTCTCTATTGGTGCAAAAACTGTCACTTCAGCTCCAGTGATTGAGTCTCCTGCAGCGCCTTGCAGATCCTGAAGGTACACAAAGCAGAGTTCACAGTAAAGGCACTTTGGAGCAACCAAGTCCTATAGCATAAAACTGGAGACATACAATCCCATTTTAATTTTAATTCTTTCTCAGCCTCTTTGAATAAATGAACCATTAGTCCATAAAACTGAAACTTTACCTTATGGACTTTATACTAAGTATTTAGATAATAAAGGCTTAACTATGTTTAACCCATTTTATATAGAGAATTCTTTGTATAATTGTAAAGATTGCCAGGTTTGATAACTTTTTACTGTTACGAAGTAGTTGTTTTTATTTTAGTAGGCTTACAATTTGATTATAAAATATCCATTCTTTTAATGGATATAACATTTTAAAGAATAAATATATTATCTCCTTTTTCATTTAGGGCATATTCTCTACCTCAAACCTATATTATTTAAATATGAACTCCTCAAAAAGGAATTATTTTAGTATAAAGATGATTTCGTGTATTTTTTTCAATGTTCTGTATTCAGTAAATGGTGATTTTAACAGAATTCTGGTCCATATAATTCTGTAATATGCTTTTGAATCTTATAACCAAAAAGTTATATTTCCAGGTGTCTTTGTTTTTATTTGGTGGTCATAGGAAACCATGATGGTCTATTACTGGAGTTGTTAAAGGTGGCCTGAGTTCTTCCCATCGTCTCCGTTGGTCATAGCAAGTATTGAATTTGGCTGCTACATTAAGGCAATTACACAGGATGCCTAGAAATTTTTCCCTTTTTTAAATTTTAGGGGTGGGAAAGGCAGATTTATTTCAGATATTTGAAATACAAAAGGTACCATAAGCACAGTATAACAACTCAAATGTTATAGATGTGATTAAAGTAAGACTAAAATCTCCTTCTCTTATGACTCCACCACCACCAGTGTAATGACTGTTTACATTTGGCATGTGTCTTTGCTTTTTTTTTTTTTTTTTTTTTTGAGATGGTGTCTCACTCTGTTGCCCAGGCTGAAGTGCAGTGGCACACTCACAGCCTTGACCTGCTGAGTTCAGGCAATCCTGATTCAGCCTTCCAAGTAGCTGGAACTACAGGCGTGCACCATTATGCCCAGTTATCTTTGCATTATTTTTACTGCTTACTATCAAAGCACTTATATCAGTGATCTTTTGCTTTCATTTCTAAAAATAGAGCCATAATATATAAATTTTTAAGTCCTTTCATTCTAGGAGTAGCATACAAATTTTATAGCTTGCTTTTTAAAATTTTATTTCAATATTATCAGCATCTTTCCAAGTTAGTATTTATATATTAATTTCATTCTTTTTCATAGCTACATAGTATTTTATATTATGAATGTGCTATTATGTATTCAATTCAAACACCTGGTGACAGATGGCCATTCAGATTGTTTCCAGCTACTTGCTGTTTCTAGCTACTTGCTATTTTACATGTGGTATAATAAACGTCCTTGTGTGGTTCTGGCATTTCTGCATTGCCTTTGAATAGATAAACTTCAGAAGTGAAATGGTTAGATAAAAATGCTTTTATTTTAATAAGTACTAATTATAATATAACTTCCCCAAAGATTCAAAGTTTATACTTCTAATTAAACAGTATCTAAATATACCTGCTTTTCTACATCTTCACCAGCACTGTATCTTCTGAGTCTTTTAAAAAATGTTTGTCCATCTAATAGGTAAAAAGGACAAATCACAAACTTTCAATTTGGATTCTGTGGCTATAGCATTAAGAAAGAGAAAGGAAATACAGGCACACAAATGTAAAAAATGTGTAACATTAAGTCACTAAATGTGGAAATATAGAGAAGTAGATGAATTTATAGAAAAGTATAAATTTTCAAAATTGATATCAAAATAGATAAAAACAGCAAAATTCAAAAGTTAAAAATTGTTAAAATGTGATCATCTAATCATGTAAGTTTCTAAACCTCTGTTTTAAAGAACTATAAGAATCTGCAAGGTCTAGTTTGTTTTCACTATAAGCTGATAGAATAGAGGGATATACCAATCCAACAAAGGAATCTTACAAGTATTTATGCCCTGTAGAAATCTAAAGATGTCAATATAAATATTATTACTAAAGCAAACATTGTTAGGTAATATAACCAATCAGAATTTTATGTTTTAAAAGATAAATGCTGATTTCATAGCATATGATCACCCTTTCTGCCTTCTAGGTATATTACAAGACTTCTTTATTAGAAATAACATTTTCAAGGACTGTTTTATGACAGAGAATAGAATCTGCTTTTCTGTAGCTGCGGGGAAAGAGGGAACATTTTTCTCTTTATTATTCTGCTAAGATTTCTTTCACAAGCAGTTAGAAGGGCTCCTGGTTTGAAGGGTAAATATCAGAATAACATTAGTTACTAACAAAAGAAAATAAAATCTAATATGAAAAAACAAGTAACACACAAGTAGAGCATAGTGATATGATATTTTGCATCTACCACACCTATAATTAAGATGTTGCCAGGTCTAGATGATTTTACATGTGTATTTAAAACTTTCAAGGAATAAACTACAACTATGCTATTTAAATGATTCAGGGTATAGAAAAAGATGAACCTCTTCTTGGTTCATTTTCACGAGACTATAAGAAGTCTTATGCCATAACCTACTTTAAAACAGTACAGAATAGCTGAAGATCATTTCACTTAAGAATATAGGTAAGAGCCGGGCTCGGTAGCTCAGCCTGTAATCCCGCGCCTTTGGGAGGCTGAGGTGAGTGGATTGCCTGAGCCCGCGGGTTCAAGACCTGCCTGGGCAACTTGGCGAGACCTCATCTCTACAATAAATCAAAAAATTAGCCGGGCGTGGTAGCGCGCGCCTGTAGTTCCAGCTACTTGGAAGGCTGAGGTGGAAGGATCACCGGAGCCCAGCAGGTAAAGGCTGTGGTGGCTGGGAGTGGCCACTGCACTCCAGTCTGGGCAACAGAGTGAGACTCCAACTCAAAAAAAAAAAAAAGAATATAGGTAAGAAAATTTTAAAAATCAAATCTAGCAATGTAATGATGTAATGAAATAGAGTTTGATTCAGGAATTCAAGAATAGTTCAAGCACTAGAAAACCATGATTTAATATTTTGAGAAATTAGAGGGAAATGAAAACACGATCATAATAATTGATGCCAAACAGCTCAGCTAGCTGTTCTTCCATTTTTAAAACTCCATTTAATGTAGAGTGAGTTCCAAACATGTTGAAGGTTATTTCCTAGAAATCAATAGTAAACATCTTAAATAAAGAAACACTGAAAGCATGTTCATTAAAATAGAGGAATGTCACTAATGATCAACAGTGATGGGGTTGGATGTGTTATAGATAATGTTGTAAGAGAAGAGAAATAAATCTTCTCTATAAAAGTGAACACTACTTGCAGCTAATAAGGTTTTTATACCTAGAAAAAAGAAATTAAAATAAAAAACGGTTGAACTATAAAGCAAATTTGAGAAAGTAGATAGTATATAATACAGACATCAGATGCTTTTTTTTATATTGGCATTAATTTAAAAGAAATAGAAATGGGGAAACTCTCTTTTGAAGAAGTGACAAAAGTCACCCTTTAAAAGGGTGATTTGTATTATTCTAAAAATAAATGTAACAAGAAAATACAAGTCATATGATATCAACTATAGGAAAATTTTAAAGATCTAAATATGACCTAAATGAAATAAAAAACATGCCAGGTATCTGGTGGCAAGACTTACTATCATTAAAAATGTTAATTCTTCCCCAAATTAGTATACACATTTAAAGTAATTTTTAACATCCAATCCATCCTTTTTTAGTTCATCAAAATGATCCTACAGATTAAATATAGGGACCTTGCCTAGAAAATTTTGAATGATAGGCCTCTTTTTGCTTTTTTTTTTTTTTGTACATTCATCTCCTGTCTCTTACAAGACCTCTTTAAGGAAGAAGTACAGGAACTCAAAAAGGAATAAACTTATAATAATAAAGAGAAAGGGGAAGTGGGAGTCAGTAGCAGATTAGGATTTCAACATGCTCTGGGAGACAGAAAGATGTAGAAGGATGACACAGGGCATGGAAGCCCAGACTCAAAACACCCTGCAAGGGGGCCACAGTGACGGTGGGTGTTGGCCTTCCCATTGAAACCCCATGGCACCTCTGGCCTTGGGAGGAGATTTTCAGAAGTCTTTATGAAGAACAGCTCTGCCATTTAATCCCTCTTATGCTTGTCTTTGGTTTCCACATGCCAGAGACCTAGCAGCCCAGCATGTACTCCTGGACCCCCACAGTGATGCCAGAACTTTTCCCCAAAGAAGTTGAAGCCGAGAAGAAATCAGACAGTTCTCCAGGGTAAAGCATACCTGATTTTTCTGCAGTGTGGTGGTGGTTGAAGTGATAGTGAGGCTTCCTTGAAGGAAAGGTTCCTGAGCTCCACACCCACTGCTGCATGGTGGTGCTACCACCTCTCTCCACAAGTGATCTCATTCAGCTCCTTGCTTTCTCTGGTGTCTATACTTTAAGGATTTCCAAGTTTGAATTTTATTCATGACCTGTTCCCCAAATTCCATCCATGTGTATCTGTTGCCTGAATCATGTCTCCATGAGAATACCTAAGCCAAGGTCATATGAGCTGTAGGATGGTAATATGACTTTTATGCAGACTGTGTCATCCTGCTCTCCTCTGTGACCTCATTTCTAGCCTATTCTCCGTACACTCAGCCATGTTGCCTCATTGCTGGTCCTCAAAAACACCAAGCACATGGCTGTCACAGGTCTTTCCCACCCCACCCCCCTTTTCCTCTCAGCATTTTTAGTATAAAAATTTTCAAATAGAAAAGCTGAAGGAATTGCAGTTAGCATGTACATAAATGCCACCTGCATTCTATAATTAAATTTTCTATATAATTTATTTATCCATCCATTCATTCATCCATCCATCAATCCATCTTATTTTCAAGACTTTTGAACTTGGTGTTCTAACCTTTAAGTCCCTTTCCCCCAACATTCACATGGCTCCTTCCCTCACTTGCACTGGTTGGTTGTTCAAAGAATGCTTCCTCAGAGAACCTTTCCTAACAGCCCTATCTAAAATGGCACTTCTCAGCCTGATGTTGTGTCGTGTTCCCAGTCATTTATTGCTAGCCTCCCTCTCAAAGAGGCAGGGGCTTTGCCTTCTTCATCCACCCTATTCTCTCAGGTGCCTTTAACTTAAATCGTCAATACACCAGAGTGGTATGTTTTTAACTCCCTCAACACCCAGAATAAAAACTACATTTCCCAGCTTCCTTTCTGGCTTGATCTAACCATGTGACTGACCAAGGTCAGGCCAATGAGAAGTGAGCAGAAGTGATGTTTGTCACTTCTAGGATCATCTCTTAAAAGCACTGTCTGTACTCACCTGGCTTTCTTCCCCGTCACGCTGCCTAGGTAGGAGGCACCTCTGTGCACCTTTAAAACTAATAGGCACCCAGGTTTTGCTGAGTTAGCCTCCCCATAGGACTGAGTACAATCAGTATCTACCTTCTTGGAGCACTGCCAGGGAGAGTCTTACTACTCAGAGATGTGTTTTCTTTCAGACTAGGCTAACATGGGCCTTCTGTGAATTCTTCATACATAGTCACAGCCTCCTTCCAACTCCACATCTCTTTTCAAAAAGTTATCTGAATTACATTTTTCTCCCTCTTTCAGGTGTTTCAGCCGTGTGTTGTAACTTTGTCTCTCCTAGACATATTCCCATTCCTTTCCCAGGCTCTTTTTTCTGACAGTTTCACTGCTAATCTCTTCCCATTAACCCCCAACGTCCTCACCTTAGTTCAGGTACTAGTCCAAAGCTTTCTTTCACCTCCAGAATTATATCTGAGTCTGATGTCTCTGGAGTGCCTCCTGGAACAAGTGCTGTAGAGACCAGAATATTTCATTGTGTGAATGCATTCTCCACTCTGCATGCACAGAGACATGAGCGAGTGGGCTTTCATGTGGTCACTCCTCGACCCCCAGTAGCTGTCGTGCCCTTCCACTTCTTCACATGGAGCTCCCCAAGGGCTGTAACTGTGCCATCCTTTTGGCAGTGTTTCCATCACATCTACATTTCAGTACAGTCGACTGAGCGAAGGAAGGAGGCCCATCAGGCTCTCCTGCCCCCAGCTCCCCATCGTGAAGTGCTATGTAGTTTCTTATTCTAACTTCAGTATCTTCCATGCCCAAATGTTGTCTCATCTGGACAAATTCTGTTCCTCCTTTCTTCTCATTTTTCCTCCTGGGCAATTAGCCTAAAGAAGTTACATGAATCCCACCTCCTTTTTTTACACAGGGTGTTACCAGCCTTGTTTTATAGCTCTGTCTTTCCTGCCCCTGCAGGCCTCCCTTATTCCTTTCTCAGGCTGACTTTCCTGACAGTTTCATTGCGAATCTCTTTTCTCCCTCTTCCTTCCAGCACTATTTGTAAACCAGTGTCAGTAAGCATTGCCTGTGTCACTGGGAAATTTGATCATTTGTCTGTTGTATTCAAGGGGAAGAACCATTGGAAGCAAATGGTTGTGTTTTAAGGGGGTGGTGCAGCAGTTAAACAATTAAATTGTTGAAAGAGGCATTTTATTATGTGAGGGCATCATTCCAGGAGTGAGGAAGTTGGGAGACTGGGATCTCAGGAGTGACCATCCCAGGCTCTGCTCAGTGGTTGCCATGAAATAATGAAGACCTGCGGTGGACACTTGTGATTTCACAGAAAAAATGGGAAGTCTGGGTTCTTATGTGAAATCTTCCAGTTATTAAATATTGGAAACTGACGTTACATGTTTAAAATACCCCGGACCAAATAAGACAAGGCTGTGGGGACAGGTTTGTCCCGGAGCTACCAGTTTACAGCGTCCCTGCCAGGTCTTTAAGCTCTTGTCCTAGACCTGAAGCCTAAGTTCTTTTCATTTATGTGTTACGATTTATATTTGGTGCAGTATTCCTATTATTACTGCTATATCAGTATTATCATTTTCTTGGAAATGTATGACTTTTCAGTGCAATTTTATGAAGATCATATGGCCACATTTTCTCCAGAGGAGTATTTGTTTATCAGTCATTTGGAGCAATAACGTTTGACGTACAAAAATTCTCATTTACAGTTTACGTTATTTGTGTCTTTGGCTCTCTTGCCACATTTATTTAGCTCATGTTTACTAAGTGCCTGCTCCGTACCAGGTGCACAAGGCAGGTGAAGCGTTGGCTTTCATGGTCTGAAACAAATGAGTGGATGCGCTTATTTCTGAGAGTGTCAAGTGGTCTGAATAGTGAAAAGGCAGAGGTGCTACAGCACTGCAGAGGAGTTTTGGTGGTAGGAGAGGCAGAGTGGGAATAAGATAAGGAGCTCTTTATACTGGGGAGCCAGAGAGGAACTTTCTGAGGAGGTGGCGTTGAACTGATCTGTGATTTATGTGGAGCCATCCTTGTGAAAATCCCAGGCAGAGGCAATTGCTACTGCACACATCCCAAGTGACGCCACACTTGGCAGGCTTAGAGAAGTGAGAGAAGGCCGGAGTGTTTAGGACAAATGAGCAGGGGGCAGTGGTAGGTACAGGTTAAATGGGGGAAAGACCAGGACCTGGCCACACAGGGTCTTGTGGGCCGCAGTAAGTCATTTGGAGTATATTCTAAATGCATTGGGAAGTTATTGGAGGTTTTAAACAGCAGAGCGATGTGATCTGACTATAACTTTTTAAAAAAATCACCATGGCGCCTGTATGGAAAATAGATCATTGAGGTACAAGTGAAGCATAGCAGAACATTGGTTACTTCTCGGGTAGCTGTCTCAAATCTCCTTCTCTCAGCCAGTGGCCACAGAATCCACTGAAATGTCTAAGGTAGGGAGACAGAAAAATCAGAAGTGACATCATCAGGCCAAAGCTTTTCTGCAGAACTCAGCGTTTAAGTGTTCACTGTTAGCACATTTATCCTCTATGGTTTCTGAAACTTTGCTGCTTCAGTAGAATTGTTTAAATCTCTTTCTGTATTGATGGCTATGACTTTTTAAATGAACTTCTTTAGTTATTGACATAGAAACTGTCATTTCATAATGTACATGGAAAGTGCATTATGAAAGTTAAGTAGGATAGTGCAGAAGGCCCACAAGTCAAGGTTGATTTGGCCTATCTGTAACTTCCAACTAGTTTTCGAATTTTTTTTTTTAACAACCTGGTACTCTGTGATATGTAGACTTACAACTAAATCAATAAAGGTAATGGCAGATATTCTTCTTGCTAAATTCCCACATTTTAGATATAATTTGCCTGGGGTCAAAGGAGACCAAGAGTATCCTTACTTCTCAAGGTAAAGGAGGCAGTGTCAAGGTCGTGGGCAATAGTGTTTCCTTGGGCTGTGTCATCTGGAATTACCACCATTCATCAGCCTAATGGTATTTTCTGCTTCCTCTTCAACTGAATTTGAACAGAAGTGATATATGAAAATGAAGACGCACAGGATTGATGGCCTAATGTAAAATCTTGTTAAAGATGTCCAAACAATACAAACGAGTCTCTTTAAGGTGCTTTTAGGTAGTACAAAAATAGGTTAGAATTAAGTGATTATTATTTTCTTTCTTGTTAATATATTCTCTTATCTGAAAATAAATACTTTCATATAATTTTTGATAAAGCATTGCACCAAGCAATATTTTTAAACTGGAATATAAAATGAGAAAGATTTTGAAATGTATTGTGCAAATTGAATAGAGGAAAGTAAGTACCGCACAACTGTGATTTGAAATTATTTTAAAACAGCTTTTAAAATTCAAATGTAAGCTTACTTTGAATATTTCCAAGTTGTATATATGTATGTATGTATATCTCATCTCTCTCACAAAGCATTTGGGAGATGGCTAATAATGTTTGCAACGAAGTTAGGGTTGATAGAAAATACAAGATGCCAAACGGACATACTTATACTAAAAACGTTTTGTTGCTTACCTGAAGTTCAAATTTAATTGGGTGCTCTCTTTTTTTAAGTCTGTCAGCCTGTAGGAAACATGAATAAAGCTATGGAGATAATGTAGGGTGAAGTTTCTATACAAATAAGTGGTCTCATATAATTACTAAAGTTAGGCCATAGTTTTGCTTTTGAGCGTCTTGGTTGCCAGACAAAAATGGAAATATAATCATTTACAAGGTGTACATTGCCCAGAAAGGAGGAAAAAAAGAAAAGGGAAAAGACAGTTCCTTGGGAGCAAGAAAGACTTTGTGGTTTTTAGGTTTGAAAGAACACTTTTTCATGGGTCTCCAAAGGGACATGTTGTGATGATGGGGATGGTGGTGGTAATAATGACTTTTTATTGAGCATTTTATGAGCTAGAGAGTCTCTTTTAATTTTTTTTTTTTTTTTTTAGTTGGAGTCTCACTCTGTCGCCCAGACTGGAGTGCAGTGGCCGCTCCCGGCCACCGCAGCCTTGACCTACTGGGCTCCGGCGATCCTTCTACCTCAGCCTTGCAAGTAGCCGGAATTACAGGCACGCGCTACCATGCCTGGCTGATTTTTTGATTTGTTGTAGAGATGAGGTCTTGCTGCCCAGGCGGGTCTCGAACCCGCGGGCTCAGGCAATCCACTCACCTCAGCCTCCCAAAGGTGCGGGATTACAGGCTGAGTCACCGAGCCCGGCTGACAGTCTCTTTTGAAGTGCAGAGGTTTTTCATTTAGACGAAGTCAATTTTCATTAATTTTTCCTTTTATAAATCATACTTTTCAGTCATCTTTATAAAATCTTTTCCCAATTCAAGGTAAAAATTATTTTCTGCCATATTTTCTCTTAGGAGTTTTATAGCTTTAGCTTTTATATTCAGACCCTATTGTCCATTTTGAGTTCATTTTAGTACATGATGCAAGGGATGAACTGAAGTTTATGTTTTTGCATATTGTTTGGGTATTTGTTGAAAATGCATTCTCAACTGCATTGCCATTGACCTTAGTAAAAAAATCAGTTGACTTTATTTTATGAGTATATTTCTGGACTCTTCTTCAGATTTGCTTTGGCTTTATTATGTTTTTTGCATTTCCATATGAAACTTAGACTTGGCTTGTGAATTTCTACAAAACAAACCCAACTTCTGGGATTTTGATTGAAATTGTGTTGAGTCTACAGAGTAATTTGAAGAGAATAGGCATTTTAACATTGCTGAGTCATTGACTAGTAGCAATGTATATCCCTCCATTTATTTAGGCCCTTTTAAATTTCTCACAGCAAAATTTTATATTTTTCAATGTAGAGGTCCTTCATCTTTTGTCAGATTTCCTCCCTCCCTTCCTCCCTTCCTCCCTTTTTGAGTCAGGATCTCACTCTGTCACCCAGACTGGAGTATAGTGGCACGATCATTGCAGCCTTGACCTCCTGGCTCAGGTGATCCTTCCATCTCAGCCTCCTGAGTTGCTGGAACTGCAGGCATGCACCACCACACCCAGCTATTTTATTTTATTTTTTGTGGAAATGAGGTCTCACTATGTTGTCCAGATTGTTCTTGAACTCCTGGGCTCAAGCAGTCCTTCCTTCTCAGCTTCCCAAGGTGCTGAGGTTATTGGTGTGAGCCACTGCACCTAACCTTTTTGTCAGATTTTTAAATTTTCTTTTATTTTTTGAGTTTGAGTCTCACTCTGTCGCCCAGGCTGGAGTGCAGTGGCATGCTCACAGCCACCACAGCCTTGACCTGCTGGCCTTAGGCAATCCTTCTGACTCAGCCTTCCAAGTAACTGGAACTACAGGTGTGCACTACCATGCCAAGCTTATTTTTTGGCTTATTGTAGAGATGAGGTCTCACCAAGTTACCTAGGCTGGTCTTGAACCCCCGAGCTCAGGTAATCCTTTTGCCTTGGCCTCCCAAAGTGCTGGGATTATAGGCTGAGCCACCACACCTGCCATCAGATTTACTTCCAAGTAAATCCAGTTTTTGATGCTATTGTATTGGTATTGTTTGTTTTAATTTTAATTTCTGATTGTTGCTTATATGAAAAATACTGTTGATTTTGTGTGTTGCTGTTGAGTCCTGCAACTTTGTTAAACTAATTTTTGGACTCTAGTAACTTGCTTGTAAATTACATAAGATTTTCTACATAGAGGATCAGATTTATGCAAATAAAGTTATTGTACTTCTTCCTTTCCAATCTGGATGCCACAGGGTGGACACTGGGGGTGGGGTGGGGCATGTGCTGATTACACTGTCCGGAACTCCCAAATAATAGTTGAGTGGAAGTGGTGAGAGAAGACATTCCTGTCTGTTTTCCTGATCTCAGGGGGAAACATTCAATCTCCTACATGCCTTTTTATCAGTTTTATGTAAGTTACCTTCTACTCCTAGTTTGCACTATTAATTGCTGTGGGATGTTGTCAGTTACTTTTTCTATTGAGATGATCGTGTTTGAGGTATGTTGTTATGGGTTAATTTATGTCCTTCAATAAAGATATGTTGGCCAGGTGCAGTGGCTCGCATTTGTAGTCCCAGCCCTTTGGGAGGCTGAGGTGAAAGAATTGCTAGAGCCTGGGAGTTTGAGACCAGCCTGGGCAACAAAGCAAGACCTCAGCCCTATGGAAATTTTTAAAAATTCAGCTGGCCATGGTGGCATATGTTTGTAATCCCAGCTACTCAGAAGCCTGAAGTGGAAGGATTGCTTCAGCCCAGAAGATCAAGGCTACGATGAGCTGTGATAATGACTGTGCGAAAGAGTGAGACCCTGGCTCAAAAAAAAAAAAAAAAAGATATGTTGAAGTCCTAATCTCCACCACTTCAGAATATCCTTGTTTGTAAATAAGATTCTTGTAGATATAATTAATTAAGATGAGGTTATTAGAGACACATGGGGGGTGGGGATGGCATGTGAAAATTGAGGCAGCAATTGGAGTTATGTGGTCATAAACCAAATAGCTATAGGAGGGAAGAAAGGATGATTCCCTAGAGGCTTCAGAAGAAGTATGGCCTGCCAACACCTTGCTTTCAGACATCTAGCATCCAGAACTGTGAGACAAGAAACGTCTGTCATCTTAGACCACCCAATTTGTACTATTTTGTTATGGCAGCCCTAGGAAGCGAATACATTATGGTATGTTACACTGGCAGATTTTGGAATGTTAAATTGCCCCTGCATTTCTAGGATATTCTTCACTTAGTCATATCGTATTATTCTTTTAGTATGTTGTTGGATGTTACTTGGCATAATTTTATATTGAATATTTGCATCGGTATTCATGAAAGGCATTGTTCTGTAGTTTACTTATGCTATCTTTGTCTGGTTTGGGTATCGGGATAATGTTGACCTTAGAAAATTAATTAGGAAGTACTTCCTCTTCAGTTTTCTTGAAGACTTTGTATAGAATTAGCATTAGGTTTTTTTACACAATGTTATTGAAAAATAATTCACACATCATAAAATTAACCCCGATAAAGTATATATAATTCACTATTTTTTGTGTATTCTTGGGATTTTGCAACCATTATCTAATTCCAGAATATTTTATCACCCTCAAAAGCAACTTCCTACTCCTTAAAATTCACTTTCCATTCTTCCCTTCTTTAACTCTGGTCAATCACTAATTTACTTTCCTATTTCTATAGATTAGCCTATTCTGGGTATCTTATATATATATATGGAAATATATAATATATAATATTTCTTTTGCTCTCTTAGCCAGAAATTTATACTTGTATCATGTATCAGTATTATGTTCCTTGTTATTCCTGAATAATATTCTATTATATGGGTATATCTCATTCGTATATCCATTCATCAGTCCATGGACATTCAAGTTGTCTTTACCTTTTGACTTTTATGAAAATATTGCTATAAACGTTTGTGTACAGGTTGTTATATAAACATATACTTTCTTTCTCTTGAGTATATCTGTAGGAGCTGAGTCACATGGAAGTCTATGTCAAACCTTTTGAGGAACTGCCAGACTGTTTTCCAGAATGCCTGCACCATTAACATTTCAGCTAGCAGTGTATGAGGGTTCCGATTTTTCGCATCCTCACAACTTATTATCACCTGTTTTTGATTATAGCCTTCCTGTTAGACATGAAGTTGTATCTCATGGTGGTTTCAATTTGCATTTTCCTTATGGTTAATGATATCAAGCATCTTCTTCCGTGCTTACTGACCATTTGCATACCTTCTTGGGAGAAATGTCTATCCTTTGCCCTTTTACAATTTTGATTTTCTGTTTCTTAGTTATAAGAAATGTTATGTATCACGTAGGTACAAGTCTCTAATCAGATGTCAGATTCATAAAATATTTTTCTTGTACTGTGAGTTGTCTTTTCACTTTTTTTATTACAATATTTATGACAGAAAAACTTTGTTTTGATAAGGTCCAACTTATTTATATTTTCTTTTGTTGTTTATGCTTTTAGCATCAAACCTAAGAAACATTGCCTAACCTAAGTTTACAAAGGCTTATTCCTGTTTTCTTCTACAAACTTTATACATTTAGCTCTTATATTTAGCTTTGATTAATTTTGAGTTAATTTTTGTATGTGGTGTGATATAGGGAGTCAATTTTACTTTTTTATATGTGGATATCCAGTTGTCTCAGCACCTTTTGTTGAAAAAACTTATTTCTCCCTATTGAATTGTCTTGGTACCCTTGTCAAAAATCAATTGGCCATAAATGTAAATAATTGTTTCTGGGTTCCTAATTTTATTCTATTGATCTGTCTATCTACATATCTATCTTTATGCCAGTGTCATATTTGTTGGGTTACTGTAGCTTTGTATAAATTTTGAAATTAGGAAGTAGGAGTCCTCCAACTTTCTTCTTTTTAAATTTAAATTTTGGCTATTCTTAGTCCCTTGCATTTCCAAGTGATTTTTAGGATCAACTTATCAATTTCTGCAAAACAAATAAGACAGCTGTAATTTTGATAGAGATTGTTTGAACCTGTAGATCAGTTCCAAGTGTATTGCCACCTTAACCATGTTAAGTCTTGTGATCCATGAACCTGGGAAGTTTTCTCATGTGTTTAGACTTTCTTTAATTTTTAAAAATTCTTTTGTAGTATGTATTCCTTTTTCTGCCTTTATTCCTAAATTTTCTGTTCATTTGAATGCTATTATATTATTAGCATTACTCTCTAACCAATTGAGCTAGCTGGCCACCTACTGAAGTTGTTATAAATAAAATCATTGTCTTAATTTCAACTTCAGAGTATTCATTAATAGTGTCTAGAAATACAATTGATTTTTATATGTTGATCTCATATCCTGCAACCTTGCTTAACTTCTTTATTAGTTTTAAAAACTCTTTAATAGATGCCTTAGGATTTTCTATATACAAGATGATGTCATCTGCAAATAGAGATAGTTTTACTAATTTCTAGGTGTTTATTTCTTATTTACCTAAGATCCCTAGCTAAGAACCTCCAGTATAATGATGAATAGAAGTGGCAAGAGTGGACATCATTGTTTATTCATGATCTTGCCATTAAGTATGTTTTAGCTATAGGTTTGTAATAGAAGACTTTATAAGTTGATAAAATTCCCTTCTAGTCCTAATTTGAGTGCTTTTATCATGAAAGAATGTTTAATTTTGTCAAATGCTTCCTTTGTGACTATTGAGAGAATCATGAGAGTTTTGTTCTTTATTCTATTACTGTTATATATAACATTGATTTTCAGGTTAAACTAATTTTGCATGCCTAGAATAAATTCTCCTTGGTCTTAGTGTATATTACTCTTAATATGTTGTTCATCTGGTTTGCTAGTATTTTGCTGAGGTTTTTTGTGTCTATATTCATAAGGTATATTGACCTGTGGTTTTATTTTCTTTTAAAATCTGTCTGGTTTTGGCATCAGAGTAGTACTGATCTTATAGCATGATTTTATAAATATTCCTACCACCCCCCCACCTTAAGTTTTCTGGAAGAGTTTGTGTAGCACTGATATTGCTTCTTCCTTAAATGTTTGGTAGACTTTACCAGTGAAGCTTCTGGTCTTGGAGTTTTCTTTGTAGGAAGGTTTTTAGCCATAGATTCATTTCCTCTAATGGATAGTATGCTTACCCAGGTTATCTATTTTTTCCTGAGTAAGCTTTCTGCTTTCTGGAACTTTGTCCTATCAACTCTATCTGCCTTGATCGTTTGGGACTTTTTGCTCTATCTCCTCAATTTAAGGAATCCACTGGGATCCACCTCTGTTGTCTTCTTTGCACTTAGGCTTGGAGACTCTCTCTAGTCTGGGACAATAGCAGAGCTTACCCTGTTTGTTAGAGATCACTGTCCTTCATTGCTTGATGTCTAGTATCTTAAAAACCATTGTTTCAGGCAGTTGGGTATCTTTCCTCTGTTATTCCAGGGAAGTTTAGAAGACTTTATATCTGCATAATATTTTTTGGTGAAAACAAAAACAAATATATTTTCAGATATACAATGATCCAAGAAACAAAATCACACTTGAAAATATTACTTATGAGCCGGGCTCGGTGGCTCAGCCTGTAATCCCGTGCCTTGGGAGGCTGAGGTGAGTGGATTGTCTGAGCCCGCGGGTTCGAGACCCGCCTGGGCAACTTGGTGAGACCTCATCTCTACAATAAATCAAAAATAAGCTGGCCATGGTAGCGTGCATCTGTAGTTCCGCTACTTGGAAGGCTGAGGCGGAAGGATCGCCGGAGCCCAGCAGGTCGAGGCTGCGGTGGCTGGGAGCGGCCACTGCACTCCAGTCTGGGCGACAGAGTGAGACTCCAACTCAAAAAAAAAGAAAGAAAAAGAAAATATTATTTATGAAAAACATCCTCTAATTATTTGAACAATAAAGCAAAATTAACTTGAAAAATAAAGGAATGTTAGAGTAGATTGGAATAGAAACCTGAGTGCTTGTGTCCATCTCACCAACCACCCAAAATCTATGTAAATAGAGAAGGGTTAAATGTATCTTACAGCACCAGGAGAACAGAAAGAAAAGATGTTAGTAGAAAGAAATTCTGTGTAATACTAGATAATAGAAGACAGATGGAGCTGAATTGAAAGAGTAAAGAAACCCTATCACCCAGAACATACATAGGCGAAAACTAACCAGAAGGTAGGAACAGCTGCAGAAGATTTATAAACTCCGAGTGAGGTGAAAAACTGATAAGAAGCCCTAGGCATCTATCAGGCTAATTGAATGTTAACTTTCAGGCCAGTCAGACTCCTCCCCTTATCTAAATTGCTCTGCTTTGCTTCAGCATCATAATTCAAGAACTGCATATGTCAAGAGAGGGTGAACTCTCTATCTGAAGTGATTGCTAATGTGGGGTCAACCTAGGAAGGAAGCATTGGTGAGTTTGAGGGAAACTGTACAAATGGGGTTGGCAGACAGGGGAAGTCACTTAAAGAAATAGGTATATACAAATGCAGCAGAAATCCAAGCCAGTTGACTATAATAATGGACACAATTTTTCATTCATAAAATAGAAAACCAAAGACTACTAGACACTTGAGGAACCATATCAGCAAAAAGCATCAAGATCCCAAGGTTAATAAAGAAAACAGCTGAGCACAGAAGAAACAAAGATAGTAGGAAGTGTTACAGGTTGAATTGTGTTCCCCATAAAAAAGTTAGTGTTGAAGTTGTAGCCCCTAGTACCTCAGAATGAGACCTTATTCAGAAATAGTGTCACTCCAGATGTAATTAGTTAAGATGAAGTCATGCTTGAGTAGGGTGGGCTTCAAACCCAGTAAGACTATTAAGATGACTGGTAAAGACACAGACACATGGGGAGAGGGCCATGTGATTATGAGGGCAGAGATTGAAATTATGCAGCTACAAGCTAAGAAATACCAAAGATTGTGAGGAAATCACTAGAAGCTTTGAAGGAGCAAAGAAGTATCCCTCTATGGATTTCAGAGGAAGCTTGATTTCAGACTTCTAGCTTCTAGAACAGTGTGATGATAAATTGCTGTTGTTTATGCCACCCAGTACTTTGTTGTGACAGCCCTAGGAAACTAATACAGAGAGTAAAAGAAACTTTAATCATTATCATTGGAAAAATGGAACAAATGTTCAAGTAGCCCACAGGAAGGTAGAAAAAAGAAAATGAGAAGAATGAGAAACAGAGGAGACAGAAGACAAATAATAAAATTGCATTAGATTTAAGCCTTAGTATCTCAATATTTACCTTAAATGTAAATGATGTAAATGCACCAATCAAAAGACAGAGGTGGTTAGAGTGTGTCTTAGTCGGCTTTGTGCTGCAGTAATAGAATGCCATAGGCTGTGTAATTTATTGGCATATGGTTCTAGAGTCTGGGAAGTACAAATCGAGGGCTGGCATCTGGTGAGTATCTTTGTGCTGCATCATAATATGGCTGAAGGCATCACATGATTGAAAGGCAAAGAGAGGGCGAGAGAGAGAGAGAGCAAGAGTGGGCCCAAATTCATCCTCTTATAAGGAAACTACTCCTGTATTAACAGCCATAATTCATTCATGAGGGCAGAACCCTCATGGACTAAGCATCTCTTAATGGCCCCACCTCCCAACATTGTTGCATTGGAGATTGTTTCCAACACATTCTTTTTGGGAGGACACATTCAAACCCTAGCAGAGTGGATAACAAAACATGATCCAGCAACATATCTGTCTGTAAGTTGTTCACCTCAAATGTAATGATATAGACATGATGTAAATAAAAGGGTAGGAAAATAAATATCACTTAAATATTAATTTTAAAAAGCAGAAGTGGCCATATCAATATCAGGTAAAGTAGACGTCAGAGTAAGAAAAATTAGAGATAGAGCAGGACATTATATAGTGATTTAAAAATCAGTCCACTAGAGTGACATAATCATCTTAAATGTATGCACACCAAACAACAGAACTTCAAAATACATAAAGAAAAATAAAAGAACTAGAAAGATAAACAGGTAAATCAACAATTTTGGGTGGGGACATCAGACCTCACTTAGCAATTGACAGAACATCTATACAGAAAATCATCAAGAATACAGAAAAATGGAACATTCAATCAACTGACAAGATATAATTAGAACACTCTACTCAACAACAGTAGAATGCACTTTTTTTTCCAGTGCCTGTGGAATACTCACCAATATAGCCTGCATTGTGGACTATAAAATGAACTTCAACAAATTTTTTAAAAGTTGAAATAGTACAGAGTGTGCTCTGTAACCACAATGGAGTAAAACTAAGATTAACAATAAAAGGACAATAGGAACATCTCCAACACTTAAAAAGTAAGCACATTTCTAAATAATTGATGGGTCAAAAAGAAGTCTCAAAGGAAATTTTTTTAAATGCAGAGGACTGAATGAAAATGAAAATATAGCTGGGCTCAGTGGCTCAGCCTGTAATCCCGCACCTTTGGGAGGCTGAGGTGAGTGGATTTCCTGAGCCCGCGGGTTCGAGACCCGCCTGGGCAACTTGGCGAGACCTCATGTCTACAATAAAAATAAAAAATTAGCCAGGCATGGTAGTGTACGCCTGTAGTTCCAGCTACTTGGAAGGCTGAGGCGGAAGGATTGCCGGAGCCCAGCAGGTAGAGGCTGCGGTGGCCGGGAGCGGCCACTGCACTCCAGTCTGGGTGACAGAGTGAGACTCCAACTCAAAAAAAAAAAAAAAAAAAAAAGGAAAATATATCAAAATATGTAGAATACAGCTGAAAGTAATCCAGAGAGAAACATTTGTAGCACCGAAAGCTTATAGGAAAAAGGAGAAAAAAGAAAAGAATAAAGATCTTAAATCAAAAATAAGTGCAAAATTAATCCAAAGCAAGCAAGAGGGAGCAAATTATAAAGGTAAACAAGAAATCAGTGAATTGAAAACAGGAAAACAATAAAGAAAAATCAATGAAATAAAAAGCTGACTTTTGGGGAAAAAAAATCAATAAAATTGAGGAACCTCTACCAAATTGACAAAGAAGCGAGAAGACAGACATTACTAATATAAGGGCTGAAATAGAAAATGTCAGTATATATCTGCAGCCATTAAAAGGATTAAAAAAAAAAAAAAACCCTGAACAATTTTATGCTTATAAATTCTATAGCTTAGAAGAAATGGACCAATTATTTAAAAACTACCAAACTCAACCAGGATGAACACTTGAGTAGTTCTATAATTATTAAAGAAATTGAATTTGTAGTTTAAAATCTCCTGAAAAGCAATCTCCAGGTCCAGATAATTTCACTGGAAAATTCTACCAAGCATTTAAAGTAGATTAAATATCAATTTTATGCAATTTGTTGCAGAAAATAGAAGAGGAGGGAATATTTCCCAACATTTTATGAGGCTAGTACTACTCTGATACTAAACTTAGACAAAGAAAGTACAAAAACAAAACTATAGACCAATATCTCTCATAAACTTAGATGTAAAACCCATCAGCAAAATATTAGCAAATATATCAATGTATAAAGAGAGTAAACACCATGATCAAGCAGGATTTATTCCAGATATGCAAGGTTTGCTCAACATTCACACACCAATTAATGCATGTTACAATATATGCAGACTAAATGTCACATGATATATTGATTGATACAAAAAAGTAATTGACAGAATTCAACACTCATTCATAATAAAAATTCTCATCAAACTAGTATTAGAAGGGGAACCTTCTCAACCTGATAAAGGGAATCTATGAAAAACCTACAGTTAACATCATACTTAAAATAATTAGCTCCTTTCTTTCTAAGATTGGAAATGGGGAAAAGGTGTCTGTTTCTGCCAATCTTACTCAACATTATACTGGAAGTTCTGACCAGTGCAATAGGGCAATAAAAGAAATAAAAGACATACCATTTGGAAAGAAAGAAAGAAAAAAAAAATGATCCTATTTACAGGTGACACAATTATCTATGCAGAAAATTCCAAGTACTCTACAAAAATAAAAAAGATTGTAGGATACAATATCAATAAAAATCAAATGAACTCATCAAATGAACATATTAAATATGTGCAATTTTAAAGTTTCGATTATGCCTCAATAACACTTAAAAATCAATTGCATTTCTCTATACTAACAATTAACATGTGAAAACAAAAATTAAAAGTATGAGATAATTTAAAATTGCTCCAAAGAAAATAAAGTACTTAGGTATAAATATTACAAAACACAGATAGGATATATATTTTGAACATTACAAAATACCAATGAAGGAAAATATAAATAAATGGAGAGAGATACCATGTTCATGATTAGAGGATCCTATATAGTAAACATGTTAATTCTCCCCAAATTGAAAGATAGACTAAATGCAATTCCTGTCAAAATTCCAGCAAGGTTTTTTATAGTCAAACTTATTCTGAAATTTATAAAGAAAAGCACAAGATCTCAAATAGCTAAAATAATTCTTTTAAAGAATTTTAAAATGAGAAGAAACACTCTAACTTGTGTTAAAGTCTGCATATCGCAACCGTAACAAGACAGAGTGATACTGATAGAGGGATAGACACCTAGATCAGTGGAACAAAATGGAGACCCCAAATAGGCCCATGCAAACATACCCAACAGATTTTTAACAAAGGTTGTAAAAGCAATTCAATGGAAGAACAATAGCCGTTTTCAAGAGTGGCACTGGAGCAATTGGACACTCATAAACAAACAAAAAATGAAAAGTACATACTTCTGCATAAACAAACATAAGCAAACACAAACACTTCCACCTAAACCTCATAGTTTGTATAAATATTAAACCAAAATTAATAAATTAAATGTAAAGCATTAAACTGTAAAAACCTTTAGGAAAAAATATGGGAGAAAGTCTTTAGAACTGAGAGTTCAGTAGTGTTTTTGTGCCTGACACTAAAGCCACAATTCCTAAGCGATAAAAACCAGTAAATTGGACTTCATCAAAATTAATTTTTTTCTCTGCAAAAGACTCGATGAAGTAGATGAAAAGACAAACTACAGACTGGGAGAAAATATCTGC
Source organism: Cephalopachus bancanus (assembly GCA_027257055.1). Lineage (NCBI taxonomy): Eukaryota > Metazoa > Chordata > Mammalia > Primates > Tarsiidae > Cephalopachus > Cephalopachus bancanus. The sequence continues at coordinate 8,691,092 of JAPVLO010000021.1, read as the reverse complement.
AAGCTGTATAATCTGAGAAAGGAGTTGTATCTAGAATATTTAAAGAACTTTTGAATATCAACAATAAAAAAACAAACATCTAATTAACAAAGGGCAGAAAGACATGAATAGATAAAAAGACATTCACTATCAGCTGCCATTAGGAAAATTAATATTAAAACTGCAATGAGACATCACCACCTGCCTATCAGAGTGGCTAAAATAAAAATAGTAATAGGCCAGGCGTGGTGGCTCAAGCCTATAATCCCAGCATTTTGAGAGGCTGAGGTGAGAGGATTGCTTGAGCCCAGGAGTTTGAGACCAACCTGGGCAAATTGGTGAGACCTTGTCTCTACAAAAAAAAAAGAAAAAAAATGAAAATTAGCTGGGTGTGGTGGCACGTGCCTGTAGTTCCAGCTACTTAGAAGACTGAGGCAGAAGGATCTCCGGAGCCCAGCAGCTTGAGGCTGCGGTGGCTGTGAGTGTGCCACCGCACTGCAGCCTGGGTAACAGAGTGAGACTCCAACTCAAAAAAAAATATTAATAAGAAAATAAAAATTAGTGAGTTAATTTTTGTATATCAAATGGTGGTGGTAAAGATGTGAAGAACCTGGATCTCTTGTACATTGATACTAGGAATGAAAGATGGTAAAATGGTGCAGCCACTGTGGAAAACAGCTAGGCACTTTCTTAAAAATCTAAATATGGTTTCAAATAGCTGGAAGGAAAGTAGTGAATGTTGCCAAAACAGAGGAAATGATAAATGTTTGAGATGTTAGATATGTTAATTACCTTGATTTGATTACTAGTCATATGTATCTAAACATCACTATGTACTCCAGGAATATGCAAATTATTATTTGTCAATTTAAAAATTTAATTAAAAATAAATAAAAATAATAATTAAATTAAAACAAAACTAAATATGAGTTTCCCATACAACCCAGCAATTGCACTTTTGGGCATTTATGCCAGAGGAATGAAAACTTATGTTCACACAAAAACTTATACAAATGTTTGCAGTAATTTTATTTGGGATAGCTCCAAATTGGAAACAATTCTAATTTTCTTTTTTTAAAAATAATCAATATTTTTTATTATGATATTGTGGGGTACAGTTAAGAGTTAGGTATACAAATATGCTTCGTTCAGGCACCCTTGTTGATAAGAGGTGTCTCCCCATCCCCAGACAGATATTTACTACCGTTAATCCCATCTCCCTTCTCCTCCCCCCATAGTTTCCCACCACTGTCCGTCATTTTCTTATAGTATTACGTTGGATGTTCAAGGTCCACTATATGAGTGAGAACATGTGATTCTCAGATCTTTGTTTTTGTGAGAGGTCACTCAGTATTATAGACTCCAGTTCCATCCAGGTTGCTGCAAAATTCATGATTTTGTTCTTTTTTTTTTTTTTTTTTTTTTGAGTTGGAGTCTCACTCTGTCACCCAGACTGGAGTGCAGTGGCCACTTCCGGCCATCGCAGCCTCCACCTGCTGGGCTCCGGTGATCCTTCTGCCTGAGCCTTCCAAGTAGCTGGAATTACAGGCATGCGCTACCACACCCAGCTGAGTTTTTGATTTATTGTAGAGATGAGGTCTCGCTGCCCAGGCGGGTCTCAAACCCGCGGGCTCAGGCAATCCACTCACCTCAGCCTCCCAAAGGTGCAGGATTATAGGCTGAGCCACCGAGCCCGGCTGATTTTGTTCTTTTTTATGGCTGCGTAGTGTTCCATCGTGTATATGTACCACATTTTTTTAATCCAGTCCTCTTTTGATGGACAGCATGGTTGCTTCCAGGTTCTTGCTATTGTGAACAATGCTGCAATAAACATACGTGTGCAGGTATCTTTTTTATAGAGTGATTTGAGTTCTTCAGGGTATATTCCCAGTAGGGGGATTGTGGGGTCATATGAGAGGTCAATATTTATAGCTTTTAGGAATCACCATACTATTTTCCACAGAGGTTGCACTAGTTTGCACTCCCACCAACAGTGTAGAAATGTTCCCTTTTCGCCACACCCTCTCCAGCAACTGTTATTTTTTGAGTTATTGATAATTGCCATTCTGACTGGAGTTAGTGGGTATCTCAGTGTGGTTTTGATTTGCATCTCCCTGATGATTAGTGAGGTTGAACATTTTTTTGTGTGTCTATTGGCTGCTCGGATGTCTTCCTTTGAGAAGTGTCTGTTCATATCTTTTGCCCATTTTATAATGGGGTTGTTTGTTTTTTTCTCTTCAGCATGTTTGAGTTCCTTGTAGATCCAAGATATTAAGCCTTTGTCAGACCTGGAGTTGGCAAATACTTTTTCCCAGTCTGTAGGCTATCTCCCTGCTCTCTTGATGGTTTCTTTGACTTTGCAGAAGCTTGTCAGTTTAATCTGTCTATCTTCTCTCTTATGGCCTGTGGGTTTCGGGTTTTGTTCAGGAATTGGATGCCAGTTCCAATTTTCATGAGGGTATGTCCTTCATTTTCTAAGGTTCTTGTGCTTTGAGGTTTTACATTTAGGTCTCTGATCCATTTAGAGTTAATTTTTGTGTATGGGGATAGGTAGGGGTCCTGTTTCAATCTTCTGTATGTGGTCAGCCAGTTTTCCCAGCACCATTTACTGAATAGGTTCTCCTCTCTCCAGTGGTAGATGGTGGAGGCTTTGTCGAAGATGAGTTGGTTGAGAAATTGAGATTTTGCTTCTGGAATCTCAATTCTATTCCATTGGTCTACATACCTGTTTCTGTACCAATACCAAGCTGTTTTGATGATTGTGGCTTTATAGTAAAGTTTGAAGTCTGGTAATGTGATACTACCTGCTTTGGTTTTTTTGCTGAGGATTGTTCTGGCTATTCTTGGTCATTTGTGTTTCCATATGAATTCCTGTGTTGTTCAATTCTAATTTTCTTTATGAGTGAGTAGTTAAACAGTGCTACGTCTATACCATGGAATACTGCTCAATCATATAAAGAAATGAACTATTGATACACGCAAAAACTTGAATGCATCTCAAAGAAATTATTTTGAGTGAAGAAAGCCATACATCTGATATGATTCCATTTATGTAACTTGAGGACAAAATGGCAGACAGGCTAGTGGTCACAAGGGATTAGGAATGGAGGAGGGAGAGAGTTGTCTTGTGCTATAACAGGGATCCTTATGATGAAATTGTTCTCTATCTTGATGCTTTTGAGGACTTGGTCATAAATTCTTTGCCTAGACCAATGTCCAGAAGAATTTTTCCTAGGTTTTCATCTGGAATTTTTATAGCTTCAGGTCTTATATTATGGTCTTTAATTCATCTTGAGTTACTTTTTGTATATAGTGGGAGGTATGAGTCCAGTTTAATTCTTCTGTATATAGCTATCCATTTCTCCCAGTACCGCTTATTGAATAGGATGTTCTTTCCCCAGTGTATACTTTTATTGACTCTGTTGAAGATAATAAAACTATGAAGTTCTTAGAAGAAAATATAGGCATAAATTTTCATGACCTTGGAGTAGGCAATGGTTTCTTAGATATATCACCAAAATAATATATATACCCAAGTAATTAAAAAATGGGTAGTTATATTTCATCAAAATGAAAAATGTTTTGTGCTTCAAAGGACACTGTTAAGAAAGTAAAAAAAAAACAATGCACAGAATGAAAATTTTTAAAATCATATATTTGCTAAAAGATTTGTATTTAAAATATATTAACAACTCTTAGAAGTCAACATACAAAGACAAATTACCTATTTTTAAAATGGGCAAAGTTTCTCACACAGACATTTCTCCAGAAAATATTTTAAAATGGCCAATAAGCCTGTGAGAGATATTCTGCATCATTAACCATCAGAGACATACTTTTTTTTTTTTTTTTTTGAGTTGGAGTCTCATTCTGTCGCCCAGGCTGGAGTGCAGTGGCATGCTCATAGCTACCACAGCATCAACCTGCTGGGCTGAGGTGATTCTTCCACCTCAGCCTTCCAAACAAGTAGAACTACAGGCCCACGCTATCATGCCTAGCTTATTTTTTTATTTGTTGTAGAGATGAGGTCTCTCCAAGTTTCTCAGGCTGGTCTCAAAACCTGAACTCAGGGAATCCTCTCACCTTGGCCTCCCAAAGTGCTGGGATTACAGGCTTGAGCCACTGTGCCTGGCCGAGACATACAAATATTTAAAAAGATAATAACAAATGGTGATGAGAATGTGGGGAAATGGGAACTCTCTACATTCCTGGTGTGAAGGACAGCTTTGAAAAACTATCTAGCCGGGCTTGGTGGCTCAGCCTATAATCCCGTGCCTTTGGGAGGCTGAGGTGAGTGGATTGCCTGAGCCCGCGGGTTCGAGACCCGCCTGGGCAGCAAGACCTCATGTCTACAATAAATCAAAAAATCAGCCGGGCGTGGTAGCGCATGCCTGTAATTCCGGCTACTTGGAAGGCTGTGGCGGAAGGATCGCCGGAGCCCAGCAGGTTGAGGCTGTGGTGGCCGGGAGCGGCCACTGCACTCCAGTCTGGGCAACAGAGTGAGACTCCAACTCAGAAAAAAGAAAAGAAAAGAAAAGAAAAACTGTCTGACAGTTTCTCAAAAGGTTCAACATAAAGTTACTGTATGAACCAGTAATTCCGCTTTTAGGTATATACCCAAAAGAAACAAGAACACGTGTCCATATAAAGACTGGTACACAAATGTACATAGCAGTATTTATTCATCTATGCGATGGAATATGATTAGGCAATAAAAAGAAATAAAATATTGATACATTCTGTGACATGGATGAACCTCAAAAACATGCTAAGTGGAAGAAGCCAGTCACAAAGGTTCTCCCCCTTTTTGTAAATTGTTCATCTCCCTCTGTGTATTGAAATTCTCTCTTTGGTTGGCACTGAGAATACTGTGTGTCTACCTCTGACTTTTTCTAGCTATGCCTTCTCCTCTGGTACCCTAATTGGAAACATCCCTCAAGGTCCTATCCTTAATGCTCTATTCTTATGTGGAGGGGCTCATTTACTAGGAAGATCCCATTTGGTATAATTTCTTGTATCTGAAATGTTCGGAATAGGCAAATCCATAGAGACAAGAAAACAGATTAGCATAGGAGTGGGGGGATGGCAAGGTGATTGCTAAAGGGAATAGGGTTTCTTTTGGGGGTGATGAAAATGTTCTAAAATTGATCGTGGTAATGGTTACATAATTCTGTGAATATAATAAACTAAAAGCCATTGAATTGTACACCTTGATATATTATGTGGTATAGCAATTATATCTCAAAGCAAATAAAACTTTAAAATGTAAAAAAGTTAAAATGCTTATGTAATATGATTATTTCATAGTATACTTTTTAATACATATACAAACAGTGGTTTTTCTCCCTCTGTTAGCCAATAGTGACTTGAACACAGACAAGATCAATGTGATCCTTAATAGCCTCTTAAAAAAATGGAATTTTCCTAAACAAGTAACTAGTAAACAAAAATGTAAAAGAACATGCCTCTGAAAAATTAATCATGTCCACACCCATTCTCTCTCTCTCTCTCTTTCTCTCTCTCTCTCTCTCTCTCACACACACACACACACACACACACACTTATAAGTATATATGTATATATGCATAAGTTATATATATATAATGTATTTTTGATCCTCTCCTATTTACAGGCCATTCTTTTCTATGAATTAATCAGTGTCTGTCAACAGATGAATGGATAAAGAAAATGTGGTATATTTATACAATGGAATACTATTCAGACATAGAAAAGAATGAAATCTTATTTCAGCAACATGGGTGAGCTTGGAGGACATTATGCTAAATGAAATAAGTCAAGCACAGAAAGACAAATACCGCATGATCTCACTCATTTGTTGAATCTAAAAAAGTTAATCACACAGAAGTAGAGAGAGTAGTGGTTACCAGAGGTTGGGGAAAGTAGTTGAGAGGTTGGGAATGGGAGAGGTTGGTCAGTGAATACATAGTTACAATTAAACAGGAAGTTAGACAAGAAGAATAAATTCTAGTGTTATATTATACAGTATGGTAAGTATAGCAAATAACAATGCAGTATTTATTTCAAGATAGCTAGAAGATTTTGAATGTTCTCACCACAAAGAAGTAATAACTATATGGAAAGATAGATATACTAATTATCCTAAGTTTATTATTACACGTTGTACAAGTATGTTTATCGAAACACTACATCATATCCCATAAATATGTACAATTTTTATGTGCCAATTAAATATAAAACTGAAAAAAGGAAAGAGGACTGTAGGACCTTCTGGTTTTGTGCCATTAGCTTTATTTAAGCTACAGTATACACTTTTTAAAAGAGGTATGTAAAAAATTATTGTCTGGCTTTGTTCTTAGGCTTATGCTTCCATCTTTAAGCCAAATTTTAATATTTTCTTGAAGCATACTAACACCATTTTCATTGGAATTTACATAGTCCTATTTGTTAATTTTCAGCTTCCTAATGAGGATCCTGAAATGTTTGAAGTTTCATCTAGGTGTCTGTCCATACTGGTTCAACTGTATGGAGGAGAAAACCCAGACAGCCTGTCTCCTGAAAATGTGGAGACTTTTGCTGATTTACTGCTGTCCAAGGAGGACCCAAAGGAGCAGAAACTTCTGTTGAGGATTCTCAGAAGAATGGTGAGTTTACCCAGAGAATGGGGGTGCAGTGGGTGACTTCAGCAGCTGCCACATGAACAGTAAGCAGTCATTTCTTGGACCTAATTTTAGACTTCCAGAAAAGTTGCAAGAAAAGTAAAAGAACTCTCAGTTACCTTTCTTCATAATCACATATTGTTAACATCTATAATATTCCATGTATCTGCATGAACATTTTTCTGAAACATTTGAGAGTAAGTTGGAGACATTGTGCCTCCACACTCCTTAATACATATATATGTATTTCCTTAAGAATGGATGTTCTGTTACTTATCTATAGAAATAAAAATCAGAAAATTAAATATTGATAAGATTATTTTACGAATCTGCTGTCTATATTCCAATTTGGTCAGGCGTCCAAACTAATAAAAGTTTTATTTTTTTTTTCTGGTAGAGGTTACAGTCCAGGAATATGTATTTTAGTAGACATATGTCTTTAATCTGGAATAGACTTGCAGTCTTCTTTTGTCTTTGATGACTCTCTTAATTAATATGGTCTGGTGTTTTGTAGAATCTCTCTCAGTCGTGTCTGTATGATGTTGCCTCATGATTAGATTCATGAATGTAATCTAAGTGATATTGGTCCTTCTCAATCCATCAAACCTAGAGACTCATGATGGTTGTTTGTCCCTTACTGGTGGTATTAATCTTGATCACTTGGTTTAATCAATGTGTAGTGATTGTTTTAATTTTGTAATAGATACAAAATGGATATTTTCTAACTCGCAACATTCTACTGTAAGAAAAAACTTTTACTTCTGCCCCATTTTCTTTTTAAAATATATATATAGCTGATGTCTATTTGAAAGTACTTTTGAAGACTGACTTTTTTCTTTCTACAGTCAATTTTATGCTGCTGATTTTGAAGGCCATTATTTAGCAAGTATTGAAGTTAATAAAGGATGGAGGTCCTATTAGGCTGTTGTCTTCTGATTTGTCAGGCTGTGTTCACTTCTAGATTCTGTTATCTTCAGGTGTCCTTTAGCAAGTAGAAACTATAGATGCTCCAGAGAGTTAAACTTTAAATTGTTTTTTTGCCAATTTGATAAGTAGTTGCGGTGAGTGACCCAGCTGAATCTACATCTACATGGTGATGGGTGACAGAACTAGAAGGGAGATAATGAAATTGACTTTCCTCGTACCACCATTCTACTTTCTGCTTTTATTAATTTGACTACTCTAGGTACTTTCTCTAAGTGGAATCAAACAATATTTGTCCTTTTGTGTCTGGCTTATTTCACTTAGCATGGTGTCTTGAAGATTCATCCATGTTGTAGCATGTGTCAGAATTTTCTTCCCTTTTAAGGCTGAATAATATTCCATTTAATGTATATACCACATTTAAAAAAAAATTCATCCACTGTTGGAAATTGTGTTGTTTTACCTTTTCTGCTCCATTTATTTAAATTTTTGTATTTATAATTTTGTTATTATCAAGATTGACTCATGGAGTTTTATTCAGTGGGTAACAGTCCACTGCTATCCCAGATTTGTCCAATAGGAACCACTTCTGGATGTCTACTGTGTTTTTTGAATGCCCCATCATGTTTTTGGAGAACTTTCCATCATCACATGATATTTCAGACTTATCTTGTATTACTGCTCCAGCCATGGAATTAGCCATTCCTCCAAGAAACTATGGTGCCTTCTCATGTGGTATTTAGAATGTAAGATGGAAAAATGTTCTGGGTTGGCCGGGCTCGGTGGCTCAGCCTGTAATCCCAGTGCTTTGGGAGGCTGAGGTGAGTGGATTGCCTGAGCCCTCGGGTTCAATACCTGCCTGGGCAACTTGATGAGCCCTCGTCTCTACAATAAATAAATAAATAAATAAGTCAGGTGTGGTAGCGCGTGCCTGTAGTTCCAGCTGCTTGGAAGGCTGAGGCGGAAGGATCGCCAGAGCCCAGCAGATCGAGGCTGCGGTGGCCAGGAGTGGCCACTGCCCTCAGCCTGGGCTACAGTGAGACTCCAACTCAAAAAAAAAAAAATGTTCTGGGTTGAGATGACAACTGTTTCTTTGCTTAACAACAACAACAATAACAACAACAAACAGCCTGGACAATCCCAAGAGTCAAAATATACTGTTTCCTACTGTGTCCTGGAGGGTATACCGTAAGTCACTCTAACCTTTTGATGTCTCTAATTTAGCTGTTCAAGAATGCCAGTAATGTTTGCAGGCCAGCCATCTGTGACAAATGCTTTGAAATCTTCTGAAAGCTTTCTGCTTTACCTCTCAGTCAGTCAATGTTGGGTTCAAGTTGTATAAAACACACAGAGCTCCTGGAGGCTCTATTCAGCTTAGTTGTTGGCCTTGAGTTTACCTATCCTGAAGCTCAGTTCTACTTAAACTGAATACAGATGGTCCCCAACTGTACTATGGTTTGACTTAGATTTTTCAACTTTACGATGGTGAAAGTGATACTCATTTAGTAGAAGCTGTATTTCCAGTATCCATATAGTCATTCTGTTTTTCACTTTTAGCACAGTATCCAACAAATTACATGAGATAGTCAATTCTTTATTATAAAATCGGCTTTGCATTAGATGATTTTTTCCTGACTGTTGGCCAATGTAAGTGTTCTGAGTTCATTTAAGACAGACTAGGCTAAGCTGTAAAGCTTGGTAGGTTAGGAGAATTAACTGCCTTTTCAACTAACGATGAGTTTATTGGGAAGTAACCCCTTCATAAGTTGGGGGAGAATCTGTACTAAGTTTAGTATGTTTGGAGAGAAATAGCAAGTTACCCAAAGAATAGCGTGACGTCAGCACGTGCTTCTGGACTGATTTAGTCTTTCTTCCTCTATGTCCTGCTGCTCCTTGTTTGTAACTCCATGGCAGCCATTGTTTTGTAGTTGTTGGCTTATTTGCTGTTCTCATGTTCACATTATCCCTATTCCAGGCTGTTCTTGTTCTTCATTGTATCAGAATGTTACAGTGTCTGACATGTAAAATATGGTTATCAGATGTTGGTTACTACAGTGTGGTAGTTCCTATGTTCAGGATTTTTGGTGCATTGTCTTGTTTAATCTTCACAGCAATGCTGGAGATCAGCTCCAGTGATTATTCCCAAATTATTCCCATTTTACAGGTTAAAAACTAGGTCTCAAAGAGCTTAGGTCATGTACCCAAGACCACCAACTAGGAAATGACAGAGTTGGGATCAGACCTAATTTAGATTGCCCCAGCCCATGCTCCTTCCAGGTAGCTGGCCCCGGGCTGCTGCTCTGCCCAAGACTGATCTGAATTCTGCAGGCATTCATCGAGCTGAATTTGACTTAAATCTGATCTAAAAGGCACCTGAGAGATTCATTCTCTTATTCATAGAAAAACAAGTAATAGAGTCATTACTGTGTGCAAAGCACTGCACTGGGGATATTGAATCAGTAAGACATGATTCTTCTGCTCCCTGCCCTCAAAGATCTCTAACCAGAAGGATACAGAAGCAGCCAGCCCCATTACAAAGCAGAGTGCAACCAGAGCTCCAGAGGAGGGGCCAGCAGAGTTCCACTGGAACAATCCCATTGGGGAGGAAGTTCACAAGACATGAGGTTCGAGACATGAGGAGAGAGGGATGTGTTAGTATTCCATGCATGGGGCAAGAAGAAGCACATCCTGAGTAACAGAAATCCATGGAACTGGATTGGGAAGACATAAAAGATGGGCCGGGAAAGACCAGAGTGTACCAAACATGAGCTTTAATAAAAGCATTTGGAGTTTGGACATTATTGTTGGAATTAGGGGATTCTAGTCTCTGAAACGAAAAGGTGCATCTCAGTTGAATTTTAGCTGTCCATACTGTGGAATAAAGCTTTACCCTAGTACCTAGGCATGGAGTAGGTATTTAGTAAGTGTCTACTGAACTGAATAAGGAATGGGCATAAAATATAACAGCTTTGTTATTGGTAGGTGTTCATTTTTACTCTTCAGTCTGTATTGGGAGCTCATGCTAGTGCTTCATAGGCACATAGGTCTAACTGAGAAGGACCGTAAAAGACATCCCACGTCTGAAGCTTCAGTCTTCTTTACAGTTGCCCTGCCAAGTTTCTGAGTGGCTGAGATTGGATATACAGATGAATAGAGAACAGGAACTTGGGAGATAGAAGGAATGAGAGTAGAGAGTTCCTGTGATTTTGAGATCTGCCTCTCATTGGAGCAAAGGAACTAGATTTTGCAGAGAAAAAGGGGCAGTGTAGATGTATTAGCTGGCATCAGTAATTTGATTAAGAAGACTTGATGAATGCATTCTCTTAATTTTAAGAAGTTAAGGAGAGAAATAAAAAGCTCCTTGCGGGCCTACTTAAAGGATATTTGTTAAGTGCACACTCCCACTGGGAGCATATCTAAAAAGAACAACATTCTAAGCTGGTGAGGCCATCTCTTTTTAAGCCCTGATGGAAGAGTGCCTTCCTATGCACAAAGCTGAGCAAGCCTGAATGGATTCAGAGAGGGTGACCCTGAGATATACTTGGCCCCATAATTTACAGGTAATGAGCATGTCAGTGACTGGTAAACTGTGGTTATTAGGAGTCATCTTGGAGAATAATATGTCAGGTCCCTTCCTGTGAATCACTAAAACGCCTTTGGGTTCTTGACATTTCTGTTTAAAGTCCCAATCTGATGATAGTAACTTTCTAAAGCTATAGTTTTCACTAACAAATTAAAAGAAATAGGATGTTTAATTTCGACTAATGGAGGTGGGATGAGTTTTGCCCCCTAGGGTGTTCTTCCTTATTTAGTTTGTATTTAGAACATCCAGAGAATGTTGAAGAAACCTAACGATTTAATTATCTGTTGTAATTTAACAGGAAGTTGGGAGATTTTATAATTATACTTTGTGCTTTAGCTTTAAAAATGTGATGGAAATCCTTCAAGTATCTCCCAAGTTTCTCTGTCTCTTAAACTGGATATCAATAGGAGTTTTCCCAGGGTGTTGATTGTAGATTAGCTACTTGTCTCTTAATTAAAACTAGCTTACTCCAACGCTCAAAGTATTGACTACTCATGAACCACCACAAATTGGTTCTGTGCCTAAAATTGGCTTAAATATACACTATTGACTACTGTCCGAAAGCAGAAAGGCAACCCATGGGAGGTGATTGTCATATTCTGATGCTGCTGACTCCCTGTCACCTTCTCACCCTTCTACCTGATACAGCAACTGTGACAGGAATACAATTTGGGATAATTCTCAGAAAGCGATTAGTCTTAAAGATTTATTACCAATATGCATTCCTTGGAGATTCTTTATCCTAAGGCCTTCAAAAATTTTGCTGTGTGCACCTTCATTTTCCTTCTCAATTTTTATATAGGTCACTTGGGTTGTTTTCATTTCACATGAGAAGATACAAGTTCTATTGTTGAAAATGAATGTAGGCCAGGTGCGGTGACTCAAGCCTGTAATCCCAGCACTTTGGGAGGCTGAGGTGAGAGGATTGCCTGAGTCCACGGGTTCAAGACCAACCTGGGCAACTTTGCGAGACCTCATCTCTACAATAAATCAAAAAATTAGCCGGGCATGGTAGCACGCGCCTGCAGTTGCGACTACTTGGAAGGCTGAGGCGGAAGGATCGCCTGAGCCCAGCAGGTCAATGCTATTTTTCTTGTGGTTAAGACATTCTGTTCTTTACATATTTTCTTAAAGGAAAAAAGAATGGGGACTGATGTGAAATCAGTGAATTTTTTAAGAAAAAAATGTACCCAAATGAGTAAAAATAAGTTTAATCAATTTTATGAAATTTTGCCCTTTAGATGATTTTTCTGAAACTCTGAGAGGGTGCTCTTAAGATTTTGTGAAAGAGATCATTCCTTGAATTCATACACACCTGTTTGTAGTTCACTGGAAAAGCATTCTCTGCCAATAATTGCCATGGGTTTGCAAGTTAACTTGAGGATTCTTTGTATCTTTCTAACAAAGAAAAGAAAGATAGATGGAACTGGAGGATAGTATGTTAGGTAAAATAAGGCAGGCATAGAAATTCTGCATGTTCTTAGTCATATGTGGAAGCTAAAAAAAAAAGTTGATCTCAAGTAAAACGTAGAATGGGATTTCAGAAGCTGGGAAGAGTGGGAAGAAGAGAAGGATAGGGAGAGATTTTTTAAAGGATATAAAATTATAGCTATATAAGAAGAATAACTTCTGGTGTTCAGTGTCACTGTAGGATGACTATAGTTAGTGAATACTTTCAAATAGCTAGAATAAGGATAATGAATGTTTTTAACACAAATTATGAATGTTTGAGATTATGGATATGCTAAGATTATGGATATGTTAATTGTCCTGATCTGATCGCCATATGTCATATATATCGAAGCATCATTATATACCTCATGAATATGGACGGTTTTTTAAATCAGTTTAAAAATGTCTAGAAAAATAGAAATGTTTTGCCTAAAATTTTTATGTCATTTCCTGGGAAGAGTTTCTGAGATTTTGAGCAAGACAGATTTAGGAAATGGTGGACAAGAGTCATTTATAACCAGTCCGTCTGAGGACCTCAGACTCCTATGTTGCTGTCAGTAAATAACAGTCCACCTCAAGAGCCTTAAGGAAATATGTAGATCTTTACCATAGATATCCACAGGATCGCATGTCACAGGATGTACCCGTGACAAAGAAAGCTTCCTTAACATGTCTCATTTTCCCACATTTTATCTCCCTGCTCGCCTCCCCACTCCTAGGTGCTTTCCCATCCTCTTTCCCAGTCTGATGATTGTATCCTCTGGGCAGCATAGTGTTGGTTCTGTTTTGACTTCTTTTCACAAGAGATTCAATTCCCCTACCCTTTCCTGTGAGTCTAGCAAATAAAATTTCTTCTCTACCTTTCCTAACCTGCTCTTTCAGGTTTCCATTGCCATTGATGATACATTTACCTTCCTTTTTATTATAAAAAGTTTTAAAATCAATATACATGGAAGAAATTGTCATCATTTTGCCATATTTTGGGGTATATATGTATTTTCTGAATTATGTGAAGACAAAGACATCATAACACTTAACCCCTAACCACAATACCATTACTATACCTAAGAAAATTTACAATTTCATAGTATCATTCATATCTAGTTTATATTCAGTTTTCTCTAGTTGTAAAAAAAATGACTATTATAGCTTTTTTTTTGAGTCACATTCCAACCAAGGCTCAAATACTAAATTTCATTGTTGTTTTCTTGTCTCTTTTAATCCAAAAGAATCTTTCTGCTTTTTTCTCCTCTGTGAAATTGACTTATTGAAAAGCTTGGTCTGGGCACAGTAGCTCAAGCCTGTAATCCTAGCACTTTGGGAGGCCAGGGTGAGAGGACTACCTGAGTCCAGGGGTTCAAGACCAGTCTGGGCAACTTGGCGAGACCTCATCTCTACAATAAATCAAAAAATTAGCCAGGTGCAATAGCTCACGCCTCTAGTTCCAACTACTTGGAAGACTGAGGCAGAAGGATCACCTGAGCCCAGGGGGTCAATGCTGGGGTAGTGGTTAGTGTGCCACTGCACTTCTGCCTGGGCAGCAGAGTGAGACTCTAACTCAAAAAAAAAAAAAAAGAAAAGAAAAGCTTGAGTTAGTTGTCTTGTAGAATAACCCACATTCTGGAATAGTATGATTGTTTCCCCATGACATTTTGGGTCAGAATATCCCGTTGGCAGTTGTCTCTCATGTTGTGACATGTTAAGAAACTACTTCACATTTAGTGATGCTAAATTTGATTGCCCTGTCAGACAAGTGTTTCCCTTGCAATTACTAAGTCATCTTTGGAGAGATACACTGGCAGTGTGTGACTATTCTTATTCCCCACACTGACAACTTTTTAAAGCAAAGAGTAAAAACCATAAAAATGTGATAATGTTTATGGAGCCAAAGAAATGGTTAATGTTAAAGCCTGAGAGAGAGAATATTTAAAGTGTGGAAAGGACTAGTCTGCTATTTTTGGTAACAGATATACTAATCTCAAAAAGGGAGAAGAACTGCTAGGAATACCTCTTCCTTCTATAATGTTAATTCATTGTGAATTTACCCAATGTAAGTTGTGAGTAAAAAGCTAAGAGTCTGTGGAATTTGCCTTATGTTCTGTAGTCTCCTAACAACTAACCAGGTCTAGGATAGACTGAGTTCTTGCGGGGGTCAAGCAAAACAAAATAAAAAGCTTGCTGTGAGGGGTCATTTACCTGTTCAAACCTTGAATATTACCATTTACAGAGAATTATTATCATGTTCAAATTAGTGATTGTAAGTTACGTTGGCATTTTACTGATGCTTAGCAATCATTTTTACCATCACCAACTTTACTTGTATTTTTTGCCATATGGAATGCTGCAATACTCTTGGTAATTTGGGATTTCTTTAACAATATGCTTTTAGCAAAGCCATTCTCGAAATAATGAGCATTTAAAGCATGTTAAGTATTAGAATGAATATGTTTGAAAAATACTTTTTTGTAGTTGTAAACAGCAATGCAAACTGTTCTGGAGGCCTTTCTCAAGAATACGTACATTAAATGTTTCTAAATTTTGTTTTTTTAAAATAATATTTTAAAAACTATTTTCTTTATATAATATATGTTAACTTTAAGAAAGGAATGAATTCCATCCACTGGAAGAAACAGTAACTAATATCCACATCCTCTTTATAGAATTCTCATGTGTTTCTTTTCTTAGAAGGATTGTTTCCAAGTAGATAGGCTACATAGAAAGCACATGACCAGAGGTGGGTTTCAGGTTTTCAGTTTTTAAATAATCACAGAAAAATCTAAAGATAAAAAATATTTCAGTTGATATTTAAAATATTTATCTGAAAGAGTATTTTAAATTCAAGCTGTTAAGACATATTGAATTTAAATGTATAATTTAAAGTTTGACCTCTTGTTTTTTTTTTGTAAACTTGTGTTTTGAATTTGGTCAACAGAAATACTTGTCCAGTCTTAGGTATATGATTTTGTAACACAGTAGTTTCTTTTTGTTCCAGAATAAGTGGTACTAGAAATTTAACCACTTAATATAGATTGGTTTAAACTGGTCACCTAGCAATTGTGGTAAATAATGACAAGCTGTTTGGCTGGGATTTAATCTCAAAATATGGAATTACAATTATTAAAATGAGTTTATTTTGTCTTTTCACAACATTTTGAAGTCACTGTAATGAGTCATTCAGCGTTTTTCAGTACTACACAGAAAAAGTCCTCAGTAAGACAGAGAGACCACTCACTCAACAAGTAGTTGAACAAAACAGACAGAAATCCCTGCTCTAATGAAACTTACTGGGAAGAGTGAGACAATAGCCACATTTATTGAGTAAACAATGTTGTATTTTAAATAGTAAAAGCACTAAGAAAAAAAATACAGAAGGAAAGGAGGATAGTAAGTACAGCAAGACATTTGCAGCTTTTGATAATGTCACCAGGGAAGCCTGCACTGAGATGACTTCCTATGAAAGACCAGAAGGAAGTGGAGGAAGCAGCCAGAGGGCATTTGGAGCAGAGCATACTAGGCAGGGGAATAGCAATTACTAAGGCTTCAAAGCAGGTTACATCCATGGTATGTTCCAGGGACTGTAAGGAAGCCTGTATGTCCAGATCAAAATAAGCAAGAAGCAAACATGTAAGATGGAAGCAGACAACAGGGAGGGGTAAGTGGAGGGAAGAAGTTACAAGGCCCTATAAGCCTTTGTAAAGCCCAAGTGAGCCTTTGGAGGGCTTTGAGCAGAGAGGTGGGGCGATTTGGTTGCTGCCATGAGAATAGCCATTATAGAGGGTGAAGAAGAAGAGATGCATGTTGGGAGCCTACTGTATCCAGGAATGTCCTGATGTGGCTTGGAGGGGGTAAAAAGTTGTTTTGTTTTGGATATTTCTTAAAAGTAGAACCAATAGAATTTGCTGACAGATTGGATGGAGACTGTGAAACAAAGAGAATAGTCAAATATGATTCTAATTTTGGCCTAAGCCAAAACTGAAATGGCTAAAACTGCAGGAGAAGCTGATTTGCTGGGCGAGAGGAAATTGGAAGCTCAGTTTTGAACGTGTTATGTTTAAGATGCCTGTCAGACATGCAACTGGAAGATGAAGTGGGTAGTTGGATCTACAAGCCTAGAATTTCAAGTGGGAGAGGTCTGGACCAGAAAAGACTGATGGGAGGTAGTGATCAGAATGTGGGATGCTTGAATGTGAATTCCAGAGGGTTGCCAGTTAATAGTAATGACCAGGTCTAGGATAGAACCACAGGACAGAGTATTTAAAGTGTGGAGTATTTAAAGATCTTTGGAGGGAAAGCCAAAGAACTGCATGGTTCTAGATGGATCTTCTCTGTGAACATAGAAATTGCCAAGCACAATAATGGAGTGGTGTTGAAGAAAATGGCAGTGAGCTGGGGACTGGGAGTGTGGATAACCTGGTGACCCACAGATAACTATCTCAGGAAAGAGTAGCAGGTATTCTCTGGTGGCATTAGATTTAAAGCTGGGGTCAGGGAAATGTTTACAGGAGGGGTGGAGAATGGCCAGGAAGCAGCAGTGGTAAATAAAAGTCCTCTTCCAGGCCCTGAGATTCAAAGGGTAGGAGAGATGTATGTGAGAGAAGCCCAGTTTCAGTTATAGCAAAAATTAAAGGGAGCATCCTGGGAAGATATTGGGGAAAAAAGGAGATTTTCCTGGTGACTGTATGAAGGGCACAGTGAGAAGGGGCTCAAGAGGAGGGATGAACATGGAAGTAAGAAAAAAGGATGTACAGAGCTTTGTGGGGATGAGAACTCAGTAGAAGAGAGTTGACCTGGGAGATTAGGCTTTGCATAGTAACCAACATAAAGCAGGATACAATGAGTAATGAGAGTGGACCTGACTGTCCCAGGCAGACAGCATGTGTGAGGCTGTGAGAGAGGCAGGGACCTTCCTGGAGCCTGCAGAGTTCAGGGACTCCTCCTGACTCCAGCTGGGTCAGAGGTGATCCCCACCAGAGTATGCCCACCCCCTATGCCTGGAAGTTAACTGAGAGGCAGTTTTACTCTGAGAGTGAGGTTCTCACCTGAGCCCTGCCATGAAGGCCTGTAGATGGACCCTATTCCTCCATCACTTGGGGCTCTACCAAGGATTCCAGACTTTTTTATGTGTCATCTTCCACATTATCAAAATTGCATGATGGCAGATTAAAACATCCTTCATATTTAACCTTCCCAGGGACCATCTTTAAAATGGATCTTTTTTGTGAAGTTTTTTAAGATATTCATCAATTTTCCATCGACACTCAAGTTAGTATTTCCTTTTAAATTGTCAGTCCTGTCTTCACACTTGAAGAGATTTTCTCTACTTCAGCTGTTAATCATTTAGTCTTGTGTTTATCTGTCAGACCCTAACTCTCAAAGACTTCAGGTGTGATTCCTCACCATCATTGGTACTGATTTAGTGAAATCCCACATCTTTTGCAACATCTGAGTTTTTTCTTCACTTTTGTGTGTGGGCACAGGAGAGTCAACTACCCACCAACTTATCCATGAACTTGTTTATGCCCCCAAGGACTTATGCTTCCCAGGTCTGTCAGAATGCTTAGGTATTGAAAATAGACAATTTAGGTTATTAAGAATCCTCTGCCACTCTGTAATTGTCCATGCTAAGAAACATTTTCTTTAGCAATGGTGTCAGAAAAGCCTAATCCCTGAAACAGAAAAAGGTATGACAATTTCACAGGCATTATTGGGATGCTGGGCCAGGATGTTTGGCTCAACTTCCTAAGATGCCAATGAGACCAGATCTCTCGATGGCAAACATGTGTGCTACTTACCCTTTCCCAGACATCTCATGAGCAAACCTGTGACCCCACATTCAGGTGTAGTTTTCTTTTAAGAATTTTCCTTTAAAATCAAGCATCATAGTAAATAACTCTTTCAATCTTCAAGTAGACAATTGCTTTGATTTTTAAAAAACTATTTTGGCTTGTAGAGGTGATGAGTAAGGCTGAGCTAACCACATGCTCTCCTTCCGGTTTTTTGCTTAGGACATTCATGAGATGTCTGGGAAAGGGTATGTAGCCCACATGTTTGCCATCGAGAGATCTGGTCTCATTGGCATCTTAGGAAGTTGAGCCAAACATCCTGGCCCAGCATCCCGATAATGCCTGTGAAATTGTTTTTGAGACTTGTCATACCTTTTTCTGTTTCAGAGATTAGGCTTTTCTGACACCATTGCTAAAGAAAATGTTTCTTAGCATTATTTCCCATCATCTTGATTTCCTTTTTCAGCTGAAAGCATTCTGCAATCATGACCCTCCTTGAAGCAAATAGTAATTGGGGCTCTCATTTCAAATTATCCCTGCCTCCTTGCCAATTTATATACAGAACATATCCATCCTTTCTTCAAATAAAGTCTCAAAGTTCCACACAGTATAATTTGTTCAGGATACTAAACATAAAGTGGTAGTACTTGCTTTCTTTCTATGAAACACCTCTAGAAACATTATAGATTTTGTTAATTGGGTCTCCAAAATACTTGGTTTTAAGTTCCACAAAAGTTTTGATGCCACTTGCATTCTTTTAGGCCTCCATTGTCATATCAAGAAACTAAGCATGTTTATAAACATGGATCTTTTGTGTAATGGTTATGAGCAGGTTTTAATGAAATTTGAGTGTCTCTAGAGATCACAGATATTGGGGCCTTTAACGTTGTGGTGTTGCTTAGCAACCTGGAAGTCATTACATTTCTAGGCTCTGTAATAACATGATATACTTTTCTTTGCCAGTCTCTGATGAAAATGTAATGGAAATAATCCCTTTCAAAAGGTTACACTCTCTGAGTGGGTGGCAAAATAGATTTTCCCCCCTCGTTTCATGGCCTGGGCAGGTTTTAATTCAGTGCATAAAGTATTGTTTTCTGAATGTTGCATGTTACAAAATGAAATATATTCTAAGATGATATTCTTAAAAGGAAGACCTAGTTTTCTGAAATAATGGTTGTAAATGCCACAGCAGTTGTTAACACACATCAGTGTATCCTCACCATGTTGAAAAGAAACTTGGATTTATTAGTTGACCACCAATTAATGCAAGAATGTTTGCTTATTTCTAGTTTATTTATCCTATTCAGGTATATGGAGGTACTAGACAGATTTTAAGAGTATAGGAAAACCATGTATTAAAGTCGTAAGGAGCAAAACCAATGTAAATTAATGAAAAGTTTGACTTATAAACTATTTTTGAAAAAATATATTTGTAATTTTTAAAACAGTATTTTTAATTACAAAAGTAATACACAGTTTGCACATGAAGCTCATAGCAGCATCATTCATAATCGTCAAAATACAGAGACAACCCATGTCATTCAATTGACAAATGGTAAGTAAAATGTAGAATTCCATAAAACAGAGTATTAAGTCATAAAAAGGAATGAAGAGGCTGGGTAGAGTGGCTCAAGCCTGCAAGGAGGCCAAGGCGAGAGGATTACCTGAACCCACAGGTTTGAGATCAGCCTGCGCACCTTGGTGAGACCTAGTCTCTACAATAAATCAAAAAATAAGCCAGGCATGATAGTGCACAGCTGTAGTTCCAGCTACTTGGAAGGCTGAGGTGGAAGTATTGCCAGAACCCAGCAGGTTGAGACTGTAGTGGCCTGAGCATGCCACTGCAGTCCACAGAGTGAGGCTCCAGCTCAAAAAAAAAGGGAATGAAGTACTGACACATGCTGCAACATGGATGGACCTTGGAAGCATTATGCTAAGTTAAAGAAGTCAGACTCTAAACACCACATGATGTATAATTCCATCTGTGTAAAACATCTAGAATAGATAAATTAGTGATCTGTGGGCCCTACAAAGCCACAGAAAGATTGTGCTTGCTACAGGCTAGAGAAAGAGGAGAATGGGGTATGGCTGCTAGTGGGTTTCTATGAGTTTCTTTGGGGGATGATGAAGGTGTTCTAAATTTTGCTGTGGTGATGGTCACACAACTCTGTGAACATATTCAAACCACTGAGTTGTACATTTTAAACTGGTGAATTGTATGGTATGTGAATTTGTTATTTAAAAAATTACAACAACAAAAAAAGAGAAATAGTCATGGTAGATGATAACCTGGAAAATATATGAGGTAAAAGAAGAAAATAATGTCGTCCTTAAACTTATAACCCATACAATACCATTGTTAATATTTTGGTTTATTTCTTTCTAGTCATACACATAAACACACACTCTACATGTGTGTATGCATATGTATACACATACACACATGCGTATATTAGCATGTATTAGCATATATTACAAATCTGTGTTTATCTTGCTTGCCTCCCAAACCTCCATTGAAATGATAAAAATAATTATGAAAGTAAGTAAACATGCATAGTCTCACTGAAAGCACCGCAGGGTATTAATAATAGATGCTTAATTTGAGAAACTGCTAGAAGACAGAGTTGGTTTGACAGAAAGAATATTGAGAATTTAGAATACCACAGACTACCAAAGACAGAAAGCAGGCTGATGGAGAAGCTCTGGAAGAATCCCAGACTCAGGCACAAGAGGGGGCTCAGAGGGAAGCCGGGGATAGGCCCCACCTCCCTCTTTATAGCTGCTCACCACAGGATCTTCCCCAAGGTTCCCTGTGAGTGGACACAGGCATAACTGAATTCTGGACTGGGTTGTCCTGGCCCCCCAGAGCCACTGCCTCCACTAAAGAAGATCCTCTATCTCCCATCCCTGTTCTTCCCCTGAGTTGAAATCTTTATTCATTTCTTACTAATTCCAGGGCATTGCTGCCTACAACTTTCAGCAGCATCCACTTAGGAGGAGATCCCCAAGGAAATCAAAGCAGTATCTTAAAAGTTACTGAGGTAGCTCATCAGGCTGCCAGTACTCATATAGATCTTCATTTATGAATATGAACAGATACGGGAGAATTGCTGGACATTTGAGGATGGTTCATAACCAAAGAGTGGC
Source organism: Cephalopachus bancanus (assembly GCA_027257055.1). Classification (NCBI taxonomy): domain Eukaryota; kingdom Metazoa; phylum Chordata; class Mammalia; order Primates; family Tarsiidae; genus Cephalopachus; species Cephalopachus bancanus. The sequence continues at coordinate 8,669,586 of JAPVLO010000021.1, read as the reverse complement.
CCCAGGTGAACTCAAAAAGCCAAAGGCCATAGGAAAAAAAGCGAAGATAATATAAGAAATGAGTCTTTTAAAAATATTCTAATTATATATTCTAATATATAATCATAAGGACTTAAAAGATTATTGCATCCATAAAACAAAAGACAACTTTTAAATTTTAAAACCCAGTAGAGGGATTGAATAGCAGAATAAACTCTGACAAAAGCCAAGTGAATTATTTATACAACCTACTTGAAGAGTTCTTTCTGAACACAGAATGAAAGAAATGTTAAGAATTGTGGCAGATGAATCCAGGAAATCCAACAACCCTTCGTAGGAATGGTATATTAGCACCACAGGTCTGGTGATACAGCAAAATCAAATACCCTTCTGACATAAAGAAGAACTGGACACTCAACTGTAGCCTGTGGCATTTCTCCCACGTCCTCCACATGAGAGCAATTTGCATATAGTATATATGCATAAATGTACATATACTTATATATTAAGTATACATATATACAATAGTATATTGCAGATATATAGATATATTAATACAAGAAGTATATATACACACACAATATGTATATATATTTACACAATAAGTATATAAGATAAAATAAGTGTGTGGGGGTGTTCACCATATTTTTCAAAGACAGATGTTTGGGACATTTCATTTGTAGAATCTGTTTAACTGGATATTGTCATGTCTTGACTTAGTTCAAATAATTTTGATTGTTTTGTACTGTTTAAGACAAAGTATATAATATTACTCTCAGAAGCACATATTTTCTAGGAAATTGCCACCTTAGATTTTCAATACTATAATATGTGAAAAAAGATAATCTTACCTATTTTCTGTCATACTTAAACTAAGTGGTTGCCTCTCTTTGTTTGCTGAGCTAATAAGAACCACCACAAACTCATTAGCCTTGGGTTTCCATTAAAATAAGTCTTAAGAGGGATTTCCAGAAATGATTTTCACCTGTGGTGAAGCCAGGAAGCCATTTGACTGGAATTCCTCTGCTATGGGGAGCCTGAATACCGAGAGTGTTGTTGGCTGTTTGCTTTGAGGATATCTCCAGCCTTTGCAATGGTGCTATTGTTAACCTGGTGTGTGAGTTCATGCCATCTCTTCTGGGTTGGAGTACTGGAGTACACGCTTTCAGTCTGTGTAATGAACATATGACCCTTTGTTGGGACAAACAGTGAATCTATCCATATTGTTTCTGAACAATTCACTTTGCAATATGGAGTATTTGATTTTAACCAGTTTGATTTATGGTTTTAATCAAAAAAATCAGTGACCCTAAATTTACTTCTAAAAAGCTCTTAGTTTATTTGTTATGGCCTTATGATATAACTGTGTTTACATCGAGGTAGATGAAAATTTAACTCTTGCATGGTACTTGTTCTGAGTTTGCAATGAAAGAGCTCATTTAGCATAATGGTAAAGAGCAGGGGTTGGAGGTTAGACAGTCTTGGGTCTTTTATTTGGTAAGCAATTGGGCCGATAGCCTATCTTCACTGAGTCTTAGTTTTCTGATCTAAAAACTGGATATAATGCTGGGCTCGATGGCTCAGCCTGTAATCCCAGCGCTTTGGGAGGCCGAGATAAGTGGATTGCCTGAGCCCGTGGGTTCGAGACCTGCCTGGGCAACTTGGTGAGACCTCATCTCTACAATAAAATCAAAAAAATTAGCCGGGCGTGGTAGCGCGCCCCTGTAGTTTCAGCTACTTGGAAGGCTGAGGTGGAAGGATCGCCAGAGCCCAGCAGGTCAAGGCTGCGGAGGCCAGGAGTGTGCCACTGCACTCTAGTCTGGGTGACAGAGTGAGACTCCAACTCAAAAAAAACCCCAAAACTGGATATGATATTTCTATCATAAAGTTGTTATGAAGATTAAATGAGATTGTGTAAGCAAAGTGCTTAGCATGTGCCTGGAACATAACTGCTTGAAAATGGTAACTATTGTTGTTGTCATTATCAATAACATCCTTATCATAATTTTTTTTTTTTTTGAGTTGGAGTCTCACTCTTGTCACCCAGGCTGGATTGCGGTGGCATGCTCACGGCCACTGCGGCCTCAACTTGCTGGGCTCAGGCAATCCTTCCATCTCAGCCTTCCAAGTAGCTGAAACTACAGATGCACGCCACCACGCCCGGCTAGTTTTTGTGATTTACTGTAGAGACAAGGTCTCACCAAGTTGCCCAGATTGTTCTCAAACCCCCCAGGCTCAGGCAGTTCTCTCGCCTTGGCCTCCCAAAGTGCTGGGATTATAGCCCCTCATCATCATTTTTATTCCTGTATTATATTAATTTTCTGACTGCACCAGAAAATTTAGTTGTCTTATATCCTAAATGCATATTACTTTCTGCTCATGTAATTGTAAAAACATCAGGACAATAAAAATATCTGCTGGTTATTTGAAGACTATTTTGAATTTGGTTCATCAAGCTTTCATTGTACCTTAAGATCAGGAAGGCTGACACATATTGTCAAATTTTGTTTATTCCCTTCTTTTTTCTCTTAAATGAGGCAAATGTTAATGTTTACTATAATGTGAAGAAACATTCACTCATGGCATGCTCTGGTAGTACAGCTAGATTTTCCAGACCAGATATTGAGATTAGCCAGCAAATAGAACTTCTGGATTCACCATCCTGAGTATAGTAAAAAAAATGATGATATTACCGTCTCTGGGGTAGTTCTATGGTATGATGGAGATCTCTAGCTCCTTGCTACTCAAAATATGGTCCTAGACCTGCAGTAGCATCATAACTTGGGAGCTTATTTGAAATTCAGAATCTCAGGCTCCACCTCGTGCCTGCTGAATCAGAACTGCATTTTAACGAGGTCGCCCAGATGATTCATGAGCATGTCCTTTAAGAAGTGTGAAGTCCTCTGAGAATCACTGCTCTAGAGGTTGCTCCTGAAAATCCAGAATGTGTGGTTATTGAAGCCATAAGAAAGATTTGACTCTGAGAGATTCTCTTTTCAGAATCTAATCTGTCTCTAGCCAGTTCCATATACTTTCAATTATTGTTACTGGGAAAAAGACTGGAACTGGAATTTTCATTCATCCATTTATTTCTAGAAGTCCTACAAACATTCACTTTTGAAAATCATATTATTTCTTATTAAAGCTTTTTTTTGAAAATGATAATGATATTTAAAATTGACATATTGGTTTGTCTCTAAAGTCTGGTTTATCTAGTAAAGAATTCACAAGTGAGCCAGGCATGGTGGTGTGCTCTTGTACCAGCTACTCAGAAGGCCGAGGCAGGAGGATTGCTTGAGCCCAGGAGTGTGAGGCTGTAATGAGCTATGATCGTGCCACTGCACTGCAGCTTGGGCAACAGAGTGAAAGATCCTGTCTCTTTAATTTAAAAAAAAAAAGGAATTCACAGGTGGAGCAGCACTGGAAAAAGACAATATTGATTTAATAAACCTGAGAGACAGGCTAGCCAAAAAAGTACAAGAGTTTTCTTATCTGTTAAAATGATAATATTCACCTACGAATGCATCAATAATGCAGTGATTTGTGCAAGGGGCCCAGCACAGGACCTAGTGGAGGGCAGATGGACTGATGTTGTTGATCAGTCAGTTTAGGGGCAAAGGTCAGGAAACAGGAGTGGGAGGAGGAATATTGAGTCAGCCCATTCAGACAAGCAATCACCAGTGACTGGATTAAGAGACTTGGAGGTAAGGTTCAGATCTTCACTGGGTCCCTTACCTGCTGTGTGTCCTTAGGCACATCACTTAACATCCTGAAGCTGAGTGCTAATTCACCTCTTAGGGCCCTTATATGAGAATTACAGGAGATAGTTATGCAGTGTCGTAGTGCTTGGCACAAAGAAAACCATCAATAAAAAACAAGCACACATATACACACCCACATGCTCACAGATATATACTTTGAAAGTGGTAATTTGTCTTGATGAATGTGTGGGACCCAGGCATTCATCCCTAACAAATGACATCCTTCCACCCTTATTTCCTCGGTGAAGGCCCATTTCTGTTTGTGCACATACACCCTTCCTGTCAGTGGTACACACCTTCTGCTGAGGGGTTCAGCAATAGATAAACTAGAATACACACTGCATAATGCACATATTTTTATTGCTTGCCTCTGCAAGAACCAGAGCTCTGAAGTCAGCTTTATTGGAGCCACAGAGAGATGTGGGGAAGCAATCTTGGGCCCACAGCAGCCTCCCAACACAGAGGAGACCTCTGTTGCCTGCTTCCCTAAACCCAGGATTGGCCTTGCTGTGTCTGGCTCAGGAGAGTACAGAGCAGTCAACAGGGCTACTCATGACTTATGCATGAAGATAGGTGATCCCATCTGGCCTCCCTCAAAGGCTTGACCCTTTCCTGGCCCTTCCCTGCTGCCAACAGATAATCCTTAGCCCCTGGGGAACCAGAGGCCTGTTGCCAATTACCGTGGGCATCTCTATGTGCCCCCCAGGGAGCTCCTTGTGCCTTGTTAGGCTTAATTGCATGGCCACTGAGAGTTGGAGCCTCTGGTTTTTTCTCTTCAGTGGCCCTGGGGCATCCTGGGGATGGGTAGTGTGGCTGGAAGAACCCACTGGAAAGTTGTGCGCAGACTTGCAGCCTCCATTACCACTACAAAGGCTGGAAACTGGCCAGGCTGCTGGCAGGGCCTCAGCTGCAGCGAGTGATGCTGGAGACTGTGTCACTGCACAGCAACTTTCCAGGAACAGTGCAGCCAGATCAGGGCTCTGCTATCCTGGTGCCTGAATCTCCTGCGCCTCTGAGCTGTCATGAACCTGGAATGCTCTCTGCTACCAAGTGCTTCTTCCAGCGATGTTCTGGTTATTGACACTAACTGTTAATCAGATGACACTCTAGACTAGGAAGCAGTTTTCTTCAAAGTTACTGTTTTGACCACTGTCTTAATAACGCTGTAAAATCTGGTATGTATCAAGTGGTATGTATCTATGGGCTGGCCACTGAACTGAATCATTGGTATGGATAATATTAGAACTGACCTATGAGGGGAGATATTATTGCCCTCATTTTTCAGTCAAGGAAATTGAGACAAAGGAGGCCAGATGAGTAAGTGTTGGAGCCAGGATTTGAACCCAGATATTTTAACTTAACATTTTTAACCCTCATGAATAGTGTATATTGTATCATATTTATCCCAAATAAGGAAGACTAGACAAAATTCTCCAGGGATCTATTTTTAGAAATGTGTTGTGTTGGGAGCCAGCCACAGGGGCCCACCTGAACGTTAGGGATCAAGGTGGGCCGGGGACCCCGAGACCACTAGGATGCGTTCGGGGGCTGTTGACCCCATTCCCTCCTCCCTTTTTCATTTTAGCCAAAAGGATCTCTGCCTACCTAAGCTGAAGGCTCTGTGACTTTTACAGGCATGGCTCACTCTAGAAACTCATTGTTCCTGTTTTCCATGAACTGCGGTTTCGGCTTAGGTATTAGATATAATTTAAACTCAAGTCACATTTGGGAGCCTTTATACGGTACAAGCTTCTTTATAAGATTTAAAAGTATATTTGTAGAATTAGTATATACTTATGGAGCGCTGTTTTCAGCTTTAGATGGTATAGATGATTATCTAGAGTTAACAGAAATGGCCCAGCACGAACTTTGGGCTGGGCCACATTCCTAAGGGCCCAGTGTGTACTTTGGACTGGGCTGCATTCTTTTAAACCAGTTTTTAGCTACAGTTAGTGTAGGGTTTTTCTACTTATTATAGAAATTGAATTTATTTTATTCATAGAAAGTGTTGTAGAATAGGTCTTGCTAACGTCAGGGAATTATGTTAGTTCAAGCATGATCAATCATGATATTTTGAGGTTTAATAAGAACACAGCTAACTTTAGAAATTTCATTGTTCCTATTTTCTACTATTGTGGTTTTGGCCTTAGTACAATTTATAGTTTATATTTGGCTTTTATTTTTAGAAGCTTTATTGCTGATGATCAGCTTTATATATTAGGATTAGGAATTAGAAACTTTTATAGAAATTAAGATAGATATATAGGATTTTAGAACAGCCATTTTGTTAAGAGATTGTAATCAACTGTTCCTAGAAACGGCCCAGCGTGATCTTTTGACTGGGCCACATTCTTTAGGAACTGGGTTGGGCTATAATTAAGAGTTTCTATAGTGTAGGTAGAATTAGCGTAAAATAGAAAGGAATTAAGATTTAAGTTAGTCATTAGGTGTTGTGTATGCATGAGTTTTAAAAGTTATTGATCATTGGAATATTATGATGTTAGAAATTGTTGTATTGCTTTTGAGGAATATTAACCAAGCATGAGGAACAGTGAGATAATTTGGGGATTGCCCTTCCTCATGCTTGAGGAAACACCTGGTAGGTGGGGGACCGCCCCTCACCCACCTGGCTTTGTATTCATGTAAATGTCTTGTGATTTGATTGGGATTGCCCTTCCTTATGCTTGAGGAAACGCCCAGTGGGTGGGGGATGTCCCTCATCCACCTGGCTTTGTGTTCATGTAATGTCTTGTGATTTAATTGGGATTGTCTTTCCTCATGCCTGAGGAAACACCTGGTGGGTGGGGGACGCCCCTCATCTACCTGGCTTTGTGTTCACGTGAAAGACTTGTGAGAAATTTGGGGATAAATACCTGCTGTAACTTCCAATAAACGGCTTCTGCACTAGACAGAGTCCAGTCTCTTTCTTTCTCCCCTCTTTCTTTCTTTCTTTTAATATCTATCCCTACAGAATTGCCGACGCCACCATACCTCCCAAGGGACCCCCTAAATCTCTCTGCAGGGGCTGGCCCCCCACAGTGTTGCTGATTTGAATGTTCTTAATTGATCTCTGTTTTATCGGTAACTTGAATATATTAGTCACCAGTTTAATCACAAGTTTGAATTTTATGTTTTCTGTTAAAATTGTCTTTTCATGAAACAAAAAATCCCTAAATAATTAACACCATCTACACGAGAGGGGTTACATTTTTCACTAAGTTTCTAGGCTCTCACACCTGAAGTGAATTTGCTAGAGCCAATCATACTTAATCCTCTGCTATCTGACATGACTGAAAAGTAGGCTATTCTAGTTAACTGAGGTATCTGACAAGTAGTACTCTCAGAAAACCAGAATGCAGTAAGCCATGCTTATCAGCAAAACTCTTTTCAATACAAATAAATCTTTGCTCCACTATTTAGAACTCCCTTCTGTATATACAGTGACCTACATGATATTATAAATAACAACACATCAAGTAAAGGCTTATTCAGTTATCTTGTTTTACAAGCATGCTGAAGCTCTTACTTCATAATGATATAAATACAAAAATAGGCCGGGCACGATGGCTTATGCCTACAATCCCAGCAATTTGAGAGGCTGAGACAGGAGGATTGCTTCAGCCCAGAAACTTGAGACCAGCCTGGCCAACATAGCAAGACCTTGTCTCTATTTAAAAAAAAAAAATTAGCCTGGCATAGTGGTACATGCCCTATTGGGAGGCTGAGGTGGAAGAATCACCTGATCCCAGGAGGTCGTGGCTGCAGTGAGCCATGACAGTACCACTGCACTCCAGCCTGGGTGACAGAGTGAGACCCCGACTCAAAACAAAACAACCACCTTCCCGAGAAATAATACCAAAATGCTAGAGTCTATTTTTAAAGATTTTATGGCAGAAGCTTGCATTTAATGCAAATCATTATATCAAAATTTGAGTAAGATGCTGCATTTTATTATGAATATTTCACACTTATGCAAAAATGTTCAGAGAACAAAATAATAAAGACTTGTAATCACTACACAATAAAATGTTGTTTTAAAAAAATATTCTAGTCAATCACATTAGGATATGGAGGCTTGTCTCATCAGAGTGTTTAATACAAAATAATCTCCAAATAATGGTGTATCTTTAACAGTGTAGTTTTTTAGTTTTATGTTGCATATCCAACACGTTCTGGGTTCAGTCACCTGCTTTCACAAGGGATGACCCCGTCAGGCCTGATCCCAGGAAAAGATGTATTTGTTTGTGTCTAAGAACATTGCAAATGATAAGCAATTAACTTTTTGATTATTTTTTATATGTTTTATCTTTTCAAGTTAGAGTTTTTTTCTCGGTCAAATCTAAGTTTACAATTTTCTATTAAGACTATTTTTTTTTTTTTTGAGTTGAAGTCTTACTCTGTCGCCCAGACTGGAGTGCAGTGGCACGCTCCCAGCCACCGCAGCCTCGACCTGCTGGGCTCCGGTGATCCTTCCGCCTCAGCCTGCCAAGTAGCTGGAACTACAGGCGCGCGCTATCATGCCTGGCTAATTTTTTATTTATTGTAGAGATGAGGTCTCATCAAGTTGCCCAGGTGGGTCTCGAACCCGCGGGTTCAGGCAATCCACTCACCTCGGCCTCCCAAAGCACGGGATTACAGGCTGAGTCACCGAGCCCAGCCTATTAAGACTATTTTAAAAGTTATGCAAACCCATCATAGTCTCTCTCGGCTGATGACCGTTTTTCATATGCCACTAAGCAAATAGAAGAAATAAGAAGAGACGGCCTCAACACCCACCCCCATCTGCTACCTGCCTGTACCTGTGCCAAACGGCTGCTGGCCCCTCCTACTGCAGACTCCTCCATGAGGACAAACCCTTAGCTTCTGCCCCACATCCTGCTTTTCCTCTTGCTCAAGGACATCTCCTTAGCATATCTCCCCTTTCTCTCTCCTGCATCATCAAAATACTTCTTCCCAAGTCTTTCCCATCAGAGTATAATATGCTGATATATCACACATCTTTAAAAAAGAAAACAAAAACCTCCCCTAATCCACATTCCTGTCTAGCTCTGCCCCATTTCTTTCACCCTTCCCAACAAAACTCCTTGGGAGACTTATCTAGATTCACTGTCTCCTGCTAGCCGAGCTTCTGTACCCACAGCTCTTGCCAGGTGATTGGTGGATGCTCAGTTCTCAGTCTTTAGCTTAATTGATCTTTGGCAAAGCTGGTGACTCCTCCTTCCGGAACACTCTCCCTTGGTGTCTGGACACCATGCTCTCTTACTTTTCCTGGCATGCCAGCCATTTCCCTCAGTCTCTGGCATCTCTAAACGCTGCAGTACCTGAAGACTGGATCCTAGGTCCACTTGCTCTCTAGTGCCAATTCCTTGCTGTTCCTGTCATCTTTATACTTAGGCCTCTGCATTTGTTCCTTCAGTCTACGCAGGTACCTGAACTCAAGTCTGACAGTCAGTCGCCTGCTTTACATCTTCACCCAGTTTCTCTTTGGCACCTCTCAGGCTTATCACCTTCCCAGGTCTGCTCCTCCTTTACTCCTACCTGTTGTGGCAGCTTCAAGTTTCTCAAGTTAGACTTTGATTGCCAAGGAGTGCTTCTTTAAGAGGGTGATCTTGGAGCAGGAGCCTGAAGGGAGGGAGGGAACAAGTCAACCCTTCATTACCTTTAACTTTCTCTCTCTCTCTCTCTCTCTCTCTCTCCTCTCCCTCTCTCCCTCCCTCCTTCCTCCCTCCCTCCCTCTCTCTCCTCTTTTCTTCTCTCTTCTTCTCTCTTCTCCCCTCTCTCCCCTTCCCCTCTCTCCCTTCTCTCTTTCCCCCACCCCCATTTATCCACACACTCTGTTGACTCCGTTTTTAACATATATGAAGAATCTGATCATTTTACTACCTCCATCAATTCCCATCCCGCCCCATCACCCCACAGGTAGATTGCTGTAACTGCCTTGAACCAGTCTTCCTCCTTCCACTGTTGCTTCTCATCCCCATCGCACAGTCCATTCTCCACACAGCAGCCAGGAGGATCCTTAAAACTTAAGTAAGATGATGGCACACGAGACTCTCAAATGATTCTCCATCTCAGAGTAAATCCAAGTCATCACCCATCTACGAGGCTCTTGCAGTCGGGCCTCCCCTGCGTGTACATCTCACTTCCTCTCCTGTCACTTTTCTTCTTGCTCACCCCAGTCTTGATGCACTTGCTGCTTCTCAAAGACACCAAGCAGGCTTGTGCCTCCAGGCCTTAATATATGTTGTGTCTTCTTTCGGGAAGATTTTTTCACATATTCACATGGCTTCCTCCATTCCTTCCTTCCTCTTTACTTGAGTGTCATCAGTTAGAGAGGCTTTCCCTGAGCCATCTACAGGAACGGGCACCCCTGCTCTCTCTCTCTCTTTGTCCTTTGCCTTCTGATCTGCCTTCATTGTCATCTTTACTCTTATTGTCTTATCATGTTTTGTCTATTTGCTTGTTTATTTTCTACTTTTTACCTGCCCCTCTATGATATAAACAAGAGATTTGTCCGTTTTTATCATTGTTAGCACCTAGAATTGTACTGGGCAGAGAGTTTGTTTAAATAAATGAGTGGTTTTTGTAAACTAGGAGCCCTGCTCCTCCCTGGATGGACTCAAGCCACATTCTGTTCCGTGGAGCCTACTCCACTGTGGTGTATTTGCCCTCAAATGCCCTGTGGTAGAGATCAGATGGGAGGCAGTGTGGCATAGTGGTGAACAGCACAGGCTTGGAGCCAAAAGAGCTGAGTGTGAACTCGGCTTCAGAACATACTGGCACCAGGACCTTAGACAGTTTACTTGATCTGTCTGTGCCTCCAATTTCCTTATCTGTAAAATGGGCTTCTAGTAGTATTCTCCTTCTATAAATAAGGCTATTGTGAGGGCCAGATGAGTTCCTCCTGTGAAAGCAATTAGAGTAGTGCCCAGCACATAGTAAGTGCTAAGTGTTAGTTGTATTATTTTTATTCCTCTTTGGATCTGCAATGACACCTGCCACAGTAGGCTACATTTTTCAAATTCACACATCTCCTTTTGAAAGTATAGCCTAAGGGGAAGGGAAGGTGTTGCATTGGCAGGTAGCAGAACTATACCTGAGCTATTACCCATGATTGTGCTCCTTGAATATATGCTGAGTCTTGTTCTGCTAGGCTGTGTTGAGTGTGCGTGGCAGTCTCCAGTGTCAGCGGGCACTCAGTCCCACCCTATTTAGCTGTGGCATCCTCTCAGAAACTGACCCTAAGGGAAGTAGACCACATTTAATATGCAATTGCCTCTTATGACTCCCACCAGTCTTAAGGCTGCAGGGTGTTCTGCTAGCCCAGCATTCAGGAGCATCCTGTCCCTATACACCAACACATCCTCATGGTTGACTCAAAATTTCTGGCTGGTGCTGTCACTTTTACTCCCTCTAAGATATCTTTCAAGAGGAGGCAAGGTTTTTATGTCAAGTTGAGGTTGAAGTCTCCACTCTATACTGGGAAACCTTGAACAAGTTACTTAGCTTCCTGGAGTATTTATTTTCTTTATCAAAAAAACCTAGAGTTACGGCATCTGCTTTCTAGGTTACCGTGAATATCAAAGGTTTACCTAAATGTCCTCATACATTCCAAGTGTCTAGGGTCACTATTTCCTTTAATCTCCAAACTCTCTACTCTCTTGTGGTTGCAGAGGATGGCTGAAAAGTAGACGGGGCTTCGATTCTATTGGTTATGTCCACCCCAAATTCCTGTTTGCCACTTAGCCATCACACCTTGTGCCTTTCCCAAGTGATAGACCCGAGCCTCCCTCTTTCATCTCCAAGTTGGGGAAAGGGGTGTCTTTAGCTGCTACCCAAACTGTTAGGCCTCATTCTGTCTTCACCCCACCTCCAAGGCTGCCTTCCCTTTAGCTCCTACCCCTCTGCCCTGCCTCCTACTCAAGACTTGCCCCTGCCAGTTGAAGCTGCTCCCAGTCTTCTGGCTTTGCCTGGTGTCACCTTCCGCCCTGACTCTGTTTTCCTTGTAAGCCTCCTCAACCAGAAGAATGTTTATTTTCTTAGCAAAAAGTAAATAATTATTTTTATTTTCAGATTGTCCGGGTAACATATGACCTTTAGGAAAACAATTCAAGCATAACAAATAACTGAGAAAGTTAAAAATTCCAGAAAAAGAAATGCTATCCATATTGCCCCACAGCTGCCTTTTTGTACCGGCTTGTGTGACGTGGAGTTTTAATTCTGGTGAGTCTGCTGTTGAGAAATAGTAAGGATATAGTCCTGATGCTGTGATTTTGGATGCCACCTGTCCTTGCACCTCTGTGAGTGATTGTATTAGAAAAGAACAGTCAGAATCACTGAAAATGTATAGACAAGAGACTATCAAGAGAAAGGGCAAGAGATGATGTACACCTGACAATGACAGATCACACATTATTTCTGCCAGGCAACTCCAGGTCTCGTCTGTGTGTCTGTCATATCACAAGGATGGCCACGTCTCAATCTCATATTAATAGGACTTGGTAGTTTTTGAGTGATTCTCTTTCCTCTATAGAAAAAGGTGTAAAGTCACAGAAGAGCCAGAGAGCAATTAGGCATGGAGAACATAAGGGGGGCAGGGCTTCTCCATGGTGGCCTTCAACTATGGAAACAAATTTAATTACAAGGGCCATGACCTATTTTTTTATCTCACCAAGGTCAGAATGATAAACAATTTAAATTACTTATAAAGGAAAATTTGTGATAGTTAAATGGAATATCCAGGTGTTTATCTGAGAGAGGCTGTGGGATGTCCTTAGGGCTAGAAAACTGGTTTGCATAAAGTATTTGTTCGTAAGTTTTCTATTTTGAATTTGATGACATTTTTAAGCTAGCTGTTTCATTTTAGCATATCCAGTAATGAAATAAACAAAGTGTGAAATATGAGACAGTGCTAGTTAAACATTTATACCAGCCCTACCCTGTCATTTCTTGAAACTATTAAAATGTAATGTTTTTATATGAAATCATTATAAATTTATAACAAGTCTAATCTGTAGTGATACACTGTTCCATGGACTGTGAATTATTGTTCTAAATTTCGGTTGGCAGATGCTTTCTCTGAGTGATGTGCCAGGATGATTAGTTCCTATGATGCAGTATAAGAAAATATCTTCTAATTTGCATAAAACACGAGTGCTGATTATATAGTTTGATTTGAGACTTTCTAAAATATTTTTCCAAACAACAATCTTGACAGTCAGCTCTCTTACAATAAGAAAGTTGATTATGAATACTGCCCTGAAGACTTTCTATCCCAAAATCTCTATTAAGATGTATCCATAGGGAAGATGACTCTTAAAAATCACTGAGTTGTCAAGATGGGTCCATAAGCAGAAGTTAGGTTCTATAGGTCTTTTGCTTAACCCAAGAGGATTCTTGGGTTTGGAAGTTGAGATTCAACCCAAGATCATATCTCTCTTCCCAGGTCCAGTCTTAGATGTGAGTGAACCAAAAGCTACCGTTCTGGAGTGATTGAAGAGTAGTAGGAGTACCTTTTCTTATAAGAGTCTCTCTGTCTTTTGGACCTTCCTGAAAGTCATCATCAGTTTGTAAAGTTCTGACACTAGAGATCTTTCTTTAGGGGAACAAGCCCACATTATTATATAGATACTCTGAGAAAGGTGTGTCTTTAGCTTTAGCACAACTATTTTCTTGGCAAATGGGAACTTTCTAACTGCTTTTCAATGTGGTAGAGAGCTGAGAGCAACTCCTTCAAGAATGAGGAACAGGAACCCTGCAGTTCTTTGATACATGTGTTGGGGAAAGGGAAAGAAGATGGTGCAGATCAGTAGGGAGAGAGGTAGCCACCCGGGGTCAACAAGCCATTCTGGATTCCCTCAACATAAGGAGCGGTCAAGTGTTCAACATGGAGAAGACTCATCTGCAATTACATGTGTCTGTACAAATACAGACCTGGAAAACCAGTTATAACCTAGTCAACACAGCTTTTTTAGTGGGCTTGCCTGAACCCAGAAGAGTTTGAGTGCCTTGTCTCAGAGTCTAGACCTCATTTCCTGACCTTTCAGGACTCTTATGTAAGCTGGCCTCTGTCAAGCTTCTACCTGTCCCCAAGTAAAGAGCAGAAAATCCAATAAAAAGTACTCTATTGTGTCTTGACCTCAAAGAGCTTCCAGTCTAACAGTCAAGAGGCATGTTGCCACAGTGTTCTCAGAGTTTGTAATTAAATGAGAACTACCTGCAAATATGGCTCATAAATGAGATTACTAGTTGAAAACCAGGCTCCACTGATATCTCAGAAACAGCTAGAGAAGCTTAATTTTTCCTGGATACCGTGGCATAATTGCCAACCCCTCCAGAATGTGTTTTGAAATATTAAAAATTAGAAGCTCCAGGGATTGCCTGCTAATCACTGTAGGTTAGATCCCCTGAGTCATCTGCCTTCCTGCAGGCTAAGCAGTCTTCTGTTTGGGGTTTGAGCCCTGCAGAGATGAGGCCAGGAACCTAGTCCAAGGGAGGAAGTTAAGCCAACAGGAACTAAGCTGCTGTGCCAGGCAAATCAAAGGGGTGTTGTCCTGGGAGGGGAATTTGGTACAGTGCTCGTTATTCTTGGCTGCTGCTTGGTGGCTACAGAGTCCTAAGCCTGGGACTGAGAGAGATCATGGGGAGGATGAGCTCACACCTGAAAGACAGGAGTTCAGCAATATGAGGGGGATGAAGAAAGCAGTGGTTGACAGGTCCTTCAGCAGTGGGATACAGCTAATTCCTCTATGGGAATATCAGAACTTGATGCTATTCTTTTTTGAATAGTAAATTCCTTCTGATACTCTCAGTAAATATTGTGATAAGTATGAGTCAGTGGTGCCTTGAGGATAGGGGAAAGGGAAACAGTGTGCATCCTTGGTAGGGGCAGTAGCAGTGTGTGGTCCTCATTCTGTAGGTACAATGATGGTTGTAGCATTTGTGGGGGAGGGGAGCATTTGTCAGAGAGGGTTCCCAGAGTCCAGGTGGTAACCAGGAGACAAGTCCAAGGATACTTGCAGTCAAGTAAAGAGTATGAAACCACAGCCAGATATCACAGGAACAGGCCAGACACCCCAAGCCTCCTCCTTCAGATACACGGGGGCAATGTTTGTCAAGCTTTTCTTCATTATGCTCCTGAAGGAACCTTTTTAGACTTTTTTCTCCTAACTGCCTCCTCTCCTTATACAATTTTAACATAGACTTGCCTGTTTATATATTCTGATCATGGGGCGGGCACAAACTATTGTAATATCTAAGATTTACTCCCCCGCATGGAACCAATTTTTAACCTCTTTTTTTTTTTTTTTTTTTTTTTGAGTTGGAGTCTCACTCTTGTTGCCCAGGCTGCAGTGCAGTGGCATACTCATGGCCACCTCAGCCTCAACCTATGGGGCTTAGGTGATCCTTCTGCCTCAGTCTTCTAAATAGCTGGAACTACAGATGCATGCCACAACGCCTGGCTAGTTTTTGTGATTTGTTGCAGAGATAAGGTCTCACTGAGTTTCCCAGGCTAGTCTCGAATCCCCAGGCTCAGGTAATCCTCTCACCTTGGCCTCCCAAAGTGCTGGGATTACAGGCTGAGCCACTGTGCCCAGCCAATTTTTACCTCTTTAGGAGCAATATCACTCTGTTGAGAATGCAGTCCTAGAAGCAGATGACCTAGAGAGGGGGAAGGGCCAGATCTTCTACTCTGTAGATGGGGTGGCTCCAATCATCACTTGGGTGTCTGGCTTTTCACACAACAGAGAGAAAGGAGCATCTCTGTCCATCTGGCTGGTGATTTGCCAGCAGTATACATTCTTCTTTGTGAGACTATGGCTCCATTTGGAAAGGCTGAATCTCAGATTTGTCCCAAGGGGAAAGCCTCATCTTCAAGCAGCCAGTAAGGCTCTTGTAGCATTTTGGGGGGATGATGGGGAGAGTCTTCAACTTATAACTTGAATAAGAAGAGAAAGAATGAAGCAGTGCCCTGTTGACTACCACCCATTGTGGAATCCCTGGAGGCTCTAATTTTTAATATTTCAAAATAAATTCTAGGGGGATTGGCAATTATACTGCTTCCCTTCAGCAGCCCCTGGGGGAATTTCCTGTTGTATTTCTGGGAAATCAGCCTATGGCTTTTGTTCATTAGGTGCATGTTGTTGCAATCAAAGACCTTCTGGTTTAACTCCTTTGTGAAGAAGGAAGCACCATTAGTCTCCCTTCCATATTTCCTGCCATGGTAAGTCATCTTTGAGGAGAACCCAGGCCTTGAGTTGCCACCTTGCTTAGAGGTTTGTCAAGTAGCGAGCAGGAGATGAATCCTCTACTACCCAGAAGTTTTCTGGCTTTCCAGAGAACAACTCTTAGGAAAGTCAACTCATCTTCCACTCTAAGCACTCCTGTGTGGAATGGAAAGGAAAACTGGTCTCAGAGCGAACTTTCCTAGAGAGAAGTTTATCACCTGACATGCTTAGAATTTTTAGTTTGATTCTTGCCATATGAAGTAAGGTCCAAGAGTTCCTGTTACTGAGGATTTTGAGATATCCTGAGCTTTCATTCTAGAAGAGGGTGGAAGCAGTTGTCTTGTGAACCTCCCTGTGCTGAAAGAAGAATCCCTAAAGGTTAGTCTTTAAAAGTACAAAGTCCCGTTAATTTTTCTGCAAAAGGAAATCTGTACACATCTGGCAACATCACCTCACTTATCCTGTTTCAAGAAGCCTACTCTTGCTCCTGTTTTAGGATGAATACTTGGATTTCTGTCTCTTTTTCTTGACTGTGATTACAGAGGCAGCCCCAGTGATGAAGACCTTGGCAACACAGTGATACTGAAAGATACTGTCAAGAGTGAACCATGCATTTATTGCAGAGTCCTAGATGATTCTGGAGTTGCTTGATGCAAGTAGCTTTAGTTATTATCAAAACACACACACACACACACACACACACACACACACACACACACACACACACAGCTATCAAACACTATACTACAATTTCAGCTTCTTAGGCAAGCTAAACAGAGTAAGCCTTCAAATTGTAGTCTATTCTTAAGCAGCATTATTTTTTAGTTCATATAGATAGTAAACAAGTAAGAGAGATAGCCAAAGATATATAGTTCTTTGTAAAGATGATTCCATTTATGTTGAGAAAAATGAACTTTCAATGAAGTAAAATTAGTTAATGAAAACCTTGTGTTCTGCTCACACACGTTTTGCTGTTAGAAGGAATCTATAACTTAGGTCTTATTCTTAAAGAGACCTATGACTCAAAAAACAAAACCAGAATTAAAAGGAAGAAATCAAGAACATGCTGGCCCTCTGCCGAGAAGACAGAGAGAGCTAAGTTAAGATTTTACAAAACGATGTATTTAGCTTACATTTTTGTTATCTTCTTAGGTTAAATATAAGAATGCTAAATATGATGATAGGTTTGCGTAAAATATGGAAAAGGTCTGTGTTTGCAAAGAAATCACTTTTACAAATCACATGTATCATAATGTAGTATTAAATTATAGAATGTATATACCATGTGCCTGGAAAATATACCCATGAAATAGCACAGAGAATGTATGTCTGTGTGAATAATGGCAAGATGGACAAGATAATCATCTTATTTTTCAGAAGGATGTGTGTGGCCTTGGTAGTGGTGCCATGGTAATATTCCTTTTACTTTATGGGGGAAAAATTATATTTATAATTATGCTATTTCATTGAAAGTAGGAATAAAGTGACTTGGACCCTGCACTTTATAGAGAGACCCCTCCAAGGAGAACTGTATATGCCAAATATGAGTACCCAGAACTCCAAGAGAAAATCAGAGTTTTATGTTTATATTTGACAAATGGACTGAGGGTAGAAAAGCCACTATTTTTGACCTACTTTGCTTTTCCTAGATTTTGGTGTTACAGGAGGGTAGGGATTTAGAATCTGCTTTTGATTATGGCTACTGCTTGTAGTATTAGTTCTAGTTCTGCTACTACTTCTGCTCCTAAAGAAATCTCTCATGCCGATAAGCGACTCTTGTTCACCTCTTTTGATTTTTCCTGCTATAAAACTAACTGTGCTCAAAGAAGTCCTACACATACATTTGCCCTTGTTTTATTGGGTGTGGTGATGTGCTCTGTTACGTTTATCTCTCTTAGAATATAAAGTTCTTGGCCAGGTGCAGTGGCTTACCCCTGTAATCTCAACACTTTGGGAGACTGAGGCGGGAGGATTGCTTGAGCCCAGGAGTTCAAGACCTTATCTCTACAAAACAAGACCTCATCTCTACAAAAAAATAAAAATTAAAACAATTAGCCAGGAGTGGAGTGGTGACATACTCCTGTAGTCTCAACTACTTGAGAGACTGAGGTGGGAGGATTGCCATAGTCCAGGAGGTCGAGGCTTCAGTGAGCAGTGATCGTGCCACTGCAGCCTGGGTGATAGAATGAGACCCTGACTAAAAAATATATATACATATGTGTATATATATATATATATGTATATATATATATATATATATATATTTAGATTTTATACATATATACAATGTAAAATTTTTAGGAATCATAAGGGATAGGACAGACTTTGGAAGCAGAAGGATTTTTTAGCTGTTTGGGCCTCTCTGAGCTCACTTGGCTGCTCTGGCCCCCATGTCTTCCTCCGTAAAGCAAAGATATTAATATGGACAGTCTAGAGTTGTTTTGAGAAATAATGTGAGTAAAGACCTTTTACCAACCCTGCACTTCATAGGCACTCTAAATGATAGCCTTTACCTTGTTCTCTAGGACACCTGGTGTTAGGGACCCAGAAATGTGAATCGTGTTTGAGGTGAATGCTACACCCCGTGCTGCAACTTCATCCTGCTACATTTGAGACCTCATTCTTTTGATCCCACCTACTTTTTAAATGTATTAAGTCAGCGGATCTGCCTGTTCATATTTTCCCAATACCTTACTGCTCATGCAGGTAGCAGATACGGATGCTTCTTATAAGCAAAGCAATACACTAGGGGCTACCCTGCCCAGAGTAGATGACACAATGCAGGATAAGAAGTGAACCATGCACAGAAGGAGAGTCTCCTTTTCTCTGATGATACTAGAGCAAAGTTATTAGAAAAAGTGACATCCAAGATGAGTTTTGAAACACGTATTCGTGATTTGGACATGCAGATGTGGCAGAAAGAGCTTTCCAGATACAGGGAACAGCATGAGCATGAGTACGGAGGCCAAAAGGGAAGAACTATATAGGAGAGGGGAAAGCAAGGTTTAGGTAGAGTGTTACATGCCTGAAAGGGGAGAGGAGGAAGGAATGAAGTTGGCAAGACAAATCAGAACCAATTCAGGAGAGGCATGACTATCTTTTGATTTTTGAGAGCTGGGGCCAAAACATATGTCTTGTTTACTGGAATGTTGTAGGCTTTTTAGTTTCTCTGTTTTAGACTGTGAACTCTGAACTGGAAATATCCAAAATAAGAATTCTTTGTTTTATGATTTTTTCCAAAAATGAAGACATATTTTGAATACTAAAGACTTAAAAGTAACATACACATGACAAGTCTAGTTAGCACATATCTAACTTTGGACTGAGCTGATTATTGGAGTAAACTTTAAAGCTGTGTAACGCGCCTTTGAACTCAGAGACGTAGTGACGGCACTTTTATTTGGTGTCTCTTCTATTCAGAAAAAGTTATAAATCTTTACTTGTGAATCCTATGTGGTTTTTTTCCTAAATATTTGTTCCTATGTCTAAAAAGGGGGGATTCCAGTGACTAAATTCTGTAATTAGAGTTCTTTGAAGATAAATCCTGAGTAATGACTCATGTATTGTAGATTATTTTTAAGCCATTAGAATTTTGAAGCTCATCAGAAAAAGCACTGAGTCTATAATGTGACCGAGCCCTCAAATCCAAATGACTGACTCATACTCTTGTCATATTGAATGCTCTGTACTTAAGAATAGTTGGAAAATGAATTTTTAATGAATTATTTTAGAAAAAGAGAGCTCAAGGTTAGAATATCTCTACTTGCTTGCATCTTTCTCAATTTTTTTTTTTTTTGGAGTTGGAGTCTCACTCCGTCGCCCAGACTGGAGTGCAGTGGCATGTTCCTGGCCACCGCAGCCTCAACCCGCTAGGCTCTGGTGATCCTTCCGCTTCAGCCTTCCAAGTAACCAGAACTACAAGCTACCATGCCTGGCTAATTTTTGACTTATTGTAGAGACGAGGTCTCACCAAGTTGCCCGGGTGGGTCTCGAATCCGCAGGTTCAGGCAATCAACTTGCCTCGACCTCCCAAATTGCTGGGATTACAGGCTGAGCCACTGAGCCCGGCCTAGTCACCACTTTAGACCTCCATTCCTCCCTCACTCCTACCTTGGCCTGACTTAGCTCTTGCCCTCCAGGCATCCCACTCTGGGCACCAGTGGGAGCACTCAATGTTTGTTGAGCTCACTTCCTATAGAGAAGGGGAAGCAAGAATTTCAGTATGCCAGAAGGATAGGACTGATAGTATGGAAGAGAAATCTAGTGTCACTTGCGAGGCAAATGTGAGCGACAATAGGAACTTCCAAAAAGCAGATATAGTTTAAGTCCTGGATGTTGTGATGTGTCCCAAAATAAGGGGGATCATTGAAGATGTGAAAGAAAAGACAGCCCCAGAGGGCATGTGCTGGTTTCTTGGTGTGCCAGGTAATCCTCTCAGTCAACATTTACTAAGCACCTCACTGTCCTGCTTAAAGCCTGGCTAGTGGGCCTCAGTGCCCTCAGATGAAACCTAGGGTCTTGAACATGGCTGTTGAAGTACTTTCTGACTTCTGCTTATCCTGATTTCTGTTGCCTTTCATGCCTCCCCTCTACAGCTGTTCTGGCCCTAGCAGTCCTGCTACTTGGCTATGTACTTTTGCTCATCTTTGAGCTGTTCCCTCTACCTGGAACAGATTTCCCTCCCAACTCACCTGTCTTCGCCTACTCCCTGCAAATCCCTGCTGTCTATACAAGTCTCAGTTTATATCCTTTCCCACCAAGAACAGATAATATCTGTGCTACCCCCATGGTAGCATTCATGACTTCCCTATGTTTTGTTTCTAAATGGAGACCACAGTTCCAGAACTATCTTGGGCATGGCCCACTAGTGTTAGCAGAATGCATACACAGAAGGTACTTAGCTATCAGGAGGGAGGACAGAAAGACAAGGGGAAGGAATGAAGAAGAAAGGAAGGAAGGCTAGTGAGAATGCCTGCAAGGGATTGTTCCAGGCACTGGAAATAAAAAATGAGTTTTAAAAAAAATCCTCTTGCCTACAAGGAGGTCACTGCCTAACAAGGAAGAGAGATTCATACTAAATGATTAAGAAACACAGTATGGGAAAGCCTATAACTGATGCAAACCAAGTGCCGTGAACCTACTCAGCTCCTGACATGGGAATACAGTCTGGCTATGAAACAGGGAATGATTCCAGGACTGGTGGGACCAGGCAGTTGGGCAGTCGGGGTATGCGACTGCCCTAGATTGAATGCTGACTGAGGTTACCATTGGCAGCCACAGGTGCCTGCAGGACCCACCTAGCTTCCTTTTGGGATGGTTGGCTCAAGCCTGTGCATAGTGTGGGCCACTCTGAGGAGTTCTAGGCTTATGTGCCCCAAACCCAGAAAAGCACTAAGTGCAGCTCCCTTCCCTCTGCCCCATTCTCCAGGAGCAGGAGCGCTCTCTTGCATGACAGGGAGGGAGGAGGACTTCCGCATTAGAGTTGCTCTGATGAGAGACTTTAAGGAAGAAGCCCCAACCCCCAGTGAGAGCTAGCCCAACTCCCATGTTTCCTGTGATGCTGCTAGAATAAAGAATACGGATGAGCAGACATATGCACGCTTACCCATTTGAGCATTAACGAATATGGTCCTATTTAAAGTGTATAAAAATATAAAGATAATATAAAGCTGTTTAAGTGTAGTCTAAGAGAGTCACTCTTTTTTTCTAAGTAAATTGTGTAAAACCAAAAAGAAGAGCACAAACAGCCCTGTTGTGGCTCCTCGTTTCCGTTTACATCCCGTCAGTAATCTGCTCAGGAGGCTTTGGCGGAAAATAGGAAGATAATTAGTGTTAGGCTGTGGGAGAAGTTTCCACAGTGACTGAGGCTTATTCATTGTTATGTACGATTACAACACGATGGGAACTCAGGAGGATTCAAATTAAAACACGACCACTGCTTGTCAGTAGTTTATTTTTGTTGTTGTTCATGTGACTCTTTATTAAACAGTAGCTGCTTGTGTGTTTCTTGTATGACTTTAGCTTTAATAACAGTAGCAACAGCCTAATTATTAGAGGCCTCTAAATCAGCTTTAATTGCAACACAGACAAGAAAAATCTATTAGAAACCTTGGGCTCAATGGCAACTCGAGATGGTAGCTTTAGATTGTAGAGCAAGTCCATTAGCCTTCTGGCAGCCCTTTTCTCCCCATTCCAGAGTCTTTCAAGAGCATATGATGTGTCCTGTGGCTGTGCATTTCTGATATGACTGGGTGGGTTTCTGTGCATAAAAACTCCTAGCGAAGCTTGATTCTGAACCTCAGCTCATGACTTTTCTCTCTCCATGTGCTTCTGTACGCAACACCAATCAAGAATTTATTTTTTTTGTTTTTGTTTTTTTGTTTTTTTAATAATCAATAGTTTTTATTATGATATTGTGGGGTACAGTTAAGGGTTAGGCATACAAATATGCTTCGTTCAGGCACCCTTGTTGATAAGAGGTGTCTCCCCATCCCCAGACAGATATTTACTACCGTTAATCCATCTCCCTTCCCCTCCCCCTCCCCATAGTTTCCCACCACTGTCAGTCATTTACTTATAGTATTATGTTGGGTGTTCAAGGTCCACTATATGAGTGAGAACATGTGATACTCAGATCTTTGTTTCTGTGAGAGATCACTCAGTATTATAGACTCTAGTTCCATCCAGGTTGCTGCAAAATTCATGATTTTCTTCTTTTTATGGCTGCGTAGTATTCCATCGTGTATATGTACCACATTTTTTTAATCCAGTCCTCTTTTGATGGACAGCATGGTTGCTTCCAGGTTCTTGCTATTGTGAACAATGCTGCGATAAACATACGTGTGCAGGTATCTTTTTTTTTTTTTTTTTTTTTTTTTTTTTTTTTTTTTTAGTTGGAGTCTCACTCTGTCGCCCAGACTGGAGTGCAGTGGCCGCTTCCGGCCACCGCAGCCTCGACCTGCTGGGCTCCGGCGATCCTTCCGCCTCAGCCTTCCACGTAGCCGGAATTACAGGCGTGCGCTACCACGCCCGGCTGATTTTTTTTTTTTTTTTTTTTTGATTTATTATAGAGATGAGGTCTCGCTGCCCAGGCGGGTCTCGAACCCGCGGGCTCAGGCAATCCACTCACCTCAGCCTCCCAAAGGCGCGGGATTACAGGCTGAGCCACCGAGCCCGGCAGGTATCTTTTTTATAGAGTGATTTGAGTTCTTCAGGGTATATTCCCAGTAAGGGGATTACGGGGTCATATGGGAGGTCAATATTTAGAGCTTTTAGGAATCGCCATACTGTTTTCCACAGAGGTTGCACTAGTTTGCACTCCCACCAACAGTGTAGAAATGTTCCCTTTTCGCCACACCCTCTCCAGCAACTGTTATTTTTTGAGTTATTGGTAATTGCCATTCTGACTGGAGTTAGGTGATATCTCAGTGTGGTTTTGATTTGCATCTCCTTGATGATACCAATCAAGAATTTAAAAGAAGGGAGGGAAACTTATTAACCCTCATAGCAGTTTATTCCACTTCATCTTCCTCTTATCACAAACGACATTTAAAATTTTTCATCCAAAAATTGCTTCATGTAAATGCATCTGCTCAAATATCATGCTGCCTTAGCTTTTATGATATAGCAAAATTTATTTATAATTGATTCAGGAAATTCCTTTTTGATTTGTGAGACCATTTCACAGATGCTTTAGGTTCCACTTCATTTCTTAAACAATATGAGAAAGAAATTCTGAAGTACCTTTTTGCCATTAATTTAGCTATTTGTGTCCCTGCTCTGAGGGATGGACATCAACCTTTATAGAAAGGTAAGATTGGGGGAGGGTCTCCATTGGGGATGCCTGGCATTGCCTGTGGGATCAAATATGGCTGCCATAAAGTCACTTGCCCGGGTTTCTTGATTGCATATTGCAGTCCTCAGCTCCTATTTCCCTTGTCCTTTAACCTTCTGACTTCAACCAGAGAATGCTCCAGTCTTCCACAGCAGAGTCTCAGGAAGGGCAGTCCTTAGTCCAAAAGGCAGAGGTGGGAGGTGGTGCCTGCCCCACTGGGAGCCAGAGTGTGACATGGGTGTGAGCAGGGTGGGGAGAGCAGCTCACATCTGCCACATGTTGTGTGCTCATCTGTCTTCCTGTACCAGACACTGCCACATAGTGGTGATTTTTATGCCTAGGGATCTCTGATAAAGTTGGTGAGAGAGAAGAGAAAAAAAATGAAGGTTTTGAGAGTCTGGGTTATTTTCAAAGTTTCTCCTTTCCTTCTCAGTTGTAGACTATAAAGAATTTATAGTAAAGCCAAATAAAGCTTGATAAAGATGACTTAAGTAGGCACTTAAGTCTTTTGTGGAACCAAAGTTATGATAGGGTGATAGTGATGGTTCCAATATCAGTGCTTCTCTTTTTCAGTTGCTGTTTTGGTTTCCTTGGTGTAGGTCAGCATTCACATGAGTTGCTGTGGTTGTAAAACTAACCTGGTTTGTCTTCATCATGCTTACAGTGATGCTGCCTGTCCACCTCCTCCAAAGAACTCAGTTACCCAACAAAATCACAGTCTCACCGAGCACAGTGGCCCACACCTATAATCCCAGCACTTTGGGAGGCTAAGGCGGGAGGATTGCTTGAGGCCAGGAGTTCAAGACCAGTCTGGGCAACACAGAGAGACCTTGTCTCTACAAAAAAAATCAAAAAAATTAGCTGGGCCTGGTGGTGTACGCTGTAGTCTCAGCTACTTGGAAGGCTGAGGCAGGAGGATCGCCTGAGCCCAGACTGGGCCCAGACCAGACTACAGTGGGCCGTGATTGTGCCATTGTACTCCAGTCTAGATGACAGAGTGAGACTCTGATGCAAAAAAAATTACAGTCTCAAATTTTGTACTTTTTCTACACAGGGACTAGTTCTTCCTTTTGTCACCATCTGTAACAGCTGCCTATTATCACGATAATGCAAAAAACAAAATAATGAAATAAACCATCCCAAGACTCTGTAGTGTGCATCAAGATGCATTTATTTCTTGATCATGCGATCACAGGTCACCTGGGTTCAGCTGATCTAGGCTAGGCTCAGCTGGGCTTGGTCCAGCCCACAGGTTGGATTTAGCTCTGCTCTGTTCTTCAGGGCCAGTGGACAAGCTGGGAGAAGATCTTCACAAGGCAGTGGTAGAAGCACAAAAGACCAAACCCAACCTGTTGATTTCAAATACAACTAAGTACATTCCAAGCCACTGCTGGCACTGTAGCCACTAAAATCTCATTAGTCAAATCAAGTCTCATGGTCAAGCCCCAAATCAAGAAGATGGAAAGTATCTCTACCGACCCTGTAACGAAAATAAGTCACATGACCAAATCCAGGTGAATGTTTGTTGAAAAATAATATAAACTGTCACACCATCATGGGCTTGGTAAATCCCTCGTCAGTTTGCTTGCTCCTCTTTTGCTTACTATATTGAAACATAAACAGCATGAGTCTTAACACATCGATGGTATAATCACAATGATTACAGGAGGATTAAGAACTCACAAGATGGAGAACATTGTAGTCTCTTAAGAGAGAATACTAGTTATGTCACTGGCCTGGGATGCTCCAGCAGTGGGATGGCATGCCAGCTAGGCTTCCATTTGGAAATTTGATGAGGTTGGTTCTGTACCCAGCTTAGGTATCATTCTTTTACCCCAGCTATACTGTTTATACATATATTTGTCGTCTCTACTGGCCTCTACTTTCCTGTATGAGGAGAAACTTTTTCCTTTGTCCTCTGTGTGCCCACCCAAACCCCATACATTTCCGTATAAGATTTCTAGTGAGTGTATGAATGTATGTAAAATGGCAGAAATGTCCGCTCAGCACTGAGAGTGGTTATCAGTGTGAATCTGGGTTTATTTTCATATCGTTTTAATCATAGCACATCAGAGATGAAAGACCCTTTAGAGATCATCTAGTTCACCACTTTCTGCAATGATGAAGCTGCTCTGTATCTGTACTATTCAATGAAGTAGTCACTGGCTGTAGATGGCTATTGAGTACTCCAAGTATGTCTTGTGTTGTTGGGAAACTGGATTTTAATTTTAATTAATTTAGACTTAAATTTAAATGCCACATGTGACTATATTCGATAGTACTGTCTTGTTCATCTCCTTTTGGCCCAGAATATGTCAGTAGATGTTTCCTGAATGAACAAATAAATGAATGAGAAGGAGAGAAATGACCCCCACCCAAGGTCACATAGCCAACTCACAGCGAAACCAAATAAAAGGTCCTGGGACCGTGGTCAGGCTCACCCGGGCACTTCCACTGTCCCCACCACCACCTTCACCTTCTAGAGGCCTGCATTTGCATTAGTTTGACCTTAATTTCATACTTGTAACCTTTTAACAATATCTGAAAACCTCATGGTCAAATAGATTGGGGAAAAAAAAGAACAGAAAAATAAAACTATTTTTCTGTCTTTAGTAATTTGAAGAGTGAGCATTAAAAACTTAATCAAACATCAAATAATTTTTACACAGTAGAAATAATATACACTTTCCATCCAAATTAAAACACACGCTCCCAGCAATTTAATTATGCAAATGTGATATAAGCAGCCGTGGAAACAGTGTTAAAGGGGAAGAATGAAGATTGATAAGCTAAAATTTCTGGTGACATTTTCCTTTTTTAATTTCCTCTTTTGGTTAATATTATGCTGATTTTCATGCACAGCTTAGGTGGATGCTTTATTTCTTTGTAACAAGTGCCTCTACAAATTTATGCAAATAATATTAATCACTGTTGAGAAAAACAGCAGCCATTACCATCCCCACTGCCCACAAGTGTTAGGTAACAGTAATAGATGGGTCTTGAGCTATGAATATGATTAAATACACTGGTAAGCAAAGCTGCTGTCTTCAGAAAGGACTGTTTTTCCACTAGCTGTGGGGAGAATTCTAAAATCTGTTTCCACTTTTGCTCTATAAGAGTGGCCCAAAGCAAAACATTGAAAAGTGAGTAGAGATTGTTTTGCTTCTACCTCATCAGAGAAGCCCCATTCCCCCTGGCCCTTATCAGTGAGGAGCTCTGTCTAAGGGTGGATCCTTCAGAACAGCTGCTGAGATGAGGATTTGAGAGCAAGCTGTGTATTGAGGAAGGTGCTTCCAGGAGAAACCAATAAGGGAGTGGAGCCAGCAGGACAGGGAAGGGGAGGAAGCCAGCAGAGTGGGCTCTCAGCAGAGTCCTGTGGAGGGTGGCTTCAACCTGGTTCTACAGGAGCACTGGATTCATCCTTAGGGTTTGTCCTCACTTGAGGCCAGGCTTTTATATGCCTCACTCAAGTCAGTCATTGGCAAAGGCCACTGTGTGGGGATGTAAATAGCAGGTACTGACAGCTCTTTAAAAGTACAGACAGAGGCTGGGCTCGGTGGCTCAGCCTGTAATCCCAGCAGTTTGGGAGGCTGAGGCAAGTGGATTACCTGAGCCCATGGGTTCAAGACCAGCCCGGGCAACTTGGCAAGACCTCTTCTCTATAATAAATAAAAAAGTAACTGGGCATGGTAGCACGCACCTGTAGTTCTGGCTACTTGGAAGGCTGAGGCAGAAGAATTGCTGGAGCCCAGCAGGTTGACGCTGTGGTGGCCATGAGTAGGCCATGGAACTCCAACCTGGGTGACAGAGTGAGACTCTAACTCAAAAAAAAAAAAAAAAGAAGAAGTACAGAGTACAGCAGGTAGGCTGAGCACAGACCTCTGTCAAGAGCTGCTAGTGCAGGCCTACGGACAGGGGTGAAGACCAGAAAAAAGACCTAGGGGGATCAGGGAGAGTCTTCTTGGCAGTGCCCTCCAGAACCTCACCCCGGTACCTGCCCACAGCTAACACGCCCAGCTGGCATGGCCCACCTTCCTGCTTATGGTGGCTAATTTATGTGTCAACCTGACTGGACTGAGGGATGCCCAGATATCTGGTTAAATATTTCTGAGTGCGTCTAAAAGAGTATTTCTGTAAGAGATTAGCACTGAATTGGTAGACTGAGTACAACAGATGCCCCCCCCATGGTAGATGGGTATCACCAACCCACTGAGGGCCTGAGTAAAGCAAAAAGGAAGCAGAAGGGAGGAACACTCTCTTTATCTGACTGCTTCAGCTGGTATATTGATCTTTTGCCTTCGGCATTCCTGGCTATCAGGGCTTCAGGCCCTTACTGGAACCTATACCATCTACTCTCTGGTGTACATATAAACACATGTGGCTGGGCTGGGTGGCTGAGCCTATCATCCCAGCACTTTGGGAGACCGAGGCAAGTGGATTGCCTGAGACTGCAGGTTTGAGACCAGCGTGGGCAACTTGGTGAGACACCGTCTCTACAATAAATAAAAATTTAGCCGGGCATGGTAGCGTGTGCCTGTATTTCCGGCTACTTGGAAGGCTGAGGTGGAAGGATTGCTGGAGACCAGCAGGTTGACGGTGGGGTGGCCGTGAGTGTGCCACTGCCCTTCAGCCTGGGCAACGGAGCAAGACTCCAACTCGACGAAAATATAAATAAATAAATAAGCACATGTACACTTATAGATACACATTATACTATATTTTTTCCTCTGGAGAACCCTAACTAATACACTGCTCTGCCCTCTAAAGCACACTAGCTCTCTTTCCTGAAGTCCTACGGGGGTACAGAGAGCATCCTGGTAAATTATGTCCAAGTCAATGGGATTTTTAAAATAATGGTTTTTATTCCATCATATCACATTAGGATTTTAAAAGTGGGTTTTAGAGTTTTAAAGCAGAGTGGTGAGCAATAGAGGAAATTTGTAGAAAGGTCAAAGGGAAGGTGTTCAGATCAAGAGAGCCACTCACAAGGCTAGCTAAGAAATCCACATGATCCAGAAATTAATGTTTGTTTTTCTCCAGCATCTGAGAATTCCTTTGTGAAGTCTGGGAACACTGTAGCAATTCCTCCCTTTTCACAGCCAGGACATTCAGGGTTCAATTACACAGCTGAGAGGTCTCCAGCTGCTGCCCCATGCCTGTATCACAGTTGGGGAAGGGAAGCTGGGAATCCAGGTGCCAGGGACCCTTATGGCGAAGCACTCCAATACTGTTGGAGAAAAATTAGGACTGCAGACACTTTCTTCTTATTTACTTCCTTTCAAAGAAGGTGTCCCTCTGAAAGGCTCGCTCTGCAAGCAGAAATGCTATTTTGAAGGTGAACGTAAAAGCTTTCTTGGCAAAGAAATTGCTTTGTTCCATTTGAGAAACCTCTCTGCCTTTGAGAGAAGAGAGGGTATGAGGCTATGGAACCTTGATTAGCTCTCATCATTATTTCCTCTGGTTTTCGGAGACAAGGCTAGACACAAAGGCTCTCTGCATCTGTCCATCCCATGAACTCCAGCCTGTCCCCTAACGCAAAACTTTAAGGGCTGTGGTATTCAGAGCTGCCTGAGATTTCAGGTTTCCTCTTAGGATGGGAAACCCACCGAGCTGATCTGAGGGCCCATACTATGGGAGAGGAATCAGGTTTGGATTTACTGATTGTGGTTGAGGCTAGTTCTGCTGCTAAATGACTGTGAAAATTCCCTTTTGTAAAATTACGGCTGCAGAACCTCAGTGTATTGTATGAAGGGTGCATTACAAACTGTAAAAAGCACTGTGCAGTTTTAGTTGATGGTGAGTCCATGGCCCCAGGACCTCAGAATTCCGTGTTTGTGCATGCATGTGCTTGCATTTGTGTGTGTGCATGCCTGTGTGCTTTTTTCTGTCCTGGCACATGTGGTTGGTGTTGATTTGCCCCTCAGGTACCAGTTCTGTCCCTCTCCCCCCCACCCCTCAGAACAGAGGAAGTAAGGAGCCCCCTCCCTCATACGGATTCTTCCGGGCAGCAACAGTGACAGAGGGAGATGACAGTTCTTATTATTGTATCCTTCTCCCACCCCCACCTTATACAAGGAGTCTGTCAAAACAATGTCAGTTTTAACTTCCCATAATTGTCAGACTTCTTTTTATATAAGTATAACAAATATATACTGTAAAGTAGTACTCTGCAGTCAGAAATATAAAATTCAAAGTAAAATAGAATTATCATACTTGGAAGAACATAGGATTTTGGGTAATAAGACCTGGATTTGAGACCTAAATTTGCTGTTGATTCCTTATATGGCATCCAGTCGCTCTGAGCCTCAGTTTCCCCATCTGGAAAATGGGGGTAAGGCCCAAGTAGAAGGATTGTTGTGGCAATCCAATAAGATGACATTTGAGAAAATATTGTGACCTGTACAGCACTTCTCGTATTGAGTTTACATCATCACCTTCCTTAGTAGAGTGGTTTGGAGCTGCAGTATAGGACCCTGTTTTACAGATGAAGAAGCTGAGGGAGCTTCAGATTGGTTAGACTCCTCCATGTTACTGACAACGGGCTGTCACCTCACAACTTTCTGACCAGTGCATCCCATATGCTACAAATAGATGGCAAGCTTTAGCACAGTGCTGCCAGGTACCATCCAATCCCAGGCTCTGTAGGTGCAAATACTGGAAAGGAGTTAGTGACATGGCTGAAGGGACAGACCGCAGGCATTCGTAAAGGAGGGTGGGCATGGACTCTGGGGTAAAGTAAGTTTCAGATGTTATTTCTCCTCCTACACCTTTGAATCAGCTCCATGCCTGCCTGAACCAGCAAATTCTTGCCTTACACCTTAAATACATCGAGTCTCCTCAGAGTTAGTGAGGCAAAGTGGACTTCTATGCTTGTGAAGTCCACAGAAGTGACACAGAATAGAAGCCCATAGAGCATTCCTTTAACACATGTTTTCTTCCCTATGTTGGACCCCAGGGACATTGGAGAGTGTTTCAGAAGAGGCTTGAAGTTCTCCCACCATCATTTACTGATACTTTTTCTTATAAACTTTACTCTTATCATGGAGAACCTTTGCTGCATGTTATTTTCTTGCTGATTGCTTCCTTTTGTCCAGAAAGTGTTCTCCTCCAGAGATAGTTTCATTGTCTTGGTGGTTTTCCTGGTAGCAGGACTGCACTCCTATTGCAGGTGACCAGGCTGGGCCTCAGCATGTTGCAGAGGATGGTGAGTTGAGCCCTTGTTTTCCACTTGCCCTCCCCTCCTGGTCTGCAGGAGTTGCTGACTGAGTTTAGGTGGAGGACAGGCTTGCTGTAGTGCCTCATGGCAAAGACCATATATGCATTGAGCTGCCATAGCTTGCTTCTCCTTCCTCCCTCTGTATCTCTGTATCATTCAGAAAGTTTTGTCCTAGAACAGGCTTCTGGCTTGTGGCACAGTTTTTCCTGTTTTCTGGTTAAGTATTTCTTTAAAAGAATGTAGAGCATTTTGTATTTGGGTTGCCTCATGTTGATATTTTTCCTTTCCATTTTTACATATTCCCTCAGAGGCTTGAGGTGGACACTTGTAAACATCTAAAATAAGAAGTAATTTGAGATGAGAATTTTGATGATATTCAAAGACCTAGTACATTTTTTTCTGTCCTCATGCTGCTGACATCCAACTCTTTTAAATTTCTTATGCCTCCAGGACACACCTGTTTTGTAATTACCAATTTCTGTGGGGTAGGTTAATATTGTACATAGTATTCTTTAATAAAATACTATTTGCTTACACACATTACAGGCCATAATTTTTGTATATCTGGTGTCATTAGTGGTTGTGACATTTTTGCAAGGGGAAAAGTTTTTAGTTTTATCTCACTATTTCTCCATTTTAGTTTTTTTCCCAAGAAACATTAGCTACCAACAAGATATATTTGAGTAATTTCCAACTCTATTAAACTTGATGATAAAATGAAAATGGAGTTATTCTTACCTAGATAGTTAGGAGTTGATTACATAAATGAAAATGGAAATTCAAAGCCACTGATGATTCCTGTCATCAGTCTTTAAATTCCAGGCCATGAAATGTGATTCTTTACAAGGAGCAGATCATCTTTGCTATGAAGTTAACCAGCGTTAAAATGACCTGTACTTGCTTCCCAATTCAAATTAAGCTAATTTAAAACTTCACTCTTAATGAGTATACTTAATACTGTTGTTTCATTACTTAATTATCCATTCTATTTGTCTTACAAAGAACACTATTATGAAGAAGAAATTATGTACCATCATTAAAAACACATTTAAAAAATCTGTGCAAAATGGTCAACATTTTGTTTCTCTCATTTGTGTAAAGAGTGGTTTACCTTTCACTCTCAACTCTGTGTGTTTTTATCCTGCCTTAAATGTTTCATCCCTGGGTACGGGCCATTACTTTCGCTGTCCCTTCCCCTCTAGCCATGACACTCCCGGCAGCTTCTGCCCTGTTTACTTCTTCCTTCCCTCTTTGAGTCTTGTTTATCTCTACTCCTTCAAAGGATGAATTAAGACAGAAGTTAAACATGAATTTTTTTTTTTTTTTGGCTATGTGTAGTTCTTTTCCACAAATGTTCGAATATGTTTTTGTGTACTAAAATACACATCTCAGGTGTCTTTTTTTAGGCAGTAACTTCAAAGACCTAAAAAGTTTTCTTTGTTTTAACAATATGTAGCCTCACAAGGGGACTTCCTGGTGCCCCATTTGGAGAGCCCTGGAAGCAGAGGGGGAGATTCGGCAGCCAGCAGAGAGAAGCACCTGCAGGAGCCCACACCAGAGGGTCACTTCCCATGACTCACTTTTTATATATATTTATGGACATGCTTTCAAGTCAGTGTACCAATTTTTCCTCCATAGCCTAAACAGAAAAATAGCCCATTAAAAAAATCTTCCAAAGTCGTGACATAAGTTTAGTAATTTAGAACTGGAAGGAACCTGGGATATCAGGTGAAACACCCTCTCTTTTATAGTCAAGGCTTGGGATCCCCCCATGATGACAGGGAAAAACAAAGAACTCAAGTGGCTGATGGAAACTTAAGAGACTCATCAGGCCTCCAAAGGAGAGTGGATGAGGCAGCCTCTCAACTCTGTTCACAGAAATAATTTTAACAAGGTTGCTATAGGTTAAACCCTTTTCAGTTTGCAGCCCCTTTCACAGATCCTACATGTTCAACCTTCTTCCTATCACCATAGCAACCATATCTTATAATAAACAATTGGAGAGAAGCAATTCTGCAAATGTGACCTTGTCATACCCTCAGTTTTGCCAGTGTATGTTTCTTAGTTATCCTGTCCTGTGACCTTTTCTTCTCCTCTCAAGATCCTGATATCTTATAATAAATAGCATCTAACCATTAAAATAAGAAAGGCAGGTTTGGAAGCTTTATTGACTTGCCGCTATTTCACTTAGATACATGGTTCCCTAGTACCACTCCATGGCCCAGCTGCTTTAGAGTCAGTTGGGTCACAATCCAGAGCAGCAGAATTCCAGGCCCTAGTCATGGTGTCCAGGAATCTGAATTCTTAATGTTCTTCAGTAATTCTGATGTGCTGCTAGGTTGCCTATCAGGTTTACTATTCCTGTCCCAAGTAGCCAGCGTACCAACCCTGTCTGTCTATCCTACATAGCAAATACGTGCAAAGTAAAACAGCTCCATTCAAATCTTGCCTGGATCATAAAGAAGACTGCATTTTAGATTAAGAAAAATGAAGATGATCACAGGTTGGCACCACCCCTATCTACCCTTAGGTAAGATGTGCAAATTTTCGGAACGGAAAAAGAACCAGACACTAAGGCAAAGAAAGAGTAATGCATGTTAGGGTGAGTGTGAAATATCTGCTGATTTTGGTTCTCTTCCCCCCTGGTAGATGCCTAGTAGAGATCTTCTAATTATAGCTGTGTATCCAACCTCTCAGAATTAATTTTTCAGGAATATACAGTATACCTTTGTTGAAAGGAATGTAAAAGGTATCCTAATCATGAATAGATGAGTGGGAACTACTGAGCACCAGTTTCCCCCTGTCAGTACAGGCATTTTGAGGCTGTGTGTAGTGAGTTGGGTTTTGCTGTTAGAACATTAACTTCCACCATCCCATTGGCAATCAGTTTGCAGTCTGAAACTGTTCAAGCCACATTTGTCTGCACGATTCAATGCAGTGGCTGAGGACTAAAATGTCCTCAGTTTATTCTGCTTCTGATACAGTTCATGTTGTGAACATGTTCAGTTCTGATCATGTTGTGGAGATGTATCATGGTCATGCACAAGTTGGCCAGAAGTATGTTAGTATCCTGCTGTCTGCATCTCAATCCACAATGCTTTTCTTGGGGAAAAAAAAAAAGTTTGTTGTTTTAGAAATGTCAGAATAAATGACTAGAAATTATTTTTAAAAGTTGGTTAAAGTTGGTCTCTAAGGTTTTAAAGGTTAATACCAACCTTCTTAAAGAAAAGATCTCAAACTACTTTTATCTTGCCTGCTACCCCATCTGTCCACCTAAGCAAAATAGTACAGACTTAGCCTGCTGTATAGTTAAGATTTCTGGCTTCCCACCAAGACTGCTGTAGGGAAACTGACAAGCTGGAAGTACCATCCTTCGTAGCACTACATGTCATTAGCAACAATGAAGTCAAATTAATTCATCCTTGGAATTGACTGTTTTCCAGAATTTTTCTAAAATTTGAATGCTTGATTGGAATTCACAAGTAGTGTGGCCCCTAGATTTGTTTTGTAATCTGTGCTTTTGGAGTAGATAAACTTTAAAATGTAAATGTAGGTTTGTTGATTTATATTTTATTTTTTTCCTCTCTGGCCTGGAGAATTTCTGCTTGCTGAAGCAATCAGCCCTATCCTGATACTGAACTTGAGTCTGCTCACCCAGCACAGTAAGGCCAAAAAGCCACACTTGAGGCAGCAGGAGAAAGGAAGGCTTTTATTTGCAGGGTGTAAAGCAAGGAAATTGGGCAGCTTTCACTTAAGACTCAACCTCCCCGATGGCTTATTTGCCAGGGTTTTTAAAGGCAGGGGTAAATTTCATGAAAGTAGAAGTGATGGGCAAAATTGTAAATCAATACATGGAGGTTATACATTGGTTTGGCCTAAAAAAAAAGATAGGATATTTTGATGTGGGAGCTTACAGGTCATAGGGGAATTCAAAGATTCTCTGATTTGTGATGGTTAAGGAAGTGAAGCTTTGCCTAAAACAAAACATTCATTGATCACTTGCTGTTTATAAGGCACCAAGGAAGAATCAGAAGTTATTGACTGTCAGTCAAACAGAGACAAACTGAATTCTTAGGGAACACTGATTAAGTAATTCAATGGATAAAACAAGGTTCTAAGAAATTTGAGACAACTTTAGTGATTCTGTGAATTTGGCAAAGGTCTTGGGGACAAATAAGGGATGTGGATCACAGAGAAAAAGTTCATTTCTACCTTGAATCTGTCAAATACTTAAGAAAATATGTAAAGTCGGGTTCGGTGGCTCAGCCTGTAATCCCACGCCTTTGGGAGGCTGAGGTGAGTGGATTGCCTGAGCCCGTGGGTTTGAGACCTGCCTGGGCAACTTGGCGAGACCTCATCTCTACAATAAATCAAAAATTAGCCGGACGTGGTAGCGGGCGCCTGTAGTTCCAGCTACTTGGAAGGCTGAGGGGGAAGGATCGCCGGAGCCTAGCAGGTCGAGGCTGCGGTGGCCGGGAGCGGCCACTGCCCTCCAGTTTGGGCGACAGAGTGAAACTTCAACTCAAAAAAAAAAAAAAAAGAAAAGAAAATATGTAAATAAATATAGAAAAAATGAGAAACTGAGGAATCCTAAATGACATTGTGACACTTTTGGTTTGGGGTTAGGGATGTGGACAGGAAGTAAAGAGCATAGGAGTAACCCTAGGTAGACACTTTTCTTCTTGTTTTCACTCTTTTCCAGGGATCTAAAGACAAGGAATTAATATTAAACAGATTTTATTCTATAATTGCACACATTATTATCCCGAGAACACTTCATTTTCTTTAGGTAATTGGAGTAGATTAGCTGTCGAGAACCCTAGAGCAAACGCCCAGTGTGAACTGACTTGCCCAAGTGTTTCTGCTCTCTTGATGAGTCCCTTATACACATCACTGCTCTTCAATTTCCTCCATTGTGGACCCAAAGCGCTCCCTGCCCCCAGGTGGACAGTCTTGCCTGATGCAAGTCAGATTAGCTAATCTTGCACCCTAATGAATACTTGCAGGCCAGACCTACAGAGCTAACAGATACCTAAATCAGTGTGGGGGCAGTTCCCTCTTTTCGCCCAAATGGCTGCTGTGCCTAGAAGAGTTCACTGGGGAGTTTAGTAAGAGCTTAAAAGCGTAGACCTTGAAGCTGCTTTGGTATTTCCGTGATGGTTGGGTGTGTGTTAAATAAACAGATCCTTTACTCTCTGGGAAACTGAAATGCCAAGTGCTAAGCTACAGATCTCACATGACTCCCTGTAGAGACTGGCAGGGATTGACCACCACTCCTGGCCTCTTCTACCTTCTTTTGGCCTTCCCACCTTGTTTCTCTCCAACCTCTGTAGCCCATGTGAGCATGACAGCATGGCTTTGTAAAATCCTGCAACTCATCCTACTACTGCGGCTTTGGCTAGGATATCCCCATAGCCTTAACTCTACTGCCTGGATCTACAATGAGGCCCAAGTGATACTGTGGACATAAAAGGTCTTTTAAACCATGAAGTGCTGGGGGCAAAGGGCTCTTTGGATTTTTTAGATGACTTAGGGGTGAGCTTGGCATCTTAGCATGTGACTTGGCCCTGAACCTCTGAGTCACCCCCACCTGGATGATGCACATACTTCTTAAAGCATCACTGATGCTTCCATAACAGCATTTCCAGGCTCCCATGGGGTCCTTGACCCTTATGCCTGGATTGGGTTTGTAGAAAAGTGGGAAACTAGTTAGGCATAGCCTAATTTTGGTTTTGCCTATAAGAACTGCCTAGGTAAGCGTTGCCTGAGGGATTCGGATAGGATGTGATCTGTGGCCAGCCTTGGGAAATGTCCAGACATGCTCAGATTGTCACATAATTTGTAAAACTCATAACAAGAAGCCAGTATGATCAATTTCCTTTGGAAAGCACAGTCAGTCCCCAGAAGCTTGAAGAAGAAGATAAGCTGATAGGAGCTGGTCAAATGGAACAAGGAGGCAATAGGCATGAAGGTTTTGTTTGGAGAGATGTACAAGTGTCCTTGTACCAACAAATTCTAATCTCTCTGGTGTTGACTCAAGTCCACTAAGTCCAGAAAGCTCAGTGACAACGGAATTGTAAAATCTGTGGCAGGAAACAGCTCTTAGCTTCAAGGGAAAAACAAGTTTAACTGTCTAGAGAGGAAGCACTCATTCTGTGGAGGTAAGGTCAATTAATGCGATATTAATCTGAAACATCTTCCTGTTAGTACAAGCTGGGAACTTCAATTCAGATACAAATATTTCAAGAATGCTATATTTTTTAATTGTTATTCTCTAATGTGATACCATTTGTCAAATCTAACATGTTCTTCCACAAAGAGCTTTATTTTTTCATTCAAATGAATTAAAACCTCTAAGATACATAAACAGAGGTGTTTATTACTACAGTGTGTTAGTGAAACTTGAAAACAATCTGGGCCGGGCTCGGTGGCTCAGCCTGTAATCCCAGCGCTTTGGGAGGCCGAGGTGAGTGGACTGCCTGAGTCCGCGGGTTTGAGACCCGCCTGAGCAACTTGGCGAGATCTCATCTCTACAATAAATAAAAAAATCAGCCGGGCGTGGTAGCGCGTACCTGTAGTTCTGGCTACTTGGAAGGCTGAGTCAGAAGGATCGCCGGAGCCCAGCAGGTTGAGGTTGCGTTGGCCGGGAGTGGCCACTGCACTCCAGTCTGGGCGACAGAATGAGACTCCAACTAAAAAAAAAAAAAAAAAAATCTGAATGTTCATCAGTGGATTAACTATTATATAAATTTTAGTCCATTTGAATAATGGAAAACTATACAATATAGTTTAAAAGATAGAACTAGATGTATTGATAGAAAAAAAGGTTATGGTATTGGGTTGCACAACTGTATTTATAGTAAAATTCCATTTTTATAAATATATTTCAAATATATATGACTAAATAAATTTAGAAAACAGTCCATGAGCTGGGCACAGTGACTCATGCCTGTAATCCCAGCACTTTGGGAGGTCGAGGCAGGATGATTGCTTGAGCCCAAGAATTTAAGACCAGACTGGACAACATGGCAAGACCTCTTCTTTACAAAAAAAATCAAAATATTCGCCAGGCATGGTTGCACATTCCTGAATCCCAGCTCCTTAGGAAGCCGAGGCAGAGGAATTACTTGTGCCTAAGAGGCTGAGGCTGCAGTAAGCTGTGATTATGCCACTGTACCCTAACCTGGGTGACAGAGTGAGACCCCAACTTAAAAAAGAAAAAAAGAGTCCATGAGGAATTTCATTAAACCATTAATTGTGAAAGTTATAAATGGTGAAAGTTACACACACACACACACACACACACACACACACACACACACACACACACACACACGTTTCTTTAAACTGGATTTGCTGCTCCCCAGACTGAGTCAAGTTTGGAAAAACCTGGAATTCCAGAGATTTCAGAGTAACCAATTGATGTTCTCCATCATTTTCTGTTTAAAAATTTGAACTGTTGATACATTGCAGCAACTTGGATGAATCTCAAAAGCATTGTATTGAGTGAAAGGAGCCAGGGTGACATACTGTATGGTTCCACTTATCAGAGACATTCTCAAAAAAACTATAGAGATGGCAAAGAGATCAGTGGTTAAATTTTGGAAAAGGGGCAGCAGAAAGGACTTTTTTTCAGTGAAGGGAAGTGCTGTATCTTGATTTGGTAGTGGTGAGCATGAGATCAGCATGTTAAAATTTATAGAAATATATACACAAAGTCAATTTTACTGTATGTTAATTTAAAAAAAGAAAACATCTTAAAAGCATAAGATAAAGGAACAGGGAGCCAAAGAAGATTGTATGTCTGAACCAACATAAGAAAATGGCTGTGGTTTTCCATCTGTTTAGCACTGTATGTCTACCCCACTTTGCTGGGTTTGCCTTCCTTGGTTGAGTCCCAGAGGCAGCCTCACCCTGACCCTCACCCTCACCCTCACCCTCATCCTCACCCCCTGCCCAGGGTATCATTTCCCCCACCCAACAACTGCAGGGAATTGTTCACTTTCTGTTTGAGTGAATCCCATATCAGGAAGCTCAGTGCGTTTCAGGGCTTCACACTGGATTTACATATGTGCCTTCTATGAGGTCTGCAGTTGCCCCCTGTAACTTATACCAGCAATCTAATTTTGCTCACCGGCATCACATAGAATTAAACCAACCCCTCTTTAATGCAACTCTAGAAATGTCTGTATGTTGCAGTCATATCTCTCCTCTTTTGCCATCCCCACCTCTCCCCTGAACTGTTACTTTTTGCATCCTGGTTTCCAGACTGTCCATGACTCTGGTCTCTTGTCTACTCTCTTGTTTGTCAGCATCTCTCTCTGAAGATGCGTTGGCCAGAGTGAATGCAATTTTTTGTCTGTGGTCTGATAATAGGTGACACTGCTCATCTGCTCTCTTGCTGATCCTCACAGTTTTTCGGTTAACAACGCTAGGGAAATATGACCATCTCTACAAGCTGTATTGCTCTGTGGACTCCAAGGGCCCAGACACTGTCTTTTCATACATGCTGCTGTGAATATCTTCCCCATCATTTTCAACAGAAACAAGTTCTTTGTTTTTCATTGCAGAACTCTGCATTTATCCTATTCAGTTACATCTTTCCACGAAACTATCCAAATCATTTTGCATCCGGCAGGGTTCTGGCATCTGGCATATCCACCATTCTCCCCAGCCACAGGCTCAGACATGCCAAGTCTTCATGTAAGTCAGTAGCATGGTCCCTCTTTCCAAAAGACTTAAAGAAGGGAGATATTTGAATTTCATTTTTCAGGAGTAGCCTGTTCCACAAGAATAGAAATGCCAGCATATGTGTCTTAAGCATTCCTCTACCTGTGTTCCTTTCTTAAAAGATTTCTCTTGTGTTCTGAATGTTGTCACTCTTTATATGTGATTGTTAATTGCATGCTTTGATGCTAGTTTAGGTTGCTGGGGCAGGATGGCGCCACATAAATACAAGTTATCATCCTAATTAGCATCACTGCATACTTAAGCAGGTCTGAAACCTTGCGGTCTCCTCTGGTGCTTCATAGGTGTGTAGTTATTATGAAATTACTACACATCTGGATGTCTTATTTCCATAATTGCTGCACTTGAAAGGTGACTACTGGCCTCTTCTACAATGAAAAGGTGTTAATTATATTAATAGCCAGGAATTGTGAAGCAGCTTCTCTTAGTGGGTCCTGGAGGTATGTAGGTTCTGGAGACTACAGAGAAGGCAGGTAGCCAGTGACCTGGTGCCAGGGCATGGGCAAGAAAACATAAGAGGAAGCAAAGATTCTATAGGAAAAAGTGAGAAAAACGAATCATAAATGACCATGGAGACAATTTGTTGGCATGAGTAAAAAGTATGCCTGATAAAATAAGATAAATTTAAAAGGCCAGGGATTTGGTATAACTTGCTCCTGAACAAAGTACCCTATCAACTTTTTCTTACAAGACACCTTTTTCCAATAGATTGTTCAGATTGTAAGGGTAAATGGAGAAGGTGCTAGATTGTCCTTTTTTGTTCTTTTCCCAGAAGCCTGTGGTTTATTTCCAACCCTTTTTTTCCCCCACTCATTTCACGAAAAGCTAAAATAAAATCACCCCAGAGTAAAAGTTCTGTGCTGGTTCACTTTATGTAAAGCTTGAAGACACCAGGGAAAAGAGCCTTGCCTATAAATGTAATGTTATCAGCTACTCACCTGTTTTATATAGCTGTTTCTAAACTGGTTAGTCAAGAGACTGCATTCAATTAGGAGCCTTCACATGAAACATTTGCCACCCTGTTCTAAAGGCCCTGCTGTTGATGGGGTGAGAAGCAGATCTGGCTTCTGGGTTTCTCTGATTACTAATCTGGCTAATGGGTGTCCCTGTCCTCTGTGTCCCTTCGAGGTGTCCCTTTACTAGGTCCCTCCTAAAGTATCATGCACTGTCAAAGAGGACCATTTCTAAATAGCCTTGAAATAAACTGTCCATCCTCACCAATTCAGGTAGAGTGAGAGAAAAAAAAATCATAAAAAATAGCTTAAAACTTTGTAAAATGTACTGTATACAATGACTGCCAAAATGCACATATCATGTGAGCTTTTTCTTTTATTCAGAAATCCCCAAACTTATACACCATTGACTGTCAGCTTCTTTTCCCTTAAGTCTGCCATTCACCTATTATTTTTCTTTCTACTCTTTGTTAGCAGAAGTAGCATTAGGTATTATTCTATATGTGTATTCATGTATGAAGGGAACCCAAGAAAACCCACAATTATCTTTTGGAGGGCAGGCCCCTTTTAGTATAGGTTTCTCCCACTAGGTAAATGTTCTAGGAACCCCTCTGCATCAGTATATCAGCTAGCGTTGTTAGAGGCTGCATTAAACTTCAGTGAAAAAAAAATTTTTTAATGGAGATTATGTTAGGTTAAAATATATACCAGCAGGGCCTCCAAAATGTTAGGTCAGACCCACCAGGGTGGGGTTGTGTGATTCAACACCACTGAAAAATGCAAAGAATTGCACAGCAGTTAGATTAGAAAATATAGTTTATTTAGAAAATAAATTGGAGAGGGAGGAGATTCACCTCCCCAAGGTAGGGGAGGGGATCAAAGCTTAGGAAACATGGTAGCAGCTGTAGCTCAAAGAGTAAATGGCCTAACCAGTGCTTAACAAAACAATGGTGAATGGAGAGAGAGAGAGATATTGATTCACCTTCCCAAAGTAGAGGAGGGGTCCAAAGCTAGGAAAGATGGCAGCCATAGCTCAAAGAGCCACGTGAACACACCAGAGTTTAATAAAGCAATGGCAAGTGGCTGTTTCAGGTTGAATCCTTTTAAAGTTTCTCTTTGATGGGGCTAATCGTTAAAGTGATTGGGTGGTAGTCTGTTCCATGTCATCACAGAGGACAGGTAAGCACAGGTACTGACATCAGGTGATGAACAGCAGGCAGATGAGTGGGCCAGTCACATGATTGTTGCCATGGTGATGGGGTCTGTCTGTGTCATGAAGGTCAGGAAGGGCTGATTAGATTAACTTGGGTATTATGGGTGGAGGCAAATACTTGAAACAGAAAAGCTAATTAGTACAAAACAAGCTGGGGAGGGGGTTGTAAAACAATTATCAACAGCTACCTCTGAAAAACCAGTTCTGTCCTTGGCTA
The DNA here is from genome assembly GCA_027257055.1 of Cephalopachus bancanus. Taxonomy (NCBI): domain Eukaryota; kingdom Metazoa; phylum Chordata; class Mammalia; order Primates; family Tarsiidae; genus Cephalopachus; species Cephalopachus bancanus. The sequence continues at coordinate 8,627,438 of JAPVLO010000021.1, read as the reverse complement.
GTGATTATAGGGAAAATGAAAGTGAACTGCTAGAGAAACATGGCAAAGCTAAGCAATGTTAAAATGACTGCTCATTGGGTATATTGACTCGATGTTATGTCCATTCAGATTCTTTCAGCACATTTGCCCATTTCATGATGGGTGATTTACAAGCACATCAGCTCACATGGTGCTGAGTATTCAGCAGTTTTTGACCAAAAAACAGCATGAAATGCATCTCGATAGGTGTATTGCATAAGACAGAGAGTACTTTGAAGGTGACTGAAGTTTAAGCATATATGAATAAATACACAATTTTTAATAAATAAATTCTCTTTTTAGGGTGTTCCTCCTTGTATATATACAAGCATGTAAATATAACTTTCTTTAGCTTAAGGTTAATGTATTTTTCAACAAATGTGGAGTAATCTGGTTGAAGAAGAGAGTTGGAAATTGTAGCAGGCAGCATTTCAATCAAAGATTCTAAATTGCATTTCAGTTAATAATGAAATTCTTGCAGGAATTAGCTGCAAACTTGTATTTTAGAATCAAATTTGAAGAGTTGTCTGTATTGATTTGTGAGGTATAATGGTAGTACTTGTGATTGGAATGCTGTGAATTTGCTGCCTGCAGAGAGAATAAGAGAGATCAGAGCAGTCTGTTCTTGGGGAGCCGAGCTGCAGACACCGCCCAAGCTCATGCTGCGCTGAAGCCAATAGTCCAAGCTAGTGGAGGTTCACAGACCCAATCATTGTGTACAGTGATTTTTACTGGGGTATAATAAAAAACTGGTTTTATTTTAGTATATATAAAGTCCATTAATTATATATATGCTTATTTATATACATATGTGCATGTATATATGCAATCCATTTATATATTTTTTTACATTAAAAAAATCTATTCTTTTATTAAAAACACCTTCAATGCCAAGAACTTCTCTTCTTACATACAGTTTCGGTGTCTTTGAAAACCATTTGTAGCCAAGACAATAACATATATTCTAGAATTTACTGAATAAAAAAGTATTTGCGTCAAAAGTATAATAGCATGAAATTGGCATTCCTTTTTTATATTTAATTGGAGTTTAACTCTGGTCTTTTTTTAGGAAACCAATGAAAACTTTACATTTGGATTTTGAAAAGTGGGTTCTGCCTCCAGTCCACCTGTAGTTCCTCTTAATTATTTAAACTCCCCAAGGCACCCCACCTCCTGGGCTTCTTTCATGTGTTCTCACTTTTCTGAGTGACCAAACTGATATTGGCATTTGTTGAAAAGAGGGTTTTACCTTAGGAACTCCTGGGAGAATATTGCCTTTATACCCACCTTGTAGTCACTACGAACTGAGTGTATGATGTCAAGCAGTATGTTAATGAAAAACATATCATTTAAACCATCAGAAAATTGTAGGTTACACTGTGAAGAAATCAGGAACATCCTCACCACTGTAGCAAACTCTGCTGGTCTTCCCATGTCTCCCTGCTGGTGTGGATGATCTCATTTGGCTGGGTAATTACCTCCTTTGCAAAGATGGTCATTTGTTTTTACTCTTGCGGTGCCGGTGTTTTAATATAACACTTCCTCTGTGCAAGAGTGAAATATGCATAGTTTGTCATGAGATGCTGGTTGAAAAACAAGAAAACCAAAGGAGGCTCTCGTAAGATCACAATGTACACAGGATGAGGGATGAAAATGCCCTTTGATGAAATAAGAGAAAAATGCTGGCAGGTGGAAACCCAGAGAGAAAGGGTGACCTTCCCCTCAAACCTCTGCTTTTGTTTATGCTATTCCCCATTGTGCTTCCCACTTGTCCCAACCCCCTGCATCCTTTACGGCCCACTGCCATTTTCACCTGCCCTCTGAATAGCTCTGTTAGCCCCTCCTCTGCTGTCTGTGCCCTCAGTTGTTGTTCCTCTAATTGGCAATTGATCTTCTATACCTGATGGTAGTTCACTGTGCCTTGTTTTCTCTGATTCTTGAGCTTTTAATAAACTTTTTGTATCTTACCTCCCTGCCAAAATAAGGCACAGATCCTTTGAACAGCTTCGGGCATAGAGTACACAGGCCTTTCTATAGTACACAGAGTAAACAGGCATTTGTTTGGCTCTGTGCGCAGAGTAGACAGGCCATACATGCACTGAATTTGATAAAAGATCTCATAAAGAAAGCAGGTGTCCAACAGTCCCCCTCAGTCAATTTAGCTTTCTTATTCACAGATAATTGATTAATGACTACTGAATAATAGGTGTATAGTGATGGGTACAACTAGATGTCTCCCTCCCAGGGGCAGGGCCAGCATCATCTTTGTGTCCCTTTGGGTCCCTAGCACAGGCCAGGCACATCAGAGAGTCTTAGAACCTGCTCAGTGAATTGAAAGAAAGAGAAAGGGCTGCCTTCTTGATAATATGGTTCCAGCTGAAGTAACCGTGACCTTAGAACCCTGGGCTTGGGCTGACCTGGCTTCCTGCTGAGCTCAGCCTCAGTCATAATTCCTTAAAACAAAATAATGGAAATGTCGCTGCATCACAAAACAGCTCAAGATGACCATGTGCAAGCTTCGCTGCCTTCTCAGTTTATGAACCCAGGGAGGTAACTGACCTATACTACCCCCAATTCGAATATCTTTATTTTTCTATTTTTAATCCTAAATTCCCTACATTTCTTGGTGCTTTCGAATTGCAGTTGTTTTGTCCATTACTTTTTGTTGACTCAGTAAAAACACCCTTAATGCAACCCCCTTCTACAACGTTTCCCTATATCTCATCTCCAAGTGTCTGTGGAAGGTTGAGGTGGGAGAAGAGTGGTGGGATGAGGAGGGAAAGAGAGTGGCATCTTGCAGCAAAATTGAAGGTGTGTTTGCAACCTACCCTGCCCACTGGGCAATGAGCAAAGCCACATACATGGCTCAGAATTCCTAGATGTCAGTTCCTAGCCAGCTAGTGAAGAATTTTCTATCAGATAGTTGTGCTAAGACTACTGAATGTATTAAGTTAATAGTGTAAATCCTAATTAGCAAAAATGTTTATTTCTTTGTCTTATCGCTGGATTTAAAGTTTCTCTGTCTAGATAGAGGTACCATACCTCTGTTTTGTTTGTGTGTGTGTGTGTGTGTGTGTGTGTGTGTGTGTGTGTGTGTGTGTGTGTGCTGTTCAGATAAGGGGCAGGGTTAAATGTTTTTTCTCCCTCTTTAATGGCTACTCCCATTGCCTCTCCTGCTCTAATGTGTTTAATATATGTCCTTTAGTGTGTACATATAGCTACATGAATGGAGTTTAAAATTATATACATACACAAACATGATTATTATATGTGTGTGTATAGAAAGAAAATGTGCATACACAAGAGAGCTCTTTTCTCTGTGTGTGTAATTTTTAATTTACACAAATGATATTGTACTATTGAGCTTGTTCTTTTTTGTTGTTGTTTTTTTTTGTGTTGGAGTCTCACTCTGTCACCCAGGCTGGAGGGCAGTGGCACACCTCTCGGTCACCAAAGCCTCAACCTGCTGGGCTCCGGTGATCCTTCCACCTCAGACTTTTCAGTAGCTGGAACTACAGGCGCGTGCTACCACACCCAGCTAAGTTTTGATTTATTGTAGAGACGAGGTCTCACCAAGTTGCCCGGGCTGGTCTCAAACTCGCAGGCTCAGGCAATCCACTCGCCTTGGCCTCCCAAAATGCTGGGATTACAGGCTGAGCCACTGAGCTCAGCCATTGTTCTTTTTTTCCTAACTACTTTTTATCTAACATCATACTTTTAAACTCTACTTCTGTTGCTATTTGTACTTTTAGTTCTTTGATTCTAGAATATACCAGGAATGATTATTATATATATTATCCATTCTATCCAGTTCTTTGCTTCTAGAATATATATCCAGGAATGGATATTTGCTGGGACATAGGGCATGGTCATTATTTCTTTCAGTCAGTACTGTCAGGGTGTTTGACAAGGGGCTTTTACTGGATTAAACCCTCCACAGTGGTTCTTGAGGGTTCTTGGTGAGACATTTATATCTATTCGGATGGTTGTAATAGTATCTCATTGTAAATTTAATTTGCCTTTCTCTGCACATAAATGCTTCTGTGGATTTTCTGTTCGTATCCTTTGCCCATTCTTCTGCTGGTATCCCTGACTTTTTCTCTTGATTTCAAGGCATTGCTTATATATTCTAGACATTTATATCTAGATCTAAAGATGACACATATCTTCATGACTGTCATGTTTGTTAACTATGTTTATAGTGTCTTTCATTCACTAGAAAAATATCAACTTTTTGCCTTTGGTTTATACATTTAAAACCTTGCTTAAAAAGACTTTCCCTAATCCCTGGTCATAAAGATAACCTACAATGTGTCCTTGTGTACACCTTAATTTTTAAAATATCATCTTGTAAATCTGTGGCCACATTTATTTCTGGTTTTCTTTAATTTGAGTGAAGCAAAAATCTTGACTCTTGTTTAAATATGTTTGAGATGTAGTCTAGCAACCGGCACACGCTGAGCATTAGATACTTTGGCCAGAAGAAAGCATTCATTATACCAGAGGTTCTCAAACTTTAGTGTTAGTGGGAATTACCTGAGAGTTTTGCAGAAATGTAGATTCTTGATTCCTGCGTGAGATTCTGGTTAATTAGATCCAGAGTGGGACTCACTCATCTGCTTTGTATCCAGTGATGGTGGTCTGCAGATAGCACTTTGAAAGAGACTGTCTTATAGTGGGTTCAATTGTGGCAAATCACTTTAAGGAATACCATCCAGCTGGGCTTGGTGGCTCAGCCTGTAATCCCGCGCTTTGGGAGGCTGAGGCAAGTGGATTGCCTGAGCCCAAGGGTTCGAGACCCGCCTGGGCAACTTGGCGAGACCTCATCTCTACAATAAATCAGAAAAATGAGCCAGGCGCGGTAGTGCGTGCCTGTAAGTCCGCTACTCAGAAGGCTGAGGCGGAAGGATCGCCGGAGCCCAGCAAGTCGAGGCTGCAGTGGCCAGAAGCGGCCACTGCACTCCAGTCTGGATGACAGAGTGAGACTCCAACTCAAAACAAAACTAAAACAAAAGATATGGCATCCACAGCAACCCAAATAGGGGGCGGGGCTTTGAGCAAAGGGAATGCAATGGGAAATTTACCTAAAATCCCAATCCCAGTTCAGCTACTGGATACTGTTTTCATTGGAGTGGGAGTATCGGGGTGTCCTGCTGTAGGAAGCAAGGCTTCTGTATGGAAAAGTTGTTGAATATTTTATACCCCTAGCTCTTTTTGAATGCAGAGTTTCCAACTGGCACTGATTCTTCTGAGGACTAGAAAAGGTTTTTCTGAGGCCATTACCATCCTAATTAACACCTCTCCTCTTCTTTTAAAGGAGCCCCCTGAAGTAGTTAATAGGAGTGTGAGATCTTGGGAGGAAGCTTCTTCAGGGTGCAAGTTTGTTGCATTATAAAGAGAAAAAGTAAGAACCAGGGAGACCTAGCAATTAAAATCCATGGACAATTTCCAGGCGTTAAAAAATGGCAGTAAGATATAATTGCATTAAATTACTAAATCTTAAAACTTGTTCCAGAGCAGCCTGGATGATTTATTTAAAGGATGGGCTGCTCAGTATCACTTCAGGAAAATATTCAACATTGTGAAGGATTTTTGACCAGGACAGTGGCTGGCAGAAGTTTTCCTAGTGTCCCGCCTAGGTTGTGGGTCTGGCAAATTAAGTGGCTCCCTCAGTCCCACAGAAACCAGAGGAATTTATGCTAAGTTTATTAGGCTCCTGGGGATCCAACCACTTTCCTTGTTACTAAAAAGTGTTTTGTAATCTCAACAGTTGACTTATTATATTCGTCATCACTATCAGGGTAATAGTGACAACTCTGCATTGTGTAGCACAGAACTTTCCCCTAGATATTTTATAATTATAATGGCTGTTCTTTGTCAAGTACCCTGGAGGAGGTGTGTGCTTCATATATACATTATGCTTAATCTTCCTGAGAAATCTGTACTTTGTATTTTATTTTATTATAGCAGGTATGGGGTATAAGTAAGGATTAACTATACAAGTAGACTGCATGCAGGTGAAGTTTGGGCCTCCAACTGGCCCTTACTTCCCCCTGGTTTGGAACCAGGTACCCTTTGTATTGTTACATACCCCTTTTCCCTTCCTTCTTCTCCTGGCAGTGCCTAGTGACTGGTGATTCCTCCCTTGTGCTAATGTGATTAATGTTCAGGTCCCACTTATGAGTGAGAACATACGGTATTTAGTTCTTTGTTTCATGGTAAATTACTAAATATGATAGTCTCCAACTCCATCCAATTTGCTGCGAAGTTCATGGTTTTGTTCTTTATGGCTGCATAATACTCCATCATGTATATGTACCACATAGAAATCTATACATTTAGTTGGGAAAACAGAGTTTAAAAGCCATTAGTTGAGTTTCCTTTAAGTCACATAACCAGTAAACAGCAGAACTAGTATCAGAGTTCAGGTAGCAGATTCTCCAATCATGTGTAGCCTGAAGTAACTTGAAGTAACTTGAAGAAGTAACTTGAAGAAAATACAAATTTATTATTGCTTAACCCTTTAATCATAGGTAAATATATTTATATCACTACTGAGTTTTAAGTTATGAGAAGGTTTTGTAGCTATATACATGAAGACACTATGGAATCAATAGTGGTTGTTGATTCCACTGTTGGTAGAATAGTGATGGGACTTAAAAGCTTGGGCTCTACATTTATCACTTCAATGACTCTGGCCCCACCATTTATTAATTCAGTGATTATGAGAGTTATTTAACCTCTCTGAATCTGTTTCAGATCTATAAATTAGGCACAGCAGCAATACCCATCTCATGTAATTCTTATAAAGGTTATATGACATAAGATGTATTTAGAAAAGTATCAGGCACATGATAGAAAGTATCAGGCACATGGTAAACACCCAGTATATGTTAGATGTTTAAAAAATGAATATGATGATTTGACAGATTTTGTCTTGGTAGATTGGAAACAATGACATCTTGCTTTGATCATGTACTAAGATGTGGCTACTCTTGTAAAACAGTATATCCAGATATTTCTTCTTATTAATGAAACTTAGATTTTTAGAGAGCCACAGTCCTGCAGTTTCTGTCTTTTGATCTGGACTCTCCTGAAATTTACAATATTTAAACACTTAGCTTATTCTTAATAAATTTCATGGTGAGACCCCCCCAAAAAAATCAGAATTATCTTTTGGAGGACAGATGCCTCATAGTAAACATGGAATTTGTTCCTCTGGATCAAACAGTCAACCAAAGTTTTTGTGTGGAAGTTTTGAGAAGGTTGTGTCACAATTTGCAGAAGAAACATGTCAAGTTATGGTAAACAGGTAACTGGTTTTTCCACCACAACAATGTACCTGCCCACACCGTGCTGCATGTTCAGCAGTTTTTGACCAGAAATGACATGACCCCTATGCCCACCCTCCCTATTCACCCAATCTTGCCCTGAGCGAATTTTCTTTTGTTTCCCCAGATGAAAAAAATTCATCAAAGGGAAACATTTTGCCAGTGTGAATAAAAAACAGCAGAAGCACTAAAAGGCATCAAAATGATAAGTTCAAAAACTGTTGTGACCAGTGGAAAAAAGTTTCTCAATAGGTGCATTGCATCAAAACGGAGAGGACTTTGAAGGTATCTGATGTTTAGACATGTAAGAGTAAATACACAATTTTTTATAAATAAATTCTGAGTTTTGAGATTCCCCCCCCATTGGCTTGCAAGGATCTAAAAGCATTTTCCATGACATGGAAAATGCTTTTAGAACCTTGCAAGCCATTGAGAATTCAGCAGATGCAAGGTATCCTGACAGCTCTTGGAGACCATCTCAATTGCAATCACAAGCTCTTCCTTGGACTAGTCCATAGTGCCTCTATCCCAGAGGAGATGCCCAAGTGCGCCTGAGAGAAACATGCAACCTGCAAGTCCATTCTAAAGGATGCCTCAGTCTCCCTGCTCATCACTTAAGTGTCTCTGGAGATATCTGGTACTAGCTTTAATATTGCTTTTATGTAAAATAAGGGCCCTATTTCTAGAAATTATGCAAGAAATACCTAAACTCATTTTCACAGACCTGGTACAGCCAATCATATATTTTCAGGCACAATCCATTGTTCCTCAAAATCTACCATAATATAATCCGTGGCACTGACTTCTCCCTACCATAGTTCTTTTAAAAACCAAATTAACATACACTGGAAGTAAATTTGAGTTCCTGGATGGATCTGTCATCTTCTACATATTATAGGGGGCATCATTGTTTAAGACCTCTTCAGTCCAAATATAGCTCATTTTCTCTGCAAGCCATGGTTGTGTACACTGTGTCGATCAACAGTGTCCGAGTCGCACTTCTAGATTTGTTCTGACCTCACAGACCACACTGCTGATTACCTGCTGCTGTCACTCCAGGATGACTCAGATGGCTGACTGACCCTGTTCCCGGAATTTCCCTGAGGATATACCATGAGCCCTGGATCTTCCCACCAGCACTCTGCAGAGTACCCTAACTACAGAGAAGATCCTCACTTAAATGTTTTATGGTTTAATTCAAAACATAAACCTTCTGTGGCATTTCTTCCAAATCTTTATTTTGAATCTCAGTACTCTTATGTTTTAAAGATCCTTAAGAAAACTAAAGTTTCAAACCAAAAATTAGATATAACTATGCCTGCTTACTGAATTCAAAACCAAATCTAATTATCCACTTTTATTAAAAGATATAAACAACCGTTTTTCAAACTAACCTAACAACCTAGTTCAAACCAATGTGGATTTCTTAAAATTAAGATGTCATACTTGTTCTAGAAATTGAAATTTTGGTTCAGTGCTAGAGAAAATCCCACCTATTACTATTTATGTCTCACCACATTCACAGAATGGAGGAACTTAAAAAAAAAACAAAAAACTAATTTTTTGGCCTTTATTTTCTCCATTAAGAGATAAGATGGAGTTGAGAGCAACTTTTGCCTTTAAACTCATTAATAATTTACCTTAATCCCCAGGATAACAGAGTTGGATGCACCCATTAGTTTAAAGGGTCAATAAAATGGCACCACCAACAGGAGGAGGGAGGTCAAGTGACTAATTCCCTGCAGTATCTGTGAGTCAACAGTAAGCAGATACAAAAAACAGAGGAACTGGTAGCAACCTTCCCAGCCTCAGGACCAGAAAGTAAATCTCTCTTGACTGTAATCATTGAAGGGTGTTCTGGTGGTGACAGCGCCCCAGTCTGTGGTTGAGATAGCACTGTACTGTGGGGTGAGTCAGAACACCTTCTGGAACACTGTGGTACACTTCCCCATCAAAATTCTAATTTTATTCAGTATCAGCTATTTATCTTGAGGTTCCCACTATAATAAAATTGGTGATTTGTTGTTCAGAGGGATTTATTATTTGACCCCCCCCAAAAGACTGTTGCTTTTTGGTAAATGGGGTGGCAAAGGGCAGGGGGCAGAGGAACATCTGGCTGGAACTGACCTGTATCGTATTGTTTCATAGAGGTTTAACAAATCCTTGTGTTTGACTATTTGTCATTATAAATAATCAGCTGTGCATGGACCAAGAACTTAAAAGAAAAGAGTGAAATGACAGTATATCAAAATCAGAAGAAATGCATTTGAATTGTTAGGAAAATAGATGTAATCACCTATGTTGCATCAACATTTTCAATCATTAAACAGTACGTTTAAGGAGAGTTTTAATGTTTTTAGAAAATGCCTAATATAATCTTAAGTTGAAGTTGCTTAGAAAAATATATGGACAAGGAGCAGAAGACTAGAAGGAAATGTTCTAAGATGTTAACTCATTCACTTAGTAAAGATCTGCGTACCTGTTATATGCAAGACACTGTTCTAGATGCTAACATATGTGGTGGTGAACCAGACAAATAAGGTTACTGCCTTCATGGTGCTTGCACAGCAGTTGGGGAAAGGAAGAATGACATATCCATTAAAAAAAACCAAAACAGCTCTATTGAAATATAATTCACATATCATAAAATTCACCCATTTAAAATGCACAATTTAGTGGCTTTTAGTGTAGTCCCAGGATTGTGCAATCATTACTGCAATCTTTTTTTTATTTTTAACATTTTTGTCACCCCAAAAGAAACCTCATGCCCAGTAGCAGTCACTTTCCATTCCCCTGTCTCTCAAGCCCTTGGTAACCACTGATGTTTCTGTCTCCACAAGTTTGTCCATTCTGGATATTTCATATGAATCATATGATATGTGACCTTTTGGTCTTTTACTTAGTACAGTGCTTTCAGTTTATCCATTTTGTAGTATGAGTCAATGCTTCATCATCATCATCATTATTATTTTTCTCTTTTTTATGCCAAATACTGTTCACATTTTGTTTATCCATTTATCAGTTTGACAGTCATTTGAGCTTTTTCCCCTTTTGCTATTATTAATAATGCTGCTATGAACATTTCTGTACATGTTTTTGTGTAGACATATGTTTTTATGTCTCTGGTATATGTACCTACGGGAATTGCTAGGTCATTGGTTACTCCATGTGTAATCATTTTTGGAACTCCCAGACTCTTTTTTTAATTGTCTAATATTTACTGAAGGTTTATGAAGCTCCTGCAAGTACTAGATCATTCTCATAGCCCTGTGAAGTTGATACAGCTAGATATGGAAAGGGGGGTACAAGGAAATTGAGTAACTTGCCCAATGTCCTGTGACAAGTGAGCAGACAGAGCCACTCAGATAGTCCAGGTCTAGGGGGATGGTGGTGGTAGCACCTTTCCTTGGACTTCAGTCACAGGATCAGAGGACATTGTTAGGATTCTGTGTGCAGGGCTTAGGGAAGCTGGGCATCCTTCAGTGTGTCAGACTCTTCCAAAGTAGTTTCACTATTTTATATGCCCACCAGCAATATGTGAGGATTCTGATTTATCCACATTCTTATAATCCTCAGCACTTGTTAATTGTTTGTCTTTTTGGTTATAGCTGCCCTAAAGGGTGGGAAGTGGTATCCACTTTTTAAAAAGTTATCCTGTATTGATATTCTTCATTTGGTGAGACATTGTCATCATCATGCCTTCATTTACTACTTTAAACATGATTTCTATTAGTTCTTGAATATATTTATAATTCTGCTTTGAAAAGTATGTCTGATGAATCCAAAGTCTGGGTCCTCTCACAGTCTGCTTCTGTTGTTGGCTTTTTTCCTTGTGTGGGTCATATTTTCCTTTGTATTATCTTATCATTTCTCATTGGAAACTAGATATTTTAGATCGGGGTCCCTAACTCCCCTCTCCCCCAGGTACCAGTCTGTAGCCTATTAGGAACTGGGCCACACGGCAGGAGGTGAATGGTGGGCAAGCCAGCGAAGCTTCATCTGTATTTTTTTCTGTTCATAAAAACAAGCCTGAGTTTTGAAAATATTAGGTTTTGAAGTTTAATACAAAGTAAATATTCAATCTCTTCTTTAAAACTCTTGAACAAGCCGGGCTTGGTGGCTCAACCTGTAATCCCGCGCTTTGGGAGGCTGAGGTGAGTGGATTGCCTGAGCCTGTGGGTTCGAGACCCTCCTGGACAACTTGGTGAGACCTCATCTCTACAATAAATTTAAAAAAAAATTAGCTGGGTGTGGTAGCACGTGGCTGTAGTTCCAGCTACTTGGAAGGCTGAGGTGGAAGGATTGCCAGAGCCCAACAGGTTGAGGCTGTGGTGGCCAGGAGCATGCCACTGCACTCCAGCCTGGGCAACAGAGTGAGACTCCAACTCAAAAAAAAAGAAAAAAAAACTCTTGAACTTGGTAATCATACCTAAAGATAACGTGTGATTTTTTTTTCCAGCAAGCTTTACAAAGATTCCCCCAAATCTCCAGTTTACCAAGTGTGCTTTATAGCCACTCACCATTGCTCTCATTACTGCTTGAGCACTGAAAAGCCTGCTTCTATTTCCCCCATCCTGTCTTTGTGAAACAGGGTTTTCTGCAGTGACAGCAACTAAAATGAGATCACAGAGTAGACTGGACATACACAACATACTTTCGGTGTCACTGTCTCCCATCACCCCAGATGGGACTGTCAAGTTGCAGGAAAACAAGCTCAGGGTTCCCACTGATTCTACATTATGGTGAGTTTTATATATAATTTCATTATATATTGCAATGTAATAATAATATAAATAAAGTGCATAATAAATGTAATGCACTTGAATCATCCCCAAACCATCTGCCTTCCCCTGCCATCCCCATCCATGGAAGAATTGTCTTCCACAAAACCTGTGCTTGATGCCAAAAAGGTTGGGGACCACTGGTTTAAATAATATATTGTAGCAACTCTGGTTACTGGTTCCCCTTTTCCTGGGACTTGTTATTATTACTTGCTTAGTGCCTGGCTGGATCATTTTATGGAGTTTCTTTCTCACCACCCTTACCCACAGCATTAAGCCTCTGATGTGGCTCCTTAGTATATATAGCCTTGGATCTATTTAGTCACTGGAAAGATCATGGCTTTAGCAGGGCTCTTTTTGTCTCTGTCTCCCATCTCTATATCTAACTGTCTGTTTCTTTGGTAGCATTTCCAGCTGTTAGCCTCTACTAATTGCTGACTGGTTGCTGTGTTTGTTTTCAAGAATATTCTAGGACAAAAGTTGCTCTATTCTCTGATCCAGTTGAATTCAGGATGCTTTGCAGGCATAGTTTTTGAGGCTAGTCTTTCAGGTTTGTTCTGACCTGTGTCTTTCCCTTGGTTCTCTCTGGTGAAGAAGCTGGGCTACAGTTTAGCTTGTTGCTGCAATCAAACCAGCCTTCCCTAACTTGCTTACTACCAAAAGCATCCTTAGCCTTGAATTTCCTCATATTCTATTTCAAATAAAGTCGGTTCCCTTGGGGGAGATCTTTGGAGTTCTTTGTTCTTAAGACCTGCCTTTTCCCCTGGGTACAATCTCTGAGGCACAGCTTGGGACAATAGCCAGTTTGTCTCAGAGGGATACCTCTGCTTTACCAGCAGGGTATAAGGTGGAGTTTGCCTCTTCTAGCTTAACCTCTACCCTGTGAACAAACTGGGGTGAGGACAATCAGGGCCCCAGTATTCTCGGCATGCCACCCCTGAAATAGAGGCAACTATTTACATTCTCTTAGTGGGAGCTGGGTGGAAGAAAGGAGCCTTCAACTTCTTGTCTGTAATTGCCTGGAATTTAGCCTGTGCCACATATAGTTAAACAGGGTGAAAAATGCTCGTAGCTTGCCCCTCTTGGAATACACTGTAGCCTTTACCTGGGTACTGGTTGGCTGCACCAACCTAGAGGGGAGTTTCTATCAGCTGAATTGGTAAGGGGGAGAGATGAGGAGGATTGTGGTTGAATGCCATAGGCTAACACTGTTCTTACAGAGTTTTAGTTGATTTTCTTGAATAAATGTTTCATCTTTTACTATATGCTCTTAAAACAATTTCTGAAACTATAAATGATTGTTTTTTAAACTGATGCCTACCAGTTATGCTTGTTTCTCTGGGGAATGGGCCTGTGGAGCACCTCATACCACTGTTCCAGAAGTCTAGAATACTGTTTCACTCAAAAGAATAACTACTGGTAGACAAACTATGAGACTTGAACTTTTGGCAGGGATTTTCTCTAAAAATGAACAAAGTAAGTCCGTGACTTCAAATAAAACAACTGATAGCATGCATTGTCATAAAATTTGATTCTTTCAAGGCAAGTGAGGTTGCCATTGTGAAGAAAAAGAAGAGGACAAGTAGGATAATAAAAGTGAAGATGAAACATCGGACCATGACAAAAGTGAAAATGAATTTAGTGAGGAAGATGAATTACTACATAGCACAAAGGCTAAACTTCTGAAGTTGACAAGCAGCAGCATAGACCCTGGTTTAATATCAAGAAGTTAGGTGGTTTGTATATTAATTTCAGTGCAAACTACAGTCTAACAAGATAACCCCTAACACAGATCAAGGAGAAAGAGCAAAATGAGTTTTTGCAGAAATCCATCACTACACCTGATTTTGAAAAAAACCCACTGTGTCCCACCATATAGGGAACCAAAGTATCAACTTCAGAAAAAGCACAAAAAAGAGTGACAAAAAACAGTAGGGGATGACTGGTTTGACAGATGACTGAAAAATGATCTCAAAGCACTGAAGGTGCAAGCAAGCATGGACCCAAAAAGGTTTTACAAGAAAAATGATAGAAATGACTTCCCTAAGTAATTCCAGATTGGAACAGTTGTTGACAATCCGGCTGATTTCTACCATTCATGAATTCCCACAAAGCAAAGGAAAAGAACTATTGTGGAAGAACTGCTGGCTGATTCTGAGTTTAGAAGATATAACCCAAGGAAGTACTCAGAGATCATGACCAAAAGAAAAAGCAGCAAATGCAGCAGGAAAAAAGTTCCGAAAGTAGAAGAAATTTCACAGTTAAGATTTGCCAAGAAAACTACATTTTTTGGTCTCCCCTTTACTTACTAAAGATGTTTTGAAAACTAACACTATCATTCAAGTTAATTTACTGGCCCTGTTTATATACAGATTTCTGTTTCAAAAAAGTTTGAGAGAATTGATCACATGCTCCTTGGAAAATAGGGAGGTCTGTAAAGACCCACTCCGGCTCAGACTCTTTAAGGGGGAAAAGGAAAAAGAATCTTAACCATTTTAAAGTACTTGATTTTTTTGGTAACATTTTCAATGGTTGGTTGTGTAAAGCAAATATAATTAAAAGATAGTATCAAGTCTGTTAACATGTTCAAAACTTTTAAAAATGATCAGTATGTAATAAACTATTGTAATACATGAAAACAATTTGAGTCTTCAAGCAAAATTAGAATTTTATAAAATGTGTAATCACCACTGAGTTTGAGAGCTTCCTAATACTTAAAGACCTTACTGATATGATCATTAGTGATGTATGTGATTTTTTGTTATTGAATAATGAAATGTGTCAGCATCTGGGGAGATCTTTATAACTTAGTGCACAAATATCTTCCTGATGACAAATGTATGCGATTACAAAATTTTATATGGCAAAGGAGCATTCAAAGTGCAAGATAAACCGATGGATTTTAATGTCGCGGAGTATGAAAAGTTTACAAATGTGTTTTCTATTCCATGTCACAATTATCCTTAACTACTACTTGTGGAATTTTGGTGTAGTATCAAAGAAAAATATTCACCACTATCCAAAAAAACTATTATATACTTCTCTGTTTTCCAGTTGCATATCTGTGTGAAGCTGAATTTTCTTCATAGACTTTAACCAAAATAATATATGGCTATTGCAGATAGCAAATTGAATGCAGAAGAAGATATGAGAATCCAATTGTCTTCTAATAAGACAGACATTCAATAATTTGCAAAAATGTAAAACATTATCACTGTTGTTTCTAATTTTTCTTGTTTTGGAAAAATTTGTTTAAAAAATAAAACATGCTAATATGCATGGTTTTGTTGTTATTTTTTAAGTTAATTTGTAATATATTTAAACACCTCAGTTTCAATTTCTAATATAGAGTACTGATAAATATACCCTGCATAAACAAAAGCTCATTGAAGTCCTCCATTTTTAAAAATGTAAAGGATTCTGAGACCAAAAACATTGAAAACCACTGACCTAATAGAGACCCGCTTGTAATCTCCATTAGATCAATATATGTATATATATTCAAAAATATATTCTTTATAAGGGCACATGGAACAATTACACTTACAGGCCATCACAGAATTTTAAAATAAATTTCAAATATATTATTTGTTTAGACCATATTTGTTACCACAGTTAAATTAAATTAGAAATGAATATTACAATACACCATCCCCATCAGCACTATTACTACTACCATTATTTGTCTACAGAATAAACTACAGAATATGCATACTCTTAAGTAATTCATAGCATTGAAATAACTTGATAATGTCAAAGTAAAAATATCTAAACTGTTCTGGTTATAGATTGCTGCAAAACAAGCCATGCTGAAACTTCGTGGCCTAAAAGATAACGCTGTTTTGCTGACAGATGTGTAGTTTGGGTTGGGCTCAGTAAAGTTAGCTTTTCTCTGCTCCTCTGCTCTACGAGACATCAACTGGCACATCACAAACGCCGAGGTTTGGAATCACCTGAAGGCTCACTCTTAGATCTGACAGGTGGTATTTGCTCAGCTGGAACACCTATACATACATGGCCTCTCCATGTAGCCTGGGCATCCTCAGGATGTGGTGATTAGGTTCTAAAATGGCTGTCTTGCAGAAACAAAGATCTTTGAGTATCACATGTTTTCACACATAAGGGGACCCTGAACAACTATCATAATACTATAAGAAAAGGATTGACAGTGGTGGGAAACTATGGGGGGGGGACAGGGAGGGGAAGGGAGGTGGGCTTAACAGTAGTCAGTATCTGTCTGGGGACGGGGAGGCTCACCTCATCAACAAGGGTACCTGCACAATGCATATTTGTATACCTAACCCTTAACTGTACCCCACAATTTTAAAATAAAAAAGATGTCAAAAAAATAAATAAAAAATAAAAATGGCTGTCTTAAGAACTAGAGCCTTGCAGCTGCTGTATCACCCCTTATGACCTACCTTCAGAAGTCACATAGCTTCAGAAGTTACACCTTCTGTCCATTCAAGGTCAGTTCCAAAGGCTGGTCTATATTGAAAAAGAAGGAAATTAGATTTTATTTTAGATGAGAGGAATGTAAAAGAACTTCTGGGCTTTTTCTTTTTTTTTGAGTTGGAGTCTTACTCCGTCACCCAGACTGAAGTGCAGTGGCACGCTCACAGTCACCCCTGCATCGACCTGCTGGGCTCAGGGGATCCTTCTGCCTTAGCCCTCCAAGTAGCTGGAACTACAGGCGTGCAGTACCACGCCCAGCTAATTTTTTGATTTATTGTAGAGATGAGGCCTCGCCAAGTTGCCCAGGCTATTCTTGAATCCATGGGCTCAGGCAATCCCCTGACTTCAGCCTCCCAAAGTGCTGGGATTACAGGCTTGAGCTACCGTGCCTGTCACTGTGCATGTTTTAAAACCACTGTAGAACTGAAGAAGAAAAATTATGTGGTTTAACTAAAGCAGCACTTTAGTACTTTAGCTAGAGATAACTTTTTATCATTGAAGATGAATTTTAAAAACAAGAAACTTTGAAAATAAATGTGTTGGATATTCAACAAAAGAAGCTTGTAAAAGAATAGCGGAATAAACCCACAGAAAGCAGGAAAATAAAATGCTAAATATAAGAGAAAAATTAATGAAATTAAAAACAATGGAGATTGAAACCAAAAGCTATTCTTTGAAAATGTTAATTAAATAGTCTAACTGTCTAAGGAAAAACAAAAGAACAAATAATCACTAACAATAGGAGAAATAGCTAACATTAAGCACTAAATATGTTAGTTTTTATTGTCTTGGACTGATCTGAGTATATTATATACATTAACCAGTTTAATTCTCATAATAACTATATGAAATGGGTACCTTAGATAACCCTAAAGTATAAATGAAAAAAAACCCCTAAGCATTATGGAGGCTAAATAATTTACCCATGGAACACATAACCACTAAGTGCCTCATCACTTTTAATCTCTGCTCTATCTCTGTTTATGCCCCTCTTTTCATTCTGCATGGTGTTTTGTGTTTTTTCTCTTTTTCTCTCGAAAAACCTTTCCAAAGGTTTGTCCATCCTAAGAACTATCTCTTGACTTTGTTGATTTTTTTGTATATTTTTTTCATTAATCCCTGCTCCTTTAGTTGTTATTTCCTTTCTTATATTCTCTTAAGAACATTCTGCTTTGCTTTTCTGAATTTATTAATTTGCATACCGAACTCATAACTTTTCAGCCTTTCCTTTTTTCTAATATAGGCATTTATGGCTACAAATAACCATCCTAAGACCACCTGCATGGTATTTTACAAGTTTTGATATGTAGTGTTTTTATTATCACTTAGGTCTAAATTTTGTAAATAATTTCATTATAATCTTGTCCTTGAATTATGAGTTATAAAATGTGGTTTTAGACTTCAAAACCCGTGGGTTGTTTTATTGTTGTTATTGACTTTTAATTAAATTGAGTTGTAATCGGAGAACATGACCTGCATGGATTCTGACTTGAACATTTTTGAAATTTGCTTTATAGCCTAGTGTATGATCACTTTTTATAAATATTCAATGTGTGTGTGCTAGAAGAAATGTATTCTCCAGTTGTCAGGTGTAAAGCTCTATATATGTCCATTAAATTGATCTTGCTAATCATTTTGTTGAACATCTAGAATAATGTTTGGGAAGCTATCTGGGTATTATGAGTTAGCCAAGTTGATACATAAAGTTAACCATCACACTTGTTATTTCATTTTCTATTCTTTTAGTTCCTGCCTTTGTATGCTTTTATGCTTTAGGTCATGTAAGTAGCATAAAATCAGATTTGTTGTTGTTTTTATCTGCTGTGACAATCTCTATTTTTTTAAACTGGTCAGTTTATTCCATTTGCATTTATTATCATGTTTGCAGTTAGTTTTCTTCTACCATTTTATTTTGTGTTTTCAGTTTACTCTGTTTTTCTGATTCTCCCTGCTCCCTGTCTTTTCCCCCACCTTTTAACAAATTAACTGTGAAATAAACATATAACTTTTTATCCTCTTCTATTGGTTTGAAGGGTATATATTCTGTTTCTCAGGCAGAGAACCAAATAAAAAGTATAATCCCATTCACAATAGCCACACAAAAAATGAAATACCTTAGCATCTTCCTAACCAGAGACGTGAAAGACCTTTACAACAAAAACTACCCCAAAAAATGCTCAAAGAAATCAAAGAAGACACAAAGAAATGGAAAAATATTCCATGTTCATGAATTAGAAGAATCAACATTGTTAAGATGTCCATCCTACCCAAGGCAATCTACAGATTCAGTGCAATACCCATTAAATTACCAATGTCATTCTTCTCAGAACTGGAAACAGCAATACAGAAATTCATACAAAAACAAAAATGACCATGAATAGCCAAAACAATTCTCAACAAAAGTAGGAGGTATCACACTTCTGAACTTTAAATTTTATTATAAAGCTACAGTAATCAAAACAGCCTGGTTTTGGCACAAGAACAGGCATCTAGGCCAATGAACAGAACAGAGATTCCAGAAGTGAAACCTCAATTTCTCAACCAACTCATTTCAACAAAGCCTCCACCAACAACCACTGGGGAGAAGAGAACCTATTCAGTAAACAGTGCTGGGAAAACTGGATGACCACATGCAGAAGAATGAAACAGGACCCCTACCTATCACCATACACAAAAATCAACTCCGAATGGATCAAAGACCTAAACATAAAACATCAAACTATTAAAAATCTTAGAAAATGTGGGAGATAACCTTATAAAAGTTGGAATTGGCAACCAATTCCTGGTCAACCTCAAAAACCCATGCCATAAGAGATCGGATAGACAAGCAGGATCTCATCAAACTGAAAAGCTTCTGCAAAGCAAAAGAAACCATCAAGAGAGTGGGGAGACAGCTCACAGAATGGGAAAATAATACTTGCCAACTGTATATCTGACAACTGTCTAGGATCTATAAGGAACTCAAACATGCCAAAAAGAAAAAAACAAACAACCCCATTACAAAGTGAGCAAAAGACATGAGTAGACACTTTTTAAAAGAAGATATACAAGCAGCCAACAAGCACATGAAAAATGCTCAGCCTCACTAATCATCAGAGGAATACAAATCAAATCACTTAACCCCAGTAATAATGGTCATCATTAATAAAACAAAAGAAACAAACAAAAAAAAACAAATGTTGTCGAGGATGCACAGAAAAAGGAACGCTTCTACACTGTTGGTGGGAGTGCAAACTAATTCACTCTCTATGGAAAACACTGTGGCAATTTCTAAAAGAACTAGAAATTGACCTTCCATACAACCCAGCAGTCCCCCGTCTGAGAGAATACCTGGAGAAACTCAAATAATTCTACAAAAAGATATCTGCAGGTTTATTGCAGCACTATTCACAATCGCAAAAGCATGGAACCAACTGTGCTAGCCATTGAAACTGGACCGGATAAAAAAATGTGGTACATATACATGATGGTACCCAATGTGGTACCTAATCCTGACTTGTACCCCACAACTTTAAAATAAAACAAACAAAAATAAATAAATAAAAGAAAGGTATATATTCTGTTTCTATTTGGTAGTTATCTTTTTTTTTTTTTTTGAGTTGGAGTCTCACTCTGTCACCCAGACTGGAGTGCAGTGACACGCTCCTGGCCACCACAGCCTTGTCCTGATGGGCTCTGGCAATCCTTCCACCTCAGCCTTCCAAGTAGCTGGAACTACAGGTGCGCGCTACTACGCCCGGCTAATTTTTTGATTTATTGTAGAGATGAGGTCTCGCCAAGTTGTCCAGGCGGGTCTCGAACCCTCAGGCTCAGGCAATCCACTCACCTCAGCCTCCCAAAGCGCAGGATTACAGGCTGAGCCACCAAGCCCGGTTGGTAGTTATCCTAAGAACTTAACAAGCATAATTGATTTAACAAAGTTTAAAAACAATATGACACAAAGAATGAACCACAGATTGGTACCAGTCTAAGAACTATTTTGTACCAGTTCACAGTGCGGTAAGTAGAGTTTGTGAGTAAGCAGTTAAAAACATTTGGGTCAATTTGATATTGCCAGTACATCAAAGTATGTACTTATTTTCCTAGTGATTCTTTTTTATTAGATTTTAGAAAAGATCAGTTTATGAAGGATTAGAAAAAAAAAGTTGGGGGACCTTCATTTGGTTAACTATCAAGTTAACTAAATGTAACTAATCTACAGTTAATAAAGATCTCTAGCCTTCTCTCAAACAATACTATGACCTTAAATCTCTTAATTTTATTTACTCCTTTCCTATCTGTTAAGTTATTGTCATCTAATGTTTTAGACCCATTTGTAATACCTCTAAAATTAGTCATTTTTTATAATTTTTGAGTTTTTTTGAAAGACATTGGTTAGATTTGCCCACATATTTGCCAAAATGTCTTTGCTTATTATTTCTTTTTGTTTGTTTGTTTTAGTTGGAGTCTCACTTCATCGCCCAGACAGGAGTGCAGTGGCCGCTCCCGGCCACCGCAGCCTTGACTTGGTGGGCTCCGGCAATCCTTCTGCCTCAGCCTTCCAAGTAGCTGGAACTACATGCGTGTGCTGCCACACCCAGCTAATTTTTGATTTATTGTAGAGATGATGTCTCGCCAAGTTGCCCAGGCAGGTCTCGAACCCGCGGGCTCAGGCAATTCACTAACCTCAGCCTCCCAAAGCGTGGGATTACAGGCTGAGCCACCAAGCCCGGCTGCTTATTATTTCTTGATGAATCTCACTCTTCTGGATTCAGAGCTCTTCTTTCTAAAATATCTCATTTGATAGTTTTTTCATTAAGGATTTTTATTTACTTATTTTATCTATTTTCGTTTGTTTTAGAAAAATATCTTTATTTTAACTTATTTTTTGGATAACTTTTATAACTAAAATCATGCTATTCTAAAGTAATCATTCTAAAACATTCATTTAGTCTTCTGTAATGTTCTTTCAATGCTTTCAAAACATTATCCTATTGTCTTCTGCATTCTGTTGTAAATATTGAAAAGTCTGCATTGAGTGTAAGGGACAGGGTCTTGCTCTGCCATCCAGGCTGCCTCAGCCTCCTGAGCAGCTGAGACTAAAGGCATGGGCCACCATGCCTGGTTAATGTTTTTTACATTTTTAGAGATGTGGTCTTGCTATGTTGCCCATGTTGATCTTGAACTTCCAGCCTCAGGTGATTCTCCCACCTCATCCCCCTGAGAAGCTGGGATTATAGGCCTATGCCACCACACCCAGATCTCTGATTTTGAAATCTTATAGCTGAGCATGGTGGCACGTGTCTGTATTACCAACTTTCTACTCATGGTCTTCTGTCTCTAAAGTCTAGTATAAAGAATTCACAAGTGAAATAGATGTGATGGTGTGCCTCTGTTGTCCCAGCTGCTCCAGGAGGCTGAGACAGGACGATCACTTGAACCCAGGAGTTAGGAACTGTAGTGAACTGTGATTGTGCCTGTGAATAGCCACTGCACTCCAACCTGGACAACATAATGAGACTTCATCTCTGAAAAAAAAAAATCTTTCCTTTCTCTTTGCTGTTCTACAGTTTCACAGCAGTGTTTTTAGATGTGGATATATTTTTTCTCTCTTTTCCTGGACTCACTGTGCTTTATGAAACTGAAATGTCATATCTTTCATATCTTCTGGAAAATTATCAGCTACTACCTCTTAAGTACTCCAGCTCCCTGTTTTCTCTCCATTTTTTTCTTCTTAAATTTTTATTCCATGAATGTTGGATTCTCTCATTCTATCCTGTTGACTTCTTGTATACATTTTCTTTCCCACTGGCTTTGTGTCCTGTGTTCTGAGTGGTTTCTTCATGTTGAATATCCTTTATCAAAATTGCTTGGAACCAGAAGGATTTTGGATTTTGGAATCTTTGCATACACTTACAGGTTGAGCATCCCTAATCTCAAAATCTAGGATCTGAAATGCTGCAGAGAACATTTCCTTTGAGCATCGTATCAGTACTCAGAAAGTTTCAGATCTTGGAGCCTTTTGGATTTTTGGACTAGGGATATTCAACCTATGTCTATTATTCTATTCATCTGCTTTCTCTCCATCTATTGCTTATTTATGGCTTAACTCAGTCTTTGAATTTTTAATTTCAACAACTACATTTTTTATTTCCTGGATGTAAATGAAGTTTTCTTTCAGTCATTTCTAATATCCTGATCTTTTCTTGTTGATTTCTCCTACTATACCTTTAGTTAACTTAATTTTTTTTTCTGGTAGTTTTTATTCAGTAATTTGGTGATATGAAGTTCATCAGGGTCCAGCGCTTCTGTTTGTGAGACTCAGTTAAGGTAGACCATTTCCTCCTGTGCTTTGATATTTGAGTCTGTGAGGTGTTCCTCTTCAGAGCTATCTTTGTCTGCAGGGATGCTGCATACTCTGTGTTGAGGGTGTGTCCCTCATGAGCTGTTTTATTTTTTATTCTTCCAGGTACTCTAAGGTTATTACCCTTCGGAAGCCCACTTCTCTGTATATGTGTGCAAACATGTATTTTCACTTAGAGTTTCCTGGACTATATAGATGTTGTAAAGCCAAACTCCAAACCATGTAATAACTAGACCACAGCTAGAGATTCTCAGGGAGAATTTGCTTGGACCCAGTGCTCAGGCCTTGCAAGTCATGCTTTCTTGGCTGTCCCTGAGTGGGAGTGTGTCTTCCTCACGTCCCTTCTTATACAAACCCCCCATGCTGTGGAAACTCCACGCTTTTGGGTACCAAAATGTTCAAACATGTTGTGAGGCAGCCACACCAGCCACCATAGCTTCATGTTTTAATTTCTCCTTTGTGTTTTCCTACTGGGGACTTCGTTGTGTCCTTACTAGTTTAGCTGTATTTTTAAGGCAGTAAGGACTCTATTTTATTGCATATCAAGACTTTTATAGTATGAAAATTTTTAGTCTATCTAGGTCCTAATGTTACGTATTGAAAATGAAAGTCTCTCACAATGAATCTTTCATCAGGAAAAACATTAACATTTTAATTTAAAAGAAAAAAGCAGCCAGGTACAATGGCATGTGGTACTTGAGAGGCTGAGATGGGAGGATCACTTGAGTCCAGGTATTTGAGTCCAGTTTAGACAACACAGTAAGACTCAACTTCAATTTTTTAAAAAAGCACCTGTTTTTACAGAGGGCTGGAGTTTCCCTCCTTAGAGTCTAACTCTTCCCCCTCCAGTCATGGCCCTTTTCCTGTTATCAGAGCAATAAATGGATTCCCAAGGATGGTGCATGGAATCTGCACTGAGAGGCAGCACGGGCACAGCCTTCTTCCAGTGTATGCCTGCTGCTGTGTTTTCATTCTCTCTCCTGTCCCAGTTTCAAGTCTCCTTTCCCGTTAGCTGCCCTTGTATTTGAATCTCCATCCGGCCCTTGGTTCTCTCAGTTCCTACTTCCATCTCTTTCTTCCTTTTCTTCTCCGCCATTTTAGCAACAGAGTAACTTAACTCTGTAGAGCATGGGTCATTTTGGTGGCCCAGCATGGGCACCCCCCATATTAGGGAAATGTTCCCCACCTATAACATTGGCAAGAAGTAGAAACAGCCTCTACTGATAATACTTCATCCTCCCTATTTCTCTCTCCCTGGTAGCGGGGCCAAAGACAGGAGATATCCGCTTTCCCTGTCCGACTCCCTCATTTCACACTTTACCACAGGAGCTAGTGACTTAGAAAGTAAGGGCTGGTGAATTTGCTTTCTGAAGTGACATGATCCTGGTTTGCCAGACTCTCTTACTGGCACTATGGAGCAGAATTAGAGCTGTGGCCAGTCATGGTTGCAGTATCACTGCCTTCCTACTTGTAGCCTTGATGCCAGCCTGGAGTATCTTGTATCAGTGGTGGTGATTGGTTATGGGTTTGCCCCTGGCAACTTAGCCTTAAGTTTCCCAGTTCCTCCCACATCGTGAGTCCCCAGTATCTTTATCTGCTGAATTCAACTAGGATTGATCTCTGAAGCTTGCTGCTAAAAACTAAGAACACCAAGTGTTATACTTATCAGTGGTAAAAGTTTCTGTGTTTCTCCTGAGCCAACACATCTGTGTTCTTGGGCTGTCTGCACACAGCCTTTCCACACAGCCTTCTCTTATTGTAGACCTTCCCCTTTGTCTGTCTTGGAGATACTCAATGGTTCATATACCAGGCAGATTGTTCACCATTTTACAAATGACCCCAAGTTCCCCCACATTTTCCAGCCTTCGCACCTTGTCCCTTTCTTTAGTATGCAAATACAGGAGCAATAGCATCTATTTGGGATGTATCCAGCTCCCTTGCAGAAATTTCTGAGAATTCTTGGGGAGTTACCACCTCTCACCTCTTGCTCACAGGCAGCGCCGGGGTTCATTCCCAGTCACTACTGCAGGCTGCTGTCCTCCCCCCCACAGCCATCTCACAGCACAGGTATATCCCAGGGCCTGCTACCAAAGCTAACCCTGAACTACAGACTTGAGCATGGCAGAAGGAAATCACAGTGCAGAAAAAGCACATTTACAGCTGTGATCCTAAGGGTCATCACTACTTCCTGGCCCAGGAAACTCCTTATTTCAAAGGATGCTGCTGGACCTGTGTGCAGAAACTCACTTCCATTTGTGAATAATTGGAAGTTGGTTGTCTGTATTTCACTGTGTGACAAAATAGGGAGAAATCAAGCAGACATCTTATGAACCTCACTGAACCCATAGGGATAGTTGTATGTTACTCCTAATGTGCTCTAATATAAATGTGGTAGAACATTGCTGCAGTCACAAAATCTTAATTTTAATGAATACCGCTTCCCTTGCTTTCTTTGGGAAGTGGAATTAATACTTCAGCGTGAACCAGAAATGTTAAATTGTTAATAGCCTCCCTAGAGTTTTACTTCTTCCGATGACACCTTCAACATTTTAATCTTAATTTATGCAGAGTAAAAGATCCCAGTATAGGCCTGTGAACTTGAAGCTTTTTAAGTGTTCTTCAAAAATAGAAAAAATTTTTTTCTTCCAAACTCTGAGAAGAGGATGTCAAAATCAGTTAAGAGTCAAATAATTACCGTTAGGGCAATGCTATGATTTTTTAAAAATTGTAATGACTTAAAAATAATTATAACATTTACTAATTTGTATTTGAATGTTTGGAATTTCATGACTTTTGAATGTAATATTGATTTTGTTCCTTTTGACATAAATGCATAATTCTGTCTTCTAATATTCTGCTATAGCCTATTTTAGTGTATTTCATTTTTAGAAACATTTCACTTATTCTTTAGTATTATAAAATTCCCCACATTGAGGTAGATAGAGGTAGATTATTTAGATTTTTAAATATTTAAATTTATATAAAATTTGACATATCTATAGAGACAATGATAGATACTTTACTAACACAGATCACTGAAATGTTTAAGATTATCCATAATACCTCAACAGACATTCATCGTGAATTTTTTACTTGGGATCAGAACTTATTGTTACCATTTATTTTTACATTATCTGTTCACTTTAAATAAGGAGTGTTTTGAAAATTGGAATCTGAACTTTTTGGAGAATAATTGAGAAATAAATAAATCTGTGCTGCAACTAGGCAATATTCTAAATATTTCAAGAACTTTGCAGATAGTTAAATAAATGGCTCATTACAGCATGCTGAATTTTAATCTACCTCTATCTACCTCAATATGGGGGGAATTTTATAATACTAAAGAACAAGTGAAATGTTTCTTAAAAATTAAATACACCAAAATAGGTTATAGCAGAATATTAGAAGACAGAATTATGCATTTATGTCAAAAGGAACAAAATCAACCTCTTTAGGCTGGACGTGGTGCCTTACATCTGTAATCCCACCACTTTCGAGTCCGTGAGGGAGAATTGCTTGTGCTCAGGAGTTTAAGACCAACCTGGGCAACATTGCGAGACTTCATCTTTACAAAAAATTCAAAAATGTAGGTCGGTGTGGTGGCACATGCCTGTAGTTCCAGCTACACAGGAGGCTAAGGTGGAAAGATCCTCTGAGCCCAGGAGATCAGGGATGCATTGAGCCCTGATTGTGCCATGCACTCCAGCCTGGGCGACAGAGTGAGACTCTGACTCAAAAACAAACAAATAAAAACTATCTTTTTAGAGCACAGACTTGGTTCTTTAGAGAATAATCTGTCACTGCTTTGTTCCAGTCAGCCATCATTCTTCTGTGTGGCTCTTGCCATTCACTATCAAGTCTGGATTTCAGTTTGATATTAAATGGAAAAGGCTAAACTTATTAGTGTTATAAAAAGATTTATTAATCAAGAGGCCAAGATTGTTTTACAACCTTATATTAGGTTTCATAGTAGATAATCAACATTAAATAACTTTTAGAAATAGAATGTCCCTTCGCAAGTAGTAATAACTGACTTATTTTCATGTACAAGTTTTGTTCTTATAAATATCTTGATTGTGAAATACTTTAGTGATGACATTTCTAACAGTAGGCATTGAATGGCAGTCCAACCTCTTGATTTTATATTTATGTTTTTTCACATTTTTTCATTTGTATTAATAGATACTCAAAATAAAGATACTTAAAATACGTTACTTAAAGTAAATGCTTTTACTCAGATATATTCCTTTGTGATACTGTAAACATAGCACGCCAGAAAACCTGTTTCTGTAGAAAATAATGATCAACTGTTCTACCCAGTGCTTAAGCTATTGTCTGGTTGAAAGTTAAATAAATTAGAATTGGTGTGAAATCTTTCCAGCTGGCTATCTACCATTAAATAAGTTAGTGCCCACATGTTATATCAGTTCCTGGTGTATAACTTAGAGCTAATTAGAAGGTATCTCGGGTCCTGGGAAGATTCAGTCCATTCTTTTCTGTCATTATATTGAAATGCACATGTCCCCTAATCTTAAAAGATTGAATAGCATTTCTTTTTAAAATGAGATAAAATGCCAGCTGGTTAAAAGAGAAAAAAATCTAGTTAGTATAATATTCTCCACATCAACAGCACCATCCCTGCAGGGTATTGATTTTTCCCCATCTCACTCAGCTCTCAGTCTTGACTAATGAAGGCAGCAGGCAGTGTGGATGATCCCTGGGCAATAAATGATTCAGAAATCACGCCTTTTCATTTTCTAGAGAAATACAACAGCCTCCTTTGGCCCTTTCTGGGCCTAGTCCTGCTCCAACCACATGGATTGTAAGATCTTGGACAAGTCTTTAAGCCTGAGGAATTCAGTCACACTAGACAATCTTTCATGACCCTCCTTCTCAGTCTGGATTCAAGTACTTCCTTGTTGTGACCTCAGGTCCCAGCTATTCTAGATTAGAAAGAAGAAGAAAAAAATACGTGAAATGATCAAGATTTAATTATAAGAGAGAAGAGAGAATTAACTCTTTTGTACACTTCAGTGCTTTAACTGCTGTGAGCCACAAATCAGTGGAATCGTGCCTGAGAGGGTGTCCCCATAACATTCTCCTAGCTGGGCTCTATGTGGTGCTTTTGCACAACTGTCTGCATGTGCTGCAGAAAGGAACAGGGGCCTCAACAGGCTGTACAGTGACTTTGTGCATGTATTGCTAGTCCCTGATTAAGATAAAGAGTCACCCAGGTGTGGTCATATTGTCTGGGTATATTTGGCAACCACAGAATAATTTTAATACAGAAATCAGTGAAAACTTACTGCAGTATCCTGTAGAGTTGTTCATTTTTTGTCAAGTTATTGTTGTCCAATATAAATGGATTATGGTAAATAATGGTAAATAATGTCCAATATAAATATACTCTTAGAGGAAAGTTATACATATTCACATGTGAGAGTTTTTCCTCTAAAACTTGTTTTAGAAAAACAAGTACGAGTTTCCACAATTTAGAGATGCTGCAATATTCAGAATTAAATATCTGAGTAACATTGACCTCTTCCTTAGTTTCCTGTGTCTTCAGAATTGTGTGCAAAACTCTATCCAGTGGTATGTAAGTCAGAAAACTCAATGGTTGTACCATTCAAAGAAATGTAACCAAAGCTCTCATTTTTTCAGTGTTTCATCTACTAAATGTGTACCTCCTAAAAATAAATCCAGTACTGGCAAGTATGTGATGAAACTAGTGTTCTTCCCTGCTGGTGTTCATGAAAATTGGTTCAGTAGTTATAGAAAGTATCTGATGGCCTGTTCCAAGAGACATATTATTGTTAATAACCTTGACTCAGTAATTCTCCTTCTAAAAATCTATCTTAAAGAAATTATCCAAAACATGGACTGTGTTATTTGTATAAACTTATTTATAATTCTCAAAAATTGGAGGTAATCTAAAAGTCTACCAACATGGGCATGATTAGGTAAATTATACTCCTTCAGTGTAATATTTTATAGCCATTAAGGATTATTATAATAAATACAGCTTAGCAATGTGGAAAAATATGTAGGCTATAATGGTTGGAAGTAAAGCAACAAAAATAATGTGCTCACTGGGATTATAAATTACCCCTCTTTAGCAAAGGATCACAGAATATAAGAGCCTCCTCATCCCAGTTTTTAGAAGACCACCATTCTATCAGTTATATATTGCAGCATTAACAAATCATCCTGAAATTTACTGATTTAAAACAAGGGTCATTACATAATTATTGATTCTGCAGGCCAACCCTTTAGGCTGAGCACTGCTGAGGAGTCTTTTTCTTGTCTTGATTGGGCTCTTTCATGCTGGGCTCTCTCGTGCATCCTTGAGTTGGCCAACAGGATGTGATGTCAGCTGCAAGTTGTGTTGGTGGCTCTCTTGATCTCCTCTGGGCTATTTCACATATCTGGGGCCTTGACTGGGACAACTGGGCCAGTTTTACTGCATGTGGCATCTCATTCTCCAGTGGGCTAGTCCAGAATTGTTCTCCTGACAGAAGTCCAAAAGGGAGACTGGAAGTGTGTAAAGCCTCTCGAGTTCTAGCATTGAAACTAGTACAACATCACTTCCATCACATCCTGTTGGCCAACTCAAGTCACAAGGCCAGCCCAGATTCAAAGATGGGAAACGGACTCTATCTTTTGATGGGAGGAGCTGCAATGTCACAATGTCAGAGATGTGGATATGGTAGGATAATAATTGCAGCCTTTTTTGCAAACATTCTACCCCCTAACTCACTCATTCTCACTCACTGAATTATCAAGTTTCCTTATAACCTTCAGTGACTCTCCAAAGAGTTCAGGTATTCCAAATCTGATGCTTTACTCCAAGGCAGAGATTCCCATACCATAGTGTTCTTAAAGATTTTTAATATCTCCTCTGTCTGACCTGATTTGAGGACCCCCTCAATATGCATGGAAGTTCACAACCTTCCCAGGGTTGTCACTCTTCTAATATACACTTTGAAGAATGTAGTTGTTAAGTGATTTAATCTTCAACAACAGAGGGCATGATTATGGTAGCTGGGACCCATATTTCTTACATCTAGGTCAAAATTTTATTTCCTTTTTCAGTTAAGGGGAAAAAATTAAGAGTAGGAAGATCTAAATCTTCTAAACATCACCAATTCTGGCTAATGTATTTAAGAATAGGAAAACATTAGAGAAATAATGGCATAGTGTTGAAATTTTGGAGGACTGACTTTGGAGACTGACCAATTTAAGATTGAATAGTGATCTCTAAACTCTTTTTATTTATTTATTTATTGAGTTGAAGTCTCACTCTGTTGCCCAGACTGGCACGCTCCTGGTCACCGCAGCTTCGACCTCTGGTCTCCGGCAATCCTTCTGCCTCAGCCTTCCAAGTAGATGGAACTACAGGCATGCGCTACCACACCCAGCTAATTTTTTATTTTACTGTAGAGATGAGGTCTCACCAAGTTGCCCAGGCGGGTCTCGAACCCGTGGGCTCAGGCAATCCACTCACCTCAGCCTCCCAAAGCGCTGGGATTACAGGCTGAACCACTGAGCCCAGCTGATCCCAAAACTCTTAACGTTATCTTTAAACTCTAAGAAAAAGCTAATGTTCTTGTTCTTTGAATCTTAATATTACTCTTTGTATTGACAGAAAAACTAAAATAGTTCATCCATCAAAAAACCCAAAAGCCAATTTTTTAAGAGTATTTAAGTGACTTTCTGGTTTGAGTTTATTTTTAGTCTTATAAGCCAAATATTTCTATCTATTGTATTTCAAGCTGGATATCACTTGCTGGTGTTATGGTGTATGATATTATTTGGGCGTCTGATTTTTTTCCATTCATTAGCAGAATCAAATGATAGATGCAGTACTTTCAATGGTGATGGACAATTTTTTATCAGCTATAAGCCTATAAGACAAAGTGCTGCCTGGCCAGTAGTTGACTGAGAACTTATTGATTTGTGTTAGGCCTTTGACCTACAGGTGCTAAAAGTGTTTGTGTAACATTGCCAGGAAAGCATCATTCATTTCCTTTGTGCCCTTGGATACAGTGAGCTGCAATGTGATAATGCATTAGCCCTTCCAAAAACTTCTGACAGCCTCATCATCCTCAGCCTCTTATGGAGAGTTTATGTCTGGCAAGGCAGTTCACTTCTGAAACCAGCAGTGGTCCATCAGAAAGCATCTCAGGTGTTGAGGAAAACGAATCAACTAATTGTATGAATTTTTCTCTGGTTTCAGCTGAATTCAGTGACTCAATCTATGGAACTTTTAAAAATTACTGACCCCTAACTGCCAAAGATACTGATTTTCTGGGTCTGGTAGGACCAGGCAATCTGTGTATTTCATAGTGGTTTAGGGGATTCTGCTGTGTAGCAAGAGCTGAGACCTCTTGCGTTAGACTTGTGTTGAGGAAGAAAGGTTCTTCTAGTCCCTTTAAGTAGGTTCAACATCAGCATCTGTGTATCTCCTGCTTTGCCAGCTCTATATGCTGGAATACTTCATGGGACCCTCACAGGATGTGGCCTCAATCTCAAACTCAGAAAACTGAGGCACACCCTCCATCCTGATTTCCAAGTATCTATAGCAGGAAGCAGCCACCATACTTCCTCCATTAATTGCAGAGAAGCAGGGACTAGAGTTTCAGAAGGTGTTCAGGATCACAAAGCCCATGCGCAGAAAAATCACACAGCAGGTAGGTGCTGATTTCTGTGGCATTGCTGCATGGCAGACACTCATAGAGATGGCAGATGGAGAGAAAGTTCTGGAGACATTGAGCCCTTAAAGGATGGATGGGCTTTAATAAGGTAACAACCCCTCTTACTGTCTTAGGCTCAACTTGCAGAAGATAAACATGTGATGAGCTTCTGCATAGGAAAACATGAGGGATGAGATCTTACAGTTGTGTTTGATTTCCCTTTCCTCAATGTGATTCTTCTTCTTCCATCCCTCTCTCCTTCCTTCCTTCCTTCCTTCCTTCCTTCCTTCCTTCCTTCCTTCCTTCCTTCCCTCACTTCTGCCTTTTTTCCTCCCTCTCTCCTCCTTCTTTCCCTCCCACTGTGCGTTTACTTATTTTTCCTCTCTCCCTCCTACTCTCCCTTCAGTGGCCCCATTCTACTTGTTCTTACTCTATCTGAATGTCACCTCCCCACATGGCCTGATACAGTCTGGCCCTTGTCTCCTCTCACCTCAGTCATCAGATTCCAGCCATGAGGACCTTTGTTATCTTAGAGTGCTTCAGCCTGGAGTTCCCTCTGTTCATTTGCTCTTACTGTGGCGTACCTGCCTCCTTTTCTTCTTTAGCCTCTGCATAAATGTCACTTTCACCAAGTCCTCTGATGTCTCAGGAATAATTCTTTTTCTACCATGGCAGCCTCCCTACAGAGTCCCCAGCGGGCAGACAGAGTTTTTGCACCTGTTCTACAGGCAAGACAGAACTTCCTGACTGCCGGTATCAGCCAGGAAGCCCAGCTCTGGTTTGTCAAGTCTGGATCCTGTGGCCTTCAAGCACCCATAGGCTGATACTAAAGCCTGCCCCTGAGATGAACACCCTAGCCAAGATCCCTGGAAGGTTTCAGCTTCCAACACTGTTCTTCATTTCTGTCCAGGGGCTCTTTTCCTTTCTTTCAGGCTGAATTAAGTATTTTCTTTTTTTAAAAAATTATAGACTTCATATTTTAAGAGCAGTTTTATGTTCAGAGCAAAATTAAGAGGAATGTACAGAGATCTGCCATATATCTCCTTTCCCCACACATGCACAAGCCTCCCCCCACTGTCAACATTCTCCACCAGACAGTACATTTGTCAAATCAATGAACCAACATTGACACATAACAAAGTCCATAGTTTATATTAGGCTCACTCTTGGTGTTATACATTCTATAAGTTTGGACAAATGTGTAATGGCATGTATCTACCATTATAGTATCATGTAGGATCGTTTCACTGCCCTAAAAATCCTCTGTGCTCTGCCTGTTCATCCCTTCCCTGCCTAACCCCTCAGTCCCTGGTAACCACTGATCACTTTACTGTCTTGACACTTTTGCCTTTTCCAGTATGTCGTTTAGTTGGAATCATACAGTATGTAGCCTTTTTTCAGATTGGCTTCTTTCACTTATAATACACATTTAAATTTCCTCTATGTCTTTCGTGGTTTGATAATGTCTTTTCTTTTAGCAATGATAATATTCCTTTGTCTCGACACAGTTTATTTATCCATTCATCTACTGAAGGACATCTTGGTTGCATCCAAATTTTGGCAATTATGAGTAAAACGGCTGTAAACATCCGTAGACAGATGTTTGTGTGGACATAAGTTTTCAGCTTCTTTGAGTAAGTACCCAAGAGCATGAGTGCTAGATAGTAAGGTACAGTGATACTTAGTTTTGTAAGAGAATACTATACTGCCTTTCAAAGTGGCCGCATCATTTTGCATTCCAGCCAGCAATGAATGAGAGTTTCTGTTGCTCTGCATGCTCGCTAGCAATTTGTATTCCCAATGTCCCAGTTTTTGGCCACTCTAAAAGGTATATAATGGTATCTCATGGCCGTTTTAATTTACATTTCCTGATGACATATGATGTGGAGCTTTTTCTTGTAGCTTACTTGCCATCTATATATCTTCTTTGGTGAAGTGTCTATTAAGGTCTTTGGCCCATTTTTTAAAAATTGGTTGTTTTCTTATTGTTAGTTTTAAGAGTTCTTTGTATATTTTTATAACAGTCCTTTACCAGGTATGTCTTTTGCAAATATATTTTCCCAGTCTGTGGCAGAAGCCTTTACTTTTAATGGAACTTGGCTGATCAGTTATTTCCTTCATGAATCATTCCCATGCTGTTATATCTAAAAAAGTCATTGTCATACCCAAGGTCATCTACATTTTTTCCTATGTTATCATCTAGGAGTTTTATAGTTTTGCATTTTACATTTAGGTCTGTGATCTATTTTCAGTTAATTTTTGTGAATAGTGACAAGTCTGTGTTTACATTCATTTTTTTACATGTGGGTGTCCAGTTGTTCAGGCACCATTTGTTGAAAAGACTGTGTTTGCTCCATTGTATTGCCTTTGCTTCTTTGTGAAAGATCAATTGACAGTATTTGTATAGGTCTATTTCTGGGCTCTCTGTTCTGTTCTATTGATCTACTTGTCTTTTCTTTCACTAATACCACACTGTCTCGAATACTTTAGCTTTATAGTAAGTCTTGAAGTCAAGTCATGTCAGTCCACCAATTTTGTACTTCTCCTTCAATATTTTTTTGGCTATTCTAGATCTTTTGTCTCTCCATATAAACTTTAGAATCAGTTTGTCAACATCTACAAAATAATCCCCTAGGATTTTGGTTGGGATTACATTAAATCTGTAAATCAAGTTGGGAAGAGCTGACATCTTGACAATAGTCTGTCTTACTATCCATGCACATGGAATTTCTCTCCATTTATTTAGTTCTTCTTTGATTTCATTCACCAGGTTTTTGTAGTTTTTCTCATATAGATTTTGTATATATTTTGTTAAATTTACATTTAAGTATTTTTTTTGAGGTGCTAATATAAATGGTATTGCATTTTTATTTTAAATTCTATTTATTCGTTGCTGGTATACAGGGAAGCAATTGACTTTTGTATATTAACCTTGTATCCTGCAACCATACTATAATTGCTTTTTGGTTCCAGAAGGTTTTTGGAGATTCTTTTGACTTTTCCAATAGATGATTATACCATCTGTGAACAAAGACAGCTTTATTTCTTCCTTCCCAATTTGTGTACTTTTTCTTTTCTTCTCTTGTTATTGCATTAGCTAATCCTTTCAGTATAGGCTGAAAAGGAGTGGTGGGAAAGGACATTCTTGCCTTGGTCCTAACATGTTTCCTTTACATTTTGGTTCTATGCTACCTAGAACTTCAACATGCTTGGACAAAAGGGAAACTTTTTACATTACTGCTCCAGCCATGTTGACATGAAATTATATCATCTTTATAAAACATATCTGATTCCTACCTTTTTTATTTAAAAAAAAAAACCTCATGAATCTCTCCTACCAACAGAATAAAATGCAAGCTCATTAGCATGACACACAAAGCCTTCACAGCTGTTGATTTGTTGTCTTAGTCCATTTGGTTGAGTGATTGATTGAATCAGGGTTTCACTCTGTCTTCTATGCTGGAGTACAGTGGCATGATCATGACTTAGCTTTGAACTCCTTGGCTCAGGTGATCCTTCTGCCTCAGCTTCCCAAGCAGCTGAAACTACAGGCACACATCACCACATCTGGCTAATTTACTAATTTTTTTTATTTTCATTTTTTGCAGAGGTGAAGTCTCACTATGTTGTCCAAACTTGTATCAAACTCCTAGGCTCAAGCAGTTCTTCTGCTTTGGTCTCCCAAAGTACAGGAATTACAGGTGTGAGCCACCATTTCTTTCTCACAGCTCTGGAAGCTGTAAAGTTCAAGATCAAGGCACCAGCAGGTTAACTGGTGAGGGTCAGGTCCCTGTTTCCAGGATGGTGCCTTGAATGCTGAGTCCTCCAGTGGAGGAAATGCTGTGTCCTCACAGAAAGAAGAGCAGAAGAGAGTGAACCCACTCCTGTAAGCTCTTTTTATAGCAGCATAAATCCATGTGTGAAGGAAAAGCCCCCATGACCTAAACACCTCCCATCAGGCCCCACGTAATTTTATTGCATTGGAGATTGTTTCCAGCATGTGAATTTTGGGGGATGCATTCAAACCACAACATTTCTCTACTCTCATCTCCTGGCATCTTCCCTTGCAAGCTCTACTAATGACATCAATCACCTGGACTGGACTCTGAATTCACCGCTCCCTTCCACACTTTCATGTGTTGGTTCACACCATTCTCTTTACTAGAAGTCATTTTGCTTCCTGTCCACCTTCCATACTGTCTCTAATCCTTTAAGGTGCAGATGAAATACCATCTTACCTACTGCAGATGAAATTAGTACTTCCATAGAGCTCCACAGTACTTTGTGTAATAATAGCAGCTAAGAATAGATAACAAGTTACTATATGCCAGACAGTGTTCCCAGTGTACTTATTAACCATTTACTCCTCACAACACCTGTATGAACTACTGTTATTAATCTCCTATTTTACCACTGAGGAAACAAGGCAAAAAAATTTACATGTTGCTAGGTATCATATTGCCAGGAAACAGTGGAGATAGGAGAATTTGAACTCAGGATGTCTGACGACAAATCCCAGGCTCCTAATACTAGATGACTTTCAGAGATTCCTCTGTGATGTTATTGCCTGTAACATGTGGTTTGAGAAATTAGTTCTCTATTCAATGGTAAGTCTTGAGAATTAGAGTGTATCGTATTTACCTCAAGGTCTCTGACTAGCCCAGCACTGGGCCTTGACCAGAAGAGATGGTACAGTGAATGGAAGGCTGACCTTCACTACCATGACACTCTTTTCTCTTAGCCACCTCCTGACTTTAATTCTATTCTTGTGTTGCCTAGATCTTGCATGGAATACTGCCAGCTTTGTTTTGAACCTTTTACTTGTGTGTGTATTTTCATTTTCATCTTATAGTCCCATCAGTGTTTTCCTGTGAATCTTCATGCTATTTCCTGGCTTGGTTATCTGAATGGTCTTGCCTTGTTTCTGTTCATTTTTATCTTATGTGTATTCTTTGTTATCAGTCCTATTTATAGGGCTTCTTGTAGTTAAAATATCAGCCTTGATTTACTCTTTGTATCTGCCCACTGCCAACCAAATACATTAAATGTCTGTTATTTTTCTCTAAATTTTTTATGTTGCTAAAGACAATTGCTTTCATTAAAATCATCCAGTCAAAATATTATTTTACTTGAAATTCATAGCATTGATAGTTCATTGTAAATAGCTTTTATTTATACAGCTGTGCTACATTGTAGGAACATTTTATCTTGTCTTTTAACATAAATTATAAAAAATATTAATTCATATGTTAC
This sequence comes from Cephalopachus bancanus, assembly GCA_027257055.1. NCBI lineage: Eukaryota > Metazoa > Chordata > Mammalia > Primates > Tarsiidae > Cephalopachus > Cephalopachus bancanus. The sequence goes on along the minus strand of JAPVLO010000021.1, from coordinate 8,590,564 downwards.
TCTTCTGGCCTTTCCCCAGTTCTCAGCCAATCTGATTCCCTGGATTGTATGGTTACAGGATCTGTTGCTGTTCCTGGGATGGACTCAAGGGGAAAACCCTACTTCTATATTCTCAGTTTCAATTTAATTTTGAACTTATTCTATTAACTAATTATGCATTGTTTCTTCTCCATTTTGACTTAATATGCACACCTCCCGGTGGCATTTTTAAATTCTTACAATCCTTTCTGATGTAAAGTAAGAAAGAACCATTTCATCAGACTTTTAAATTTTTTTGCTCTTAGATTTAAAAAAAGAACCTCCCAAATATTGTGCCTCTTGGCACTCAGTTTGTTTTTTATATCTGCATGGATTTTCCTGATGGTGCCTAATGCATTGATTGTCAATATCTTTGGACTAGAGTCTCCTGTGCCTTCTATTTTATGATGAGAGTATGACTATCTACTCTGTATGCAAAAAACTTTCTAGGCTTCTGGTCAAAGACTTGGAGAGGGCCCCAGGGAGAGGGCAGTAGGAGGGCACTGGTCAGAAGCTGAGATACTGGACTCAAAGGCTTAGATGAAAGTCCAGAGAATTGTTGGCAAGTCATTCGATCCTTTGAGCCTCTGCTTGCTAAGTGCCTATTTCAAAGTTTTGTTGTAAGTTGAAAGACTTGTTTTTACAAATTATTTAAAGTTCCCACCTTCCACTTAGTAGTAGTTGTTGATATTATTATTATTTGTTTGTATGCTTTTGATGAATAACATACATACAGAAAATCAAAAGTGACAGCATGATGAATGTTCATAAACTACACCTGTGCAACCTGTATCTGACTTGATAGAGTATTGTAGCACCCCAAAAGCCCCCTCATGTTCCTTTATATTTTTGAGACTTAACAAAGTTTATTCATGTAGAATAGCTTCCTTATTTTAACTGCTTAATAGTGTTTTATTACATGACTATAACATAGTTTGCTTATCCATTCCTCTCCTAGGGAGCATTAGACTGTTTCTTCCTTTTTCCTATTCTTTTCTCACTTGCTCTCTCCCCTCCCCTTCCCTCTCTTCTTTCTTTCTCTTTCCTCTTACAAGAACCACTGTAATCTTGTACACATTTTTATATCAGGCAATGTCTAGTGAAGGAAATAGAAGCCATTCCAGATAGTCCATTCAGGAGAGGCTTGAATACAGGGAATTGAAAGGATTAAGGAAGTTAAAAGGAGTTTCTTCAAGCTTTTGAGGAGGCAGAACTTGCAAGGGTCACAGCAAACCACCAAAAAATCTTCTCAGCTGCCTGTGCCACTGAATTCTCAGGAAGAGGCCTAGATGCTACTAGCAAACCTCATATCTGCCACCTACTAATTCCCAAGCAGTTGCCTGTGTTGCCTCCAATGAATAACAGTTTCTCTTTGCCTTCCTTTCAAACATCATTACCTTGATCTCGCCAGCAGAATCTAATCTGGAGCTTGCTGGCAAGGGAGTCTGTGAATTGTAGTTCCTTGCATACATGGGTTCCTGCTTACATGCAGGATTATAGAAGGGTGGGAATGATCCTGAGTACCCAGAAATGATATTCAGCATACACGTATCAAAGTCCTTTCCAACAGGGAGCTCATGACCCACAGGATTCCAAATAATTATGGTCACCACCTGGTACATGCTTTACAATGTTGCCTCCCAATCACTCAGTGCTTTAGCAGAATAATTCAATCCAGTTTCTTGGGATTCCCTGAGCCCTTCTCGGCATAAGCCCACTTGTCATTCCTACCACCACAGAGCTAGAGAGGGCTAATTGTGGAGTGGAAACCAGTTTAAGATGATGGACGTATTGAAGAAAAGTAATATAATCTAAAGAATAAGAGCAGAGACTTTGAAGCCAGACTGTGAGGGTTCAAATCTCAACTCCTCTACCTTCTAGTTGGTGGACATTACTTAACCTCAGTCTCAATTTCCCCATCTATTAAATGGTGGTAATAGTACCTTTGGCATCCATTTGTTGCGTGAGTATAAATGAGCTAATACACATAAAGTGTTTGGTACATAGTAAATCTTCAAGAAACTTAGCTCTTGCCGGGCTCAGTGGCTCAGCCTGTAATCCTGTGCCTTAGGAGACTGAGGTGAGTGGATTGCCTGAGCTCGCGGGTTCGAGACCCGCCTGGGCAACTTGGCGAGACCTCATCTCTACAATAAATAAAAAATCAGCCGGGCGTGGTAGCGTGCGCCTGTAGTTCCAGCTACTTGGAAGGCTGAGGTGGAAGGATCGCCGGAGCCCAGCAGGTCGAGGCTGCAGTGGCCGGGAGTGGCCACTGCCTTCCAGCCTGGGTGACAGAGTGAGACTCCAACTCAAAAAAAAAAAAAGAAACTTAGCTCTCATCATCATCACTATCATCTCTATAACATAATGTGGCACAGCCCTTACCAGGTCTTTTACCAAAATAAGGTTGACCTAATAGGAAGTTGTAGGGTTGAGGGTCCAGTCTCTGGTATTAGACTGACTCACTCCCTTCCTTGTGCTTCCCCCTTCTAGTCCTGAGTCCTTAGTTTCCTCTGTACAATGAGGACAGGTCGGATAAATATGTCCCAAGATTCCTACTGTTCTTTTCACCACGAACTCGGAAGCTATCTTCAACCTGAGGTGCCATGGGATGCCATAGGATATTGTCCAGGCTTTTATTTTGTCAAAGTCACCTTAGCCTTGGCACCAAAATTACATTAAACTCACCTTGTATTTTGTGAATATTTTCAATAACGCTAAATTTCTGAGGGAATTTTATGACAGTATTTATGATTATTGTATGTGGGTGTTGGGTCCAGGTGATTATAAAAATCTAATGGAGCATTCAGAGTAGACAGAGTCACCTTTAGGTTATTTAATCATTCATTCTAGTCATTTTAGTCCACTGCGTCCTCTCCCGCCAGTGCCTGAGACAGTAAACTCAGTAAGTAACAGATATTATTTACAAATGTACAGTGCGCTCAGATGTGTGTGTGTTATTCCAAAATTAGGAACATTTTAAGAATGTGATTTATAATTGCCATAACAACAATAGCAACAAAACAAAACAATTCAAATAAATTAACTGAAAGTTGTAAAATGCCTGGGAGACACAGCTTTAATAGAAAAAGCACAAAGAAGGGTGGAAAACCTTGGGAGTTGCAGTTGCTTCAGCCACTGCCCCATGATGCCCTGAGGGAGGAGTACCTCCTCACCCCGTGTGCTCACTTCTGGGTACCTGCTCTCCTGTGACTTGGAACAGAATAGGACCCAAAGGTGGACTGTCTTTAATGACATTTCAAGATGAGGTTGGAAAGCTTGGCTATTCAGAGAATTACTTCTAGGAGGATTTCTTCTCTGAATATCACAGCCATGGGTCAGATCCCTGCATGAGCTTGGCAGGTCTTTCTCTTGAGCGCTGTGTGCTGATGCATTGGGGGTATAAGTTAAGGTCCCTCAAAGTACTCTTAGGGTTGTGTATGAGTTACTAGTTATATCATCAGCAAATTAAAAAAGTCTTAAACAGCAAGTAAATGTATTACATCTCTTAGAAGAGCAAAGGTACAGGAAGGTCCAAGGCCTGCCTGGTTCCTCTTTCTTGAATTTCCCTCCTCTTCACCTGAGCTGCTTTCTTGGACTGTAGCAGAATGTTTTCAGCAATTCCACATATCATATTGAGACGTAACCTCCAAAGGTTCTCTAAGACCTGCCTAGAGCTTAGAGAAGGAAATCTTTTCCAGAAGTCCCCAGCAGACTTCCCTGAAGTCTCTTTGGCCAGATTTGTTTGGGTTAGTTCCTTTGCTGAGAATTAGTTTGCCAGGATTCACTCAGACCAGTCAGAAACTACCCTGTGGTCAGGAGGCTTGTCTTCCCAGAGCAAGCCATGGGGAGGAGGGGCAGATGCCTGGACAAAATTGGAGTTCTGTATGGAAGGGGAAAAAGGGAGATGAATTGTTTATGGCCACAGAGTTGTCTACTGCCCTTTGTTTTTTTTTCTGTTTGTGAAATTAAGTTGAGTATTTCCACAAAACTATATACAGAGAATAACTAGACTCAAATGGAATTTTAGTATAGTTCTCATCCTTGTCAAATAAATTTCTGTTTTCCTGTTTCCTTTACATCTACCTCAGACTCAAACAGCCTGAAAGTAACTATGAAGACATTTAACTCAATCAGGTTATGTTTACACAGGGATCAAGATCCAAAAGAAATTTCAACCTAGTTTAAGAAAACAGGGCATGCAAGCCCTGTCCTCAAATGTTCCCATTTGGTCAATAACAAAATTCATTGGACTGAACGTTTATGAATAAACGTGTCTTTGGCCTCAGTACAGTACTTTTCAGGATGATTCTAGTTCATATCATTGGACCCTAGCAAATGTTACTATCATCCTAGGAGGGTCTTACTATGTGTATTTGGTTGAGAGAAAAATTCAGCTTCCATAAGACCCAAATCTCCAGCTGGAAAATTAGCTATTTGAAAAGTGCTCACACCCCCAGAGAATTTTAATGTCTCAGGGTGAAAGCAGACTCTAGAATGTGACCCCCTTCAGTCATAACTCTGTGTCCTGCTCTTTGCCGAGGAATGTTATACAACCAAATTTCACCCCAGGGGGGCCCATTTGGTCTTATTTTGTTTTTGAATTTTGGACCAAGAAAAATCAATATAAAGATAAGCATCATATTTCATTCACAGCCGAATCCATATCCCAGGGGCAGAAAACAGAGGAAGCCGAATTGTTTTTTCTCTTCATATCATTTCAGTTCTTGAGCCAGCAGGAAATTGTATCCCACTCTCTACCACTCAGTCCTATTTTCCTTCTTTTCACTAAGTTAAACAGAAACAGTTTCTTTCTCCCTCCTTATTAGAAGAAAAGAGTCGCTACGCCTTATTACTCATCCTTTATGAACCCTAGGCCTTGCCTGCTCGGTAATGTTCCTTGTCTCTGCTCTTGCCTACCCTTTCACCATCCCCACATTCAATCTCCACCCTGACCTTGCCATTTACCATCAAGATTTTCACCGGTTTTGGCCATAAGCTCCTAGGGTTACTGCCAGGCTCTTGTATGTGCCAGGATTGTGGATGGGTCTTTTGCAGCCTCCTGCATCGCCTGTGCCATCTTCATTGAATGTTTTGCACAGACAGTACTTTACAACATGCAGTTGCCACATTCTGTCCCTGAGAAAGACATGGTCTGAACTTCTAAGTCTTGCAGTCCCTGTGAAGTATAGTTGAGTGAAGATGGTAGACAACTCTCGGAGAGTGATTTAACTTCTGCCTCTTGGATAACTGTCACTCCTAAGTTGAATAAAGGTCTTACAGAGGGGCTCACAGTAAGAGACAGGGAAGGAGGGCACATAGAGAGAGGAGGCCCTGAGTGTGGGAAGGCTGTGCATGGACTGGAAGGAAGGTACCCTGTGGTTTCAGCAGGAAGCCATGCCCCAAATCTGTGTTGCTGTGTCACTCCTGGGCATAAGCCTGGGGCCATCTGTCTACACCAGTTCCCAGTCTCCCTTTCTGCTTAGCCATGGCTGTGGTTGCAGACTTGGGTGCTTCTGGGGCACTGGAGAAGCTTTTCTCCCTGACTTTACCATGTGCCCTGTTTCCTCCTCCTCCTGAAGGCCTGGTTGCTCCTGGGCAGGCCTTGGGGACCCTCTGCTGATTGTCCCTCCCTGGTCTGCTTTCTCCCATAGCTTACAGTGGGCTCATTGCCTGGGCTCGGCAGATCTAAAAATGCAGCTACCAGATTAATTTAGTGCCAAATCAGGCTCTGAAACTTCACTTTCTGGCCAAAGAAAACTATCTCTTTAAACCCTGCTCACCCTCTCTGAAAAATAGAGATCAAGGTAATGCCCATCTCAGAGGGTTATTACAAGGATTGAAGAAGATAATGTATGAAAGACCTTCATAAATTATTTGCACCATAATCATCTTAAAGGAAATTGTTATATATCGATCTCTGAAGATACAAAGAGCCCCTCATTCAGCCTGGCCTATCAGCATGATGTCCATCAAAACAAGGTCCCAGAAAAGGTATTCTTTCCCTAGATATTGACAAAAGTAGTTCAGCTTTAAGGTAATCTCTGGTTCAAATTTCAATCTATAAAAAAAAATATTAAATGAACAGTTTCCTATATGATCCTGTTCTCCAGCCACTAAATTCACCTTCCTAGGGGCAGACTGTATGATCAATTTTTGGTATATCACCACCCAGATGTTTGATGCATATGCAAGGAAGTGTTGGATATTCAGTGTCTTTGCCCCTCTACACAAATGGTGGCTACTATGCATACTTCACCTTGTTTCTTTCCCACTTCCTCCTCCATTGTTTTATCTCTGCCAATTAGATAGGTGGAAATGGTATTTTGCTGTCGTTTAATTTGAATTTTATTTACTGTAATGTGCTTAAGCACAATTTCCAATCTAAAAGTCACGTGAATTTCCTTTCATATGAATTCTCTTTTCATATGTTTTGCCCAGTTTCTATGAATTGGCCTTATTGACTTGCAGGGGCTGTTTACTAGGGAAACAAGTCCTTTATAATATGTATTATACCTATTTTCCCAGTTTACTGTTTACTTTTTGATTATGTCCATATTGTTTTCATTCAGAAATTGATTTTATGTGGTCAAATTTCTGTCATATATTTTGGTAAGAAAGAGCTGTTCAGCTCTGAGTTTTGCTTTTCAGTGAATCTCTTTTGAGCTTTTATTCTTTTCCTATCATCTATTGTTATCCCCTGACCTCGCCTCTCAGAGGATAACAAGGGCTGGAGCTTTGACCTGGATGGTCCAAGAAAGCAAGGGACAGTCCAAAACTTTGAATCTTGGGACAAATTGAGAATACAGATGAGCTTTGAAATGAACGGTTTACTCTGCAGGGAAATTTGAAGGTCCAGGCAACCAGAACATAAGGGGTCTTCGGAGATCTGAAGAAAGGAGTATTTTGTTAAACTGGGGTTGGGGTAAGGGCGCCAATCCTGTTCCATACTGTCATCAGACAGCCGTAGGAGAATGAGAGAATTGACCTAGTTATTGAATTGAAATACACACAGCTTGAGGTCTGCCATTGTGACAGATGTCGGATATTCATAGATGCACCTTCTCTACCTCATTTTCTCTTCTGAGATACTAAGTCATGCCCTTGTGGATCAGCAATAGACCTGTTTCTTATTCTGTCATTGTAGAATCCTGGAATCAGGAGCTGGGAAAAGATCTGATTCTTGATCTTTCTGCATTGACGTCCTATTCTGTGTTGATACTAATGCAACCATAGGCAAAGCCTATATACCCAGTGAGGACAGCTGCTCTGCTTGGAAGCCAGTGGTGGCTGTAGCAGCAGGGTCAGTCTTAGTTGGAGGGCATGGCAGAGCTCCACATTTCTTGGACGGATGGTGTCACCTTGGACCCTGCAAAAATGTTAGGAAGGATTCTGAGAAAGTTCACCAGCAGATGGGGTGTTCTCTCATGAGTATTCAGACATCCTATGGATATACCAACTTGTCAGGACTAGTAGCTGAAAAGTTTGCTCTGAATGTCATTATTGAGTTTGCCCCACCCTCTATCTCCCCACCCTTTGGCCATTCTCTTAAAGCCAGATTCTAATCTTTCTTTGAAAAGGGTATTTCTCAAAAGAAATGTTTTCTCCCTCTGCTAGACACTCCTGCAACAAGAGAGGATGAACAGATGCTTTGATCTTATAGGCATTCTTTTTAAGTTTGATCTTTTGATCTAATGTTTTGTTTCTATGTACTTAATGGTTTGCCTCAAAATCGCCTAAATATCTGGTCAAATAAGACAAATACTTTCAAAGCAAAACCCATACCAATGCTTTACTGTAACCCTTAACAAAGTGCTGTAAAATTGTTCTTTGCAATCAGCAAATTGTTTCTAACTTGGCAGAAGGTGAAGAGAGGAACTTCTGTGTGTCCTCTAAAATAATGGATTACTGACCTAGATGATGCCCAAAGCCCAAGTAGCAAGTTACATGTCAGTAACTCTGCTATGTCACTGTCCTAACATTCTTTATGGGAAGTAATAGATAAGTTGCATCTTCTAAGGTGTTTGCCATCCACCACGGGCTGTGCAGGATTGCCTGTGTCTTTCCCCTGAGGATTATGGGATGATCTCTGATCTCATTCACTCTATTTTGGCCTCATTGGAATGTGAGCCCTAGAGCCAGTTTAGTGGGCAGTGCAGAGCACAGACGTCTCAGGCATACCCACACATAATCATTTATGGACAGAGCACTGAATCCAGGCTTATCAGAGTTGGGTAGCTGTCATGGTAGCATCTTTTCTCATAACTTTTATCCCTCCTGCCACCACATAAATAGAATCCTTGATATATGAGTCCATGAGACAAATGAGTCCCAGAGAAATGTCAACAAAGTAGAGCAATATTAAACTGGAGCAAAACTCTACAGAATATAATTGACTGCATTGGTTGTTTGGGGTATCAAACATCTAAGTGAGCTAGTGCAGCGAGCCTATCAAAATTTTATTCTGGTTCAGTGTAGTTGTAGCCATGTGTTCTAGGCCAAGGCCTACTATAATTTGTCTATATCCTTGCCAGAATATTCTTATGAATAATTGAATTTAAGATTCTATGATTGCCACTTATCCTTAAATTCATAGGTCAATTCCTAGACCTTTTTCAAAAGTTCAGTAATTTTTGTGTTTTGGGGGACAGCATTAACCACTGTGACTGTACTGATGTGTATCAGTGCCAGTTTAGTGGGCAGTGCTGAGTACAAACATCTCAGGCATTCCTACACAGGATAACTAATGACTGTCTGTATTGTGGCACAACCTCAAAATATACTGCAGACTGCATGTGCACAAAAAAATGAAAACTGGAAATATCCCATGTATCCAACAGTATCGGAATGGCTAGATACATTTTGGACATGTAAACATTACAAATTAGTGCATGAGGATTTCTGCTTCTGGTCAAAATGGAGTAATAGGTTCCAGATTTACCTTCCTGCCTGAAACAGCAAAAAAAAAAAAAAAAAAAAAGAAGAAGAAGAAGAAAAGGAAAGGAAAGGAAAGGAAAGAAATACATAAAACAACAGTTTTCTTTTCCTTTTTTATTTTTATTTTTAATTGGAATCTCACTCTGTTGCCCAGGCTGGAGTGCAGTGGCATGCTCACAGCCACCACAGCCTCAACCTGCTGGGCTCAGACGATCCTTCCACCTCAGCCTTCTAAGTAGCTGAAACTACAGGTGCACACTACCATGTCTGGCTAATTTTTTGATGTATTGTAGGGACGAGGTCTCTCCAAGCTGCCTAGGCTGGTCTCAAACCCCCAAGCTCAAGCAATCCCCTTGCCTGTGCCTCCCAAAGTGCTGGGATTACAGGTGTGAGCCACCATGCCTGGCAATAGTTTTCAAGACATTGGTCACCAGGCAGTGAAAGATGCCCCCTGAGAGATGGTACACAAAAGCAGTATGTCTTGTAATTACCCCCCACTTACTGCCTTGAGAATTTGCAGGCCACAGCATATGGAGGGTGTCTTGTCTGTCCTGCATTGCTAGAAAAGACTACCTGGGTAATTTATAAAGAAAAGAGATTTATTTAGCTCATGGTTTTATAGGCTGAGTACTTCAAGAGCATGACCCTGGCTTCTGGTGAGGGCTTTCGTGCTGCATCACAGCCTGGAGGAGAAGGTCAAAGGGGAAGCAGCCATGTGGGAAGAGAAGGAAACCTGAGGGTAGCCCTGGCTTTATAACATCCCACTGTCATGGGAACCACTCCATTCTGATGAGAACTAATCCAGTCACTCACTCACTACTGTGAAGATGACACCAAACCATTCATGAGGGATCTGCCCCCATAACCCAGACACCTTTCACTAGGCCTTATCCCCACCTCCATCACACTGGGAATCAACTTTCAAATGAGCTTCGGTGGGAATAAGCAAACTACGTTCAAATGATAGCAAAGGGGGAATTGAGAGTGAGGCCCAACAGATTCCACACTGAGAAGACAAGAGCTGGGAGTCCAGGGATACCAAGGCAACTAAAGTTCATAGGACAAGTTCTAGAGAGGAATCCTGGAGAGCTACACATGGTTTCCCTTGAGTATTCAGCAGTACCGATCAGCACCTGTATGTGAGTTCAGGGAAAGAGCCATCCAAAGGGATTAAAGGGAACAGTGCCCAGTGCTGGTACAGGGCCAGGAATAGTGCCTGTCCCTACCAGACAAACCCCACTCATAGTTCATGGGACATGGGGTAGCATACACAGAAGGGTCTTGCCTCAAGAGTGGGGAATAATTAGCCCTACACTGATCACTGCTTCAGACCTGCCTAACAAATCAGAAGAGCAAGAACCAAAGGACCAAGATGTTTCCAGTACTTCAACTGCATTCCAAAACAAAGACCAAGAATATTTATAGGAATACAAAATATCAAGCACCCAACAAAGAAAATTTCATAATGCCTGGCATTGAAGATTAGGACAGAGAAGCAAAAAAAAAAAAACCACAATCTATCAAAATCAGTGAGGAACCAACACAGATGTTAGAATGGGCAGAAGAGGCTGTTAAAAGTTATACTGTATTCTGTATGTTCAGAAAGTTTAGCAGGGATGTGGAAGATATTTTTAATAGACCTAAAAAGAACTTTTAGAGATGAAGACTACAATATTTGAGGTGAAAAATACATGGGATAGAATTAACAGCAGATTAGACATTGCAGAAGAAAAATTAGTGAGTTTGAACACATAGAAGTTATTCAAAATGAAACATAGAGTTAAAAGAATAATAAGTAACCAATGGATAATTTCAACTGACCTAATATATGCATGACTGGAATCCCTAAGAAAAAGGAGAGTGGGAGAAAGTAGCAAAAATATTTATAGTGCTTGAAATTTTTCTAAGCTACACAAAAACTGCAAACCTACGGATCTAATATGCTCAATGAACCCCAAGCATGAGAAACATGAAGAAAACTACACCAAAACACATTACAATCAAATTATTCAAAACTAATGAAAAAAGGAGAATCTTTAAAGCAACCAAAGAAAAAAGAAGCATTACATACAGAGAAACAAAGTATGATGGCACCTTCTTATAAACAACTAAAGTTTTCAACATCTTTATTGAAAGGAAAAATAGCTGTCAACTTAGAATTCTGTATCTGGCAAAAATATCTTTCAAAACTGAAGGCAATAAAAGACATTTTCAGATATACAAAAACTGAAATAATTTATTACCAGCAGACTGGCATTACAAAAGCCCTCAGGCAGAAGAAAAATGATACCAAATTAATATTGGGACCTGCACAAAGAAATGAATATCATCAAAAATGGCAACTATACTACCACGATGCTCTCATATGAATTATGAAAGTTCATAATAGCCCAAATCTGGAAACAACTCAAATATCAACCAATAACAGGTGATCAGACAAACTATGGTATATCCATAAAATGGAGTACTACTCAGCAGTTAACATAAATGATACATGCTACAGCATAGACTACTCTCAAAATAATTATGGTTTGTGAAAGAAACCAGAAAAAGAAGAGTACGTAATATGCGATTCTATTTATATACAATCTCAGGAAATGCAAAATAGCATATAGTGACAGAAAGCAAATCAGTGTGTGCCTGAAAAGGTGAGGTGGGTGTGAAGAGGAAAAGGAAGGGATTACAAATAGGCATGAGGAAACCTTTGGGAATGACAGAGATGTTCACCATCTTGATGAAGTGTTGGTTTCACAATTGTATACATATGTCCAAACTTAGCAAACTCTACTTCTATGTGCAGTTTACCATACGTCTATTAAACCTCAATAAAGCTGTTAAAAATTAGGATACAAAGCAGACTAGAATGTGAGACATAACAAAGGGACACAGAAAAATATAGAAAACACAGTTTTATGAGCTGTAGGTTTAGAAAAAAAAGCTATTGAAATAATTTTTTCTAGTTGTTTTAATAATGCACAAATGAATAAATAGAAGACAAAATACTCTATTTTCAGACTTTGGCATCTTATAGAATTTGACTTTGAATTATTTAAGGTTCTTAATGATCTCCTTAGAAATGTAAACTTTCTGCCACAATCTTCTCATATATGAAATGAGGACTTTAGTAATGTTTCACTGTTAGAAGCTTTTATTTCTAAGTGTTCAGAATAGTACTTGGCATACAGTAAGCACTCAACACATGTTAGCTCTTATCACCAGCTACTAACAATGTAGCTGTTAAGGCTACCTTGGATCTAGAAGGTTGAACTTTAACATGTTTTAAATGTTCCTTCCCCAATTGCTGTATAATCAGAGAGAAACAATAAACACTTAAAAAAAGATAGGGGAAAATGGGAAAGGGCTTAAAATCTTTGTTTCTGCTTCCTGACTCTAAGAACCAAGACCCCACAAGAGATTCTTTGGGTCTCTTGGGTAGAGGAGTGGATAATTGTGGGCATGGTGCCAGTCAGGGACTTGTATCAGTCAGAGCCTCAGGTGGGTTGGGAATGGTGGGTGAAGTGAGTGCCTTGACAGAATGTCTGGTCCTGGCTCTCAGACCCTCTCTCTGTCAGGAGTTTGTAGCCTCCCCACCTCTTTTTCTTTGGACTCTGGACCCCTGTTTGAGCAAATAGTTTTTATTTTGTATTACAGATCACGTTTCCTCTGCATGATCTCTTGACCCCTAACTTTAGCTAACAACCTTGTCTGTCATTATGGTTATGATGATATGAGTGTGTGTTTGTGTTGTGTGTATACATATGTCTTTAACATACACATGCATATTCCAACTAATGCAAAAAATAGGCTACTTTATCATTTTCACACATTAACAGTTCATACTGATAAGTAATATTTCCATTGCACCTTCAAACTAGAGGTAGAATCATCACAAGGTATTAAGGGTGGAAAAAGGATGAGTTTCTCAAGAGTTAAGGATTTTCTCCAGCATCCTTTTGACTACAGTTACTTACTTTATTGTAGAGTTCTCTTTATTGAGTACTTTAACTTTACAGAAAATGCTAAAACCAAATGTTTATAACTTGGATAACTTAAAAAGACATTGAGATGATACTTTTTAAAAAGAATACTATATAAGAGTCCTTCTCATATATATATATAATCTGTATAATAGTTTGTTTTTCATAAATTTGCATCATTACATGTTGCATTTCATTAAAACAATCCCTGAATCCTTATGATGTCAACTTGTGTTTCATGGTCATGAACCAAAGCATCTCATCATGGTAGCAGTTGACTCACAGCGCCATTTTTTGGGTGCAATGGGTTGTAGCCTTGTACTGTCCCTCAAAAAGGGAACCCTTGGATGTTGCTGCATTCTCCCACCTCCTCCAGATGTTAGAAGACTGCATTTGCACAGGCTTATCAATTCCTAGGACTCATTTATCTGCCCTAAGCCAGGGCTCTGCTTCTAGAATTTTCTGTAAAAAGACATGCTGAGTGATGTGTCAGATTCCTACTGTCCAGAACCTTTATCCCTTTCATGGATTTGCACTGAAGTGAGTAGTGAAGCTAATAGAGATAGATGGAATTATCCATTTCCAGGGGACACTTGTGGGTGATTATACCCTAAATACAAAATAGTCCTGCTCAACACACTTTTTCCCCCCCAGAATCCTGATATGTTTTAAAATTCATACAGAACTAATTTCAGAGATGTGTAATAAAACTTACTTCCAATTCTCATGCAAGTGGGTCATATGGGGAAAAAAAACTACCTGGTGATGGTTGAGTGTCAGTTGGTCAAGTTGTACAGTATTCCTCCTGGGTTGGTTGGGTCAGTGTGACCAGGGAGCATTAGGTCCAGAGAGCAGCCGAGGCACCAACTCTGTGAGCTGCATCTGAGGGCCGCTCTTTGGCTGGCTCTGCAGCAGCTTTGTGCAAAGCTTTTGTGCCACTTAAGTTGACTCTTGAGCAGAGTGGTTTTAAGGGACTGTAGAAGTAAAGGAGGCCGTTTGGTGGAAGGTACAGCACTTCAGTTAGAAAGAAGAATAGGAGTTCCCCTTCTCCCCTCTGTGAAAATCCTTTTGTCAGTTAAAACCTTCTAAGAATACGTTTGCATTTGAACTAGGGTTCACAAAACACCTGTGAGTTATTAATATTGTAACTCATCTGAAAAACCTGACAGGTTTTCTTCTTGGATCATGTTCTTAGACTTCCAAGAGGCCTAACCTTGTATTATGAACCATCAAGAAAAATATGAAGAAACATATTTTCTGTAAAGTAAAAAAAAAAAAGAAGAAGAAGGAAGGAAGGAAGGAAGAAAAAGAGAAAAACATGAAGAAACAATAGCAAAATCCAGCTTGTTTGTGGCCAAACAGCCTGTGACTGAGAATTCCCCCATGGTACCTCGCCTGGATTGGGAGAGAGTCTCTCTGGTCTCAGAGCTCTGAGACCTCGACTCATTGTATCCCTCTCCACTCTGCTGATATGTGTGAGCAGAATCAGCAGCCAGCCTGAGACTTTTCTAGAGCCTCAGCTTCACCTATTAGAGACTCAGTTCGACCAAAGCTCCGGTGCCCTTGTTAAATTGCCCAGGGTTGTTCAGAAGGAGTGATTGCCACATGGTGGTCACAACTCCCTTAAGTCCATGATTCCAAACCCCATCCTGCCACCAGCATCAGGTGCTGTTCCAGCTGTGTATTCACAAGGACAAGGGACGTAGACCTGAGGAGGTTGGTCAGCTCAGCCTGTCAAAGCCTTTTTATAGAAGAATAGCCAGACTCTTTGATATGTTGCCCCGGGAAGCCTCTGAGACTTTGCTTCAGTGAATTTTATCTGAAGGCAATCTGACACTTGACCGGGAAGTTCTGTCCCATGCATACAGATTCTGTTGGTTTGTGTGTGGCGCATCAGATGCACCCAGAGCAGGGATGGTGGGGTCAGCGATGACTCTTGGGAGTTCTCCAAGCCCCCCCACCACACACATAATGGATGCATAATAGATGCTTTAGGGTCAGCTGCCCCCTGACCTGTGTCTCTGAGGTAAAAACCCAAAGACTTCGCAACTCCCCTCCTTTCGAGAGCCAGACTTTCTCAAAGGCCTTGCAAAGAATGTCCTCAAACTGCAGTCCTGCCTGAGGGAGAAGAGGGTGAGATCTCTCGGAGGAGCTGCTCATTTTCTCAAAATGGTCATTATTAAAATGTTTTCAAATGGTGTCTGTCAGTATTTGATCAAGTCCCTCAACAAAAATAACAGCCAACATGGGAATTTTCTGCTGTCCAGCAATCAATATCAGGCCTAAATTTTGATTAATTGGTGCCTGACAGCTTTAATCATGTAAATCAAATGTGCTTTAATTTTCCTTTCCATTTTATTTTCTTCCCAATTTTATCAATTTGAAGGAATTTCAGCAGTCCCTAATGTTTCCTTAGAGAGTCACAGAAATACAAGGTGAAGTTTGGAGGACAGAACAAATGACTGAGCTAGAGTGGCCTGCCAGCTGGTTTTTAGTGACTGCCCTGCTGTGTTCAGCCTTGTTCTGATATACGCTGAGGAGAGTCCTGAGTGGGGTGAGTCTCACAGCGATGGCTGCCTCTCAGTCCCAGGAAGCATGAGATCCTTCTCAGAGCTGGGCACCCTTGGTTCACACTTTATCTGGCTGTACCACCTGTGGCTGTAGATCTGCCACTGGCCTTGATGTGGCCTCTTGCCTTCCCTCCTAAGGCTCAATGCCCTTCCAGGATGTGGATTCTGGGATGTCGACCCAGCCTCCACTCTCCAGGCGTGGCCACCTTGACCTCTCATGTCCCTCAGTCTCCAAGGCTCTCTGTCCCACCTAACAAATCCCAACTTGATGCCTTTGGGTTTCTTAGTGATGGCTTCTCTGTTGGGATGTGGGACCAGATGCTAGGCCCCACCCCTGTGCCATCTCCCAAGTCTTCCTTCCATACTTGTGGATTCAGTGAATTCACTGTGGCAAAAGTGTTTCTGCTCAATAGAGCATGTTATTAAGAGCAGAAATTACAGCTAGCCGTAGCTAACAGACTTTCCCCCCATTCCAGTGGCTGAAGACTTCACTCATTTCAGTGACAACTTCACCATGTATCAAAAACTTACCAAAAAGTAAATGCTCATCTAATAAGTCTGTTGAAAAGATTACTAATTATTGTCTATGAGTCGATCTCCCCTCTAATGTGAGAATTAATACGTAATCATGGGGCCCATTTTCAAACGTAAGCTTTTTCTCCTCTTCTCTAATGAGTACTTAAGTTACTTTCTTTCTGATGAAAGCTCAAGGGTTCTGTATTCACACAGTGAAGGATGCAGACTTTTCTCCTATTCCCCCAGAAATGGACTATCACAACATTTAGCGTCTTCAGTGCTTGACTTATTTGCCATACTTATCCCAACAGCCACCTGCCAGCTCACACCTTCACCGAGACTCAGTCTCTGCCATTGCAGAGAAAGGTCCAGTTAGCATCTTATTCCTGTTTGATTGAAGGCTCAGTGGAATGGAGAGGGGAGGGATCAGTGAGCATGGCTGGGCATCTGGAGCTGGCGTGTGAGTTCCTGGAAGGTGCCTCATTCCCATTGCCTCTCACCCAGGCCATTCCGCAGTCCCCCCTTCTGACTCCCAGCTTCCAGCTGTTCCCTGCTTCTTTTTCCACCTGGCTCGTTCCACCTCAGGCCTTTAAGGTTGCTGCTATCATACCTTTTTAGATTACAAGCCCCATAAATATTCTCCTGGCTGGTTCTTTCTAGTCATTCTGTCCTCAGCTCAAGAACAACTTCCTCAGGAGGACTGTCCTGGCCAACCTCACACCATTGTTCTCCTCTCCTCCTGCTTTATTTTCTTTATAAGACCCACTGGTATCTCAAGTTACAAGGGGAACCCCCTCCCCCAAAAAAGGAATTATCTTTTGAAGGGCAGGCCCTTTGTAGTACAATTGGAATTTATTCCTACACATCAAATAGTCAACCAAAGTTTTTATCTAGAAGTTTTGAGAAGGTTGCATCACAATTTGTGGAAGAAATGTTCCCAGTTGTGGCAAACAAGTGACTGGTTCTTCCACCATGACAGTGACCCTGCCCACACCACACAGAGTGTTCAGCAGTTTTTGACCAAAAAATGGCATGACCTCCATGCCCCACCCTCTTTATTCACCCCATCTCCCCCTGAGTGACTTTTGTTGTTGTTGTTTATCTGGATTAAAAAAACCCTCAAAGGGAACTGTTTTGCCAATGTGGACCTCAAACTTAGGATGCACCCCTACTCATAGCATATTGGTGCATATGTGCTTTTATATTTTGTGTTTTTTGCTTTATGTTTTGAGCATTTCCCTGATTATCCCTATGTATAGTAGCTGAATCATTGCAAGCAGTTTAGTAGCTAACAGTGTCCTTACTTCACAGAGTGAGAAATTGAGGAAAGAAGGAAGCTGGGGGGCTTTCTTAGTCATGAGCTGACATCACTCTACTTTGTTTCTCTCCATCCAATGGGAGCTTCCAAGAAGGGACTGAGACAGACCCTGTAAAGCCACTTCCTTTGTCTGCTTCTCCTTTCCCACCTCAAAGCCCTTGTCATACACTATCCCTCACAACATGAAATTAGTGACTCTGTTGTCCAGCAGACACCTCAATATGACCTTCATGGTGTCCCTAAGGACCAGCTCAGATTTGTGTGGATCAAATTTGCATAATGTCTCCTCACATGGTTCCCCACTCTTATAATCCAAATTCTCCCATGCAACCAAATCACACAATGATTACCACCCCAGATACTTTCTCCTGTGAAGAAATGATTCCAGCATCCATGGTTGATATCTTCATGCCAATGTCTTGGAAGTCTGTTCTCTCAGGCTTGTCTTTCTGAGCACTTGGTTGGAGTCCTCCTGGGGGAAATGATATGTCCTGATCCTGTATTTCACCAGAACTGTCTCTGTACCAGCTGCTAGTTTATTCTTATATCCACTAGAAGTCTACAATCATAATTTTTTAGCAATTAAAACTATTTTTTTCTCACTTACTTTGGATGCGGCTATTGTAGTTAGTTAGTTGGATCAGGCCTAAAGGATTTCCCAAACCAGGT
The DNA here is from genome assembly GCA_027257055.1 of Cephalopachus bancanus. Classification (NCBI taxonomy): domain Eukaryota; kingdom Metazoa; phylum Chordata; class Mammalia; order Primates; family Tarsiidae; genus Cephalopachus; species Cephalopachus bancanus. The sequence goes on along the minus strand of JAPVLO010000021.1, from coordinate 8,572,562 downwards.
ATATTATATTCAACATTTTAAACTTACTGGGTTTAATGGCCAGAAACTGTTGTAATTATGAACAGTTTCTAAGCAATAAGGGCATTTTTACTGCCCTGTGGAGAGCTGAGAGAATTGGTTGGCCTAAAATGAAGAAGGAGGTAGCTACAGATAATTTTCTTCTAGAAAATAATCATGTCTTATGGGGTGAAAAAAAATGTAAACCCTCAGCATGTCAAATCTCTGGCCTCTGGATTTAGCAGGTGCCCTCAGGTACAGAGAGGAGTTTGGGCAAGAGAGGAGAAGGGAGGTGTCAGGCAAGGTTGAGAAGCACACAGACCCACGGCAGAGAAAAGAAAGGTCAAGAGAAAGAAGAAAAGCTTTCAACACAGGTGTGTTCTCACTAAAGTCTGCTCTCCCATGCCCTTTGATAATTCAGATGCTGGCTCACCAGCATCCTGCATTGCACGCTGTCTCCAAATCCAGAAATATCCATGGAGAGGGCAGTGCTATTCACTTTGTCCCTGGCTCGTAGATTCTGACTTACACACTGCAGGCCACAGACTCCTTTGGTGAAGACTAGAAACTCCTGTTTCTGTCTATGAGAGACAATCTGTGGTCCCTGCTCTGACTGGAAATGATGAGAATCGACAGCAACAACGGTAAGGGGCAGGGGCTGCCATGCAGTGTACAAGAGGTGGTTTGCAAATAGTACAACATGGGGGAACTGTTATACACTATCGCCAAGCACACAGGCAGTAGGACTGGAAGTGAAACACTGCTCAGCCAGTCAGTTATTATTTTTACTCAGCCAATCCATCAACAACTATACAGTTTACTTAGAGGCAGATGTCAGGATGGTGTGGTCTCTTGGGAAGAGTTGGAGAGACTGGGTCAAATCTCAATGCCATTGCTTACTGGCCAAGGGACCTTGGGCAAGTCACATGAGCTATCCTGGCCTCCATTTCCACATCTGTAAAATGAGCATACAATACTTGTTTTTCAAGGTTGTCAAAAAGAAGATAATATATTTGAAAGCACTTAACTCTATATTTCTGAATATAGTGCTCAGAAATGTTAGTTTCCTTTCTTAACCCAAATTTGAAGTTCTTTTTACTCCAAGGCTTTTTGACTCATTTAGTCCTATAGATAAAGGTGAATCCCTGCAGTTTCTACCTGAGACCTGAGTTTTGGTGGCTTTGCCCCACACATCTGCTGATGCCTTGTACAGACTCCCTCTGCCCACCCAATGTGTCTGGAGTACTAAACTTGGAGACTCATGGGTGCCCTTGAACAAGAGGTGGCCCACCATTTTCTTCCCCTTCTGTCCTAGCCTCCTTCAACTTGAGGAATCACTGTATTCCAGATACCACCCTTTCCTGAGGCTTCAATACAGCTTGAGATCTCCCAGTGCATTAAAACAAGATAAACCGTGCTTCAGGCAGAGCATAGAAGAATGCCTTGCATAGTGGTCCTCTTGGACACAGATGGGGCTGCTTATGCCCTGATGCCATTCAAGGTGTTTAGTGCAGAATCCCTGTCTCCTTTCAGAGAACCTGCATTCATGGGGGTCTGGGCCAAATATAGGTGAGCAAGGCTTTGTGACAGGGCCCACCTCAACTGTAAGACCCTGCTTCTTCCCTTAAGCTACAGCCAGTACCCCCTTGCCCTTGGTGATCAGCAGATCACCAAAGAATCCTTAGGGACACCTCTAGGTCTCTTTCAGATCATTCCCTGCTTCCTAACCCTGGTCAGAAGGGGCCTTGTCTGCTTTTGCTGAGGAACATAAAGTTTCTAAATGGACTCCAGGGAAGGCACAGATGCCGTGAGGTAGCCAGAGGCTATGCATGAAAATTACTCCATTCACTCTCAGATGCACGCAGCATCTCATGGAAGACGTGATGAGCATATGGGCCTGGATACAGGGCAGCATGTGTTAATATAGACTTGCCTTAATCTGAATATGAAAGGTGAGACCCTGGCAGCGGCTGGAGAAGTTTCGGGAAAGACCCAGAATGCACACTGCAACACCAGGGGGCAGAGGAGGGCCTGCCAGATTGCATCACGCCAACTAGAGTTTCTCCAGATCCTGGTGTCAGGGGGCATGGGGTAGCGTGTCTCAATATGTAATTGGGAGAAATAACTTTGAAGTAACATGAAAACTCCAGCTGAGGAGAAGACAACGTATATGTTAAGAGAACAAAATAAAGGGGCTGGATGGAAAGGTTTATTTTTGAAATTTAAACTCTCTGAAGTAAAGTTGTCATAGTTACCTGCTTGTTTTTACTTGTATTTATGAGATCTGAAGGCCACAGAATTAAAATAATCCTCCCCTGTGTGAAGTGTGCGTTGTAATAACAAGCGCCAAGGAGCACCTGGGCTGTGCTCACTATGTCGGCTTCATCTCCTGATATTTTTTCTAGTCTGTCAGTGTTGCCTGGGCCTGTTGAGAGGAACTCATGATTAGAAAGCTAAAGTTAACTTGGCTTCCTTTTGCCACACACATTCAGGATCACTAAAGTTGTAGACATATATTATTGCACACTCATAAACAAAGTACCGCAGACTGCCCCTGCCTGACTCGATTACAGCCATGTCTCTCTCCACACCAGAAAACATTTATAAATACAGAAGCCCGCACTAGAGCATTTTACAAGCTTCATGAGGATGATGTTGTGAGTCATATTTATGAGCATAAATTCATGATGTGCCATGGTGATAGAAAATAGAAACACATTCTGGGTTGCATGTGTTTCAAAACCTTAGATAAGGGGTACAAGCACCAGGCTTGGATTTGTCCCTCAGTGGCCACCTTACCCTGGGAGAACCATTGTTTCCTCTACTCTCACAGCCTCACCAGCAGACTGAAGATGCCAGCCTGTTTCTGAGTTCTGCTGTTATCAGGGGGCATAAGATGGCTGCTTGCTAATTTGCATTTGAGGAAGCTGAAATCCAGAAAAGAGCCACTCCAAACTCTGCATTGCAGAGTGTTGGTATAAAGCCACTACCTTACAATTTGTGAGCCTCGTAGGGAATATTCCAGGGATGAATCTGTGGGATCCTAGCATCTCCTTTCTGTGTTGGGTTATACCAAGCAATGTATGAATGCTAGATTGACACATTGCCATGTTAAAGTGACCATAACAGGAGGTTACATCATATTTACCCAAAGTATGTTATCCGATATATATATCCTCGACAGATGTAGAGGACTTATCTTTCCAAGTTGATTTTAATTCTAAGCTCAAATTCCCAACTCTTTTTTGGTTTTTCCATTAGGACCCCATGTTTTGAACAATGCCTGTCTGTTAGGCATACTTTATGTATTTAGTAAAATTCATGTTTCCTTTTGATTGATTTTAGCCATACAGCTACCAGGCAGATGTCCTAGCAGCATGAGATAATAGCTAGCACACCAGACTCAGCTGATATATTTTCATCATAAAGCAGAGAAATGTGAGGCAGGCATGAGTTTGTTTGAGGAAATGGATGCCTGCCACTTGATATTTTGAAATATTGAAATCTACCCATTGACTCAGAGGTCCAGGAATCTCTGCTATAGTACATTATTGCTAGTCTTGGCTTATGGGGATTAACTGACTGCTAGTAATGAAAATAGTAACTGCACTGTGTACTGTGAAGGTACTGTGTTTACACTCACCAGTCTACTCTTCTCTTGTTTTCTTAAAGAGTCACTGCGGTGCTCTGTCTTGACTTCTATAATCACAGCCAGGGGAAGTTCTCCAATAGTTGCTTAGCCATGAATTCAGCATCACAGTGGACAAGGGTCACTTTTACCCCTACCTCCTTCAGAATGATGAGGAGATTTCTCTGTGGGTCTCAGTTTGCACAGAACATTCTTTGCTTAGATAGATCAAAAGAGAAGCATGTGGGATGACTTTTGAAAGACACACAATTTGTTTTTTGAGAAAGTTTAAGTACTGAGAAAATAGAAGGTTAAAGACCACATTATCTGGTAGATACCATGGGATCTAACATTTCTAAAAGAAGGCTGATTCCCATCTTAATTTATAACCTCTAGTAGCCTGAGAAGAGACCAAACTCCAGGAGGAAAGGGCAGTTCGTTCCTAAGGATCATTCATTTCAAAGCTACTTGAAATCCTTAAATTGCAAGCTTGACTATAGAAAATGGTTTGGTGTCACGGGACAAAATTATTTTGCAAGGCAAGTTAAAACTCTCATCTTTTCAAAAACTATTCAGACTTGTTTTTACCCATATCTCATTCTAAAAATCATATCAGTCTATACAGGTCTATTGTATTCTAAATGATGCAGGCATGACTTCCTTGTTGTTTCTTCATTTCCCTGTTGAAGAACATGTTGGTTGCTTCTACTTGTTAGCAATTATGAATAAAGCAGCGATAGACTTTGTATATAGGTTTCTGTCTGGCTATAAGTGTTCAGATCACTTGGGTAAATACCCAAGAGGGCAATTGCTAGACCATATAAGACTATATGTTTGATTTTTTATAAGGAATTGCCAAACTGTCTTCCAAAGTGCTGTACCATTTTGCAGTCCCACCAGCAATAAATGAGAGTTTTGTTATTCTGCTTCTCCATCAACACTTATTATTGTCAGTTTTAGGAATTTTACCCATTCAAATTGGTGTGTAGTGGTATTGCATTACAGTTTTAATATGAATTTCCCTAATGATAAATGATGTTGAGCATCTTTTCTTACTTGTCACCCATATATCTTTGATGAAATGTCTATTCAGATTGTCTGCCCGTTTTTTTTTAAAATGAGGTTACTTGTTCTCTTATTGTTAAATTTTTATGTTCTGGATATTAAGTCCTTTATAAGATATATGAGTTGCTAAATTTTTCTCCCAGTCTGTGGCTTTTCAATCTCTTATCAGCTTTCAATAAGATAAAATCCAATTTGTCATTTAAAAAAAAATTTCAATGATTGTATTTTTAGTTAAAATTTCATTAACAAACCATAGGTCACATGGAGTTTCTCCTGTATTTTCTTCTAGAAGTTTTATAGTTTTGTGTTTTACATTTGGATCCATAATCCATTTTAAATTATGTTTTAGGTAAGGTGTGAGATATATATGTCAAGATTCATGCTTTTGCAATGGGCATTCATTTATTCTAGCATCATTTTTTCAAAATACTATCCTTCTCTCATTAAATTACATTTGCACCTTTATCAGCATTTTGACACTGTCTGTGTAGTTCTATTTCGGGGCTCTCTATCCCATTGATCTCTGTGTCTATCCTCTGCCGATACCAGTTACTGTAGCTGTACACGACATCTTAAAATTGTGATTCCTCAAACTATTCTGCTGTTTCAAAATTGGTTTTAGCGATTTTAGTTCCTTTGCCTTTTCACTTTAGAATTAGTTATTCTTTTTTTTTTTTGAGTTGGAGTCTCACTCTGTCGCCCAGACTGGAGTGCAGTGGCCGCTCCCAGCCACCGCAGCCTCGACCTGCTGGGCTCCGGCGATCCTTCCGCCTCAGCCTTCCAAGTAGCTGGAACTACAGGCGCGCGCTACCACGCCCGGCTAATTTTTGATTTATTGTAGAGATGAGGTCTCGCCAAGTTGCCTAAGCGGGTCCTGAACCCGCGGGCTCAGGCAATCCACTCACCTCAGCCTCCCAAAGCGCTGGGATTACAGGCTGAGCCACTGAGCCCAGCGAATTAGTTATTCTGTACTTGATCCGAGCCAAAAGACCAAGAAGCAATGGAATCAGTTATTCTATATTACAAAGATTCCTGCTGGGATTTTTTGCATGTGAGTCGGAGTCTCACTGTGTTGCCCAAACTGGAGTACAGGAGCATGACTACAATGATCACGGCTCACAGCAGCCTTGACCTCCTGGGCTCAGGCAATCCTCCTGTCTCAACCTCCCAAGTTGCTAGGACTACAGGCACGTGCCACCACACTCAGCTAATTTTTTAAATTTTTGTAGAGACGAGGTTTCACAATGCTGCCCAGGCTGGTCTCAAACTCCTGGGCTCAAGCAATCCTCCTGTCTTGGCCTCCCAAAGTGCTGAGATTACAGGTGTGAGCCACCATACCTGACCCCTGCTGAGATTTTGATAGGAATTTCACTAGACTTATATTTTTGGGAGAATTTCATCTTTATTATATTGAGCCTTCCAATTGTTGAACATATATATATACATTTATTTATTTCCTTTCGTCAGCATTTTATAGGTTTTAATTATACAAATCCTTACATATTTTGTTAGATTTATGCCTTTGAAATTTGCCAAATCTTATCTTTTGACCAACCCAGCATTTGGTATACTTTGGAAATTTTCCATGTGCACTTGAAAAGAATATATATTCAGCAGTTTTTGCATGATTTTTTTTCTATATATCAGTTAAGTGAAGTCTGTTTGTCTGTTGTGTAGAACTTCTATGACCCTTCTCATTTTTGTATGCATGTTACTGGAAGAGATTGAAAAGTATCCCACCATGATTGTGAATCTGTCTAATTCTTATTTTGGTTCTGCCATTTTTGTTTTTTTAATGTATTTTAAGGCTTTGATTAGGGGCATGCAAATTTAGAATTGGTATATTTTCCTGGTCAATTGATCTTTTTATACATATGAAATGCTCCTCTTTATTTATTTATTTATTTTTGAGTTGGAGTCTCACTCTGTCACCCAGACTGGAGTTCAATGGCTGCTCCCGGCCACTGCAGCCTTGACCTGCTGGGCCAGCAGTCCACTTCAGTCTTCCAAGTAGCCAGATCTATAGGCGCACGCTACCACACCTGGCTAGTTTTTGATTAATTGCAGAGATGAGGTCTCGCCAAGTTGCCCGGGCGGTCCACGAACCTGGAGTCTCAGGCAGTTCACTCTCCTCGGCCTCCCAAAGTGCTGGGATTATAGGCTGAGCCACCGAGCCTGACCCCAAATTTCTTTTGTTACTATTTGTGTGACATATCTTTTTCCTTTTTTTTTGAGTCAGAGTCTCACTCTGTCGCCCAGGCTGGAGTACAGTGGCACACTCACAGCCACCACAGCCTTGACCTTCTGAGCTCAAGTGATCTTTCTGTCTCAGCCTTTCAAGTAGCTGGAACCACAGGCACGCACCACCAAGCTCAGCTATTGTTTTTTTTTTTAATTGTAGAGACGAGGTCTTGCCAAGTTGCCCAGGCTGGTCTCGAACCCCTGGGCTCAGGCCATCCTCTCACCTCCGCCTTCCAAAGTGCTGGGATTACAGGCATGAACCACCATGCCCAGCCCCTTCTTTAACCTTCAACTGTTCTGTACCCTTATATTTAAAGTATGTTTCTCACAAGCAGTTGTATTGTATTTTAGTTTATATTCAGTTTGAGATCTTAATCTTTTACTTACAGTATTTGGTAAATTTACATTTAATGTATGTATTAATCTTGTGGGACTTACATTTATCACCGTAATTTACCACAGTACTCTTGATTTTTATTCTTAGTTATTTCTTTCCCTTTTTGGATTTGGGTTCATTTTTTCTTTTTCTTTTTTTCTAGTTTCTTGATGTGGAAGCTGAAATTATTGATTTGGTATACTTCTTGTTTTCTAAAATAAATATTTTAGCACTATAAATTTTCCTCTAAACATTGCTTTAGCTGTATCTCAGGTTTTGATATGTTGTATCAAAGTCATTTTTATTTAGTTAAGAATATTTTCTAATTTTCCTTGGGATGACCTTTTTGACCCTTGGATTGCTAAGGAGTGTTTTATTCAATTCCAAGTCATTGGAATTATTTTGATTATCTTTGTTATTAATTTCTAGTTTAATTCCATTGGGTTCAGATAATATATCTTATATGGTTTCACATGCTACCACACGCAGCTAATTTTTTAATTTTTTGTAGAGACAAGGTTTCGCTATGCTACCCAGGCTGGTCCCAGACTCCTGGGCTCAAGCAATCCTCCTGTCTTGACCTACCAAAGTGCTGGGATTACAGGTGTGAGCCACCATGTATGGCCCCTGCTGGGATTTTTATAGGAATATCACTAGACTTATATTTTGGGAGAATTCTATCTTTATTATATTGAGCCTTCCAGTTGTTGAACATAAATATGCATTTATTTCCTTTCATCAGCATTTTATAGTTTTTAATTAGACCTCATCTCTACAATTAAAAAAAAAATAGCTGGGCTTGGTGGTGCATGCCTGTGTTTACAACTGCTTGAAAGGTTGAGGTGGAAAGATCACCTGAGCCCAGTAGGTCGAGGCTGTGGTGGCCATGAATGTATACAACACATGCTTAGAAAAAAATGTGTATACTGTTGTTGATGGGTTCAGTGCCCTTCTCATTCTATTTCTACTATGAAAGGAGTTTTAAATTCTCCAACTACAATTGTAGATTTTTTCTGTTTTTCCTTTCATTTGTATCAGTTTTTGCTTTGTATATGCGTAACTTCTGTTGTTAGATGCATACACACTTATTATGTCTTCTTGGTTATAAAACCCTTTAATCGAAATATGTCCCTATTTATCTGTGGTAATATTCTTTGCTCTGAATTCTCCTTTGCCTGATCTTAACATGGCCACTCTAGCTTTCTTTTGATTTATGTTTGCATGGTATATATTTTCTCATCGTTTTACTTTTAGCCAACCTAGCTCATCACATTTAAGATTCTTATAGTTTGATCATTAAAAATCATCCAGAAAATCTATTATTTGCTGCATTTAGATTATTTACAGTTAATGTAATTCTTGATATTAGAATTTATTTGATGTCTATCTCCAGTGTTTTCATTGCCTCGCCTTTCCTTTTCTTACTTTCTTTTAAGCTACTTGAATATTTTTAGTATTAAATGTTAATTTATCTATTGTGTTTTTGCTATATCTCTTTTGTATAATTTTTGTTTAGTGGTTGCTGTTGGGATTACAAAGTACTTAACTTTTCCCAGCCTACTTTTGACCAATATTTTACTACTTCAGTTGGAATACAGAAACCTTAACCACCATATAGGGTTCTTCCCCCACCCCCATTATGCTCATTTGTCTTATATATCACATCTACATACATTGAAAGTTCCATAAGAGAATACTGTTTTTTGCTTTTGTACCATTAAACATCCTTTAAAGAAAGAGAGTATTATGTTATATTTACCATTTCTGTTGTTCTTCCTTCATTCCTGGTGTTCCAAGTTTCCTTCTGGTATTATTTCCTTTCTCTCTGAAGAACTTCCTTTAAGTAATTATTTTATAGCATCTAAATTATTTTAGAGCATCTCTGCTTCTATTTGTTTTTCTTCATCAGAGGGTGTCTTTATTTCACCTTCATTCCTTAATAATATTTTCATATCATGATATCATTCCTGAATGATGTTTGCTAGATCCAGGATTCTAGTTTGGTAGTTCATTTCTTTTAGTACCTTAAAAATGTCATGTCACTGTCTTCTGGCCTCAGTAATTTCTGATGAGAAATTCATGGTAATTCAAATTATTGTTACTCTAGAGGTAATACATCATTTTTTTCCCTGCCTGCTTAAGATTCTTTCTTTGTCTTCAGTAAGTTTAATTATGATGTGTTTGAATGTGGGTTTCTTTAGGTTAATTTTGTTTGGGATTTACGCTGCTTCTTGACTCTGTAGGTTTATTTCTTTCATCACACTTTGGAATCGTTTTAGTTATTATTTCTTCAAGTACCTTTTCATCCATTTATTCCCTGTCTTCTCATTCTGGAACTCCAGTGACACAGACTTTTTGTCATTAACCCATGGTCCCTGAGGTGCCATTCATTTGTGTTTTCAATCTTTTTTCTCTCTACTGCTAAGAATTAGTAATTTATATTGATCTATCTTCAAGGTCACTGACTCTCTCCTCTTATAATCACCATTCTGCTACTGAGTCCATTCAATGAGGTTTTAAAAAATTTTGGTTATTATATTTTTAGTTCTAAAATTCCCATTTGGCTTTTCTTTATATCTTCTTTTTTTTAACTAATACATTCTATTTTATTGCTTGTTTCAAGAATGTTAATAAAATGCTTATTTTTAGCATTTTATAACACCACTTTAAAGTCTGTATCAGATAATTCCAATATCTGTCATTTTATTTATCCTGTTGATTGTTTTTTTTTTTTTTCATGAGTTGAGATTCTTATGGTTGTTTTTATGCTAAATAATTATGAATTTTATCCTGGTCATTTTAAATATTACATTGAGATCCTGTCTTGTTAAAACCCTACAGAGAATACTGATATTTTTATTTTAGCAAGTAGGTGATAAATATATCATCAGTTATTGTGCTGATTAGGTTCAGGTTGCAGGTTGGAACTCTAATTTCAGTGTCAAATCAGTATCAAAGGTTTTGCTTCTGTGTGGCTCTGTTTGTTATGTCCTCCCTCAAGGGTCAATCTGGGATGTGGGTAGAGAGTTATCTATTAGCTCAGGTCTTGAAGTCTGGTATGCTATTAGAATCAGTCCCATGCATTCACAGATTGGAGATGAGCCCCGAAGTTCAAAAACAGTTTTATGGGGTTGCTTTCCTGAGCTCTTCCTGGGCTCCTTATCTCCCAATACTTTCTGGTTGCATGGGTTCCCTATATTCTGTCTACTTCTACCACTGTGCCATATCCAGGCCAAACACTAGGAGAATAGAGAAACAGAAAAGAGTTTTGGCTGCAGGCTCCTGTTGCTGGCTTCTGTTGCTGTGGCTACTGCTGCCACCACAGAATGGCCTAGGGCACAAGAGGATGGAGGAAAAGAAGAAAAAAAAACCTGGGGATTTCATCTTCTCTCTACAGCCTTTGGGATTTCCCTTTCCACTCCTTGAGCTGCACTTCTTTGGGAGTTCTCTGCCCCACAGCATTCACTTCTGGGGTTTGGGTTTGTTGCATTCAGGCTGGGAAAGAAGTGGTAAACTCACCATCGGTTTAGTGGTGCTTTAAATTCAGTGTTCTCCCCCAATCTGCCTGTTGCTACTTACTTTTCAGTGTTCTCAAATGGCTGTGCTGTGCATTTTGTTCAGGTTTGATAGCTGCATCCAGAAGAAAGAAGAGGAAGGGTGGCAGGTGTTATGTCTTACCCAGAACTAGAACCTCTTAGTGATGTAATATTAAAATTTGATTTTCTAATTAACTCATCTACAGAGCAGTTGATGTTATTAGTAAGAGTTTGGTTAAGTGGCCAAATCGCCTAGTTTTCAGTCAATTCTTTTGGCTTTGTTTATGCCTACATTTATGTCAGCTGTACATTAAATTATTTTGGTCTCTTCCTTTGATAGCATAACTCTTGCGTATTTTTCTATTTGTGGGTGAATGCAGTCTTGTCATTTGTTTGCAACTTGTGGGTGACTTCCTTGGAACGTGACTGCTGCACACAGTCCCATGGCAGGGCTGGTCAGAGACAGTGAGCCTGGATTTAGTCAGCGAGCTGTCTGAGGCAGTTCTGAGAAAAATCAGGTGGGCATCTTCACTTTGAAGACTCCTGATGTGGAGTACACCTGCAGTATAAGTTTGTCCATACCTCAGATATAACTGAACCACAGCTGACATTTTTAGTAGTCTTTTGAACTCATCAAGTTGGGTATCATTCCAGAACAAATTTACATGCAGCTCTTTCAAGATGTAAATCTTTGCAGAAATCACACCTGATGCCGTGGAACTGGCAGCTGTTGTCTGGCACACTCAGGAAGTGGAAGGATCTCAGTGGAAGTGCAAATTCATTTACATGTAATTCAGAGTTCACATTAAGGTTTAGGTACCCCCGTGACCTACCTATCGTCATGAGTAGATTGGTTAAGAAATACTCAGCCTCTTCTTGAGAACGAGGGAGATGATAATCCAGCCTTGTCGCTGTGATCAAAGTCAGCTGAAGCCAGCCCAGTTCCAGCTTCATGGTAGGGAGAGACTCAGGCTCTATGTGAACTCCTGGAATAACCGCTTAATTTCAGTGAACCTCTGTTACCTCGTACATAAAACATGCTTCAGACTTACCTTGCCAGGTAGGCTGTTGAGAAGAGTAAATGAGAAAACGCATCGGAAGCAGCAGAGCCTTCTGAAATGTAAAGTGTCATACAAGCGTTTATTACGAAAATTTTAAACGAACAAAGATAACAACAGGATGTGAATGGTGAATTAAGAGGAGGAAGTCTAATTGAATCAAAAGTTCATTCTCTGCCTCCCAGGAAATGGACTTGTTTTTTGGAGGGGTTGAATTATGAGGGCTCTGGGTCTGCCAGAGTTGAGTAAATCCTCATCCGAGCCCTTTCAGCCCTGAGAGTTTAGATTCCAAAAATAGGTCGCTGAGCGGGGGATGTACAAGTGTTTTTCTCCCAGGACTGTGGTGATGATAGCACGGGCACACTCCCTGGGGCTTGGTTATTAGTGCTTCTTCTCCCAGGCTCCCCATATCCCTAGACAACCAGAATCATGATCCTTCTGTCCATGTGAAAGAGACTGTGTTGGGCTCAGAGCTCCACGGACAGATATGTCATTGCTAGCTGGGCCTGCTGGGTCCTAGTGCTGGCGGTGGAGTTTTGCGTTAACTGGAAAGTTCGGGCTTCCAGACACAAACCCTCCTGAGGGGTCTGCAGGAGGCACCCCACCCTGAGTTGGCCATCTCCTGTCCCAGCGGACTCCTTCATACCCACATGCAAGGGTACCAGTGTCCTGCCTCTCTCCCATGATTAGCAGTGCTCTGGAGGGGTGGGATACAGGCTTGGGCAAGGGCCCAGTGCCTCCAGGAGTCACAGCACCATACGGGCTTGTCTGCATCCAACATGCCATGAGTTGGGGCAGGTCAGCTGACACTTTCTTCTCCCTCCTACCCTTGCAGATCACCTCCAATGAGAACCACTTGGAGAGCCTCCAGAGTGCGGGCAGCCTCCTGCGGGCTCTGGAGCAGCTGGCCCCACCTAGTGGGTAAGTGGGACCCAGGAGGGTGGTAGGCAAACACTTTCAACCATTCCTGTCTCTACTCCTCTCCCCTCACCTTTCTCCACAACTCAGGGACCACCACCTTCCATCCTGCCACCGGTCACTGAGATCCTTCCAGTGTGGGAAGGAACATTCTGACCCCCTCACTAGGTGGGGAGCAGGAAACATCTCAGGCAGAGAAGGTCTCATCCCAGGTGGGGAAAACAGCATTCGCACCTTGAGGCGTCGAGGAGGTTATTTGGGAGATAACCAGGTGGGAGATGCAACGAACCTCCTAAAAAAGGCAGCCCTGCCTGTGCACACACGCCCCTATCAGCAGCCTAGCCAGAGGTACCCATATCACCACCATGTGGGGGACCCGCAGGCCAAGGAAGGGCTAGGGTAGAGCTGACAGCTGGGCCGGCTCTGTAGCACCAGGCTGTCTTTCTGAGCCAGATCTTCAGAGGGAGAACTTGGCCCACACAGAACAGAGCATTTGACACCCAGAAGATGACCGCGTGGGGCTAAGTCAGCCTCCCAGTCCTTGGCTGCACAAGGTCACTCTACAGGGTGCCTGACCTTCACTCGACCTGTGTCTAGAACATCCTAGAAGTGAGGTCCACTGACTGGGCATCGACTGTCAACCAGGAGCATGTTACATGCTGTGAAAGCCGGAACTGGTGTCTCAGCCAGCCCCACAGTGATGCTGGTGCTTGGTGGAGTGAGAGGTGAGCCACAGGAGAGCTCATCCCGGGTAACATGCACCCCTCCCTCACTGAACCTGGGAGGTGGGGGTGGGGTGGGCTTACACTTTTGTACACTCATTCAAAATGTTAGTGCCAAGTGACCAAAGGAAAATTTTATGAGATTAAGAGAAAGTTGCCCCCCCGGGTATACATCCTTCAGTCAGCTGGTGCCGTGTAACCAGGCTCACTGCATGTGACAGTACCAGAGCCTGGCCATGGTGGGGACTCAGTAAATGCAGTTACAACTCCCACTGGCCATTGTCCCCAGAGCTGAGGGAGGTTGCCAGAAGTTATGATGACTGCAGTCTACTAGGCTCATTCTGGGGAGAAGGACCCCCCTCCTGCGGGGTACCTGACCTTTACTGGACCTGGAATAGTGTCTGGCATTTCCTGGAAGTTTCTGTTGTTTTTGGAACTACAGGGTTCTATGAAACCTGCTTTCTGGTGTGGTTTGGATTTGGTATCAGTTTGAAGAAAGTCCGTGGCTGAGGCATTGCTAGGTGAGTCTGCAGAGAAGGCTCAGTTCCAACCAGCCATTTGCATTTATCCTGGATTGGGTTGGGGAGGAGACATTAGCTCCTAACCTACCCTGCCCCTTTTCTCTTTAGCATAAGCCAATGAAGTAGGTTCTTATTCATGGTTTTCTGTGAGGTGAGGGGCAGGAGGCCGACTTTGATGCGAGAGGCCCCCATGGTAAAGGGCGCGGACAGTGACTCCCTGGGCTGGCCTAAGGCCTTCTGTCAGACTGGGTGTGAGGCCTTGTGCAAACACCATGCCAAAGTCACCCTAAGCAGCTGTGTACCAAGGAGACACAGGGAGCGCCATGGAGGAACGGCGTGTGGCAGCTCCAGAGAGCCCCTCTGTGTAGGCGGGGGGCCTCCGTGGAACGCCTCACCCAGCAGGGACCTCCAACTGCCTTTTGACCAAAACTTACCCACCCTAGACTCAAATATTGACCAAATGTGTCAAAACCAGGCTCAGTGCTCCATGAGATTGGTGGCCTCTCCTGCTCCCATGCTCCACATGCCAGTGTCTACAATGTCTGCAACAGGGCAGATCTTGGGTTGGGCGGGGAGGTTGCTTCTGTGAGGGCTTTGTTCAGAGGCCGGACCAGAAAGGGTTTCTTGTCAGCCAAGAATGAGTGGGTGGCATGTTCTGTTCTGATGCCGCCTCATCGGATGTTGGCCTGCTGTCCTTGCCAGCCCCTCTGAGGCTGCTCTGGCAGGCGGGGTGGGCAGCGTGGCCCCACCAGTTCAGCCTGGACTCAGCCAGAAGCAGGCCGAGTTCAAACGCATTCCCGCCAACCCGCAGGGCCTTTGATGCGCAGAGCAAGAATGTGTGGCACCATCTCCTGGACACAGCCCTGTCCCACCGCCACCCATGTCTTTTATTCAGACCCCCCCCACCCGTTTATTTGGTAGCAGCTCTATTTCAGTGCAGTCAGGAGTGTGCCATGAGCTAATTTTACACTTCAAGGGTCACTGCTGTGCTAGTGTCCCTCTTTTCTTTGCTAACAGTTGTTAAGGCACGGGTTTAAATGTGTCTCAAGCAATTTGCTCCAGTAACAAAGTTTCCATTTTAAGCTCTTAATTGTACATCCACACCTAGGAGAGCAGGAAAGCCAAAGCTCCTGGCTGATTGTTCTGGGCGTGGCGTGATGGGGCAGGAGGGTCATTGTGTGGCACAGCTCCAGCAGGAGCTGGGCAGGCCCCCGGGGCCGGGCCGGGGTGGAGTAGCTGCTGTCGGTTGTGACTTGCCCTTCCAGTGCAGCAGCCACGCTCCTGCAGAGGTGGCTCAGGCGGTGAGTGGCAGCTGGGGCCCGGGGCACAGGCCTGGCTCAAGGGTGCCTGCATGGCTAGCTCTGAGCCTTGCCAGGACTGTGGGCCGAGGGGTTCTCATCTCACAGCACTGGAGCCGGGTTTCTGCCTCTGCTTCCCAAGAGAATGGTGCTCATGGGCAGCTCTAGGCAGCAGCTGGCCCATCAGACACTGGGGTGCGAAAGAGACTAGCCCCTTTGAAAGAGGGGCCATTTTACCCTGGAGATGCCTGTTCAATGTACCCACTTTGGTTTTTCTCACAGTTCATCTGCAGACACTGTGGTGGCTTCCTTAGCCCTGGAAATCCTCCAAGCTGTTGGACACTAGGCAAGGGACACTTGGCGCAAACCCACTCGGTGGAACCAACTGTCTGCTTCCAAACACATTTGCCACGTCACCACCCACAGCTGTATTTGGACCAATAAAGTCTGCTGAACTCAGAACCTGCCGGCTGAAGTGCTCTCACTAACTCTGGGGCCTGGAAAACCCACTCAGAATGGACTTCTCAGTTCCTGTGGGATGCAACTGGGAGCCCAGGTTTGCTAGCTGCTCTCAGAAACGTTCTTTCCCTCTCTGTGTGAGCCAGATAGGCCTCCTCTAAAGGGAGCCCTGCCTGTGCTAATGAAGAAGTGGATTAGAGGCAGTTCTCAGCCTGCCTGCTTCTGTGAGCATCTCCCTCCTCTCCTGGGTAAGAGCAGAGGCAGGACCAGGCAGGAATGCTCTCCCGGCCGCAATTCCAGAGCAAGCCTGCGGAAGCCAGCCCGAGCCTCGTCTTCCTCCCACTTTTACCTGCCTGACCTTTTTTTCATTTCAGAATCCTGGAGCGGAGTGAGTATAAGACTCACTAACCCGCTCAGGTAGTTAAAAGTTTGCCTAAAGGAATGCCGACGCCTGAGTAACACTGGCTTCCTTGAAGGTTTGCCAATCTAGATGGGATGATGGCATCTGGATAGAATCATTCCCCCAGCTTCGACCACCTAATACCTTATTGCCAAAACCTTTCCAGCTTCTGCCTCACGCACCCTCACACATATGCCTCAGAATCTTCTATGAAAGAGTCAAGGTCATGACTGTATTTGGTGGACACTGCAGTGTGCTGGAACTGCTGTACTGGGGAAGGCTTTCTCTTAAATCTGGACTGGAAGATAGGGGTGGGTCCTGGGCAACGCCAACCAAATGAGTAAACCGAGTTCAACCCAGGCCTCTCTGGGACCTCATTTCCCCCCTCTGCAAAGTGAAAGGACTCAACTAGATCAGTGGCTGCTCGCCTTCTCCCAGCTCCATTTCTACCTGCTGGTGGAATGGGTGGGACAGGCAGAAGTGGAAGCCACACAGGTCCACAGTTGGCCACATCTGCTGCATCACAGGAAGCTGGTCATGTCACCACCAGCCTCCCTTTGACACAGTGACCTGGGTAGCTTGCCACTTTCCATGTGGCTTTACAATTGAGTTCTGTATGCACCTGCATTATATTTAATCTCCACAACCTGCAAAGCAGGTCTGCTTAGCACCACTTCATAAGTGAGGAAACAGGCTCAGAGGAGCTGTTCTGCTTGCGCAGGGCCCCGCAACTTGGCTGTACCCGGGACTCTGACTCCATAGCCCATGTGTGTCCCCACATGGGGTGCTCAGAGCTTCAGCTGTGACTAATTGGGGTGTAAGAGCATGTCCCTCCCTGGAACATGCAGCTTCACTTATCTTTCGTAGCCTACTTTCTACCCATGGTGAGGAGACATCTCTCTTTAGGTCCTCTGGGCGGTGTGCCCATTTCCAGGCTGTGTGCACCATGGCCCTGGCTGGATTTTCCAGTGCTTCAGGAGTGAGCGTTAAGTAGCTGAGGGAGCAGCCAGAGGCCTGGGTTTCAGCCCAGTGGCTTTGCCTGTTGGGTGCAGGCACAGGTCTCCTCGTTTTCTCTGCTCTATTTAGTTTTGGGATTCTGGGTCTGGAGTCTTTCCAGAAAGTATTTCAGAGCAAAGGAAGATTCTTCTTCATTCTCTATCACCCCTTTATTTTAGAGTTGTGGCATACAAGCGGGGATTTACTATATCAGTGGGTTGCACATGCAGATGAACTTTGGGCTTCTGATTGGCTCTCTCTCCGCAATAGTGGCCCCTTCCTTCTCCCGCCTCCACCCCACACCCACCCGCCAGCAGTATCCTGTGCCAGCTGATCTCACCCTTGTGCTAGTGTGACTAGTGTTCAGGGCCTGCTTATAAGTGAAAACTTGCAGTATTCAGTTCTTCCTTTCTGTGACAGCTCGCTTAGTATGATGGTCTCCCATTGCATCCAAGTTGCTGCGAAGGCCAAGATTTTGTTCTTCTTTAGGGATGCATACTATTCCATCATATATATGAACATTTTTCTTTATCCAGTCCACTTTCAATGGGAATCTGGGTTGGTTCCATGGTTTTTCTATTACGAATAGTGCTGCAGTGAACATGCACGTGCAGGTGTCTTTATGTTCCTCTGGGTATATTCCCAGAGTCTTCCCCTTTTGCTTGAGTGGGGAGGAATCGTTGCTGTTTAGCATAGAACAGGAAGCTTTCAATATTCCAGAGCTCTGTTGTTGTGGGAACCACTCCTGGCCTTGAGCCCCACATCTGAGTAAGCAAGGGACAAAATGAGGGTCCCCAAAGTGGCAGGTCACTAAAGCTAGTGCAGGCCAAGCCATGTGCCCTGGCTTGAGGCTGTGTCCTTCTGGAAGAGGGGGATCCATCTGAAAAGCGGCAGCCCAGGTCCCAGTAAGTTCAGTGGGCAGGCTCACTGAACAGAGGGAGGCTTACAGCAGTGACCCTCCCCTGCCCTCCCCAGGCCTGTACCCCGTATTTGGCATTCCCAGGCTGGCTCCACTCTGAAAAGCAGAGCTGGGCCCTCAGGACTCTGGCAGTGACAAGGGGTCCAGACCTAAGCACCTGCTGGTCCTCTCCTTCCTTCCACCCCCAAGCTTCAGCTAATGGCAAATGGCTAGAACCCACTGGCTGAGTTGCTTCAGGGATAAATGGTAGTCACTGAAGTCAGAGGCAGGAGACAAAGGAGGTAACAAAGAGCATCAGGGGCAGGAGGCCCAGATGCACAGGGCTACCTCCCCTCCCTGCACTAATGGCAGGCCCAAAGCTCCAAGACATCGTCGTCTCTTACAGCCTCAGAATGGACGCCCATTCAGCTGGCTGTCCTGTTAAGTGCCATTTAGGGTGAGTCTGCTCATGGGTTTCCTGAGAAGATCTGACAATCTGGGGCAGCTAAGTCGGTGAGTGTGTGGAATCAGCAACAGAATGTACCATCTTACGGATCTTTGCGCTTGTCCACATTTCCCATATGACCTCAAGAGGGTCTCAGGTCAATTCGGTGACCCACGTTACAACTCAGAAAGCAGGGTCTCTGGCAGCTAAGGCTCTTGTACAAGTAATGGGAGAGGAAGTGGGTTGCTCCTGCCCCATTTGAAGAAGAATGCCCCTCTTCTTACCTCTCTCCGCAATAGAAATATTCAGTTTAGAACCAAACCTCCCTGATACATGCAGGAGCTAAGCAAGTGGTAGGGAAAGAGAGAAGAGGCTATGGGAAATGGGCTTGGCCCCAACAGCCTCAAGCTTCAGTGGGGCTGAGGAGGGATATGCGGGAGAAAAGCTGAGGCCTAGAACAAGGACCTTTTAAACTGGCCTTTTAAATCCTGCCTCTGGCCTCTCTGATCAGAAGCTTGATGTTGAGGTGGTGGAGGACAAACACACTGATTAGGTGCTTATTGATAATTGCCTTTGAATAGGTAATATTCAATCCAGGAACCTGGTAAAAAAAACAACCAAGAGATGTACAGTACAGTGTTTCTCTCACAGTTAGTTCCTCTCCCTATCTCAGTCCCCTCCTGTAAGGTACTCAGTGGCACTAGGATCTTTGTAAGCACCCAAGGATTGTTTATGCATGTCTTCACAGAGATTCTGTACCCACCTTTCTTACCCAAATGTTAGCACCTATATATCAACCCTGCTCCTTACTTTTTCTAATTGATGTATTTTGGAGAATATTTCATACCAAAACAGCTTTTCTGCTGGATATTTCTTCCTTTGCAGAGTGGTCCACCAAAAGGATGCATCACAATTTGCTTTGCTTACCTAGTCCCCTTTTGATGGATACTCACCAATAGTGCTGCAGTAAATATCTTGTACATATTTCTTTTACTTAGAACTGCTTTGTTGCTTCATCGAACATGGGTACTCCCTCAGAAGAGTTGATGGACACAGGGAACTTTCTCTGTTCATGCCAAAAAATCTACCTTGGAAACATACAGGGTTGGTACTTCTCGCCTTCCGGTACACCCCTCTACCTGTTCTTAGCTGACCTCTTCTTGACCCCACTCTGCTGAAGGCTATCACCTCCCTCTAGCTTACTGCAGTTTCACAAGGTGGGAAGGTGGGAGTGATGGAATGGACACCATATAGAACTCCACACAGGAGGCTGCTGGATAAAAGGAAGAACCACCTTTTGCAGTCTTCTCACTCAGTATCATTTCATAATTGCACTTTAGGTGTGTGATTCAAGGCAAGGAAGAGTTTAGGACAAAACTTCAGTAGATCAGCTCCAATAAGTACAATTCAGATCTTGGTTTTATCAAAATAAGGGCATATTGATCTCACGATCTTTCACTGTCAAGGATCCAAGTTCTTTTGCTCACGGTCGCTGCAGTGGGATCAAGTATCTAACTCAAGGCTATCTATCTCCTAAGTAAACTGAACAAAGAATTCTCATGCTGGAAAACCCTCCTCATCTCAGCAGCCATTCTCCAGCTTTCCCCTCATCTTCACACCTCTGCCCACAGGGGCAGAAATGCAGATGAGTATCACTCTATGGAGGCCTCTTCCTCTCTGCCTCCGTTTCTTGTATGAAAAACTCGATTTCTCACGCTCCTCAGTCTCCCCAGGGGCCTTGCCAGGCTCCTATGCACCTTCCCCCACTTAAGCATTGTGCAGATTTCTATAGTCATCTGGCTGGCTTTTTAAAGTTTTACCATCCACGAACACTTTCCTTAAATTAACTTGTCCCCCTTTTTTTGAAACAATGAAGAGCAAAGAAGTCCTACAGCACGCATTTGTGGTTTGCTTTCGTTCAACAGTATGTTTTAGACTTGTACCCATACCTCTATTGTGTGAAGCTGCTGTTTTCCACTGCGACGTCTCTTATGTGAACGATGTGGTTGTTAGCCACACGGACTTTTCTAGCGTGGCCCTGCCAAGCCAAACTGGGGTTTGAGGCAAAAGGAAAATCAATAATACTACCTTATTTCAAATAGTGGTATCTTGTTGGTTATAGATATTCTTCTATTATTAATTTTATTCAAATGGCCACCTAATTATTTCTCACCTTGGCAAAAGGATCTCCAACACTACCTCTAAAGTGTCTATAGGTACCTACGTCTTACTGGACTCCATTAATCTATATTTCTATCCCTGTGATAGTAACAGTGTTAATGACTTGACAATTGCCAGAGAAAATCTTATTTTTCAAAAGTGCCTTGGCTAGTCTTCATCTTTGGTGCTTCTAAGAACATTCCAGAACCACCTTGCTAAATTGGATTACCTTTCATATTGTTTTTAAATGGAACTTCAAAAATACACTGAATTAACAAAGCTCTGAATTAAAAAACCCAAGTGAAATATCTTGCAATAGAGTTCTTTATGTTAAAAGTTGAACTCACTAAAGATCTCCGCTGTGTTTACCTACCACCTCACCAACTATGCAAATGTTTCTTTTCCAACCCAATTACAGTTTAGACCACAGTGAAAAATGTATTTTTGTGAAGCAGGGGCATTCACAAAAGGTCATCCTCAGATGAAGCTGATGTTTAACAAAAAGGATCTGAATGTTTGTCTAAGTCATAAAATAGAAACAGTAAATCAGAAACAGCTCTCCTTCAAGCACAAAACATTCCCTTTTTAAAAGACAAAACACAAGCCTTAACAGGTCCACTCTGAGAGATGAACTAAGCTTGTCAGACCCACCACCGGGATGACAGGATCATCTGGCAGACAGTGTGGAAGAAGGCCCATTTGGGTTCTCTCTGATTATGTTCAGATAAACATCAACACTTAAACCTACTTAATTATGAGTTCAAAGTGAAGTTGAAGGAATTCCCCTCTCCAAATGAGGGTTACACTTGTGTGAAGGTGCTTCAAGCCCAAATCCAGGTAGTTAATATTTCATTACTACCTTAATGGACTGAAACCAAATGAAGGGGGCTTAGGGTAGGGATGTCTGTTTGGCTTTCAGTTTTCTCTGTATTTCTTTTAGCATTATGTAGCCCAGTAGCCCATAGACTAAGTATCCAGATGCCTTTGAAGTGAAGAGACTGCGGTCACCTGGGCAAGATTCTACACCTGGCAAGGAATCCTGGCCACAGGCTCTAAAGCCCAGAGTTCTTCAGTTGAAGATAAGAGAATCTCTCCTCTCACAAAAGCTCAGCATCAGTCACAATGTTCAAGGCCCAAACACTTTTTGGGGGGTGCAATTTAACCCAGGGCCAAGTGCTAAAGACACTTGGCAAATACTCCCATCCAGAGGCAAGGCCCTTTCTATCATTACAACTTAAATTACTTCACTATATACCTTTCTCAGGATGAAGCCGAGCTGGATAAACTCATCACCCTCACAAACCATTTAATGACAAGGAAAAAAAAGTGACACAATCGAATGAATTAAAAGTTTAATAATTCTGAACCATTTTTATAACCGCATTTTCTCTTGAAGCATCGTTATCACAGCAGGTTACAACAACTTTGGGATAAAAGGCAACTGGTAAACTGTCCAAAACAAGGTTCCAAATAACACCTCTTACTGATTTACCCTACCCATACATATCCCAAATAAAGTTTTTGATCAAAAACATGAAATAGATCCACCTGCTTATTTTAAGCATATTAAAAAGGAAACTAATTGGACCATTTCTATTTGTCTATTTTATACAAAAGGCTACACAATGTTACACTTTATTCAGATTACAATTAGAGTGATTATGAATTAGTGTTCTACACCATTACTCAATTCTTAAAAATTAGAAATTGCTGTAGCAGTATTCACTATAACTTAACACTACAAGAGACTTAAAAAACTAACAGTTACTGCAAAAAAAAATTAAAGAGCTACTTCAAAGCAAGCAAAGTCAGTACCATTACAGATATTTTTTTTAAAAAAATTTTTAACAAGCAAGGCTAGGGTTTGATAAATTCCATCTTGTGATCCATTCTTGTGCATTCTTCACTTCTTGAGTCACTCCCAAAATCCATTTGTATTGTTACTCCTCGACCAAAAAGGACCAGAACAAAAAGTTTACTTCAATTGTTCCCATAGGAAACTCAGCTTGGTTAGTGTGTCAGGCACTTTCTGAGATACCAGCCCACCCCTCGAGCCCTCTCAGCAACTCTACAGGCCAATCACAATGCAAGTTCAGACAATACAGCTGTATAAAGAGAGAAAGGCTGCTATTAATGTTTAAAACAGCAAATGTTACTCATTTGAGTATTAAGTTGCAAAAGCTGTGGCAAAAAACATTAAAGTTAATAACTTCCACACATGATCACGTAACAACCAGAAATCTGAGAACATTCAAATGTTCCAAGACATCTCCTTTCAAAGTATGTATCTGTTTGTGGCAGATTTACAAATAGGCCTAAATCACTCCCACCCTACCAACCAAGTCTTTCTGAAGTTCTGTAGGCAGAGTAAAAGTATTTTACCCAAACTGGCTTTTTAAAACTTCTTACCTAAAAGATGATTTACAGGTCAGTATCAAACCAGGCCAGCTGATTGCTGTCACCTGGAGGAAGCCCATCCATGAGGTCCTGGGCATGCCCCAGATCTGGCAGCCCAT
Source organism: Cephalopachus bancanus (assembly GCA_027257055.1). Classification (NCBI taxonomy): domain Eukaryota; kingdom Metazoa; phylum Chordata; class Mammalia; order Primates; family Tarsiidae; genus Cephalopachus; species Cephalopachus bancanus. The sequence goes on along the minus strand of JAPVLO010000021.1, from coordinate 8,549,328 downwards.
CAACTGGGTAGTCAGCACCAGGGTGGTGGCCACCCATCTCATGTTCCATCATGGGGTCCATACCCAAGGCATCCTGGCCGTATCCACCAGAGTGAAAAGAACGATAGCTAGGATCTAGAAGAGTCAGGGGAGGTGGCAAAATGGGGGTAGGGGAAGAAAGAAAGGAGAAACAAACATACAAGTTTAGGACATCCTAAGTTTGCCAGTAAACTTTCAGAAAACACTGCTTTCTAGCCTCTTCAACTTCTTCCTTCAGTCAAGTAATTACTCAGTGTCAGGCCTCTCAATAGCCAGGTCACCCATGAGACTACACAAATAACATCTGTTTCCACCAGAGGCATGTCAGCAGGTTCTAGTCACACATCAGTTTAACCTTGAACACTGTGCATTTATTTATCCCTGGCAGAGACTTAAGGTTCCTGGGGAGGAGAAGTAGGAATCTGTTGTATGTCTGCCCACCTAGGCGGCAAGAAGTCATGGGAAGGAGATCAAAACAATAATAAGGAGGTCTGGCAGGTGTAATCTACCTGTTGAAAAGTCCAAGTGATACCCACAAAAGTACTGTGAAAATGCAAGGCACTGTTTCCAATGAAACCTTAACATGTTTTATCTTAAGGGTTGACACGCATCTGTCATAGTAGGAAGCTTGTGAGCTTAGTGGTTTAGTAAATAGGTAAAACCAGATGAGGTTACAAATTTAAGATGGTTATAGTTGTAAGTGGCTTACCCCATTGTCCATCTTCATTGCCCAGATTTGAATTAGCTTTTCAAGAAAACTCTGATAGTGCAACTCTGCAAATACCCACCCTAGATATGAGCTCAGAGACAAGAATTTTCCATAATCTCACTTTGCGTGGGCTGTAGACAAAGATATTATGAGTTCTCTGGCCAAAAAGAGAATAAAAAGCCAGATAAAACTGCAAAATCCTGCGCTAAAGAGGCCTAGTAGCAGCATGTATTTGTCGGTGTGGTGTGATCCTATTGCTTGCTCAGTGTGTGGCTCAGAATTCCTATGCTCCATTAAAGATACTGTTGCTGACTCCGGAATTTAAGAACTGTTTTTAATTGCAGCCACTACTTTTCTGCCAACACTGGTTTCCCAGATGAGCAAACCGGCTCTTCTGATAAAGCTTTAGAACTTTAGCTTGATATGGAGTTAATCAAGAAATATGAGACACATACCATCCTGGCGATATCCAAGGGGTTCTCCCTGGGCACCAATATCAAGTCCAAGATCAGCAGTCTAGATACAGGCACAAGGCAAGGAAAAACAGAAAGCAAAATGAAAATTCTCAACTTAAAAGTACACTTTCTAATATTTTTAAGTGTATTTTTTAATTACAAAAGGAACAAAGAACTCAAACATTACAGAAATACTTAGAAAATGCAAGTTCTTAAAACTCCACCCCTCAAAGATACATTTTTTTCTCTTTGCATCTAGTATTAAAAATATTCAGTAATGTATTATATTTCAACAAATATATATTAAGCACCTACTAAGTGCCAGGCACTGTTCCAGGCACTAGAGATACAGCAGTAAACAGAACAGGCAAAAATGCCGACCTGCAACAGGAGTTGCTGACAGGCAGGATGTGTTATCTGAAAGATTTTTAGCCTGAGCAGCTAGATGGACAAAGCTGACGTTATCTGAGGCAGAGCGGACTGTGAGAACAGATTTGGGGAAGGAGTGGGTGGATAAAGGGTGCAAGTTGGAACATGAAAGTAAGATGCCTATTAAAAACCCAACTTACACATTACTCACTGGTAATTTGCATTTTAAAAAACCTAACAATCTCTCTTTCCATTCATTCAACAAATATAATCCACTGTATGATCATAGTTGACCACTATGGGGTAAACATCCAAGGTGGTTCTAATTTTATTAGAAACAATGTTTCTATAAACACCTGTACTAAGGACAAAAACTGAAGACAAATTCATAGCAGAAACTTAGATAGAAAAGTGTAAGTTTAATGTTTTTTAAAAAAAAGTATTGATATACTGACCTCCAACTAACAATGTTTAACAGACTGCCTCTTTCCCTATACCCTTTTGATAAATCTCTTTTAATCTGGTAACATTCCTCTTCTCTCTTAGGAATTCTATTGTTAAACAGCACAATTTGTAATGACTCTGAACAGACTCTTTAAAGCTTATTGTTCTTCCTCACAGCAATTGCTGGGTAGCATTAAGGAGGAGTACTCAAGTCACAGAATAGTCAATACAAACAAACGGTACTGAGTGTTTTGAGGGGAGACGAGCTGCCGTACCTGTTCTAGCAAACCACCAGATGAATGTGCTCACATTTCCCTACCTCATTCCAAGCCATGGGCTCTGTTCTGAAGAGAGAACTGGTCAGCTCAACTGAAAGTCGTTTCTTGTAATCCTGTGGCTTGTCCTCAGACATTCGGAACAAAACAGCAGCTGCATATGTTGCTGAGAGAAAAGAAAAAAAGGCCCTTGAGAAAAAGCTGAGACTGCACGGTACACATCCACTAAGGGCTTTGGTTACTCTTCTACTTACCCACACCTTCATTCCTAGAGTGAAGTAACTCTGTGAGAGGAGCTGTGGCTCCTTCGGCTTCAATAGCTTCTGCAGCCTCCTTGTCCTGAGCAAGTTCACAGAGGACCCCTGCAGCTACTCTTTGGATATTTTCAATGGGAGAATAAAGCAGCTAAGGAAAAACACACAAACAAAACCTAATTAAATCTAAAGTTAAAACACAGTAAGCACCCCATTATGGTGCAAACACTGCCAATTGGGAGTGTAAGAGACATTTACACGGTTTGTATCAAATCATATTCTCTGAATTCTATGTATGTTCAATGCTCTGGAGCACTGGCTTTCTAGAATATTCTTAGCTACACACCCTTTCTCCAGAGGCAATTTTGATATATCTAAGATTTGGAAAACCCGGAGTTGGTGGGGGGCAGGGGGAAGGGGGGTCTGTGCTCTGGCAGCTCAGGCCAGCTCTCCTCCCTCTAAAAGTAAAATGTAAAGTCCCCTCCCTCTTCTTGAGGCTCTAGTCTCAATGTTTCTCCTCTACTGACCAGCAAAAATGAAGAGAATTCTCATAAAACTAAATATTGTTGCCCCTACTTTTGTTCCTTGATTTTCTGAATTTTTGTTAATCGTTAAAATCCTGAAATTGTATGAACACTAAATCTAGAACATCTCACTTAAAACCAACTTACCTGCACAAACAACGGAATGGTATTTAGCCCTCTGATTACGATTCGGTTATGAACATCTCGAGCGAGGATGTGAAGGGCTCCAGTACAGCCTTCAACTATTTCTTCCATGCGGACTCCCTCCTACCAGAAGAAACATGGTTGACAAACAGGGCATACTCCTCTAAAGTTTATGAACTTGAAAGGCTTTCCATTCTGAGTAGCAATTACCAGATCACAGTTATTTACATTATATACCCAAAGTTCCCCATAATTTGCAATTAGTTCAGGAATGCAGAAGATTCCATTAAGTTGAATGTCACTAAAAGGAGATCTCCCGGCGGTACTAACTCCAAGCTAGCACTCCCACCCCACCCCCAGTGCTATACAGTTTCCATATACCTCTGAATCCCAAAGACAACTTTTCTTACAGTAAGGGCACCAACCATTCTGGCTAAAAGGCATACAAGAGAAGATGGGAAAGTAATGTTCAGACTATGTCTACGTTTTTCTCCTACATACCCCCTCTATTTTTGAACATCTTCCGTGTATTTGGTGAAAACTTTGCCAAGTTTAGCGTCAACTGCTAAAATCCTACTGAGTTGCCAGCAGAAAATCCACTCAACTCTTCCAAGACTATTCAACTGATGGCTTACATGTACAGAAGAAGGAAGTTAGCTTTTGCAATATGTAAGTACCATCTGCTCCCTGTTTCTGAATTTGATTTTTAAAAGGGTTATGATTCTGCTACTTTTAGTAGCTTTTATAAATAACTTGATTTTTATGAGGACACAAAAACTCCTTTCTTCCTAGAAAAGAGACTTAAAATAAAAAGTGCTCTCAGCATTCTATTAAGCTACCCCATGGAGATGGGCCAATACCAAAAAGTGATAAATGAAGCCAAAGCCCAAATATGAGTGCATTCACAGAGCAACTAGCAACATGGGATTCCTAAAATCTGTTCTGGTTGAATCCATCTTTATTTTTCTCAAGTAACCTCATTAAACGAGAGAAAGCTCTTTGAGTCTTAAAAGTCTGAGGAATCAGAAGTGTATGTAGATTGAAACTAATTTTAAGACTCAAACTTAATATCAAAACTTTAGGCTGAGATTATTATGGGTAAAGACTCCAAAAATGCAACTACTTATTTTTGAAATGTGTCAATACTATATACAAGGGGGACCCAAAAGAAACTGAAATCATCTTTTGGAGGGCAGGTTCCTTGTAGTAAACCCAGAATTTGTTCCTCTGGATCAAACAGTCAACCAAAGTTTTTATTTTTTAAGAAAATATAGTTTATATAAAAACTAAATTAGAAAGATGAGAGAGAAAAAGAGATTCACCTCCCCAAGGCAGGGGAGGGGACCAAAAGCTTAAGAAAACATAGCCTGGTCATAGCTCAAAGAGCACGTGGCCACACCAGAGTCCAGTAAGGCAATGGCCCAACCAAAAATTTTTTTTTTTGAGTTGGAGTCTCACTCTGTTGCTCCTGGCCACCGCAGCCTCGACTTGCTGGGCTCCGGCGATCCTTTTGCCTCAGCCTTCCAAGTAGCTGGAACTACAGGTGCACACTACCACGTCCGGCTAATTTTTTGATTTATTGTAGAGAGATGAGGTCTCGCCAAGTTGCCCAGGCGTGTCTCAAACCCGCGGGCTCAGGCAATCCACTCACCTCAGCCTCCCAAAGTGATGGGATTACAGACTGAGCCACCGAGCCTGGCTCCCAACCAAAATTTTTATCTGGAAGTTTTGAGATGGTTATGTCACGATATTTGAGGAAGAAATGTACCAAGCTGTGCACACCCACCCATATTGCACTGAGTGTTCAGCAGTTTTTTCCCCAAAATGGCATGACCCCCATGCCCCACCATCCCTCTCCGATTTCACCCCACGTGACTTGTTTCCCCAGATGAAAAAAATTCTCATAGGTAAACGTTTTGCTGATGTGGAAAAGGTGAAACAAAAAGCGGCAGAAACACTAACAGGCATCCAAACTGACGAGCTCAAAACTGTTTTGAGCAGTGGAAAAATTATCTCAATAGGTGTACTGCATTAAATGGAGAGTACTTTGAAGGAAACTGAAGTTTACACATGTGAGAATAAATACACTGTTTTTTATAAATAAATTCCAGGCTTTTTTGTATTCTTAGGTCCATAAAAATAGTTCAAAACTCTCATGGAAAAAACAGTAAGAAGACCTGTTAAATATTTATAGGCAAAACTCATGCTGTACAATGGGGATGAGAAGTTATGAAATCAGAGACTTGGATTCAAATTATGGCTCTACTTTATCCAAAGAGGTGAACCTTTGTGTGGATTACATGAGTTAAGTGCCTCTTATCCCACACCGGTAAATCACACCTCATACTACTTTTGTTAAGACTGAACATACAAAGGATATGTCCAAGGAAATATCACTGGGGGCCTCATCATTATCTTCTCTGCAGTCACCAAAATATGTTAGTTTTTGTTTGGTTTTTTTTCAGTTATTAGCAGTCCTTCAGAAAGAGGCATGGGAGGAGCTAATGACCAAAGTAGTTCAGGATCCTTTGGATTTTTACATTCCTTTTAGCCAGGTGTCTATAAACATTTACCTACCACAAACTGCTGCTGTGTTCCACCCATGGACGTACGGCGCTGGGTATCCTGATGTGCACGAACAAGCAACTGAACTAGTCGTGGAATGGCACCCTGTTCACGCAAAGGTGCATGATTTGCTGGACAAAGGGCAAGATTTCTAATCAATCCAACTGTGGCCTGCAGAAAAGAAAGAGCTGACATCAACTCAACAAAATCATTTTCCTGGCCTAAAATTCCCTCCACTCTAAATCTACTGGTAATAACTAAAAGTAGCACTGACTACACAAACATTTCAGAATTCCACCCCCATGTCAGTCATACGTTCTATTTACTAAAGAATACAATTCCTATTTATCAATCCCTATGCCTTGACAGTCATCCAATAGAGGTGGTTCATTTCCAATTCTGCAAAACTCTACTTTGATTGACAATTTACCTTTATCAGAGGCCAATGGGATGGTGGGTGTAGGAGTTTAACCACAACTGGCAGCCCATAATGAAGGCGAACTGCATTCTGGGCCATTTCTGCTTCCTGGTGTCGGCTGGTCAGATGACGAAGAGCACAGATGGCAGGCTCAGTGATATCCTCCCTGTCACCAGCTCGGAGGACAGTACGCACAAGAGCCTCTATACCGCCCACTTGGCACACCATCATCTTGTTCTTGTAATTATTGCAAGTGAGGTTAGAAAGAATTCCAGCTGCACAGGTGACCACATTTATATCATCTGAGCCCAGAAGCTGAACAAGAGTCCCAAGAAGACCTTCCATCCCTTCCTACCAAGATAAAAACAGATGTTAGTATAGTATATACTCATATTGACTTTACAAGTAAGACATCAGTTTACTCAGAATTTACCTGTTTAGTTGCAGCATCTGAAAGATTCCTAAGAGTCCAAAGACAGTTCTGAACAAGACGCTGACTTGGATCTGTCAGGTGAAGTCCTAAAGCTTGCATTCCACCTAGAAAATTTAAAAGGATATACGGCAGTGGCCATTAGCTTGAAGTTCCTATCAACCCTAAATGTTTTCTCTAGTCTTAGAGAGTATCTCTCTTCATTTCCAAAGCTGACCTCTCTCTCCCTAAGTTACTGATTTCCTCTCATTTTCTAGAATGTTGCTCAGTTCCCCTCTCTGCCAGTTCACCTCACTAGTGACAAACTATCAAATTGTTTTCCCTTGCTATGTGGCAAAAAGTCTTTATTATCTCCACTGTCCCCCTTAGATAATATTCTAATTTCCTTTAATCCATTCAATCATTTCAAAAAATATTTATAATATTCAGTTCCAGGCCCTGTTCTGAGTTGGAGATACACCAATGAGCAAAATATTCAAACATCTCTACCCTCCTAAGACTTTAGGTCTAGCTAGAGGAGGTGAACAATTAACAAATATACAATTAGTAACTAAAATCATCTGAGCAAAGACCTCAAGAAGCTATGTAAATTCCTCAGGTAAAAACAATCCAGAAAGAAAGGCACTAAAACACTTATTGCCAGGGACTATATGGAAATCACTGACTCCAAAACATGTGTTCCAACAGTTCACAACCTTCCATTATTTGAGACCCTTAAATGAAGGACATGTACTCTGGCAAAGAAGTATACACAAAGCCCAATTCCTGCACACTAGTTTAACTTTACCCATTGCTCTCCAACTCAAACCACTTCTGAATGCAGTAAGACACTTTCCCTCATCCCCTTGTTCATCCTTCAGGTCTGTTTGATTTCCTCAAATTAAGTTAGATCTACTTGGTATAATTCTCATGGTACCCCATATTTCTCCTTCATAGCACTTATTGCAATTATGATTTAGCTTACCTTCCCTATAAGACAAAGATCATCTCTATTAGGTTCCTTCCTCATGGTAGTTCCAACTGTTTTATTAGTCTGCATATGATTAATGCTCAGAATTTGTTAAATAACTACCTTCTCTCCCCCATATGACTTCATTCCCACCCTCTATACAACTATTAACTCTAATTGAATAGATTTTAACCCCAGATGCCCATCAGAACATGTAGAGACTTAAAAAAACACATACATTCTGATTTAGCAGGTGTAGGGTAAAAATGTTCCATGCTCTTTTGGTTTTGAGGCACCTCCCCATTTCCCTTTTCTGCTGCCCTTAACCTGCATACAAAAATCTCTAGCCTGCCTTCCTTTGCATTCCAGTATCATTCATTCCTTTCTAGCTACCTACTGAGTGATGTCAAGCTTCTGCTTAAAAATTAACAATCCCACTGGGCTCAGTGGCTCAGCCTGTAATCCCAGCACTTTGGGAAACCGAGGCGCACTTTGGGAGACCGAGGCGAGTGGATTGCTAAGCCCACGGATTCGAGACAAGCAACTTGGTGAGACCTCATCTCTACAATTAAAAAAAAAATTAGCTGGGCACAGTAGCGCACACGACTGTAGTTCCAGCTACTTGGAAGGCTGAGGTGGAAGGCTCTCTGGAGCCCAGCAGGTCGACTCTGGGGTGGCCGTGAGCGTGCCACTACACTCCAGCCTGGGCAATGGAGTGAGACTCTTAACTCCAAAAAAACTAACAATCCCAGGCCAGGCACAGTGGCTCACGCCTGTAACCCTAGCACTTTGGGAGGCCGAGGCAGAAGGATTGCTGGAGCCCAAGGAGTTCAAGACTACCCTAGGCAATATAGCAAGACCATGTCTCTACAAAAGAAAAAAAGAAAAAAATTAGCTAGGCATGGTGGCACATGCCTGTAGTCCCAGCTACTCAGGAAGCTGAGGTGGAAAGACTGCCCGAGCCCAGGAGGTTGAGGCTGTGGTGAGCCATGACCATGCCACTGCACTCCTGCCTAGGTGACAGAGTGAGACCCACTCAAAAGAAAATTAACAAATCCTTCTGATGGTACTATCTATCTTCATGGTACCTATGTTTTCCCCACCACAAACCACTGTTGGTTGTTTCCTTAGGCCTTATATTACTACATTCTATAATTCTTTCAGAAGTCTCAAACGTTTGTACTTTACTATATATTTATAAAACCAAACTATTTCACGCCTAGAAACCTATAATATCTTAATGGTCTGGTCTTCTTGCTTTTGGTCAAACTGTTAATATATACAATGCTAGTATTAATATCCCAAATACATCATTGTAATGCTTTGCCACTGATTAACAGCCATCAAAGGTTTCTCGCTATCTTTATAACACAAGCCAAATTCTTTAGTCTAATCTTGAAGAACCATTCAGAATTTGGATCTCACTTAGCATTCTGAACTGACCAAAGTATTCTACATCTATAGCTCCAAAGCTGTAATAAAGCACAAACAAACTCCATGATGAGTTTACAGGGACCTAGAACGTTCTGAATGTTATAGCTCTGCCTACCTCATTAGTAGGGTTCCACCCACTCCATTACTAAGTTCTGTTTATACAGACTTTCTCTTCAGTACCTGATCTCCACAATCTCTTTCTTACATCCAGGACAAAGCACATGTTTCTTTTGTCCACTTGGAAAGCATCTCACCCTCACTTCTCATATAGACAATAGACAGGTTCCTTCTCATCCAGCAGACCCATTTCACATCCCCTTCATTCTCAAGGAGGTTCTCTTCCTTCTCTATCTAATTAGCCAACTCTCTTCTCCATTAACTGTTAACACTATTTACTGTTCATTTGTCTCATAATACTCATTCCAATTTATAATCACCACATGTTTTTGTCACCTTCACAAGAATCTAAGAATAAGCACAGGAACAGTATCTGTTTTGTTAGCCAACATTTGGCATGTGCCTATTACACTGCTTGAAATACATTAGGTGCTAAGTATTTTCAGAATAAATAAAAAAAATCAGAATAACCTAGGAGAACTTCTTAAAATGAATATTCCTAGGCTTCCAATGCCATGCATTTATGGCTACGTACACAGCTCTGTCACTTCAAATAAACTTTTAATTTGTCTTAATATAAAAATCAACACTCCAGGGATTCCAATTAAATAAACCTAAAAATGGGTATTTTCATCAAACACTACGGGTTACTTCTGGAATAGTTGTCAGAATCTACATCCTTTTGTTCTATATGAACTCAGCCACGCTTGTCTATCCCTGAGCCTGCAGTGCCACTGTTAGCAATTAAAATCCTTCTCTCCCATAAATTCTCAAAATCACTCTCAATAAGTGAGAAGAACAGGTGTTACCAGTCCTGTACTTTATCCCCAACATTTTTCCTCTTTCAGTTTTATTTTAAACTTGGTTTGAGAGTCCAGATAGATGTTGTTAGGTGGGCTACTGAAAGAAGAAAGGATACTAGGAAGCTAAAGAGAAACTATCTTCAAAACACACACACACATGCCCAAAAGAGGCCCTAATGCAAACCCTCTACTCCTTTCCTTAACAACCAACAAACATAAGTTATAAACTACCACACATAAGTTGCCTCATTAGAAATACTTAGAGGGAACAGAAGAAAATTGTTCTTCATATTAGACCATCAATTAACTGAGAATACAGAATATCGGGGCAAAACACTGCTCATGAATATCCACTAACAAATCAAGGAAATCACTTTGCTGCATAAAACCGCACAGTATTAGATCTGTTATCATTTCCCCCTATATATTTTCAGGTCTGTGAGCAAAGCAAATCATGGGTTTACCCAAAACTGAAATTAAAAAAAAAAATCACCAAGCAAAATCTTTGCTGTCATTTTTTTTCATGGATAATAAATTCCACCTAAACTAACCTTAAATAGCACCAATCCAAGTGGCAAACACTGTGTCTGAATGTGATCTTGAATTGAAAACTGAATAGGACCACCTACTTTCAGTACATTAAAGTCAAGTCCATCAAGTCAAGGACTATTACCTTTTCCTAAGAAAAGTCATCTAATTAGAACTGCAGATGCTGTCTATGAGACTCAGAATAAATACATATACTTACCAGCTTCTACAATAGCAGGCTTATTACTAGAGCAGACAGACAGCACCTTCAGCACTCTGCTCGTGGTCCACAGTAGTTTCTCATAAGTGTAGGTCCTCATTATATTTACTAAAGCTTGGGGTCCGCCACTAGCCAGTATGATCAGCTAGAAAGATGTGTAGATATTGTTAGGGAGTCTTGACCAAACGCCTGAGAAGGCTGTATTATCAATCTATTTTATTATATAATAACTTCAGTCAGCTTGCCATTGGACTTAAATGTAAATGTATTCCTGCACCCCATCACTTAGACCTTCATAGGGGCCCTATCCAACTTCTCTTCCTACAGCATTCCACTCAAGTTCAGACACCCCACTTTTCCCAAAAATGTATTAATTCTGGCTCAATTTTCTTCTTCCCACACCGACCACAGCAAAAGAGAAAAATACAGATACTATGCTGGTATGCAATAGAAATGCCCAAATATGAAAGTTATAGCAAAAATGATTCACTGAAAATTTGAACCAAAATGAGCACGTCAAACATCTATCATTTAGTCCTTTGATTTCCTAATTATATCTACCTTAAAAAGAGATACCATAAAATAATCATTCACTCTTGCCCTTTAATTCCCTGTATATCCTCACCTCTTGACCCTGCTTCAATTTTCTAAAAACAAATCTCATCACTTCACGACTCTGCTGAAAATTATGTTTCCAACTGCACTTTTAAACATGTTTTGCAAAGCCCTGTGGGATCTGCCCTATCTCAAGAGCCTCACCTCAAATGTTTCTTCCTCCTCATTCTTTGTATTTCTTAAATTCCCAAAATGCACCCTGTTCCTCCCTCTTTACAACTTTTCAAAGATGCTGCCTTCTCATCGAACTTTCACCTAGCCAATCCCTAGTCATCCTTGAAAGTTGAACTCAACTCTCACTTCCTCCAAACAGGTCTCCTTGAACCCTCAAACTGGGTCTGTTTCACTTGTGTTATATGCTCTCATAGCCCCACTTCTAACACATGCATTAAACATTAATTAGGCTATTATTTCAATGTCTACCTCCGACCTAAGAATGAAAGTGTGAAGAGAAGCTTGCCTGCCATATCCCTAGTGCTTAGCATAATGCTTTTCATACACACTAAAATAGTTAAAGGAATAGAGATGCTCAACTTTTCTAAGATACATACAAAGGGTAACCTGCAAGCATCCATGGAATGCATGACACTGGAGGTCTCCAATGCTCCAAGAAAACCACATTAAGAACAATTCTTTTACCTTGCTTTCTTGATTGCCATAAGCTAAAATCTGAAGGCAGTCTGTTGTAATAGCCAAGAACTTAACATTTGTTTTGTTGAGCAAGGCAACCATTTTCTGTAGCCCACCAGCTAAACGCACTGCCATTTTAGCTCCTTCTTGATGTAATAAAAGGTTGTGGAGAGTTGTAATAGCATAAAACAACACAGAATCCACTGGTGAACTGGGAGGAAGAAAAAAACCTCATCAGAAATGTTGAGATTATACTCTTCTACTTCTCAGCCTCAAGCATTCTGACAATGTTTTCTTACCCAAGCATTTTCACCAGGGCAGGAATGCCTCCAGACTTAAAGATGGCCAACAAGCCCTCACGGTGGTGGGAAAGGTTATGCAAGGTCCCAGCAGTACAACGGGCTGTTTCTACATCATTTGTATTCTGCATGGTACGCACAATAGCAGACACCATCTGAGGAGAACGCATGATGGCGTGTCTGGAAGCTTCCTTTTTAGAAAGCTGATGGACCATAACTGCAGCCTTATTAACTACCACCTACAATACAGAAATTAAGAAATATCATTAGTTTTCAAATACTGATTGTTGGGTAGCCATTTTCAAACTTGAACACTTCTTTCAAGGCAAATTGAAAGACTGGCCACATCACTGCTTATGGCCATGTCACTGGTTACCTGGTCCTCGTCATTTAGTAGTTTTGTCAGTTCAGGGATCGCACGTGTGGCAAGTTCTGCATCATCTTGATAGTTAATCAAGTTTACAACTGCATGTTTCAGCATCTGTGACGGTTCAGCCAAACGCTGGACATTAGTGGGATGAGCAGCATCAAACTGTGTAGATGGGATCTGCATACCCTCATCTAATGTCTCAGGAAACATGGCAGCTCGTACCCTCTGAGCTCGAGTCATCGCGTACTGTCCATCAATATCTGGAAAAGGTAAATTCAACATTCGCTACACACGGTTCAGCATTTACCCAAGTATCTGCTATCCTAAATGAGAATACGGGTGATGCTGCAATGATTCCCTTCTCTACAGAACATTTTATTTAAGCTATTACATGTTAACCTTTATTAAAAATAACTATTTAATTCTCAAAACTGCATTCTGACTTTCAGTAAGGCAATAATAAATAATACTCTTACCAGCTACTTGTTCTTGAGTGAAGGACTGAGAAAATCCTTGTTCCCACTCATACAGGACTTGGGAGGTATCCACATCCTCTTCCTCAGGATTGCCTTTACCACTCAGAGAAGGAGCTGTAGTAGTGGCACCAGAATGGATCCCAGAGTCCAGGTAAGACTGTTGCTGCCAGTGACTAACAGCTGCTTTTCTGTCTGGCTCCATGGCCATGTCCAATTCCATCAAATCAGCTGTAAGTATAAAACACTTAGCATTAGTACATTGGAAATGTTAAAAAAAATTTTTTTTTAAATCTGTGATATAACCCATTGTGTTTTTAGAAATAAAGTCAAATCTGAAAGACAGCCAGGAAAAGCAGAATGATAGCCAGGATTAGCTTCAGTGATGAGATATCTACGCCCTTGGGGGACCACCTAACAGTTACTCACTGAGTCAGAGGAAGAATGGTACTGCATCCAGGCTCCAGACGCAGTCATCCAGACTAGATTCCTGCTGGTGGCTTGTTTGCTATTTCATCAAGCCATTAGGAGGAGTGAGCAGAAAATGGAGCAAAAGGTAGCCTAACAAGTAAGCAGGGAGAGAGGAAAGCAGGGGAATCTGAGCCAGACTGGGTTAATGGCCACGAAGCAGAGCCCAAATCAGTAACCAAAGATTTATGACACAAACCTTGAGTAGTCATTGTCCACGCAGGATTTTCAAAACAGTTGTATGGTATACTTCAGATACCCTAAAAAAAGTTAATTAAACTTTGTGTCATTAATATTCATAAACCACTAGGATACCTGCTAAATATCATGTAATTGGCACACAAAAAACCCCAAATCCTCTGTTGCCATGTGATACAGTGAAACAGACTTCATGGTCTCCTCCAGACACCTCACCATAGCTCTATCATTGCTGAACTTCAAAGTGAAAACTTGTAAATAAACACCTCTTTTTAGTAGAAATATAAATTACAGACATTCAGGATGCTCCTGAGAAAGAAAGTTCTAGTTCTAATAATGGAAGTCAGCAAGGGGAAAAAACTATTCAAAAATCAACTGTTCCATGATTTCCTGAAGGCTTCTCCTTTTTTAAGCTCTCACTGAAAAATTCATAGATCCTCTTTGGACAGTAGAAGTCCAATGGAATTTTTAAATGACCAATTTCATTAAACAAGTCAATTTTTTTCCTTTCTGATATAATACAGTGCCATCTAAAATATTTTCATAAAGTAGATTTTGGCAAAATCAGAACAGTGGGTTTCAGATTTTTTACTAAGCAGTAAAATTACTTTTTAAATGACTGCAACACAAATAAAAGCACCTTTAGTAGTAAAATTTTTCTAAGTTCAAATTTATAGCGATGATTGTAAGTACAAATACTACTAGGATGCTATTTTCATCAATATTAAAAAATTAAGTCATTTCATATATATAAAAATCTTAGTATCTAATTTATGTCTGTATCTTGGCTTTACTGTTCAATATTAAGGAAAAATACTAAATCACACAAGGAACTATTTGTATATGAGAACAGTTTAAGAGCTCATGGCCTCTAGGTTATTTCTAATTTTAAAAATTTCCTTTATTACAAAGCCTGCCCCAAACAAGTTCATCTTGCACTACAAATTAACACACTGAGTATGTAAAGACATGGAATAAAATATTTAAGTGTGAACTGTGTTTTCAATTAATGCATAAAGAACTTTAATTGTTTAATGAAGCTGGAAACTATTTGCTAATGTCCTATTTTCTCTATGTAAAAAAAAACTCATGTGTTGATGATTCCAAAAATTGCTCTTCCAACACTAGATTTTTACAGTCACCAAGGTCATCTGACACCCAAAGCTGACAAGAGTTGTAGATAGTTGCTTCTGTGTCCACAGCAGAAACAATTGACAATTTATGTACAAGGCAAAATGAAGGACAGAAAATAGTAAAGGTGATTCCAGTCCTCAAGAATCTTATATTTTAAGATAACTTACTAAGCAGGATAATGTGTTCAAAGTTTTGATTCAATAGGACTGGAGTGGAGCACAGAAATTTTCATTTTTTACGAATGTTATAGAATGCAGGAAAGTGATCTATAGACCATACTTTGAGAAATACCATACTGGAAGGTTCTCTGTCTACTGATGCTGCATTTCAGCTTCAATCTTTTGCCTAGCTTTGTGACTAGCTATTTAACTGCTTTCCCACTCTTCTGAAAAATGGGCTCCCCACTCAAGGCCCCAATAATTTCTGCAAAAAGAGACTTAAAACATGTTCTACACTGAGCTTCCGCTGGCCACTGCCAATAGACTCAGAAATCAACTAGTCATGTCTACAGGCTATATACCTGTTTAAGAAGTTGCTTAGATACATCTGGCTTTGGGGAGGGGGATTATACTATTGTTTCCTTGTTGATGCAAAGGCATTAACATTTTAGCCACGCTACTGGGTAAAATCTGTTTATGTGGACTGACCTGGTAACTTGATCACAATTTATAATGATTGCATGGAAAAAAGTAAGATCATGGTCCAAACTTCAAATACGCACTTGTACATTGAAACTTGACACTACACATATACTAGCATTTAAAAATTTATGCAACGTAAATAAAAATCTTGCTCCTCACAGCAGCCCTATAAAGTGAGGGAAGGCAAATGTTAATCAGCAGGTAAAGAAGTAAAAACTAAGGATGAAAATGAGGATCTACATAGAAAATAGCATAGACCCATTCACTCCTGTACTGCTCTGCAAACAGATCCAAATACACCAAAATCTGAGCGTTATTCACTAAAGAAATCAAAGAGAATGCCGAGAAAGAAATAGGGCAGAATCTTGCCCCAAAGGGAAATCCTTCATTTTTCCTCTGGTCAGAGCCTTTAGGCTAAGGTCTGGCTCCCCTCCACCATACCCTGCCAATCATTAAGGGCCCAATCCTAGCACTCCCAATCAGCCAAGACTTAATTACTTTTGGGAAAACATTCAGGAAAAGTCACCAGAAAAACTGACACCATAAAAACTGAGGCAAAACTTAAAAATGGGGACAAGGTAGGAAGATAGATCGTTTCAATTTAGTATCCCCATAAAGACTGGAAAAAATAAATAAGAAGTTCAACAGAAACTGAAGTTGAAGCATAAAGACACAGAATACAAAAGAACTGAGGACCGATCCAGACCAAAGCTTCAACTGATAGGCATTTGAGAAAGAATTATGAGAAATAAAAAGGAGGAAAATTCACTAAATATCAATCTAGACTGGGATATGGGGTTTAAAAATTATGAAGTACAGTCATGTACCACATGACATTTCAGTAAAAACAGACGGCATAGTCTAAGGTGGTCCCATAAAATAATAATACTGTATTTTTACTGGACCTTTTCTATATTTAATGTTTAGATAATTACCACTGTGTTGTGCTGCTTACAGTAACATGCTGTACAGATTTGTAGCCTATGAGCAATAGGCTATACCATACAGCCTAGGTATGTAAGACTATGCCATCTAGGTTTGTGTAAGTACTGTACTAAATGTTCCAAGATGCAGTTAGTAGATCATTAACTACAGACTACATTAAAATGCTCTGTGGCCTGACAGCTTTGTTAACAAGTGATGTTTTGACAAAGAAAGAAGGTGCTGAGGGATGGAGAACTTCTCATATTAGCTCCCCATTCAGTCTAATGAAGTGGTAGACACATGCATGCATCCTTCATTTTTTTTTCTTTTAGCTATTCGTACATATACTCTTTCCAGTTATACATTTTGTAAAGAATACTTCAAAATTCAGCTTGGCATTTCTGATTTTTAACCTTATAAATGTCTCCTGTCAAAGTTAATGTGAGAAATCTTGATACAACTAATGTAGATTTCACACTAAAGATTTCCAGGTTCCATCAGAACAAAATTATCTTAATTACCTTAATTTTCAAAGGTAAATTTGAAACTGAGTTTTGAAACAGAGTAACTCTGCTGTATAAAAACAAAGCAGATATAAAACTAGTTTCATACTAGCAGTTCATGCTAACAATTCACTCTTCCAATAATCTGTACCAGAAGAACCAAAGTCAATTATTTATTCTGTTTTGAAGAAAATGGTACTTTATTTCAGAAGTACGATAAGTTTTTGAAATATCTTCAGGTATTAAAGATTTTAGTAAATTTTAATTTGTAAATCTAAAAACACATGCATGTGCATTTTCATTAACTGACACTGGTAATATTTTGCCATTTCAAAAATGTATAGTTTCCTCAAATCTTCCCATTTTAGCATTTTTCATTTAACACTAACATTTTAAGACACAACTCACTCCTTTCTGCTTTCTTCAGCTGTGTGTGTGTGTTTTCTGGGAGGAGTTTTGTCTTCCTGGAATGGCCAATAAGCAGCAAACATCAAATGACCCCTGCTCTTCCAAGCACTAAAAGTTATGCCTTGGGCATTGTCTTTAAATATGCGGGTACACTAACGGCTATTAGAAATGTGAAATATGATCATGTCTAGGAAAAATTATGATGTCTCATGAATAATCTCTCCTTTCTTCATAATTTACTGTCTTTCTACTCTAGCCATAAAGTAATGTATGCTTAGTATAAATAATATACCAAGTCATCTCCATAATGAGTCCACCACACAGTTAATGATGACACTTTGGTATACTTGGTATGATATTAGTCTTACTGCTATGTATTTTAAAAATAAAAGTGTAAGCCGGGATCGGTGGCTCAGCGTGTAATCCCAGCACTTTGGGAGGCTGAGGTGAGTGGATTGCCTGAGCCCGCGGGTTCAAGACCCGCCTGGGCAGCGAGACCTCATCATCTCTACAATAAATAAAAAAATCAGCTGGATGTGGTAGCGCCTGCCTGTTAATTCCGGCTACTCGGAAGGCTGAGGCGGAAGGATCGCCAGAGCCCAGCAGGTGGAGACTGCGGTGGCCGGGAGCGGCCACTGCACTTTAGTCTGGGCGACCGAGTGAGACTCCAACTCAAAAAAATAAAAATTAAAAATAAAATAAAAGTGTAAAAATCAATTCCTTGTGAAGACTGTTATAAAACAGTATCATCTTGATTGTATCATATATCTACTATAATTTAACCATACCTCCCATTCTTGAATATTTGGCTTGCTCTGTTTTATGTTATTCCCACAATGCTGTAATAAACACCTTTGCATACAAATAATTATCTTAATTTCTTCCACCACAAGTTCTAGAAGCAGTATTACTAGGTTAAAGGGTAAGAAATTAAGTCGCTTCATACAGTTATGAAAAAAATGACAAAGCATAAACAGACATAATTTTCACGGAAAGTACTGCTCACTCTCAGTGGCCAGCTTACCAAGGGCTTGTCAGCATCAACTGTTTTCTCAGACAACTTTTGAGAGATATGCCCACCCACCTAATGCATATAGAATCACTAACCTATCTTGCAAGTTTTTTTAAATTCAGAGTTTAAATGCTTACTTTTTTTATTTTACTTATTTGCTGCATGTAATGTAGACCTTTGGCTTGCTAGTATTTTTTCAATGTAGTCATTTTTTATTTTTATGCAGCACATGTATACATAATCAGTAATATAGCATACTTAGGCCACTTGTATGTGTCTTAGAATATAACTACTATTTAAAATAATTAGATTATGGTAATATCCTTTGCATTTATGATTCATTGTTAGTTTCACCAATGAATAACCTTACACAGAATCCTTCATAATACAATCCTAAAACAGTACTGGTCCTTCAGGAAAAAAGTAAAACATGATGTTTTAAAACAATCTTTCACTCCATCTTCAAGAACAAACTACAAAAAGCAGACACTTTTTCTGCAGTGTGTATTAACATAAGCAACCCAAAAGATATTTTAAAACACAGCTATCTCCAAGTACATGCTGAACAGGCTTTATCTACACAGGTACATTTTTGTAATTTCCCAAATCTAACTTTATACTAATTAAGCTAAAAAACAAAACAATGCTTCATATAGTTTCTGTAGAAAAAGTATACAAAGAATACATACTAGCTTCTTAATAGTGAGGGATGGGGCTGGGGACAGCAAAGAAAATAGGAAGGAAAAGGGTATTAAAGTTGGCTTTAGTTCTTTAGCAGTTTTTTTGCTTCTGTTTTTAAAAATCAAACAAATACAGCAAAACTATCTGTTAATCTGAGTACCTGAGTGTTTTGTTACATTATTCTCTGTGTTGAGCAAAAACAACTGAATAAAAATAAGAAAACAGATATATACCAGAATTTCAGATAGAATACTTTAAAAGCCCAAATGTGATTCTAAAATATCTTCCTACTTTAATCTTTTAAGACAATTAAAATGAAGTTACCCAGAGACAGTATTATATGTGCACTTGTGGTAAATCAGCTATATTTTACTAACTCAAGACTCCACTTTACAAAATGATTGGCTAAATACTTTAGTACTTTAGGAGAACAGTCAACATTCTTGAGACACTTTTACACAACACATTTTATGTGGATGTTACGTCTGATAAGGCTAAAGAGAAAATAACTCTCAATTTAACTAAATTTTTAAAGTGGCCATTACAAATATATGCAAAAACTTTCTTATATACAAATATGACAAAGTACAATCACAAAAATATTTCATAACAATAAAAACAAGGCACGTACAAGAGGAGATAGAGATGCGTATCTTGTTCTTAACTAAAAAAAAAAAGGTTGTACTGTATAAAGGTGTCTCTTAGTTTTATAAATTCAATGTACTCCCAACAAAATTCTAGTCAGATTTCTTTAGTACTGAAAAATTATTCTCAAGTTCATTTGGAATGAAAGTATGAGGATATCAAAACATCAGAAATAACTATGAGAAGGGGCAGTTTTATCAGATACTAAGACAGCCACAGCAATTAAAGTATTGTATTACCAGGATAGGAACAGGTAAGAGACTAGAGTAAATCAGAAAAACACACATACATCATAGTAATTTCATAAATAAAGAAGGTGCTATTTCAAGTAGTGGGAGAAAGTTGGATTACTTGATTAACAGTATTAGAAAAAACGGGAATATTGCTCTAAATAGCATTTTTTTCCATCCTTATTTTACCACATTAAAATTTAACTTATAGTTACCACATATTTACAGGAAAAAAAAAACCACAATGAGATAAAATATGGGTATATATAAAAGAAAACCATGTCCAGTGTAAGCATGAGTTGAAATTCTGAAACAAAAATGGGAAACAAGATAAGTTGTATGTGTGAGTGATTTTTTAAATATGGGCAAAACACACACACACACACACAATAATTTTTAAAACAACAGTGGAAACATGAAATATGATTAGATTAAAGGCTTGCATCCATAGTACACAAAAAACCGGGAGAAAAAAATAACTATACTGCAGGGAAAGAGCCAGAACTAGCATTTTAAAGAAAAAATAGAAAGTAAGCAATAAATATATACAAAGGATATTTAAATCCATTTACTACTGTCTGCTTATCAGATTAGCAAATGTTGAAAAGATTGAGAATACTTGATGCTGATAAGGATATGGTTAAATTGGCATAATCTTTTTGGAGGGTAAATATAATTGTAAATACTATCCATTAAATGTAAGTGTAAATACCCTGTGACTTAAACATTCCACTTGTATAAGAGAAATGTATCCTGCAGGAATATTCATAGAAGCATGCCAAGAGGTCTGTACAGTAAAGCATTCATAGAGAAAAAGCTGGAAATTATCCAAAAGCCCATCAATGGGGACTGAATAAAAAACAATTTATTCATTAAATGGAATACATATTCATCCACTGAACAAATTTTAAGCACCTTTTATGTACTGGCATTGCAATAACAATGGATAAGAGAGTCCAGATCATACATCTAATGAAACTTATATTCTACTGTTCAGGAATTAAGCAGTAGAAAGAAGAAAAATAGACTGAGAATTACTAAGAAAATAGAGTATGACTGGTGGGAGAGGAGTGCTACTCTAGTGGGTGGTCAGAGAAGGCCTCTCTGAGGATGTGACATTTGAGCAGGGGAGGAAAAGCTAGCCAGGTGAAGATGGGCAGAACACTCCAGGCAAAGAACAAATGCAAATGAAGGAATGGCCTTAATATGGTAAAGGTACTAAAAGGTTACCAGTGTAACTAAAAGCCAGGGAATCACGAAGAGAGTGGAGAATGCAAAATACAATCCAAGTGTACTGGGAAGTCAGTGAGGCAACATAATGTGTGAATTAGGCTTTTTAATGTTTGCTGTAGCAGCCATATGGGGGGAGGGAGACCATAAAGGGCAAAAGAAGGGAGACCAGTTAGGATGGTACTGCAGTCATCCAGGGGAGAGAATAGTGGACTATTATGCAGTCATTAAAAAGAATGAAGATAATCTACAAAGAAAAACATTTAACATAAACCAAATATACAGAGCATTTACATACTTTTTACATACACTTTGCATACATTTACAGAACCATATGTACAGAAATACATTATTCAAAATTATATTTGTCCAAGAAGTTAGCTTATATCATTTATCTTTATACAGGTTCAGCAAACAATGAAATGTTGCATTAAGGAAATGTCTAGGTGGCCTATAAAATGGACTTTGTGCAAAAAAACTGTGGTAACTACTCAGCCAACCATTTTGTCTCAAGGCAAAAATAAATTGCCAAAAATAAAAGTGTCATCTTCTTTAAAAAACTGCCAAAAATACAATAAAAGTGACCGAATTTTTTAAGCAATTTTTTTACATTAAAATTAAACCTACAGTCACCACATATTTATATGTTAAAAAACTATGAGATAAAATATGAGTATATATAAAAAGGAAACCATGCCCAATGTAAGCATGAGTTGAAACTCTGAAATGAAAAAAGGGAAACACAAGACAAATTTTGTTTGTGCATGTGTGCGTAATTTTTAAAATCTGGGCAAAATAGAACTTACCGCAATTTTTTTATATTTAAACAAATGTCTTTTTATTTACTTATATCAATAAATGTCCTATAAATAAATACTTTTCATTCATTCCTAGTTCTTATGCTATTAAAGTAGCACTGTTTTAACTATCAACTGCATTACAAAGTAATGCCAGATTTCCAAGTCTCTTATAGTATCTTAATATCTTTTACAGCATAATTTTAGGACACTGCCTTGTGACATTAGCTAAACATCTAATTTTGCCACTGACATACTTTAACAAGATATCAGAATTAAATTCCTAGCAATTTCAGTTCTGAGCCTAATGTTATCTCATTAAATCTTCCTAGCGACCTCATAAAGTAGATATAATTTCTCAAATTATCAGATGAGAAAATTGACTAGCAATGGTTAATACAAGTGTACAAATACTGTTCAGTTAAAATTCAAATCCAGATCTATTCGTACTCAGTCATGTGCCTTTTCAATCTAATCATATTTGACACCCCCTATCCTAAAGTTATACAAAAGTGTTAACAGTCAATGTTGCACATAAATGCAAAAGGATTAGGAATTTCAGATAAAGGTGTCACATGTAATACCAATTATTTAGAAATACTAATTTTCAATACTAAATTCTTTTAATAGTTCTAAGATCTGAGTCACTGCATACATGGACTATGTGCACAGCTAGACAGCACTAAACATGCCAACGAAATGCAAGATTTTATTTTAATAAAGTTTTTAGGTGTTAATCTCTACAATCAGACTACAGGTGTAGAATTAATGACAGGAATTCAATGGCTTCCAGAAGTTATTTAATGTACTGTTTTCTATCCCATAATGATAACCTTTCTCTTCTCCACTTGTTACAACTGTTTCCTTTCCCCACTATACCAGTACACTAACCTTTTCAAAAAACGAAATTTTAAAAGCTCAGTGAATGAACTCCTCGAAGGCTGAGACTTTCCTTCAGTTTCTCACTGTTTCCATGTGCTTCGTATAAGCTCTTAAATATTTGATGATCTAAATGTGCCAATAAAAGAAAATGCTCACAAAAGTGGATAGCAGAACACACAAAATGTTATATGAAGGTTTAAATAGCCAACAATAATTATTTAAAACCTAAGAGATTTCTTAAAACACCTTCAAAATTATGAATAATTCATTTATGAAGAACATACACTGTCTATGACAGGGGTCAGAAAACTTTTTCTATAATGCACCAGAAAGTAAGTATCTTAGGTTTTGTGGGCCATAAGCTCTTTGTTACAACTACTCAACTCTGCTATTGTAGTGTGAAAGCAGCCAAGGACAATATGCACACTAATGAGTATGGCTGCGTTCCAATAAAACTTCATTCAAAGAAACTGAAATTTGAATTTATATAATTTTCACATGTCATGAAATATGATTTTTCATATCTGACTTTTTTTTTGTCTTTAGCCATTTCAAAAAGTAAAAACATTCTTAGTTCGCAGGCCATACAAAAACTGGTGGTGGGCAGTAGTTTGCCAACCCATCATTTATTTATTATATACATTCTCTGAGAACAAAGGCAAGTGAATTTACATTTTAATTAAGCACATTAAGTCTAAATGTGAAGTCCTGTAACAGAGTTTTTAAGTGGGTTAATAGGTTACTAAGAGAGGTCACAAAGTTTTTCTCCATGAGCATCTTCAAAAATAGGTTGTGTGAAAAACATGAAACTGGCCCAAATGACATAAAAACCACACCAAGACAATTTATTTGGGAAGAACATATTAGGCCATTAAGTCCAGCATGCTAAATCAGGATTTTGCTGACATTTTGCTTTTGAAAGACATTTTGCTGTCTTTGACAGTCTTACTCTTGTAAGGGGCTCTCATACTTAGAAAGAGAAGAATATTACAAAGAAGCTACGATGCTTTTACTTTCAAAATGTTAACTGCTTTTCATTATTTAAATACACAAACTTCAGGGAATAGTTCAGTTTTGTTTTATCACGAGTCCAAACATACAGCAGCAAATGAGTCATAACCTGGAGCTATACATGAATGTTCCATTGGTGTATTATTTTTTGTTTTCTCAATTTACCAGATTGTGATGTTAATCAAAATAGATTTTTTTGTTCCACAAGAAAGCTTTCCCAGGACTCCTTCATTTATGCAATAGTTTCAGGACATAGCAATGTCAACAGCATAAAAACAATATACAGCTTTTGTTCATTTAGTCAACAAATATTTATGCATCAGCTACATACTAGGGTCTGTAATAGATTCTGGGTATGCAGTAGTGGTTAAAACAGACTTGGTCTTTGCATTCTTGAGAGGGAGACAGACAACAAAGAATAAAAAATTACAAAGAATGATACGCGTGTAATAAATTACAAGTGGGAAAAGGGAGTGGAATGACACAAGCACAAGTGAAAGGGACCATTTGCAGGAGCCAGAAGCTTCTCAAGGATAACCTTTGGGCTGAGATCTGAAGGAGGATGTAAAAGGGCTAGCATGCAAGGAGCAGAGCATTCGGGAACATTCCAGAATGGTTCTGCCTCCGGCATGAGGTAATATGTGCGAAACCAAAAGTCATGAAAAAATTTGACTTATCAAGAACTAAACCTTGAGATCAATGTGGTATGACTATAGAAGGGGAATGGTGAGTGCAATGAGATGAGGCTGAAAATAGTCATATCATGTAGAGTTCTCTAGCCTTTGGTTATGAAAAATGTTTTCTACTCTAAGTGCCAGTGAAAGTCATGAAAGGTTATAAGCAGGTGAATAATAATATCCCACTGGAGTTTTTAAAAGCTGGTGCTGGCTATAATTTTGAAAACTGGAAGGGAATAAGAAAGAGGGGAAACCAGTAAAAGCAGCTATAGCAATTGTCCAGGTGATAGATGGTGGTAGCTTAGGCTAGGGACAAGAAGTAGCTAGACGAGAGAACTTCCTGGGAAGCAGAAACAACCGACTCTGTTAATG
This sequence comes from Cephalopachus bancanus, assembly GCA_027257055.1. Taxonomy (NCBI): domain Eukaryota; kingdom Metazoa; phylum Chordata; class Mammalia; order Primates; family Tarsiidae; genus Cephalopachus; species Cephalopachus bancanus. Next base: position 8,524,472 of record JAPVLO010000021.1, on the reverse strand, counting down.
AACTGGATATAGCAGCAAGAAAAATTAAAGTAGATAAAAGGAATTTAAAATGACTCCTAGGCATCTGGCTTGAGCAATTCAGTTGTGACAGTAAGTCTAGTGCATAAGAAAAAACAGCAATGTGTTTCTAAAACTGCACTGTCCAATACAACAGCCCCTTCTCACATGTGGCTATTTACATTTACATTTAATCCTTTGCCCTCAGATGTTCCCTATGAGAGGGCATTATAAATCTAGCAAATCATTCTGATGTCCCCCTCAGAGGACATAAAAAGATTGTAGGTGATTATATAGGACAAACTTATGCAAGCAACAATTTTTTAAAAATCTACGTTTCCTTCAAGTTTTCCATTTAAATTGCATTAAAAGGCAAATAAAGACTTGGAATATATACTGAGATATGATTCATCAGTTGAGAAGTGGTTTTCAGGAATCACAAATGCGTCCTTCAAAACATTGTCTTCGAACAACAGACTGGACAATAAATTACGTATTACTAATATGGGAGGAAGAAAACAAGACTGCATTGTCTGCTCAAATAGAAAAACACCAGGCAGAAGACGTCAAACAAATTACTATTGCACAACATGTATCAATGAACTTGCAATGTATGTTGGTGTCTGTTTCACATTACCACACGTTAGAAAAATTTAAGATACAAAATTTTGATTGTCATAAATAAGTTCCTCAATGCCCACAATTCCATTATAAACCAAATATTACAATAAAGTAATTGGTTTCATCACTATACTATTTCATATGAAACAATTCATTTGTCACGATTTTGTAAAAAAATGTGGTCATGTTGCTAGTAAGAGATCTGTAGGCCGGGCTCGGTGGCTTAGCCTCTAATCCCAGCACTCTCGGGAGGTTGAGGCGAGTGGATTGCTTGAACGCACGGGTTCGAGACCCAAATGGGCAACTTGGCAAGACGGTATCTCTACAACAAATCAAAAATTTAGCCAGGCATGGTAGCGCACACCTGTAGTTCCGGCTACTTGGAAGGCTGAGGCGGAAGTATGGCCGGAGCCCAGCAGGTCGAGGCTGCGGTGGCCTGTAAAATGACACTACACTCCAGTCTGGGTGACAGAACGAGACTCCAACCCACAAAACAAAACAAAACAAAAAAAGAGATCTGTAAGATGTCTCCGAGTGCAAAGGGCTAATTTATTATTAAAAATTTACTTTTTCAGTCAATAGCCACAGGTACTGGTAGCTACCATACTAGACAGCTCAGATACAAAATATTTCTACCTTCACAAAAAGTGTGGACTATTGGACAATAAAGGAAGAAATGTACCAAATACAGAGTGGTCCACCAAGGCTGAGGCTACCATTTGGTTGGTCACCATGCAGGTCCAGCAGTGAACTCAGCAAGAGCACGTTCATGGGAATAATGTAGAACACAAACTAGAATGGGAGTGAAAAATGGAGACAAAGTGCACAAGATATCTTTTAGGCTGTGAAAAGGAAGCAGAAAAATCCGCAGGGCATTAAGCTGGAGGGAAACAAAGGTTGCATGATTTTAGAACACTCATTCAACAAAACTTTATTGAGAACCTGAAAGTTCCAGACAGTGTTCCAGGTATCCAGAGATACAAAAACAGGGCAAGGACCCTAAAAGGGGGAAAAAACACAAGAAAGTAGACAACAAACCAAATAAATGAAGATAGTATGGCAGAAGTGAAACTGGGTGAACAGGGATGATCTCAATGGAAGTGGTATCTGAAATTGGCCATGTATCCTTCATCAGTTCACAGAAAGACAAAAAAGGTTGAAAAGGAGTGAGGAGAAAAGTAGTAGGTAATGAAGGATGTGGTCCGATCAGGATCTTGTGCTTTACTGAATGAGAGGATAAGCCCCTGGAGGTTTTTGAATAAAAAGTTACATGATCTACTGCTATAAAAAGGACTACCCTAGCTATAGACTACAGCGGTCCCACAAGATTATAATGGAGCAGATAAATTCCTAGTAATGTTGTAGCCACTGTAACATCGTAGCACAATGCTTTACTCATATGACTGTAGTAATGCCAGCTATATAAAAAAAGTATGGCACATACACCTATGTACAGTCTGCCATACTTGACAATGATAAATTAATAAGTTACCACTTTATGTATACAGTATTATATACACTTTACAGTATTGTATTTTAATCACTATTTTAGAGCATACTCCTTTTTTTTTTTAAAAAAAACAGCTAACTGTAAACAGCCTCAAGCAGGTCCTTCAATAAGTATTCCAGAAGGCATTATTATCATAGAAAAATTACAGCTTCATGTGTGTTATTGCCCCTGAAGACCTTCCAGTGGAAAAAGATGTGGAGGTTGAAGACAGTGATATTGATAATCCTAACCACTAAAAAGCTTAAAAAGTACAAAAATAAAAAATAGGAAAAAAAGCTTATAGAATAAGGATATAAATAAAGTATTTTTGTACAGCTGTAAAATGTGTTTGTGTTCTAAACTGTATTACAAGAGTCAAAAAGTTTAATACGTTAAAAGTTTATAAAATAAGTTACAGTAAATTAAAGCTAAGCCAGACTCAGTGGCTCAGCCTGTAATCCCGCGCCTTGGGAGCCTGAGGCGAGTGGATTGCCTGAGCCTGCGGGTTCGAGACCCACCCGGGCAACTTGGTGAGACCTCATCTCTACAATAAATCAAAAAATAAGCCGCGTGTGGTAGCGCACGCCTGTAGTTCCAGCTACTTGGAAAGCTGAGGCGGAAAGATAGCAGGAGCCCAGCAGGTCGAGGCTGCGGTGGCCAGGAGCAGCCAACTGCACACCAGTCTGGGTGACAGAGTGAGACTTCAACTCAAAAAAAAAAAAATGTTAAAGCTAAGTTATTATTGGAAAAAACTTTAAAATGAATTTAGTGTAGCCCAAGTATACAGTGTTTAGAAAGTCTACAGTAGTGTAACAGTAATGTCTTAGGTCTTCACACATACTCACGCACCACTCACTCACCGATTCACCCAAAGCAACTTCTAATCTGGCAAGCATCACACGGTAAATGTCCTATAGAGGTGTACCATTTTTAATCATTTATACCATATTTTCTTACTGTACTTTCCCTACATTTAGATACAAATACCCATTGTGTTACAAATGCCTACAGTAACAGTATATACAAGTTTGTAGCCTCAGAGCAAAAGGTCATACCATACATACATAGTGTGTAGTAGGCTGTGCCATCTAGGCTTGTGTAAGTACATTCAATGATGTTCACACAACCATGACATCCCCTAATGACTCATTTTCCAGAACATAACCCCACCATTAAGCTATGTAGAGAGCAGAAAGGATCTGCAGAGAGGATTTAGATATGGGATGTGAGGGAAAGATGAGTCAAGAACTGCAAAGTTTTAAACTTAAGTAACTGGAAATATAAGAGTTACATTTGGGAAAGACTAAGAAAAGCAGCTTTGGGGAAAATTGGGAGGTCAGATTTAGATCTATTAAGTTTTTGAGATGCTGCTTCCACAACCAAAATGTTGGGGAAAAAAGACAGCTTGAGTTCAGGAAAAAACCTAACTAGGAACATAAATTTGTAAGTCATCAGCAAATAGATGTAAATATCATCTGTTTAAAGCTATGCAGCAGGAGTAAAAAAAAAAAAAAAAAAGTAGAAATTCAAGGACTAAACATTTGCCACTCTCTCAACAGAGGTCACAGAAAATGGAAAAAAAAATAAAACAAACCCCCCCCACACACACAACAAAGAAGGAACTGCTAATGGGGTAGAAAGAAAACCTGCTAGCAGACATGGTGGCCTAGAAGCCAATGAAAGTGTTTAAAGTGACTGCAGCAACTGTGCCAAATGCTAATAGGTTAAGTAAGACAAGAAATGGTAATTTATAAGCTGATAACTGGTAGGGGAGCTGGGCATGGTGACTCACACTTGTAATCCTAGCGCTTGGAAGGCTGAGGCAGAAGGACCACTTGAGACCAGGAGTTTAAGACATCATAGTGAGAACTTGCCTCTACAGATAAGTAAATTAAATATACAAATTAGCTGGGTGTGGTGGTGCACACCTGTAGTCCCACCTACTCAAGGAGGCTGAGGCAAAAGGATTGCCTGAGCCCAGGAGGTCGAGGCTTTGGTGAGCCATGAGCAGCCCACTGCACTCCAGCCTTAAACAGTTAAGACCCCAACTCAAAAAAAAAAGATAAGGGGAAACAACTCATATAAGCAAGGTATTTTGCTGTAAAGATAAGTAAAGACAGGGTGGTGAGTGAATACAGAAATTTTTTAAATGAGATAATAGCATGTTTGTATGCTCATGGAAAGAGTCACTAGAATAGGAAAAACCACTAAGGCAAGAGACGGAAAAATACCAAAATTAATATTCGTGAGTGCAAGAGTAGGTGGAATCTAGTATACAAATGAACTGGATGACCCTATCTTATAACACTACAATTCATCCATAGTGACAGAGGAGATAAAGGGTCTAATCATACATACTAGGAGTCACCGGGAATGAACTCAGGGAGGTACAAGACTATTGTGCATACATAAGGGGGACCCAAAAAACCCAGAATGTATTGATAAAAAATTGTGCATTTATTCTTGCATGCTTAAAGTTCAGTGACCTTCAAAGTATTCTCCGTTTGATGCAGTACACCTATTAAGATGACTTTTCCACTGCTCAAAACGGTTTTTATACACATCAATTTTGATACCTTTTAGTGCTTCTGCTGTTTTTTCACACCTTCCACACTGGCAAACGTTTTCCTTTGACTTTTTTCTTTGGGGAAACAAAAAAAATCACTTGGAGCAAGGTCGGGTGAACAGGGAGAGTGGAACAAAGAGGTCATGACTTTTTGTCAAAAATTGCTGAACACTCAGCACAATGTAAGCAGGAGCACTCATAAATTACCCATAATGAAATGGGCAAACACGTTGAAAGAAACCCCCTGCCTCTCCCCAAACTTACTGAAACTGAACACAACCTCTCACAGCAATGCTAGATGGTACACTGGTACACTGATGCCGATGGGTTCCTAGAACATTTACCTAGTGGGAGAAGCCTGTACTACAAGAGGCCCACCCCAGTTTTGGGGGAGTTCCCTCCTCAGATATAAGAAAGTGTTTATGATTCAGTGTGAAATTTCAGTCACATACAAGTGAGAGTGATAGAGAAAAGCTTGGATATATAAACTATAAGTCCCAAAGGACTGAAGACTTGATGGAATTGAAGTATTTACTGGCAAAAGGCGAGATTGGGATGCTTGAAATGAGGCTGGGAGAGGCGGCAGTTACTGATAAAAGACAAGGTGTTCTAGGACATGACAATGGGAATGTGCGGTTGAGTTAAGGTAGAGGATAAGATTGCTGCAGAAGAAATCAAGGTACTAAGAGGCCAAAATATCGGAAGCATGTCTACATCAATGGTTATTCAAAGCACCAAACCACAACACCCACAAGGAGCTTGCATCAGACTGTAAATCAACATAACATCAAAAAAGTCTTGCTGCCAAAAAAAAAAAAAGCTGAACTAAACAGCTTAGTGACATAAGTGACTTACATTCTGGTAATTTGTACTGGTAACAAACAATTAAACTGAACCACACACATTTTGAGCACCACTGCTCTACATAGATACTGACTTCATAAGAATTATGATATATAAAAGAGACAGTGATGAGCCAGGATCTGATAAAGTGTTCAAGAAAGAAAATGAATGACCCAGGAAGACTGGTAGATGCCTGAAATAAAGATGGATAATGGGTGGTATAACTTGATGATATGAAAGTTAAAGCTTCAATAAAGTATTGGCAAAGATTGGCAAGAAGTGAAAATGAAGAACAAAGGCACTTAGTCTACACCTCATGGTTCAGTGTTATAAGATGTCCAAGAAGAAAGAAATTCACCACTTGAGAGAGCTGCAAAGAAAGAAGCATTATCAGTGAGAGAGGCTAGGTTACAGCTGGAACAATGAAGAGAAAGAATGTAAGTGACTTTCTGACGACTGACTTCTAGAAGTTACAATGAATGGACTTCAGAAGACAACAAAAGGTGTAGATGGAAACCAAGAAAAAAAACCAGGCTGAGCGTCTGAGGTATAGGAGCAATATAGAAGAGCAAGGCATAATTAAAGAAACGAAGTCCTTGAAAAGGCGTACCTCAGGATTGGCCTCTGACCAGAATGCAATACTTTCTTCACTATAAAGATGGATCCTAGCCAGGCTCAGTGGCTCAGCCTGCAATCTGGCGCCTTTGGGGAGGCTGAGGTGAGTGGATTGCCTGAGCCCGTGGGTTCGACTCCCGCCCCTGGGCAACTTGGCGAGACCTCATCTCTACAACAAATCAAAACGAGCCGGGTGTGGTAGCACGCGCCTGTAGTTCCAGCTACTTGGAAGGCTGTGGCGGAAGGATCACTGGAGCCCAGCAGGTCGAGGCTGCAGTGGCCAGGAGCGCCTACTGCACTCCAGTCTGGGCGACAGAGACAGACTCCAAATCAAAAAAAAAGGATCCTAACCTTGAATTGTACCCTACATCTTTAAAATAAAAATCAAAAATCAAAGCAAAACAAAACAAAATAAAATAAAGATGGATCCTTAATGCAGACTGCTGGTAAGGTAAAAGGGTTCCTGTTTAGCCTCTGATGGGGGAGGGGGAAGTTTGAGGAGAAAAGGGAAAGTATTAAATAGCACTCTGTCTTAGACCTTTCTAAAGAAATGCAGTAGGATCTGGGGTATATCAGCAATAAGGAAAAGTATGAGGCTCTTTAGCATATAGTCAGGACACTATTCAAGAATGATTAGTAAGTACTCAAAAAAAATCTAATTTTAATATTTCCCAGCTTCCACTTATCAACAATACCTTTTCTCTGCCTCATGAGCGATCATCGATCTTCTGACATTCCTAGACATCTAATCTCTAAACTTTCTAGCCTCTTATTTCTATTTTATTTTTCTTTATTTATTGACTCATGGTCTAACTTTGTCACCCAGGCTGGAGTGCAGTGGCGTGATCACAGCTCCCAGCAGCCTCAACTTGCTGGGCTCAAGTGATCCTTCCACCTCAGTCTCTTGAATAACCAGGACTACAGGTGCACACCACCACACTTTTCTTTTTGTAGAGACAAGGTCTATGTTGTCTAGGCTGGTCTTGAACTCCTAGGTTCAAGCAATCCTCCTGTCCTGGCTACCCTAAGTGCTGAGATTACAGGTGCCCAGCTTATTTTTTACTCTATGGGGAGCAGAATAGCTTGCACTGTGATTCAGGACCCAAGGAAACATGACAGTAGAATTAAAGCAGGAAATAGTGACTTTCAGAGGACAACTATTAGATACCAAAATAACAATAGCTGGGTTTAAAAACTAAACAAATTATAAAATTAAGCAAAATGCCAGAAAACTGGCATTAAAGTAATACATAAATTTCTAAATCTACTTAAAGAATGCTATGTCAGCATACTATGTTTTCTACATAACATTTAGCTTCTACTTTTGTCTCTAAATGAACTGCTCCCATAGGGTATAAGCAATGTTTGACTACATTCTTTTAGTGGCTAAGAAAAGAATTTAAGTGTCTACCTCAGCACTTTCCTACACGGGAATGGAACACCACTTGGAAGCCTCAATAGTTAGTTGGATTGAAAAAATATTTCCAAGAGTTCCTTGTTCCTCCCTTATACATGTGGCATTCATCTAGTATATGCAAAACTTCAAAGACAAACTCACTTCCCACACCCTTACCCCAAAACCACTTGATTATACTTAAAAAAAAAAAAAAGAGTACAGTCCTTAAACCCTGTTACAACTGTTCAGTTTACTTCATATTGAAGGAAAATTGGGAACAGTTTGCAACAACCACTCCTCAGCATAGCAAATTATTACAACCATTTAAGATCATCTTCAAACTGTACTCCCGAGAAATTTTGCAATAAATTTAACTTCTATTTTATATGGATAATGTCCAATAAAGTATGTTATATATATGTACGTGTGTCACCATTATTTCAGCTAATATTCCTGTTAATAAAATAAACATATTAAACTAACCATAACCCTTCAGCTTTTGTACATCTTTTACTACCACCTCAGATCAGCTACTAGCATTTAAGGTAAGATTTATTAATCATAGATAAGGTGTGTATGCCATGTAGACCGATTAACTTGAAAGAACTTAAAGTAGCTTTAAAATCCCCCCACCCAATTTTTTAATGTTATCTGTTACAAACCAGTTGAAAAAAATCAGTCCAGCAGCATGTGAATTATTGAATCACAAATAAAACCACAAGAACATTAATGAAAAAAATGAAAGGGTGGAAATAAATAGGGGAGAAAAAAGTGCTATGAAGTAATTTCACTCCGGCATCATCCAGCTGATCACACTCTTCAAACTGTCATGGGGGAAAAAAAAGCCTTTTCAACAAGTTCCAAAAACAAACAAACACACAAACAAAAAAACAGAGGTAGGAAACTTCTGGAACATTACAAAAGAAACTTTACAATGGCTCCATGAAGAGTAACATGGAGATTGTGGGACAGGCTAGGAGGTGAGATGCCTCTGGGATTGATGTTTTATGAAACGTTTGCAGATCTGCTTGCATTTGATACTGTATCTTAATAAAAACAATTGCGACTAAGGCACTATTTTCAGATGATGCTTTAAAAAAAAAAAACCCATGTTGGCCTATGGCTTACATTTTCAGTCCAGTCAGAGTTTGCCATTTAACCATGAAGTCTGAAAACTAAACATGCAATTTTTCAGACTCTGGAAATGAAAAACTTTGTTAGCAGTAAAAGATTTAACTAAAATCCATCTAACTGCCTATATAAATTTATACTGACCAAAAAGCAGTATGTCATTAATTTAAGTAAAATGTATTCAATTAATTTCTAATTATCTAAACTGTTTATAAATTTTGGGTCTAGTCTAATAGTAGCAGTTTAGCTTAAAAATGCAGGCTTCTGCTGAAAACTAGGACATGACTTAAAGACTTCAGTAAAATTTGACGCTGACATGAGTTGTGTACACACAGAATCTGTACAGCATTTTAAGAGCCATCACAGATCGAGACTTCCTTTAAAAATACACTTAAAGAACTATATATAAGATGCTTAAGTAATGAGCAAGTTATTTTTCCCTTTTTCCTTGAACCAGACCAGCTTAATTCTTAACCTTGAAAACATGGGTTTCCCAGACTTCAAACAAGTTAATATAAATATTGCTTTTAAGTTCCTAAATCTATAATCAGTTGACACAACGAATTTTTCCAAGTGCCTAAATATAAACCTAATAGTTTAATAATATTATTTGCTAAATTATATAAATTCAAAGAATCAGTCATTTCATAGAATCATCATCATAAAAAAACTCTGATCAATGGAAACTACAGAGATTACAAACTGGCAGTATTCTGTCAGATATATTTAATTTTCACTCAATTGTGTCTTAAAACATGAATTTCATTCATTCACATTTGCAAATCAAGAGACATACATCAATTTGTATTTCCTGCCTATCTCAGGGAAAAAAAAAAAAGGATCAGATGATCTGGCAGCATAAACTACATTCCCATACAATGGATGGAGCTGCCAATTTGTGGTAGTCCCACATGATCTCAATTACCTCCTATCTAGGTAGCCCTGGAGACATTTGAGTAGCCATTCCCACCATAATGTAGTAAGACCAATCCTATACATCTTGTGAAAGCAATCTTGTACTTAGTCATGTAGCTTGAACATCAAACTGTAGCATGCTACATTAATGAAGGCAAGTAATCAATTCCAAGAGTCAAATTAAGTACCTAGTAGCCAATTTTTTTCCAGTAAGTTTTATGTACATATTTTTAAAAAGAACTTTCATTTCTCACTAAACTCTTGAAAAATCAGAACAGAAGCCTATAGACACTAAATGCTGCAAATGCTAAGCTAAATACTAAACATGAACATCACTATAAGTATGATCCTTGATATGGGAATATTTTATCCATCCTGAAATAATCATTCACATAAAGCACTTAAGAAATCCTTGCCTTTGTGTTTAAAAAAAAAAAAAAAAAACTAGATATAACAATACATTTTTAGCTGGGCTCGGTGGCTCAGCCTGTAATCCCAGCACTTTGAGAGGCTGAGGTGAGTGGACTGCTTCAGCCCGCAGGTTCGAGACCTCATCTCTACAATAAATCAAAAGTTAGCTGGGCGTGGTAGCACACGCCTGTAGTTCCAGCTATTTGGAAGGCTGAGGCAGAAGGATCGCCGGAGCCCAGTAGGTCGAGACTGCAGTGGCCAGCAGTGGCCATTGCACTCCAGTCTGGGTGACAGAATGAGACTCCAACTCAAAAAAAAAAAAAAAAAGCATTTTTTAATAGCCCAAATCATATCAATATTTCCACAAAAGAATACTGAATTCCAAGGGCAAAGTAGAACAATCAATGATACTGTCCTTTTCCCTCCCCATACTACTAACATTTTCATTTCATTTCAACATATTCTGGTAAAGACAAACTAATTTAGAATAAGCTTCATTCCTGTCTCTAATCAGACTCTGACTTGAAACAAGTATTTTCAGAAAATAATGTCACTAATAGAAATACCTTAACTTTAACACAAAATCCTACAGAAAGTTCTTTCATGAAAAATGTAAAGGGCAAAAACACTGCTATAATGTATCACAGCCTGCAAGTCTGTACCAGAGATCCTATAGTCACTAGAGCATTACATTTCATTCCACATACACTTGACTCAATTAGCGTTGTTTCTATTTCCTAATATAACAGAGTTAGCATTTACTAATGATTTACTGTGTAACTGATTTTTAGACAAATTGATGATTCATATTTTCGTTAACTTTTTTTCTGAGAATTTTAGTTTCTATAATTCATCAATATGGCTAAACATGCCCTTCTGCCTCCTAAAGGACTATATTGAGTTTTTGTTTTTATCATTATGATATATGTAAGCAGTAATGCCTAAGGTGACCTAAAAAAACCCCAAAATTCCCTAATTTAATTTTTTCTCCTGAAATTATTGGTTGAGATGACATTTTCTCCAGCTAGCCTTTTAACTTGCAGTATTGATATGAATTACTCTACAATTTAAGAATTTCTTAATTGAGTCTCTCATCAGAACTATTCATAAATATATTCCACACAAACTTGGTTGAAATTAAAAAAAAAAAAAATCACAAGCATTATACTATATCCACTGGAGGGCACCCAACATGACCGAAGTATGGAATGAAAACATGCCCTAACACTACTCATTATACTGCTTCAGATTTGAGGAAGACTTTGGGTGGGGAATGTCTCTTACTAGAAGAGATGCCCACAACAAACAAGTTCAAAAAAGTGATTAAATCTTAAAAATGGGTTACTAATGTGACTGACTTTATCTTTTTTTTTTCTTGAGTTGGAGTCTCACTCTGTCGCCCAGACTGGAGTGCAGTGGCCGCTCCCAGCCACCGCAGCCTCGACCCGCTGGGCTCCGGCGATCCTTCTGCCTCAGCCTTCCGAGTAATCGGAATTACAGGTGCGCGCTACCACGCCCGGCTGATTTTTTGATTTATTGTAGAGATGAGGTCTCGCTGCCCAGGCGTGTCTCGAACCCGCGGGCTCAGGCAATCCACTCACCTCAGCCTCCCAAAGGCATGGGATTACAGGCTGAGCCACCGAGCCCAGCTTGGCTTTATCTTTTAAGAGTTTATTTTGTTTAGAGAGAAAGCAGATGATCTGCATAGTTCAAGAACACTAGGGCTCAGGCCTCAACAGATGAATCTAGGTTTTAAACTGAGTCAAGTTCAGTCTTGCAAGAAACACAAAAGCAGCTTTTTAAGTAAACAGAGGAAATAAATAACTTTCTCAGTTTAACTGATGAAAAACTATAGGAGTTAACTCCTACTCCTTTTCAAGCAACACCAGTCACATATTTTCCTTTTGTGAAATCTGAGAAATAGGTATTTATTTTAACCTATTAACCCAGTTATCTATCACACTTATAACTGCAACACTATTACATAAACAACAGTCTGTTACAGGTGAACTGGTTCTGCAAATGCCTATCCTCTTGATGAGGGTCCAATGGAAAGCAATGGATACATATACAGGATACATCAGAAGCTGTTCCTGGGCTGTTTTACTACTTAACTTTTATGGTATAAAAATGTTCTCAGGCTGTTTCAACAACAGATAATACTATAGTTCCAAAAAAAAGGGGCTACATAAAAGCAACTAAGTTACACAAGTAATGTTTTCAAAAACAATGTCACAAATCACAATGCAGCATTACAAACAAGTTGTAGATACTTTTTATTAGAAGTGTGTCCAGTTCTAAATCTAAAAGTATTCATTTGTGCCATAGGTTAGCAGTCAAGGAAGCTCCAAGTACATACTTAAAAATGTACCACCTACTCATCTACAACTATTATCAGCAGCTAGGAGATCACAAAAGAGAAACAAAACCATCTTATAACTGGATAGATTGCTTAATTCAACAACACTTAAGTTTCATTTGGCTGAATATATTTATATAGTATATTTCAGGGATTTTAACTTCACTGCTACTTATAGTCAGAAAAGATATTCAAACATTTGAATTCTCCACACCCCTAGTTCAACAGTTAACATGCTCCTCTCCCCATCCCGCTCTATAACTAAAAAGGGTATTTGCAGATAGTTTTTCTAAGCACCACATGTAAAGTAGTCTTAGAGAAACTTGCCTCCTTCCTATTTTGGCGGTGGTGTTATGAAAAGGTGCATACAAGCCTTTGTTTACAATTTTTATTACAGTCATCACTAGGAACAGTAGAAAGCTCAATTCAGTCTGATAAATTTTAATACTGAAACATATATTTTTACATCATAATCTTGGTAAAGTAAGTAATGAGATGACAAGTCGTTCAAACTTAAAAACTCTTCGATACTTCCTGACACCTGAATACTGTGTAATGCTTCACTTTTAATTAGTCATCTTATTTTTTTAAAGTTGGCTTTTTTCTGAAAATCGTTTTAAATGACTGTTCTGGTCTCCAGGAGACTCTCTGGATTTCACAGGACTCTAACTTATGCTATACTGAACTTTCCAGCAGTTTTTTAATACACCCTCAAGGATTTCAGACATGAATAGTTTCAGCATTCCTTTAATCCTATAAAATAGACTTCTGTAAAGTTTTTCAAGTTACTGTTGCAATCTTTCAGGGCCTTGTCCTTGTACATGGCCTTCAGAACAAAGACTGGGTCAAAGCAATGAATATCGGGTGCAAATTAATCAAATTTTGTCTAGTGTGAAAGGACGTCCTCAAATAAACCTTAAGGATACTTTTTAAAATTCAGAGATTATGAGGATTTAAATGTAAAAGTAAAATAAATGTAGCAGCAGCCTTAGTTCAAACGAAAGGTCACCAAAGTAGAAACTTATGTCACTAATTAAAGCAGATAGTAAACAACGGCATAACGTAAATAACACTTCAGGCTATATTTAATATTTCTTAGGATGAAGAAAAGTTAACACGAAGACATCTGAAGATATTAAATGCTCAAGTGACAAGCAAATAATGAAATGGCTTCCTAAATTCCAGACAAAATATCTTATAACTTAGCGATCTGAAAAACATTAGACTAGACTTTATCAAAGGAAATGCTGCCGTCTCTTCAAGTTGATGTCTAGTCTAAGCCACCATTATTCATGACACAAAGCTCTCATTTCACTAAAACCACTCCTCGATTTCCTTTTGCCGACCTCTGCATACCAGCAACCCAGTCTCTCTTCATTCACCACTCTCACAAACTCGGGGGGGGGGGGGGACGGACACCACAGATGTCTGGAAAATACAAAGTATGAGACAATGCTCCCTGCAAAAGGGAAGAGAAAACGAAGGGAACAACTACATCCAACTGCCAAAGCGTTCAAGCTTGGCAGATTCAGAAGCGGGTTATGGGAACTTAACTTCGAAAGTCTCGGTTCAAAGTCCTCTCTCCAGACAAAACACTGAAAGAAGTTCCAATGCTTGAATTTCATTTGGCCAATTTCGTAGGGAGGGAAAAAGTCACCCCGCTGAAAAGGAAACGTGCTCTAAAAATCAAGTTTAGCTGCCATAAAACTGTTTGGACAAATTACTTCCACGAATAAAATTCTCGAAGGAATCAAAAGCTCACTTGGTAAGAAACGCTGAGCCAGTCACCCTCGCCGCCCCCTTCCCCCTTATCTCACTAGGGTCTCATACCCACTGCCATAAACCCAGAAGGCTCCAGGTGTATTACACATCGCTTCCACTCACCTGCACGGTACGAGAAAATACAGGCGCAAGACACGGATTTTAGACGTGCACACGCTACTGACGCATCGCACGGGCTGCACTAAGAGTTTGGTGACTCTAAGGTTTAAAGTTGCTTCGATTCAAACTCACATAGGCAGGGCATTAAAGAAACATGAACACTTCTCTTATTCTCTCCTTGAGAAGCAAAGAGGAAATCTGGAGAGAAAGTCCACCGGTCCCATCCCCGGGGCCAGCGGGACCCAGGGTGGCGTCTCCGCCTCGGCGCCCGAACCCCAACTCGCCGCCGGGTCTGGGAAGGCGGAGCCCCCCGTCCCACCCCGCCCCCCACCCCGGCCCCGGCCCCGGCGCATCCCGAGGCACAGGGTCCCTCCCCCAAACTCGGCCGCGGCCGGAGCCCCGGACGGAAACCACGGCCCCCACCCCCACCCCGCCAGCCATCCGGGCTCCCGGACGCGCCCCCGCTGCGCCCCCTCCCCGCCAGCGGCGCCCCAGGGGCCCCGGAGGGGCAGCGCGACCGGAACGCGGGCCCGGCCGCCGCCCTGCGCCCCCCTGGCGCCGCCCGCCCCCGCCGCCCCCAGCCCGAGCACCCGGCTCCCCGTCCCGGGCCTCCGGGCTGCGCCGGGCCCGGCTCCCCGCCCGCCACCGGGACCGCGCGCCCGCGACGAAGTTTGGCTCCGAGAGGGAGCGGGAGCAGCCCCGGAAGGATAAGGGAAGGAGCGCCCAAGCACCTCAGGGGAACAGGCTCCTCCCGCCGCGGGAGTCCGACCGTCCTCGGTCTGCGGTGGCGGCTCGGCGGGGACCGGAGCTGCTCCTCGCACCTTCCTCCGTCTCCGCCTCCCCTCGCTCTCCGCTCCCGGGGAAGGGCTAACGCGGCAGCCACAGACCGAGAGACTTAAAATGGCGCCGCACAAGGAGCTCTTATAAGGCGCGCGGAAGCGACTGTATCCTGCCGCGGCGGCGCAGCGCGGAGCGTTCCGCGGCGCGGGGACAAGGGGCGGGGCGCGGGCGGGCGGTGGAAAGTAGTCCCCGCGCCCCGCCGCCCGCTGTCGTCCGAGCGCCCCGGGCCGGCGGTGGTGCTCGCGCAGCCCTCGGACGCGCCCCAGCGGGAGGCTGGCGGCTGCCCGCGGCGCAGGACCGGAGGGCAGCCAGCCAGGGCGCCGTCGTCTGCGGCGGGGAGGCAGGGCCCCCGCTGGCAGGGGAGGGGGGGCAGCCCCGGGATCCTCCTCTGTCCCGAGCCCGACGCCCCCGCCCCGCGCGTCCCCCGAGCCGCGAGAGCAGACGCAGGGCTTGCCGCGCGCTTCCCGCCGCCCTCGGGAGGTGGCACTTCGGCCCCAGCCCGCGGAGACCGCGCGGAGCGGATGGGACGGGTCTTGGAAGGGCGGAAGTTCGGGGCCGGGGCGGCAGCGGGGGCTCTGAGGTCAGGCCCGCCCGGCTTGGGGCGCACAGGCGCCGCTGCTGCTACGCTGCGGGTCTGGAAACTGCCAGCGGGGCGCGAGTTAGGGGTTTCGCCGGCGTTGCAGTCTGTGCCACACTCTCCCTGCTGGACCTGGCTCGCAGCACTGTGTCCCAGCACCCCCAAGCCCCCCGCTGTCCCGATGGTGGCTCTCACCTCCCAATCGGCCGCTCAGCCTGTGTTTGGACCTGAACCACCGGGCGGAGACGCCTTCTATCCCCACTCCCAAGGCTGTGAACTCGGTAGAATGGGCGCCAGTCCCGCAATTCAACAAGTCCTCATGAGTACCTACTGTGAACAAATAACTAATGGAAATGGATTAGCTCCAGAGCACTGTCAATTAGGTTAATTCTTATAGATTCCATTTTTATCTGGTTCCACTTGTCAGTAGGTAGCAACAGATTTACTTGTGGGGAGTTCTGTTGGGAGGAGCTGCATTTCTACGGTGTTACTTATTTGAGAAATCCAAGTATGTTATCTAGTAGGAGGAGCTATGGATTAAGCAGCCTCTAAGTTTTTTTAAAAACGAATTTTCTATTCTTCAAAAACACTTTCTAATTCTTTTTAATAGGCTGAAGTTGGGTCTTCATTTGCTTGGAAATGTTTCTATTGTAATTCAGCAAGATTGGCATTTGTCAAAGCTGAAACAGTTATGATCGATTCGTTTTCTCCAGTGTATTGTTTTATGCTTATTTTTCCTACAAAACAGTGGGGAGAATACAAAAAGCAACAGTGAAAGTTATCTCGGTGCTTTTATCCCAGGACTGTATTATTAATACATGCAAACAATGGGTCTTTATACAAGTAGGAAACATACTTATTCATTCATTTGTGGAGGGTAGAATATGTAGTTTTAGGCATAGCTAATGTTTCAGGGCCAATATATTCTTTAAATATATCCTTTTTTCTGTCTTAAAGATATCTTACTGTATACAGTGGCAATGCCAGCTGCTATCACCATAGCACATGTGGGCTACTGCAGTGGAAAAAGTCCCCACACTGAGATGATGTTCAGTGAGATCCATTGTCTAGAATGACTTTCTCATTTTAATCTTTCCTAGTAATTCTGTAGAATTAAGTATAGCTGTCGGTTTGGGTAACTCAGCTGGACATAATTCAAGCAGATTGAACAGAAAAACGTTTTCCACCAAAACGTTTCTAATATAAACTCAAAAATATAAATGGTATTTTCAGGTACTGATGATCCCCAATCATAATTGTCATATACAAAATTAAAGAATATGCACTTGATTAAAGTTATACATTCAAAATCAGATGACTGATTCACCACTTTTAGAGTTTTTTTAAAAAACAGATGTTTGCGTTTCTGTGTTCGGTTTATTTTTGCTAAATAAGGCACTCTCAAAACTGGTTAAGAACTAGAGGATCTAAAAGATAAAAATATTTCTATATTTGTATCTATTTAGTTGCCAAAATAATGGGAGCATTTTCCTATAATTGAGATATTTTGATCTAAATTTAGAATTATGATTTTTAATCCCTGTTGACACTTTAAGCAAACACATTAAAGAAAATATAAAATGTGCAACAATGCAGCATGCTATTTTTCTCATCCAAATTAAGTGTACTGAAGAAATACTGGTGATTTGCATTAAAACAAGTTAATTAAATTGAGCAAATTGCTCAGAATTTTTAATTGCATCTTTCATAAAGCAGAAATTGCTCCGATTGTCTCACCAAAAATATGAGATGAATAACTTCTGTGCAACGAAGACAAAAACTGTCATCAAACCAAAGAGAAATACAGTATCAAAATACCTAATGAGTCGGTGAAATAAGTAATTTTGTAAAAATGATTTCTTAAATTGACCCTTGGTTAATACATTTTGTAAAAACACTTGTTTATCTTTTTTGTGTCTTTTTCTTCTAGAGCCAGCCCCCCTGAGTTTAACATAAATTAATTCTGTAAAAAGGTGACAGACAAATTGTTCTAAATTTTAAACTGCATTCCTAGAAACCAAAAGTGTCTCCAGTTTGTTTAAGAGAAGATATTACTGGTCATATCATGATATCAAGCAGTGACTACTGAAATCTGAGCGTAAAGCGTCCCTTCCTTAAAAACACATGCTCTTAAACTATCTTCAAGCAAAAAAATAAATGCTGAGGTTATTTTCATACTTCAGACAGAACCATTAAGCCAGCATTGTAAAGAAAGACCATTCACTTTTTGGATACTTAACTCTATCAAATCCATTAATTAAACATTCATTGAGCACCTAAGACAATGAGCTTCCTTTAAGAAAGAGAGGGAAAGGGGTGACTGATTCCTTTTGATTAGGTCCCTTAAATTAATGTAAAATTGTAACTTAATCAACCCTACTTGAAAACAAGCAGAAACGGTAGAAAACAAGCTGTGAAACTAGGGTGTGGTCTCCCTTGGACTCTACATCTGAATCCTCTCAGGAAGAATCCCCTCCCAACAGAAAGGTAAGAATAATATTCCATGCATTTAAAAACAATCAATCCCAACTCTCTAAGATGGCCTATTAAAAATTTTTCTTTATGACAATGTGAAAACACTGGACAATAATTAGGATCAGCTTTTCATTTAGCAGTTCATCAAGTGAGCTATTTATGGATTGGGACTTTTGATTTATAATACATCATCTCAGGGTTCAGTGTTATCTTTTGATTTCTTTCCAGCTGAACAGGCTAAGTAGTTGTAAATACCTCTTGTCAGACTACGTGGTTGGCTATTCTCGCACACAGAAGTAATCTAGGAACCCACTGGGTAGGTTCGGCGGAGAGCCACCGTGGAAAGCTTGCAGCTGATACACACTGCAGAGCCAGGGAGGGGTGGTGAAGGTGGCGGGAGGCGATGGCCATGGTGGTTGCTGTGGCCTGGTTGCTTCACTTATGCCAGGAACACCC
Source organism: Cephalopachus bancanus (assembly GCA_027257055.1). NCBI lineage: Eukaryota > Metazoa > Chordata > Mammalia > Primates > Tarsiidae > Cephalopachus > Cephalopachus bancanus. Next base: position 8,505,900 of record JAPVLO010000021.1, on the reverse strand, counting down.
TTCATGCTTGGAGATATGTGTTCTCCAGGCCTTCATTGGTTTGCCTTACTAAGGAAGTACATTTTAATGGCTACCATAGAAAGTGTGAAGGAGAAGCAATGGAGACATCATCCATGATATTCAAAGAGCATAAAGGTGTGTGTTTCTCAATGTTTCTAGGAACTAAGACAAATACCGCTGCATTGCTAAGAAATCATGCTTTAGAGACACCCCCAACACACACACGCGTGCACACGCACACTCACACAACCCTCTATTAAAAATTTCAAAATGGTTGCAGATATTTCATTCACAAGAAGGTTAAAGGCGTTTCCCATCGCAAGAAGGATTAACTTACCGGAGGATTCTGGGACTGCAGATGTATACTGCGGCAAAATCCTAAATTCATCGAAAAAAATCATTTCTGGACTCCAGCTGCTAAAAATAATAGAATTATAGTAAATCATGGATAAGATAAAAACAAGTCATTTTCACATTCCAAAGTGTTCAGAAAAAAATGATTCCTTTCTTTTAAATCATTTCTTAAACAATGCAAATTTTAAAGTAGCTTTTCTTTCCAGACCTCGCAGCGCCATGAAATCGATAATTTTTGATCTTTTGGTTAGTAGGCAACATGGTGAGCTATTGCAGGGACTGCAGGCAGCAGACATGTTCTTGTCAGCTAAAAATTTTCATATTGTTTTTTGAATCCATTGAGATTTGTAGATGTGATATCACCGGCTTTTTTGTTATAGCTTGCACTAGGCTATAGGGACGAAAACTCTCAGTTTATCGACATATACATGTCTATTGCTTTATATGTATTAAAAACAGGGAGTCTTACTGGATCTTAAACAAAAAATTATGTAAAAGGAGTGGCTGGTGTGATTATAATCCCATCATGCAGGGTCCACGGTTCCCATTTAGTGAAATTTCGCAGAGGGCAACTTCTTAAGAACATCCCTGCTGTGCAGAGTGAAAAGCATGAACAAACCAAAGACAGAATTCATCTGTGTTTATATTTTACAAACAATGAAAAACCTACTCTTTGTATGCCTTTTTTCCCCCACCTTATTATTTCATGAAAACTGCAGCATTTTCCCCGCCCCCATCCAAACACTCACCACCCCAGCACTGCAGTATTCCGTCCCTCTTTGCTTCTCCTTCGTCTTCTTTTTCGCTTTCACAAATTCTGCACGCGCCATCTTTGTGTGGGGTGATTCTTTGCTAATTTCACTTACCCATTCTCTTACAAATCAGTTCAGAAATAGAAAATTATAGTGCGCTTTGGGGCTTAATTTGCCTAAATTTCTTTCAGGCTCTCCTTCTGACAGAAAAATGGAAACAACGGAGGGGGGGAGGCAAAAAAAAAAAAAAAAAAAAGAGGGAGAGAGAGAGATATTTCTATTACCATAACCTGTTGTATACAGTGGTAATAAAAATTATTATTAACATAATAGCAACAGCCGCAGTCTAAATAGAAGCTATGAGATAATTAATGTGCTACAACAAATTAATTTGCTGCAGGTGCTTCTGCTGTGAACTGAGTAACCCATGCCATATAAAGTCTAAATACAATTATAATTCCCCCCACACACTAAAACAAAATACAGAGCAAAATGTTCTGTTTGGTAAATATACCTTTCTTTTTTTTTTTTAAAGGAATCCCCAGTCCTTTTGCCTCTCCCCTTCACTAACTCATTCTAAATGGTTTAGTCATCAGTGGATAAGTATGGATTGCATCGGGTGTGTATACGTATATGTGTATGTGGAAGGTATGGCATTTTTAAACATATAGAGATTTTATACTAAGTTGGATAATATATGGATCAGCTATAGATTTCTTTTTAAATATTCTAAGTAGTTTATAATATTTATGAGCTTTCTTGGTTTTAGAAGAAAAATTAGATGTTTCCATGTGTATAGTTAGAAAAATACAGTAGTGTTGAGTAATTACCTTACTGAATTAATTATTTTAAGAAATCACCTGTCTTATTAAAGAAGGAAGTATGGTACTCTTCATTGATGCGAAAGAGATTTTGTTGTTGTTGTTCCTTTCACCTGCTGTCAAGTTGAGTATTTATGGAGAGTGGTTGCTGGCTATATCATAAGTGTATGCCAGAAATATATTGTATCAGGGTAGTATGGGCAGAGGCCTGGAGAAGGTCACAGTGCCAGAAGCAAATGTCTATTTTCTATTTTATACCACTCGGCAAAAAAAACTTTGAGCCTAGAAAAGTGGAGGAACATACAGATTGAATTTTTTAACTATTGGCTAAAAATTTTCTCTTAGGATGAGAATGTAGTCATTTCTGATTTTTCTCCCAGTAATGCTGCTGATAGAAATGACATTTTTGTTTGCATTGCAGTCTTAATTTTTTGTTTGTTACAAAGCAAATAACATACAAATTTTATCATGGTCAAATTTTCAAGATTATTGGTTGTTAAATTTTATTCTGCTGAATGATCTTAAAATTTAATGCTAAATCTTAAAATATAATAGATCAGCTTTAATGCAATGCATAGATTTTAACAGCATTTTGGTATAACTTTGCAGATATTTCACTTCAAAGAGAAGATATAAAATGATTCAAACAGAACACTGTTCCAGCTATACCCAGAAGGGACACTGCATTTACATGAATTTTTTAAAGAAATATATTTTATTTCACAAACTCTTTTTAGGTGGACAAGCAATGCTCTGAGTCACCACCATTCTCTGTGCAGAGGTACCGCACGTTTGTCACACCATTTCTCATGCAGTGATGGACTTGCACTTTACTCCATCTTTCTTTTGTTTATACTAAAGCTTTTTCTTCATAATCAGTTTTCAAATATGCTCGTGTTTTAAGTTTACAATTATAGAATTTGAGTTAAGGGGAAAAGAAAAGAAACAAAAATAATATTGGTTTTTGTTTAAAAATAAAAGAAAGTCAATTCTTTAATAAAAATGAAGAAAGTTGTCAAGTATGAAATGTATACATTTCCACTGGGATTTTCTAATAATTTTCATGTCAGCTGACTATGTCACTCCACCAAATGGAACTCCCTGAATTCTATAATTATATATCCATATATAATTATATTCTATAATATTTATAATTGTATTCTATAACTATAAGTCAACTGAGGGAAAGAAGAAAATGCTTTAATATCTGTTTCTTCAAGGGGCTGTCCGTTCAAAATATTTTTCCGTATAAATAGTATTACAAATTAAGCTGTAAGAAATCAAGATAGTAAATGTCTAACATACATATTCCTCTTTTCTATTAATGTTCTTTCTTCATAGTAAACCTATCCCAATTCCTTCAGCTCTTCCTCATATGCATTAATTTTCAGAACTCTTGTTCTTAGATTGTCAGTACTAGTGATATTGTGAAGGTTCTGAACAATTAAAAAATGATGATTGTTGTATGCCAGTTTGTTTTGGGGTGGCTCGTTACATAGGAAAAGCTAACTAATAGCATTAAGAGAATTCAATTTTTGGCTTGGTTTTAATAATCGTATCACACTGTAGGTTTATCCTGAGCTTATTGTCTTCTAAGACAAAAATTTCAAAAGATTTTTAATTGTGCAGTCTTTTAAGCAAAATATTTGTTTATGCATCCCTCCACATATATTTATTTAAATTACATACATGTATTGCTGTCAACTGCATATACTCAATAGCAACAAAGGTTGGCTTTTTTTTAAGTAAAAAGTAAAACATAGGGATTGTAGTGGTTTTTTTTTCCTCATTCCAATGTATCCCCATTTACCTTCTGGGTTATAATCACTCCACTTAGGAGCACTGTTCTAAAACTCTCAAATCTTTCCCATAATTTGCTTTAAAGCATCATTTCCCCCATTCTGAATCTGTGCAATTTGTTTTTAAAAACTAAACTCAGAGCTTGATTTATTATAGTTACTGATTATTGCAGAATCCTTTAGGGAATTGTACCTTGATCTTTTCTATTAAATAAACTCCCTTTTGTAAAAACTGCCATTCGTGTTTCTAGCAAATGTATCTAGAATATATACTGGTTTATGGAGTCTCTTGCATCACCGTTTTTTCTTGATATTTATTTCTCTATTGTGTATGTATATGAGAGGGGCCCCCAAAAAAACTGGAATTATTTTTTGGAGGGCAATGATTTTTTTGTGAACTTTCCTCACTAGATAAGTGTTCTAGGAACCTATTGGCACCAGTGTACCTGCTAGCATTGTTGTGAGAGGCTGTTTTCAGCTTCAGTGAATTTTTTTTTAAAATCCTTTCAATTTATTTGCCCATTTCATGATAGGTGATTAATGGGCACACCTGCTTGTCAACACCATGCTGTCTTCAGCAGTTTTTGACCAAAACCAGTAAGACTACTGTGCTCCACCCTCCCTATTCACCGAATCTCACCCCAAGCCACTGTTTTTTGTTTCTCAAGATGAAAAAGTCCCCAAAGGGAAATGTTTTGCCATTGTGGAAGAGGTGAAAGAAATAGTGGCAATAGCACTAAAAGGCATCAAAATTGATGAGTTCAAAAACTGTTTTGAGTGGGGTAAAAATGTCTCAATAAATGTCTTGCATCAAAGAGAGACTACTTTGAAGGTGACTGAAGTTTAAAAATGTAAGAATAAATACACAATTTTTTATAAATAAATTCAGAGTTTTTGGGGTCCCCCCTCATCTATATCCTGTGTCTTTCCCTTCTTTAGTACTGTTTTAACAAGGAGGTATTAACAAAGAGAATAAGAATGCCTTTTCGATGTCAAAAGAGCCTGAGATCCCTCACTTAATTATAGTTGTGCTTTTAGTCTTTGTTGATTGAAAATCTGTATAATGACAAAAAAACTAATATAAATTCAATATTGATTTTAAACAAATTTATCTTTTATTGATATCAGTAGAATCTGCGTGAATTTGAATACTATATGCAAACATATGTGGAAGACTCATTTTTTTTTTTTGAGTTGGAGTCTCACTCTGTCACCCAGACTGGGGTGCAGTGGCCACTCCCGGCCACAGCAACCTCGACCTGCTGGGCTCCGGCTATCCTTCCACCTCAGCCTTCCAAGTAGCTGGAACTACAGGCGCGTGCTACCACGCCCGGCTAATTTTTTGATTTATTGTAGAGATGAGGTCTCGCCAAGTTGCCCAGGTGGGTCTCGAACCCGCAGGCTCTGGCAGTCCACTCACCTCAGCCTCCCAAAGGCGCGGGATTACAGGCTGAGCTACCGAACCCGACTAAAGACTCATTTTTTATTGCATAGACTGCTTAGAACTCATATCAGATCTTGGAGCCCTTGCTTAACTCGGTGGCTAGAAAGCCACGCTATAATGAATACAGGAGATGCAAAATCTCATTCTAACATTCACTAGCCATGTGACCTGAACAGGCACTTTAACTTCTCTGAGCCTTGGCATCACCTCTGTAGCAGGAGTAACAGCAGTAATGTGAGAGTCACAATAATCCAAATGGTGGCTTCCATTTATTGAGCTTCTGCCAGGTACGAAGCCTTGCCCTTCACAACCCAATGAACTTCAGTCTTCACATGCAAGACCTCTTTTAACCATCACAAGTAGTGAGACAGGGAAACACTATTTTCTCTATTTTACATTTTGAAAATCGCACATTAGAAAAATTAAGGAGTTCACTCAGGTTATAAGCTAAATAACAAGAACTGGAATTTGAACTCTAGACCTGTGCTGTCCAGTACAATAGCTATTAGCCACATGTGGCTATTTACATTTAAATAAATTAAATTAAATTCCTTAGTCTCAGTAACACATTTTAAGCACTCAACAGCCACACTGACAAAGAATATCCATCATCACAGTAAGTTCCACTGGAACAGTACTAGACTAGACTGATGAACTGCAGAGCCTATCTTTTAACCACTGGAGCTAATTATTCCTTATCCATTCATTCCTTTAGTAATTCTCCCTTATCCATTCATTCCTTTACACGTTCATTCAACAAACATTTACTGAAGACTTACTATGTGCTAGGCACCACATTGAACACTGGAGAGTTAACTTACTGCATTGTGGTCAAGAGCAAATGAAATAAACCTGAAAGAGCTTTTAAAGTTATAAGGTTCTAGATAAAAGTAAGATACTTTTATGTTATGATTGCTATAGTGTATTGAGACTCTGCTTCATTGAGAGAAGGGTCTATGTTACTACTCTTGAAATTCTCTCTTCCCACCCCACATTCTGCACTTAGCAGGGTACAGTACCCGTCAGAAGTGAATGCAGAACCTCCCCTTATAGTGCATATATGTCAGTTTTTGTCCACCTTCTGAACCTCATTCCTAAGCATGGGAATATTCCTAGAATATTGAGGGCCACATGGGCCATGGCAGCTGGAGCACGAGGTCTCAGCTCAGCCAATCAGATTCTTCTGTTTGGGACTTTGACTGGAGCAGATGACACAAAGAAGACAAGGAAGATTTAATTATTTCAGTGACTGCAATAGTAGTGTCTTCTGTTTACGTGGCCGTTGCTTTACTGGAATTGTGATGGATAATCTTAAAAGCAACTTTATTTTTTCCCACTTTCTTAAGCCTCCCCTCCATGGGTGTGTTCCTGAATACCTATAAGTTTCCTGGTCTTTGCCAGGTTAACAAAGTCCTGTGGTTACTAAATTACAAAACACAGTCTAAGTTTATTAATCCACACTTTCATCTTTAGTCAAAGGTAAAAATCTCCTTTTCCCAGGTAGGGCTACAAGGAGAGTGAGTTGACTTCTTCCTCTCATCATCACATCCTCCCCACTGGCTAGCTGCTAATTTTGACCCCTTTGGGACTGGGGCCATGAGGAAAGATAAGAAGAATCCAACAGTTCTTAGCAGACTTGTAACTGTCAATAAACTGGCTTTTGCTCTCTGGGACCAACCAGTCTCTAAGGGTGGCTCTGTTGTGGGCATTGTTGTGGGTTCATTGGCTGTTCCTCTACCAGAACCCTTGAACTGGTTTTTCCTTGGATATCATGGGACTCCATAAAAACTGTTCTAAGGTCTTCTTTGATCTTTCCCCAATTTTGGTCTCTCTTCCCTTCTCACTGTGTCCAGTTCTGGGTCATTTGCTTTGACATTTCTGCCTGATGACCTGTCTTACATCTCACTCCACATCTAAACTGTCATAATTTGGTGCCTCAGTTGAAACTTCTGGTCTGACATCCTGTTCCCCTAAAGGATTCAGAGGGAACCAGGGCCAGTGGGCACTATATCAACTGTGTCCTCATCAGATGATTCTGTGGTTACTGCTACCTAGCCTCCTTGGGTTTCTGCTCATATTTCAAGCCCATTGCTTCTACTTTCGTGGTGATTCTGTCAACTATCCAGTATCCTTTCATGAAATTTATATTTCCTGCTTTAATCACCCAGAGTCATTTTTTGTTCCTTGCAAGTCAACACTTGACTTGATAAACCCTCCATATTTGATTATTTTATTGATTATTTTTGAGTATTTAGTCATATCGCTACCATTTTTTCAGATTGCAAAAGAATATATGCACCATGTAAAACATTCAGACAAATCAGAAATGTATGAGAGAGAATTTAAAAAGTGTTTCATAATTCCATACCATCCATAAGCATTTCTAAATTTAATTTTCAAATTAAATAATGCATTCAAGGCCAGGCTTGGTGGCTCAGCCTGAAATCCCAGCACTTTGGGAGACTGAGGAGAGTGGATTGCCTGAGCCCGCGGGTTCGAGACCAGCCCGAGCAAATTGGTAAAACCTCCTCTCTACAATAAATCAAAAATGAGCCGGCACAGTAGCGTGTGCCTGTAGTTCCGGCTACTTGAAAGGCTGAGGCGGAAGGATTGCCAGAGTCCAGCAAGTCGACGCTGGGACAGCCATGAGTGTGCCATTACTCTCCAGTCTGGGCGACAGAACGAGACTCCAACTCAAAATAAATAAATAAGGCCGAGCTTGGTGGTTCACGCCTATAATCCCAGCACTTTGGGCGGCCCAGGTAAGAGGATTGCCTGAGCCCACGGGTTCAAGGCTAGCCTGGGCAACTTGGCAAGACCTCATCTCTACAATAAATTATAAAAAATTAGCCAGGTGTGGTGGCACGTGCCTGTAGTTCCAGCTACTTGGAAAGCTGAGGCAGAAAGATCGCCTAAGCCCTGCAGGTAGAGGCTGCAGTGGCTGTGTGCATGCCACTGCACTGCAGCCTGGGCAGCAGAGTGAGACTCCACCTAAAAAATAAATAAATAAACAAACAAATAAAGCATTCGTGTGTGTGTGTGTGTGTGTGTATGTGTGTGTGTGTGTGTGTACTTCTCCTGGACTGGTGCACGAGGTCAAATTCATTAGCTCAGTTTGATTGAGTTAATATAGCCTTTTCTTTTCTTTCCTTTTGTAATATATATATAATTTTTCTAGTAAAATTATTTTATTTAGTTATAATATCCATCTCCAACAGCTTGAAATACAAATTTCCATGGTCTTCAATTGAACTGTATGTCATTAAAAAAAAATATGTCCACCTTTTCATTAAAATTATTTCTAAACCACTTGTATACTTGATCTGTTTAACACCCAGATATGGATTTACAGAAAGGCCATGAGTCACCAGCTCCATGATATGGCGAACATGTTCGTGTTTTGGAAAATCCTATAGGCATTTATTCAGGAAAATGTGAGTGTGTGTGTATCTATGTCTGTGTGTGTATGTGTATATACTTGTATATATATTTTCTTCATCCTGTCTACCAGTTTTCACCACTACCACTCTCACATTAATGCTATTTTTAATTTCTTCTGTATCTTGTTCATCTCTGTTTGACAAATAGAAGTTTGTGTTTCTTTCCTTCCCCCTTTTTATACAAAACACAGTATAATTTTCTTGCTCTTTAGTTTTGTAACTTAACATATCTTGTAAATCTTGACACATCAGTACCCTCACTGCTACCTCATTTGTTTTTATCCCTGTGTGGCATTCCAGGGTACCTTAATTTATTTAAGTGTCTCCTCCCCGTGGATGGACGCTAGGTTGTTTTCAAGCATTTAGTTGTTTAAATAGTGCTGTATAATAATTTTTAACATGTGTCATTTACTACCTGTGCAAATTTTAACTGTAGAGTCAATTCCCAGAAGTAGGACTGCTAAGTCAAAAAATATATGCACCAGGAGAAAAAATTCAGTATGATATTGTCAAATTGCCAATATCTAACAGGCACTCCCAATTATCATTGATATTGTAACAATTTCCTTTCTCACCAGCAATGTATGAGAATGCCTGTTCTCTGGCAGTTTCATCAATGGAGGGTGTGTGGAAGATACTGCTGTGCCCTACCTCTTCCCTCCATACAGTTGTCTCTATACTATAGCTGCAACTCTCTGCTCCAGGGCATTTTTTTTGGCTTCAGGAAGCAGGTTTGGCCAGTGTGTGAGAACTTTAGGGCAGAAACACTTGAGAATTAACTCCTCCAAGCAGTCATCAACCAATGAAGGGTAAGGAGTGGAATCAACACCCCTGCTTTCTCACTTGCAGAGGTGGTAGCTCTAAAGTGTGCTCTACACTATCTCCCATAGTTCCTCATTCCAGCTCAAAGTACGAATAGTGGTAAATGGCTTGATAACAGTTTGGACCTCTTTCTCTCTCCTCCTCACTTCCCTTCTGGTGTTTCCTGAAATCACCTCCCAAATAAACTGCTTATACTGAAATCCCTGGGGCAACCCAATCTAACAGTGTCATCAAACTTTTGGAATTTTATAAATGATATCTCAGTGTAATTTGAATTTGCATTTCTCTTTTGGATGAGGTTGAACATATTTTCATACATCTGAGTATATTTCTATTTCTGTGAACTGAAGATCATATAATTTTACCTACCAGCCTCTTCAATTTCTATAAATTCTCTATAGTAGGAAGATTCAGTCTTTGTCTGTGATATGATTATTTTTCCAGTTTGTTGTTTGTCTTTGTTCATAGCATTTTTATGTTTTTTTGTCTCCTACTTTTCTTTTTTTCATCCTCCTTCTCCTCATCTTTCTCTTCTATTTATTTATTTATTTATTTATTTTTGTCCATTCAGGAGATTTTATTTTTATGTAGGCAGATTAATCAATATTTTCTTTTGTCTCTTCTGCATTTTGAGTCATAGAAATGCTTTTCTCATTATAAGTTTCTCCTTCCAATAGAAGAATTTCATGTTTCCTAATAACACTTTTAATTTTTGTTTTTACATTTATATCTTCAATCTACATAGTCTAGAGATGCTCATCAATTTTTACCTTTTTTTTTTTGAGACAAGGTTTCACTCTGTCAGCCAGGCTGGAATGCAATGTCATGATCAGGCTGACCATTGCCTCAAACTCCTGGGCTCAAACAATCCTCTTGCCTCACTCAGCCTCCTGAGTAACTGGAACTACAGGTATGAGCCACCATGCCCAGCTAATGTTTCTGTTTTTTGTAGAGACAGGATTTTGCTCCATTGCCAGACTAGTCTCAAACTCCTGGCCTTGTGTGATCTTCTTGCCTTGGCCTTCCAAAGTGCTGGGATCACAGGCATGAGCCATTATGACCAGCAATTTTTATTTTAATTGTGATTTTTTTTTTTTTTTTTGCTCTGTGAGTTCTCCCAGAGTTATCCACTACTATGAAGATTGTCCTTGGGTTACTTTGAGCAAGACGTCATATTTCACTGCTCAAACCTATTTTCTCTTGCAAATGATTATGAGTCTCTTGACTTTCCTCTTAACTTGGCCTTTACTACCCTTGTTAACAGAAGAGTTTTCTGCTATAGCATCTCTCTATCTGGAACAGCCTCTCTGTATCTTTTCACTTTATGAGCCCATATCTTATCTACACTGTGCATGTACATTTTCTCCCTTTCCTACAGCTTTTTATTTTTCCTTTTGTTCTGTATAAAATGAAAGAGCAATTTCCATGCCATTTTCATATGGCATTGGACCCAATCTCTCCTAAAATTGCAGCATGTTTTTAATTGCAGGCTCAAAAACTAATGAAAAAGATTGAGAGGGCTATAACGATTTTTAAAATCTGACTTTTGTGGCTCATCATGCTGCTGTGAACATTTTTAATCTATTTTTGTCTTGATCGTTGTTCACTCTTAGGGAAAAAAATATCAAAACTAGATAGTTGATAGATAGATAGGCAGACATTACTTTTGCTCATCTCTAGAATGTCATAAACTGTCACACAAGTCACATCTGCACATGAACTGGATTAAATTCAGTTGTTTTGGCCAAAGCAGACAAAGTGGAAGGATTAAACCTTTTCTGATTTATTGCTGCCTGTCTGCTTGGCCATCCCTTAGCTGTGCTTCTCAAACATCACTTTTGCACTTCTGGTGCCTTTTCATGATCTCCTGGGCGAATTCTACCCCCAAATGTGGGTGAATCACACTCGCTGATCTTTGGCTTTCTTCTTTTTTTTTTTTTTTTTTTTTGAGTTGGAGTCTCACTCTGTTGCCCAGACTGGAGTGCAGTGGCCACTCCTGGCCACCGCAGCCTCAACCTGCTGGGCTTCGGTGATCCTTCTGCCTCAGCCTTCCGAGTAGCTGGAACTACAGGCGCGCGCTATCACACCCGGCTCATTTTGATTTATTGTAGAGATGAGGTCTTGCCAAGTTGCCCAGGCGGGTCTCGAACCCGGCAATTCACTCACCTCACCCTCCCAAAGGTGCAGGATGACAGGCTGAGCCACTGATCCCAGCTTGGCTTTCTTCTAATTGAGTACCATCCACAGAGGCATAGTCTCTTCTTAGGAAGAATGAAAGAAGCCCACATATGTGATTGGCCTGATTAACTTTCTTACCACTGAGTCAGAGGCCCTAGTGAATGTGAGGCTAGGAAACTAGCCATCATTTCTTCCTCTCATGGTGGTTTTCATCTCCTTTTGCCCACATATGATGCAAAGAAAGTGAACCACCTCTCCCTGTTTACTCAACTGCCTTTGTAAGTACCAGACTCTGCTTGCTTTACCTGGGGAGAAAATACTCCTGCCTGTTGCAACTAGGAATACTGCAAAATCTACTTTCAAAAATACTTTCAAAGGCCTTACTGTTTTTTTTTTCCCCTTGCATGAGACCAGAGGGGTAAAACTGGGTGGCAAATACCCATCTTTCTATCAGTCTTCCATTCTCCTTGCAAGTTTTCAGTGTAGTATCTGTGGAGACTTCCATCGCAGACATATCCTGGGCACCCCCACCCTCCTCATCAGAATACTCCTCCCCTGAGTGTCACAAGCTGTGGGATTGTAAGGCACCATTATAATAAAGGTGACAATGACAGATCTCAAGGAAGTGGAGTTCCAAAGTGAGGGAGGGAGGCACATCAGAGAGAACGGGCTCTGCAAGCTTGATAATGAGCATAGAGAGGACTTTTCCTGCTTATGGGTGAAAAAGACAGGGAAGTCTCTGTTTGAAGACAAAGCACATAATAATGTGATCACAGAGCCCTCCTAATGGGGCCGATGTGATGTTCAGAAAATGTATTCTTTTCACTGCCATATTCTTATATTTCAGTCAAGAAGTTCTTCAAATAAGTGTTTACTTAATGCACCCAATTCGATAATGTGACAAGATTTTTACACAGCAATATTATACACAGGTGATTATGTTTAATTGACTTAATAACCTTGAATGTCATGGATTACTTTTCCCAGATTCATTGCCTCAGTTGGAAGAATACAAAAATGTTTGGTCAGATACAAACCCCTTAGAATTGTCAATTTATTTCTAAAGGATTTTCTAATATGCTTGTGTGCTCCCTTGCCTTTTTCTTCTCCCAGATGATAAGGAGGCTTTTTTATTTTTTATTTTTTTTGAGTTGGAGTCTCACTCTGTCACCCAGACTGGAGTACAGTGGCCGCTCCCGGCCACTGCAGCCTCGACCTGCTGGGCTCCGAAGATCCTTCTGCCTCAGCCTTCCAAGTAGCTGGAACTACAGGCATGTGCTACCACGCCCGGCTAATTTTTGATTTATTGTAGAGATGAGGTCTCGCCAAGTTGCCCAGGTGGGTCTTGAACCCGCGGGCTCAGGCAATTCACTCACCTCAGTCTCCCAAAGTGCTGGGATTACAGGCCGAGGCACCGAGCCCGGCTGATAAGGAGGCTTTTATGGAAATTTATAACTTGGTTCAGCCAGTACTGCCCAGCTTTCTGAAGAAGGAATGCTCTGTTTTCCCCAAGTCTGAATTAGGAGGTGCTGGCACTCTGTAGGGAGTGGTCTGACATCACCTTGGTGCTCTGGATGAAATCAGGCCACCCCTCTGCCTCTAGTGCCAGCTCTCAGGATAGCAGGGGATGCAAATGCTCGCATTTGTCTTAGATAGCGACAAGGGACCAGATTCATTAGCTTGAACCCATTGAGTTGAGAGAGACTTTCCCCCTCTTTTTTCTGTAGATTTGCCAGTCACTGAAACTTTGTGCAATCACAAAGACACTCCAAGGTTGTGACTCTCTCAAGCAAATGTGGAGAATGGAAGACTTTCCAGAGCTATTCTTTCCAATAAGGCTTTCTGGATGGTTCCTGCAATGAGGAACAAGTGGTTTGGCCTCTAGCCCTATTTGCTTTTTTGCTCAGGGCTAGGAGTTTGGGGCAAAATGAGGAATGACTGTCAATGGCTATGGAGTTTCTTTTTGGAATGATGGAAATATTCTAAAATTGATTTTGGTGATGGCTGTGAAAGTTTGTGAATAGATTAAAAACCACTGAATTGTACACTTTAAATGGGGAAATTATATGGTATGTGAATTATACCTCAATAAAGCTGTTGTAAAATTTATTCATATATTTTATTGTTAACGATTAATCCTATTCTTCTAGGATTTCATCATTAATGAATCTCATGATACGCACCTCTCAAGAGCAGTCTGAATTCACCTGTGACTAAGTGCCGGTATCAAAAGATATGAGCAGAGTTTATACAAAGTTTGCTTCTGTGACCTACTAGAAAGCTCATATAGTTCTTATAAATACAATGATGTAACTTGTTCATTACAAAATAGAGAATATAACTTTTTATTATGTACTGTAGATAGCCTAACATTTTTAAAAGTTAGGTAAATAAAAACTCAGAAGTACATATTATCTTATAGTCACTACCTACCCACCACCTGGTCCTTCCTGGATTCACTAGCTGAAGGGACCACATGTGAACATTCCCAGTGGAACTCTGGGGTCACATACTTCAGCATTTTATGAGGGATGTTGCAGGTAGGGTCTGAATCCAGGGTGTGATGCTCTGCCCACATCTTAGATCATCTGTATCACTTTGTGATCCCTCCCCCACTTTGGTGTTCACCTCTGACAACCAGTACCTGTGCCCTTTTTTTTTTTAAATTATTTATTTATAGAGATGGGTTTTGCTATATCGCCCAGGTGTGGTCATAGTGCATTACAGCCTCTAACTCCTGGATTTAAGCAATCTTCCTACTTCAGTCTATCAAATAGCTGGGACTAAAGGCATGTGTTACTGCGCTCAGCCCTATGTTCTTTTCTAAAATGTAAGTCTACTCAGTCTATTGGAACCCACTTTGTTCACATGCACAGAGAGCTGGTAGTGCCTAGGAATTTATGCGCCCACCCATGTGGAGAGTGGCCCTTAATCAATGACTGAGGGTGCAGATGGGACAGATGAAATGCTATCCCTCCTGTCCCAGGTTCAGACACCTCTGAGGTATAGCACACTCCAGAGCCCTTTTTGGGATCAGGCTGAAGCCATGCTCCAAGAGACTCTGCCTGGATTACACCCCTGCTTGGCTTCCTCCACTTCTCTGCCCTGCTTCCCCTGTTTTTTGCATATCTCCTGGGAAGCACTGTCTTTGTAAACTGGGTGCTGTATCATGGGTGTGTTTATTTGGTGAAAATTCAGCAAGATAGATATTATGAGATAATGTTTTATCTGTGCCTGTTTTATGACAATAAAAAGTTAAAATAAAGGCAGCATCAATTAAATCTTAACATACAGAATACAGATACTATCTGTTTCCCAGAGTCTGCTTTTAAAGAACTCGACCTAAGACCACAGTTAACATATCTGGCCAATGTGTTCAGTGTGGTCAGCATGCCTGGATATGCTGTGGGTGCAACCTGCCTGTGCATCTCAACTGTTTGTGGAATCTGGACAGGTCTTTCCCCCTTAAGCACTGGAGTGCTTGGGCGTGTAAGGGACCACCTGGGATCTTGCATTTTCCCTGTACCTCCTCAAAAGCCTTGATGAAACCCAGCTCTTCAGGTTGGGCTTGTAGCTCCAGGGCAACCTCGACAAGAGTGGGGGTGACTGAGTCCTCCTGGCCCCAAGGAGAGTGAATCTGCCCCTGCCCTACCCCATTTGTTGTGTGCTATGCATAGGAGTTTAGACGTGAGTTTCAGGGGAGATCTACTTGGACTCCAACCTGGACCCCAGGTGATCCCTGAGTATCCTTCTGGCCTCTCAATTTCTCCCCCAGGTCTGCCAGTGCCCTAGGAGCCCCTAGCTGCTTTAGCTTTGATAGTCACCCTATTCCACTTCACAGTTTTCCCATCAGCTGAGCATGGTCAGTGTACATTCCTAAGTCAGACAGGTTAGATTCTCATTCAACCTTCAACACTCATTGACTGGCTGCATGAGAACCTGAGCAAGTCACAAACTTCTCTGCACCTCTCTTTTCTCATCTGTAGGATGGGAAGCCCCTAGCTCATTGGGTAGCTGTGAGAATTAAATGAAATGATAAATGTAATACACGTAAAAATGTCTAGCACAGAAAGTGCACCCAATAAGTACATAGACACTATGATTTTCTTCTACTTAAAAAAAAAGTTTATGTGATTAACAGTGTTCATGTTGTGGAAGTTTCATGTGACTTACCGAATTTAAAACGTTTGTCTATGACATAAGATATAGTCTACATGGCTTAAATAAAATTTACTTCGGGGACTCTGAAGGCAGTTCATAAAGAGTGGCAATCACTTTCCAGAGCAGGATAAATAGAGGCCTGAGATACAGTGTATGGAGGAAGATTTCAGAATGGGAAAAACAAATGATAGTTCCTAATATGACCCCCTGATAGAAGTATAAGTAGTTGATGTGCAGTTGAGTTGCTTCTAGCCTGGGCAACTCTGTAATGCTCTCCAGGATGAAGGTCATCCGGGATTTATCTATTTAACCATAGTTAATGGTTTTTTCCAGTGCCTGGGGGGCATGGCTGGTGCAAATGTGAGTGTGCAAATGGATGATGGTGCTTTTATTTCTCATTAACAGTGCTACTGATCAGGGTGGATCACATGGTGTTTTAGGATCTAGCCTACAGCATCCTTCCTATTTCCTACTATTTCCCTTTAACATCTTATCGGAGGGGAAAATGCTATTCTGATCAAAACGGACACCTCAGAAGATGCTATGCTTCTACTACCCAAACCTGCAGAGTGAAAGGAAAATGAAGCCGGATATGGTGGTTCACACCCATAGTCCCAGCACTCTGGGAGGCTGAGGCAGGAGGATTGCTTGTGGCCAGGAGTTTGGGATGAGCCTGAACAACACAGTGAGACCCTGTCTCTATTTTACAGAAGAAAAGAAGGTGAAATTAATCCATGCAATGGAAAAGATGAGCGTTCTCCTTCCTAGAGGAGGAAGTGAAGGGTCCTCTGGGGGAGCTTGGAATGTCCCGTTTCTTAAACTGGGTGTTGCTTCATGGGTGTATTTACTTTGTGAAAATTCAGCAGGATAGACATTATGAGATATGTTTTATCCATGTTTGTTTTTCAACAATAAAAAGTTAAAAGCAGCATCAATTAAATCTTTTTTTTTTTTTTTTGAGTTGGAGTCTCACTCTGTCGCCCAGACTGGAGTGCAGTGACTGCTCCCAGCCACCACAGCCTCGACTTGCTGGGCTCTGGCGATCCTTCCGCCTCAGCCTTCCAAGTAGCAGGAAATACAGGCGTGCTACCATGCCAGGCTAATTTTTGATTTATTGTAGAGATGAGGTCTCGCCAAGTTGCCCAGGCGGGTCTCGAACCCACGGGCTCAGGCAATCCACTCAACTCAGCCTCCCAAAGGCGCGGGATTACAGGCTGAGCCACCGAGCCCGGCTCAATTAAATCTTAACACACAGAAATAAGAACATATCTTGGTGCAGATTGTGAGTATTTCTCGTTACATGTGGAGGCAGAATGTGGCAGACACTGCTGACTAACTGGATAGCAATTCCTCCCTCCCTTCCTTACCTGCTCTGAGATAGGCCAGGCTCACTTTCCCAGCCTCTCTTCAGCTGTAACATATTTGGGACCAGTGAGATGGAAGAAATTGTTTGCTGGGGACTGCTGAAAAGCTTTCACTTTCTTGATTAAAGAGACAGAGAAAACTGGCATCCTGCCTTTGTCCCTTCCTCCTGCCTTGAACACAGATATGAGATGGGGAACCTAGGCAGCCGTGTTATGACAACAAGGGTGAGATCAAGGGAAAGTCAGAAGCACTGGCCCTGAGATCTTGAGACTTATTATGGGAGAAAAAATGGTTCCTGTTTGTGTAAGGTAAGTTAGTCTTGTTGTTTTTCCTGCTACTTGCAGCAAAGACCATTCCAAGTGGACACACAGATCTCTTCCTCTCCCCTTTCCAGATCTTTCTCTTTTAGATTCAGCTCAGTATGAATAGAAAATTAGCCGAGTATTGACTATAACTGTCTTTCTGGCTTTAATATGTCTGAACTCCAGGTACTTAACATTTATACTATTTTATAAAGTACCATTGATTTACCATTATACATGGTAAAATCTACAGTGTACACATTATGTAACAGATAGGTCAAGTGTATGAAATGGTATACCAACAGTGCCACTGTCCATAGGCATCCCTTAGTGGTGTCATAGAAAAAGAGGTACCACAGTCTAAACAGTTTGGGAAACACACGGACAAAGTTAAATAGGTTTCTTCACTGTGGGAATTCTCACAACCTTTAGTATGCCAAAATGCAGGAGAAGGAGCTGAATTTGTGCCCAGATCTTTATGACAGGTATCTTCTGTACCTAGCCTTGGGGAGTGCTACCTGATAAGCCTGAGATGGAAGTGTACTTCCAGCTGAATCTTACTTTTCCTCAGTCCAGCTGAGGGCCATTTTTTTGGGGGTGATATGCAAGACCGGGTAATGGCTTAGAGGTTATATGCACACATTCTTCTGCCCCTGGATATCCCACTGGAGGCAAGATGAATGTACAATTTACATGTTAAATCAGTGGCCAGGCATAGTGGTTCATGCCTATAATCCCAGCACTTTGGGAGGCTAAGGTAGGAGGATTGCGTTGAACCTCGGAGTTTGAGATGAGCCTGGACACTATAACGAAAACTTGTCTCTACAAAAAATAAAAAAAATTTGCCAGGCATGGTGGCACATGCCTGGAATTCCCACTACTCGGGAGGCTGAGACAGGAGACTGGCCCAAGCCTAGGAGGTTGAGGCTGCGGTGAGCTGTGATTATGCTACTGCATTCCAGCCTGGGTGACAGAGTGAGACCCCCAACTCAAATAAATAAATAAATTTTAAGAAACCAGTGAGCCAGGCACAGTGGCTCAGCCTGTAATCCCAGCACTTTGGGAGGCCAGGACGAGAGGATTGCCTGAGCCCAGGGGTTTGAGACCAGCCTGGGCAACTTGATGAGACCTCATCTCTACAATAAATCACAAAAACTAGCCAGGCATGGTTGCATGCGTCTGTAGTTCCAGCTACTTGGAAGGCTGAGGGGGAAGGACAAGTGTGAGACTCTGACTCAAAAAAAAAACAATAACAAAAAAACAATGAAAGAACGAAACTCAGAGTCAGATCATAGGGGTCACAGACTCATATGGCACCATTTTTTCATGCAAATCTCTACTTGGGATGACTCTTTTTCCTGCTACTTTTCAAGACCTTGTTCCAGTCTCCTCTACTATAAACACTTTCATGACCATACCAATTCATAGTGCTCCTTTGTGCTCCAAGCGTGTAGTAGTAGGGGGTACCAAGAGTCACAGAAGTCTGATTTTCTCTGTCTTCTCAAATGTACTCTATCAGAATAATTTATGCTTTGCTGCAGTAGTAATCGAAGTCAGAAATGCCAATGGCTTACTGCAAAAAATATTTTCTGCTTATGTATAATGCCATGCTTTTTGAGCACTGTCCCCACCTTGTAACTCTGCTTTTGTTACATGTGATCTCCAACATGAGTCTGGGGCTTGGATGCTACTTAGAATAATCTGCTGCTATGTTCAGTAGGATGGATTCCCTGTGCACCAATTTCATGATACTAGTTTCCCACAACGTGAATGTGTCAGATCAGTAGAGCCTAAGTCTCCAGCCTGTACCTTAGCAGCAAGGGTGTCTGGGCAAGAATGATTACAGTTTCTACCTTTGAGAAGCATCATAAACCAGGGAGCTTACCCCAAAGACGGGAAGGGTGCTTAAAGGTGGAGGTGGGACACTAGCTCTTTTTTTTTTGCCTTTTACATTTTTTGTAGACAGGGTCTTGCTATGTTGCCCAGGATGGTCTCAAACTCCATGCCTCAAGTGATCCTTTGGCCTTGATCTCCAAAAATGCTGGGATTAAGGTGTGAGCCACTGCACTTTGCTCGCCACTGCACTTTGCTCCTATCTGCACTGGTTCGCAACCTAGGCTTTGCATGGATCCAAACCTTTCTGAGGGGAGACTGGAAATGAGTGGAGAACATGACAATGAATATTAACTCTCTCCATCACATTTTCTTATGCTATCACATTTCCTGTTACTTTTTAAGTATCTTAAGAGCAGGTGTACCTTGAACAGTGGTCACCTCTGTCACTTTTTTTTTTTTTTTTTGAGTTGGAGTCTTACTCTGTCGCCCAGACTGGAGTGCAGTGGCCGCTCCCGGCCACCACAGCCTCGACTTGCTGGGCTCCAGCGATCCTTCCGCCTCAGCCTTCCAAGTAGCTGGAACTACAAGCGCGCGCTACCACGCCAGGCTAATTTTTGATTTATTGTAGAGATGAGGTCTCGCCAAGTTGCCCAGGTGGGTCTCGAACCCACGGGCTCAGGCAATCCACTCACCTCGGCCTCCCAAAGCGCTGGGATTACAGGCTGAGCCACCGAGCCCAGCCTCTGTCACTTTCTTAAAAAAATTTATTTCTTTTCCTTTTTTTTTCTTTTTTCTTTAAAGATGCAGGGTACAATTCAAGATAAGGTATGCAAGTGGTCATCATACAGGTAAAGTTTGGGCCTCCCTTTGGTCCCCACTTTGCCTGGTTTGAGATCAGGTACCCTTATTGACGTTGTGTCCCTCCCACCATCCCTACCCCAGTTGTATCCCTCTACTGCCAATCCCTTTCTTAACGTATTATGGTAATTGTTCGGGGTCCGCTTATGACTGAGAACATGTGGTATTCTGTTCTTTGTTTCTGTGATAGATCATTGGCTATAATAGAATCTAAATTCATCCAAATTGCTGCAAAGTCCATATTGTTTTTCTTTCTTTATGGCAGCATAATATTCCATTGTGTATATGCACCACATCTTTTTTTATCTAGTCCAGTTTTGATGGACAGCATGATTGGTTCCATGTTTTTGCTATTATGAATAGTGCTGCAATAGACATGTGTGTGCAGGTATCTTTTTCAAAGAGTGATCTGAGTTCCTCCGAGTATATTCCCAGTAGAGGGATTGCTGGGTCATATGGAAGGTCAAGTTCTAGTTCTTTCAGAAATTGCCACACTGCCTTCCAAAGAGATTGCACTAGTTTGCATTCCCAACAGCAGGGTAGAAGCATTCCTTTTTCTCTGCATCCTCCCCAGCATCTGTTATTGTTTATTTTATTAATGATGGTCATTCTTATTGGGGTTAGATGGTATCTCAATGTGGTTTTGATTTGCATTTCTTTGATGATGAGTGAGGCTGAGCACTTTTTTCATGTGTCTGTTGGCTGACTGTATATCTTCTTCTGAGTAGTGCTTATTTATGTCTTTTGCCATTTTTGTGTGTGTGTGTGAGTTGGAGTCTCACTCTGTCGCCCAGCCTGGAGTGCAGTGGTACACTCACGGCCACCCCAGCATTGACCTGCTGGGCTCCAGTGATCTTCGCCTCAGCCTTCCAAGTAGCTGGAACTACAGGTGTACGCTACCATGCCCAACTAATTTTTGATTTATTGTAGAGATGAGGTCTTGCCAAGTTGCCCAGGTGGGTCTCAAACCCACGGGCTCAGGTAATCCACTCACCTCGGCCTCCCAAAGTGCTGGGATTATAGACTGAGCCACCGAGCCTGGCTTTTTGCCCACTCATTAATGGGACCTTTTTTTTTTTCCTTTTAGCACGTTCGCACACTTGTAGATTCTGGATGTTAGGCCTTTGTCAGATATACAGTTGGCAAATATTTTTTCCCATTCTGTGGGCTGTCTCCCTGCTCTCTTGATTGTCTCTTTTGCTTTGCAGAAGCTTTTCAGTTTGATGAGGTCCCACTTATCTATCTTATCTCTTATGGTTTAGGACCTCTGTCACCTTTGCTTGCCCAAAATCCATTCTTTTTGTTAGACAGTTCACTCACTCTAAAGTCATGTGGTTCTAGTAGGGATGACTCCACCTTCCATAATGGATATGTGATCTAGGCTTGACCAATCAGATCAAATTCTGGGACTCTTTTTGGAGATTTTAGGAAAGGGCCTTTCTCTTTCTGCTGCACTGAAAGGTTGGAACTGCTAAGGACCATAGTGTACAAGTAACCGGCTTGAGAATGACATCAGCACACACATGCAAAGTAGAGCCTAGTGGTGGAGAGAGAGACGGGCACTGGGATCTTGGTGACATTGTTTGAGCCTCTGGCAGGGCTAGCTTGATGGGCATGTAACCTGTGCAGTATGCTCTGAACTTGAAAGGGCCCTGTGCTGGGTTTAAAGCTCTTACACTGTCATGTTGAAATTCTTAATAATTTTTGAAAAGAGACCCTGTACATACATTTTGTACTGGGCCCTGTAACTTATGTAGCCAGTCCTAACCCCTAGATTTGACCCTCCCTGATGCTATCGATACTCCTGCTGGATTTTTTTGCTTATCCAACTTAGCAACTTTCCTTTGGGCTTCTGTCACTTGCAGCTTATGTAGAGCTATGACCACAGTCTGGGTTCCAGTTGTAAACATCAGAAACCCATCTCTAACCAGTTCTAGTGAAAATACATTTGTTCAAGACTATTAAGTAATTCACAGAATCTCTGACAGGGCCAGAGATACAGACCTGAAAACCCAGTAACCAAGAACGGTGGCCAGATTTTGCCACAGGTCGGCTTTCAGGGAATACTGTGTTCAATTCCTTGAGTCTGGGGCTTGGATGCTACTTAAAATAATCTGCTGCTATATTCAGTAGGATGGATTCCCTGTGCATCAACTTCCTAGTTTCCATGCTACTAGTTTCCTAAAATGTGGGTGTGTCAGATCGGTAGAGCCTAAGTCACTGACCTGTACCTTAGCAGCAAGGGTGTCTGGGCAAGAGTGATTCCAGCTTCTATCTTTGGAAAGTATTGTAAACCAGGGAACTTTTCCCTAAAATGGGAAGTGTGTTTAAAGATGTCGGGAGGAGCTGGGCTCGGTGGCTCAGCCTGTAATCCCGCGCCTTTGGGAGGCTGAGGTGAGTGGATTGCCTGAGCCTGCGGGTTTGAGACCTGCCTGGGCTACTTGGCGAGACCTCATCTCTACAATAAATCAAAAATCAGCCGGGCGTGGTAGCGTGCACCTGTAGTTCCAGCTACTTGGAAGGCTGAGGCGGAAAGATCGCCGGAGCCCAGCAGGTCGAGACTGTGGTGGCCGGGAGCGGCCACTGCACTCCAGTCTGGGCGACAGAGTGAGATTCCAACTCAAAAAAAAAAAAGATGTTGGGAGATACCCCAAAATAACCAATATGCATTAACGGAATACATTTGAATTCTACTGAGGACTGTGCACATAAGAAATACTTCACAAATGTGGACTGAATCAACTAATGCACATACTTTCTGCTATTCTCAGCAATTGTGGGGTCTCCCATTATGCCACTCCAACCAATCCTTAGGACATCTATACCTGTATGCCATTTTCGGCACCACCCTAGGCCCACTTTCTGACTCTGCTTACCTGGTAATCTAACCATTTTTCACCTACCAGGGATCCCAGCTAGAGCAAGATGGGTACCTTTCTGCAAAGCAAAATATAGCCCAGCTCTTAGTTTATAAGGCTTTTTTTTTTTTACCTGGAGGCAGGTGGAAAGGAGCTTGCTGGATATTGTTGGCTGACACAAAACAAGTCCCACATACTTAACTGCAACTGACAGGTAAGAAACTTATTTCTATGCAAAAACATCTTATTATTGCTAATAATTTTTATGCCAACTTCCAGCCCATTCATAGGGAGTATTTTTCAGAATCAGATGTTAACAGAATAATGAACAAAATAAAATATACAGAGTTGGTAATTATCAGTTTCCTTTGATGAATCCACCCTTGAGTTTGTCACCAATCTGATGTAAGAATTAAACACAACAAAAGGTAGCCTTTGAGAGGAGCATGAAATCAGCATTAAAAAAAACCAGTTTTGCCCATTTTGTGCCTTTATATAGAATGCATGTACTTAGGAGAAGAGGCTGAAGTATGGATTGTGAAAATGGGTCCGGGGTCTACTGTGGACAAGAGAGGCTTCTCCATTGTTTGACAAGAGTTTCTAGCTGACTTATGGGGAGTATTTCTTGGTCTCAGAGAGGTGAGATTGGGAAGATGTCAGCAGGGCCAAAATCGTGTCTAGACAGGGTATGACTTTGCTAAAGACTGTAGAATTTCGATGGGAAAGTGGGTTAGATGTGGTGATTCATTCATATTACTTCTAACACTTTGGAAGGCTGAGGTGAAAGGATCACTTGAAGGTCAGGAGTTTGAGACCAGACTTGGCAACATAGTGAGACTCCTATTTTTTTATTTTTAAGTAGAACTGGGAAAGGGCAGAGAGCAGTTCCTTGTTTCTGTATCTCTGCCCTGGGTCAGCTCCTGGACTCAATTTTTAGAAAGCTTCACTGCTGGGTTGGCATGAACTAGGCTACTCTAAGATGCTGCTCTCTAATCCCAGTTGGAAAGAAATGACAACAGGTCTCCACTCTCCCTGAAAGCCCAGGCAGTGCGGCAGCCTTAAGAGTGCCCTTCAGAGTTCTGTGGCCCAAACTCTTCTATCTGGGAATCAGTCAACAATGTGTGGATGAGATGATCAGGAAACATTTACTGAATAAATGTGCATCCACTTCTGAACAGCCTTCAAAGGTGCTATTTCCACTACCTGGAATATTCTTCCCCTTTCCTTGCTTCCCATCAGTCACTGAAGCTTCTTGGAATTTTGACAGAAGCCATTAAAACATAAAATGAAGCCAATAAATCTTGAGGAAGAGGTATTCTCCTGAATGCCAGGAATATAGCCCCCCCACCGGGTGAATACTCCCCTCAACCCCAGCCAGAGTCACCTCCTGACAGCTCCAGTCCCAGGCACAGCTCCTCTGTGCTGCACAGGGAAGAGAGAATTACATGTGTTGTATTCCAGGTTACCACTGAAAAAAGCAGCCGCATCCTCAGAGGTAGATCTTGAATAACCCTGTGCTGTTCATTTTCACTGACCTTTAAATCAAAATAAAATGAATGAGGAAAAGCCACAGGGACAAGAAGGGTAACTTGAGAGACTCACTTTTTAAGAAGGATTCGCGCTGCCCCTCTGGGAAATCAACTCCTTTTCCCCAAAGTGTGGGCTGCAAGTGTTCTGCCAGGTTCGAGACCCCTGCTTGGGAGATCTCCACAATAAATCAAAAAATCAGCCGGTGTGGTAGCGCACGCTGTAATTCCGGTTACTTGAAGGCTGAGGCGAAGGATCGCCGGAGCCCAGCAGGTCGAGCCTGCGGTGGCCGGGAGCGGCCACTGCACTCCAGTCTGGCGACAGAGTGAGACTCCAACTCAACAGTGGAGCATGGATTCGAAGTTCAGAGCCTGGGCACTTAAGACTACTTACAAATCAAAAAATAAGCGCTAATTCCACTATAGTAGAGATAGATCGAGCGTGACGGCCATATCCATATAGATATAAAAAAATATATATATATATATATATATAGAGAGAGAGAGAGAGAGAGAGAGAGAGAGAGAGAGAGTTTATTTAGAAACTAAACTAGAGAAAGAGAGAGACAGAAAGAAAGAGGTGATTCACCTCCCCAAGGTAGGGAAGTGGGGCAAGGCTTGAGAAAACATGGCCGCCATAGCTCAAAGAGCACATTCCCACACCATAGCCTAACAAGGCAATGGCAAAATGTCTGCTCATGGCTGAGTCCTTTTTTTTTTTTTTTTTTTTGAGTTGGAGTCTCACTTGGTCGCCCAGACTGGAGTGCTGTGGCCGGGCAGCCTCGACTCGCTGGGCTCCGGCGATCCTTCCACCTCAGCCTTCCTAGTAGCTGGAATTACAGGCATGCGCTACCACGCCCGGCTGATTTTTTGATTTATTGTAGAGATGAGGTCTCGCTGCCCAGGCGGGTCTCGAACCCTCGGGCTCAGGCAATCCACTCACCTCAGCCTCCCAAAGGCGCGGGATTACAGGTTGAGCCACCGAGCCCAGCTAGGCTGAGTCCTTTTAACCTTTCCCTATGATGGGGGAAGGTCATTAAGGTGACTGTGTGGTGGTCTGCTCCATATCATCATGAAGGGGCAGGTAAGCACAGGTACTGACATCAAGTGATGGACAGCAGGCAGACAGATGGGTTATTCACGTGATTGCTGCCATGGTTGTGGGCTAGATGGGAGGAGACAAGGGGAGGGGTCTTTCCTGCAAGAGACTTGTCAGATGTTTGCAATCCACAGACTCCTTAGCAAAAAGGTGGTCTATTACCATTTCTATGTCTCTGTCCTTATCTCTTGTATCTGATGGAGATTTGCCAAGGGAGTGTGGTAGACTGCCAGGTTGGCCTGCAGTAAAATGTCTGAATGCTTTCTGAAACCCACCTATTGGAAATTTATGCCTAACCTGTGCTAAATTCAAAGCATGTCAGGGGTAAAGTCTAAGCAAAAATGACTATGCTGAGGCAAAAAGACTACGCTAAACGAAGTTTATTCTAGGTTTCTGTAGGTACCTCCTTTCAGGGTTTAAATTCATAGCCAAATTCATTCCTTTCTGGGCATGTGGGAGGTCACTTTCTGAACTGAGATTTCCTGCCGGCAACCTCTGAGATCAGGGTGGAGCATTCCAGGTAGAGCTTTCTTCTCCCTAAATTTGTCATAGACTTCCAGAATTCTTGCAGGATTGATAGGGCAAGCTACAACTCATGACCAAAACACTTCTGAATCCTTTCTATTAAGCAGGATGCATAAGTCTTCAAAGAGGGCTAAAGTATCTTTTCAAAAGAGATGCCACATCAGCAGCTGCTAACATGTGCTAAAAATATACACAAAGTGTAACTAATGCCATCAAGTTCCCTCCCCATTCTGAATTTTGAAGCTGCTTTGACTTCCCCATATTAACCTAGGAAACATTTGGCCAAGTTTAGGGTTAGAGCATGACTTCGATGATGAATTCCAGTTGTGGCATTTTCTGTGTGTGTGACTTTCAGGCTACTTGACCTCTGGACCTCAGTTGGGTCATCCACAAAATGGGGATAGTAATTATACTGCCTTTTTTGGGTTGCTGTGAAGATTAAATGTGACAGGACAAGTAGAGGGCTTAGTAGAGTGCCTGGAACACATAGTAGGAGCTTACGGAATGTCAGTCATTCCCCCATTACTCAGATGTGACTGGAGGAGAGAGTGGCAAGCCTGACAGGAGTTTGGAATCCTGAAAGATGTTCTCCTGAGGGCCGCAGGGAGTATGAACTAGGAATTTGGGCCGGCAGCAGATGCCACTTGCCCTTCTGAGCCTGGCACCATGCCTTCAACTCTGCCTGGCCTCTCTGGTGTGGATGGTTGCCTCAGCCTGATGACCCTTAAAATGAGCAAAGCCATGAGGCCAGAAGGTTCTGCACTCTATGTGATTGACTCATCTAATTACCATTCTCCCTGGGGGTTTGACTGGCCAGAGATGAGCTCAAGAGGAAAGGAGGGGTTGGATTCCAGCAGGAGTTTTCAGGCAGCACTAAGGAATTTGAAGTTTTCTGGAAGCTATGGCAAGTCTTTCAAGAGTTTTAAGCAGGAGGGTGATCAGAAGTGTTTCTGAAAAAATCACAAGGGAAGATGTTTTATACCCCCCAAGTCTGAAGAGGCAGGGCAGGAGGTGAGGGAGACCAGTAGGGAAACTCCCAGCCATTCATGTAAGAGATGATCTACCCAGACCAAAGCAGGGCACTAGGAATGGAGGGGGAATGAGGAGAAGGGACATGAGTGAGGTCAAGGGGTAGAATTGGCTGAGTCTGGGATGCAGGGCGAGGCCTGCACCATGGTGGTTAACACCAGCTGTGAGTGGGCCACCTAGGGAGGAAACTTACCAGGAATGCAGCAACAGCTTTGACATCAACTCAACTGAGTGATACAGCAGAACCTGCCTCAGCACGTATGTGCACTACTCACCTGAAGATTCTCAAGAGATCCAGGCTGTACCCCCAGAAACTGGTGCTTTTAGAGAAATTTGAGGAGAAGCTGTGCAGAGATTCTATGCAAGGCCAGAGGCTGAGGAGATTAGCATTCTCAGAAGAGCCTTAGCTCTCCCCTCCTGCTTCCCTGGCTTTGTATATGGCTGCCTCACTCCCTCCTCTTTCCCCTCACCTCCCACATACCACCATCATGTGGGAGGGAATCCTGGGGTGCAGTGAAGATCTTGCCCCTCAGAGAATTCTCTGTGTGCCCTGAATCCCCAGGGATGCCTGCCAGGGAGCAAGGGGCCTCCAGGGAGCTTTGCTTTCTTTCCTCCGAGG
This sequence comes from Cephalopachus bancanus, assembly GCA_027257055.1. Classification (NCBI taxonomy): domain Eukaryota; kingdom Metazoa; phylum Chordata; class Mammalia; order Primates; family Tarsiidae; genus Cephalopachus; species Cephalopachus bancanus. The sequence goes on along the minus strand of JAPVLO010000021.1, from coordinate 8,478,112 downwards.
CTCTGCAGAGCCCCAGCTGTCAGCAGGAGACAGGAGGGCAGCATCCCCTGAGGCTTGGCGCTGCATGGAGGGAGCATACTGGCTCCAGGAGTCTCTGCTCTGGCAAAGGAGGAGGCAAGTGACAGCAGTTCATAGGTGAGTTCTGGGAGGTATGATATTTAGGGAAAGAGGGAAACATACCAGGCTGTGCCCTGTACAACCAAGTAAAAACAAAGATGGGTGAAGAGACTCAGGCCTCCCTGAGAAACTGCTTCAGGCACAAGATTGACTATGAGGTCTTCTGTATTTAAGAAGGCCACTTGTTTACTCTTTGCAGGCCTTGTGTATGTATCATGTCAAAACAACAACTCTTTATTGCATTACTCTGTTCCCACAGTGCTATCTCTCTAGGGTTTGATGTTAGGAAAGATCTTTTCCTAATTTCCAGGATTTCAGCTTTGAGAAACTAGAGTTTTTTCCTGTGTCCTAGAATGTCACCAAACTCTCTGAGAAGAGCCTCAGTGTTAATGATGCATTTGATTCTAGCCCAAGGAAGTGAGGATGAAATTTTTCTATCAGTATAGAATTCAGGACAGGTGTGTTCATGTTGCCACCTCTCTTCTCCTTGGCTTTGATTCAAGACGGCAATTTAGCTGGGCTTGGTGGCTCAGCCTGTAATCCCACACCTTTGGGAGGCTGAGGTGAGTGGATTGCCTGAGCCCGTGGGTTCGAGACCTGCCTGGGCAACTTGAAGAGCCCTCATCTCTACAAAAAATCAAAAAATTAGCCGGGCGTGATAGCGCGCGCCTGTAGTTCCAACTACTTGGAAGGCTGAGGTGGAAGGATCGCCGGAGCTCAGCAGGTCGAGGTTGCGGTGGCCGGGAGCGACCACTGCACTCCAGTCTGGACGACAGAGTGAGACTCCGACTCAAAAAAAAAAAAAAAAAAAAAAAAAGACTGCAATTTGATGTTGTGATTAGTTTTGTCCTAAAGCAGAGTTCCTTAACCTTGGCATTATTGACATTTTGGACTGGATGATTCTTTATTGTTTGGGGCTTTCCTGTGTATTGTAAGATGTTCAAGCCAGGTGTGGTGGTGTGCACCTGTGGTTCTAGCTACTTGGAAGACTGAGGTGGAAGGATCGCTTGAGCCCATTAGGTCGAGGCCATGGTGAGCCTGGGCAGCAGAGTGAGACTCTAACAACAACAACAAATGTTCAATGGCATCCCTGGCATAAAGATGCCAGTAGCAATCTCCTTGTCCTAAGTTGTGACAACCAAAAATGTCTAATGCCCTTTGGTGGACAATACTACACCCAGTGAGAAACAGTGGTTTGAAGGAAGACCTATGATCAGAAATGGTATCTGTCTCTTTATTTTATTTTATTTTATTTTTGAGTTGGAGTCTCACTCTGTCGCCCAGACTGGAGTGCAGTGGCCGCTCCCGGCCACCGCAGCCTCGACCTGCTGGGCTCCGGCGATCCTTCTGCCTCAGCCTTCCAAGTAGCTGGAACTACAGGTGTGCACTACCACGCCCGGCTAATTTTTTGATTTATTGTAGAGATGAGGTCTCGCCTGCCCAGGCAGGTCTCGAACCCGCGGTCTCAGGCAATCCACTCACCTCAGCCTCCCAAAGGCACGGGATTACAGGCTGAGCCATCGTGCCTGGCTTTGTCTCTTTATATAGAGCCCAACTGTGCTCTGATATTTGTATCATGAGAAAAGTGAGAAGGACGTGGACCCAAGCACCATTACTAGTTATAGACGGCCTTCTCATTATATTTTTTGGGTGGACCAGGTTTCAAATCCTGTTATCCACTTCTTCATGGTAAGAGGGAGTGGATTTCAGGTGGGACATGATATGGCATTAGTAAATATTGAATTAAAAGCATGAATCTTATTTTCTTTCTAAGTTTTTTTCAAATCTACTAAAGACTTGGTTTTGTATCTTTTTTTTTTTTTTACCTTATTAACACATCTTTGCTGGGTTCTTTTTTTCCCTCTCCCATTGCATCTCCTGTATTAGCTTTTCTGTTATGCTTTGTACTATCATTCTTTTAGTAGTTACCCTAGAAATCACAAAATGTATTCTTACTACTTCAGATTAGTACTTTTACCACATCCTGAACAATGCAAGACCCTTACAGCAATTTAAATTAATTGATCCCTCTCCTGCATTTTTGGTCTTGTCATATTTTTTACTTCTACTTATATGCTATTATTAATTTTGCTTTAAACAGTCAACAGTTTTCATATTTAACCTTTTAGATGCACTTCATTTCCTTCTGTACTTCTTTCTATCTGGGAGCTTTTTCTTTCTGCATAAAGAAGTCCCTAATTTGAGCCAGGCTTGGCAGCTCAGCCTGTAATCCTGCACTTTGGGAGGCTGAGGTGAGTGGATTGCCTGAGACCGCGGGTTCGAGACCCACCTGGGCAACTTGGTGAGACCTCATCTCTACAATAAATCAAAAATTAGCTGGGCGTGGTAGCACACGCCTGTAGTTCCAGCTACTTGGAAGGCTGAGGCGGAAGGATTGCCCGAGCCCAGCAGGTTGAGGCTCCGGTGGCTGGAAGCGTGCACTCCAGTCTGGGTGACAGTGTGAGACTCCAACTCAAAAAAAAAAAAAAAGAAGTCCCTAATTTGGTATTTCTTCTGTTTTATCACAGAGAGAGCAGTTCTTAGCCTAAGATTCTTTCTCACACATTAATATCTGAATTTAGTCAAGATGTTTTTGTTTTTACTGTGTTTATTGCAGTTCTCATATTAAGAAAAATTATGTTAGTGTTCGTTCCATTGAACTTTTTCAAAGTAACACACTGGGTGAAGTATTAAGTAAACAATTGGCCAGGGGATACAGACAAAAAACTGAGGAGGTGGTATGAAGATTTTCAAAGGTTGGTAATAAAAGCTTATGATAGGTGAGATGTTGTAGGCAAAAGGGAAGAAGAAAGCGGGCTCTCCTGATCGTGCTCCTCTTATCAAGAAGCCGTGGGGTTTCTGGGTTACTAGGGCTGCATCAGGCTGAGTCTTCTGGAGGTGTGACTGTAGGCCAGTTATTTCACTTATCACACCCAAAATGGGGATAATCATCACAGTGTTAGAAGGCAAGCTTCAGGCATTTTTATAGTTTTGGATTATTTAAATTTGTCTTAAATAATAACTGTCATTTAGAGTGTGAATACTAATGTGTCAGGCAATATGCTAAATACCCTATACTAACTGGAGGTCAAGTTTTTACTTTCTATTTTTCTGGTTCCTTTTAATTACGAGATTTCTCAAACTTGTCACCTTTTTTCATTTACTGAGTCAACAAATGGTTATTGGGCATATTCTCTGTCCCAGACCTGGATTAGGTACTGAAAATACAGTGGTGACCAAAAGCAGAAATGGTCCCTGCTCTCCCATAGCATGTATGCTTGATGCAGAAAGCAGGCATTAATCTAACAAACACAAAAATAAATGTATAATTGCAAACTATATAAGGGCTGGGAAGGGAACTTGGATCTTGCAAGGGCATTATCATTGACCCTAGCCCAGTCTGGAGGGTCAGGAGAATCTTCTTGAAGCCATGATTGTTGAGCTCAATTTGGCTGGACCATTCTTCCTGCCTCCGCCTTCCTCTCCTGGCTACCGCCTACCCATCCTTCAGGTCCAGGCTTACTTCCTCAGAGCCCTTCTCTGACTTCTACACCAAGTTAGGCAATTGCACCTGCTATTTACCTGCACTCCGGTAGACTTTTCCATTTGTAGAACTCCACATCACTATAATTAAAATATTATTTGGCTAGTCAATTGTTCAACATCTGACAGCCCTCACTGGGATGTAAGTTTCCTGTTCCTTACATGCAGGGCTGTGTAACTTATGCCTGATATCTAGTAGGTACTCAGTAATGCAAATTAAGCAAAGGTAGCCTCTCTTGGCTTCAGTTTCCTCATCTGTAAAGTGAGGATAATGATAAACAACTCTTTAACAGTTTTTTTTTATTTTTGCAAACTAGAAGCATGTAAGTTGCTATGAATACATAAAATAAAGAGTATATAGGTAGTTTTTACATGTTACTTCCTGCCTTATTTTTGCTTACCTACCTGAAGGTGCCTATTTTCTTGGCCTTCTGCGTCTTCTTTTTTTTAAAATTTTGTGCTTGCAATTCTAAGACCTCCTGCATTAACTGATTCTCAGAGCCCTGCATTCTTCCCTTCACCTCTGGAAGTAAGCCACTCAAGCAGGTTTTCAGTTTCCCTTTGGGGTTAGGGAAGACTTCTTCCCTGCCCTGTGGTCTCAGACCTATATTTGCATAATCATGAATAGTTTTACAAGTTAATTAAAAGTCACTTAAGCTGGCCCCAGAAGGACTGGAGATGCTTCCAAACTTACCTTTGATGGGGGGAGGGGTTAATTATCCCCACCAAAAAGAAAGCAAAAAATCTCTCTTATACACTTTAAGGGGAAAAAATTGTTGTGTTCTAGGTCAAAGGAAGATAAGCCAGGTGTCACCATGCAGAGAATTTCAGAGCAAGACAGGGCCATGGAGCACATCAAAATGCAGTACTTCCCTTTCACAGATAAGGACACTGAGGCCCAAGGAGTACAGCTAGTTTTGGCAGAGCCCAACCCAGTGTCAGAATCAGCACCTTTGATGCTCTGCTGCAGCAGCAGATGACATGATATATCTTGATATCCATTATTCCTTTCTTGCCCACATTTAATAGACAAATGTTTTCCTGGGCAACTATATGGTTTCCTTATGTGACTGAAAGGAGATTAATTAATTTATCCAACAATGTTTCTGAATACCAACTCTGCCAGACACTAGGAAGCAAAGATAACTAGGACAACCTAAATGTGCCTCACATGGGAGAATGGCTGAGTTCTGGTGCATTTATAAAAAGGAATATTCCTTTTCCCGCGGCCTCAACCTGCTGGGCTCTGGCGATCCTTCCGCCTCAGCCTTCCGGGTAGCTGGAACTCCAGGTGTGCGCTACCAATCCCGGCTAGTTTTTGGTTTATTGTAGAGACAGGTCTCGCCAAGTTGCCCAGGGGGGTCTCGAACCCGCGGGTTCAGGCAATCCACTCACCTCAGCCTCCCAAAGGCGCGGGATTACAGGCTGAGCCACCAAGCCCGGTTTAGGAATATTCTTTTTTTTCTTTTAATTTTTTTATTTTAAAGACGTGGAGTACTAGCCAGGCTTGGTGGCTCAGCCTGTAATCCCGTGCTTTGGGAGGCTGAGGTGAGTGGATTGCCTGAGCCCGTGGGTTCAAGACCCACTTGGGCAACTTGGCAACCTCATCTCTACAGTAAATAAAAAAAAAAATTAGCCGGGTGTGGTAGCACGTGCCTGTAGTTCCAGCTACTTGGAAGGCTGAGGCAGAAGGATCGCCAGAGCCCAGCAGGTCGAGGCTGCAGTGGCCGGGAGTGTGCCACTGCACTACAGTCTGGGAGACAGACTGAGACCCAAACTCAAAAAAAAAAAAAGATGTGGGGTACAATTCAGGGTTAGGTATACAATGTTCATTATGCAGGTACCCTTGTTGATGAGGTGTGCCCCCCCTTCCCCAGTAGATTACCACTATTGCCCATCCTGCCTCCCCCGTCCCTGGCAGTTTCCCACTATTGCCAATCTAAAAAGGAGTATTCTGACTTGGATGCTCAGTCCAAGTCCTTTCAGATCTTTATTTTCTTGGCTTCATCTTGATCAGAAAGTTTACAAAGAGAAAAAAGAAAAGGATAGCTTAAGAGACTTCATTTTCTTTATTTCTGCTCTTCCCCTGACGAGTTTGAACTCCGAAGTGTGAAGTCTCTCTCTGGGAAAGGAATATGCAGGGCAAATCTGTTCCTGCCTTTAGTGGTGCAGTCCTCACTCCAGCAGCTGTACTTGATCACCTCCTTCCAATGGCGGGCTTCGGTTTCTGCCAGGGAAGAAGCAGCCAGCCCAGCGAGAACTAAGGTGTCGCCCTCAACGCCGGGGCCACACTTTTCCCCCAGCATTTTCTGCAGGAATCCTGGCCTCTGCTGGCTGGTCTTGTCTTCTGGCATTTGCCCTTTCCTGGTTCTCTACCTACTTTGCTTTGATCACTAACCTGTTCTTGGTTCAGTCTGTGCTTGGGTTCTGTGAAGCGTCTACATCAGTGCTGTCCAACAGAACTTTCTGGAATGATGGAAATGCTCTATAATCTGTGTTGTCCAAACTAGCCACATGACTTTTTAATCCTCTTATTGTCCAAGGTATAAAAAAGAATGGTCAAAGAGAGGTTCTTGTTTACAAATGGGCCTTCATGACTTGTAGGGAAGAGAAACCTAAAATATAGAAATTGCAGTCACTCACTTCACTCACTTTTATTCTCTTTCACAATCACTTGATTCTGTTAAAAGGAATTTTAAGAAGCGCTGCATGATTTAAACTATTTTAAAACTATGTAGATAAACAGGAATTCCAAGGTGTCAGCAGAATGAAAACTGCGCTTAAGATGCATGTAAGTATCATGTGGGCCATCTGTAGCATTTTGTCTGTTCCAGCATTCCCCACCCTTGTTCTGGGGTATTGCACCTCTCTTTCCATAATCCTAGACACATGATTGGGTGTGTGTACCAAGTGCAAGACTTTGACCCTTTAAGAGGGGGGGATCATGTGATTTAAGCAAGGACAGTTAAGGCCATTCCTGAGATTTTTCAGTTAGAGTTATGGATGATGGGGTTATGAATCAGGAAGACTTTGAAGCTGGAGAGGATAGTGACCTTGTTTCGAGCGACCCAGAGGAAGTCTGTGTGCTCTGTGAAAGAAGGAGTCAAGAAGATCCAAGCAAAATAGAAAGAAGGTCTCTAGTCCTGTTTCTCATTCCTAAAATGACACATAAAAATGAACTTTGTGGTCAGGCATGGTGGCTCATGCCTGTAACCCCAGCACTTTGGGAAGCCGAGGTGGGAGGATCACTTGAGGCTGGGAGTTTGAGACCAGCCTGGGCAACATGTAATAGTACAAAATAAAAATGAGCTCTGAATGGTTCAAAAGGATTAGGGAAAATAGGTCAATAAAGAGAATCAAATGTAAGTGGCTTGAGAACACTCAGTGCAGTAGTGAGACCAACAGGAGACATTTTTTTTCTACTCATTGCTGTGAGGTATCTGCCTTTCTCAGCCTTTAATTTTTTTTGGAAGATTTTGTAACTTTCTGGCCACTTCCGATGATTAAACACAGCTAGGTCCTGTTAAAAATATCAGCCTTCTATGTGAAGTCATTGTTTCTTCTTTGACATTGTTATCTAGGCTTGCAGCTCAAAGGACTCGGATGGAGAGAGAATGTGGACTTTCTTTTCTTTTCCTTCCCTCGTCTCTAGTTTGTCTATACTGAGGCAATACGGAGATATGAGAAACAGGGGTCAACTTACATGACTCTTAATGTTGTGGGGAGGCCTTAATTTCTCTCTGATTCAGTCATGTTTTGTATGAAGTTTGGGGTCTTTTCTCTGTGTAGACACCAGAGGTAGTGTCCTTGGGAACAGTGCTCAGTTCATCCCATTTCCACTGCTGAAGACTCTTCGGGGGTGGCCCTGTCTCCTGTCAACACCACAAGCATTTCAGCTGGGGGCACGTCCTCTCTTGGTTTGGGGAACTGTGGCTCCTGCTTCCTCCCTCTAGCTTTCATGCTCCCTCTCTTGGAGTGGAATGCCCCCTTTTCTTCGACCTAGGCACTCTTCATTGAAGTTTCTTCTAGGCCTCCTACTCCAGCACTGGTCTCATGTGCTCCTTACCTTTGGGAGACATTTATAATTTCTCTAAAGGACTCTCTAAGCATGTTCCCCTCTGTCTGTTGCCAGCGTTAGAAAGAACCAGGGAGCTGAAGCCTTCTTGTGGACACCTTCAATCTCCATCTGTGCTTTTCCTGACCGCTCTTCCCCACAAGTGTGAAGAAGAGAAAACACCCTTTCTCTCCATCCTTCTTTTTTTTTTTTTGAGTTGGTGTCTCACTCTGTTGTCCAGACTGGAGTGCAGTGGCACGCTCCCAGCCACCGCAGCCTCGCCCTGCTGGGCTCCGGCAATCCTTCTGCCTCAGCCTTCCAAATAGCTGGAACTACAGGCACGCACTACCATGCCTGGCTAATTGTTTTTTGATTTATTGTAGAGATGAGGTCTCGCCAAGTTGCCCAGTTGGGTCTCAAACCCACGGCTCAGGCAATCCACTCACCTCAGCCTCCCAAAGCGCGGGATTACAGGCTGAGCCACCGAGCCCGGCTCTCTCCATCTTTCATGAAAAGGCAAGGCACTTTATCTCTCTGGTGCTCCCCACAAAATCACACAGGTCTTTCCATTGATCTCCATTTTTTTTCTGCTCCCAATGCTCTCCTTTAAGTAATGTCCAGGGGTGGGGCTGGTGATCACTTTTAAAGTGGCCACTTCTGTTGCCTTTCAATAAGGCCTTGGGGGTAGGGTGGGGTGTCACCTTTTTAGAATGTGAGAATCGTTAGCACTACCTTAACTTCTTCTATGGCCTAATCAGTATCCTGTTCCACCTCTAGACCAAAAGGCACAAAGGAAGAGTTCATCACTCAATGACTTGGGTTATTTTTCCTGATGGGTTTGGTTTTCAGACAAACTATGGCTGTCTATGCAGATATCTACAGGTGAGCAGGAGAAGAAGCCTAAGAATTGCCAGATAAGATGCTCACCCCCAGGATGAGTAGCTTACCTTGAGGTCAGTGTGCTATTGTTATTGGGGAGAGATTCCATAGGTTGGAAGAAGTATCCTTGCCTGTGGAAGTACCACCAATGTGAAAAGACAGGCTCAATTTACCTGCTTCCCTCATTTATCACCTGTGTGATCCAAGGCTTCTTACAGCATCAGTTTCTTTATCTGGAAGATGGGACACTACCATTGGCCTTACTGTGTGGATTAGAGCTGCACCATGTGGAGTTCCAGAATGGGAACCCAGTAAACAGTATTAGTCTTGTTTCTGTTCCTATTCTCCATAGCAAAGACCACCTGCCTCCCCTCTAGTCATTCACATGGGAGAGAGCCCAGACTTTCTAATGGCTTTACTTCTCAAAATGAATAGGTTTAGTAGATTTGTTCTCACAAGGGAGGGATGGGAGTTGAATTGGTGAGGGCAAAATACCTTGGAGTTAAAGTAGATATTACTGGTATAATAATCAGGTCCTAGCAGTTTTGGTGGGGTCATGTCCTTACTAAACCCCCATTCTTTTGGGGGAACTCCTTCTCTTTCACCAGATACCTAAAGCTCTAGTAAAGGCTGCTTTTCCTGGTACCTCACACCTTTGACCTGGTGTGGCCAGTCATGGTACTTCACCCCTTGGCAACAGTGGTTGGTCTGGAACGGGCAATCAGGGCCTTTTCTGGGATCTACCTAGTTTTTTTTCTTGGATGATAAAGTGGAGAGAATGGGTGCCCATAGCTTCTGGGGACCATGACTTCAGAATCATCAAAGGAAATGAGGCCTCCTAGCAGAGAGCGAAGTGGAGGGATAATGGACTTCTGTCGAGTCCTTGGTTCTAGGTGACCTGCCTTTCTGTGGTGTGGATCTTATATAGTAAGCTTTGCCTCTTTTGCTTAAGCTAGTTTGAATTGAGTCTGAAACTGACAACCAGGTGAGCCCTGACCATGACGGAACCCTGCTCCTGAGAGGCTCCACTTTGCCTCCTGTCCCTTAAAATCAGATATTGATACCAGGGTTATCACTCATGGGCTTGGCAATAAGCTGCTGGTTTGGTTGCTCTCTGATGATGCTCAGATAACAGGTCAAGGATATCTTTAAATTGGCAGTACTTCTACAGTCAGCCTACTAGAATTGACATGTGAAGTTTCTCTTTAAATGGTCTCCCCTGGAATTTCCCCAATGATCTAGATATAAGGCAAGTCTCTGCAGACTTGGGACATGGTTTTGGCTCTGACTTCTGGTTTCATGGGAAAGGAGAATGCTTTCCCAGCCTAGTTACAGACTGTCTTGCTTTGTCTTTATAGATAACACCTTGACCTCCCAGGCTAGTGTCTAACTCATGAAAGCCCATTTGGAGCCCCTGAAGCCTGTTCTTTAGCTGGTTATTAAATTTGGTTCCGCCCTATGAAAATGCTCAGGTCCTTTACCTTGGCTGTTGCCTGAACTCTGGGGCCCAAGATTACCAGCATCATGTGGCTTTGATGTCAGTTTCCAGTGCCCATCTGTGTCCCCCTGCCCTGCTGCTGTCCTATTCCCTGTCATCTCCAATGAAGAGCAAAAACCCTAGAATCACAGAGAACTGGGTTTGACCCCTAGCCCTATTACTTTCTAGCTTAATGGATTTGGGCAGAAACTTCATCTTGCTGAACCTCAGGTTATTCACTCATAAAATGGGGATATTAATAGTACCTCCCTCATGGAGTCACTGGCCCTGTAACCAAGGAAACTGTGATTACCAGCTCCTTTCTCCCCCAGTCATATGTTTGGAGTAGGAAAAGTACAATTTTCTAAAGGAAGATCAGAGAAGCAGAGAGTGCTGGATAGACAAAACACTATTGTCCTTGCAACTCCAAACGTCCTTAAAGGCTCTTATAATTTTTTTTCTCGGAACTTGCTGTCATTTGTTATCAACTTAAATTACAAGCACTCAGGCTTATATCTGAGTCAACCCTGAACAACTGCTCCCTCTGCTCTGCAATGAGACCTAGAACATTGGTGGTTTCTTAGAGGATGGAAGGCTGTGTTCATCTATGGAAATGGTAACACAGTATTTTTTTTTAACATAAAAAAATTCACTCTAGCTAGTCATAAAATGTGTTCAACCATTGGAGCCAATTCAATGCCCTTGAGAAAAAAGTTACGTGTTTTAGTACTGTAACTCGCAAAAGAGTCCAAGTTTCACCAACAACAGCCACTGCCATCAAGAATTCTGAAGCTGTTTCCTCAACATCCATGTTCATCTTAATTTGCAAGGAGAAGTTCACTGTAGCAAGTGTGTACATCAAATAGATCCTTTCTGTGATTTGATCTCTATTTTCCTAAGTTTTAGATGGAGAATAATTGAGGACTTCAGTTTAAGGAACATTTTGAGTACTTATGACAGAATGAGCACTGAGTTTGGCACCAGGGACACAGAAATAATCAAAAGACACATTCCCAGCCTTGATGACCTTGAATATAACTATAGTAACTCATAATAAGTGCAGTTATAGAGATGGGCACAGGATGAGGGGCAGCTCAGCCCAGTAATAAGGGATTTATGGGTGAATCTTACAGTCATGCATGAGCTGGGCATGCTCTATGTGCTTCCTGCTATTGTCGGAACATACCCTTACCTCAGGGCCTTTGCACATATGATTCTTTTTTGTGTAGAATGTTCTTCCTCTAAAGTATCTTCGTGGATCTCCCCCTCACTTTAGCTAACATCCACATTCAAATGTCATGTTATCAGAGAGGCCTCCATATAAAAGACCACCCCCCCACATACACACTTAGTTTCTATTCCATACCTAGTTCTATTTTTTTCTCATTATATTTATCACCATGGATATATTATATACTAATTTATTTGATTTTATCAGTCATCTACACACACACAGACACAGACACACACACACAACTGTTAAAATCAAGAAAGCAAGGACTTAGAATTTTTTTCTTTTTAATTCCATATCCCCAGTACCTGGAACAGTGTTTGCCACAGAGTAAATGCTCAGCAAATACAAATCAAATGAATGGGTGGATGTGCTATGACACCTAGAAGATTCAGACTTCATCTCCAACTCAAACTGTAGAGTTTGTTTGGGAAGATGAATAGTCAAACAAAATGTGGCTGCTGATTTAATTGAAGTGAGCAAAGTGTTAATGGAGCTTGGTAGAGGAAGCTCTTGATTCTTCTTCATAAGGAGGGAGCGTGGAAGAAGTTGGCATCTCAGAGGCGGTCACGTTTCACATGGATCCTAAAAGATAAATGAGTCTTTGCCAAGCAGAAGTGGGGACAAAGTTGTTGCAGTTTCTATGCGAGTACTGCCCACATTCATTGAACTCACCATTCAAGACGTGGCACAACTGCCTACTTGGTGTACATACTTTCAGCCTGAGGTTTTCTTTCCAATGTGTGCTAGACAGGCTGGACAGGCCCAAGAGATAGTGCCCTGGCAGCAGCCCTCAGCCCATGATGGGAGTTGGAGAATAAACACCCCAACTTCTTTGTCTCTCAAATGGGACAGTTTAGAGGTGAGTTCTGAGGTCTCCAAGGAGATGGGGTCTTCCTCTCCCATGGTTGTAAACTTCTTGGTGACACATTCTTTTTTTTTTTTTGAGTTGGAGTCTCACTCTGTCACCCAGACTGGAGTGCAGTGGCCGCTCCTGGCCACCGCAGCCTCGACCTGCTGGGCTCCGGCTATCCTTCTGCCTCAACCTTCCAAGTAGCCGGAATTACAGGCATGCGCTACCACGCCCAGCTGATTTTTTGATTTATTGTAGAGATGAGGTCTCGCTGCCCAGGCGGGTCTCGAACCCACGGGCTCAGGCAATCCACTCACCTCAGCCTCCCAAAGGCAGGGGATTACAGGCTGAGCCACTGGGCCTGGCTGGTAACACATTCTTTACTGACGTCCTTTCCCTATCCCAACTCCTACTTCCCTAGCAGGGTTTCCTCAGATCATATCCCCAACAAACTACTTCCTCTGGGAAGCTTAACTCAGATCTACTATGTGGAGAAGCACCTATGACAGCCAAAGTCCCAGAAGCAGCAGGAACACGGACAAACAAAGGGTGTCCAACTGTGCCAGGCAGGCATGTGAGATGGAGAGATTGGAGCAAGAGCTAAAACTGTGGCCAGCCTGCAGCTCTGCTGTAAGGTGCATTTACACAGGAGTTTTAATAGCAAGATTATGCTGATGAGCACAAGGAGGATCAGCTTGGAGCCAGCATTTCTTCCTTCCATAGCCATAGCTTTTAAATGTTGGCTTAGAAACTATGGCGGGGGGAGGGAGGTGGGATTAACAGTAGTCAACATCTGTCTGCGGACGGGAGACACCCCTTATCAACAAGGGTGCCTGAATGATGCATATTTGTATACCTAACCCTTAACTGTACCCCACAATTTTAAAATAAAAAATATGTTTAAAAAAATGTTGGCTTAGCCTTTTAGTTTTTTTTTAATCTTTCTATTTGCTGCCCTTTCATTCCCGATTTTTCCTTCTTTCTCAGTCACTGGAAGAGAAATAACACCCCTGCCATAGAAACCAAATCTCTCTCCATGTGGAGTGGGTCTTGGGACATGCCACTGAGGATCCTGAGGAAGACTATACAACATAGAAATGCTATCTGGGCAGCACATTATGGCCTCAAGCCAGATGCTCACTGGTGAGTGGGCATGACAGAGGGTGGTCTAAGCAAAAGGAAAGAAGATATGTGCAGGACATGGGGAAATGGGTGTGGGACTATTGTTCCTTTAGAGTTGCACATTCAAGTCAAACATCATAGCCATTGTCATCAGTGAAGTCTCCTTGACTGAGTGACCAGTTGTTCTGAGAGATAATTAAACAGTACCCAAAGCATGAACAATCAATACAAAGCTTGCTTCTGAATGAAGATGACAAGAGTAGCAAGTGTTCTGAGATATAAATTCATTCCCACTGGGGCTGTAAATCTTGCAAAGAGAGGGATGCTGAGACCTGGTGGTACAGGTTCTAATGGCTCACAGTGTGCCTTCCCTAGATAAGTGACTGGTAGACCTTTTGTCTCATCCAGTAGTCTGAAGGAAATTGAGCTGCCAAGCCATATGAAACTCCTGCTAGAGATTTGGAGGAAGATGAATGGTACTTAAGTAACAAGAAGACCGTGAAATCAAACCATTAAAAAACAATTTCAAGACCAGTCAACTTCCCTCACCTTCTTTTCACTGTGATAAAGCCCCCAAAAGTCATTGGGTGGTTCCTTTGATCTTGCTCAAGTTGGTGTGTTGACTTTCTCACCACTTTCTGTCAGGGTATAGAGGTGCTCCTTGCATTGAGAAAATGCTCTTTGGGAGAAGATGGGAACATAGAAGCTCCAAGACCTTCATCTTTTTTCTCTGTTATTTTCCAAACTTGGGGACTAAACTGGGATTCTTGGGGCTGAAGTCACCAAGGTTTCCTGCAGGTGTGCCTAGAAGAGATCCAGTCCAAGCAGGCCTACTTTTCTCTGATTTCTAAAAAGTTCTTTCATTCAATATGAGTTCTCTGTCACTTTCTATCCCACCTCATCCTAGAACTGAGGTTGGAAGGAAATTGTATGGGGTTTTGGCCCATGCATCAAGATGCCTTTAAATCTAGTGTTGGTGGAGGTGGAGGTGGTAGTGGTGAGTGTCATCTGGGATGATGTAAATTTCTTATTCTGCCTCCAAAGCTCATTTTTCCATTTTTTAGTTTAAGATTTACTTTTAACTATATAAATTATAGAGAAATACATTCTTCTGAAAGTAAATCAAAACACATTCTTTAAAGTTAAAGGTTACTTTGACACCTACCCCCTCCCCCTGGCGTCCCAGGGGTATCAGCTATTGCAGGGCAGATGTGCATCTCTCTATCCCCTTTTCTACACATTAACATGCATGTTATGTCCTTAGAGAACATGTAGTGATGTCCTTAGAGAAAACATACAGAATTTGTGTTTAAACTCACTAAAGACATCCTGTATAACTATTCTACATTTTGTTTTTCCATTTGACATAGTCCTTCCGGTTGGTGGGACTGGACTCAGAGCCACTGCTCTGGTTATACAAGCCAGAAGGCCGGAGGAAGGCTGGAGCTCAGTCCATCTCCACAGGCTTAGTCCAGAGGAGGGGTTGCCTTTCTCTAACTAGCTTACCCAGAGGGGATCATCTTTTTCTAGTTCATATAAAGATATGGTATGTACTGTGGTGGCCTTGGATGGATCTTCGATGGATCTTCTATGCTCTATTTAATTGCTTTGTAGTATTCCAAGGTGTGGATATATTGTATTTTATGTATTCACCTTCATGATTGGACGCTTGAGTTGTTTCTAGTTTTTCATGATCAGGCAACACTGCAACGAATAGCCTTGTCCAGGCCTCTGGGTGCACATGGAGAAATATTTCTCCTGAGAATTATGAGATTGCTGGGTCATAAGGATGCATATTTTAAATTCTACTAGACAATGCTAAGCTGCCCTCTGAAAAACCCTACCAAGGTGCAGTCCCACCAATGGCGTACAAGAGTGCTCATTTCCATCAACCATGCCAACATTTGATGCTGTCAGCCTTCCATTTTTTCGAATTGCCCTCCGTCTTAGTCTGTTTGGGTTGCTATAACAAAACACCATAAACTGGGTGACTTATAAACAACAGACGTTTATTTTTCACAGTTCTGGAGTCTGGAAAATTCAAAATCAAGATGTTGGCAGATTCATTGTCTGGTGAGGTCCTGTTTCCTGGTTCATGGATAGCACACTTTTTGCCCCAATATCTTCCTCTTCCTAATGTACTTCTGGTTGACCCTATCCCTCTGAGCTTGTTTCTCCCATCTCAGCCTTTCACGTAGCTGGAACCACAGGTATATGCCACCATGCTGGGCTAATTTTTTTTTATTTTTATTTTTTATTGTAGAGACAAGGTCTTGCCAAGTTGCTGAGGCTGGTCTTGAAATCCTGGCTCAGGCAATCCTCTTGCCTCCACCTCTGAAAGTTCTGGGATTGCAGGCATGAGCCACTGTACCCAGCTAAGATGATTTTTTTTTTTTTGAGTTGGAGTCTCACTCTGTCGCCCAGACTGGAGTTCAGTGGCCGCTCCCGGCCACCGCAGCCTCGACCTGCTGGGCTCCAGCGATCCTTCCACCTCAGCCTTCCAAGTAGCCGGAATTACAGGCATGCGCTACCACGCCCGGCTGATTTTTTGATTTATTGTAGAGATGAGGTCTTGCTGCCCAGGCGGGTCTCGCACCCGCGGGCTCAGGCAATCCACTCACCTCAGCCTCCCAAAGGCGCGGGATTACAGGCTGAGCCACTGAGCCTGGCTTAAGATGATTTTTAATGCTTATTTTTTATCTCTCTCTCTCTCCTTCCCCTGTGGTCCTAAGAAGTTGTTTCTAACCTACCATATTATTTTGTTCCTGCTTTCTTCATCATTTTGATCTAGACCTTGGCTCTTTGACCACCCAAACTTCTTGCATCTTGGCCCATCTATTCTGACAAAGATCATCTGCTCTTATTCTGGCTTGAATTCTAGGTGACAAATGGACAGGAGAACAAACTGCCTCCACCTGGCTGTAGGCCAGCCACTGGGATGGGCCTTACCTGAACCATAGAGGAACTGGGTCACAGGAATTCCTAGTTCTCAAGGTCTGACTTGAGTAGGACTAAAAAAATTTCATTTTAGTTGGGTATGATGGCTCATGCCTATAATTCTAGCACTTTGTGAGACTGGAGCAGGAGGATCACTTGAGCCCAAGAGTTTGAGACCAGCCTAGGCAACACAGTGTGATCTCATCTCTACAAAAATTTTTAAAAATAGGTGGGCATGGTGGTGCATGTCTGTAGTCCCAACTATTCAGAAGGCTGAGGTAGATGTATTGCCTGAACCCAGGAGGTCAAGGCTGCAGTGAGTCATGACTGTGCCACTGTACTCCAGCCTGGGCAACAGAGTAAGACCCCGACTTAAAAATATATATATATTTTTAAGCCGGGCTCAGTGGCTCAGCCTGTATTCCCACGCCTTTGGGAGGCTGAGGTGACTGGATTGCCTGAGCTCGCGGGTTCGAGACCTGCCTGGGCAACTTGGCGAGACCTCATCTCTATAATAAATCAAAATGAGCCGGGTGTGGTAGCGTGCACCTGTAGTTCCAGCTACTTGGAAGGCTGAGGTGGAAGGATTGCCGGAGCCCAGCAGGTGGAGGCTGCGGTGGCCGGGAGCGGCCACTGCACTCCAGTCTGGGCGACAGAGTGAGACTCCAACTCAAAGAAACAAAACAACAACAACAGCAATATATATATGTATATATATATATATATATATATTTTTTTTTTTTTTAAAAGACACTTTTGCCCTTATCAGCTCTAACCACTGTTCTCACTGTGAATGTACACAGACATGAGTGATCTAAAAAGGTAGTGCATAGGTATGGGTTTTTATTGCCCCTATAAACAGGATTATATCACTGTTCATTTCTGTGTTTTCCTGGGTGGGGATAGGTGATGGAGAAAGGAACTTTTGGTCTGCCCAAGCTCTCCACTAGCTGGTGAACATTTCTTGAATGAATCAGGTCCACTTCCTCCTCTGCAGCCACCTCCTTCTAGTCTTCAGGCCACACCTTCCCCATTCATTCAGCAAATATTTATTGAACCCCTACAGTGTGCCCTAATATACGGACACTTTTGGAAGAGAGAGAGTGGAAGGTGGAGGAAAGATACAGAGTGGTGGAAAGGGTGCTTTTATGAGCTACCAACACTCATGGCTTAGTTCCGTGCTGTTTATTAGAACCATCTGTGATCATGGAAATGTTCTGCAAAATCTGGCTAATGTAGACAAACTCTAAGTCCTATGGAAGGTATGGTTTGGGATCCCTGTGCTAATGTATAATGAATATAAGTAAGCAGTACAGGGCTAGGGGCTTTGCAGCAGACACCCTGGAAATCAGTCCTCATAATCCTCTCTTTGAAGCCTTGGTCTCTTAATCTGTAGAAAATTGTCTTGAGGATCAAAACACATAAAGCGTGTAGGCCTTGGTACAGTGTCTTGCCTTGTTTTGGTGCTTGGGACTCCCGTAAACTTAAGCCTGTGCCTCTGGGAGGGGCAGGCTGAAGAGGTCGCCTCCTCCTGCAAAGGTTTCCAGTGATTCAGACTCTGATTCACTCAGGTGAGTTGCACAACTTTATGGATGTCACACATTGTATCACTCTCATTCTGGGGACTTTTAAGGGTGGGAATTTGCCTCCCCCACTACCGCCTACCTAGACAGATGCTAGAACATAATAGGCACTCAGTTAATAGTGTGAGTGGATTAATCATCCCAAGTCATTATAGTTGAGTGGAAGCCAGAAGTTATGGGTTTTAGACCTCCCAGCTCTGCTTATCCAGGAAAAAGCAAGGATTTTGGAGTAGCAAGCTAGGGTCCGAGCCTCAGCTTTGCCATTCTTGGCTCTGTGATCTTGGCAAGTGCTGACTCTGCTTGGTGTCGTGGCTTCCCCCTCTGTCCATTGGTACCCTAGATTTCTGGGATCTGAATGTATAAATTTAGGCTGCTTTTGCTAGGCAGGACCCAGGACTGGGTATAAGCTTTTTTTTTGAGTAAGAGTCTCACTCTGTCGCCCAGGCTAGAGTGTAGTGGCATGCTGTTCATGGCCACCTCAGCCTCGACCTGCTGGGCTCAGATGGTCTTTCCGCCTCAGCCTTCCAAGTAGCTGGAACTACAGGCACGTGCCACCATGTCTGGTTACTTTTTTGATTTATTGTAGAGATGAGGTCTCGCCAAGTTGCCCAGACTGGCCTCGAACCCGTGGGCTCAGGCCTCCCAAAGTGGTGGGATTATAGGGGTGCACCACCATGCCTGGTCCGACACAAGTTTTAAATACACATTTCTCCTCAGGCTGGGGTTTGTCCAGGCTGGTCACTCATCTTCCCGACCTGCACATCCTTCCCCCTTCCACAGCGAGAGTCTTGCAGGTGGCCTCCAACAACAGGCGGGCAGGTTTGCTCCTTCCTTTCCCTGACCACATCCAGCAAGCACTCCAGAGGTGGTCAAAGTAAACAGTACTTGAGCGACCTGGCCAGGAAATCCAGAACAAAGGAAGCTTCTTTTATCAGCTGTTTCCTTTTGTTAGAAGATGAATTGTAAGAGGAATAACTTTTAAAAACCCCCAAAATTGGAACAGAAGGAAAATAAAATAAGTTAGATAATACTTGGATAAAATGGAGACATTCATTTATTTTTTATTCAGTGAGTGTATGATTACTATGTGCCGGGTATGTTGAGCTGTGATTTTTTAATGGTGTGTAAGACATGGAATCTGACCTATGAGAGAGTCCACAGTTTAGTAGGTGAGATTAGAAAGAACTCAGGCAGTATACAGTATAGTATACCAGGAGTTTGGCTTTTTCTTTTTCTTTTTTTTTTTTTGAGTCGGAGTCTCACTCTGTTGCCCAGACTGGAGTGCAGTGGCCACTCTTGGCCACTGCAGCCTCGACCTGCTGGGCTCCGGTGATCCTTCCGCCTCAGCCTTCCAAGTAGCCGGAACTACAGGCGCATGCTACCACTCCCGGCTAATTTTTTGATTTACTGTAGAGATGAGGTCTCGCCAAGTTGCCCAGGAGGGTCTCGAACCCGCAGACTCAGGCAATTCACTCACCTCAGCCTCCCAAAGCACAGGATCACAGGCTGAGCCACTGAGCCCGGCTGGCTTTGTCTTTTTCATTACCGTGTCCCTACTGCCTCAATGTATGCTGGCATAGAGTTGGTGTTTAATAATTATTGGTTGAGCGAATGAATGAGTGGATGGATAAGGTGTTTGGAACGCACATAGGAGGGTCCCTAATCCAGTATTGAGGAGTCAGCTAAGGCTGCTTGGAAGAAGTTGACAGGGAGACTGGAAGACTTGAAGAAATGATATAAATTAACAAGGGGGAAAAAGTGGATGAGAGGTAGGGGAAAGTAGGGGTGGGGAGGAGCTGGGACTTGCAGGTCTAGGAAGCAGCCCATAGGTGAGGATGAGGGACTTGGTAGGTTCAGCCATATAAAGTTGCCAATAATGGACCATTTTCACTAATAAAAACAGCAGTTTCATATATTTCAACCAAATATTTAAAATGTCACTAAATAAGGACAAGACCATATGGGACCTTGTGAGCCATGCGGAAATGGAATTTTATCCTGAGGGCATGGAGAGGCAATGAAGTTTAACATTTTTTTCCTCTTCCTCTAAAAAAAAAAGTTCATTTTTGTAAGGTTATATAACTAATATATGTTATTAGTTTAAATAATTCAGATTGTAACAAGAGTATAAAGAAAAAGGAGGATGATCACCTTTGATCTTACTACGTGGATGTCCATAGCCAGCAATTTGGTGTGCCCTTTCCAGACTTTTCCCCTCAAGTCTTGCGTAGGAAGAGGCGTGGGGCATGAAGTGACTATTTAGAAGCTGCCGGTGGCCTCTGTGTTACCATAGAAAAAATTGTTTTTGTTTTGTGATCAATCAGAGGAGGAGAAAGGTGAAGTGGGACTCTTGTAGGCTCATTTGTTATATTTCCTTATATATGCCCTTACGCGAGGTTGGCAGAAAAGGCAGGCACACTCGTATTACACAAGGATGGAGGAGGCTATTGAGAGGCAGGACATTGACACCCAACACCTGTTCTAAACCCAATTCCCAAACCAAAAACTTTTGGAAATTTGAAAAATAGAGAAAAGTGCAAAAAAAGAAAATGATTACCTATAGTTGTACCAGGCAGAATCCCATTTTTGACACTTTTTAAGTATAGTTTCTCTCAGTCCATTTTCTTTCTTTCTTTTTTTTTTTGAGTTAGAGTCTCACTCTGTCACCCAGACTGGAGTGCAGTGGCCGCTCCCGGCCACTGTAGCCTTGACCTTCTTGGCTCCGGCGAGCCTTCCATCTCAGCCTTCCAAGTAACTGGAACTACAGGTATGCGCTACCATGCCCGGTTAATTTTTGATTTATTGTAGAGATGAGGTCTCGCCAAGTTGCCCAGGTGGGTCTCGAACCCAGGGGCTCAGGTAATCCACTCACCTCAGCCTCCCAAAGTGCTGGGATTACAGGCTGAGCCACCAAGCCCAGCTTCCCAGTCGATTTTCTATATTATGTTCACATATAGAGTGATAAATCAGACTGGATTAATGTCCAGCAAATATTCACTCTGTTCCTCCTATTTCTTTGGTATTTACGTGCACACATACCCCCTGTATGTACGCGCGCGCACACATACACACACACACACACACACAGTCCATAGAAAATAATTAGTAAGGTTTTTGTGTTTCTTCTTTTGCCATTTTATTTTAGAATTACAATTTGAGCTGAATATCTCTAAGAAAGTTCCTAAAGGGATTTTTTTTATCCTGAAAGAGTCCTTCACAACTCTTTGATGTGAATTCCAAGAAGGTCTTTTATTCCCTAAAATTGGTGAATTGAAGCCACTTTTGGTATCCCTTTAGAATTTGTGCCCCCTCCTTGTGGTATTATGCTTTTTTTTTTTTTAACTTATTTTACCCAGAGTAGGCATAACTGGCATTTGTCAAGTGACAAGACAAGCCCTGCAGCTCTGAAAAATGGTAAGTGGGTCACGGATAGCTCTCCTCTGCCTCTGTTTTGTGGAATGTGGGTGAATGGCAAGAATGTCTGTACAGTGCCTTGACATGTTGCCCAAGTGGAGAGTGAACACCTGAAACTGATCCAACGGGTACTTGTTCATTAGACAGCCCCTGCGTATCTCCTGGTCCAGACCCACCACTGTCCCCCTCTTCCTGGGTCCTCTCTCAGGTGTTCCAGCCTGACTGCCTCTCCCTGAGGGTGGAAGCCTCTGCCTTTATACCTGGCCTTCCCAACCCAGGCAACTTCTAGGTAGGGTTCAGGTTTGGTCATGGAGAGGCAAAAATTGTGATGACTTGTGACACTTTATTGATGTACTGAGCGCCAAGTCCATCGTACCTCTGCCTCCATATTCCTCTTGGGAACAGGCTTCATCTACTGGAGATCATTCTAGTGCAAAACAGAGGTATCTCAAAACCCCATCTTCTTTTAATTCTCTTCAGTTTTCTGATTTCTTTGAAATGCATTTAACTTTTGCAATTCTAGAGAAAAATTCTTTTTTCAAGCCTTTTCTTTTGGAATGTGTTCATCCTACTGGTCACAGTGGCAAGGAAAAGAATGGAGCTGCATGGCCTCACCTGGCTCACCTTTGCTCAGCAGCTTATCCTCTAACTACTTGTCCTATAGGCCAGCTCTCCTTCCCCTCTGCATGCCCCCTGGGCTGCAGGCAAGGTTGCCTTTGCAGATTAAGAGCTCACCTGCCCAGCTACCAGTGTCCTATAGGGTTTTCCTGCAGTCCCCTCACCCTCGGTTGCTTTTTATTGTCTCCGGACTCCATCTCTTCCTCTATATCTTTTCATATTCATTTCATTATCCTGAAGAAATTATAGATTCCTTTTGGTCTAGCAATTAGAACTTGAGCCTTGATAATGACACCTTTTTTGTTTATTGTTCTTTTCTCTACTAAGACCTTTTTATTCTTCATCTGATATCATATTAATAACCATCCCGAACAATGAAACAGCAATAATAATACACATTTATTGAGTGCTTGCTTACATGCGTTATTTTATGTGCTTTACATATATCATCTCTTTTGGCCCTAATAATAATAATCCCTGCTCTACAGATGAGAAAAACTAGGTATGGAAAATTTAAATAATCCACTGATGTTTAAACTAAGTAACTCACTGGAATATACAGCATGTAGAAGAAATATTACCTGCGAATTCCACTGACCCACTTCCCAAAGGCGGTTCAAGTGGCCTTGGGCATTAAGATACTGTTACTGAAGCGCTGTTTGTCTTGAGAACATGGGTGATCTCAGATGCCCTCTTGAAGTCTTTGCATCAAGTATCTTTTTTGGTTGTTGTTGTCCACAAGTGGCTGCAGCTGTTGTTCTAGGGTCTTAGAGATGAGCTTTATCAGGATTCAGATGTCTCTCTGAGACCAAAGACGCACTTTCTGAGAAGTGTCTCTAATTGTAGCCCCTCCAATTGTGGTTGTTTTTGTTTTTGTTTTTGTTTGTTTGAGTTGGAGTTTCACTCCATCGCCCAGACTGGAGTGCAGTGGCCACTCCCGGCCACCGCAGCCTCGACCTGCTGGGCTCCGGTGATCCTTCCGCCTCAGCCTTCCAAGTAGCTGGAAGTACAGGTACGCGCTACCACGCCCAGCTAATTTTTTATTTATTGTAGAGATGAGGTCTCGCCAAGTTGCCCAGGCGAGTCTCGAACCCGCGGGCTCAGGCAATTCACTCACCTCAGCCTCCCAAAGCGCAGGATTACAGGCTGAGCCACTGAGCCCGGCTTCAATTGTGTTTTTAATGCCTTGACTCAGCCTGTGGGAGATACAGTGATAAGCTCAGGAGCTGGGCTGAAGGAGGGAATGTGCACGTACCAACCAGGGGTTATAGAGGCTGCATCTGTGAGGCAGATAGAGGCATAGCCATCGGTCTCCAGATACCAGGGGCAGCTATGATAGTTCATGGGTCTAGGCAACACTGTCAAGTTCCTGTTGATATATCTTGTCCCTTGGAATTCAGAATTGTGCAGCCTTTAGAAAAGCAGTATGATGTATAAACTTTGTATCATACAACACTCTCTGCAGGGATGAGGGAATTACCTCGTGATCAAATACATTTATGTGTCTGCAATGAAATACACAAATATTGAAATTACGTGGGATAAATAAAGACTGTGCATAGTTTCATGCTCATTCAGATCAGGGTTTGCTACCATATGAGTTTAGATATTAAACTTAGGAAAGTATTTTCAGTTTTCAGAGTTTTACGAATAAGGAAGTGTAGACCTTGCAACATTTCTAGATGGCAATTTGACAATATGTGTTAAGAATATCAAAATGTACATATCCCTTCACCTGACAACTTTACTTCTAGCAATTAGTACTAAGAAAATAAATATGATTACACACAACAATCTAGCAATAGGGACGTTCATCAAAGCATTGTTTTTGTTTGAAAAAAATGTTCATCTGTAGAAAATGGTTTAAATAAATATAGTACATCTATTCAATGGAACTGGAGGTGGTCCTTAAAAGTGTAATGTTTGCTTCACAGCAACCTGGATGGACTTAGAGTCTATAATACTGAGTGATCTATCACAGAAACAAAGAACTGAGAAACACATGTTCTCACTAATAAGTGGACCTTGAACAATTATCGCAATACTAAAAGAAAAAGATTGGCGGAAAAAGCTTTTGATAAAATACAGCATCCCTTCTTGATATTAACCCTAAAAAATCTAGGCATAGATGGAACATATCTTAAAATAGTAAGAGTCATCTACGAGAAACCCACAGCCAGTATTCTGCTAAACAGACAGAAATTGGAACCATTTCCCCTGAAAACTAGAACAAGACAAGGATGCCCACTCTCACCTCTTTTTCCAACATAGTTTTGGAAGTCCTAGCTAGAGCAATTAGACAAGAGAAGGAGATCAGGGGTATCCAAAGAGGAAAAGAGGAAGTCAAGTTATCCCTCTTTGCAGATGACATGATACTATATCTCGAAAACCCAGGAGATTCTGTCAAAAACCTCTTTGCACTGATAAAGGACTTTGGCAGAGTCTCAGGGTAAAAAAGCAGTGTGCAAAAGACAGTCACATTTCTATACATCAACAATAAACAAACAGAACCCCCCCCAAAAAACATGATCCCATTTACAATAGCCAGAAAAAAAATCAAATACTTTGGCGTCTTCCTAATCAGAGACTTGAAAGACCTTTACAATGAAAACTACAAAACAAAGAAATCAAAGATGACACAAACAAATGGAAAAATATTCCATGCTCATGGATTGGAAGAGTCAACATTGTTAAGATGTCCATCCTACCCAAGACAATCTACAGATTTAACGCAATACCCAATACCCATTAAATTACCTGCAGCATTCTTCTCAGACCTAGAAACGACAATACGGGAATTCATATGGAAACATAGATGATCACAAATCACCAAAATAATCCTCAGCAAAAAAATAAATAAATAAATGAACAAACAAAAACAAAACAAAGCAAGAGGTTTCACACTCCCAGACTTTAAACTTCATTATAAAGCTACAATAATCAAAACAGTCTGGTATTGGTACAATAACAGGCATATAGACCAATGGAACCGGATAGAAATTCCAGAAGCAAAAGCTCAATTTTTCAACCAACATATCTTTGATAAAGTCTCCACCACCAACAACTGGGGAGAGGAGAACTTATTCAGTAAATGGTGCTGGGAATACTGGCTGACCACATGCAGAAGATTAAAACAAGACCCCTACCTGTCACCATACACAAAAATCAATTCTAAATGGATCAAAGACCTAAGCATAAAGCCTCAAACTACAAGAACCTTGGAAAATGCAGGCGACACCCTTATGGAAATTGGAACTGGCAAGCAATTCCTGATCAAAATCCCAAGTGCCCATGCCATAAGAGATAAGATAGACAAATGGGACATCATCAAACTGACAAGCTTCTGCAAAGCCAAAACAACCACCAAGAGAGCAGGGAGACAGCCCACAGACTGGGAAAAAATATTTGCTAACTATATGTCTGACAAAGGTCTAACATCTAGGCTCTACAAGAAATTCAAACGTGCTGAAAAGAAAAAAACAAACAACCTTATTACAAAGTGGGCAAAAGATATGAATAGACAGTTCTCAAAAGACATACAAGCAGCCAACAGTTACATGAAAAAAATGCTTAGCCTCGTTAGTCATCAAAGAAATGCAAATTAAAACTACACTGAGATACCACCTAACTCCAATCAGGATGGCCATCATGAATAACAAAAAATAACAGATGCTGGAGAGGATGTGGCGAAAAGGAAACATTTCTACACTGTTGGTGGGAAGGTAAACTAGTATAACCTCTGGAAAACAGTGTGGCGATTCCTAAAAGTTCTAAAAATCGATCTTCCATATGACTCTGCAATCCCCCTGCTGGGAATATACCCGAAGAACTCAAATCACGCTATAAAAAAAGATACCTGCACGCATATGTTTATTGCAGCATTGTTCACAATAGCAAGAACATGAAACCCATCAAAAGAGGACTGGATTTAAAAAAATGTGGTTCATATACACAATGGAATATTATGCAGCCATAAAGAACAAAATCATGAATTTCGTAGCAACTTGGATGGATTTAGAGTCTATTATACTGGGTGATCTTTCACAGAAACAAAGAACTGAGTATCACATGTTCTCACTCATAAGCAAACCTTGAACAACTATCATAATACTATAAGAGAAAAGGATTGGCAGTTGTTGGAAACTGCAGGAGGTTGGGAGGGTGGGGAGGCAGGATTGACAGTAGTGGGAATCTGCTTGGGGAAGGGGCGCATACTTCATCAACAAGGGTACCTGTGTAATTAATATTTGCATACTGAACACTGAATTGTACCCCACATCTTTGAAATTAAAAAATTAACAAAAAAAAAGATCTGTAGTAACTGGAAACTGCCAGGGAGGAGGGGATGTGGGATTGGCCGTAATGGGAATTTGCTGGGGGAGGGCACACCTCATCAACAAGGGTACCCGCATAATGAACATTTGTATACCAAACCCTGAATTGTGCCCCACATCTTTAAAATAAAAAAAAGTGTATAATGTTTTCTTATTGACTTGGAAAGATATGCATGATATATTACTTAGAGTTTTTTTTTTTTTTAGTCAGGGTCTCATTCTGTCACCCGGGCTGGAGTGCGAGATCGTGGTTCACTACAGCTTCCACCTCCTGGGCTCAGACTATCCTCCTGCCTCAAAATCCTAAGTAGCTGGGACTATAGGTACATGTCACCATGCCCAGTTAATATTTTTAATTTTTTGTAGAGATGAGGTCTTCCTATGCTGCCCAGCTTGGTCGCAAACCCCTCAGGCATTTAAGTAGTTTCTATTCATTTGCTATTACAAACACTATTGTAATGAATATCTTTGTTCACGTACCTTTGTGGACACATGCACACATTTATGCAGAAGAACGCTGAATTTATATTTTCCTAATTTTTCTATAACGAACATGTGTTATATTATTAAATATATTAAAAGATTCCACTAGACTGTTTCTAAAACCCTGAAGTTACTCAGTTGGCCCATTCTTTTCTCAGGATAAATAAGCTATTCATTAGCACCATCAGGTAAATAAATACCACATACTTTCAGGCCACACATATTTTTTCTTTACATATTTACCTTTCCAAGGAGTACCTGGTCCAGGGGAGCAGACAGGAATCAGCACTTCCACCTGAGGAAGGTGACTACAGTTGCCAAAGCCACGGAGAGGGGTGGATTGTCCTAGGACTGCTCTGGGTATCCATCTTTCACAGGCTGTCTGGTGACCTGAGGGCCTTTCCTTGGCAGTTGGTGGTCTCTGACTGCTCCTGGAGGCCTCAGTCACGCTACCAGAGACCAATGGCCTTCCAGGGGACAGGTTGACTTATTGGAAACTTGGGCCTGGTGAATCTCTGAAGGTGCAAGTTGCTGCTGGCTCCAGACTGAGGGGACTCCTGGTAGAAGCGAACAGGCAAAGTGGGTCTTGGCTTGGGCTCAATGTCTGGGCCTCTATGGTCTCTAGCTTTCCCCTTCCTTGTGTGTTTGCAAAATAGACACCGCATTTCCTCAATTTTCAGATATTCATTTCTCTTTTTCACGTAATATTCCTGAAATGGGAAGTGGGCATTGAGTGTGGGAGTGTTCCTCCTCCTTGCTCTTTCTGAAGCCTGTTATTAAATAGATGGTGCAGCATATAGTTGATAGAGTCCTAGAATTAGGGAACATACATGCTCCTCTTTTACTCCCCTTCACCTCCAGCTCCGTCACACATGCAGCTCCAGTTGGTCCCCCCACATCAGGGAATGGAAGATTCCAGCTCTTGTGTGTACAGTATGAAGAAAAAAGTTGTCAAAATCTTTTTCTGAAATCCAGACTGGCCTGCAGTGTGAGAACAAAACTGTGCTCATCATTCCTTTTCTTGGCTGCTCTGTGCCCATCCCTTCCAATAATGCTGCTGGAACCCTTCTGTGTAATTAGTGGGGGGCATAATTAACGCATGAGAAGAGTCTTTTAACAGACCTGGACAAGTGTGTTCTCTTAAAAATGGGATGGGAAGCAGAACATTACATGCTTCTACATGTTGGCCTGAAACGGCTAGTCAGACTATCACCTCCACATCCTCAGCCACACACATTTATTTATGTGCTTTGAGGATGACTTTCCAGGAGGCAGGTCAGCTTTTTGGAAGCTTGGACTGATGGGTCTCTGGAGGTGCAATGGAGGAAAGTAAAGGAGTTAGGAGGGCTTCTGAGTAACTGAACTGGGAATCGGAGAGGGTAGGTTTTAAGAGTCGAGGAAACCATGAATGAGGTAGCAGTTTTAGTTCAAGGCTTTTTTTGATAGGTTAGTAGGGTAGTGAGGCTGATTGTGGATGACACAAGGAAATAAATGTTTATTTATCACCTACTATGCACCATGCCCTGAGACGTTGTCTCAGGCCCCAAGGTAAATGTTTGGATCTCCCCATTTACAGGTGACAACAGGGGCCCAGAGTGATTTGAGTAACAGAAGGTCACACATTAGGGATTGGGTCTCAAGTTTGTCTGACTGTCAAGGCTTAAATGAAAACATCATTCTTATTGCAACCCCAAATTCCCTTATTCCTCAGTTCCCTTTCTTCACTCTTTTCCCCCAGTCTGTCTAACACACCACTGCTAAGATAAACTTTCTAGAACCCTGGTTCATATTATTCCATCTACAACCTGGCTTACTCCCTACCTCTGCAGCCTCATTGCCTGTGAATGGAAATGTGCTCTCTTCACAAGGCTTAGCTCAGATTTTGTGAAGACAGTGGCCTAGATGCTCTCTGAAGTCTCTCCCAGGCCAGAGGGTCATGGTTTATGGTTGGGAAAGCCAATTTCTTTTAAAATATTTCAATAATTAGTTTTATGGCCTGACTGCCAGTGGGCACAAAGCAGCACCCTTGTCCCCAACCAAACTTGCTTTTCTCTTCTTTTGCTTGTCTTAGTGACTTACCCACCTTCTATAGAGTTGACTGATCAGGACCTGGATTTCAACCATGATGTTTCTTTTTTCTCTCCCCCTGCTTTTCCCAGCCACTGATCATTAACATTGCCTAAATATCTCTCTAACCCGCCTCTCTCTCTCCATTCCAACTGCTACAATCTTAGTTCATCTCTTACTTGTTTCTACCTGTTCTTACTCTTATTTTTGTTTTCCATACCTTCAGACATTCTTCACACTGCAACCGAATGATCTTTCTACAATACAGAGCTGACCATGTCACTCTACTATCTTAAATCTGTCCAATGTCATCCTTATTCTCTTAAACTCATTAACATAACTCACTAGGACTTCCTCATCTGGTGGATAATGTCGCCTCAGTTTTGTCTTCCACACCTCCTCCCTTCCTATTCTATGCCCCAATTGTATGAACCACCTACAGTTTCACAAAAATATGTGGGGAAAAAATGTTGTTCTAGAACACAGATGCAGACTTAAAATATTAAGGCAAACTTTTAAACTTTCAAAACGGAGGCAATATGAAAGCACTAGAGCTCAACCTCAAAGCAGTGTCTTGTCTCAAAGTTGCTTTGCTTCAGTGCTTCCTTTACATGCGGGGGAGAGTGATGAGTTAATGGGCAGGTTTCCTTTGTGGTTGGATTTTCCTTGGAAGCAGGGGGTCAAGCAGATATTGAGTGGGATTTGCACCAAAGACCAAAAGCACTGTCCCCAGGGTTCCTGGGAGAACTATCTTCCTCCCTGGTGGGCTGCTTTGCCCAGCATTGCCAACTGCTTTCTCCCTCTGCGCATCTTGTGAGAAGTCATTGCTATCACTCAGTTTAATTCCCATTTAATATCGTGTCAAGATAAAGACTGAGGATTCATGGGTTCAGCCTGTGAAGGTGCAGTGCAAATGTGTGAAAATAAAACATCTCCTGACCTTACCATCAGAGACACAGATTTTATTTATTTTCTTGGGAGTGGAGTATCTGTTGAGATTTTTCTTTCTTTTGGTTGTTGTAGCTCAGCGGAGCTTTAAATTTAGGGAGCAGTCTGATCTGTCATAGCCAGAGCTGGCAGAACTGTGGGATGATGTGACCTGGAGATATAGTCCTCCGAGTTTTGTAATAGATCCTTTGGTCTATGGCTGGGACACTGAGTGAAGGCTCCAGCCTTAGCCTGCCCTGAACAAAAGTGTGGAGTCACAGTAACAGTGCAGAGAGCATTTTGAGGCCTTGTTTTAGTTTGAGATTCCCCTAAAGCAGACCCCAGGAAGCACACAGGGGTTTAGGAAAGTAAGACGGGCGAGAAGAAAGCCCATCCAGGGTGAATTAATGAGCAGGTCACCTCTCTAGGCAAGCTGGGCTCAACCACTGAGGACGCTTGAGAGATTGTCCCTGTGTAGGGCAAGGAACTTAGTGTATTTATTCATGGTCTTATGGCTCTCACTGGTGGAGGTTTCCCTGGGAGGCCTGTTTTGGCTCTGCACCACAACACTCTGCTGATCTTCCTTGTAATATCTTCATTGATTTTTCACCTACTACTTTTTGGGCTCCACCTACTCATCATTAAATGTAGGAATGAGCCAGGCTCAGTGTCTCAGGCTGTAATCCCGTGCCTTTGGGAGGCTGAGGTGAGTGGATTGCCTGAGCCCGCGGGTTCGAGACCTGCCTGGGCAACTTGGCGAGAGCTCATCTCTACCATAAATCAAAAATTAGCCAGGTGTGGTAGAGCGCGCCTGTAGTTCCAGCTACTTAGAAGGCTGAGGAAGGATCGCCGGAGCCCAGCAGGTCGAGGCCGGGAGCGGCCACTGCACTCCAGTCTGGGTGACAGAGTGAGACTCCAACTCAAAAAAAAAAAAAAAAAAAGTAAGAATGCTTAGATCTCATCCCTGTTTGCTCAGTTATATATACTATAATCTCACACTATTTTATCTGCTTCCTTTATCTTATCTCCACATCCAAGCCAATCACCAAATCCCATCGATTTCACTTTCAAGGTACATCACATGTCAATATACTTAGTTTTCTTGCTTGGGGAGAATGTGGAATTCATCAGATACTTCTGTTATTATTATGAGTTCAGGCAGGGACGCTTTTTCTTTCATTTTATTTTGTTTCATTTCCTTTTTATTTTTTACTTTTTCTTGCCACATTCTTTATGCTCACTTCCATATCCCTTCTCTCTATAGGTACCAATTCTGATGTCTTTGGAAATAGGTATATTATCTTTGAAAAATGCACAGAATTTGTGTATACAAAGTGTTTATTTTTAATATGGTGTTGTAATAGAGATCTCATTCTAACCTTTATAATCAGTACAATGTTTATAAAGACTTACCTATGTTGCTATATGAACCTCTAATTTGTTACTTCCATTTCTATGAGTTCCTTAGTGGGCTGGCACCATACTTTGCTTATCCATTCTCCTAACAATGACTGTCTTGGTTACCACAAAATCTCTGCTTTAAAAAAAAGAACAAAATCCTCATACATGTTTCTTCATGGACCTGGGTGTGAGCTTTTCTTGGCTGTGTATCCAGAGTTGGATTTCTGGACCACAGGGTATAGGCATACTAAATTTCACTGGTTAATGCTAGATTGCTTCCAGTGATGTTGCACCTATTGCTCTCACCATTAGTGCCTAAAGGTTCCTTTCCTCCAGAATGCTTGCCCATTACAATCAAGATACTGGTACTATCTGACTTTTAAATTTTGCCAATTTTATAGATGTAAAGTGGTATCTCTTAATTGTTTTAATTAGATTGAACTAATTGTGTCAGTGTGAGCATCAACTTTCATGCTTGTTAGCCATTCTACCTCTATTTACTTCTTTGAATTGCCTGTTTATATTCTTTGCACATTTTTTTTTCTGTTGAGTTTCCTGTCTTGTTATTGTTGATTTGCAAGGAGGAGTTCCTTTTACCTAAAAACTGTCCTAACCCAGAAGTATTGTCCCTGTTTGCATTTACGTTTATGCGCATATTGGTGCCGCGGAAAGCTCAAACAAACCCATAGGAACAAAGCACTTTGAATAGTTTAAATGGAGAAAAGAGGTGGGAGGACTGAGTCATCACCCTGCACCTGGTAGCACAGACATATTCCAAGGAGTTTGTGCTGTGGCAGTGGGAACCACAATCACAGCAGAGCTGTGTTGCACGCATCACCACTTTGTGCAAATGAACCTTCCACAGTTCATTAACAACAAGGGTATTAGTGATTATGCATTGAACAAGTTTTAATTAAATGGTGCTTTAAAAATTTCAACATTAGCCAGGCTCGGTGGCTCAGCCTGTAATCCTGCGCCTTTGGGAGGTTGAAGTGAGTGGGTTGCCTGAGCCCGCGGGTTCGAGACCAGCCTGGACAACTTGGCGAGACCTCATCTCTACAATAAATCAAAAAAAATTAGCCGATCGTGGTAGCGTGCGCCTATAGTTCCAGTTACTTGGAAGGCTGAGGTGGAAGGATTGCCAGAGCCCAGCAGGTCGAGGCTGCGGTAGCTGGGAGCGGCCATTGCACTCCAGTCTGGGTGACAGAGTGAGACTCCAACTGAAAAAAAAAAAATGTCAACACTATTTGGGATTGTATGATTAAATTGATTGACCCATTAAAATCAGTGGTTAAGCCGGGCTTGGTGGCTCAGCCTGTAATCCCGCGCCTTTGGGAGGCTGAGGTGAGTGGATTGCCTGAGCCCGCGGGTTCGAGACCTGCCTGGGCAGCAAGACCTCATCTCTACAATAAATCAAAAAATCAGCTGGGGGTGGTAGCGCACGCCTGTAATTCCGGCTACACGGAAGGCTGAGGCGGAAGGATCGCCGGAGCCCAGCAGGTAGAGGCTGCGGTGGCCGGGAGCGGCCACTGCACTCCAGTCTGGGCAACAGAGTGAGACTTCAACTAAAAAAAAAAAAAATAAATAAAATAACATAAAATAAAATCAGTGGTTAAAAATGAGTTAATTGCAGCTGGGCTCGGTGGCTCAGCCTGTAATCCCACGCCTTTGGGAGGCTGAGGTGAGTGGATTGCCTGAGCCTGCGGGTTCGAGACCCACCTGAGGAACTTGGCGAGACCTCATCTCTACAATAAATCAAAAATTAACCGGGCGTGGTAGTGTCCGCCTGTAGTTCCAGCTACTTGGAAGGCTGAGGTGGAAGGATCTCCGAAGCCCAGCAGGTCGAGGCTGCGGTGGCCGGGAGCGGCCACTGCACTCCAGTCTGGGTGATGAAGTGAGACTCCAACTCAAAAAAAAAAAAAAAAAAAAAAATGAGTTCATTGTTAAAAAGGAAAAATAATGATAATGATACTGATAGTGACTGAAACAATGGACCATCCTACTCAAAATAAAAAGACTCAGGCCTTTAACATGTGACATGTAAAACATGCAAATGAATTTTCCTACTCTTAGGTCTGACGTTGGTGATTTACTTTGAGCAAAACATCATTAATCATGCTAAAGAAATGTCGTTGTTAGTTTGACTTTCATTCATTTTGGAGTTTTGCTTGTGTTTAATTTGCAAATTAATTTATATGTTTTTTTTAAGATTTTGTAACCATGAGAATTTTATAGCTATTTTTATGTTTTTACATTTTAAATGACATTATAATAAAAACAATTTAGACTGATACTGAGCATTTGAGAAATATTACCTCATTGTCCTAAAACAGTCACAGAGTTTGAGTGAATGGTAGTCACCAAGATACATTCTAAAATGTCAGGCACCACAGATAATTCAACTATGTATTAATTGAGGTGAAGATCAGAGGTAATGTTAACACATCTACAGATTTGTGGTAGATATGATGGGCTGCCTCTCAATAGCCATTCCATCCTTCTAGTGACTTCTCTCCTTGCAGAGGCTGGAAAGCCAGAACTACATTTACCAGATGCCCCTGCAAGTTGAGTTCTGGACTGGATTCAGATTCAGCCTTCCAGGTATGCTCATGTGAATGTGGGAAAGCTGAAGTGAGCAGATGTCTAGTGTCTACTCTTTCTGTTGCCAGGAAAGCCTGTGGAGCCATTGGTATTGGTCCTAGGGAACAGTCACAACCTTGGAGGAAGTCAAGAGGTCGGGGTAGGCAGGGTATGCTTTTGATGATGTGGATGTGATGGTCTCCTGGTTGTGGCACTGAGGATGTGGTTCTGTCTCCACAGTGCCCTCCAGGCTGTAGGAAAGGCAGCAGTTCGATGGGTGGCCTTGTTATGCCAGTAGTTTTGGGATTGGTTTCAGAAAGCTAAACCTGTTTGATGAGAGCTTCCAGTGATCCAATATGCTATAAATACCCTATAATAATTCACTTCTGCTTAGTCTGACTAGAGTAGACTTTATTCCTTGCAGCCAAAGCCTGGCTAATCCTTGAGGTCAAATCCTTGTAGAGTAAGACTTTTTTACTGCCAAAGCAACTTCCTCATAGGGTGGGATCACATTTTGTGTGCAGGCCATGTGGAGTTCAGTTTTGGTCTTTACCACTAAGATCCCAGAGACAAGACTGTGGTCAGTGGCATGTGAGTAGTACAGGTTGTGGTCCTTGAATTCAGGGATAAGTCGGGTGGGGTGGGGAGAGATTCCACTGTGTGTGGATGGCCAGGGAAGACTCATGGAAAAGATGGTACCTGAACTGAACTTTAATTAATGAGTTGAGGCTAGAGACACAGCAGGAAAAAGGAGAGAACACGAGAGTTGGACAGAATGGCATGAAAACGTGCAGAGGTGGAGACATAAGTTTTGGGCAGACCCCAGAAAGTTTTGGATGCTAGGAAGAGGATGTGATGATATTTTATTCTTAAAGCAACAGAGAACATCGAAAATTTTGAGTAGCAGAAATATGATTAAAGCTGTACTTTTCCCCTCTCCTCTCTTTTGGGAAAAATAAAGCAGTATTTACATGATAAGCTTTTAGAGTGACTGAGGTTGTTTTATGGTCTGTGCTACTGAGACTGAGATATTCTTATGTGGCCTGTTAATTTGGAACTTCAGGAAGTGGGACCCAGGGGAGATTTAGCATTGGATAAATCTTTTCTGGAAAACATCAGAAGAGCCACACCAGTCTCAGCAAGAAGCCAATCCATTTTGTTAGCAGCTATTGAAGAAGAAACTGAGATTCCACCCAGGTTCCTGAGAGTGATCCTCAGATTAGGACTGTGTAGAATGAAAAAAAATATGAAAAGGATATTTTGCAACATTGATTTCTTTAAGTAGCAATGTGGGAGAGATTTGATTTCAGTTTACTTTCTCTGAGGCAACAATGGAAGGCTGATTGCATTGCTGGAACTTTTATATTCTCTTCCAACTGTAATTTTTGTATGGAAACTTTGTAATGGTGTGGGGAGACTTAATTTTATTTTTATCTTACTGGATTTGGGCTTAGTTCCCCTTATAACCTTCTCTGATGAGCTAGGCTAGACATTGTAGTTGAAATACAGAATGGGAACAAATTGACAGGTGGTAGACTTTGGGGTTAAATGAGTGGCTTTTCTTGACCTATTTCAGAAATTTCTGGGAACAATAAGAAAGAGGCATTGCTTTGGGGGTAAAAGTATCTGAAGAGGAACCACAGGAACAGAGAAAGAGGCATCCCTAATACTCTGGATTTTCACCCTGGAGGCAGATAGTCTATGTTTGACTGATGATAGTCTTAGCTATTGAGGCTGATGGTTAACAAAAGAAAAAAAGAAAAAAAATCATGGGAATGTAGGCTTCTAAGGCGAGAAATGTGCTTACTGTACTTGGTATAGCTTCTCACCCATTTTCATTCCTTTCCAGTGGAATTTTCCCAGTGTTTCACCCATCTAATTGATTAGACTTCAGAAGGCTGATCAGGCCATGTTTACTCATGGATAAGTCATAACCTTTCCCTTCTATGATGCAGAAACGATAAACTAAAGTAAACCCATTTCTTTTCTTTTTTTTTTTTTTGAGTTGGAGTCTCACTCTGTCACCCAGACTGGAGTGCAGTGGCCGCTTCCGGCCACCGCAGTCTCGAGCCGCTGGGCTCCGGCGATCCTTCCGCCTCAGCCTTCCGAGTAGTCAGAATTACAGGCGCGCGCTACCACACCTGGCTGATTTTTTGATTTATTGTAGAGATGAGGTCTCGCTGCCCAGGCGGGTCTCGAACCTGCGGTCTCAGGCAATCCACTCACCTCAGCCTCCCAAAGGTGCGGGATTACAGGCTGAGCCACCGAGCCCGGCTAAACCCATTTCTTATGTTGACAATCCCTTCTCTAATCTTAGAGTGGCCAAAAAGAGCAGTGGGAGTAGCTTGGTTGCATTGGCAGGCTGTTACAAAAACTATAATCCAGAATTAACTTGAAGCAGAGCTGAGGAAGGTAACTACACAGTCATGCAAGCTATAAGCTAGCTCTCATGGTGATCCTGTTCATTGGTTGAGGGCAAAGCAGAGCAGATCAGTGAACACTGGTTTTTTTGCTCCCTCTTTTGATTCTGCCAAGTATCATCTTTGAGGCCATCTGTACCATCCTTGGATGGTTCCCCTTCCATGTACAAATTGGACCTATACATTCCCCTCTTGGAGTTATCATGGCATTATATATGGAGAGGAATTTGACTTCCCAGGTACCTTGTTTAGTGTCCATTAAATCCTTGGTGATGACTTGATGACAGTTACTTTTTTTCAAGGCAAGGGCAAACAACATCAAACTTCTGTGATCAGAAACGTATGGCCTAGAATTAGACCTTCCATTTGCTCTTATAGAAGCCACCAATGTTAAACTGAACTACCTATTTTTTCACGATCCTGGTAATTCTGGTTTTGTGTTTTTGGTGCCAGTCTATGTTGCTTGATTATTGTCTACTTGCTTCACAAATAGCTTTTCACTCTGAGCATACAGATGCATTTTCTGGTCATTTTCTTTCTCATCATTATACTCCCCCTCCTGTAGATGAGTGAACCCACTTGTCTTGGTTCTCCCCAGGATTCTGCTTTCTTTTTCCTCTTGTTTCCAGGCAACTGGAAGAGTAAGTACACGTGTACCTTCATTCTTCAGTCTTGTGAACTTGGGTGCTCTCATCTCTTCAACCTTGGGGGCTGGACTGTGGAGAGTTTTGTCTTGAGCTCAGAGGGAGAGAGACATCTACCTTGTCCTTGGCACTTGGCCATATGCCCTGGTTCCTTGGCCAGAAGGTTCTG
The DNA here is from genome assembly GCA_027257055.1 of Cephalopachus bancanus. Classification (NCBI taxonomy): domain Eukaryota; kingdom Metazoa; phylum Chordata; class Mammalia; order Primates; family Tarsiidae; genus Cephalopachus; species Cephalopachus bancanus. The sequence goes on along the minus strand of JAPVLO010000021.1, from coordinate 8,441,259 downwards.
CAATAACAAAGCACTACTTTGTTTCCCACTTGTTCCTCATGTGCAATGGCAAATGCATCTCAGCAAACTCATTGGGAGGAAGGTAGAATTTGGCATTTCTGGGCTCCCTATCCATATGTCATTCAAATCCCACTGCTGTGGCTGGCAAAGATACAACTGTCACTGCTGGGGGTGGATTGTAGCAGCAGGAAACTGCAGGTGATCACTGAGGCTGTGGTGCTGAGGGTCTGAGCTGAGGGCAGTTGGGGGAGGCAGGGAAGGTGTGGATGTGAGAGACAGTGGGGAGGGAAAACTGGCAGGATCTCAGACTGGTGTTAGCAATACGTCTTCAGGGGCAAAAAATCAGAAATGAAATATGAAGGGATAACTGAAAACATGAATGGAAAAGAGGAAAGCTCAAATAAGGAAATACAGTTAGAAGAACACAGGGATTTAAGAAAATGTAAAAAGATGTCCAAAGCACCTTTATAGACCACTCCACTTGCTCACCTAATTTTTCTCTCCTTGGGCACTACATGTGGCTCCCTGGAGGCTAACACATTTAAGGAAATCAGTACTAATTAGTCCAAATGGTGGAGGCCTTTGAGAGGAGTGGGCCTGTGTTTTCAAAAGCCTCAATGATTGACCAGGCCAACTACACTGAGATTCTGATGGTTTGTGGGATCTCAGTGCCCTCAGCTACCTCAAAGTAATGGTGCAGCTGGTACCTTGTCTTCCCAGTGGTGCCTTCACTGATTCCTCCTGTCTTGATTTCTCTGAAAGCAAAGTCTGGAAGCAAGAGTGAGGGGAAGGGAGAGTGGGGTAGAGAAGTGGGAAAGCTGGTACCCAGAGAACTTTGTGGAGGTTGTGGTTGTGATGTCAGGGGCTCGAGTCTCCCAAGACTGCGGGGAAGGTCGGAAGGCTTCCGGGGATTGCCCAGTGAGAGAGGAGGAAGCCCATATGTCTCTCCAGCACCTCTTCTCCCTGTGCCTTCTACTGACCCCACTGATAGGCGGTTGCCTCAGGGTGTAGCAGTTCCTCACTTTTGGGCTGTGCTGGGATGGGTTGGCAGCTCTAGGGCAGAAAGTGGAGAGACAACATAGCTTGAGGGAAGATTACTGTCAGCTGGAGAGTGTCTGAGTGGTGGAACTGTCCCCCTCCACTGCAACTGAAATCACAGGTGGGATGAGGTGCCCAAGCATCTGCATAACTAACATACTCTCCTTTGGGCCAAACTCTGGGATGCAATTTCCACATCACAATGTCTTAATGCTGGTATTCAACTGGTGTGAATTCACCAATTGATCAAACACTGAACCAAGAATTCCACCCTCCCCCAACCCCATGCCAGCCCTCAGTCACTTCCTAGGACCTCTTGATGGTCCCATAATCCAGAAGCTAAAGGGTTAATTCCTAATCAAACAGGTCTCTGCTCTAGTTCCACATTTGTTCTGATTGGCTGGGGGCCTGTGTACCACAGATTGTGAAATACTTAGAATATTGCCCCTAATTGTAATCATCTGCCCATGTATCTGTCTCTTTCACCAGATCAGTCTGCCTTTAGGTAAGGACTATTTCATTTATTTTTAAATCCTTGTTGCTCAGTGTGGGGTGTGCCACATGTGGCAACTCACTACAAGAAAAAGAAGTAGTATCAAAGTGAAAATATCCATTTAATACTAAGGTTAACCAAAGCATGGCTGAAGTCAGATACTGACTCTTGTAAACATGGCTTAAGACAGAATTGAACAGTGAAGATTTCAAGTCTTACTTTTACCTTGGGCATAGTCTTATTCTAAACTGTAACCTAAATCCATTATAAAGCTGGGTTCTGAAGATAAATATCTTGTAAACTTTGGTTCTTTGAGAGTGTATTTGATGTCTAGAAGTGACCCAGATTTGTTTAGAGATAAGTCTGGCAAATTCTAGTAGTTTTTCAAAGTGAGAAATACTGTTTTGGATCATAAATAAGGTATATGATGCTGAGGTAATGCTTTTTTTTGGTGGTTCTAAACTGAACTGGAAGGCAGTTTTAAAGATTGAAGTACAAACATATTTTGAGCCATGGAAGATTTGTTGGAAATAAGTGTACAGCCTCCTAAGTTGACTATTTTGAAAGGATACCCTTGTTTGGATGTTTATGTATGCTTAACATGATCAATTATGCAAAATTATGGCCATAATTCACCTAGAGGTAAACATATACATTTCTAAGTGCTGAGATTCATCACTGTCTTCCTCTGGTGTTGAGCAGATTCTATGTTTAAGAAGCCACAGACTAGCATGCAGAGAACACAGAGCATCATGGGAGCACAGCCTGCTACCCATTTTCTCACTTTTAAAGCTGCTAAGTGTCATCTATTATTGTCATTCTCTCCCCTTGAGAAGATGACTAGATATCCTCTCTGGCATAAGAATGTCATAAGTCAGTGAGTCCTTACAAATTCCAGAATGTGAAATGACTCAGGAACTCTGACCAGTACATGCTACAGAAATAGAAAGAAAAGAGCTAGTTATACTTGCTGGGGATAAAAACAACCCTCCAACATTCCGTTTTTCAATATTAGTTAGGTTTGGTTCATATAAAAGTAGGTAGAGCCACTGCTCCTCCCCCCTCCTCTCTCTTGGATGTTCAGCCTGGCCAGAGACTTATTCCTTTAAATCAAGATTTCTCAAGCTCAGTACTATTGGCATTTTGCGTGGTAGGATTCTTTGTTGTGGGTGCTGTCCTGTGCCTTGTAGAATGTTTAGCAGCATTCCTGGCCTTTATTTGCTAGATGCCAGTATCAACAACTATAAATGTCTACACACTTTGCTAAATGTCCCCTGGGAGACAATCCCCCCCTCACATCAGAACCACTACTGTAAATGAAGGACAAAGCTCTCAGCGTCTCTCCTGAGAATAACATAACTTAAATGGTAGAGAACTTTGTCATGTCTTCCACAGCAGTGCAGAGCTGTAAATGGTATAGTTTTAGGAGGTGTTAGAAGGAAACCCAAGCTTTTGTACCCAAAGCCATCCCAAACATGATTTGTGGTGAGAGGCAGCATTTAGCTGGAGTTTCCTAATCTTCTGTGACTGTAGTGTGTGGTTTCAGGAAGGAGCACCGACTTCAGAGCCACATGGTCTGGGCTCAGATTCGGCTCTATGGAAAAATTTCCCAATCTTCCCAAGTGCAGGTTTTCTCTGTGTAAAGTGGGGATTCCAGGACCCACCTCATGGGGTGGTGTGAGGGTGAAATGAAAGAATGCATGAGGACATGCTACTTACAAATCCTCACTTCCCTTCCCCTCCCCAAACCAGCCAAGCCAGTTGTAGCAGACAGAGATGGTCTTCTGCTCAGATCTCTTTGCGTTTCTTCTGCATTTCTGTGCACCCCTTCCCCAACATGTGTCCTTTACTTTTCAGGGCAACACAGGTGGCTCATTTCAGAGGACTGCCAGCAGGCTACTGGAGCCACTTTGCCTACCTGTAGAGAGTGGGAAGTGCTTGGGTGTTTACACACCCCTGATCTCCCCCACGGCCACTAGGCCACTAGTCAATTACCGTCAGGTGTAGGAATGTAAAGGCTCAGTTTCCTTACCTGCAAGTTGGGTCAAACACTAAGCTGCAGTTTACACTCTAGAGCTCTTTTCTGGATTCAAGCTGAGGTTGGAATTTTGTTTGAAATTGCCCCCTTTCCTGGCTTCTTTCTGTTTCCTGAACTGCATTCCTTATTCTCTTATCCAGATTCTTCTGGGAGTGATTTCTGCATAAATCACCTGCATATAAATCATCATCTCAACGCCTGCTTCTGGGGAAGTGTGTAGTCTCCCAAAATGGCCTCCACTGGTTTCTCCCCTCCCTGTACATGCATGCTGTTCTTCACATTAAGAGAAAGAGTCTAATTTTCCTCCCTTGAATCTGGGTTGGGCTTAGGGAATTGCCTAAGAGAATGAAGCAGAATGATGTTCTGAGATGTTCTATGGGTAGGTTATAAAAGCCCAGAAGCTTTCATCTGGTCTTATGGGATGCTCTCTCTTGGAACTCTGGCTTCAGGTGGTTAAAAAGCCCAAAACATGTGGAGCGAATACATGTGGGACCCTTAGACAATAGCTCCAGCTGAGCTCCCAGGCTACAGCCACTGTTTACTGCCAGTCATATGAGTGAAACATCTTAGATATTGTTATGGACTGAATATTTGTGTCCCCTCCAATATCAATATTTTGAAATCCTAATCCCCAATATGAAAGTATCTGGAGACAGAGCCTTTTGGAGATAATTAGGTCTTGATGATGAAGCCCTCATGAAGAGATCAGTGACCTTATAAGGAGAGACAGGGTACAGCTTGCTTCCCCTCTCTCTCCAACATGTGAAGATACAGTGATAATACAGCTGTCTGCAAACCAAAATGAGATCCTTCACCCAGAACTGAATCAGTTGGCACCTTGATCTTGAACTTCCTAGTTCTCAGAACTGTAAGAAACCAATTTCTGTTGTTTAAGCCATCCAGTCTGTGGTTATTTGTTAAAGCAGCCCAAAATGACTGAGACATATGTCCAGCCCAGTTGGGCCTTCCAATGACTTCAGCAGCAGCTGCCATCTGACTATAACATATGATAGAGGCCAAATGAGATTTGTCCAGCTGAGTCCTGTTAACCACAAAATTATAAGAGACCATAATAATTGCTTTAAGTCACTGGGTTTTGGGATGGCTTGTGTCTTAGTCTGCTTGGGTCATATAAAATATATCATAGATTTATGACAACAGAAATTGATTTCTCATAGTTCTGGAATCTGGGAAGTCCAAGATCAAGGTGCCAGCAGACGCTGGTGCGGGTCATCTTCTGGTTCATAGAAAGCATTTTCTCACCATCCTCACATGGTGGAAGGGAAGAACAAGCTTGTTTGGGCCTATTTTATGAAGGTACTAATCCCATTCATGAAGGGTCTGATTTTATAATAGAATCACCTCTCCAAAGGTCCCACCTTCTAACTAACACCTCAGGGTTTAGGGTTTTGACATATGAATTTTGAGGGGTCACAAACATACAAATCATAGCAGTTTGTTTTATAATAATAGACACCTAAAACAAGAACAGGACTGAAGACTCCAGTTATAAGGAGATTCTGCCAGAGGGTATAAGATTGAGCAAAGATGTACATACCTGCCCAGCTGTACTAAGAAGAACATTCTGAAGGCAGCTATACATGAGTAAAGGGTAGTGGAAAAGTTGCCAGCTACCCTGGGAATATGTGCAGGTGAGATGGTTCTTGGTTTACTAATTTCCCCCTGCAGAAAGGAGTGGGGAGTGAAGGTTGTGTTCTCATGATTTTTCTCTGCTGTCTCTCCCAGCATGTTTACGTGTTGCTCCTTCCATAGCTCAGCTAATTAGTTAGTATGTCTGATTAGCTTGCCATCTAAAAATGAGTTTGTGAAAATGACACTTCCCCATTCCCCATTTGAGAGCTTTATTGGCTTTCTGTCTGAGGTGCTAGCTACTTCATAGCAATCTCAGACCCAAATTCCAATGATGTGGAGACAAACATCCAAAAAAAGCAGGTGTTGCTAGATATGCCAGGCAATCAATCCAGACAAGCCACCTGCTCAAGCTGTCTGTGTCTTGAGTTGATGCAAAAGGATCTAAGTTTTGAGTTGCTGTTTGAAAGAGATGGATGTGGTTAATGATGGATCAGAAAGGACAAGCATGGGAGTGGAAGAAATGGGTATGAGAGGGGTCCAAGGTGGGGTTTTCTAGACTGGGGAAGATAAATGTAATCCTGGTCTGATATGTGACTCAGCTGACCCTCACTAACCCAGAGTTTGTGTGTGTGTGTGTGTGTGTGTGTGTGTGCGCGCGTGTGTGCATGTGCACGTATATAACCAAAGCAATAGCATGTAAGGGAAGGAAATTGTATCATAGGGAGTCCCTCTTTTCTCTTTCACACCTGTTAATGGCAAGATAGATGCAATAAGCATGGATAAGAGGGGAGGAGGAATAAGGGCTCACTGTTCTTCTGCCCATTCCAAAGTCACAGCCAAGCATGCCACGGATTTGTCATTGATAGAGATAGCTCTGGTTCACATCATTTTTTTCTGGCTCCTAAAATTCAGGTCTCTGGAAGCAGATGTTGAATAAGGGTATTTTTGATCAGAATGAGCCTCTTTCCCACCTAACTTCTTCATCAAAGGGCAGCTCAACCCCTGGACCAACTTTGTCACCAACTTAGTGATGTGTATGAGGTTATGCCCTTCGGAGACTTGAATCAGATATCCTTTGCTTTCTTTGTGTGCACCATGATGAGGCCTAAATGAGCCTCCTGGGATAAGAGGTAATATAGCTAACACATTTCACAACTCAAAGGCACCATTCATTCCATAGTCTACATGAAGTGAAGTTGAGTAGTGCACAACCTGTGCTGCTGTTCTCAGTGGCCCTGGTGGAAAAGGAGTCAGCATGGTCTTCTATAAACAGTACTGAGCAGGGACCTAGAAGATGGATTCTAATTTTCTCAAAGCCCTGATCATGCTATGTTCCTGCTCAGTTGCTTCTTAGCCGCTTATTGAGTTAATGTGGCTTGCATGATCTTGCTTCTTACTACCTGCCTCCCTGTATTCATCTCCAGTCTCTTCCTCTTACTCTGCTCCAGCCATGCCATCCTTCTTACTGCTTTTCAAATACACCAAACATCCCCCTTCCTTGGAATTCTTTTCCTTTTACATGGAATGCTCTTCCCCCAGATATCTGCTTGGTACACTTTATTCCAGTCTGTGCTCAAATATTACCTTCTCAGAGGGGTCTTGCTAACCATTTTGTCCAAAATGCTCCTCCCAGCACTCTCTATCTTCAGACCTGCTTAGTGTTATATCATAGCACTTCTCACTACCAGACAGTATCTACATTAAAAAAAAATTTATAGAGGTCAGGGTCTCTTCTTATTTTTTTTCACTGCTCTGTCTCCAATCTTGAGGATATAATTGAGATACTCAGAACATATCGAGTGAATGCGTGGGACCCTGCTGATCATGTGCTTTATGACCTTGCACCAGTCACTTGGTCTCTTGAGTAGCCCATCTGTTCCATGAGGAGGTGACAATGCCCCCTGGGCTTTGCAGCCCTGGCTGGGAATTTGGTTTCTCTCTTGTTTAGGGGAAAGGATGACAGGAAGACACTCTGGATCCTGTGTGGGATTTGTAGAGGGCTCCAGATATGGAGGAAGAAAGTAGAAAAAAAATAAGATGCTGAGTAACTTCAAGGTTGGATGGCGTAAAAACATCCTCTGGGTTGGCTGTGTCAGAAGCAGGAAGAGAAATCTCAATAATGAGAGGAAAATCCAGCTTGGGCATGAAGGGAGGTTTAAAGGCTCCAGAGTGCCCAAGGTGGTGGACAGTTGTGGACAGGATCTGCAGATCCAGCAATGAATGCCATTGAATGGCATCATGAGTTATTTCCTTCTTAATGCTCTTGCTGATCATGCAAAGGAGAAGGTCTTGGTCTGATATTAGTATCCTTTACTCCCTCTTTCTAGTCTGTCTTTGCAGCAAAGAAGTCACAGGCTTCAGGTAACATTTCCAGGAATTTAAGAACCCTATTTTGTTTTATTTGTAATTAGTTTCTTGTGATCACTTTCTATTTATGATAGCAAATTGAACTGAATTCTGACTTCTCTTAGAAAGCTGGAAGGTCTAGCAAGCTCAGGCCTTCTTTCCCTCATCATCACAATTTACTTTAGATTAGGAGTTCTCTAGACTCACACTCACTGTCTTTTTGTGTCAGAACTGCTACCACACTCACTTTATGGGTATATCACATAGTATAAGTCCAAGATTAGAGCTCACGTTTGTTTGTGTTCTCCCTTGAAGGAGGGATTCTTTATTTTCATTCATTCCAGCACACAGACATGTCTTTCTTTCATGAGGAGGAGGGATTCTAAATCATGCTTGGGCATCAGTGTTGCTGGGGCACCTTTTGCAAAATGCTTGTGTGAATTGTTGAGAAACTCTCCCTGTGTTCCTGGTAAGCACTCAGTGGTTTGGTTACGCCACATTGGCCAGTTGTAAGAGACATCAGAAAAGGTTTGCCTCTGTATGCTTTATGTATCTGCTAGGGTTCTTTGGTATTAAGCAACAGGAACTGACATTTGTTAATTTAGTTAAAAAAGGAATGTATTGAAAAGATATTGGGTAATTGATAGAATTATTTAAAAAGTTGACCAACCAGACTATTGGAACCAGGGGAGCCATGAGAATCTTAGTCAAGATCTTGCAAGCTATCTTATTGGGGGTCTTTCTATCAGATGTCTAAGCTCTGTGTCTCTCCACTCAAACTTCTGATTTCTAGGAGAATCTTAATGGTCTCCAGTTGAGACATATTCCAATTTTTTGACCAAATGGGGAGGTGGGATATCTTGACTCATCAGGACCCCAAAAGGAAAAGTGAATTCTATTAGCAAGGAAAACCAGAAGACGCTGAAATGGCGTAAATGGTAGACAACAACTATACCCTCTGAGGATCTTCCCAGATACAACTAACACTACACAACTGTTTCCCTTTTGGCTTCTTTTAGGAACACTGGCTGAAGGGACAATTTCCTCTCTGCAGATAGGGAGCCTGGGTCTTTGAGAGGTCAATGAGTCACAACCAGATTTTCAGGGGAATTCTTGTTTGACACTGTAATTAAGAAAAACCTGTTTCTAGACTCTTTTCCTAAGACTTTGAAACTGGTTTTCTAGCAGGTTGAGGTAAGTATCAATCACTCCTTTTGGAAGATACCCTTTACCTTCTTGAGACTCAGATAGGGAAATCTTGATTTTTGAGTCTTGAAATGTTTCCCAGAACCTGTACTAAACCAGTAACAGGATTATGCATTTCTAGACAGGAATCATTGGCTTGTGGATCCAGGCGATTCCTCAGTTGGGGCAGATTTGAATAGGGTATTCCTTGGGATGAGAAAATGGACCCAAGTCTTTTCAATGATAGTTTAGTCTACAATGCTGGATTTGGCTTTGACTCACCATTTACAACTAGCGCCAAGTGACTAATTTTGTTTTCTTTTTTACTTAGACTGCCAGGATGTCTTGAATTAGAGCAGGTACGCAGGACTTTGCTGAGAATTTTCTCTACCAACCCATATATCCTATTCTAATTTCTACTTTTTCTTGTTGCTGCTGTGCGTTGCACTATTTTATTATGTGCATCTACTCTTAACAGTTTCATTTCCTTTGTGGGGAAAGGCTGGGTGAAAATGACTTGGCCTCTACCCTAACGGGTATTGGATGGGTATTTTCAGGAAAGGCATTCTGTTCTCTGCGCCTCATTTGTCTACAAAATGCCCTGCCAACTTCACTGGGTAGTTTTAAGGGTCAAATGAATTAATGTGCATGAGAGGGATTTGTACAGCAATATAATCAAACAAAGTATTATTACATGTTGTAGCAGCAGCACAATTAAGAGTAATAATTGGATGAGGCACAGACAGATCTTACTTTACTTATGAAATTCAGCCAAGCAAAAGAAATGGAGAAACCAGGAGACAGAGGTAATATTTCCAAACTGAGGAGAGAGAGAGAAAACTTCAGCTTTGGGCCTTTCTAAATTTGCATAGCCTTTTGCTGCAAAGCTACCCTGGATCACCTTTTCCTCTGTGAGTTCCCATCCCGTGGTACAACTTGTCCAGCTCTCACCCTGAGGAGTTACGCTTTGCATAGCAGCACATATACTCTCATTCCTGCCTGAGAACTCGGGAGTCCTGTGGGATGGACCCCAGGGCATTTCTGCACATCAGGTCAGAGCTGGGGGAGGCTGAGCCATGCATCTAAGGGTTTGCCTGACTCGGCACTCCTTTGTTACCCTGGTGTCCTTTTGGAAACCTGAATACCTAGGGAAGGAGAGAAGCAATTTTAAGGGCCTCTTTGCTTACATAGAGTCTGTCCCATTTAATCTAGGAAAGCCTTCCATCTTATCACATAATGAAATCACTGAGAGAGGCTGGGCGTGGTGGCTCATTCCTGTAATTCCAGCACTTTGAAAGGCTGAGGCAAGAGGCTTGCTTGAGCACAGGTGTTTGAGATGGCAGTGAGCTATGATCCTGCCGCTGCACTCCTGCCTGGGCAACAGAGCAAAACCTTCTCTCTCAGAAAAAAAAAAAAAATCAAATCCAAGAGAGACAGCTCTCTGCCTGTAAAAATTATTTGTGTTTTCCCAGAGATAAAAATATAAGGAGATGAGGACAGTCCAAGGAGCACCAGGGTGAGTGGGTTAGGAACAGCAGTTGGGGACAGAGAAAAGTCCAGTTCCCCCCCATTATAAATTACAATTCTTTACAATCATTATTCATGATTCAGCCATTTTTCTTCAGGCAGAACTAGCCTTTGCTGGCTAGAATAGGATGATGGGTGCCCAAATTAGCAGCCCTCTAGAAGAGTTCAATGTTTACATGGGGCAAGGAATAGAGATTGATTTCCTAATAATAAAAAAAGATGTACTTATTCATTCCTACAACATCAATAGTTTGAAGAAATTCAGCAAAAATATTTCCTGCTTTTCTGTGGTTCTTCTTTTTAAGGAAATTAAAATTTTCCACAAAGTAAATTCTGCATGCTGAAAATAATAAGTTGAAATTAATAAAATAGGACTATAAAGCTTAAGATATAAAATAGAAATTTCCTCTATGCTCCTTCTGCCTTGCTCCCAAATACCCAAAGGAAAACACTTTTGCCTCTTGTTTCCTCTTAAATAACTTGCATATTTACTATTATTGTTTTATGCTATTTGTTAATGTGTCCATTTATTAACTTCTTTTAAAATAATATTTCCCTTTCCCATTGATCTCAGTATAGTTGCAACACAACTTTTAGTTAATCAAATCTATGTTTGCATCACTAGAACTATGAAAATATTGCTGATTGTTGAATCAAGTAGTATAATCACATTCCATTCTTTGAAAAAGTGCTTCATTTTTTCCTTTGCTTAGTTTTCTACATATTCAAAGCATTTCTTCCATCCCCAATCCATGCTCAGTACGTCTACAGATCTGTCAATTTTAACTCAATATTTCTCTCAAATATGTCAAATAATTTATCATCCCCTTGCCCAGAGAGTTCCAGATTGATGGTCTCTTCTTTCCATCCCCATCTGTTCTGGTTTCTTTCTAGGACAAGTATAGCTCTGTTTCCCTGGCATTTTCTGTCACTGTCTTCTCTGATTTACTTCCTGCACCTTCTGTTTCTGGGTTTATGTTTTCACTTCGCTAAAACACATCCTCCAGTAGCTTCCCAAGAAAGAATGCATGGAGGATACATTTTTTTTTGAGTCGTTGTACGTGAACCATATTTATTCTATCTCTGTATTTTATTGAGAGTTTATCTGGATATAGAATTTCAGTTTTAAATTACTTTCAACCTAGAATTGAGGTATAACTCCATTGCTTTCTAGTATTCATAATTGCTGTTGAGATGTCTGATGTAATTCATTGTTTCTTTGTATTTTTTGTATGTGAATTTTTTTGTTGTTGTTGTTCTTTCTGGAACTTTTTAAGACTCTGTCACTGCTGTTCTGATATTTAATGATAAAGCGCCTTGGCGTGAATCTTTTAAAATTTATTATCTGAGGTCCACTGTAGAATATTTTAATAAGAGATATGAATCCTCTGCTTCTTAGAAACTTTCTTGTTCTGTTTATTTGCTAATTTATTCTTTTCTCTTTTTTCTCCTGAAGCTCTGATAGTTAGATGTTGAATCTTTTAGATGAGTGTTTTTCAGATTTCAGTTTGTGTCTCATTAGAAGGTCAAAAAACAAATTTAGTGGTTTGTAACAAGCATTTAAAAAATGAGATCGAGTAGAACATTTCAGTCTACATATGTGATGGTTAATTTTTTGTCAACTTGAATGTGCTAAAGGATGCTCAGATAGCTAGCAAAATGTTATTTCTGAGTGTGTCTGTGAGGGTGTTTCTAAAAGAGATTAACATTTAAGACAGTAGACTGATTAAAGAAGATCTGCCCTCACCAATGTGTGGGCAGGCATCACCCAATCCCTTGAGGGCTCTGATAGAACAAAAGTACAAAGGAAGAATGAATTCTCGCTTTATTTTCTTAAGCTGGAACATCCATCTTCTGCCCTCAGACATCAGAAGATGGATGTACCAGCTTGAGGCTCCAGGACTTACACAAATATTCCTCCTGCCCCCAGTTCTCAGGCCTTTGGTCTTAGACTGGGAGTTACAACATTGGCTCCTTTGGTTATCAGGTCTTCAGACTTGGACTGAATTACATCACCAGCTTTCCTGGTTTTCCAACTTGCAGGTAAGATATAGTGGGACTTCTTAGCCTCCATAATTGGGTAAGTCAATCGCATGATAAATTCATATATATATATATATCCTATTTGTTCTGTTTTTCTGAAGAACCCTGACTAATACAGTATATTGTGTATTAGCATTATATGTGAGGATCTATATGTAATGGGTTGCAATGCAATAGGAGATGCATTTATTACTATGAGTCACCGTAAAAAGAAAAAATTTACACAGCACTGTAGACTGCTTAATTTTCTTATCCTTGCTCTTCTATTATCTATTTCTTTGCCTTCTTCCAACCATTCTACTAACTTTAAAATTTTGGCTATCAGGTTCTTAATTCCTAGGAGCTCTATTTGCTGTTTATTTCTTTTCTACAGTACCCCTGGTCCTCACCACTGCAGTGCATGCTGGCCTTATTTCCAAGTTCCAGAGCCTGCATTTCTTTCCTGAAGGTTTTTTCTGGTTGCTGAAGCCCATTTGACCCCAAATGAAAAGTTGGACATACCATTGAAGTAACACTCCCCCCACCATGCGCCCCCTTCTCCATGCTCACCCTCAACCAAATACTGTGAGAGTTGGTATAAAAATATTCCAGCTAATCTGAGAATAATATGTGACTGATGTTTTGCATGGCATCTAATTTTCTCAGGGGGTTAAACTCCAGTGACCAATAGTGGTAAATTGTCAACAATGTATCCTTTATGGGCTGCTCTCCTTTTCTTGCCTAACTTTCTCATTTTTCTTTATTCTGAAATAAAATACTCACATTTGGATCCCTGTCTCAGGGTCTGTTTCTTGGGGACACATATCTGCCAGAATTACTAGACGATGCTTCTTAGCTTCTTGAGGGATTTGCATTATAAATGGTGGCTTTGAAGAGGCTCTGCCTCCCTGGAGAAAGCCTGCTCCTTCCTTATAGGAGTCAGTGAGTTTCAGGTTTGTGCCTACTGCATGGATTTTTTTTTTAACTTAAAAAATTTTTTAAATTTTAAATTGTGGGGTATATTTCAGGGTGCATGGATATTTCTGATCAAAGCCAGGATATGGCCTCATGTGGGGAGGTGTAGGTGACAGCTTGTTTCATGGACACATGAGGCCTGGACCACATGAAGAAGGACCTTGTTCCAAGTGATGATGATACCTGGCAAAAGTCTGGTTCACCCCAGAACATCCTCACCTTCTGTCAGGAATCAACGTGGGCACTCTTAGGCCTGCCTATCCATTGGCAAGATCCCAAGGGCAGATGGGTCTCTGCAGTCCTTGACTTCCCAGCTCACATTCAACCCTTCACAGTAGCTTCAAGAAGCAGGACAGCTTAAGCTTGGGAGTGGGAGACTATCATTAAATAATTAATCATATGGTTATTCTTTACTAGTCCCCTCAGGGTTAATCGTGGGAATTAACAAGGGGCATGTGTAGCTGTGAGCCCTGCTGTTTATTTTAATAGCTGTCTTACATCTTGAGGGGAAAAACAGAGAAAGAGCTGAGCTGAGCTGGAACAAACCCAAGTTTAGCTTTCAGCCAAGTATAGCATGTGGTGTTCTGGGAAGCTTGGCTGGCGGCACCAAGCAGGACTGAGATGGGACAGGAAGGAGTCCCAGGTGAGGTGCGTGGGTGGTGATTCCTGACCACTGAGATGATCTGTGTCAAGGAATGCCTCTCTCTGTGTGGTCTGCTGACTACCTGCCTATTGAGAACTCTTGACTACCATATTTTTAAAACTAGGTTGTTCCTGCCTACCTCCCTTTATTTCTATTTCTTCCTTCCGGTGCAGAACACGCTATAAATGATCCCTCAGTTCAAATATTGGAACAGTCTGACATTTGATGAGAATTGCTTTCTTGTGGTCTGTATAACTGAGTTGTGTGGTTCTCAGCTCGGTGATAAGATGATAGCCAGTTCCTGTAAAAAGCAAGGTCTTCATGCTAGGGGGTCAGAGCTGGAGATAGAGGCCATTTCCTTTGTGTCCAAGGCAAGAAGGTACTTCCTGAAAGCAAAGACAAACTGTAACCTTGGGGAGTGCACATGTATTCCCAGGCAGGTAAAGACAGAATGTTCTAGTCAGTGATCAATGCTGAGTCCTGACAAAGGAGACAGAACTGAGTAAATATCCAGTTTCTCTCCCATAACTTCCAAGTGGGTGTTGGGAGTATACCTCAAAGCAGTTATAGGACCTGTCATTTGAGGAAACAGATACAGCAAGAATAGCCACCAACTATATGAAGATATACACCCTGGCACCCCTTCCCTCTTTGAACTATGCTCATCTAGTTCCTTCAGCCTTGTCCTTGAGCTCTGCTGTGAGGGGCCCATGGGACTACACTGTGAGGCTCTCAGGAATTAAGCAAGGCAACTCTTGCTGGGATCTCACCTGGATTTTTAGCTAGTAGTCCTGTCTCCTTGGAGTCTTGCCCATTTTGTTCTCAGCCTCTGGGAAGCGTGTCTGGCTCAGGCTCAAGGGACTGTGTGGCTGGTGCTTTCCAGCCTGTCTCCTGTAGACCTCACACATTCTCCTGCCTCATCCTTGCTAGTCATTTGGCCACCCATATCGCCCTCCTGTCTTTTTCTCTCTGACAGTCCTTTGGGATGTACTTCTCCAGTGTGCTGACCTCATCCAATCTGCCTGACTCCCTGCAGCTCAGGGAAGCTTTTGTCCTTCAACCTGAGCCTCAGGAGACTGCTGGTCATTCCTAGGGGAGAAGGTATGGACAAGATTTGTACAGGGAGAATATGCAGTCACTTCCTCTACGACCAGTCCATTCTGCCTCCATTTCCCAGCAACTCCTGATGTACTGAGGCTCCCTTACTGAGAAGTTGCCCAGCTGGCCTTGCCGCCTTGCCTGTGTTTTTCTTCTTTCCTATGTGGCTCCTTTGCAAGTGTTTATTTTCTTTTTGAGAGGAGGGGTCCAAATTCCATCTTTTAGGAGAGACTCCTCTGGTATCACTTTGGTTGCAGCTTGTCTTTTTCTAAAACAAGGATCCATGTCTTTGCATTTATCTATTGGAGGCAAGGAGAGGGTAATCAATATTAGTCTCTAAGCTTAGCGTTATAGGAGAATAGGCTATAGAGAGATAGGAGTCTTACTAACTATTATCAGTCATCCATTACTGTGTAACAAAAAATGCCAAGACTTGGTGGCTTAAAGCAACAACAATTTACTTAGCTTGTGAGTGCTGTGCTTCAGCAATTTGGGCTGGGTGGGCTGAGTGGTTCCTTTGGACTTGGTTGGGCTCACTCATGTGCCTGTGGTCAGTTGTCAAGACCACTCATTAAGTACTGTTTTCTTCATGTGTCTGGTGGTTGTCTGACTATTGGCTTGCCTATGTGTCATGTGGCCTCTTGTCTTCCAGCAGTTAGCTCAGGTTGCTTCACCTGGTGGGTGGATAGAGTTCAAGGAGAATGAGCAGAGACATGCAAGGTCTCTTTCGCCTAGGCTCAAAATGGGTTCGTTGTCATTTCTTCTGCCTGTTGGTCAAAGCAAGTACAAGGTCAGCATACATTCAAGGGGGAAAGGATAGAGAGTCCAGAAAGGTACATTGCAAAGGGACTTGGATAGGGGAAGGATGGGGAACTGTGTCCACTTAACCTGACACACTATCTTTACACTGTCCTTTTTCTTCATAAAAGGTATGGTGGTATTTAAACAGCAGTGTTTTCCAAGTGCAGAATTTTCTCCACAGTCTCCCTTTCCACCTCTAAGCAATGGTTCCTGCAGTGCAAGGGGTAGGTGTTGGCAGAGTGAATGATATGGAACCTCTGTGTATATCACCATAGGGATCCTGCAAACTAAGCTGTCCCCAGAGAGGTACACAGCCTTGTGGGGATGGAAAAGAAGTTAAACAAATATTTCAAAACAATTCCCCCAGTGCTTTGATAACATGAAGTGAGGAAACAGTACAGGATTTTTTTCCTCCATATTTTTTGGAATTATTATCTTGAAATAATTTCAGATTTACAAAAAGTTGCCAAAAACAGTAAACAGAGTTCCTATGTACTGTTCACTCAACTTCCCTTAGTGTTCACATCTTGCATAACCTTGGTACAGTGAAAAAAAAACCACCAAGAAATTAACATTAACATAACCTTGTTAACTAATCTACAGATTTTATTTGTATTTTGCCAATTGTTCCACCAATTTTTTTTTTCTCTTCGTAAAAGGTATTTCTGGTCCAGGATTCAATCCAAGATTCCACATTGCTTTTAGTTGCCATGTCTCCTTAACCGCCTTTAATTTGGGAAAGTTCCTCAGTCTTTCTTAGCCTTTTATTACTGTGGTACTATTGAAAACCTTAAGTCAGTCATTTTGTAGAATATCTCTTAATATGGGTTTGTAAGATATAACATCAGCATGTCTTATTGTTGGTGATGTTAACATGGCTTGGGTAAGGTGGTATCTTTCAGGTTTCTCTACAATAAAGTGACTATTCTTTCCTTTGTAATTAATAATTATCTTCTGGAGAGATACTTTAAGGTTATGCAAATATCCTGTTCTCAGCATACATTTGTCCACTAATTTTAGCATTAGCATTGGATTATTGCCTATAAACATTATTAATGTGGTGATTAACAAATGGTGATTTTTCTATTTCCATCATTCCTGGTACATTTATTAATTAGAGTTCTGCAAAAAAAGAGCTGTCCTTCCTCTGTCATTTATTTATTATTTATTTATAACAGTGTGAACTCTTGGATATTTATGTAATGGGTTACAATTCATTTCTATCATCACTTATTTTGCTAGAGCAGGCCCTTTCAAATGGTCAGGAACCACACACAGTGTCATGATGATCTGTAATGTGCTGGGCACTTCCTTCAGAATGTGTGGCTTCAAGGGCAGGGCCTGGGTCTACATTTCCTGGGCCTTGGGCTTTGCATGATGCCTGGCACAGTGTGGTGGGTGAGTGAACGAATGAAAGATTTTAGTGCCCAGGAGGAGAGCAATAGTAAGATCTCTAGGAGACTTAAGCACCAAAAGGTTGATGGTACCTCTTTCTCTAAGCTTGATTAGTTAAAACAAAACAAAAATCAAACAAAAATATCCCAAACTGTAAGACGTGTAAGGAAGGCCAAACTGGTTCTGAGTAGTTTCCAAATTGACTACTTTGTTTTTTGGAAACATCAAAATTGTTTTAAAAGAGTTACTTGTCTCTGTTTGCTAGTGGTCCCAGACACATGTTAAGTTCAACTATTGATCATCTTTTACCTTTTGAAGGAGTTGGGGGATGAATTCACGGAGGAGGGGATGTTTGAGGTAGGCCTTCAAGAGGGCATTGCCATGTTACAGGCAGAAAAATGGGAGAAGAGTGTTCTAGGCAGAGGAAACAGTATACGTGAACTCCAAAGGAGTAAAAAAGGTGACATATTGGTCAAATGGTCAATAGACCCATACAGAGGAATGGCAGGGCATGAAAGTTGAGTAAAAAATAATGGGTAGAAAATTGGAAAAAGTCTTAAATGTTATATTAAGTGGTTTGGACTTGATACTATAAGTAATGAGGTGCCAAAGGAGGTTCCAAGTTGGGCAGTTATGACATTCATTCATTAACTTAAGATGAGCTTATTGAACAACTACCACCCGACGGTCCAGTTTTAGAAAAGACCTGTTCTGGTCCTCATAGAGTCAGGAGGGAGAGAGTTTCATTAGACATACTATACAGCAATCAGAGTTTCTACAGAAGATCCATGTTTTGGGAAGAGACTGATGGCAGAGGTGAACTGACAAGAAGGGAGTGACCCACCGCCTTCCTCTTTCCTGCCCTGCTTTGCTTGGACGCATTCTGGGTCCACAGGTGCCAGAGGAAGCGAGACAGGATTGCTCAGCCTCACAAAGCCCTGCATGCAATCTGGGGTGAGGATGGTAACTGCCATCCCCGCAAATCTTTCTACCAACAAGATGAATCTTTTCTGTATAAAAACTTATCACTATGGCATTGAGGCAAAGACTTCTGAACCTTATGTGACTTGGTGCCTGGATACCCAGGAGATACCCAAGGATAAGAGGTGTGATGTAGTTAGGGCACTGTTTATCTGCTGCATTTAGATTCCCACTCTTTATATTGAAGGTTTGACCCCACACACAAATGATACAGGATGTCAATGTTTGCTGTGGGTGCCATGTCCATATCCCTTTACGTTGCCATTGCAACATACTTCCAAAAGCCAGCATCTATATCTCTATGCTGGAGTCATTCCCTGCACATAGTGTGCACAAGCCCAAAGAACCAGAGAATTCATACCCTCCTCCCAGCAGTCCTCAACCAAGGACTGGCAGGAGTTGGCAGACAGACACTCCAGCTCCCTTGCCCTTCATGTGTAATAACACTGTGCTGTGCTCGGCACTGCCTCCCAGAGTTCTCCAGGGTGATTAAGCTCCAGTTGCCCACAGCGTTGCTTGATAACGCACCCTTGATTGGCTCTTTCCCTCCCTCCTATCTCACTTCTGACTCCTCTACAGGTGTTTCCTAGGAACCCCTCCTAGATAAACTAACCCCACGGAATCCTGACTTCAGGATCTGCCTCTGGGGGAACCCACATTAAGATGACATACACATGGTGTATTTCAAGGAAGCATCTTGTCATTTGCATGACAAGGTAAGACACCCTGGCCTACCTCATCTAGGGTGGAAATGAGCTGCTGTCAGTAGGGGCATGCCAACCAGGATGGCTGCCACCCAATCTCTCTCCATTTCCACTTTCTCATGCCGCCTGCACCCCTTGATATTTGTCAAATGCCACCCCCTGACTCCGGAGCCCGAGGAAGGGAAAGATCACATCACAAGCAGAGCTCAGTCAGGGTCTGCTTAGAACAGGCAAGACTGACAGAGAAGGAATCCATGGCTCATCCCTTTTCAGTCGTTTCCTTGTAAATAGCAAGGATCAGCTCCACTTTTTTTTCTTGGCAGTCTAATCACTAAGAACTCTCCTCTGGTGGGTACTTTTTTTAGAGCATAATAGAAGGTGTGATATCTTATGAGAGGCGCCAGAATCACTTGGAGAAAGGCAGCTCTGGGATTGAAGGAGGAGGTGACAAGTTCCTGGGAATATTAAAGATTAACACCAAATACTTTGTTGCTATTTAACTCTCTGATGATTCATGTTGCTGAAGCGGAAACAGAACATTTCTTTCCCTCCCTTCTGTTTATTCCTTCCCGTCTCTGTTCTGGGGATTCAGAAGCTGTGGATGTCAGATGCCAACTCCTTAAGGGCTGAAATGGTTTTATATAATAACAGAGAGGGGGAGCCTATAAAATGAAGAAAGAATCTAATTCAGCACTTGGGCTGAAATGGGAACTGGAAACGAGGGGGGAGCATTCTTAAAAATAGCTCACTCAGAGAGAAGAATGCGGCTTGTCTCCCAGCAGCAGGCGCAACCCTTGGGTGAATTATAGGAACCTACTGTAGGCCTTGTGCGTTCTCTTTTGAAATGTTGATCATGGCTAAAAGGAGGTGGTTGAATGGAAGGCTGCTGGTGACTGACGCTCAGAGCCGTCCTTGGCACTAGATGAAGTTGCCAAGCCTCCACTTGCAGCCTACACAGGCAACATGCCACTGGAAAACACATGCCCTGTTCCCTCCCACTAATTACTTATGCAACTCCTATTGCTGGAGCTCCAAACCTTTCACAGAAGTACACACAAGCCTTTAAAAAAGGATGGGGAAGGAGCCTTGGGGAGCCAAGGGAAAGCAAGTTTAGAGTGTGGGGTAGAGTGGAGAGAGAATGAAGAAAAGAGGAGTGAGACAGGAGATAATGATGGGGAACCTTGGAGAGCCCTTGGCCCCCAGAGACCTAAAGAGGGGAGAGTGGTGGTGGGGAGAGAACTAGAGACCAGATGGGGACACGAGAAGCCCACAAAGACAAGTAGAGGGAATTTAGACAGATACAGAAACAGAAGGAAGGAGGAGGATCAGTGATGGGAGGAAAAGGAGGCGGTAGTTTCAGGACTGAATAATGAGAGGGAACCCAGCACAGCATCCTCCCCACCCCTAGGCTATAGATGGTCCATTCTTCCTAGGCACCAATCCCACCCTGTGTTTACTAGAAGAGTCATGCTTGATTTTGTTGTGTGGTCGTCTTTGCTTCTAGTGGATACCTCCCAGGAAGACTGTGCAAATCTTATTATTATTGCAGGCTTTACTGCAGTCCTGCAGCTTGGCAAGGGGTCACTGATGCCTTTGCTGATGTGCCCAGTGCATCAGGGGATCTCTGAGTCAGCCCTTGTCTCCTCTCTGGAAGGTTTGCCTTTGATTGACTGCAAGTCCATGTGCCCCATTTGCATCTGCTCAGACTCCCCCAAACTGGGCAGGATCACCCAATTGCTTCTTCCCTGGTCTGCGATGCCTGAGAAAGTGTGTATGCAGACAGACAAGGTAATCTACGGCCTTTGCTATATAGCATCTTCCAAAGCTAAACCAACAAGGAGGCAGGGAAGAGGGCAAGAGCCTTTGTCCTGCATTCCTGGCCTCAAGTATGGCCTCATACTTGGGAGCTCAAGCTGTGTTCTTTGTACCTGCCCATATCCCCTAGGCACTCTGCCCATACCCTCTTGGCACCTTTCACTCTCATACCTGCTGACAGATTCTGATCTCAAGCATGTATCTCTCTCTGCCTGAGAACTTTGAACACAAGAGTGATTGGACTGTCTGGGAGCAGCCCTAAACCAATGACTGGTATAGATGTCCTAGCTTCCTTGTCCCTTGGATAGCACAACTCTGAGGCATGTCCTACAGTTTCCCAGGAAACTCCAATGGGACTGAGCCCCAGTTGCTCAAAGAGGTGACTTGATCATCAACATCCCTGTATTGCTTCCCTTTCCTTTCCTATCTTACTTTTCCTGCCACCGTACTGGAACTTCCTGAGATCTCCCAAATAAACTATGCACCTCTGAACTCGAGTTTTCTGGGGGAACTTCAACTCAAGACATACTGTGGTTGGAGCAGTTTATCTCCAGTTTATGTATCACTGGGGCTCTGTCGCCATGGTATAAAGCACTCCACATGTGAAGGACTGTTTATCGTCAGTTGGTTAGGGTGGCCATTCTGGTCTGGGTTTCCTAGAGACCACCCAGAGGACTTGCTGGAGTTTCCACAGGGATTGCCAGGCAGGAGCTGTCTTAATGAACAAACAACAGAAAAACAGGAAATTGGAAAAATAATAATCCCAGTAGCTTTCCCACGTTAGCAGACATGCTTTGAGAATTAACAACCCAAATCAAGTCAAAAGCCCTTAAAGCAAAGCACGAACATGGAGGGAGATGACTCTTCTCAAACTCTGACTGCTGATCATCATCAGTGAAATGTGAAGTGTGGCTGCCTCTGTCCCCAAGAAGAGCGACCTTGAGGTCTTAAGAGAGCAGTTGGGGTGCTAGAAAGAATCTGATCGTTGGAAGAGATAGGCTGTGGTTGAGTCCCTGCTACCCCATGTTCTAGTTGTGCCACTCTGAGGAAAAGATTTAACCTCTCTGAACCTCGGTTTTTCCACCTGTAAGATGGGGCACATAATACCTCACAGAATTGTCATAAAGATTAAAAATGACATAATGTATGCCTCGAAGCTAGTGTAGAGTACAGCTTCCTTTTGCTTTCTCTTTGTCCTCCAGGAGAGCCATACCCTTGAGACATATGGCTGACAGAGGCCAGATTTGGGGTAAAAGAAAATGTGTCCTGAGTGACCCAGCCACACGGTCAGGCATTGGGCCGGCTGGCCTCCACAGCTCTCCACATGCAGCCAGCCTGCGTCAGTGGGCGTGGGAAAGAGACGTAAACGCTGATGGGCATTAAACACGAGTTAGACATGCCATTCCGCACCACCAACACATTTCAAAAGTGCACATCACAAGGCTCTTGTTGAAGCCCTGGCTGCCTGCCAGGGTCAGACCACAAAAGGAAGTTGTTTCCTTCGCTGGTGCTGTGGGGTGGCTGAGCATGGCCAGAGCACCACATCGCTGCAGGAGCTGGGCTCTTGGGTGACTCCCTGCTCTCCCACCCATTCCTTCTCCTGTGGGCCCTGCTGTGAGCATCCCAGGTGACAATGCTTCAACCAGTCAGGAAAGTCAGCTTTCACCTGACCCCTCCCCAAGTCACAGAAAAGCCAAGTCAGTGATATTTACACAGGCCTAGTTGCTGTGGACGTGTGGCCTTCTGGGACCCTCCCTTGTCTTTTTTCTCCCCTCTGAGTACCAAGGAAAAGTTTCTTTTACCCAAAGTTGGTAGAAATCATATTCTGTTTGTGTCATCAAGGTCTGACAGGCAGCCACAGGCCCCAGAGGTGGCAGAAAGTCTGTGATGCAGCTGAAGTAAGTCGGGCCTCATTCCCGGCAGACAATCTGCAAATATTTATTGAGGGTCTGCTCTGTACCAGCTCTGTGCCCAGGTCTGTGGGGTACACAGAGACACCCTGTATAAGACAAGGAGCTTATGTTCCATCTGGGAAGACCTGACTGACACACAGGAAAGGGGATCCTGTTGACCCTGAGCTATGCTTTTAATGCTTGCTTGTGTGGGAAGGTACGGGCCAAATACCACGGCACTAGTCTTAGGCTCAGTGATTGGGTGCATTGTCAAAATCTGGAGGAGGCTGTGGCTGTATTCTTGTTTTGTGTCTAACTTTTCTCTAAGCAGCACTAAATCCACCGCATCCTCAGGTGAGTTCCTGAATCATCTCTGGCCCTCTCTTTACTCTTGAACTCTTTTTGTCCTATATCTTCAGCTCCAATTAAGTTTGATTTCTTCAAATGAAGAATAAACATTCAGAAAATGTTTGCATTTATAAATTAGCCTTTGGAAATACCTTGCAAGGGGAGGCCCTGCTATTTTTGCTATGCAGAGGAGGAAACTGAGGCTGAATGAGGTGAGGGGCATACCCAGGATCACATGGAGTTGATATTCTGTTCTGTATGGTCTCTAACTCTTATGGTTCCCATAGGAGGGGTAGGACTGGCTTTGTGTATAAAAGATGCTAGCAGAGTCAGCTTGTGCTTGGGCTTGCAAAAATGACAAACCATGGAAGCAGGAGCCTCTAAATATCACATACATAGACTTGAAATCCTAAGAAATGAAAATAAATGAAACTAAGCTCACACTTAATGCCTACCCTGACCTCACACTTAATGCCTACCCACCTGTTATAGGTACCTATTTAGGTAAACATTTATATACACTTTTGTATGCATAGAAATACGCTTCAAATGATGGAACAGTAGACTGTGTTTTTTCATTTTGTCTTGAGCCATTGAATTCTCTTTGGCCAGACTGTGGGATTGACATTCACCAAGGACCTACGTCTGGTCTAACGTTTTAGGGGTTCCTCAGTTCTACCCAGCCCATTTACCATTCTTACTCTGCATGAAATACCTCATGTGAGATTTGAGGGAGTCTAATTCATGGCATGTCTTTTTCTCACCTGAATTCTGAACCACTGAGGTAGATATCGAATCCTTCAGTTTGATGATAGAAAATCAGCTTCTTCACCAGCGAAACTGATAGTGGCTTAGCTGTTTGGCAATCATGGACTTCAAAATACTGAACTCCAGACTAGGCAGACTTACCTCCCAACCAGGTTTTGCTGAACCATTGGAGTTCTCTCCAGGTGGAGGCTGGCCCTGCATTTGGGGAGGGGGAAAGAATACAGGTTTCCCGCAGGTTGCCAGAACCCAGTGATGAAAGGACTTCTCAGTAGCTTCTTTCAACCTTGTCCAATCAGGGAAGAGTGCAGAAGTGTAGGGTTGGGAGAGGGTAAAGTTCCTTGTCCAATAGTGCAAACCATGCCACAGCTACACAGATGGCAGGATCACTCTCCCTAAACATGCCTTTTCTAACCCCATGTAACTCCACTCTGGCTGTCTTGGAGACCTGTCATGAGTTCAAGGGTTGAAGGTCAATTTGTAGGTCTACTGAAGGTCTATTACAACATTTTCCCGCACCAGTTCTTAGTAATATGAAGCTTAGTAATATGGTAATTAAGGGAATAGCAATTAAGAGCTATGTTCAAGTTCTGGCTCTTTTCCTGATTTCCTTATCTGTAAAACAGAGATAATTATACTTACTGTTACTTTAAAAATATGGATTAAATGAAATAATTGACAACAAAGGGCTTTGCACAATGCCTGGCACATAGTAACTGCTTAGTGAATACTTGCTGTTATTATGTCCAATAGAATGCCCTACGCTGAGATCATAATGCTTCCATAATGCACATTCCACTCTGTTTTCTTATTTGTACAAGGATTACATAGTCAGCTAATGTCTATCTTGAGCATGGGCTGGAAATGCAGTAACCGTTGGTTCCACCAGCAAGTTCCCTCCTGACTCAGAGTTGTCTGGATTAGGGGAAATAGAAGGGGGTGGATGATGTGGAGGTGTGGCTCATTCACGGGAGAAGGGAAACCTGGGGCCTTGGAGAAAGGGAAAGGTGGTCCTAGCTGGTTGGGGATGGACATGGGAAAGAAGATGGAGGCAGCTAGAGATAAGCTTCTCCTGTTCTTCTACTTTTTTCCATGCAGTGGAAACTTCTAGGATCCAGGAGGATCACGGACAGCCCCTCTCCTGGTCATTGCATTGGGTGGCTCACAAGAAAACACACATACTCTATCTCTCTCTGTCTCTTTCATCTCCCTCCTTCCTTCCTTCACACTCTCCCTTCCTCTCTCTGCCTCCCCCTCTCAGTCCGTGCCTTCCAAATTCCCAAGCCTCCTGCCCTCTCTAATTACATTAGGTTCCACCTTGGATCTGGTCTCTGCATTTTTCAGGCAATGAGAGCAAGCCCTGACTATGTTGTGACGTTCTTTTCGACAAAACTGCCTTTTAGGTAAATACTTTTTGGACCAATCTTACTGAATTAACTATCTGGGTCATTTAAATTTCTTCTCTGGGAAATAATTATGGCCTTTGGGAAATGTAAAGTGTACTGCAGTCCTGTGAGCAGAGAGAAAATACCAACCTCCCTCTCCCTATGCCACCTCCTTCCATTTTTGTGTGACCCAGGGAACCAAATTAGCAGTGACTCCCATCTCAGGGGCCCAGCGTTGCTTTGGATCTCTCTTGGGAAGTCCCTTAGGCATTCAAGGTAGCTCTGCACGTGAGGGAGATAATGTCCCTGTTACTTTTCTATGTGTGAGAGCAGTGAGTTCCTTCCAAGTAACTAAAAAATTTTTTGAAAAATGACATTCTTATATTCCCTCACCAATTCTAGAAAGCGAAGTAGAAAATTAAATGGTGCCATTGCCATGTTATAGTATTGAAAGGACCACTGTTTGCTTCACAGTGCAAGGCGAGAACAAAAGCTCACAGACCTGAGTTGGGGAGTTGGGTTGCTGGTGGGGGTAGCTGAGTCAGACTGACTATGGTAAGGGAACATTGTAGTAGAAGAAGCAGCTACCAGCCCCTTCTCTGGCTGGGGGATGCAGTGAGAATGGCTCCTTTTCCTCATGAAACAAAAGATGAGGAGGCCGCTACTGCCCTTGGGGAAGGGTGGACACCCTTTGTGCCTGAACAAGGCTGGCTCCTCTTCTCAATTTCCCTTGAGAGGCAGAACTGGGAGGGAAGATGGTGAGAAAGTCTGCAAGGGGCTTTCTATTAGTTTGCTAGGATGTCATGACAAAGTACCACAGACTGGGTGGCTTAAACACTAGAAATTACTTTTCTCACAGTTATGGAGGCTATGAGGCCAAGTCAGGTTGCTGTCTGGGTTGGCTTCTTCAGTGACCTTTCTCCTTAGCTTCCTTTGGGGCGGGCGGGGGTTGGAGTCTCACTCTGTTGCCCAGGCTGGAGTGCAGTGGCACGCTCACAGCCACCCCAGTGTTGACCTGCTGGGCTCAGTTGATCCTTCTGCCTCAACCTTCCAAGTAGCTGGAACTACAGGCACGTGGCACCACACCTGGCTAAATTTTTTATTTATTGTTGAGATGAGGTCTCGCCAAGTTGCCCAGGCTGGTCTCGAACCCATGGGCTCAGGCAATCTTCTCACCTCAGCCTCCCAAAGTGCTGAGATTATAAGTGTGAGCCATTAAGCCTGGCTATGAGTGAGTGAAGGATAGAAGATAATTGAGGGGATATAACTAATGACACCCCAAGCTGCTGACATTCAAAGACAGTAGGACTTCTTTGAGGCACTTGGTTGTCTTGACTGAGGCCTCTGGCCAGAGGACCCCAAGAAACAAAGGTGAGCTCAACAAGGAGGGAAAAGACCTGAGCTGGTGACCCAGAATCACCAGCAGGAACTAGAGGCTGATGTGTGTGGGTATGGAGAGTAGGGTATGGGCTATGACCAGGGTAGAGAAAAGAGCTGGGGCTGGATGTTCCTCCAGCTTTGCATATGGAACTGGCTGAGCATGTGAATGTGAATCAAAGGAGCTACCACCCTGGAGCCCGAGTTTGGGCAATACAGGCTGTGCAGAGGTCTGTACAAGTGAGGCCTCTGAGCACATTTGTGTAAGTCGTGCACTACATGGAAATGCAGTTACATGACTATGTATGAGAGCAGCACCCTTAGAGTTGGACTGCAGCCTGTGTGGCTGGGCACTGTGGCTGGATATGACACTGGGCAAGGAGCATCCATGCAACTCTGCAGGGTCAGTTTTCGATGGTGACACGTTGTGGCAGTAACAGAAGCCATAATAGGAGTGGGAGCTATGCAGACTCTTGTTTTCTCTCCACTTAGTTATGGCATCCTAGCAAACTAATACAAACAGACACACTCGGTTATTCTGACTGAAGCCTCTGGCCAGATGACACTAAGAAACCCAAAGATAGGCTCACCAAGGAGGAAGAAGGCCCAGGGCAGCATTTGGAAGTGGGACTGATCTCTTAAGTCTAAGTAAGGCCCAGGAATATTGAAAGATGGGGACAGAGAAAGGCCAAAGGAGAAATTTTCTTTCCAGATAAAATGGGAGGATCAGTAGCAATTGGGTGATTGAACAACAGATGGGATATGACTGGTTTGTACCCTAAGCTGGCTAAATGGGTCATACAAGTCATATTAAGAACTCTTCAGAGAGAACAAACACCTTTTTGGAAGAAGTTCAAAATACCTAGTGTTTTGAATTTGGGTTCAAATTTTGGCCCACTGTACATTCAAAACTTTTAACTGTTTTATCAACAGGGTAGAGATTCACATGTCGGCACTTCGGTGGACACTGAGAGATATTGGCCTCAAGAAACTTATTAACGAAAAAGAGACCTGGGTCATTAAGTCAACTCTGTCCCAGGTACAAGTTGTCTGGCTTCAGTGAGGAAATTCTCTGCCTTAGGGCAGGTTTCTCAGAAGCAGACCCTGAGACAGGGATCCACGGGAAACTGATTTATTAAGGAGGTGCTTCTAGAAGAATCTAGGAAGGGAGTGGGGAAGCAGGGGAGAGCAGGAAATCAAGCAAGGGTGTGGTCCCAGGCAGAGTTCCCCAAGCCTCAGCCTGGTCCTATAGGGTTCTCTGGAGAGTGTTATAGCTCAGAGTGTATCCTGACTTAAGGCAAAGGAACTGGGCTTTCATAGACCCCAGTCAGTCTTTGAGCAACCTGGGAGGTTGTAAACATCCAGGCACTTCCAACTTTTTGCTCATGTTAGCGAAGTGTTGAGGTAGCCCTTTGACATTTCATCCTCCTAAGGGAGAGGCAGGTGTGGCTGTTAGGACTGAAGCAAGACAGCATTTGGAGGAGCAATGCACAGAAAGGATAAAAGGAATGAACCCGGGGGTCTGGGCAGAGCTCTGTCCACTTCCCACTTGACTACTGAACAGCTTGTGTGCCTTGTGCTGATTCAGTTGAGGAGCATGAAACTTGGGGTCAGAACGATTGAAGCTAAGAGTGACTGTTTAATTTACCAGCTTTGTGACCTTGGGTAAGTGACTCTGACCTTCACTTTCCCCACTGGCAGATTGGGAATGGTAATTCCTCCTTCATGGGGGGTCGCGAAGATAAAAGAGGCAGTGCCTACTACTGCCAGCTCCCTGCTTGGCATACCAAAGGGATATGTAAAATGCCAACCCCCTTTCCCTGCATTCCCCTCCCTCTTCTTGGGGAAGAACCAGTTTCACCACATCTGCTGAAAAGTTCCTGCAACCTGTTCATTTTGTTTATGTACTATTCTGGGGAAGGTAACAATTTAGATGGCAAATTGCACTGCCAGAGCAGGGGAGTTGGTGTATTAATTCCTGACTATTTACTGTGACAGGTTTAAAGCTCAATATCTCAGGGAGTGCTGGGCTCCCACTCCACAGCATACAGATTGCAAAGATGCTACACCTTGCTGCTTCCTGGCAGCATCGTGTAGTCCACGGGACTACACATTTCTATTATTTCCTCTGCTTTGAAGGTCTGGA
This sequence comes from Cephalopachus bancanus, assembly GCA_027257055.1. NCBI lineage: Eukaryota > Metazoa > Chordata > Mammalia > Primates > Tarsiidae > Cephalopachus > Cephalopachus bancanus. The sequence continues at coordinate 8,412,692 of JAPVLO010000021.1, read as the reverse complement.
GCGAGATCTTGGGAGTGCCCAAAGTGCTGGCTGACTTTATCTTGTCTCCTCTCCCAGCAGCTCTGGGTGAGCCACCAGCTAGGGGAGACCACCTTTTCTTCTGAAGGAGCACAAAGAACCCTTCTTCAGTGCTGTATAGCTCTGTACCAGTTGACCATGGAGTGAAAGTGCCACCTGTCTCAGTTCAGCAACAAGGGCACACGGCCCAGAGATGACCTGGGAGGCAACATTGTTGAAGCCCTTGTCTCTCTCCTTCAGGTCTCAAGCAAACGTCCATGTTAGGTGGTATTATCCCCATACTGAGGTAGAGGGTCAGAGTACTGGGGCTTGAACAAGCTCTCACAGCCAGCAGGAGATAGACTCCAACAATGAACTGACATCTTTCTGACTCTAAAGTGGGAGATACCAGGCTGCACGGCCTCTCCTTTCTCTTTGCCTGATGCCCCTAGGTTTGTATGAAGAGGAGGAGTTGTAGGTCTTTCCTACATCACAGCAGGCTTTTTAAAGAGATTGAGGAGCCCCACATGTGCTTCACACCTATACTCCCCTGAAGACACCTTTCTCTATCTCTGCCTCCTCTCAGAAAAATAAATAATTATATAGCAATCTGGTGAGTGAGTGTCTTTTATTCTTTGGGCATGATCTTGAAGTCTCACCCTCTATCCCAAGCAGTATATTAAAGCATTTCTTCCAAACAAATTACTTACAGAACAGGAAAAAAAACTTTCTTCTCCAGAATTTTTAATTATGTGCAAAATAGCACCCATGCCTCGGGGGTGTTGGAAAGTAACTGTGTTTAGCAGAGGACCTGGCACCTTGTAAATCCTCGATGGCCGTTCGTGATTATAATCACTGTCAACCTCCTCAGGTGGGGTGCTCCTTTGAGTCTTCAGTGAGTAGGAGGATACACTTCACTTCAAATCTGAATTAATTTGTGGAAAGATAATTATGAAACACCGGTCTCCATGATAGCTGAGTCCAAGGGAGGAATTGTCTCACCAGCACTGTCCAATAGAACTTTCTGTGACTATAGAAAATTTCTGTCATACATGCTGTACAACACAACTGTTAGGCATATGCGACTATTAAGCACTTGAAGTATGAGTGCAAACGAGAACTTGAATTTTTAATTTTAATTCATTTAAGTTTTGATAGCCACATGTGGCTAGTGGCTACTGATTTGAATAGCACAGATGTAGCCCTCATTTTGTAGTGACTTATGAAGGCTATAAAAACTTTAACCATTGCACACATGAATGTTCAAAACTGCTTTATTGCTAGAGCATACACCTCAATGACGATAAGAAAGGTGGTCGTGGGGTAATAAAGGATTTGTTGATCATTCCTTGGAGATGACATGCTGAGACAAACACTGATAACTGATTTCTGACTTGCAGGTTGGTGAAGGACCCCTGCAGAAGGGCCATGACAGTCATGTCTGTTTAAGTTAGGCTGGTGATTTTCTCAGTGTCAAGTGGAGTGGTAGTGAAAGTGTTTGGGCTCCCTTCAAATCCAAATACTATAGACAAGTCTCTATTGATGTTTCTTGTGGACACATTCCAAACCATCCTTTAAAAATATATAATGTATAATTTTTAATCTTTTAACTCAGCAACTCCATTTCTAGGAATTTATACTGAAAAAATGACTCCCAGGAAGAAATAAAATTTGATGCACAAAGATGTTAATTATAGTGGTACGTCCATTGGTAGACCCTTGGAAACAAGCCACACATTCGTTAAGAGAAGGGCTAAAGAATGACACAATAAAATACTGGAAATAAATCAAATGGTTCAGAAGAAAATGACTTTGAAATTACACAATATCAATGTGATGGAATATTCTGTAACCCTTAAAATCATATTTAATTATAAGAGGTTTTGAAAAAGTAGAATTATATGTACAGAAAATTTGCAAGTTTTCAAAAATGCATGGAAAAAAGTCCAAGAAAATAGATGAAAAGTGTTCCATTGGACTTCTGCTTCTGGGAAGATGGAGTAGAACTGCTTTTACTTCCTCTCCAAGTATAGTTTAAAACTCTGGACAATGCATATATGAACAAACATAATACTCTGAAAGGTGGAGAAAAGAAAAAGAATAGCCAGAGACCTCAGGACCCAAGGAACGGTATGTTGATGAGTTTTCTGGGTAGTCTTTTTATCTCATACACATCAAACTTGCAGCTGAAGAAGCTGGCAACCCAGAGACAACGAGTACAGATTTTATTTTATTTTATTTTATTGAGTTGGAGTCTCACTCTGTCACCCAGGCTGTAGTGCAGTGGCACACTCACGGCCACCCCAGTGTCATCCTGCTGGACTCCAGCAATCCTTCTGCCTCAGTCTTCCAAGTAGCCGAAACTACAAGCATGCGCTACCATGCCTGGCTAATTTTTTTATTTATTTATGAGATGAGGTCGTGCCAGGTTGCCCAGGCTGTTCTCAAACCTGTGGGCTCAGGCAATCCCCTCACCTCAGCCTCCCAAAGTGCTGGGATTGCAGCACCACGCTTGGCCAGGTACAGATTTTAAAAAGTCCCAACAAAAGCCTGATCTCTCTAGCTTAAGGACCCGGAAGAATGCAAACTAGCAAGACAACAAATTTAGTTAACAACTCCTCTACTCCAGCCAAACACCACAGAAAATATGTGACCCCACACTGATTTGTGCTAGCAGAGGCCAAATGGGGCACATGGATTTCCATTCTCTTGAGGCTGTAACAGGCATCCCAACACCCACACCAGTGTAGTGTCAGGAAAGACCAAGTCGAAAGCCAGGATTTTCATCCCTCCCAGACACTGGTAAGGCCCCCTGATGTCCCAAAGTCAGCTAAAACAGAAGGTTTAAATAAGAGCCAGAGACTTATAATATGAAAACGCCCGGGCTTCAATAGAAAAATCACTCATAATAACAAGCACCAGAAAAATCTCACAGGAATGAAAAAGACTATCAATAGATGTCAACACAATCAACTAGCAGGATCTAATAGACACTGATAGAACATTTCACGCAGACAGCAGAATACACAATCTTTTCAGGTGCACTTGGAACATGAACCGTGATAGACCATATTCTGGGCCATTAAAACAAATCTCAACAAACTTAAAAGAACTGAGGTCATAAAGAGTGTATACTCTGGCCACAGTGAAATCAAACTAGCAATCAAGAACAGAATAATAATTGAAAAATCTCCAAATACTTGGAAGCAAAGCAACACACTTTTAAATAACCCATGGATTAAATAGGAAACCTCAGGGGGAAATTTAAAAATACATTGAACTGAAAATGACAATACAGTATATCATTGTTGTAGGACACAGCTAAAACAGTGCTGAGAAGGAAATTTACAACACTAAATAAATACACTGGAAAACAGGTAAAGTCTTAAATCAATAATCTAACTCCCATCTCAAGAACCTAGAAAAAGAATAGCAAAACAAACCAAAAGCAGGCTGCAGGAAGGTAGATAAGAATAGAAATTAATAAAATTTGAAATAGAAGTAATGTAAAAAATCAATAAAACAAAGACGATCCTTTGGAAAAAAATCAATAAAATTGGCAAATGCTAGCAAAATTGAGAAGAGAGGAGACATAAATGACTGATATCATAAGTGAAGCAGGGCATATCACTACAGATTCTGACACCAAAAAGATAACAAGAAAACACTGCAAATAACTCTACACACACAAATTTGACAACTTAGAAGAAAGGAACCCACTTCTTAAAAAACACATACCATCACAATTCACTCAACATTAGCATAAAAGGATAATTTGAATAGCCTTTAAACTATTAAGAACATTGAATTCATAATTTTAAAACTCTCAAAGAAGAAATCTCCAGGCTCAGCTGTTTTCACTGGAGAATTCTACCAAATATTTAAAGCAATTCTACACAAAATTTTCCAGAAAACAGAAGAGGAAAGAATACTTCCCCATTCATTTTATGAAGTTAGTATTATCCTGACACCAAAATCAAAGATAAATCACACTAAAACTACAGATCAATATATCTCCTGAATATAGACACAAAAATTACTTTTAAAACATTTATTAGTTTTTTTATTCAGTTTTTGATCCAGCAAGCAAGAAGATGCACAAATTCTTAACAAATTAAGCAAACAGAATTTAGAGATATATTTAAAAAATTATAAACCAAGCAGAAATAAAGTTTATTCCAAGGATGCTAGAATAAGTCAATATTCAAAAATCAATCAGCATAACCCAACATATTAAGTGACTAAAAAAATGACATAATTATATCAATTAATACAGAAAAATCATTTGGTAAAATTCAGCATTCATTTATGATTTAAAAAATACTCAGAAAACAAAGAATAGAGGGAACCTTCTCAACTTGCTAAAAAGCACCAACAAAAAGTCTATAATTAACATTATATTTACTGGTGAATGGCTGAATATTTTAGCCCTAAGTTTAGGAGCAAGGCAAAGATGTCTATTTAAATCACACTAATTCAATATTGTGTTGGAATTTCTAACCAATATAATAAAGCAAGAAAAGGAAACAAAAAGCATACAGATAGAAAAGGAATTAATGAAATGGCTTTGATTTGCAAATGACATGATTGTTCACAGAAAATGACTTCAAAGAATCTACCAAGAAAAAGAAAGACAGCCTCCTACAACTAATAAGTTTAGTGAGGCCACAGGATGCAAGATAAATACACAAAAATCAATTGCATTTTTATAAACTAGCAATAAAATGTGAATTAAAAAATACAATACCATATTTAATCAGTCAGTTAAAAAATGCAAAAAAAAAATGCAGTAGCTGTAAAGCTAACAAAAAAAGAATAGAACTAGATAAATCTAATGAAACGTGCTAGACTTGTATGCCGAAAACTGTAAAACACTAATGAAATCAATCAAAGAAAATCTAAATAAGTGGAGAGACAATCCCTGTGTTCAGGGATTGGAAGACTCAAACACAATAAAAATGTCAGTTCTCCCCAAACTGATACATAAGTTTAAAATATTTCCTGTTAAAATCCCACATGATTTTTTTTTAAGATATAGAAGATTATCCTAAAATTTATGTGGAAAGGCAAAGGAACTAAAATAGCTAAAATAATTTTGAAAAACAAGAATGAAGTGGGAGGAATCCAATTCAAAACCTCTATTTCCTGAAATAAATTTGTGTAGAATCCATTTCAGTATTTATTATATAGCTACACTAATCAAGACTACATGGTATAATGGTGGAGGAGACAAAAACATCAAAGAACAGAACAGAAGAACCCAAATGGACCCACACAAACATGCCTAATTCATTTTTTTGGGGGGGAGGGGTGGTCAGAGTCTCACTTTGCCATCCAGGCTGGACAACACGTTCATGGCCACTTGCTGAGTTCAGGGGATCTTTTTGCCTCAGCCTCCCTAGTAACCGAAACTACAGGCGTGTGCCACCATGCATGGCTAATTTTTAAATTTATTTTAGAGATGAGGTCTCACTTACCAAGTTGCCCAGGCTGGTCTTGAATCTCTGGACTCTGTCTATCCTCTCACCTCTGCCTCCCAAAGTACTGATATCACAGGTGTGAGCTACAGCACACAGCCCTAACTCATTTTTGACAAAAGTGCAAAGATGATTCAATGGAGGATAGATAGCCTTTTCAATAAATGGTGCTGAAGTATCTGGACATCCATAGTCAAAATAATGATGATGATGATAATTTAGTCTAAGTCTCACATCTTATGTGAAAATTAACTCAAAATGGATTGCAAACTTAAATGTAAACGATACAACTTTCAGAAAAATATAGGAAAGCTAATTTGATTCAGATTTCCAATTCTGGTCCTGGCTAATATACTGGGCAATAATGCTATTCTTGGGCAAAAACAAGGTGTGGTTTTATGATGATGCTGCTGGTTCTCTTTGGTGCCTTGTAAACGGTGTCTCAGGAGACGTCTCAAAACATCTCCAGCAATGGTATCACCAGGACATAAGGTGTGTATTGTTTTCCAGAGTAATGCTTTTGGGAGACAGAATTCATTTGGGTGTAGAGATGCTCTATGACTTAAAAACGAGAGAGCTTTTTTCCTTTATCATCCCAGTTTGTACAATTTCACATTTGGAGTGGTATTTGCCCTGCAGTTCTAAGACTCTCAAACATTATTACCCCTTAAAAGGCCAGGAGGCAACTATGGTTTCTGAGGTGTCCTTCCTGAGGATGAAAGGACCCCTCTCCATGCAGGCTTCCTGGAGGGCTCAAACACCTCATGGTTAGTTCAGGCTCAGGAGCTTTATGTAGACACAGGAAAGTATGTCGCCCTGTCTAGTACAGGAGCTGATTCTCCCCTCTGTTGGCTGGAATCACATGAAGCCCTTCCCTCTTTTTTGACGAGGAGCTTTTGTCATCATCCTGCAGGTCAAGGAGGTTTCCAGGCCAATTCTGCTCTCAGCCTAAAGGTAATTAAGAAGCTTCTGCCAAGCCCCAGGCTCTGCTCTGGCCACTCTTTCACTCCTGCAGCTGGGAGACCTCTGCCTGTGCCCCAGGCTTTCCAGTGTGGCTCTGCACTGCCCTTGCTCTTGCTACCCTTTCCATGTTTCAGGGCTCAGCTCCAGACTCCAGGCTCATCTAGGAGGGCCCTGCCTGCTGCTGGGCTGTCTTGCTTCTGGGATACACTGGCTGCCTGCCGACTGCCTTACCCCGTGACTTCTTAGCCACCCTGGCTGGCACATACTGCCAGTCACCCCATTTTTCTCAGCCAAAGCTCTGTCAGTGAGATGGCTCTGTGGTCCTCCCAGTGGAAGTTGAGTTTGGCATATAGCTCTGTGCCTTGCTAGGTCCTAGGGTGCAAGAGAGCTAACTTTCCTCCCATACCAGTATTAGGCTTCAGCCAGGTTTTATTCTAGGAACATTCCAAAGAGGAGCAATTGAAGCCAATTAGAAAATATTTAGAAATTAGAATAGATCCACGTATAGAACTGGACAGTGCTAGGGAACTGGACAATGGAGAACTGAGAGAGAAGTCTTCCTAGGCTCTACCTCTCCAAGGACCAGGCAAGATCTTGAAGGTTCTACTGGAACCCCAGGTGCCCACAGCATAAAGCAACTTTGAGTTGCTTCCAGGAGCCCTGGGAAGGCAGTAGGGTTCTGGGATCAGGAACAGTGGCTCTGGGGGCTGTAAACAGAGTGCTCTGAGATGTTGGGCCTAGCCCAGGCTGTTGGCATGCCACTATTTCTCCAGAGGAATCACATGCTGTAGCCAGTTGTGGTAAGAAGGAAAGCTCTACAGCTGCCTCAACTTTTCCCTGCCCCCAGATGGAACTTGGACCAAAAAGGAGGCAGAACTTGTGGAGTTGTACCTGAGTCTGAGCTGTACTAGAGAATTCTTGGGACCCAACTTGGCAGACCTAAATTCTGACTTCCTTTGGAGGGAAGTCTTGTCCTGGGACCCTAGCCCTGGTTCTCAGGGCTACATTCCCTAGAAGCCAAGGAGGAAGTTCTTCTAAGGAATGCTGGCCTAGGAGTTGCTGGATGATTTCCAGGGATAAATTAAGAGAAGAAATCTTCTGAGGGTAGACTGAAAAAGCCAATTCCTATCTCTTTTCTTGAGGCTTCTGTGTCAAACCCTGTTAAAATATGAGGAGGATTCTTAAGCCGCAAGGTCAGGAAGTTGTGTATCTACCCCAAAATAAATCCATAAGAGGAGTTTTTTAGAAATCTGAATAGCTAGAGACATTTTTGGAAGCAAGTGTTCAGAATTCAGTATGCTTGATGACAGATGACTCAGTAAAGTGACCTGCATCATGGAAACTGCTGGTGCCATAGACATTGTTCTTTATCATGTGGCCAGCAAGGTTGAACCAAACAGCCTAGTAAATGACTGTGGCAGAAGAGAGTTAGGAAGAGCAGGGAGTAGACCCGGCCCATGGCTGATCTTCTGGAGCCACCACCACTATTGAGATTGGAGAGAGGGGAATGGGAGGGGACAGAGAATGAGGGAATACAGAAGGGTGCCAGTGTCCCAGGCAAGGATGGGAACCCGATGACAGGGGACATCCTGAGCAGGTCATATTTTTCAGGTGTCCCAGTTTCTTGAATAAAAAGCTAGTCTTTATGCTGAAAGGAGTTTGCCCATGAATGATTTAGGGAAATTCTGACAGTCTTCCTGGGAAGAGACTTGTAGGTTCACAAGATGTCAAGACCAATGGAAAGTCTGGTTTCAGCCGTCTTTCATTGGATGTCCACTTCACTCCAGGCACATCATACAGGTTAATTTTCTGAGTCACCTGTACTTGTGTCATTAGCACATGACATGCCAGGCCTTGTCTTCCAAAAACACTCATCACCATGCAAATTTATAAAAGACTCCTCTTGTTGATTTAGACACAGCATTATGTGGCCTACTGACTTCAGAATTCTCTCCATTTGTTAACAGGATTTGACAGCCTCAAGGGAAGCAGATAGGAACAGGTGTGAGAGAGAGATTGGAGAGGTGTGGCTGTGTACTGTTGCTCACAGCGGAGTTAAGGCAGACAGGTATGGCAACCAAACATTACAACACCATGTTGTGGGTGTTTACACAAGGCCGAAGGCTGCATTTTGGAGCCCAAAGGAAAAAATGAGTAACTGGGGAGCAGGGGGTGGAAGGTAAGAGAAACGTACAAACCTTGGAAAATAGGAAGAGGGAAAGGAAAGACACACTTAGGGAGCAGTGTGCGCGCAGGTGCAGAAGTCGGCAAAGGTATGGTGTATTTGGGGATGTACAGGAAGCACTGTGAACCCTCCTGGGGTTGGAGGGGGCAATTCTGGGAGAAGAGGCTGGAGAGGGAGGCAGCCTTGTGTGCCAAGTGGAGGAATCAGGGTTTTTTCCTGTCGGTTACTGAGGAATAGCAGAGGTTTTTTAATAGAAATTCTTGTGATTAGCTTTGTTTTTGTGGACTGGAACTGGATATTTTCTCTGCCTTATCAGCCTGCGGCTATAAATGAAGTTACATTGGTAGTGAGGTTGGCGTTTTTCTCCTGTGATTTCATATGCCCTTCTCACTTGCTGACCAACCTCCTTCAAGGACCCCAACCCAACTATGGCATCTCAGGGAGGCCGTGAGGCAGGCGGAGGTGATTCCTGGGTACATCCAGGTCCCTTGCTGCCTGGTCACCCAACCACTCTCTAGCCTGGGGCTACAGTTTGCCTCCCTGCCCCCTCACAGCTTCTCCGGCCCTCATTCCCACCACCTGCGCTCATCTGGCTTCCGTGGGTAGGGAAGGGGCTTTTCTGTGTTCTGTCCTGTTCCCACATCTTTATCTCTCATACCTATTCCTGTCTGCTTTCCTTGAGGCTCTTGAGTAAAATTCTATTAACACAGGGAGAGGATTCTTAATGAAATGCTGTGTCTAAGTCAACAAGAGGAGTCTTAAAAATCTACAGGTCTATGGCCAAGTTACTTAGGCCTAGAAACATCACAGGTTTCATCAAACTTCCTTTATAGCTGGAAACCTATTCCTTTCTTCCCAGCACTCCGAGCTGGATTTGAGGCTCATTTTAAAGGAAACATTTGTTGGTTTGGGCTATTGTTGTAAGCTTTTTAGCCACCCCTGAGTTAGGTCATCAGTGTGAATTTATGTCTGCATTAAAGTAAATTCCCAGCACATCAGAAATGTTTTAGGAAGCAAATTGAATTTTGGAAATGTCTCCATTGTGAATGCTATGCCTCTCTTCTTTTGTGTCAATAATTATGTGGAAGGAGACAGAGGCATAGTAGATATGGATGATTTCTGGAATCAGACTGCAGTAGTTCAAATCTTGGTTCTGCCACTGACTGTGTAGCCTTGGGCAGATTACTTAGTCTTGCTCTGTCTCAGTTTCCTCATCTATAAAATGAGAATAATAACAGTATCTACTATATGGAATTGTTGTGAAGATTAATGGATGAAGAAAGTTGAGTGCAGTGCCTGGCACGACATACGGGTTCAGTAAATGTTGATGGTGATAATAATTCTGAGGTGCAACTACTTTCTGTGTCAGCTGACAAAAATAACGGGAAGGGAGTGGTAAAATCGCAACCATGTAGAAAGGAATTGAATTAGTAGAACACTCAGAGGGGTTGTGCGGTGGGACACAGCTTTGCCCCCAAAATGGGCAAAATGGGCAAAGAGATTGGAGAGTATTTTCCTGTGGATAAGATTCAAGCTAGGTTGACAACTGTTTTTATGGGGGATTTTAAGTGTCACTTTGCCCCAGGTCAGAGGAATACATGATCTGACGTGGACAAGTATTGTATTGTCTCTTTGAGATGATATGGCTCTCATCACAGGGTATGGAAGTGTTTGGAAAAGGAAGCTATTAAAAAAGACCAATTGTGAAAGGAAGAAGATATTTCCCTTTTGCTCCTCAGTCTGGTTGTTCTGAGAGCAAAGTGCCAGCAGACTCAGAGACAAATTGAATGGTTTCTAGACCCTCCCAGCTCCAGGGGCGGAAGGTTCTTCAGTTGCTAAGGAAGGCTGAGTCTCTCCCACCCTGGCCTTGGAACCTGGTGCTGTTACTCTGTGTTTAGCCTGGAAGGTAGGAAGTGGCCTCATGAATTTCATTGTTGCAAGTTGTTTTTGTTTACAAGCAGGGGACTCAATGTGACCAATGGAACCCTAAAAGGCTCCCAAACCCAATGTCTCAGTGATTTTCTGTCCCAGACTGGGTAGGTAGGATCGCATGTTCACTGTGGCCAGGCTGGATAGTGCCCATGAAGAAGGACTGTGTCCCTATGTCCTTCAGCAATTCTCAGAGCTGGAGGATTTGATGGGCATTAGTAGCTGATTGGTCACCAAGAGAACAGGTGTCTTCTCATCCCTCAGCCCTTCATTTTTGCATCAAAATGGTTTTCTATTATCAAAGGCTTGATTAACATTGAAACTTTAGTAATTAAATAAAGTTAATTTTAATCTATTCTAATTTCCCACCACACAATTTTTTTTTTTGTTGAACATTCTCTCTTAGTCTTAGCCATGTTGTGAATATAGTTGTAAAGACTTGCAACCCATAGTCTACAACCTGTAGTCTGGGTTTCCACTCAACAATATGTCAAAAGCCTCATTAGTGCTGCTATATGGTTTTCATAATAATAATAATAATAATAATAATTAATCTTTTAGAGATGAGATTTCACTGTATTGCTCAGGCTGATCTCAAACTCCTGGACTCAAGTGATCCTCCCACCTCAGCCTCCCAAAGTGCTGGGATTATAGGCATGAGTCACTGTGCCCAGCCCAGAATTATTTTTTAGGGTTTCACAATATATATTTCACTGAGTTACTATACCATCATTTATTTAATCACTCCCTATTAATGTACATTTATATAATTTTCTACTTTTTGTTGTGATGGTGACTGCTGTACAAATGTCTTTGTATTTATAGTCAGTTTCTTCTACTAAATTCTTCCTTTGGATAAAATCCAGGAGACAGATATTGAGTTGAAAAGTATGGACATTTTTATTCTTCTTAACATATGTTACCTTCCAAAAAGATCAAACTGATTTACAATATTACCAGCTATGTTTGATGGTGTTATTTCCTTCCCAACTTCTCTCATATTGGCTATTGCCATTAACATGTGTATTATCAATTTTTGTAGATGAAACATAGTACTGTACATCTGCTTCAATTGCATTTCTTGAATTATTAATATCTCCCCTCTTTTTGACCCTTTAGGTCAGGAAGATCTACCAATTCATCAGACTCTGCAGATTTAACTTTCTAGAACATCCACACCAAACCCAACTTAATCCTGAATCCATTTTCATTGATTCTTAAATCCAACTAGAGTCTTCCTGCCTTCCCCAGGCCCCTGCCAGATTTGATTATTTTCCAGATTCTTCTAGCATGACATTAAAAAAAAAATCTAGTCAACTCCTCCAGTTGTTTCAATGAAGGAGTTGCTTTCCCTGCTATCCAGACAGTATAGCTCCCTTTCTTGCTAGTAGGCGTTGATTTAGACAATTAGTCCAAAAGGTGCAGAATCTTTTCCCATACATTGGATTATAATGTGTTTTCTCTTTTGGGAATTGTCTATGTCCTTTGAGGTTTCATTTATTCATTCCAACAAACATTACTGAGTGCTCTGCCCTTATCCAGCTTACATTCTAATGGGGGACGCACACTATTAACCAGCAAGTGGGTGGATGTATAATATAATAGGTAGTGTAAAGGGACAGACACTGAATTGGGGCAAAGGGACAGAGAATGCTGAGGAAGTGTGGGCAACGGTGTGCTGCAGTTGCTTTCCACCAGCTCTTGAAAATTGTATGCATCTCTCCCCAGCTTCTTGTTCAATACTTCATATTGGTAGCTTGAAATTGGCCACTTTGATCACACACAAAAGTGCTACACATTTAGTTGGTTGTTAAGTATTTGCCAGCATACCATTGCTATATTGTGTGGGTAGTCAGGGAAAAATCTCACTCAGAAGGTGATACTTGAGACCTGAAGGTGGTGATGGAGTGAGCCGTGGGAGTCTGGTGAAGAGCATTCCAGGCAGAAGGAACAGCCTATGCAAAGTCCTGAGGCAGGATGCGGAGGGTATGTTTTAGAAACAGCACGAGGGCCACCTAAGGAGATTTGTAGGGGTAGAAACAGGAGAAAACTGGTAAGAGATGAGATGGGAGGTAAGGGGAGAGGGAACTGGTAGGAGATAAGATCAGATGTAAGCCTTATAGGTAGTTTTAAATATTCAAGTTTTTTCTCTTGATTTTAAGTGAAAACCATTGGAGAATTTTGAGTTGAGAAGTCACAGGTTCTGATTTGTGTTTTAAAAGGATCACTCTGCCTGCTGTGTTGAGAACAGAGCTATAGGAAGACAGAATTCCAACCATTAGAAGGCTACTGAAATAATCCAGAAAAGAGTTGGTGGTTGCTTAGATTGGTGGTGGAGGGGGTAAGAAATGGTTAGATTCTGAATATTTAGTCAAGGAGGAACCCACAGTATCTGCTGATGGATCATATAGGTTGTGTGTGAGAAAGAAGCCAAGGATGACCACTTTCTGTTAAGGCCTTTCCTTATATAAACTTTGAAGAAAGTGTTTTAGTCCAAGAAAATTTGAGGCCCGGTGGTGGAGTCTACCACCCAGCTGTTTGTTTGGTTTATCCTTTATTCTTGTACTTTATTATTGTAAGGAAAGATTCCTTTTTAACCATGTTTAATTTTTTTTTTTTTTTTTTTTGAGTTGGAGTCTCACTCTGTCGCCCAGACTGGAGTGCAGTGGCCGCTCCCGGCCACTGCAGCCTTGGCCTGCTGGGCTCCGGCGATCCTTCCGCCTCTCCTTCCGCCTCAGCCTTCCGAGTAGCCGGAATTACAGGCATGCGCCACCACGCCCAGCTGATTTTTTGATTTATTGTAGAGATGAGGTCTCGCTGCCCAGGCGGGTCTCGCACCTGCGGGCTCAGGCAATTCACTCACCTCAGCCTCCCAAAGGCGCGGGATTACAGGCTGAGCCACCGAGCCCGGCTCATGTTTGATTTTGAGCAATTTAGTTCAGAAGTGAACTAAGTACAACTGTAGGGAAAGTGTTAGATGTCCACACAAATCCATTCTTTCCCTTTCCCAAACACAGTAGCAGAGTTTATATCGGGCATGAGGTTGCTAGATGCACTTCTGAGACCAAGTGTGGACTGAGGAGAGGTGAGTACGAGGTGATTATCTCATGAATGAAAAGCCTTTTTTTCCCCTTGGAATTCCTCTTTTTCTTTTTTCTTTTTTTTCACTCCAAACACAGATGTCAGATGTGCCTTTGATTCAGTTTTGACCATGCAGTTGAGGAATTTGGAACAATCAGATGGAGGGAACTGAGGTTCTGGGATGACCATGTGGAGCAGAACTGTTCAGCCCCCTCAGGGCTGTTACATGAGTGAGAAAACACAAACTTTTTACAGTTTCTTGGGAATCTTTATTACAGCAGCTTAACCTTTACCCTAACTAATACAAAAACCAATTCTAAAACCAACCAGCCAACCAGCAGAAAATCAGAAAGTTGAAAGTGACATATTCCAACTGATGAAGAAAGCCTGAAGGATCAGAACCTTCTGGTGAGGACAAAATGGCAGGGGACCGATGGCAGGGGCCATCCAGTAGCTGAAAGCACCTTTAGAAGTCTGGCCATGATTTCAGGTGGGAATGGTGGGTTCAGATGTGTACTGGTAACAGTGAGTAGAAAGACATTGGGTGAAAGAGGAAAGAACGCTGGAATTTTAGGGCAGGGAGATTTTCCCAGCATGGAGTCAACATGTACTAGGAAATGGGTACTGAGGACCAAGTGTGAGGCTATAGGGGAAGTTGCTTTGCTGTGAAGAAGGCAAATCTAGGAAACCACCCTGGGAGAAGACACTCTTGCAGTCACTGGGTAGGTGGGCAGGAATGACCCAGTGGATCTTTTGAAAAACATGTCTTTTATTGGCCATGCATTAACCTTGATCTATGCCAAGGGAGGGGGAAAAAAGACACCTAACAACCTTCCCCATTAAAGTTAATGGGGAATCTCCTATAAAGTCTATGGGCAGAATATGGCATGATGAATCTGTATGATTATTTCATGAAGCTTCCCAAAAATAAATAAGGCCCTTAAGAGACGTGTTTATTGGTGAACAATTTATATCAGTGTACGTACCATCAGCTGGAATGTAATTGCTGAGGATAAGGTGGGAAACGATTACCAAGTCTGACTCCAGCTGGCGCTGCACCCGTGGGAATGCAGTAAATAATTGCTGAACCACAATGAATATAAATTGGTGCTCTGGGTGAACACTTCCAGAGAGCCAACACATGCCTCCTTATTCTCTTAAGAAGCTGGTATTGCCTGGTACTTGGGGGAAGCAGCAGGATTTCCCTTGAAGACTACTTTGAAGGCTGGGACTTTATCTTTGGCAGGAGGAAGGGATCCATGCCCAATACTCCAGGGCCCTGTTGAGGCACTTGTGTGAGCCCAAGTTTCAGCAGGAGGGACTGGATTTCCACCTTCCCCACAGTCTTCTGGGCAAGTCTGCAGCTGGAAGACTTCTGCCTGCTTCCCTTCTCTCTGCATCTCCCATGCTTCGTCACTCTGCAGAAACATTCCTATAGTTCGACCCCTTACCTCTCAAATATGCCTTAATCTCTTGTGCTTTGGCTTTTACCTCACCACCCTGCAAAGGATGCTCCTGTTATTGCCATCTAGCGTGGTGGTCAATAGGAACAGGGCTGTGAAGTGAACCTGCTTGGGTTCAAATCCTGGCAATGCCATGTATCAGCTCTGTGATGTTGGGCCTAGTGTCATTTGTAATGAAGATAATATTTGCTTGTATCTATTTCTCCCATCAGATTGCCCTCCATGAGGGCAGAAACTGGGTCTAATGGGTCTAGTTTTTCCCCCTCATATACCTAAGCACATCACGAATGCCCATGAATGCTTTTTTTTTTTTAATAAGTTTGAGGAGGAAAGGATTGGAATCTAGGAGAGATCAGGTCCCCAAAGGAGAAGCAATGGGCTATCCCACCCTAATTTGTTGGGTGTGTGTATAGGGGGCTATCTCTTTAGGCCAATGTTTCTAGAAGAATTGAAGAAGTCTATTAAGTACAAGGTATAGAAATGGGGTGGAGACTAGGTGGGAATGGGGTATCAGCTTCAATCTGGTTAGGGCTCTCCAAGGTAATTTGAACTGAATAGGGAGAGGCAGTGGTGAGGTCCATCTTGGGGAAGCATGAAGTGGTTACTAGTTGGACTTGACATTAAACCAGTCGTGGCATATTTGCAAAAAGAACACAAGTATTCCCCTTTCTATATCCTCTTTGCAATATGACTTTGTAGTTCTTCCCATCAGGAGGTAAAGTCTATTTCCCTAACACTTGAATCTGGGTTGGCCTTATGACTTGCTTTGGCCGATAGAAAGTGGCAGAGTATCCAAGTGTCGGTTCTGAGTGTGGGCTTCAAGAGCCTCTGTGGACTTTTCTTTCTTCAAAACCTGCCCAGTCATGTAAACAAGCCC
Source organism: Cephalopachus bancanus (assembly GCA_027257055.1). Classification (NCBI taxonomy): domain Eukaryota; kingdom Metazoa; phylum Chordata; class Mammalia; order Primates; family Tarsiidae; genus Cephalopachus; species Cephalopachus bancanus. Next base: position 8,396,720 of record JAPVLO010000021.1, on the reverse strand, counting down.
GAGCTAGCCTGTAGAAGATGAGAGACTTAGTAAACCAGAGCCAAGGCAGCCCCGCTGTCCAGAGTAGGCCTCAGAAATGTGAGAAAGCACAGTGAATGTCAGCAAAGGCAACCAATAGCTGACCCATGGCTGGATGCAGATGCATGAGGGTGTTTAGCCAAGAACAGAAGGACTACCAGCTGAGCCCAGTCCAGATGCCAAGACACAGTATCATGAGCTAAGTAAACAGTGCTGATTTGAAACCACCTAGTTTTAAGGTTGTTTGTTATGCAGCAATAGATAAATAATATATCATTTAACGAAGTTGGGTGGGATCTGAGAGTCAGAGAAAGTGATGTGTCTTTTACTCCACATTCAACTCTCACTGCAAACAAATGCCACTGCCCTTTAAACTTAATTTTATCTGGCATGACAGGGGGAAATTTCTGGTTGATTTCTGAGTCAGTGGCACTGCTGATATGTTGGATGGTCAGTCTACAGTTTGTCTCTGAAGGTCTAGCTCCAGAGCCCCTTGTGTCGATGGATATTATCTTCAAGAAGAGCCAGCTGCTCTAGTTTGGATCACTTATCCACTCCACATTTCATGTTGAAACATGATCCCTGGTGTGACATTCGGGTCATGGAAGAGGATCCCTCATGAACGACTTGGTACCATTCTTGTGGCAATGAGTACGTTCTAGCTCTATTTGTTCATATGAGATCTGGTTGGTGAAAAGAGCTTGCTGCTACCTCCTCCTCTCTTGCTTCTGCTCTCGCCATGTGACATGCCTGTTCCCTCTTTGCCTTCCACCATAACTGTCAGCTTTCTGAGCCCTCATCAGAAACAGATGCCTGCACAGTGCTTCCTTTTCTCTGTAGAACCCTGAGCCAAACAAACCTCTTTTTAAAATAAATTACCCAGCCTCAGGTATTCCTTAATAGCAATGCAAAACAGCCACTTACAAAGAGTAGGCCCCTGAAAAGGGCCTACTTCAGCTCTGTCTGCTATTCTTTGGAGATGTGCAGTGGTGGGTAAACATAGGAAGCTAAAGTCTGACACTGACTAACTGATTTGACTTTCTTGAGTTCTAGTTTCTTCATCAGCACAATGGGGACAGTAATGCTTGCCTCACAGGCTCATTGTGAGGATTAAGTGAGATAGCACATATAAGGGGCCCAGCTCATTGTAGAATTGTTGTGAGAGTGGAAGAAATCATGGAGGTGTGGGGCTTAGCATAACTGAGGGACTTAGAAAAGGCATATCCTCCCACATGAAGGGGGAAACAGTTCCAACAGCCTCTTAGTCTGTAGTCCTAAGATTGTCTTCGAGTCATTGGAGGAGGCCTAGGGCAAGTGGCTGCGCCTTAACTTCAGAAATTATAAGCCTGACAGTGGGTCTGCTTTTAAAGACTTAGCTGATGTCCCAGTCAAGAGAGGGACACACTCTTGGCAAGCTTCTACTCTTTGTGCTGGCGATGTAGTGTTTAGTGGATTTCTTCCTGTTTTTGAGCCCAGAAATGATTGTCTTGGTGGCCAGAGCACATGTTTTTCTCACAGAAGAGCATTTGAATGGAGAATGGTTTGTTCATTTGCAGTTGGTTCCCTCCCATTCCCCACCCAGTCTGCACCCCACCCCTCAACATTGCTTCAATTCCTGTGGGTCAGCATGCTGAGCCCAGGGGTGTGGATTTACGCCCATCAGAAGTCTGATTGAGGGTTAGGAAAAATCATTTGGGATGTGATGAAAATCCCAGGCACAGATCCTACAGTTGTGGCTGCTGTTTCTTTTCATAGACTATTCCCAAGGGGCCTTCGTCCTAAGCAGTTGCCAATAGTTGCTAAAAATGTTAGTGTTTCTGCCTGGCTGTAGAAAACTTTAAAGAGGAAAATACTTAAGCTTTGGGTTATCTACTCTTTTGTCACCTTAATTTCATTCCACATTCTTCCAGAATTTTTGTGTATATCTACATATACACAAACTGATATACATTCATGTATATCATGATATGGTCTCCATGTATATGTTTAGACAATGCATATATGTAAAATGGGAACATACTGATTAGTAGCCTTTCTTTCTCAATTAAAATATCATAAATGTCGTTTCTGATCCATAACCATCTATTAAGAGGCCACAATCTGGAAGCTGAAAATCAATGCATTTGGGATTGGTTTGACAGTGTTTATAAAGACTTGAATTTGAACGCCATAAAAATATGTATATATCCTTCAATCTCTGACTGGTCCTGAAGGGAGTTGAAGTTGTCATCCTGAGTTTTATGTTATTGTTTATAATTACTGTTATCCTACCATATCAATATTTCTCAGTAGAGAAATTTTGGCTATTTTCAGCCAGATAATTCTTTGGTGTCTGGGACTATTTTATACCTTTCAGGACATTTAGCATCCCTGGCTAAATTTACCATCCCACTAACTCAATGCCAGCAGTGCTCCAGGTCTATGTGATAACCAAAATTGACCCCACGCATGTCCAGACTTGGCCATCTGCTCTTGTCTTGGACTAATGATGGAATTTTCATAGACTCTCCTTCATAGACATGTTTAAGTTTGTCTTAGTTTACCTGGGAGAGTCCCCAAGACTCCTGTGGTTCAGATGTATTTATTAGTAACATCCCCTTTCACTCTCGGAAGTGCCCCTGTTTGGATAATAAACCAGTTGGTCACCCTCAGTATAAGGCCCTGCTCCAGAAATAGTTAGACTTGCCAGGGTTCTGCCTAGGAAAGACTAATTGTACAAAAGTGCTTAGCATGTCTTTCTAGAGTTAATCTGTTTGTCACATGGTGAATGGCTTCCACTGGGGTTTTTGAACAGATCTTACTTCCAACTCCAAAGCTGAACATCATGGTAGTCAATGACCCACTCAAATTTTTAAAACTGTGGACAAAGATTGGCTTAAGGCCAGAGCTAAGCTGGAAAAATGGGGTGTCTGGTGACCCTTTAGATTCAAGAAGACCCAAGCAATATTATTCCCATAGAGAATGCATGGTCTAGAGAGGCCTGGCCAGGCTCATCTTTTACAGATAAACTGAAGCCTGGAGAAGGAAGGAAAGCAGAACCTTGGGGTTTGAAGGGCATTAGAGTCCTCATGCCTTCCCTACCTTGGAAGTTTGAATTTTCTCTGAGTCTATCCACAGTTGGAAGGTCAACCATGTTTGGAACCCTGAGCCATGAGTCATAGATACCACTCAAGCAAGAGGCAGAGGCAGACCCAGGGTTCTCCAATCTTGGACCAGAGTTCTTCACTTGTCTCTCCTTGGACCCTCCTAAGATGCTTAAACCTCCACTCTTCCATGTGTATCTAAAATATGAAACTGATTTGGAATGCCAGATGTCTCTGAGAGAGGGTTCCCAGAGTTTATGGGAGATGCATATTCAAGTTACCTAAAAAACAAACACAGTGAGCCGGGCTTGGTGGCTTAGCCTGTAATCCCGCGCTTTGGAAGGCTGAGGTGAGTGGATTGCCTGAGCTCGTGTGTTCGAGACCCACCTGGGCAACTTGGCGAGAACTCATCTCTACAATTAAAAAAAAAAAATTAGCCGGGTGTGGTAGTGCGTGCCTGTAGTTCCAGCTACTTGGAAGACTGAGGCGGAAGGATCGCTGGAGCCCAGCAGGTCGAGGCTGCAGAGGCCGGGAACGGCCACTGCACGTCCAGTCTGGGTGACAGAGTGAGACTCCAACTCAAAAAAACAAAAAACACAGTGGAGTAAGAACCTTCTGTTGGCTGGTTTGAGAAGTGGATTCCATTGTATTTGACATTGAACACGTCCTATTTATCTCTCTAATGTTTCATTCAGTCTAGGCTTGGGAGAGCTTTTCTGCAGGAACCAAGCCTGGGCACCAAGCAGCCAGTTATCTGGAAAGTGGAAGAGGATTTACCTCAAAATTTCTGACCCTGACAGACTCAGGCTCCCAACATGGAAGGTGGCTTGGGTTGACCTGGCTACAGACCTCACTTCTGTCTGATGCCGTTTCTAGCTGTATTTGTGAGCACTCAGAGCAGGCCCTATGCAGGAAATGTGACTTGTTTTGAAAGCCAAGTTTCTTGCTATTGTTATTTTTACTTTTGGACTTTTATGGGGTTAGTGTTCCTTTAAAGAGACCTGTCAGCCATTCCTTGTGGGGAGCTCTGTTTATTGACACATGATTTGCTCTGTGTTGACTCTGTATGAATCACGGGCATTACAACAATCTGGAAGACCACAGAATTTTATAAGAGGTGGTGCCTTTTCTTCCATCAAGATTCTTGAATGTTCTTTCTGAACTTACTTCTTTAACCTCATCTTGGACTCAAGATCTTTACCTGGTGTATCGTTCCTGGATTTTTAAAATTAAAACCACTTTGAACAAACATAGCAGGCAACACTTTGGAGATCAACACAAATTAATATACAATATTAATCTAAATAATGCTACTATTTGTCAGGAACTATGTGCTAGAACTGTGCTAAATGTTTAATCCTTATAACATTTATTATTAATTACCTTGTTTTATAGAGTATCAAGTTGAGACTCAGAGAAGTTGAGTAGCTTGCTCAAGAGCACACAGCTACTAAATGGTAGAGTTAATATTCAAATTCAGGTTAGCCTGATGTAGAGCCTGATCTTAACTACAGCATTACACCAACTCAGAGACCTCAGGCAGGGGAAGAGTGCCACTATTTACCCCTTCTCCCTAAGGTATAAACACTCCCAGTGCCTTTGCTTACCAGGGATGCAGTATGGGATCACAGAGAGAGCTCTGGCACTGAAGTCAGAAGATTTTGATTTGAGTGGCAACACCTATCCTGCCTGTATTAAGTTTATTGTGAAGATTGAATGCTAAAATGTACATGACTAAAATCTTCATAATTGTAGGTTATGATGGCTTTTTATAACACATAGCTGTTATGCGTATATACATACCTGTCCCCACTTGTCATTACATAATACAACCTCCCAATCCCTTATACCTATATCCAGTGATAATAGGCTTATGTCAGGTTGCTCACAGGTGGAAAAGACACCTTCAGAACTAAGATTTCAAACTGGAAGGGACCCAAGAGATCATCTGTATGTTACAAATAAGGACAATGAGGTTTGGTAAGAGACTTCTTTGTAATTTTCCCAGGACTAGAAGAATAATGTTGAGATTTACAGACCAATGACTTAAGGGTAGACAGGGACCAAAAGAACCATAACATTTACATGCAATATTGAAAAGCCTGGATCACTTAGTGGCATGAGCCCACTCTAGATTGGGAGAGGAGTAGCTGGAGCTAGAGAGATGGTCAAGATTGCTGAGGAGGCAGGAAGGAAATGTTCCAGGCAGATGGATAGTGCTATCTCCAAGGGAGGGTATTCAGAAAGCTTCTTCACCTGGGATGACCTGTTTCTTCTTTCTGTGTCTTCACTCTCCATAGGCAATATACAATGTTCTATGGCTCCCTATCTGTGGGAAATTAGGTTTTATTGTGTTCAAGGAGGTTGGCCTGAGAGTATATAGTTGATATTCCAAGACTCAAAAGTGGTCCAGCAGGGAGAATGCTTTGAGTTCATCAGCTTAGTTGAAATAGCTTTTTCAAGGTGTAAGGGGCCCGTTGGTCTTTACACAAGTGACTTGAACAAAATTCCATACTAATTCCATCCATGATACCCACATCTACCGTTTCTTTCCTCAGAGGTCCAGTTGACCCCACACTCATCTTTTCTGGTCTTCCTGCAAATGCCTGGTCCCAATCCAAACTAGATGAGAGGGTACCGACAAATAATACAAATCCACAGCTGACAAAACAGCCCACAGCACACGTCCTGTGCCCAGATGGGGACTGGAGGTCAACTGTATCATCTGGCTTTATGAAAGACAGCATGTTATTATACTAATTACAGTGTACTGGGCTTCACTGGGAACTAAAAATAGATATATGTGGCTTCTAGAGACAGGCACCAAAATTCCTTTGGTTTCCTTTGCTATGTGATTTAAAAAAAAGATAAATCTTTACCTTGATTAGAAAGAACAAAAAAGACTGCCAAAAGTGATGTTGCCTTTGACAGTTTTAGAAGGGCTATTTGCATCTGACCGGTGTTCCTGTCACCTTTGCTGTGTCCATGGTACTGTTTCCTACCATCATGTGTGATTGCAAAAGGAACAAAACAAGTGGTCCCACTCTTTGTTCCTCTAATTCAGTTTTTCAATTTCTGGACTCTTCATATCTCTTAATGAAGAATTGCACACCACAGCCCAGCCTGAGTGAGCCCAAGAGACCTTTTCCCTGGAGAAGATATTGGAGTTTTGGGCTGACTCTGCAATGGGATGAGAGAAGGAATTAGCATTTATTGAGTTCTCGCTGTGTGCTCCCTGATGCCAGATGCTTTTGCTGATCACTGCAAAAACTCTGAAAGGTAAATGAATTGGAGACTCTGGATAAAGAAGCACACAGTAGAGTTGAAATATAGGTCCAAATCTGTTCATTCCAAGTCCATGTTCTTTGGTGTGACATCAGGATACAATTAATCCAGGAAGGAAATATAAACTTCTTTGTGCCCTTGTTGCTCATGTAATATCTCTTGGGGGATCCAGTGGAGGTGAAGATAGAAAACACTCTTATGATTTCTGTTCTCAGGTAGGCAGCATAAATTAATGTTCGTAAATTCAAATATGTTTGGTGGCCTGGTGGGATATGTAAATGTCAGTGAGGAATAGAGAGTTGGAAAGAAGGGTGCTATAATGAAACCAGTCCCTATAGACATGCCCCACTGAAAGGCATCAGCATTCATGCTTTTAAAATTGTTGTTGGTCAGCCGGACTCAGTGGCTCAGCCTGTAATCCCGCGCCTTTGGGAGGCTGAGGTGAGTGGATTGCCTGAGCCTGTGGGTTCAAGACCCGCCTGGGCAGCGAGACCTCATCTCTACAATAAATCAAAAAATCAGCCGGGCGTGGTAGCACATTCCTGTAATTCTGGCTACTCCGAAGGCTGAGGCGGAAGGATCACCGGTGCCCAGCAGGTCGAGGCTGCAGTGGCCGGGAGTGGCCACTGCACTCCAGTCTGGGCGACCGAGTGAGACTCCAACTCAAAAAAAAAAATTGTTGTTGGACAAACCAAGCATGCTTGTGTACCAATTGGGACCAATGACTATGGGGACTGCTGGTTCGGCTGTCCCTCTTGGTGTCAAGGGCAGTACCTCCTGACTAGTGTATCTCTCTAGGTGTCAATGTTTGATTTGATTTCCTCATTTTCTAAAAAAGGAGAATACATATATTACCTATGCAAATTTACAGACTACCCATAAGCACATATACACACTGAGCAGTAGGGCAATAATGAGTGCTACATTTTTTTTGTACTTTTCTTTCAACTTTTTTTTAACCTATTTAAAGAAATGTAGTATGTGAGAGCTGAGAGAAACCTAATGTCTTAGTTTAACTCATCTACTTTATAGATGAAGAAACTGAAATCCAGAAAGAAAAGGAGACTTCATTGTTTCACTGAGCTAATTATTAGGAGAGTGATCTTGGAGGACCTGACTCCAGGCCAGCAGTCCTTTCTCTACATACCCATTCATGCACAAGTGTGTAGGCTAGATAGGAGTCAAAGTATCATGTGTGGAAATGTTTGCTGCAGTGGTTGCACTGCCGTAAGGTCAAGTTTAGGCAATGTTACTCTGTTCAGCCATCAGAGGAGGACTGGACAGAATTTGCTCACCAGGTTTTCTGGCTGAGTGTCCTTGAATGAGGACATGAAGACATAAGCCTGGTGCTCTAACCCAATTCCCACTCAACCTGGGCTGTATATCTGCCATGAGAGTCTTGATGGGAGATGTCTTAAGAAGGATGTTCTTGGTCTAAGAAAGAAGCAGTCAAGTCTTGTCTCTGATGGAGCAAGAAGCTCTGAGTGAACAAGTAAAGGGAGAATTTACTTTAAGCCAAATTGAAAAACCACACATTCTCTGGGATGAAATTTGTTTTAGCTCTAGATGAAAGATGCTTTGAATTTTTTTTTTTTTTGGAGTTGGAGTCTCACTCTGTCACCAGACTGGAGTGCAGTGGCACACTCCTGGGCTCTGGGCTCTGGGCTCTGGCCGCTGGGCTCTGGCGATCCTTCTGTCTCAGCCTTCCAAGTAGCCGGAACTACAGGCGCGCACTACTATGCCTGACTAATTTTTGTTTTATTGTAGAGACGAGGTCTCGCCAAGTTGCCCGGATGGGTCTCAAACCTGCAGGCTTAGGCAAGCCACTCGCCTTGGCCTCCCAAAGTGCTGGGATTATAAGCTGAGTCACTGATCCCGGTCGCTTTGAATTTTTTTTTTTTTAGGAAAAGAAGTTGAATAGTAGAGACAGAAGGAACTCAGAAGAACCCATCAAATTCTTTGTTAAAATGGGGAAACAGATCCAGCATGATCACTCCTAGGGTGTGTGAGCCCTGGGAAGTATTTTTTCCAGGATCCCTATATATATAGACTATTTGATCATGTATGTATCAGAAATTGTATGGTCTCACCTTAGACATAATGATTTACAGTAAAGATTTAGAATAATGAGTGATGAGTAGAGAAGAGGCACTTATGTATTTTTTTCTGGGTCCTATCAGCACACGTGGAGTTTCTTTGTGGTATTCAGGCACTGCCTTTCCCTTCTGAGGTCGAAGAGTCATCTCTTCATGTTTTTTAATTGTGAAATACCCCATTCCTGGATAATTTTGTATCTTCTACTGTGAGAAAAAGATAGTAACACTCATGCTACCATGGTTCTTTGTAATCTCTTTGTATTGAAATGAAGCAGATTTTCTTGCCTCTGCAGTTCCCTAAGCTGTGTATTTAATGCTGGCTTTATTATGACTCATGATGCTGCATTACTATGCCACCTGTGAATAATGACTTCCAGTGACTCTCTCAAAGGTTGTTACTATGCTTCGCTAACGATGACCACTGTATCAGTCAGGGTCAACCAGAGACACAGAACCAGTAGGATATGTATATATTAAGAGATTTATTGCAAGCAATTGGCTTACATGATTGTGGGGGCTGCCTATGGCTAGGCAAGTCTTAAATCCACATGGAAGGCTGCCAGGAAGAGCAGGCTGGAACTTCTGGACATGAGCTAAAGCTGCTGTCCAGGCAGACTTTCCTCTTTGATAAAGCCCCAGCTCTGCTCTTAGGCTTTTCAATTAATTGAATGAGGCCCACTCAGACTCTCAAGGATAATCTCCTCTATATAAAGTAAACAGATTATAGATGGATGTTAACCACATCTGTAACACCTGGATTCATGTTTGATTAACTGCAGACTATAGCCTAGTCAAGTTGGCACATACCACTGACTGTCACACCTACAAAGGCAAATCTTACTCAGAGTATGCTGGAAAATATGAACAAGACTTCTAGTTTTGGAAGAAGTTCCAGTTCTAGAAGTTCTAAAACTTCATGTTCTAATCATATAAAATTTACTGTTTAGAATTTTGTAGTCCGATGTGTCTCTAACCATGTCTTCTCTTAAATGCTTTAGGCTGTAATCACAGTATTCCTAAACTATGATTGTTTTCAAAGTTTATTTCACCCTTGCCTCTCACACCAGTAGGGAGGCTAACACCCAAGTATGAAGCCATTAGTGCAAGGGGTTGCTGTCCCTTGTCCAGCATGGCTTAAGATTGACCTAAGAGAACACAATGTTACTCTATCGAGAGGATGTTGATCCAACAGGCTTTGTGGAGCAACAGTCTTGAAAGCCCTTGGAGGGGATATAGGTGCAGCCAACTCTGGAGGACTGCCCAAAAGGGAGCAGAGACTGCAGAGGGGGTGGGGTGACTATTCTAGGTGCCCATACTAACAGGTACACAAAGTAAAATATTCCTGCTGTCCTCAGGAGCTGTAGACCAGAGGTAGTATCATGGTTCTAACATGATTGGGTGAGAGCCTGCCCAGAGGCCCATGCACAGGCCCAAGATCAAGAATTGGTGTTGAACTGTTGGTAACCCAGAGCCCTGACCTCATTATGTATATGATATGAGCTAGAGTTGCCTCAAATCAGCAATATTAGCACTATCTGAGAGCACAATCTCATAAGATTTCTTAAAACAAATACCATGCCAACTAGCAGAAACAGTCTAGGCATCAAGTGGTCCTAGAACAAGTCCATAAACTTGAGTTCTGAAACTCCTCAGGCATCGGGTCAGCCCTATCCATGGGCAAGAGGTCAGAGAGCATTCAATAAAGAAGAAACGGGGACTGGGACCCACAGGATGTCCTGTCTGAATAGTAATGCTGGCCTTGGCTGGTTCCAAACATTGAAGTGCTCTTAGAAATGGCTTGAAGAAGACATTTCAAAGTGGAGGCTGTGGATTGGAAGGGTCTAGGGAAAGAGTGGGAGTGGAGCCAAGGCCTGGGGATTGCAGCAGGTGCCTCACTTACTTGTCCTGATCCGAGTGTGATACTGGGGAAGGAAATTGTTCAGAATTACATGACTGGTTGTTGGCAAAACTGTGTGTCAGGTATGACCAAGAAGTTTATTACTAGTAATTATAAAGGAACTGAAGCTTGCAAATGCTTTACTAAAAAGAGTAGGGCAGATTTATGGTAGTTCTCATGATAACCTCACTCTTACTCACTTGCACTGATGTGCTTTCTTGAGAGGCAAAGGAAAAGAGGGAATTAGAGCGACCCCAGTGGAAACATAATCTGGTTGCATCCATGGGTTTGTTTTCTACAGTTAGGTAAGGAAGGAATGAGTCATTGGGAATAATGGGTCAGAATGCCAGTATTACTAGAATGTAACAAAATGAAGAAAACTGCAGTTCCCAGAATTCCTAGAAGGCAAGCTATACATATGTGGTTCAGGAATAGAGGGTAAAAGTGGTGAGCCTGCTAAAGGGAAAGGTGAAAAACAAACAAAAATCAGAAAATACCCATTGTTGGTGAGGACACAGGGCAACACTGCTGATAGGAGTGTAGCTGAGTACAGTCACTTTGGCAGCTGTTTGGCAGCATCTACTAATGATAAACATGTGCCTTCCCTATGATCAAACAGTTTATCTGTCTCTATTTATTTTTATCTCTGTCTATGTCTATATAGCTTTCTGACAGGAATGTCTACATATGTTCACCCGAAGATATTTCTAGGTTGTTCATAGCAGCTCTATTCATAGTAGCAAAAACTGGAAACTTTCCACAATGCCCACTACTAGTAGGATGGAGAAATAGATTGTGGCATATTTACACCATGGAATACAATCGGCAAAGAGAATGAACAGTCTTTAACTACACACAACAATGTGATGAATCACAATGATGTCAAGCAAAAGAAATTAGACACAAAAGAGAACATCCTATATGATTTCATCCCTAAAAAGAACACAAACTGGCAAAGGTAATCTTTGCTATTAGAAGTCAAGGTAATGATTATCCTTAGGAAGAGGCAAAAAAGGGGGACATGAGGGAGGATTCTGGAATGCTGGTAATGTTATTATTATTTTTAAAAATATGCATGCTAGTAACAACGTGTGTTCAGTTTGTGAATACTCATTGAGTATTCATGATATGTGTAATTTTCTATGTGCAAGTTATGTTTCAGCAAGAGGTTAAAAAAGGGACACTCCTTTCTCCATTTAGTACTCACCTACTTCTCTAAATAAATATTGAGCTAATAGTTATTTATTTATTTGTTGAGCTGGGTCTAACTTTGTTGTATAGGCTGGAGTGGAGTGGCATAATCAGGACTTATTGCAGCCTCAAACTCCTGGGCTCAGGCAATCCTTCCACCTCAGCCTCCCAATTAGCTGGGACTACAAACATGAACCTCTACATCCAGCTAACTTTTTGATTTTTTTTTTTTTTTTGTAGAGAAGTGGTATCATTATGTTGTGAGGCTGGTCTTGAACTCCTGAGCTCAAGCAATTCTCCCGCCTCAGTCTCCCGAAGGGCTGGGATTACAGGTGTGAGTCATCATGCATGGCCTTGAACTAATATTTAAAGAATTATTGGCTTACCCTGAATCCCTGTATGTCTCTCTCTGGCCATGGTCCTGCCCACAGATATGTGATGACTATCTGTGTACTGTGGGGAAATGCACATGGGGAGCTGCCATCTAAGATACTAGTCCATCTTTTTTTTTTTTAAGTTGGAGTCTCTTGAGTTGGAGTCTCACTCTGTCACCTAGACTGGAGTGCAATGGCCGCTCCCGGCCACCGCAGCCTCGACCTGCTGGGCTCCAGCGATCCTTCTACCTCAGCCTTCCAAGTAGCTGGAATTACAGGCATGCACTACCACGCCTGGCTGATTTTTTGATTTATTGTAGAGATGAGGTCTCGCTGCCCAGGCGGGTCTAGAACCTGCGGGCTCAGGGCAATTCATTCACCTCAGCCTCCCAAAGGCGTGGGATTACAGGCTGAGCCACCGAGCCCAGCTAGTCCATCTTTTTATGGTTTGAAGAGCTGAGCATAGTGGTGCTTTATCCTTGACATTAGTCTTCCCCTGAGCATTCAGCCTTTTCACATGAAAGGAGCTGGCTTCTTCCTCAGCAGCTAGCTGATACTCCAGAGCACAAGAGGAATGTTTGTAACGGTCATTTTGGTCACAGTTCCACACCATGCCATGGGGTCTCTGTTTCCTCCTCTCTTTTCCTTTACCTCTTTTTTTGCCTTTTTTCTCCTTTTCTTTCCTTAGTTTCACCTTCTTCCCTTCTTTGCTTAACTGTGCCTTCAATCTCCCATGGCTACCTTGGAAAATTCTTGGGTCCCTGTGACACTCAGTAGATTTTATGGATCATTAAAAAATCAGGCAGATCTAAGTTTAAAATGTGATAAACTCTTACCAAAGAACCTGCAAAACTCATTCAGTGTCCCTTGACTTCAGTTTTCTCATCCCAACAAAGGGAAAATAATGACATCAATCTCAGCAAATCATTAGAGGATTAAATAAAATAAAATTGATGATGTCTGGAAACAATTAATACATGTCTGCCTGCCTGCATCCTACAGATTTTGTGGAGAGGTTTCTAATACTGGTTGGGACACAGATAAGTAACAAACTGCTCTTTTTCTTTTTTTTTTTTTTTTTTTTTTTGAGTTGGAGTCTCACTCTGTCACCCAGACTGGAGTGCAGTGGCTGCTCCCAGCCACCGCAGCCTCGACCTACTGGGCTCTGGTGATCCTTCCGCCTCAGCCTTCCAAGTAGCCGGAATTACAGGCATGCGCTACCACACCCGGCTGATTTTTTGATTTATTGTAGAGATGAGGTCTCGCTGCCCAGGCGGGTCTCGAACCCACGGGCTCAGGCAATCCACTCACCTCAGCCTCCCAAAGGCGCGGGATTACAGGCTGAGCCACCGAGCCCGGCTCAAACTGCTCTTTTTCAATCCCAGATTATCTGAAATTTAGCCGTGATATTTTTGTTTTTCTGAATGATTATCAGCACCTAAAGCCATTGATGCAGCATCAGGAAAAGTGATTCAGCAAGGCCAGAGGTGATAAGAAGAAGGCCAAATGAATTCCCCATATGGCCACCTATGGACAAAGTTCTCAGTGTGGCCTAAAGGTAGAAACAAGAATAGGGGTCTCAACAGCAGCACTGGTGGTCAAGCCAACTGGGAGATTAGGTATTTCTTATGGTCCAAGTCCATCTATATCATTTAGCCTCTTTCTATACTATTGAAATGTCTCCTTAATTCTGGATTTAGTGAAAGTTCATAAGTCAAGCAGAGAGGGAGGAAAAAACCGGGGTTCTGACATTTTCCTTCTGAGACTTTATTGTTCTCTCTGATTTCACTACAGTTCACACCATTGTTTCCAGGCAGTAAGGAAAGTGGATCTGTTTGTAAAGAGAAGAATCCCCTTTTGGACACTTGGTCATGAATTCGTTGCCTACTCCAATGTTTAGAAGAGTGTTTCCTATGTTTAATTGTAGGATTCTTACAGTTTGAGGTGTTACGTTTTGAGTTGATTTTTGTATATGGTTATAAGTACAGGTCCAGTTTTATTCTTCTGCATGTGGTTAGCTGGTTTTCCCAGCAAACTTTGCTAAATATGGTCTTTCCCCCCCAATAATTCGTAGCTTTGTTGAAGATGAGTTGTTTGAGAGATTGTATCTTTACTTCTAGAGTCTCTGTCCTGTTCTGTTGGTCTATGTGCCTATTCCTGCACCAATACCATGCCATCTTGGTTACTGTAGCCTTGTAATAACATTTAAAGTTTGGAAGTGTGATACCTCCCACTTTTTTCCTTTGGCTGAGGATTGTTTTGGCTAATTGTCCTCTTTTTTGTTTCCATATGAATTTCTGTATTATCATTTCCAGTTCTGTAAAAAATCATGTTGGTAATGTGATGGGTAGTGCATTGAATCTGTAGATTGCCTTGGGTCAAATGAATATCTTGACAATATTGATTCTTCCAATCCATGAGCATGGGATGTTTTTCCATTTATTTGTATCATCTTTGATTTCTTTGAGCAGTATTTTGTAGTTCTCATTGGTGAAGTGAAGGTTTTTCACTGAAGTGAAGGCTTTTCACTTCTCTGGTTAGGTGGATTCCAAGGTATTTTAATTCTTTTGTGGCTATTGTGAATGAGATTGTGTTTTTTATTTGGTTCTCTGTCTGCTTGTTGATGCGGTATGTATAAATGATGGAATATTATGCAACCATAAAGAAAAACAAAATCATGGCCTTCATAGCAACTGGAGTTGGAGATCATCATATTAAGTGAGTTTTCACAGAAACAAAGAACTGAATACTGCATGTTCTCACTCATAAGTGGACCCTGAACACTAGTGACATGAGAAAAAGGGTGAGGTTGGCAGTCACTGGGCATTGCTAGAGGAGGGAAGGAGGAAAGAAAGTAGTGAGGAAGGGAGGAGGGTCCAGGGCATGTGACAACACAAAGCGTGCCTGTTCAACTACCAGGGGGAGTGAGGGCCACCTAGAAGCCTAAAGTTCACCTGCATGAAGCCTACTTATGTAGTAAAACCTCATTTGTACCCCACAACTCTATAATGAATAAATAAATAATAAAATATAATGATGTAATTCTTTTGCTGACCAAATAAATAAATAGAAAGATCCAGAGGCTGCATTCGTTTTTTTGCCAATCCTCAAACTCTTCTGTTTAAGTTTTGAGAAGTTCTTATCTTTAATGGCATCACTTGTTCTAACTCAGATGCCCCAGGACATGTCCTGAAGGGTAACATGTTGAAGCAGGCCAACAGGTTTGTCCAGGAAAGGCAGAGACAAGATGTGATAGAAATATCACAAACTCCCAGGCCAAAGTTCTTCTCCCACCTGACAGAAAAAGGACTGAAAAAGATATGAGTTACCTGAATGACTGTCTTCAAACTTCTAGAAAAACTTGCTCAAGCCTCTTTCATTTATTTCTGTGCTGAACAATTTCCAGTTTAATTCTGCTGGTCCTTTCTGGCCACTGGGTTTCTAGAAGGCTTAGAGCTTTGACCTTTCTTGATTATACTAAAGGCTCTACCTTTAGTCCTCATGTCCCAATCAATGTCCTCAAACCTGACCCAACCTCATCACAGTCCCTTAAGGAGTGGAGGATGTTGGTAGGAAGAGACCTAGAATTTTCTCCAGCTGCTAACACTGAAGAGGGCTCAACCTGTAATCCTGCACCTTTGGGAGGCTGAGGTGAGTGGATTGCCTGAGCCCGCGGGTATGAGACCCACCTGGGCAACTTGGCGAGACCTCATCTCTACAATAAAAAAATCAAAATGAACCAGGCGTGGTAGTGTGCGCCTGTAGTTCCAGCTACTTGGAAGGCTGAGGCAGAAGGATCCCCGGAGCCCAGCAGGTCAAGGCTGCGGTGGCCGGGAGCAGCCACTGCACTCCAGTCTGGGCGACAGAGTGAGACTCCAACTCAAAAAAAAAAGAATTTCCCAAGGAGATCAGACAAAGAAAACAGCACGAACAAAAGTGTGATGTCTGGAATTAGCATGGCCATTTCAGGAATCGTGAGTAGCTTGAAATAACTGGGGTCTAAAACAGGAAGGAGGGTAAACAAGGCTAGAGAGGATGGGGAGATGACTGTTCATGGATGGTTTTGAATTCTAGATTAAGGAGTTTTGGATCCAGCCCCCCCGACCCCCACACAAATTCTACTGCAATAATACAATTTCCTCAGCAAAAACTCTCTCATGTTCAGGGTGCTGTGATATTTTAAGACAGTGACGGGAACCTCCTTTCTACTGTCTTCCACATAGGCTCACACAGATTCTATAATACAAATATGATTATGCTACAGCCCTGCCCACAACACTCTGGTGTGTCTCCAGTCTATAGGATTGAGTGTTATTCCCTTTGCCTGGAGTTTCAGGCCATGCAGGGTCTGTCCTTGATTATTCTCCAGCTGCATACGCCATTGCTTCTAGGTGACAGAACTCATTTGAAAAGCAGAATTATACTACACATTGGAGCTATGAAGATGAGCAAGATAAGATGTCGGTCTAGGTGGTAGGACTAATCATAAGAAGCAAATGGCTGAGAGCTCTGATAATTCTATGAGCAGGGTGTCAGAGAAGCAGGAGTATTTAAAGATTCAAAGGAGGGAGAGACCCAGCAGTAGACATTTTAAATATTGACTGTTTGCAGGGAGAATGGGGAGACCTGGTCTTGGAGTCTTGACTGGGGTTGGAGTCTCATCCCTGAGAGTTACTCGCTGGTTGCTACTTATTCTCTCTGAGTGTCATCTTCTATTCTTCCAAATGAGGAAATGCATCCTTGCTCTGCCCACTGAACAGAATGATTGTGCAGGACTTAGATGAGATGTTGTGTGCCCACAACTTCACACATGATAAAGCATTTTAGAAATATAAACGGTTATTGAGGGAACTGGCAGGCTCTGCCTCTAGGGAATCTGACCTAAGAAAGGTGGAAATCTAGTCCCACGTTCACATGGAGTCACGTGGCTCTGCCACCTAGTTATATAAAATCACCATAGAAATCGAGATGTCACTAATGGGTACATAGTTTGGGCCCTTGATGTCCAGAATGCAAGTGGACTCCTCCAGAAGTGGGCCAGCAGGAGCTGACTGGCACTGCAGGAGGTGAATGGCAACTCTTTTGTTTGTGGTCTCCCCAGGAGCCTCTGGAAGAAGGGCTGCTGCAACACTCAGAGTTCAGTATTGATTGTGTTTATGATTTAAACACTCAGAGACTAAGGAATTGACTGCTTTGATGTGGATTGATGGTTTTCTGATGCTTTATGACAGGTGTGGCCCAGGGACCTGTCCGCCAAGACTGGGAGAATCATCCTCTGCTGTTAAACAACTCAATCATTTGTCATCCCTGGCATCTTTCCTCCTCTCTCCTTTCCTCACTTCCCTACTAGTGCTGACCTTTCCTGGGACACTGCCACACATGACCCCTGATACTGTGAGCCTCAGGCTGTTGGGCTGCCAGGGTCAGAGTCAAGAAAAAAAAAGATCAACATTTCTGGAATGTATTTTAGAGTACTAGTATGGTCATCCCATCACCAACTTTGCAAAATAGTTGTGATTGGTCCCATTTTACAGATGAATAAGCTGAGGCTGAGGGTAACTTGCCATGTGAGGAACCCAAGTCTGCGTAATTCCATGTTTTTGCAAATGCTCTCACTTCACTGCCTACAGAAGAAACTAGAAGTGGAAGAATGGGGGAGGGGGAGGGGACACGAAGTAGAACTGTCCTGGGTGGAATAAATTGGAGTGCTAGGCATGGTGTATTGGAAACCCACCAGGCTGTATTGGCAGATGACTCAGGATGCAATGGGCAGGAAGGAGGCATGAAGACATGAATAGGTAGTGTTGTTCAAAACTGTTTTAGAGTAAAAACCCTGGGTATAGACATAAGTGAGTCTACATGTGTTTATAGCTGCCTCTTCTATATGCGTCCCTGCAGTTTACTATGTGGAGTTTTCTGGTGCCTTTTTTTAAAAAAAGTAATTTAACCTGGTTTCTTTGGGGATGGCAGAACTCCATATATCCCTGGAGAGGTCCTGGACTTGTCCAGAAGTCCTCAGAAAAAGAACTGGGCAGCCTGTAGCCCAGTATGGCAGGGAGAGGGCTCAAGCCTCACCTGGGGCCATCTATACTTACCACCTTCTAGTTCTGTCATACATTTGGCCTCTCCTGGGTACTCCAGCAGAATTTGGTACCACTCTCTTACACTGAAGATGGTCAGACAGCACCACGCTTAGCACTCAGGAAGCTTTATGAACAGAGGCTGGTGAGACCCCACTCACTCTGGGGAAATGAAGGTGGAAGAGAACCCCCAAATGTGCTTGTACAGGCTTTCCACAACTCTGCAGTCTGGTAAGCATGAATAACACAGACAGCCACTTCACCTGTTGACTCAGGTTAAGCTGATACCACAAATACTGGATATATGACCCTGAGCCATCATGCTCAAAGGTGACCAAGACATGTTCACCAGTGACCACGTGGAGCTACAGAATGGCATACAGGCTCTGTCAGAGGCCCGAACAAAGGGCCGAGGGTAACTGGGGGAGGAAGGGAACCTGGGTACAAAAATTGCTCCTTCAGTAATTCAGTGGACATTGTCCAAACTCTTACATCACTTGAGGAACTGGGGATACAGGTATGAAGGACACATCTTCATCACCAAGGTGTTAGAGGGTAGACCTATAAGGGAACAGGCAACTATAGAACAGTTTAAAAAAATTAGCCACAAATATATGCCCGGCACAGATATGTACCTAATCCCTATGAGAAAGGGAAGACTTTCTGGAGGAGGTGACCTCTCAATTAGGTGCATAAAGGATGCAGTCTTGATGGGTAAAGGATGAGTAGATCTTAGTGCTTGCCATGTCCCTTGACTATAAACAGTAAGAGTCAGTCTGTCTACACTGGGGGATATTTGTGTGTTGGAGATGAAAGCTGGTTGTGGGCAAAAGACATGGCTGAGAAGTGGTCAGAACAGACATATTGGATGTCTTTAGTGTTTTGAAGGCTTCATGAAAGGGATGGTGTCTCCAGATCTGTATTGTATAAGCATACCTCTGACTGTATAGTGTGGAGACTGTTCTGAGGGGTGACTTCTCCCAGTAATGCAGGTGAGAAGCTGTGAGGGCCTCATGAGTCATGGCTGGTGCTGGCCTCAGATTTAGTATCTGGGAGATACTCATAGGTAGAGGCATTGTGAGCTGCAGGCGATATCTCAGTAACATTGCAATGTAGCCACTTCTGCTGCTTAGGCCATTGAACCTTAAGCACTACTGTTGGCATTGCTGCCACCTTTGTGCCACAAACTTGAACCTGCAGCAGGCAGAGAGAGAGAGAGAGAGAGAGAGAGAGAGAGAGAGAGAGAGAGAGAGAGAACCCCATCATTCTAATGTGTCTAATCCATCATTCCCATGTCTCAGAGTGGCACATGGTAGATGAATCCTGGATATAGGTTGTGCCCTGCCCTGTCTGCAAAGGCTTCTGGGAAACCAGTTTCTGCCATTTTCAGCATCACAACAGAAACAGGCACTGAAGACGATGAAGACTCATGAAGTGAGAACTCCCCAAATGAAATGGGAGTTCAAATATTAGGTGCCCAAATAAAATGATCAATATTCACTATTATAGCCTTAGTCAAGAAGGCTAGTTGAGAAACTGGGGGCAGTGTGGGGGTGCTGACAGAAATAATATTCTTTAACAGGTATTGAGTGATTACTCTCTATGCTAAGTACTCTAAAAGCAGCACCTCATTTAATCTTCCTGACAAACTTGCCAGGCAATTACCAATATTCATTTACAAAGGAGACTACTGGCCTGTAGACATGGCCATGGCCATGTAGGTGGCTGAGCTGAGATCCTAGCTTAAATAGTCTGTCTTCTGAGACTGTAGTCACAATTCCAGGAATTAGGCTGTATGAAGATGTATTTCTCTGTATCAGAGCATTGCAACCAACTGTCCCTGGGCCTCACCGTATAAACTGTGCCACACAAATTGTTAAAAGGAATGCCAGTCTTTTGAAAATCTCATCTCAAGGTATTTCTAAGAATGGCTTGTGTGAGTATATGAGTCAGACCAGGTTATGGAAGGCCATGGTGCTGACACCTTCCTCTGCCAAGCTCAGGCTGGCTGTGGGAGCTGCTGGCCATGCTGAGAAACTCCAGTGTGGACACTGGTGGGCGGATACTCTTCTTCAGTCACTCTTGGTGGCACGGGAGATCTTCCCCGGGTTCCTCCCAGACTGAGTCACTGGTGCTACACAGTCTGTTCTATCTGCCACAAATACCAGCCAGGCCTGAGATCCCCCAGGCCACCAGCCCTTGCTCTGAAGATACTGTCAGGAGCAGATCTCTGCAGCTCACTGGCCACTGATGATCTCTGCCCTCAGGAACCTGGCTGTGCCCTGTGAGAGGAGAAGGTTAGCAAGGTTAACAAGGTTAACAAGACTACAGCAAGGCTACTTGGGTCCCAGACTTCAGTGGGACATCAAATTTAGTTATTTCCACAAGTCAAACCCATTTCTGCCCTGGGGCCCACATAGACTATCAGCATGGTGATGTCAGCAGCACTCTTCAGGCCCAGGGACAGAAACCAGCTGGTCGAGACATCCTCCCTCTTCTGCTCCCCTTTAAAGATCTGCTTCTTTTTTGACAATTGGCTCAAATCATTCTCCTCCTGCCTTGATCTCACATTCATTAATTTATTGAGTCAACACCAATAGTCACTGTCGACCGATTATCTGTAATACAGGGATAGCAATAATGATGTCTCTGTGTCCTGGTTTGGGTCTCCCTGTGAACAGACTTGAGACAAGGACTTGGTTGCAGGTATCTTATTTAGGAAGTGATCCTGGGAAGCAGGAGTGAGAAAGCAGGAAGAACCAGCAGGGAAGGGGGAAAACACTAACATGTATTATTGGTTACCACTGCTGGTTACCACTGCTAGCACCGAAAGCCCAATTGCCCTGGGACCTCTGAGAAGCCCACAGTAGTCTCCCAGGATTGTTCTCCTGAAGGAAGGGAGGCAGGAGCATTTATCCCAGCTCCTAGCCCCTTTGGTAGAGAGTACCCTGGGGAGGGGAGTGGAGGGTTGGGGGTTACTCTTTAGTGGGCTTGGGCTCCTTAGCGGGCTTGGGCTTCAGTGATGCCCAAGGCAGAGAGGAACAAGCCACAGCAGGTACCTAAATGATACTCTCTAAGGAGAACACTGTTCATGGTTGTTGAACTGAAATCTAGGATGGGACAAAGGGCCAGTGAAAGCATGCGTGACACTTCTTTCTGAGATTGTTATCATTCAGTGAGTTAATTTATATAAAACACCTAGCACAATACTGGCCCTCCAGTAAGGCTGTATGTGTGTGTTTGTTATTGTTAGTTGTGTGACTGTTGCTTCTCTGGGTTCTGTGAATACCCCTCAAGGGGCTTACCTTAAGTTCATAGAACATGCCTTGTTATGTGGTAAAATTCTGATCATTGATACTGTTTGGGTTATTTTGCCAGAAAGTTCTTAGCCCCCATGTAAACAGGTCTGTTTGGACACCAGCAGGTGACATGGCTCCACCTGTCTGCTAGCCTTGTCTGTATCTCTGTTCCATTTTTGGAGGCCTGCCTTGCCATGCCCTGCTCTTCAGGATCCCAAACAAGGATTTGAGAACTAAGATTTTAATACTGGATGTGAAACAATCAGACCCAAGTTGTCCATCTTCTGAATTATACCCTGCTGGGGAGAGAAAACAGCTGCAGAGCGAAGACACCTGGCTTTTTAATAATTGATGGATAAGAAATTGCAGCATGTGCAAAAACACACTTTGTGGCTGTGTCACTAAGAGTGGTTCAGGCAGAAGAAACTGCTCTCCCCATCCTCTGGAGGCCAGGCCTACCCTCAGCTAATCTGATGACCTAATCTTTTCACATGGGGGAGGGCCAGAGCGTCTAAATGCAGGCATTGAATGCACCTGTTCACAGGGGCCTTCTGGAGGCAAGTCCAGTCTAAACCGTGCTTATCCAATCCAAGCTAGCTGACTTGCCGCCAGTGCACAGGCCAATCTCAAACAGGAATGTTCAATCCTCCTATTCCTGCCTTGTGCCTAGAGCAAACCTTGACTATTCTGGCCTCATACCTGACCCTAAGATGCCACACTTGATATAACTCCTTGAGGACTGCCTTGACCATCTCCCTGCAGGCTTAGGTTGATCCCTTAGGTTCCAGCAGTTTCTGGCTTCACAGGGAATCTCCTTCCCTTCAGGTTTATAATAATATAGCCAATCACAGGCTTGTTGCCCCACCCAGGCGCTGAGGGGCTGGGGCCTACTCGTATCCCATCTTGAATGTCACAGATGGGAACTGGTGAGGTCTCACCCAGGGGTAAAAGCCAGAATTCACTTTCTTCTCAAATGTTAATAAATTGCTATGAAAGTATGCCTTTATAAGTCCGTAATCTCAATATCCGAAAGCTCTGAAAGCCAAAAGTTGGTTGTAATCCAAAGAGTAGCAGAATCTAACCTGACTAATCTCATTCGCCAGAAGTATCTGACTTGCTCTAAGGGAAGGCTATTTATAGCCTCTATTGATTTCATTTGGTGTGAATATGCATTTTTGCTGCTGCAGAAATATTAATGTCATTGATTATGAGATGTCCCAGAGCCCACTGTGGTGTTATGTATGATGTAGCGTGTGTACCAAATTACCTTTCCAAGATACATTCTGAATTCTGAAACATACCTTGCCCCAAGGGTTGTGGATAAGGGACTGAGGCCTGTATTAGTATTGTCACAGGGAGGGCTTAGGACCTGGGAGAAGTGATCATGAGTGGCCAATACGTTCTAAAGCTTGAGGATATAGGGAACCAGGACAGCTGCTGCCTGGGTTAAATATGAGTGGATCCTTCAGTATAATTAGAGAGTTAGGACTTAAGGAGAGTCATATCAACATCCCTTCCACTAAAAATAAAAGAAAAATCTGCTGTCTGTAATTCATAGCCATTTATTCAGCATCCCTCTTAATAGCTGAAACCCTTTCAGAAATACTACCGGACAGTTTTCTAGATAATATTCCCAGGTCTTTGTCTTTCTCTGTCCCTTCTTTTTCTTCTTCCCTTTGCCCCAACCCTGAACTTTCCCCTTCCTTGTGTTTTTGTCCATATAAGAGCAGCTTCTGTAATTTATATGACAATAAGGGTCCTTAGGTAATTAAAGGGAAGTCTGCAGCCTGAACTACAAATGAGAGGTCATCTTGTTTTGCTTCTGGTTCTACCTCTACTGGGAGTGTGATTCTAGGGGAAACAAGGAAGGAAAAAAAGTCACCAAGTGTGGGAGGTCAACTGTGTGCTAGGCACTTCCATGTCGAGTGGGCGGAGAGGATGCTTGGAACACACTCAGTGCCTGCCTCTCAGATTTTTCTACTTCCTTCATAAATGACCCATGCCTGATCTAGAATAGGGGACAGGGTTGTAGATTTAACTTGGAATCTTTGTTTATGTTCTTCCCAGAAGCAGATCCTGAGATGAGGGTTCTAGGATATGAGGGGAACAGTGGCTGGGAGGTAGAAAACAGAGCCAGAGTGTCACTGGAGCTTAATTCTTTGGAGAAACTCTGGACAACAGCACAGAACATACCTGTTATCCCCCTGAGGTGACAGATGTGAGGGAGCTGGGGTATTTATATACCCTCACCTGAGAATCATGCTTGGGGGCTGGCATGATCATGCTCTGGCCTTGTTTATGTGTCAGGCACTCTGGCTTGTTTCCTGGGAGCAAAGGCCTCAGGCACAGAGATACAGACGCTGGGTTTCCAAGTTGTTTGTTGCATACTGTACTCATAAGTTCCGAGAAATACTAAAGGGGCACTGACAGCATCAGCTACGTTCTTTTTCACTCAAATTCAAAGGAAGTTTTGCACTACTTTGTCAGGAGAAGGAAAAGAATACTAGTCCCCCCATTTTGGTGGTTGTGCCCACAAGAGTCAGCAGAATCTGGTGGGAAGTAATGTGCTTGATGGTGGGGTAATTTAGGCCTAGGAAGGGGCAGGATCTGGGGGGAAAGGGCAGGGCTATCTGGTGGATGGAGTCATTCCGTGGGGGATGTGGTGATTGTGCTAGTGGCAGCTGTGACCCTGGGCATGGGAGTGGGTGTCTGCAATTGAGGTGGACCCTAGGCAGTGGGGAGGTGCTTCTTTATAGCCCTTGGAGACTTTGGCAACAAATATCCCTGAACAGGGCTAGAGTAGTCAAGGGAAAAATGGTGGGTGCGGCAGAGGACCCAGCTTGAGTATGAAGCCCTGTGACCTCCCTTGGGCTCTGTATGGAGTTGGAAGTCCCACTTGTGTCCTGTTGGGTGGGTCCTGTTGGATGGGTGGGTGATGCTGGAGTTGATGACTGACCCAGAGCTTTTCTAAGGCAGGAGTCACCAAAATTTTTGCTGCTAAATATTATAGGCTTTATGGGCCTTACTGTCTCAGTTTCAACTATTTGGGTCCCCTGTTGTAGGAAGAAGTGGTTATAGACAGTATATAAAGAATGCATATGGCTGTGTTCCAATGCAAATTTATATGGGCACTGAATCTAAATTTTGTATAATTTTAATGCATTGCAAAATTTGATTCAATTTCTGATTTTTTTCCAGTCATTTAAAAATGTAAAACCTGGCTGGGCTCGGTGGCTCAGCCTGTAATCCCACGCCTTTGGGAGGCTGAGGTGAGTGGATTGCCTGAGCCAGAGGGTTTGAGACCCGCCTGGGCAACTTGGCGAGACCCCATCTTTACAATAAATAAAAAAAAACTAGCCGAGTGTGGTAGCGCGTGCCTGTAGTTCCAGCTACTTGGAAGGCTGAGGTGGAGCCTCGCAGGAGCCCAGCAGGTCAAGGCTGTAGTGGCCGGGAGCAGCCACTGCACTCCAGTCTCCCTGCACTCCAGTGCACTCCACTGCACTCCAGTCTGGGCGACAGAGTGAGACTCCAACTCAAAAAATAAAAATAAAAATAAAAACGTAAAACCTAATTTTAGCTTGTGAGTTATACAAAAACAGGCTGTATTTGGCCCATGGATTGTATTTGCAGACCTTTGTTCTAGGGCTTCTCTCTGACTTGGGCTCAAGGGTTGAGGGTAGATTTCTAATTGATTCTTGACAGTTTAGAGGAAAAAAACCTCTTTCTAACACTGAGATGAGTGACTCATCCAATGATGGGAGGGGCTCACAAGCAGGGAGATAGGACTTTAAGTGTATGTGAACATTGAACCTGGCTCCAGTGAAGATTTGAAGCTCAGTTTGCTAAGCCTCTGCTTGTTTGCTGTTGCCGAATGTGCCAACCTGCAGAACCAGTCTCTGGCCCATTACTTTGGAGACTTTGGAGACATCAACATGGGCTGAGGTCCCAGCACTGTCACTTATAGCCTAATGATCTAGATCAAGATACATCATTGCTCTGGGTGTCAATTTCCTCATCTGTAAAATGAGGGATCATAATAACCCACCTCTTAGGCTTACCTTGAGGATAAAGAGAGACAATACATGAAAAAACCTTGGATCAGCCGGTCTCAGTGGCTCAGCCTGTAATCCCACGCTTTGGGAGGCTGAGGTAAGTGGATTGCCTGAGCCTGCAGGTTCGAGACCCGCCTGGGCAACTTGGCGAGACCTCATCTCTACAATAAATCAAAAAATCAACTGGGTGTGGTAGCACATGCCTGTAATTCCGGCTACTTGGAAGGCTGAGGCGGAAGGATTGCCGGAGCCCAGCCGGAGCCCAGGCCGGGAGTGGCCACTGCACTCCAATCTGGGAGACAGAGTGAGACTCCAACACAAAAAAAAAAAAAAAAAAAAAAAAAAAAAAAAGAAAAGACCTTGGGTCAAACTCAGCTTGAAATATCATCTTTCCTTGATGAATGGTCTTAAAAATTATTTTTAATGCCAACTTCACAAAGTTAAGGTAGAAATTAAATGAGATAAGTGTGTACACAGGGCCCAGAGACATAGTGTTTAAAAAATGGTTACTATTATAAATATGGTGAAGAAAAAAATGTTTTGCTGTTTCTCTGTCTTCTCTTTGGGACAGTGGCTCTCTAGAGGTGGGAAGTGTAGGCAAAATGGCACCTGCAGACTTTTGATTACAGGATATTTGCATCCTTTGACTTTCTAAAGTTCCTGAGTAGAAATTGCCTTTGACGTGATTGGGTCTGGATGCTACATTTGAAGCTCAGCAGACAAACAAGAGATTATGAGCCTGACTGCAGTTATCTTTTACCAGCTGTGTGGAAAATCCTGTCATTTGGCATCACACAACTGTGAATTCTTTTATCTCTTTCTCCCTTGTTATGTGCTCCTGGAGCATATGTAAGCAAGTTCTGTCATTGATAACACATTCTTATTAACTATTATCTGAAAGATGGGACATCAATATAGGTGTTTTACATTGCATATCAGATGGAAATTTCCTTTGGGGACCACTGAATTGGTGAGATCTCAAGGTTGCAGTTATTCCATAAATACTCCACAGTCCTGAGGTTATGACTTGCCTAGGTATCCCTCCAAATCCTTGCCTACTCCTTCAAGAAGGAAATACGATGTGAGGCAACAATGGGCCCTCAGTGGGGAAAGGCAACTGATTTTCTGTCATATAAACATTGAATTCTTAGGCATTGATTTCTTAGTGTAGATGGAGCAGGTGACTGAAGCCAGAGCTAAGAGGTATTGCTTGTAAAAGGGCTAAATGAACAGGCTGAGCAAAGATCCTGTGGGAGCCCTTGAGATACACTCTTCAATATTCATCCCACTCCACGTGGTTAGTCTAAGTGAATCATGGTAATTCCCATTCCTTGCCAGGAATTTTTTAAGACAAGGGCATGTTGTCCACTCCTGACTCATGATACTTGAGTAAAATCCTGTGTGTGTGGTGGGGGAAGAGTCTGAAGAAAGTTTATGCTCTGTGAGAAAGGAACTCAGAGGGATCGTCCCTCTTCCTCCTGTGGACTTTTCCAGGAGTGCCTGGTACTGACATGTCATCCTGCTGTCACCCTAGAAGAGACCAGTATCAAGGATTTTTGAGTGGCAAGAGGGATGGTTTCTGGATCACCAAAGACAGAACTGCCCAGCAGCTGACCTCTAGCTGCATTCAGAGTATACTGTCTCTGTCCTTGCTCATTGTTGAAGTCAGCTTGGGTTGGAGCTCTGTTCCTCATAGCCAAAAGCAGCCTATCTGAGGCTACATCCTTAATATAGAAGTATTCATTAAGATGTGTAATAGGGAATGGAGGGGAGGGAGCGGCTGGGCACTTTTAATGGGTTAGTGTGAAATATACCTTGTACTATACCTGGAGCACTCTCAAGAACCTGTATTGGTTAATTAACTTATTAATGAGCTTGTATAGGGCACTTACCACATAGGCAGCAAAGGGACAGGTTTTTTTTCTTTCCTGGGAATAAACGAGTCATATAAAACATTGTCCTAGTCTTCAAGCATCATAAAATTTAGTTGGTGGAGACAAGACTAGAAATAAAATAAATGGTTTAGAGAGGGTGTGATCAGTGTGTGCTAGAATAGGTAAAAACTTCATGGGGATGGGAAGAGCCGGAGTGGGCCTTAATCAGCAGAAAAGACAAAGGCAAGGACATTGAGGTTAAGAAACATGCTCCAACATGCTCCAATACAGCCAGAAAGTAGCAGAGCTGAGGTTTTAAACCCAGGATGTCTGACTCCTTCCAACCCTGGGTAGGTAACTACTAAACTGGGGTACACTTACACTTCCAATATAGATATGTAAGCCTGGAATGCTGATCTATTAATTTATAATAAGAAATAGAACTGACCAGCACTATAAATCCAAAATTTGCAAAGCCAAGTTGTATTCAGAAGGTCCCTGGGGGAGCCTGAAGTGGATTAACAGACAGGATATCCCTGACAACAGCATGGGGCATGTGTCTTTAAAGGCTAGTCCTCCTCTCCCTGGTTAAGTAGGGGCAAGAGAATGGCTAATTTTGGAGTCTTGGGGCTCCCATTTAATGCACCAGGCTGTTTTTGAAGTCCTCCTTCTGTCATAGTATAACTCAACTGGTCAGGCCTCTAAGTATGAATTACATCCACATTTAGTTCAATGGTATACTAGTAAGTGTTTAACAAATGGCTCTGTGTTGGGAGGGGAAGAAGTCCTGATTTGTAACATTTGACAAGCCAAGTTCTCTGGTGTAAATACTTCCCTCAAGACTGATTTCAGGCTACTAGTAGGAAGAGATGAGCCCAACCAATGGCTCTTATGAGCAGGTATGAGCGGGCTCCAGCAGCCCACTGTGGTCACGTTACCTCCCACCTCTCAGAGACTATCCCCAGATGCCCTCATGGGAATTATGGGTATTTCCAGACTTCTCAATAGAACATTTACCAAATCAGTCACAGCCATGCGTGTGAACTTTTTCAGTTTAATTCTTGGAAAATGGCCTCACTTCCAAATTCTTGGAGAACACTTTGTTTGACCTCTATATACCACCAACTAACACAGTTGTAAGGTGGCCAGAGAAACCAAAGATGGATTTCCTTTTTGTATTGCCTGAAGTCCAGAGTTCTGTGGGAAAAAAATGTGAAGAGAGGGTTTGGGATCTGTGCTGGACTGAGAAATACCATGGGTAGCAGTAGATAAATTGATACAGAAGAATCTTCTGTCACATTTCCATCCCCCAATCCTCCTAACTTTGCTGTCTTGTCCAACATAAACTGACAGGAAAAAAAAAATTCTATGTTGCCTAGTAACAGCCCTGGATGCAGGGGGAAACCAGTCAGTACAATTCTGAATTAAGGCAGCAACCTTCCACAAAAAAATCCATCTTGAGGATTTATAGGAACACCAAAAATGTAGCTATACTAGGTGGGATCCCCCCCACAAGAAACCAGAATTTTCTTTTGGAGGGTGGGCTCCTTGTAGTACACTCAGAGTTTGTTCTTCCAGATCAAATGGTCCACCAAAGTTTTTATCTGGAAGTTTTGAGAAGGTTGCATCATAATTTGCAGAAGAAACATCCCAATTGTGGCAACCGGATGACTGATTCTTCTGCCATGACTGATTCTTCCGCACCTGTCCACACTGTGATGACTGTTCAGCAGTTTTTGACCCAGAACGGCATGACCCCCATGACCCATCATCTGATCTCACCCCGAGTGACTTTTTTTTTGTTTCCCTGGTTGAAAAAAGTCCTCAAAGAGAAATGTTTTGCTGATGTGGAAGAGATGAAACAGAAAATGGCATAAGCACTAAAAAGCATAAAAATTGATGAGTTCAAAAACTGTTTTAAGCACTGCAAAAAGTGTCTCCATAGGTGTATTACATCAAATGAAGAGTACATTGAAGGTGATTGAAGTTTAAACATGTAAGAATAAATACACAATTTTTAAATAAATCAATTGTGGAGTTTTTTGGGTCTCCTCCTCTGCCCCCCCACCATAGTCTTAAAGGCTAGTAGGGAAGCCTCACTAGCTTTTGATATTGGATTATTTAAGATGAACTATCCGAGATACGGAGCCTTTTTCTGGGAAGAATAATCTAATCTGAGGCCGTCAAAATCAATAGGCCACTTTGAAGGCTGACTTAAGCCATTATTGGTAATGCTTTGGTTGTGTTTGTGAGCCAACAATTCAGCAAAAATAGGGCCATTTAGTAGTTTTCATAGAGAACCCTACTTGTCAATTTTGCAAGAAAGCGTCTTCATCCACTGAAAGCACCAGCATCTCCCAAGGGCTGTTGTGAGTCTATGGGGACCCTGAAAGCTGATACCAGCACAAAGGATTGAGAAGACTGAGAAGTTTCCCAGGATGCTGCACTTTTAGTGCTAAAATCAGGAAAGTCCTGGGCACAGTGGGATGGTTGATTAGCCTAGATCAGTGGTTCTCAACTGGAGGTGATTTTGATCCCTAGGCAGGGTTGCCAGATAAAAATAGAGGTCATGGTATTAAGTTTAAATATCAGACAAAAAAAATGAATAACTTTTTAGTGTATGTTCCAAATACTACAATGGAATACACTGATAGTAAAACCAAAAAAATTATTCCTTGTTTATTGAAATGCAAATTTAATTAGGCCTTGTTTTTTGGGGAAATCTGGCAACCCCACCCTCAGTGGACATTTGGCAATGATTGGGAACATTTTTGATTGTCACAACTGAAATGTGGGGTGAGTAGGAGCTATGAGCATTTAGTGATAGAGGCCAAGGATGCTGCTAAATTTCCTACAATGCATCAATGCACACAACAGCTCCCATGACAAAGAATTATCTGGCCTGAAATGTCAGCAGTGCAGAGGTTGAGAACACTTGCCCTGGATCTTAAACAGGCCAGCACCACATAGCTCCGTCTTCCATGGGAGAATATTAAAGAACCCACATGGGCTTTCCTGTTTCTCACACAGAGATGGAAAAATGTTATATACGTCCTTGACCTTTAATACTTTCAGCCAGATAGAGTCAAACAGCCATTGGGAGCTTGAGAGGTGTCTAGCAAAATGCTTTCCCTTCACTGGACTCCCCCTTCCATACTTGGGAGGGCGAGGCTGGGTGTGCCATTAAACAATAGTGCAGCTAAAAGTTCAATCAGGGTGGTCTCCAGGATGCCCCCATCACCTCACTGGTGACATTTCCTCACACTCCTGAAACTTGTTCTTGGCTTTGAAAACAGAGCTTCAGAATGTCTTCATTGTTTTACATACACTGACTGAGCCTGGAGTTTTCCTGAAGGAAACTGTAGCAGCAGGAATTTTGTGTAAGACTATAATAAGGGGGCTTTATCCTTTCAAAAATACATCCTTTCTCCTTGTTGCCAGCTCTCCCACAGCCCTATGAAAAATGTAGCTCAGAAGTTACTGAGGCGGTTTAATGTTTTTCCTGTCTCACTATGGTTCAAATCAAGCAACAGAAGGCAATTCTTCTGTCGTTCACACTTAGGCGTAGTCGCTTGAATGAATGAATGAGTGAATGAATGAATCAAAGTGTTTGTACTGTGCCCATCTTTCTAATGAGTAAAAAGTGATATGTAAAAAGTAGCATCTTCTTAAAAGGAATTGATGGATTTGACTACTTTAGGTACCTTATATAAGTGGAATTAGTGTTTAATTGTTTCAGAGTTTTCATTTGGGAAGATGAAAAAGTTCTGGAGGTGGATGTTGGTGATGGTTGTACAACAGTGTGACTATACTTAATGCCACTGAATCACACACTTAAAAATAGTTAAAATGGTAGATTTCATATTGTATATATTTAATCACAATTTTAAAAAAGGAATTGGTGGTAGGATATTTATCTAGGTATATAATAAGTGCTCAGTAAATACTTGATTATTTATCTAAGATTGAGCAGTCTGTTTACATATTTTTCCTCAATGAACTTGGAAATTGTCTCATCATCCTGTATTCTCAGTCTTAAAATTAGCTAGACAGTGCCTCTGTCTTCTGCTCTCTGTTCTTAACATAGAAATGCACTTTTTGTTTGGAAGTTACTCTTATTCTTTCAAAGTCAGATCTTATTAAGCCTTGGTTTGCTCTAAATATATACTAATACTTACAGACCGCTTGTCTTTTTCCAGAGGGTGGGAGAGGTAAATGTCACTGTGGTTTGAGTTTTGTTTGAGGTACATATCATAGGACTACTAAGTCATTCTCAGCTGACAGTTCAGGGTGGTCACTAATAGGGCAGCCCTGGAGCCAGACAGCACCGGGTTAGAATTCCAGCTCTGCGCCTAGCTAGCTCTGTGTTTGCGAGGACATTACTTAACCCTGTGAGGACATTACCCATGCCTTTCTTATCTGTCATATGAGAAGTAAAAGGGGGTAATGAAGTTGCCTGACCCAAAGGAAGTACTCAATAAATATAAGCTGTTGCTAATATGATCGTGTCTGTTCCACATAGATAATCCTAAAAGGAAAATTTTAACTCTTATTTCAGCAATTTATTCTCTTCATTAGTTTTAGTCTCCCAGGAAGTAAGCAGAACTGGGAATACTCTTCTCCATTTTACATATGAGGAAACAGACTTTGGAGCATAAAATATCTGCCCCAAAATCATATGGCAATTCAGTGCAGAGCTGGTGCTCTTTTCCTGCCCAGCCCTCACACCTTTCCCCATTTCAAGGTTCTTAAGGGAGAGGGGGGTTTCTTTGGGACCCCATGGGCTCAGTTTCTGTTTCATACATGACATCCAGTGTCTTTGCAGAGTTTGAGCATTAAATATGAGGAAGGAAAGCTGGTCGTTGATCAGCACCCACCCCAACACACATGCCTGTGAATACACACATGCAAACACAGATATATGCACATATATACACATAAACACTAGCAGCTATGAGAGGGCTAACAATGGCCCAAAACTGGGAGAGAAGCTGTTTTTGGTAATTTGTAGGGTTCCCTCAGGAGTGGCTTATAGAGGCTCTGTGTGTGTATATGTGTGTGTGTGTGTGTGTGTGTGTGTGTGTGTGTGTGTGTGTGTGTGTCTGTGTGTGTTGGAGGATAGGGAGTATCTTTTTCAGAGGGAATGCCACTCACTCAATAAACTTTAATGGCTACGTATCACATTCAAGATGAAGCTCAGACCCAAAGCTTGGCACAAAGACCTGCATGATGTGCCCAAAGCCCACCAGCGGGCCACAGGCAATTCTCACCTATCACGACAGACAGCCCTTCTGGTACTCCAGCCACACGGAGTGACATTTTCCCTTCTTCATGTCCTAGGCCTTTGCACACTCGAACCATCCTGCCTGTACCATCCTCTCTCTCACCCTTGCCCCCTAAAGATGAACTAGCAGTCTTGTTCTCCAAGGCTTTTCCTGGCACTTCCTTTGTCCTTAAGCTGATCTTCTCATTCTCTATTTCAGTGGCTCACTGACTCTCATTTCTCCTCGACTAGATCTTGTACTGGAGAGTGAGGACTACATCTGACTCCCATCTGATTCCCCAGTCCATAGCACAAGGCCAGCCCCCAGTAGGCATCTTTCCACAGAAACAATGTTGAAAATGACTCTGTGTTCCCCGTATGCCACTGACTGGGGATGATCTCTGCCCTCTGTAGGACTGCAACAGCCTAGCACCTTCACCCCCACAGAAGAGTATCAGAGAGAATTGGGGTTTTGATCTCAACTCCAGGCATGGTTGGTTGACCTGGAAGTAATCCCTATCGACTGGCCTATAATTGGTTTAGAACTAGTGAGTGACCCATTTTGGGCCGATGAGACTCAAGAAGAGGATGGTTGAAGATTCTGTGGAAGTTCTTGAAGGGGGCGTAAAGCCAGATGGTTCCTGACAGTCATTTCAAGAACTGTAGAAGATCCAGGTATAAGATGAAGCTGGCTTTTTAGAAGGCAGAAAACGCCTGGGTCTCTATTAAACGCAAGGAATCATTGGATGAATCACCCAAGCTGCCCATTTCTAATTTCTACTATGTGTGTCGGTAAGAGTTTATGCTTTGGGAGCCGCTATGAGGTGGGTTTACTGTCATTTACAGATGAAAGCAAGACTTATCTTTGTGAAACTAAATAAATATAAGCTTGGAGTCTCTTTCCTTTCATGAGCTCCTTTCAAGGCCCTGAGAGGGACCAACAAAGTGTTCCAAGAATGTCATGTGTCTCATATGCAAAAACAAGGTATTTTAACCACAATCCATGAAAACCACCACCTTTGATACCCTGTCTGTCACACTGCCTTAAGGGGGTACAGTGGCAGCAGTCACAGGCAATTTGGGGAGCTGGCCAAGGCAGAGATGAACTGGTCACTCATTCAGTTGGGTGTGGAGGTCACTTTGGGGATTAGCTAAGTCATGCTGGATGTCCCTGTGTAGGAATGACTTCTGAGAATTCTGCTGCCACCCACAAAGTTGACTCACCTGCTACTGTTTCTGGGAGAGGCAGGACCACAGGTAGTCATATGATATGAAGCACAGATCACAGCACTCAGCATGGAACTATGGAGGGTGGAGGAGAAACAAGACTTGAAATGCTCTTTCTTTTTCTTTTTTTTAAGTCATGGTCTCACTCTGTTGTCCAGGCTGTAATGCAGTGGCATGATCATTGCTTACCACAGCCTTGACTTCCAGGTTATCCTTCAACCTCTGCCTCCCAAGTAGCAGAGATTACAGTCAGCTAACTTTGATTTTTTGTAGAGAGCAGGTCTCGTTATGTTGCCCAGGTTGGTCTTGAACTGGGCTCAAGCAGTCCTCCCAACTTGGCTTCCCAAAGTGCTGGGATTATAGACATGAACCACTGTACCTTGCTAAGATTTGAAACATATTCTGAGGAAATGTCTTCTACTTATCAGACGCATGAAATTGTAAGTAAAGGATTCGGGTCTCCTCAATGCCCTGTCGCAACAGAAGTTATCTCCTGTCAGAAATGACGGCATTGACCTCTGGGTACATCACTATGACGGTGATGTGGATGACAAACTTGTTAATGAGTGTCTTTTACTCAAAACATAAAGATGGGTCACTGCATAAAAGAACTTAAAAGCACTGAAAACTTTTAGCTTGAGAGAATATTTTTAAAATTGACGATAATTCTAAAATTTTGTATGACCTTACCAATAATGAGTTGTGAAGCTAAAGCAACTTTAAAAAACTATAAATAACAAAAAAAATTGGTGAATCATGTTAGAGAAAAGTCTGAACTATCCATCTGATGGCTCTAGAGAAAAATGATATTATAAAATTGTCATATCCTGAGGCAATCAAAGAGAATGCAGTCAAAAATTTCAGAGAAAAAAGTATTTTAGAGGGGGTGTCAGAGAGTTTTGGTCAGCTTTTAAAAATGTATAAGTTGTTCTCCTTCTTTTGTCCTCCTATTTGTTTTCTTACCTAATTTTGTGTTAGTATTTGTGTGTGTGTGTGTGTGTGTGTGTGTGTGTGTGTGTGTGTGTGTGTTTTCCTTAAAGAGAGGTCCTAAATTGTATAAGCCTCAGGCCTCACAGCACCTGGATCTACTCTGGCTGGGAGCAACCTGCCTGGGGGTGCTCACAGAGCCCCTGTAGGGTTGCTCCTGGGCTCTTCGACAGGTGTTCCCGCTGGTGTGTGGCCTGAAGGCAGTAAAGTCCACCAGAATGTGGTGATGCTGACACTCCTCTACCAAGGGTTTTGCCAGGGGAATGCTTCTGGTGACTCAGGGCTGCCACTGGCTGTGGCTTCTGGCGGTCACTCCAGCCACGGAAAGACTGCATGACAGACCATCTCCATAAGCATGCCCTCTGGATTCCAGGAAATGTCAGCACAGTGATGTTCCTGCTATGCAAGAAATGTTCCTAAGAGCTACAATGAGAACAGTCCCACATGTTCTAGGAGCACCAGGGACATGTAACAACCCCCAGCATCCAAATGTACTCCAAGCTGGAGGGAAGGCACTCTTGCTGCATAGTTCCCAATGTTGCTGGTGTGTACAACAGAGGTTTTTAATCTGGGCCCCACAGACACCTCCCTCCAGATTCCATGGAGAGAATTCAGCGGGACTGTGAACTTGGATGGGAAAGACATCGTATCTTTATTTTCACTAAAGTCTAGGTAAAATTTAGCATTTCTTTCTATTATAAATGTAGGAAAGAAACAGTTACTATTAGTAAGACTATCACCAAGAGAAATCATAGATTATTTTCTATCTCTTTAATGTTGTCATAGTTACCTCAAAATATCGCTTAAATTCATCATTACTTCAAATTACAGTCATTATTAGACATGCTGCTAGATTTTAATGTGTTAATATAGAAACAAATATATTGCTATATCACAAATTGTACTTTATATTTTAATAATGATTTCAATATAATTAGCTTCCTCTGTAACCTATTATTTGATTTAATTCATTTAAAACTATTATTCTGAGAAGGGGTCTGTAGGACCAGGCTGCCTTAGGGGTCCATGGCTCTGGGAAAGCTAAGAACACCTGTAATAAAGGAAGTTGCAAGCACAGGGGAGAGAGTGGTAGATGGAGTAAGTAAAAAAAAAAAGGACTATGTATCGCCTAGATGACTAGCTTTTGGCTCTAAAATGGATTTTTCAACTCTATGTATTCATTCGTTTATTTGTTCATTCATTCAAAAAACATGTATTGACCATCTACTATGTGGTGAGTTATATATACATTGTCTCACTTAATCTAATCCCATACTCCATTTAGAGGCAAGTACTATTATTAAATCCATTTTACAGATGGAGAAAAAAAGCCTTAGAGAGGTTAAATACCTTGTTCAATATCACATGACTTCTAAGGGAAGAGCAGGAATTGGATGAGGTGGTGGTTTTTGTTTGTTTGTTTGTTTGTTTGTTTTGAGTTGGAGTCTCACTCTTTCGCCCAGACTGGAGTGCAGTGGCTGCTCCCGGCCACCGCAGCCTTGACCTGCTGGGCTCCGGTGATCCTTCCACCTCAGCCTTCCAAGTAGCTGGAACTATAGGTGCGCGCTACCACGCCCGGTTCATTTTGATTTATTGTAGAGATGAAGTCTTGTCAAGTTGCCCAGGAGGGTCTCAAACCCGCGGGCTCAGGCAATCCACTCACCTCAGCCTCCCAAAGACGTGGGATTACAGGTTGAGCCACCGAGGTGGTGTTTTTGATTCTTTCCTGGAGACAGATTGAATATCCTGATAGGGCATTGTCATCAAACCCAGCCAGGAGAGGCAGGAAGGCTACCTGGAGGAGGTGATGATAGAACTGAGTAGTTGGTTGATGCCTGGAAATAGACTGGAGGGGTGAGACAGCTCCATGCAGATGATATAGGAGGTGTTGGGAACAAACAGAAATGCACTGTGGACACAGAGGCAAGTTGAGCTCTCAGGGACATCTTGGATTTCTCCCCTTGGTTAATCCTCCAAATCTCGGAGCTGTGAGACTTGTTTTAGCCTCATCGTTGGGTAGAGATTGATTTTCAATTTGGGTCCAGTGTTCTCTCTAGGTCACATAGGGTGACTAACTGCCCAGATTTTTGTCTGGAACTAAAGGGTTTTCCAGCATGCAGGACTTTCAAGCAAAAACTGAGAAAGTCCCAAGCAAATCAGGATGAGTTGGTCATCCTAGAAAGCTGGATGAGGGCAATCCCCTTGTGTCCCTTCCTATTCTAGGAGATTTTCTGTCCTCTCAATAAATTCTGCTTTAAAAAAAAAAGGAAGAAAGAAAGCTGGAAGAGTAGCTTTTCTGACAAAGTGAAGCATCACTCTCCTCTTTTTTCAAGCCCAGGCAGGTAAGGTGATGTCTTACCTGGAATGG
The DNA here is from genome assembly GCA_027257055.1 of Cephalopachus bancanus. Lineage (NCBI taxonomy): Eukaryota > Metazoa > Chordata > Mammalia > Primates > Tarsiidae > Cephalopachus > Cephalopachus bancanus. The sequence goes on along the minus strand of JAPVLO010000021.1, from coordinate 8,359,626 downwards.
GGAATTTGTGGAATGGGGAGGGTTCACAGAATGGGGAGGAAGTGTGAGGTGATGGACAGTTCAACCACATCCCCCCTTCTCCCACTTAGCTCTGCAAAGCTCCACCCCCATGGTCACAACACTGTTTCCTCCTGCATACTCTGCAGAGCCTGCGCCCCCCAAACTAACTGCTGATTGATTGACGGGGGTCTTCATCCTTTGGGCTGCAAAAAACAAGTTGGCACATGGGGCGTCAGTGAAGGCCTCATGGAGGGTGTGGGCCGACCACAGCATCTGCAAATCATTTAAAGATCTTTTACTAAAGATCAGACCAGTACGTTTCAAACAACACTGCCTAGAACACATCTGTGACCCTGCTTGTGAAAAAGCAGATTCCTAGACCTATCCTACTGGAGATTCGAGTTCAGCACACCCATGGTGTGGGCTGAGGAACTGCAAAGGTCTACAGAGAATAAAGGAGTGGGGACCCCCCAGGCGCTGGAAAAGAAAATTTAAAATGCACCCAGAAATTCTACTTTCTGGAATTGATTCCAAAGACAAGTGCACAAAATGGAATTTAAAAGAATTATCATTCCAATGTTGTTAAAATAGAAATATTTAGGGTAAAAAATCCAGACATTGGTATCCCTATATAATGAAATGCTAGGCAGCCATCAAAAATATAGTGAATCTGTTGAACTGGAAAGATATTCAGTGCATATATTTAAAAACCTTTTTCATTTTGACATCAATTTAGATTTATAGTAAAATTGCAAAGATGGCACAGAGAGTTCTAATATACTTTTCACACAAATTTCTCGGAATATTAACATCTTGTATAACATGACTTATCAGAGCTATCAGTATCAATACAATTTTATTTACAACTATACATAGAACTATATATAACTAACATACATATCAACTTTACCACATTTTATCAGTTTTCCTTTAAGATTTTTCTATTTCAGGTTCCAGACCAGGATACAATGTTGTATTTGGTTGTCATGTATCCTGCAATTTTTCAATCTGTGATAGTTTCTCAGTCTTGTCTTGTTTTTCACTTTTGAAGAGTATGATCCGATGTTTTGTAGAACATCCCTCAATTTGGGTTTGCATGATGTTTTCTCATGATTAGATTGGGGTTATGGACTTTGGGGAAGAACACCACTGAGATGAAGTACCCTTCTTATTGAATCCCAGAAGGAGTACATGTTATCAACATGACTTATCAGTGGTGATTTTCACCTTGATCACTTGGTTAAGAGGGTGTTTGCCAGATCTTTCCACTATAAATCTACGATTTTTCTTCCTCCCTATGTGAGAAGTGAGTCATTAGGTCCAGTACACACTTGAGAAAAGGGGAATCAACCTCCATCTTCTGGAAGGAGGAGTATCAATGAGTTTGTGAATGCACAATATACATTTTAAAGTGTTAAAAGCAAGTCACAAAGCAGTATATATTATATGATCTCATTTTTGTGGAGAAAATATTTTTATGCCTCCATAAAATTTTACAAGAAAATAAACTACAACATTAACAGCAGCTACTTCTGGGTGAGGGATGGTGGGCAGTTTTTCTCCTTCATTTTACTAATCTAATTTTTCAAATGAATTTTTATTAAGAATAGGTGCAGTTTGTGGCATAAAAAGTTGAAGAAGGCAAAAAGACAAAAGACAATATTCAAGGTCTAGTCATGATTGAAACTTGGTGGTAGAGTCAGCGTGACAGATAATCCAATCAAGAATCAGATGACTTCAAGGGGCTGGTCTTGGACTGGAACCACAATAATGAAAATTTCCAGGGTGAAATGCAAGGTGTGACATTTAATCCAAAACTCGAGGGTACGAGTATAGGATGGATGGGTCAGGAGTACTGGTAAGAGAGCAAGCACTCTGTGGGAACAAGTCCTGGGTGGTGGTTGTTTTTTTTCTTCCTGAAATGATAGATTCAGACTCAGCTTATAAATTGTGTGACTGCCAACACTGTTAATGCAGAAGTCAAGTGAGTGCCCAGCTCTAGGGGGCTAGTCCCTGTAGTAATTACTCTCAGTGACCTTCAGTGTCCCCTCTGCACTTACAGTCCCCTTACAGCCAACAGTTTCTTACTGTAAGCAGTTGTCTACCTGTGGCTTCTCTGGCCTTAGGGCTGTACTTGGCCCATGCCTGGGGTGGGCAGGGTGCCAGGTGGTTAACACCTGTCTTAGTTCATTTGTGTTGCTATAAAGGAATTCCTGAGGCTTGGTAATTTATAAAGAAAGAGGTTTATTTGGCTCATGGTTCTGCAGGCTGTATAAGAAGCATGATGCCAGCATCTGCTTCCGGTGAGGGACTCAGGCTGCTTCCACTCATGGTGGAAGGAGGGAAAGGGAACCAGCAAAAGCAGAGATCACATGGCAAGAAAAAGCAGGAGGGAAAAGGGAGGAGATGCCAGGCTCTTTTTAACAATCAGTTATCTTGGGTGTAAGACTAAGAACTCACTCAGAAGAATGACACCAAGTCATTCTTGAGGGATTCACAGCCACAACCCAGACACCTTCCACCAGGCCCAACCTCCAACACTGGGGATCAAATTTCAGCATGAGACTTAATGGGGGCCCAACTAACCACATCCAAACCACGGCAATATCCTTGGAGCATCCTCAACGAATAGGTAGATGACAGGTACCTCAACGAATAGGTAGAGTAGTTAGGGGGCTAACTACTCAGCTTCTTTCTCCTTGAGTGAGACTGATTTATAGCATATCCTACATGGTCTCACAGAATTCCCTGGGAGGGGTGAGCCCTAATTGCCCATGGTGATAACCTGCTCCTTAATCACTCTGCATCAGCTGTCTTTCTTACCTATACTACTGGTATCTCCTGGGATCACCTCCCAAATAAATTTGTTATACTCCATTCTTAGTCTCAGAGTCAGTTGCTGGGGATCCTGGCCTAAGGAAGTCCCATTGTTTCTGGAACTTAGGTTGAATTCTGTGCACTATGTTCATGTTATTCACAGGAGGAGACTGTCATAGCCTGAGTCTTGCATGCCAAGTCAGGGGGATTATAGAGAGATGAACCAGGGTTGTTTAACTTAGGAGAGATTTTGAAGAGATGGGCAAGGCATCTTCAGATACCTGGATGGAGTCCAGAAGAAAGAGAGATGTGTTCTCTCTACTCTAGAATGTGGCACTAACACTGATGTGAACCTTATGCGGTAATAATGAGTGTTCTTACCAAGTTATTGGCTTCTTTAGGCAAGGATTGCATTCTCAGTAACCAGCATGGTGACTGTCAAAAAGCAAAGACTAGTAGGAGGCATTTCTGGGTTCCTGCCCAGCATCCATTCCTCCCTTCTCCTGTGAGGAAATGGTGTCCTCATTTTCCTTTAGGGAATTTACTTCTCTTTCATTTCAAGTTTTTTGGTATGGGTGGGATAGACACACCTATCCTAGCTCCATATCCTTGCTCTTTGGCTTCAGTGATTGGTTCAGAGATGGGCACATGGCCCAATTTAAGCCAATAAGAATGAATCTTAAGTCTTATGAAAGGAGTGAACAAAAAACTGCTATTGGCTCCCTGGGAGGATGAGATAAGGGGCACCACCTGCAGCAACCATTTTGCTAACACTAAGATTGAACCAGGAATGCTGGGAAAGCTTAAGGATGAGTGGGGCAACAACATGGAAGTCAGAGCAGAAGGGGTATACCACCTGGTCCTTTGTGGAACTTTTGAAACTTGGGACAAGCCTCACTCGAAGTCACTTTTTTTTCCAGTAATGTCTTTTATTGGGTAAGTCAATTTGAGTTGGTTTTCTGTCACTTGTAATATTATGTCATAACCCAATCTGTGCTCAACACTAGTTTGCTGATGGATAAATGGCATAAAAATGGAGAAGATTTCAGGTAGGTTTAAGGTAGGGTTTGTTAAAACTCAGAGCTCTGAAATAAAGAACAGTATGCCCTCTGAGGTAACATATTTTATATTTCCAAAGGAGTAAGCTAGGCGGCATCACCATGCTGTCAGGGTGCTGAAGAAGGAATTCCTGTGGGTGGGAGATGGGTCTATATGAATGAGGAAATAGAACTTTTCTCACTTTTAACATTCTGTCAATGTCTAAATTCAGCAAGACTCTACAGCAGACGTCAAGCTGAAAAGGGTATGTTTGAGAGGATCCACAATTTGAAGACACTAATACAACATAACATTTTGACTGGAGAAGTGATTAGTGGGGCTAGTTATTCCCTGTTACTTTACACTCTTGGAATATTCCAGGTGGGAAGAGGTGGAGGGAGAATTCTGAGTGTGAACCAAGGGAATGACAAGGTGGTGTCAGAGGTGGGTGACAAGGGTGCCTCATAGTTGCCACAAATGAGAAGGATTATGTAGAGAGCACCTGGTTACCAGGGACAAGCCCCATTTGGCTGCAGCTCAAGGACCCAATCAACTCTTAGCTTGCTGGCAGTACATGCAGAAGGGCTTAGATGGGCCCTGTTTTCACTCTTGCTCAGATGTCAAGAGGGATGTTTGCTTTAGGGAGTTTGATCACAATTGCAAGGGAATATAAAAGAGTAAGAATCCAACAACGTTTGACACTGATTGATTTCGTTCCTTTCTTTTCAACGGATTTCCCAATTTATAAATAATGAATGGTGGAATTAGTTGGTTCTTTTTTATTCTGTGGGATTTTGCCACCTTGCAGCTCTTTGTGTATACACATATGAAGCTAAGCCTAAAGCCAAGGGCTTAGGAACTCTGGGATCTGCCAGATCCAGGTTTAAATCCTGACTCTGGCACTGGCCTCCTGTTTGATTGTAGGAATCATGTTTACCTCCCTGAAGCATCACTTATCTATAAAATGGGACCGAAATTGACATCCACTTCATAGAGTCATTGTAAAGACAAAACAGGAAGTTATGTAAAAATCTTGGCATATCCCAAGTGCTCAAATAGTGAGAGGCATAAAATGCTTATGTGGAATCTTGAGGGTCCCTTGACCCTTAACAGGAAGGCACAATTCATTGAAAGCTTCATTCCATGGATTATAGAGAGCCAAAGCCCTCTTCAAATTCCCTGGGGTCTTTTATTCTTTCAGGTAGTACCTCAGTCAAGGGGAGGCCAGAAAAATAGGTATGTCGAGGCCAAACAAGAAACTTGTGTGGATGAAGTGTGACAAGAGGGAATAGTGTGGACTATGGCAAAGTGGAGAGTGTAGGTTCTGCCAAAGAGAGCAGCTGCTCTCACTTCCAGTCAACTGCTGCAATGAGGGTTGAGTGATGTTAATTCCTTAAGAGAAGTCAGAAAGATCTTTCCCTTAAATTCTCCTGATTTTCAAATGTCTTCAAGTAATTAAAAATTAACAATTTGTATAGGCCAAACAAAAATGGGAGCCAGGACTGAATTTGGCATGTACAACTGGTTTGCTATATTTGCTTTGAAGTCTGGAGGGCGGCCTGTGCTCTTCAAATGCCAAGGACACATGGCCTCTGGCCTGCTCCCTGTTCCACTAGTCTCCATCCATCTTCCTGCACATTGCAAGGCAAAGACATTGTGTAGGCAGAGACATATCTTTCCATGTGTCAACAGCTGATGACTTGCTGTGAAAACCATCAAGGGCGAGAGGAATGAGAACAGGCGGTGAGATCAAAGTTTCTGGAACTCCCTCCTCCTCTATGCAGACTTTCTGTTTCCTTGGAGGCTGAAAGTCATCCTGCTTCAACTCAATTCATTGCAATTAAATTTCCTAAACTGAGTGCATGTCAAGTGCAAAGCTAGTCCTTGGGGATGTTTTTTGCATGCCGACTCTGGGCTTGGCACAGAGTTAGTTGTTTTAAATACATTGTCTCATGACAACTTTATGATTTTGAAATTATCCTCTTTATTTTACCTATGGAGAAAAAAGGTCTCAAGAGTGGTTTAGCCACTTGCCCAAGGTCACCTAGCTAGTAGTGAAAAAGCTAGGTTTCAAACCCCAGTCCTTGTTGGCTTCATGCTACCATGCTTTCTTGGTAAGTAAGGTAAGTATACAAATGGTAGTAAATGTGATAAGCATTGCAATGGCACTGTGGACCACAGAAAGGGGAAATGACTGCCCTAGCAATTCTCATGCTTCACTGTGCTTGGATCACCTGGAGATCCTGTTAGACAGTGGTTCTGGGTCAGCAGGTCTGGGGTGTCCTCCACAGTCTGCTATCTGAAGAGGTACCCGGGTGACGCCCTTTGCTGGTCTGTCTGCTGCATTTGGAGAAGCAAGACTCTTGTCCTTTATCTCCAATAAGGCCTTTTGAGAAGAGTTACTTGATCAAAATGGTGACAAGGCAGGGGTATTTTGTTCTTGACAAAAGAAATCCCCTTCCTGGCTTCTTCCTGTGAGATCAGAAGAGCAGTACCTGGACACATGGTGCTGTTGTGAGGCTGCAGGTGTGGGGCACCCACCAGCATCTCACTATGATGTAGTTTGCAAGACAAAGTGGTTTTGCCTCTGTGATAACTGAGCAAGGTGGTTTGTTACAGTAAGTACTAAAGAGAAGCAAAAAAGGAGGTATGGTGGATGCTCGTCTTGCCCTACCCAGCTCTCCTTCACTAAGGGTACCCATCCCCAGCTGCAATGAATGTTGGCCACAAAGTGCTCACAGCTGCCCATCCTTTAAAGTGTCCTCAGTTGAATGAGAGCTGCCTCCCCCAGAAGGTGACCCTACTAGGCTATCATCCTCAGCTCCTTAGGGACAGCCTGTAGACAGTGATTGCCCTTGACCTCTACAAGGGGTTCCAATCTGTGGTGCAATTCCTGCCCCAGAGCGCCCCATGGAATAAGCTGAACTCCAGCAGGGCCACTTTCTAGCTTGGTGTATTCCTCCGCTCCATATTATTTTCCTTGTTCTCTTTCTCCTGAGAGCACTTTTCCCAAAAAACATGTGCACCTGAATCTCTGTCTCAGGCTTTGCCTATAGGAGACCTCACCTAAGACACATGCTCACACAGGTGGATCCTGGTGGGCACCAGGTACCCTTTCAGCCCTCACAAAGATAGCTTGAGATGGGTACTATCATCTCAACTTCACAGATGAACAAACTGAGGCTCAGGGGGGAGAATTCACTGGCTGAGTACTCATGGATCTTAAACTGCTGGACCAGGACTGGCATCTAAGCATGTGCCCATGTGCTTTTCTGCACAGCCTCGTTGTCAGATCCTCTGCATACTTGCCTTCACCTCCCACGTGGTACCCAGGCATGTGCTGGAGGTTTGCCTTGCAGTGATGCCTGAGTATGAGTAGGAGGTAGAGGTGGGCTTCTCTGGGGCCCTGTTCTCAGGCAACCCATAGGGGTAAAGCTCTAAGGGTTCAAAGAAGGCCCAAGGGCAGGACATGACCACACTCAAACCAGTTCCCACTCTCACAGCTGATTCCCTCTGAAAAACGTATTTTTTAAAAGACTTTACTCAGGTTCTCTTGCCCAAGTTAAATGTTCTCCCCTCCAGTTCTTTCCTGGGTACATCCTTCCCAGAGCAAACCTTACCAGGGTTTTGCTCCATACTCTAAAAGAACTAAAACACTTGAATGGAACAGGAAAGATGATTCACAGACACTGTCTTCTGATATGTAGCTCTTAGGGTAGACACAAACTTTGAGGTCACTGTCCAATTTGTTCCTTAGTGATCATTATACAAATGACACTCAAGACCCTTTATGCTCCTTAAAAGTCCAGGATTTCTTTCAGACAGGGAGAGTTATTCAGTGTGATAAATATGGCAGGAATGCAGGCCCCAGGCCCCATTGAAAAGGAATGAGAACCTTAGCCTAGGAGTGTAGCCTAGGCTACTCTGAGTTGGAGGAATTTAAGGATAGGAGTAGAGAGGTGAGAAGTGAGTGATTTTGGATACCTGGAGCCCAGCATCAAGCTTCCAAAAACAATCTTAGCAAGGTTGATGCCAGTTTCCCAGTCTAGATTCTAACTGTAAAGGTCCATCTCAGGGACCTTACTCCCCAGCTAGAGGAGCTGCCTACTTTGGGGTTTCTTCAGTGGAATCCCCTGAACCACAGACTCCAAGCCCTGGTCTTGTGGCTGCTCCATTTACAGTTGCTTATGCTATCTTGCCCCATGATATCCTGCCTTGGGTGGTGGCTCTTCCCAGATGCCAAATGGTGACATGAATGATTCCCACAAGGCTCACTTGCTAGTCACCTATTTTTATACTTTAGTGAAGACATGATGGGAGACTTCAAGAATAAGACATGCAGGCATTTGGGATGAATAAGAGTATGTCTGAACTTTGGGGATTAAGTTCTTAGCTCCATCGTCATGAAAAGTATGTGTGACTGTCATGCTGGGGCCCTAGAGGTAGGGTTTTTAGACAAGCCAGCTTCCCATATTTCTAGCTTTCTAGGCCACCCTATAAACTTGATCATCTGCAATCTGTGCACCACTCTCCGGGGAAATTGAAGGAAGAAGGCTCACTGCTTTCCAGTTAGGGCTTGTGTTGGGGAGAAAAGACCTAGTTAACTCTGTAACTCTGGTTTTGAAAAGACACAGGTCACAATGGAAATCCTGGCTGAGGAATAAGTATGTACTGCTTCTTCCAATGCTCCTTAGTTACCAGAAATGTGTTCTCATGCCCTAATGAGAACCCCAAGGGTTTGTAAATTTCCCCTGGCCTAGTTGGAACTGACTCTCCAAAGACAGAAGAGGTTAAAAATGTGTTTTAAGCTTCAGGCAATTATAACAACCTTGCAGAACCCCCCCTGGCACCAAGAGGATTTATACTGCATTTTATCTAATATTAACATGATTGAGTGCAGTTGAGCATCACAGGTCTAAGGGGCACCTGATTCTCCAGGAGGGCCTCTTCTGGTTTGGGACTTAAAGAAGACAACATGATGCTTGGGGTTCAAACCTTGCCAAGAAAATATAATCAGGAAATGAAAGAGCCAAAGAATTAGGGCCTCCTGCTCCTATTTTAAATACAGGTAATGATGACAGGCTTTAGATAGAGAGGTCCCACACAGAACTTCATTCACAGCAGGCCCCGAAGCAGATCACAGGCCCTTTCCCATTCAAGCTGTATATCATGGGGACAGGAAGAAAGGCTGGAGACCCTTGTGGTCACCAGCAATAGTGGGTCTCAAAGGGTGGCCCAAGGGTCAGCTGTATCAGTATCTCTTGGGAACCATTAGAAATGCAGTTTTCTGGCCATTACCCCAAAGCTGAGATTCTAAGGGTGGATCCCAGCAATCAGTGCTATAATTAAGTTCTGTAGCAGATAGTAGTATCTACTTTACTTACATTTGAAGACCACTATTCTACATCAGTCATGGGAGACTGTATCTAGCCTTCAGATGTTTTTTTTTTTTTTTTTTTGAGTTGGAGCCTCACTTCATTGCCCAGGTTGGAATTCAGTGGCATGCTGACAGCCACACCCCAGTGTCGACCTGCTGGGCTCTGGCGATCCGATCCTTTTGCCTCAGGCTTCCAAGTAGCCGGTACTACAGGCATGCGCTACTGCACCTGGCTAATTTTTGATTTATTGTAGAGACGAGGTCTTGCCAAGTTGCCCGGGCTGGTCTCAAACCTGCGAGCTCAGGCAATCCCACTTGCCTGGGTCTCCCAAGGTGCTGGGATTACAGGCTGAGCCCGGCCCAGATGCATTTTTATTGATCGGTATAGTGTTTGAAATTTTTGAACTAGCTTCCAGTGTTTCAAAATGGGTGCTTTTTCATGAAAATTCACATCTCTGGCTTTTCTTGGATAAAAATAGGAAGATCTAGACACGGGACTCTCATACCTGCTTGGCGATAATTGTCTGGAGCTGAGAAGAGGCTATCCTTCTTAGAGAGGGCGCAAGCCCTCCTGGGAGCAGTGGCCCCTCATTACGTGTCTCACTGATCGGCTTCACTCGTTTCCACCTGGAGGCGTTTGAGCCATTGGCCTGTGACCTATATAATGTCTAGTGTCACCTCAAGCTGAAGTTCATTCAACACCCATTTGCTGAACACTGGGCTTTCTGTTGCCCGCATAGCTTTCTTGTCTTCCAGACCCTTTTCTCCATCCTTCCTTCCCCTCCCACCCCATCCTCAACTCCTTCTTTGCTAAGATAGAGAAAAGCAGACAGACTTAGCGTTTCCAGACTTAGTGCAATACCTAGAGCCCAGCCATGTGAGTCAGTTAATCTCAGCAAGAAAGAGGTTTGTTTAACTTTCACTCTCCTCTGATCTCACTCTTGAGAAAGTGAACTCATTATCACATTCTGAAAGAAAGGGACAGTGCCCTTCTGTTAGGCTTGGAAGGCTGTTATCTACGGTTCAGGGGTCATCAGGGATGGACCAGCTCATCTTTCAGCAGCTAGAGGCCCTTTACCTGGGATTGCCTGGGACAATTGGCATCATTGACTATCTTTCTCTGTGCCAGACACTGGGCTGGGCTCTGAGGAAATATGCAGCTGATGGGGATCCTCTCTTTCTTTTGGAGAATGTTGGTAAGGTCAGCAGGTAAAGACCAGTCTGAATTGTCAACTCCACCCAAACACATAGTCCTAAACATTTCCTTGCTGGTGGTAGACCTGCTACCCTTTATAAAGTAATTCCTTTACCTCCTTGCTGTGTTATTTTTTACAAAGGCAAATATCCCCTACATGGGATTCATTAGGCCAATTGGTTATCAAGTAAGGTGTAGATTCTAGGGGAAGGAACGAAAATAAAAATCGCCGTGGGGAGGATAAGGGATAAGTAGAGTATGTATGTGGGAGAGAGAGGATACTGGCAAATGTACACTAGACTTTTCTGGACCAGCCCTGACTTGAGAGCCCAAGGCATCCTCGATTGAAGACAAACCTCATTTCTGAACATATACCTCTCAAGGCAGCTTGTGAGCCAGGCACCCACTGGGCCTCACTCTCCATGGGGACCGAATGGTGATCGGGTAGGAATTGGGCAGAACAGAAACAATGCAAGATTTTTCTGATGGGTACTGCTGCTGCTGACTACTTCCTGGGGCCTTCTCACTAGAAGATGCAGAGGCCAGGGAGGGCAGGTAGGCCCTGGGACCAAGAGGAGCTGTGGGAATACGGATGTGACCAGGAGGCTGAAGTAAGAGTGAGGTCAGAGGAAGGGAAAGATGGATAAGAAAACTGTACAAAAGGAATGAAGGGGGAAGGACAAGACACAGCCATTGAAGTCTGACTCCCGTGAAGCTGGAGTGGCCTCTGTGAGGCTCCTTCCAGCTTGGCTTGTCTCTCTTGGCTATGGGCAGCTTTTGAATGATGCCTGCCATCAGCAGGACACATTCTTCAAAAAAGATAGGATGTGGAGAAGACAGGAAGGAAGGGAGGGAGGGATCAGAAATCCTCCTTTCCAGCAGGGAGGAGGTAAAGAAATCTGGAAATTTCATCATTAAATGAAAACCTCACCTCAACCCTGCATGGGGATTATATCCCCATGTGGCCCAGATATTTGCTGAGGTCAGTTTATCCTTTGAGATCTAAGCAGAGATGGCTCTGCCCCTGTTTCCAGTCCACTCCTCTCCCCAAGCTTTCTGTGATGCTCTGGGGCTGGGGTGCTTATGGTCATTTCCAAACTCCTGTTTTCACCCCCACCTGCCTCCTAAAACCACTCTCCGACCTCAGCTCTGGGTTGATCTTCCTCCTTGTCTCATGCCCCAATTCTCTCCTATCCTGTTCCACTTTTTGTGTGGGTGACAGACTTTATCACATGGTTGGAAGCATCAGACAGTTTTTCATCACAAACGCCATCAAACTCAAACAATATTAGCTATTCCTGATCTTACAAGTGCTCCCTTCACCAGGCCGACACCCATGCCTCCTTTTCCCATTTCCACTTCTCATCTGTGTCTGGTCACCTGACTCTCTCCTGTCCCTACACACTCCTGAGAAATTTTTCATGCAGAGTGTCATAGAGACCACCTTGTTTCACTGTCTCCTGACAGATCATTCTCTGGGGCGATGGGGAGGGGGGAGCTTCTCCCCCTCCTTGCCCCAAATGGTCCATCATTTTGTCATTTCCTGAACAAATATAAAAAAAGAGATCCTGCTGCCAGTCAAAAGAACATGGTACAACCATTTCATAGGTGTGGACTCTGAGGCTCTAGGGCATTAAGCAACCTGGCTGGACACGGTTTCTGGATTACTCGGGGAGATTTCTGAAAGGGAATCCTGCACCCCCATGCTGGAGATTTGGAGGGTCTGGTGTTGGTCTGGCAGGGGTCTTGTCCTGCTGTTCACTCCTCAGGACCCAAGACTCATCTTCTCCCATTGCTTCCATTCAAAGTAAGGCCATGAGGGGAAGGTTCTCATGCATCCTGCTTCTTATTAGCTTTCTCTTTGGGAAGAATAGCCATGGGTGTTGGTAGGGCCAAAGTGCTGTGCTGTCAGCAAGTTCCACCTCTGCAGCGATAGCCAACCCAGCACACTCTTCTCAGTTTAACACACTGGCAGGTACATTGTACCTCATAGCTCAGAATCAATAAAGTCAAGGCAATTTCCTTAACATGCCATCAATAAGAGATTATGGAAGGGGGAGGGTTTTCTTTAGAAGCTAATGCCTTACTAAAGTTCAAATGAGGCAATATATAGTAAAATAAATTCAATCTCTATTTTCACTCCTTGCAATTTTAGTGGAGACTAAATGAAATGGAACTGTGTTGATCCTAACCCGTTCAATATATCTTCACTTCCTAAGAACCAAGGTCATTTTTACCTTCATGGGAAGGGAGGCAAAATATAAAATACTCACCCATACTGAACAGAAATGCATTTGCAGGTTTTTGAAAGCCAGGTAGATGACTGATATATTATGTAATTCATTTCATGGCACAGCTGAATGTGTTTTATAGATAGTGTTTAACCTTGCCAATTCTGCTCGGAGATAATCCCCCTTCTGAGGATAAAAATCATATATTTAACATAAAAGGAAAGGTTGGGAGGAGAAAAGCAGCATAATGTGTCCTATACAACAGATAACCAGAAGTTGCTTACACAGAAAGACGATCAGAGCAAGTTCATTGCTGCTTTGCCTTATTAGCTCATTGCCATGTTAATACTAATCAGGAGTGAGGTGATAACCATTTGAGTGGCTCAATGGCAGTGTGTTCCTGAATGGCAAGAGGCATTCATTGCTGCGTGGCAGGTTGGCATGTGGGGAACACCACACACTACAGCAGGACAGGTTGCAGATTGAGTTTCTGCTCTATGCAGCGTGTGCTCTGTAGCCTGAAAAAAATTTACTTAACCCCTTTGACATTCAGTTTTCTTGTTTGTGAAATGGGAGTATCAACACTCACTCTAGCAGATAATACTGGTTATTTATCTATTATTTATTTCCCTTCCTCCTTTCCAACAGAAAAAATTTTGTTCAGGTTTTCCCAACCACTACTTTTGTAGAGGAATCTTAATTCATCCCAAGCAGTGCATGAAGGTCTCTGGCATCTGTTATTGGTCTAGGGAAGAACACATGCTCCCAGTTGGTCAAATCAGATTGGAAGAGTGGTATTTTTACTTTTTCCTGGGAGGTGTGAACAAGGAAGCACGTTGTCCCAAAGATTGTTGCTATCTTGCAGTCACACAGGAAACTAAACTTGTCATGAAGGCAGAAGTGAGAATGGCAAAATATGGAGGTAGAAAGGCCCTAGTTTGTGTGTGTGTGCGTCTGACTGCCTCACTCTATTGCCTAGGCTGGAGGACAGTGGCATGGTCACAGCTCACTGCAGCCTTGGCCTCGTGAGCTCAGGCAATCTTTCTGGCTCTGCCTCCTGAGTAGCTAGGACTACAGGGATGTGCTACCATGCTTAACTGTTTTGGGATTTTTTAAAATTAGAGACAAGTTCTCACTATGTTGTCTAGGCTGGTCTCAAGCTCCGGGGCTCAAGCAATCCTCCCATGTTGGCCTCCAAAGTGCTGGGATTACAGGTGTGAGCCACTGTGCCTGATTCCTAGTTCTTGATAACCTCATTGATTTCGTTGTGCCTGGAAACACCCTATCCTGTACTCCCAGGTATAGATAAATATTTTTTTATTTTAAAATAAATGATACATTAATTTCTGAAGTCAATTTAAACTGGCATTTTCTGTTATAGGCAGTCCAATGCGTTTTAGTCAATAAACTACCTCCGAGGACTGTTGCAAGGACTAAGGGGAAGAAAGTCTATATATAGGGCTGTCCAATGGACATTTCTGAGGTGATGGAAGTGTCCTATATATGCACTGTCCAATATGGCAGCCATTAGCCACATGTGACTGTTAAGCATCTAAAATGTGGCTAAAGCAATTGAAAAACTGAATTTTTGAACTTTGGCCCCCTCCCCTACCTTGGGGAGGTGAATCTCCTCTCTCTCTCTCTCTCATTTGCTTTCTAAATAAACTATATTTTCCAATTTAAAAAAGAAAAGGAAAGAAAAACTGATTTTTAAATTTGATTTAATTTTAGTTAATTAGAATTAGGAATTGAAATAGCTCCATGTGCTGGTGGCTACTGTACTGTACAGTACAGATCTATAACATCATCTGGCACAGTATCTGGAGTTAGTAGGGGTCAATGAATGTTGGCGTTTCTTTCTGTGTCTCCCACACCCCTCTCTATACCTGCCTGGAAACTTATTTGGACACCACCTTCTCAACAGATAGCAACCAGAGCAGCAGGCATTAATTTTGAAGGTGAGACAAACCAAGAGTTGGAAAGAGAAGTGAGTTTCAGGGTCAGACCTGAGTAGATGTTTTGAATAACAGTGCTTGAACTTTGTTCCTATACTAGTTAGCTAGTAAAGCCAGGACACTGTTGTTCGAAGCCCAAGAAAAAGATACTTCTGAGTATCACATGTTCTCACTCATAAGCAGGCCTTGAACAACTATCATAATACTATAAGAAAAGGATTGGTATTAGCTGAAAACTGGGGTGGGGGGAATGGGGGGAATATGGGATTGGCAGTAGTGGGAATCTGCCTCGGGAAGGCGGGGACACACCTCATCAGCAAGGGTACCTGCATAATGAATATTTGTATAACTAACCCTGAGTTGTACCCCACATCTTTAAAATAAAAAGTTTAAAAGTTAAAAAATAAAGAGAAAAGAAAAAGACACTTCTTGCCAGCATATACCTTTGGGCTGGATAAGATGTTGGTGTACAGATAACTGATTTAACAGTTAGTAGAACACTTCTAGATAACTGAACAACCCAGTGAGTATGATAAAGGTCTTCTAAAAACCCCAGGCTTCTGAGGGCTGCTCATGTCTATGACACAGCTGATCCTTAGGTGGTGTGTTATGTGTTATGACCATTATAGCCCGCATCCTGGCAGATAATGTCACCTCACATGGTGACCTTTGAGGGAATACTGAGCTCATGAGTTGGGCTCTTGCACTGGGTGACAGGGAGCAATGCTAGCTTCCTGCAAATCATGTTCATCGTCATTTGCCAATTTCCCACCCCCAACCCCCATCTTTATTCTTCTCCCAAGCCAATCTTCTCCTCTACCTTCAACTTGGCTACCATCTGGCAGCTGTTTCATTGACCAGAGGGAACTATTAGGGTCCTTGGAACCCAGACAGTAAAATATCAATGTCCAGCCTGGTTGGGGGAAAAAAAACACAAAAAACCTGAATGAATCTCCCAATCCTACCAAGACTGGAAATATGGTGTGCCCAGAGGCTGGTGCAGTCCTATAGGCTCTGTAGGAGAAGTGTGCTATTAATAGCTTCCCAATAGATAGGCATGTTAGATTCAGAATTACCACATTTTTTGGTATTTATGCTTACAAAAAAACTTTTATTGATATGTAACAAAATAAAGTGTACAAATCTTGTGTACATCTTGATGACTTATATATATGTCATATATATATATATCATGTAGCCCCATCCCAGAACAAGAAATCCCAGTCCGTATCATCCCTCAAAATCGATCACTTTTCTGACTTCTCTCGCTATGGATTGGTTTTGCCTATTTGAGGACTTTGCATTAATTGAATTATACAGCTTCTCTGCTCAACACTGTCTGTGAGGCGAATCCAGACTGTTGCATGAAGCAGAGTAGTCCCCCATATTGAATATATCAGACTTCATTTATTCATTCTACTGTTTCTAGTTTTGAGTTATTTTGAATAAGCCACTGCAAGCATCTTGGTACATGTGTTTTGGCAGACATATGCATATACTTTAATTGGGTTTATATCTAAGACCAAAATTGCTGGGTTGCAGACTACGCCTGTTTGGATGTTTTGACTTTAGCCCAAATACTGTCAAGGTTTTCCAAAGTGATTGTACACATTTATACCACCATAAATAATATATGAGAGTTCCAGTTTCTCCACATTTTCACCCAAACTTAGTAATGTCAGTCATTTTAATTTTAGTTATCCTTGTGTGTTTGACAATTCTGGTGGAAGTATATTGTCAGATTTTGAAGGTCAGAGTCAGAGATTTGTAAAATATGGCCTCCAGCCCACAGTCTGTTTTTGTACACAAAGTTTTATTGGAACATGATCATGCTCATTTATTTATAAATTGTCTATGACTACTTTTGTACTTAAGCAGCCGAGTTGAATACTTGCTACAGAGGCCATATGGCCCATTGCACTTTAAATAGCTGACCATTTATAGAAGTTTGCAGACCCCTGTTTCAAGTAAGTGGTTCATGGAAAAACTGTTTCAAGAATTACTGTAGGCCTCTTGTTGCTATTTTCTTGGATTTATGGAGTAAGCAACAGGGCATAGCTTTTCAACTAGTATGCCTTAGTATCCTGGTGCTGAAATGGGTTACAAAATGCTACGATATGGATCCTTTCAAACCTCAAGGTAGTTGGACAGAACGTGGGCATTTGGAGTTCCCAGGATGGTTTTCTCTGGCTTTGAGCAGCCTTAGTGGTTTGTCCTAGTATGTTGTGTAAACATTATAATTTTCTGTGTATGCCACAACTTGTAAAAGTTTGGAGGACTCTAAGACCAGCTGTCTTTATTTTCACAAGTCTGCCAATTGTCTTCTACCTGTCTCTGCTCTCTGAAATAACAAATCCAGTTTGTTGCTTTTATCAACTTCTCATTTTCTTAATCTTTTTGTGGCATTGGACATTGCTTTCTGTTCCTTCTGCAAAACACTTGCTGGCCTTGCCTGTGTAATAATTATAATCTGGTTAACAGTCATCAAATTCCTCCTATGGGACATATTTATATACAGCATCTTAGCTGTTTATCACAACTAGACGTAGGTGTTATTACCTTAGACTTACAGTTGTGGAAATGGTTCCACCCAGTCTCAGTTCCCAGCTAGTAAGTAAAAGAGTAGGGATTTGAACCTGGGTCTGTGGAACTCATCTGTCAATACTTTCCAAAATGTCAGCGTTAACTCCCACTGCATGATACGGTTACTTTTCCTCTGATATTTTCTTCTTTTGTTTTTGACTTTTGTTCCTTTTTCTGTCCCCCAACTCTTGTTTCCCTCAAGGCTCAGACCTTAATCTTCTCTTTTTACTAAACAAGTTCTGGCTCATGGTTTCAATTTTAACTTTGATCCTGAATGTGAATTAATATTGATTTTTCTAAGGGTGCTCTCAAGACTTTATATTTGGTATCTCATTAAATCCTCAACATAACCCTGAAGGTCAATCCTGCACCTACTCCACAGAGGAGGGAATTGAAGCTGAGAGGAGTTTATTGACCTGGCTGAAGGCTGCTCAGTTGGGGGATGAGACAGGGCATCTCAAACCCAGGTCTGTTTTGATCCCAAAGCCCATGAGTGTGTAGGCTGTCCCCATCCCCACCCCATTTGAATTTCAGATTTTTAAAAAATTGAGATACTAGGTCAAATGCATTCAAATTCATTCATTTTACCAAGAATCACTGAGCCCTTGATATATGCAAATCAAATATCAGAAAAGGCACAAAGGAGGTGCAGGAGATGAGGGTTAAATGCCAGTCAATTTTCCTCCCTACTTCCTCCTTCTGGGTCTGATTCCGCATCTGTGATCAAAGGGTTACACCAGAACAGTGTCTCAGAGTAAGACAAAGGGCCACCTGAGTTAAAATTTCAAAGTTGCTTATTAAACATGCAAATTCTCATCCTTACTCTCTACAGCTTTCAAACTACCTGCAGGACATGTCTGCTTACATATTTCACAAAGACCTTGAATACAACATGTCTAAAATCAAACTCTTCTTTCTATCTTTCTGCTCCATATCGGTTCTACCTTATAGGTTCCCCATTGCCCACTGTTCTCTTGGGCACCTATGTTGAAAGCTGTAAGTCACTTTGGATTCCAGATTCTCTAATCTGTACCTACAAACTGCCACCCAAACCCACTAGGTTAGGTTCTGAAAGCTTCTATTTACATATTCATGCTTCAGGTCCAGGTATTGCTTTTTCTATTCCCTGACACCATGCACAGTCATCTAGATCACAGCCCCTTTCTCTGAGTCCCCAGCAACCTTGTCTGTATCATTCCTTCTGAAATTTAGTGCAATATCATCTGCTTTCATCTGTCTGCCTTTGTATCTACCTGGGCTTGTATATGTCCCATCAGGACAGAGTAGACCATTCATTATCATCTTTCATGGTGACCTTCAAACTTGCCTAAACCTCAGAATCAACTGCGGTCTTTTCTGTTTCCCAAGTAGGTTCCTGACCAGAGCACCTGATTCTGTGAATCTGAAGGCTGAGACTTTGCATTTTTAAAAAGCACCTTTGGGATCTTAATGCAGGTGTTCCTCTACCTTACTCCAAGAAACACTAATCTGATGCAACCCTTTGTTCACAGATGAGAGTACTGAGACCCAGAGGAGGTGGGGAAGACAACCGCCTGGCATTCAATCCTTATCTCCTGCTTCCTTTACCCTACTTTGTGCCTCCTCTGATACTTTGCGTATTTTAAGGGCTCTATGCTTCTTGATAGAATGAATGAATATGAAGGCCTTTGTCCTAATATCTCAACGTTGTTATCTGGTTGTGAAGTTAAAAGATGCCTGTTGAAAGTGCATGAATTCTGCCTTCCAGTAGGATTTCTTGGGGGAAAAGTGATGGGACTAGGGGACATTCTACAAAACACCTGCTCAGCTCTTCTCAAATTGTCAAGGTCATCAAAAACAAGGAATGTCTGAGAAACTGTCACAGCTAAGAGTTGCAAAAGAAGACAGGACAACTAAATGTAATGTGGTATTTTGGATGGGATTCTGGGACAGAGAAAAGACAGTAGGTAAAAACTAAGGAAATACAAACTTTAATTTTTAATAAGAAGTGATAGAGTGGGAATCTAAACAACTCATGCTGTCTTCCCTTAGCACATGAGGAGGTAGACAGGCATTTGTTCACAGCCTCAGTGCCAACATCTTAGCCTCTTCACAAAGTTGATGCTGGATGTGTCTGCAAAGATCAACACCGGTTTAACGAATGGTTCATTCTCTTCCCTTGTTTGCTTTCTGGAATCGGTGCTCATGAAGATCTGACTGGTTTGAAGTCCTAGATGGTGCAGGTGAGTCATTGAGAGAAAGATCTTGGTATTGATGGCTGGTGGAAAGACAGTACAGTAATTTCAACAGAAGCTAGTGTCAAACCTAGCCCTGATACCCATCAGCTGTGTGACCTTAGGTGTGTTATTTATCCTTCTCATACATAGAATGCTGGTGACAGTACCGTCATCAAAAATTATTGCATTTGGTGAATGTAGACCCAGGGGCACAGAGGAAAATACTTGGAAGATTGTTCTTTACTTGAGGTATTCTTTGGCATGGGAGTTTCAGGTTGACTGAAGGTGACAATTCTGAGACCTCTCCGAACTTCTGCCTCCAGCTTGTTTTCCAAGTTAGGCTCTGTTCCATCCCTGCAGTGCTGGGGGCAAACTTCCTGTCAGAAATACAGTACCCTTTTCACGCTTGGCTGGGTAACTCCAGCCATAACTCAGACTTCTGGTTCCTTATAAATGGAACATTTATCTGCCCTGGTCCCAGATGTCATTTTTATTGGTGTTTAAAAATAAAAATAACAGTAATTTCCTAAACGTCAATTGCCTCGGCTCGCCCAGCTTGAGTTCTTCCTCTGAGCATTCTGTGAGAAGCCATTCACACCACACCCAGATTGCAAACCTCTGACCTACCACCAGTGTGTCAGTGTCAGTGTGATGCCTGGGAAGAGAGCCCAGGCCCACAGTCCAAGGAGGAAACTTCCAGCCTGTGATCAGCTTGCTGTCTCAGTGCCTGGGGCTCTTCCTCTCCCCACCTGCCCCCTCAACATTGCTTCAGGACACAGGGGGATAGAGGCATGAGGTGGGAGGGGGCAGTCAGGAAGGGAGAGAGAGAGACAGAGAGAAAATGAGAGAGAATGAGAGAGAAGATCCTGACAGCTTATAGATGAAAGAGGTAGTTCTTGCAGTTAACTAACATGGCTTCCTCCTCATGAACTGTCCATGCAGCTGATTAGATTTAGCATCACCTGAAATCATTCTCTGATACACTCTATGCCATGTGGGGGGAAGATTTACAAGTGCAATTCTCAGAGATGCTGTACTGCGGAGTTATGGCATCTCTGCACAGTGCGGCCAGGGAGGCTAGGAAAGTCTCATGCAATTTAAAACACTTCATAGATCTTTCTGGACACCTTCTGGATGCATCACTGTGGTTGTTGGCTATTCCAGCAGGAGCGGAGAATGGACCCTTGCAGAATGCAACACTTCTGGGTGGCCTCAGACCCCACTCTGGGGGCCCCTAACACAAGCAGAGATGATGGGATCCTCCCTGAGTAAATTTAGTCTTGAACCAACGGACCTGGATTCCCAAGGGCTGGTATATGTTTTAAAAATTTTTAATTATAAAAGTAATGCCTGAATACGTTCTTCTTGTGAAAAGAAACTTAAAGCAATATGGATGATCTAAAATTGTGTTCACACATCATCCCAAACATTCCCTCACCTCAAGAAATAACTAATGTTACCATTTGGGTGGGCTTTTCCCAGTACTTTTCAATGCATACCTATCCATATATATGAATGCATAGAAAAATATATGTTTGTGTGTGCATGAGTAAGGTTTCCTCCCTCCCTTCCTCCCTCCCTTCTTTCCTTCTTTCCTCCTCCTCTTCTTCTTTTTCTCTTTCTCTACCTTTATTTTTATTTTTTGAATCAGGGTCTCACTCTGTCACCCAGACTGGAGTGCAGTGCCAGGATCATGACTTACTGCAGCCTTAAACTCCTGGACCAAAGCCACCCTCCTGCCTCAGCCTCCCAATAACCAGGACTCCAAGTGTGTACCACTAAACCTGACTGTTTTTGTAAAGATGAAGTCTTGCGATGTTGCCCATGCTGGTCTTGAATTCCTAGATACAAATGATCCTCCCGCCTCAGTCTCCCAAAGTGCTGAGATTACAGGCTTGAGCCACTATGCTTGGCCTCTACCTTTAAGCATACTTAGTCATGTAGGTGTTTGTTTATTTACATAATCATATCTTAGTGTATGCATTATCCTGTACTTTGCTATTTCCATTCATCAATGGAAGTCCCAGTTTGGGGATCTCTGGGAAACAGACACTAAGAGTAGTTAGGAGTACAAGAGGTTAGTTGGAAGTGATGCCTGTGAAAGATAAAGGGATAAAGGCTGGGCAGGGAGAACATAGAGAGATGTAGGTCTGATAGTCTCAGCCAGCCTAATGGGAACCCAGAGCTAACATTGCCCTTTGGAGAAATACCTGATTGGGCAGAACTGACCGGGTCTTAGTACCCTAGCCATGTGCAGTCATTGGCTGGGGGACTCTCAGAAAGAGCATGCCTCAGCTTAAATGCTGCAGTGAATCCTGAAAGCGCTGCAGCTAGAGACTGTCAGCTCATTGCATTCCTTGTAGCTGAGTGGCAAGTTCCTTCTTAAAGGGAGATCTGAGTAGCACCACTCCATGGCTTCCTCTTGGATCTTGGAGTCTCTTCATGGGAGGTATGTGTGTTTTTTGTTGGAGTGTGTTCCCAGAGCAGGTTTATTACCAGTGACTTTGCCATTCCCCTCCTGATGCACACTTCGGTTGTTTCCCTCCTTACTATTATGAACAGTGTAGTAAGCATCATCTTTGAAGAGGACCTTGTCTTCTTTCCACAGCAGGAGCTCCTAAGGGCTTCTCTGGGGTACATATGGAGAGAAGGGCTTCTGGCAGCTCTAAGGATGCTCATTATGAATTCATAGATTTCAGACAAATTGCCCTCTCGAAGGACCATATATAATGACCTTCCCCATCTGCAGGGTGGAAGGGCCTGTATCTCCTACACCCCCAAGAAATCTCAATTTGATAAGGAATTTCTACTTTTGAGGTTGCCTTACCCGTGTTGGGCCTCTGGCCCTCTTTATCTGGGCTTTGGCTCCTAACACCTGCGGCTGCATCCTCAAAAGATTCCTTCACCTAAACCTTTGTCCTTTCCTGTGTTTGCCTGGCTGACCCTTGGTCAGTGACGTGGAAAATGTAGGGTTTATGATTATAGACTCTGGAAACTACAGATGGCATTAAATCTCATTCCCTCCAGTTACTATGATGCTGAATGAGTTACTTAACCTCTGTTTGCACCTCATTTTCTCCATCTGTACAATGAGGATAATAGTAGTTACTTCACAAGGTAAAGCAAGTACTTGTGGAGAGCCCAGCACCCTGCCTGGGGCATAGTAAAGCCAACTCAATAATTATTAGCTATTGCTGTCATTACCTCCTTGCTTGGACCTGGGCAACCTACCAAACCTAAAGCCAGTTTTTCAGTACTGTTTCTCATGTCCTAAGTGTCCTGCCCTTGCAAGTAAACACCTCAAGATCTAGACCAACTTCATTTTGGGTTTAGGAAACATGATCATCTCATCATATCCTCTGGGCTGGGCTACTCTCAGTCTCTCCTGGCATCAGCTTTTCTGCTCAGACCCTGCATATCTTTTCTAGCCTCCTAGATGTACCCCCCACTCTGTTCTGGAGTGTGACATAGTTGGATAAATACGTACGATTCTTATCCCCTTTTTCAAATTTTAGTTGTTGGTGACATTGCAAAACCCCAGTTGTTCAAATCTTGAATCTACAACTTGTGCAATTTAGTTCCCTCATCTGTAAAATGGGATGGTCATATGACCTACCTTATGGAGCTATTATGAGGATTAAGGGAGATAACACATGCAAAGAACTTAGAGCCTTGTTCAGCAAGTGGTTCTAATGCTGTTATCCTCCAGAAACTGACAACTCTTCAATGCTGTTCACGTGCATCTTGGTGAACTGAGGATTTCGTGTTCCCGTGTTTTCTACAATCAGATGTGACTTGTATTTTGTTAAGTTATGATAACGGGGTCTGGTATAAAGAGATAGGGAAATTCCAAATAGGACAGAGATGGCAAAAACAAAAAAATAGGACTGTCAACAGCAGAGATAGCCTTCCTGTCTGCTCAAGTGAAACACCTGCATTGTGATGTCTACATCAGGACATGCTGCCAGGTTACCTCACTGCAGGGAAATGTGAATGTGTTCCTACCTAAAGTGGACAGAGAACCACCCACCTACCGTTCACCATTACCGTCAGGATCTTAGGCCCAGCATTGTCAAGGTCAATTTTCAGAAAAAGAAAAAGAAAAAAAAGTTGAGATTTTTGCCGGAACCTTCTCAATTTTATGATGTTGACAACTAGTTCAAGTGAACTCAGCCAGCCAGTTTGTGCTTCCGCTTTAGGGCATTTCTGCAGTTTGTCCATAACTTGTTAAGTCACCTGAAAGCTGGTGGGGTTTTTCTCTCTAAAACCTAAAGTAGATTCACAAGTTGGTAACATTTAAGTGGCAGTTATGGGACACTTTGGAATTTCTGGGGCCTGCATTAAACACTCCCTTCTTTGGGTTTCCTGGTTTTATTTCTCCTAGGGACTTTTTCACTTTTATTAATTATGTTCTTCCTTCCCCCCTTTTCACAAGGGCAAGTGACCAAGAGGGCTGCCTGGCACATAATATTCATTGAATAATTGCAAAGTTAGGAATCCAGGGATTTGTTTCCCCCAATAACTCTTTCAGTTTGCATCTTTCCTCCTGGAGTGAAATTATAGCTATTTTTCAGCAACCTGTTTAGCCAGATGGAGAACAAGGCTTCTCTGGGATCACAAATCTCTCTTTGGTCCTCCTCTTTGTATCTGGGGAGTTACATTTTGTTTATTTCCAAGGGTCAAAGTCCCCTTCTTTCTGGCTCTGTCCCTTGTCTGTTTCAGCACCATCCCACTGTTACACATTGAAAAGTGAAATACGTTTTGTGCATACTTATTTTTAAGGCCTCCTACACAGAATTCTGTGAGAGTGTAGCCAGAGCTGCTGAGGGCTTGGTGGGAGACAGAGGGAGGGAGTTCATGGAGGGCTAAGATTGGTGCCATCCTGTGCTAGGGTGGATGGCTTCTCCCAAAGGCAACTACACATAATTACCATCCCGGTTTATTGTTCTCATCCTACACATGGAGCAGATAAAGATTTATTGTGAAATGTTTTTCAAACTCTTTTTTAGCAGGGGAAGCCCTTCTTTAATTGACACTTACCTGTGGCCAATATGTGAAAGAAAGGAAGGAGTAGGTAATCTCCTTGGAGATCCTGGCATGCTCAGCCCCTCTTTGACCCTCCTCCCAATTGGAGTGGCCCCTCAGGTGCTCCTCAGACTCTAAGGTTTCACAAAGGAAACTAGTATTCAAGTCTGGAGTGTTTCTGTTAATCATCTTTCACCTCCGCAAAGACTCATAACTGGAATAGACGTTGTGCTCCCAGATCCATTCAGGTCCCTTTACCAGATGGATTCCTCTCTCCCTGGCATTGGTGAATTTTTGCTTCCAACAGTAGCGGACTAACCTCCAGCTTCAGAGCCCATCCGCTAGTGAAGAGCTGCGAGTACCAGAGGGTTTGTATCCCCCAAGGGTAACTAATGACCAGTGCCTGACCTGAGAAGGATTATGAAAGCCAGCTCCCTTTGCTCAGGCTGGGGGAGGGAGGGACAATGTGAAGTGGAACTTCCAGAGCTTCCCTGAGGCACTAGGCTGAAGCTACCCTCTGAGGGACTTTGTCTTGCCTTTCTCCACAGTCTTCCTTGCCGTTCCTCCCCTCTCTGTCCTGCTTCCTTCTCTCATGTACTAATCTCACCTGGGAGCATGTCCTTAATAAATGACCTGCATCCAAAGCCTCAACTCAGGTTCTCCTCAATCCTGACTGTCTCTCCCATGCTCCTTACTTTCTCAGGGTGATTACCTTCTTTCTTTCGCTAGTCTTTAGTCAGCGTCTTTGCAGGTACAAAGGGGGCCATCTACCAGTGTGTCCTTTCAGGATCCATGCAACTGTCTGGTTGGGCCTGCCGCCATTTCTCTCCTTGGTGTGTGTTGGTCTGTTTCAGGGAAGCACAGCTCACCAGCCAGTGTTTGACTTATCAGGGACTTTGTTGCCTTGGAAACACAGGACAAGGAGACTGAGGAGCTAGGCAGGCCCAAGTCAAAGAGAGCTGGCTCCTGGGGCATCTTTTGAGATTGGGAGTCTGCCACTATTAAGAGCTCACAGCCTTCTTCTTCTCTCTCATGGCCACTGCCCAAACTCAAGATCTAATACTCATGAGAAGTTTGAGGATGTAGCTTTCAACTTTTGATTGATAGTTTCCTTTATAAATCCAAATCAAGGCCGGTGTACTTGCCTCATCTCTACTACACTCAAGCACATGGCAAAAATAAAATAAAATAAAATAAAGGCTTTTCTCAAGGCTCTGTGGCTCCTGGCTTTTACACAGTTATGTCTTATGTGCACTTCTGACTGGGCCAGACAGTGGGGGAAATGCGGGGGGGTGGCATTACCTTTGAGCACCAAGACTCTTCTTGACTCCCACAAGTCTGTGTTAGGGCCCTTACCAAAGGTTCCCGCAAACCCCCTCACTGCTTCCTTTCATATACTGTTTCCTGATTGCCTGTTTGCTTGTCTTATTGATGAGGTTGAAGAAAAACATTTGAAGTCACTGAGCAATAATATTTAAAAGCAAATCGTGGTGCCTTAATCAAGTGGTAAATTTGTACTTGCTGGCCTTGCCCACTTGGCCACAAAGGAACAGCCCCAGGGTGAACATGAGAATGTAATTTGGACATGGAAGAAAATGGGTCACTCTTCATATTCATAGACTGTATTTTTTAAATAAAAAAGCCAAGGCACAAGATCTCATAAATACTTATGAGAGCTACGGAAGAGAATAGTCATAAATCCAGAATGGGTTGCCCTTGTCATGAAGTAGGCCATGCCTAAGCTTCCCAAGTCCCATAGCTCTCCTACCCCAACCCTGGCCCCTCCTTCACATTCATCAAAGGTGGTAGAAACTGGATCACTCCTTTCTTCTCCATCCCATTCCTGCCAGCATCCTAGGCACTTCCAGGTGACACCCTACAGCTCCTTGATCTGCTCAGTTTTCATGGCCTTCCTTTCCACTTGTCCATTCTGTGGCACCTGCTGGACTTAGTCATCCCCAGAGCAGCTGTCAACTTCATCTGCCTCTGAGCTCTGCCCCTTGCCCATCCTGGTTTCCCAGTCTCTGATTTCCACCACCTCCACTCTTTGACTTCACCAAACTTTTATGCGCATGTGTCCTCTCTGCTGGGGGGCTTGATCAGCCAGTCCCCTCTTGGCTGTACTTTCCCCCTTATTTGGGAAGGCATCATATCATCCTCTCTTTGGCCAGCACCCTCAGCTCCCTGCACCTCAGCCTGTAGCACCACTCTGCAAATCTCGTCCACCCTCTCTACTTTTATTTAGCTTTCTGAGTGCTTCTATGGCAATTGCAGCAACCCTATTTGCACCCATGATGACACTCAGCATGTATATTATGTGCCCAGTTCTTCTGCCCTTCCGTTGCAGCTGTTCCAAACCCATTCTCAGGTCTTGGATAAATTTGCGGCACCACAGAAGAACAGAAGAACAGACGTCTCTAGCATGAATTCTTCTGCTCCCCAACCCCCATTTACTCCACACCCTAATGCATCCTGTCTCCTCATCTTCCTTCCTTTACTGTTTTACTGCCTGTCTCTTGTTTAGGGAAATAAGGTCTAAGGCTAGATATCACTTCTTCCAGGAAGTCCTCCCTGCTTATCAAAACTAGATTAGAATCCCCCCACCCAACTTTCTACATAACCCTGATTTTAACTCCTTCCCACCACATTGTAATGGTTGGTTTACTGTATACCTCTTTTTCTGTGCTGTGAGTTCCTTGGTGGCAGACGCAGTGTTTTTCTTGTTCTCTTTTATATCCCCCATACCTGGCAGAGCACCTGGCACATAGTAAGTGTATGGAACATGTTATTGGATGAATAAATCTCATTTTTTAATGTAATCAGTCCATTTACCTGCACACAGGACACCTCCTCTTCCTGCCTCCTTGTACCATCAATTGCTCTTTCTCTGGGATGTGTTTCCAATCTGCCTTCCAGTGATGTTTTGCACTAAACTGTTATAATTGTCATTGTTAATAATATCATTGTTCTTACATCAACTACTTACCGGACACTTAATATGTGCCAGGCACTTTGCTAAACACCTTACATATGGGCCCCAGTTTAATCCTTATAATAATCCTATGAGGATAGTGTTATCCCAAGACATTTAAACATAATTAAGTCTGCTTTATTTAAAGCAAAGTCCTTCCTAGACTCTGTATACCCCTCTACCTAATGTCATGTATCTTTCATTATGTGTACACTGTGTTTCTAAAGTGTCATCTCCACCAGTTATCTCCCCGTTCTGACCTCCCTCTTAGTTCTAGCCCTGTCTGACTGTGAAAGCTCCCACTGACGTCACCAGTGACCTCCATGTGGCTAACACAGTGACTGCTCTCAGGCTTATCTTTTCAGTTTTGCAGCAGCAGATGACACTGATGGCCACCCCCTCCCTGGGCTCTCTTTCCTTTCCAGTTCCCATTTCCTCTGGTCCCATTAAGTGCTGTGTTCCGAGGCTCTTTTCTTTCTTGCTTCATGCCTTCTCTCTAAGCATTCTTTGCTTCAGCTGTACTGAAATTCCTGCTACCATCCCAGGTTTCTTCTCCCCTATGTCCCAGAACCATTGGACCAAGGCCTCTGCTTCACCTTGACAGCCCTCCCACAGAAGCCAAGCTCAATGTACCAATCAGATCTTATTTTTTGCTGTCTCCATCCAAACCTGTTCCAACACCTCCTCCTCTTGTATCCCTTAACTTGATGAGTGACATTATCACCTGCCGCTTGGCCCAGGTAAAAATATTATGAAAATTTTTGGTTTCTTCCTTTCTCTTCCACCTTATATTTAACCAGCCACCAAATCGTATTTATGATTTATGCTAGGTTACTCTCATGTCTGCTTTCTCCCTTTCTATCTTTATTAGAATTTCCCTGGCTCATATGGTCACCATGTTTTGATTGGTTAATTGTAACAATTTCTTGAATGACTTTCTGTTCATCCAATGAATAGTATCTTTTGATTTAAATCTTTTGATTTAATTCCTCCATGGCTTCCTATTTCACTTGGAAAATATTATTTGTTTATTTTATTTTAGATTCAGGGGGTACACATGTGTATCTGTTACATTGACATACTGTGGAGTGGTGAACCCTAACCTCTCGCCCTTCTCCCCCCCTTCTCGCTAATTATTGGTGTTCCAGTGTCTATTGTTTCCATGATTGTGACTGTTTAGCTCTCACATATGAGTGAGAACATGCAGTATTTGATTTTCTGTTTTTGAGTCAGTTTACTTAGGAAGATGATCCTCAGCTCCATCCATGTTCCTGCAAAGGACATGATTTCATTCTTTTTTATAGCGGCATAGTGTTTCATGATGTATATGTACTACATTTTATTTTATTTTAAAGATGTGAGGTACAATTCAGAATTAGGTATACAAGTGGTCATCATACAGGTAAAATTTGGGCCTCCCTTGGGTCCCCACTTTGCTTGGTTTGAGATCAGGTACCTTTACTGATGTTGTGTCTCCCCTCATACCCCCACCCCAGCAGTATCCCATTACTGCCAATCCCTTTCTTATAGTTTTATTTCAGGTCCACTTATGAGTGAGAACATGTGGTACTCTGTTCTTAGTTTCTGTGATAGATTACTGAGTCTGACAGACTCAAAATCCATCCATGTTGCTGAGAAGTCCATATGTTTGGCCTTCTTTATGTCTTTGTAATATTCCATTGTGTATATGTACCACATATTTTTTTATCCTGTCCAGTTTTGATGAGTAGCATGCTTGGTTTCGTGTTTTTGCTTTGGAGAATAGTGCTACAATAAACATGCGTGTGCAGGTATCTTTTATGTAGAATGATTTGAGTTCCTCTGGATATATTCCCAGGAGGGGGATTGCTGGGTCATATGAAAGGTCAATGTCTAGTTCTCTTAGAAATTGCCACACTGTTTTCCAAAGAGGTTGTACTAGTTTGCATTCCCACCAGTAGTGTAGAAGCATTTTTTTTTTCTGTGCATTCTCGCCAGCATCTGTTGTTTGTTTTATTAATGATGGTCATTCTTACTGGGGTTACGTGGTATCTCAGTGTGGTTTTGATTTGCATTTCTCTGATGATTAGTGTGGCTAAACACTTTTTCATGTGTCTGTTGACTGCCTGTACATATTCTTTTGAAAAGTGTCTATTCATGTCTTTTGCCAACTTTTTAATGGGGCTGTTTGTTTTTTCCTTTTGGCACATTTGAGTTTCTTGTAGATCCTGGATGTTAGGCCTTAGTCAGATATACATTTGGCAAATATTTTTTCCCATTCTGTGGGCTGTCTCCCTGCTCTTTTGACAGCTTCTTTTGCTTTGCAGAAGTTTTTCAGTTTGATGAGGTCCCACTTGTCTATCTTATCAATTATGGCATGGGTACTTGGGGTTTTGATGAGGAATTGGTTGCCAGTTCCAATTTCTATATGGGTGTCTCCTGCATTTTCTAAGGTTCTTATAGTTTGTGGTTTTATGATTAGGTCTTTGATAAGTAGGGGTCCTGTTTCAATCTTCTGCATGTGATCAGACAGTTTTCCTAGCGCCATTTACTGAATAGGTTTCCCTCTCCCCAGTGGTTGCTGTCGGAGGTTTTGTCAAAGACGAGTTGGTTAGGAAATTGAGGTTTTGCTTCCAGAATCTCTCTCCAGTCCCATTGGTCTAGATGCCTATTCCTGTACCAATACCTGGCTGTTTTGATTATTGCAGCTTTATAGTAAATTTTAATGTCTGGAAGTGTGATACCTCCTGCTTTGTTCTTTTGCTGAGGATTGTTTTGGCTATTTGTGGTCATTTATGTTGCCTTATGCATTTCTGTATTGTCATTTCCAGGTCTGAGAAGAGTGATGCTGGTAATTTAATGGGTATTGTGTTGAATCTGTAGATTGCTTTGGGTAGGATGGACATCTTAACAATGTTAATTCTTCCTATCCATGAGCATGGAATATTTTTCCATTTGTTTGTATCTTCTTGAATATCTTTGAGTAGTGCTTTGTAGTTTTCATTGCAAAGGTTTTTCACTTCTCTGGTTAGGAAAATGACAAGATATTTTTTTCTTTCTTTTTTTTTGTGTGTGGCTATTGTGTATGGGATTGTGCTTTTTATTTGGGTCTCTGCCTGCTTGTTGTTGGTGTAAAGAATGCAACTGCCTTTTGCACATTTATTTTGTACCTGAGACTTTGCCAAAGTCCTTTATCAGTGAAAGTAGGTTTTTGACAGATTCTCTTGGGTTTTTAAGATAATAGGACCGCACTGTCAGCAAAGAGGGATAGCTTAATTTCCTCTTTTCCTATCTGGATACCCCTGATTTTCTTCTCTTGTCTAATTGTTTTAGTTAGGACCTTCAACACAATGTTGAACAAGAGAGGTGAGAGTGGACAGCCTTGTCTTGTTCTGGTTCAGGGGAAACGTTTCCATTTTCTGTTCATTTAGCAATATGCTGGTTGTGGATTTATTATAGATGGTGCTTACTATTTCAAGATATGTTACTTCTATGCCTAGGTGTCTGAGGGTTTTTATCAAGAAGGGATGCTGGATTTTATCAAAAGCTTTTTCTGCATCTAATGATATAATCGTGTGGTTATTGTTTTTACATCTGTTGACGTATTTAATTACATTTATAGTCTTGTGGGGGTTGAACCAGTACTAAATTCTGGGGATGAAGCCTACTTGGTCATGGTGTTTATTTTTGAGATGTGTTGTTGAATCTGTTTACAAGAAACTTGTTGAGAATTTTTGCATCTATGTTCATTAGGGATATTGGCCTGTAGTTTTCTTTTTTTGTTGGATCTTTACCTAGTTTGGGTATCAGTGCGATGTTAGCTTTATAAAATGATGTGGGGAGAATTCTGTCTTTCTCAATTTCCTGGAATACTTTAATAGGACTGGTATCAGCTCCTTCTTGTACGTTTTGTAGAATCCCACTGAAAAGCCATCTGGACCAGGACTTTTTTTTTAGGTAGTTTTCTTATGATAGAGTCACTTTCCTGGGTAGTTATTGGTCTAGTTATCTATGCAGGTGTGCATAGTAATCTCTGATAATCTTTTGTATTTCTTCAGAGTCAGTCGTGGTTTGATCTTTTTCGTTTCTGATTGTGTTTATTTGGACTTTTTCTTTCTTTTTCTTGGTCATTCAGGCTAGGGACTCATCAATCTTGTTTATTCTTTCAAAGAACCAGTTTTTGGTTTTGTTGATTTTTTTCTGTGATATTTTTGTCTTCTATGTCCCATATTTGGGCTTTTACTTTGGTGATCTGGATTCTTCTGTTAAAGTTAGGGTTTTGGTCATCTTGTCTTTCCAGCTCCCTTAGGTGATTTGTTAGGCTGTTAACTTGTGATCTTTCCATTTTCTTGATGTGTTTGTAGCAATATGAATTCCCCTCTTAGTACTGATTTCATGTCATACCAGAGATTTTGGTAGAATTTTTCTTCATTTTCATTTGTTTCTAGGAGTCTCTTAATTTCTGTTTTGATTTCTGTGTCATTCAGCTTTAAGCTGTTTAGTGTCCGTGTCTTTGAGGGTTTGGGGGGAATTTTGTTGGTGTTGATATTTATTTTTATTCCACTGTGGTCTGAGAAGATGCATGGTGGTATTTAGATCTTATGAAATTTGTTTATGCTTGATTTATGGCCAGGGATGTGATCAATTTTGGAGTGTGTTCCATGTGGTGATGAGTGGAATCTATATTCTGTGTTTGTTGGGTGGAGTATTCTGTAGGTATCTATTAAGTCCATTTGGTTGAGCATCAAGTTGAGGTTCCAGATCTCTTTGTTGATTTTTTGCCTCAATGATCTATCTTGTGTTGTTAGTGGGGCATTTAAGTCCCCAGATAAAATAATGTTAAAGTCAATATCTTGTTTTAGTTTACTTAGTAGTTGCTTTATAAATACTGGTGCTCCTGTGTTGGGTGCATATATGTTTAGGATGTATATTTCTCATTGATGGATTGAACCTTTTATCATAATATAGTGTCCTTCTGTATCTTTTTAAATTTTTAATAGCTTAAAGGTTGTTTTGTCTGATATTAAGATTGAGGCTCCTGCATTCTTTTGTGATCCATTTGCCTAGAAACTCATTTTCTGTCCTCTAACTTTGAGTCTGTGTGTGTCCTTTGGATTAGGTGAGTTTCTTGGATGGAGCAAATTACTGGGTTATGGTTTTTTATCCAGTTTGCCAGTCTGTGTCTTTTCAGGGGTGCATTTAGTTCATTCACATTAAGGTTGATTATTGAAATGTGATTGTTTATTCCCTTGATGAGGTCCTTATAAAGTTTTGTCTTTGTTTTCTTTTAGTTTTGGGGTTGATGTATGTATGTGTTTTCAAATTTGCAGTCATGATGTATTCTCTGTTGATTCTGTGTTCTGCTCTTCTTGTGGGAAGTGCATGGTCATTCTTTTTTTTTCTTTCTTCTGTGCATAATACCTTTTTAAGTGTCTCCTGGTCTGGAAGCTGCATAATCTCTTAGGGATTAGATTTCTGGGAAGGATTTTAATTCTCCATCACTGACGAAGCTGGGCTTGGCTGGGTTGGAAATTCTTGGTTGAAATTGTTTATCTTTGAGGACCTGAATATTGGACTCCAGGCCCTTCTAGCTTGTAGTGTTTCTGCCGATAGGTCTGCTGCTATTCTGATTGGTTGTCCCCGGTACATGGTCTGACCTTTCTTTCTTGCTGCCTTTAGTATTTTTTCTTTTGTGTCCATTTTGTGTAGGTGAATTCCTATGTGTCTGGGGGGTTGGTCTTCTCATTTGATGTCTTGCAGGGTTCTCTGTATCTCTTGTGTTTGGTGGTCATATCTCTGGTGAGATGGGAAAAGTTTTCTTGCATAACTTCCTGGAATACTTGTTCCAAGCTGTTTTTCATTTCATTTTCTTTTTCTGGGATACCAGTCAGGCATAGGTTTGGCCTCTTGATATATTCACATATCTCTTGGAGGCTTTGTTCTTTCTTTCTGAGTTTGCTATGTTTATTACAGATTAGTTAATTCCATGTTTTGATCTTCAAGTTCCGAGATTCTTTCTTCTACTTGATTAATTCTGCTTTCCATGTTGTCATCTTTTATTTATTTCCTGGATGAAATTTTTTATGGCCCTAATCTCTATTACAAGTTCTTTCAGTGTTACATCTTGTCTTTCTTGAGTCTTATTCACTCTTTCCATCCATGCTCTAATCTCTGTTGCATTCTGGGGCTAATTGTTGGTGACTTCCATTGTTTGGGCTTTGAGGTCTTATTTTTCAGACATTGTATTTTTGTTACACTGGAAATTACCTGTGTTCTTCTGTTGATTTTTCCTCATTTCTGACAGATCTCTCTCTTTTTTTCTCTTTAGTACCATTATTCAGTGGCAATGGGAGAGGCTTTTACTTCTGATGTTTGCTTAACCCTCTATTCTTCCCTGATCAGGGCTCTGAATTTGTTGTATTTTGAAACAAGGATGTGGGTGGGAAGTTTTGCTGTCTCTTGTAGTTTTGAGAGTTGAATAGAGTGGAGTTTGGGGAGCACTGATCTCTTTGGGCATCTTCCTCATCCTTTTCTGGTTACTCCCTTTGTCCCAGGCTGAATCAGGGTAGGGGGTGGGGCACCTTAGACACAGAACTCATCCTGTCCCTCTGGAGTTTGTGCTTTTGGGATATTCTCTCTGGGTCATGATCAACCCCTGAGTAGTTACCCACTGTCATAGAGATCAGTTCTGTCAGTCCATGGTGAGCAAGCCAGAGCATTTCCCCACCCTGTTTCCAAGATGGTGGGAGGATGTCTGTTTCTTCTTCTCCAGTGGGGCTCTGCCTCTGGACTCCCTTGCTGTGCTCCCTCCACAGTCCTTTCTGAGTGTTGGGTCAGGTGCTGTGGTGGTGAGGCAGAGCCTGGAGCAGACAGTCACTCTTGGCAGCTTCTTCCTGGGAAGGGCTTTGCTGATTTTTAAAAAAATGGTGCTTGGCTTCTGTGCCCCAGGTTCAAGCAGAGGGTCCAAGCAGAGCAACTGCAGCACCAGCCACCTCACCAGAAGAGTCCTGGCCACTTGCTCTCAAGTCCCCACTCATACACCCATTTACTCACAGACACATATGCACAATTTTCCATACTCATACCGGAATCATACTCACTCATACTGGAATCACATAGTCTGACTGGCTCTTCCGCCATCTTCCCAGAAGTCTGGAAAAGATTCCTAAATGCTTAGCATTACTATGAAAACCCTTCTTGATCTGTGAGTTGTTGACTTTTCTAGCCTCATTTCTTGCCTCCACCCCAGTCAATGTCTACCTCCCTGCCTTACAATATGCATTAGTAATATGACCCACGAGCCTTCTTGAGAATTGACCAAGCTCTCCTTCACTTCTGAATCTTCCCCTCTGTTCTCTATCTCCTGCTTGATGATTGGTCCCACTCCTTTACTTCTATTTTGTGTATACTTTCTTACAGAAGTTATCTTGTTGCATTACAAATTCTAGAATTTCTCTTTATAGCCTCTATTAGACTGTGAACACTCAGAAAACATGAATTTTGCCTTTTTATTTTTGTAATGTGAGTACTAGTGCAGAGATTGTCATGGACAGGCTGTAATTTAAACATAAAAAAATTTTTTTTTGCTTTATGTACATTATTTAAATGAATAATCAATTTTTAGGGTCAGAGACAGATCATGTAATTCTAAAAACCAATTGTTGGTGACATTCTGAGTTTAAAGCCAGAGATTTTAGCAAAAGGCATTCTTGGAACCACTTTTCCTTCCTACTTTCTGAGGAGTGGATCAGGAGCTATGGGAAATCAGGCAGATAGTGTTTGGGGAGAAGAAAGGATTGGGATGATATATCCAGTGGACAGATTTGTATTTTTTCCCATCAGGTGTCTTAAGACCTGCAGGTCTTTGGATTTAGTCAAGAAGTTAAGACCACCAGCCAAGAAGGTGGCCTTGAATGTTAATATCCAACCTCTTTATTTGAAAAACTCAGGTTTTTGACTGTATTTCTTCCATAACCTTTGAAAAACTTCTCATCCTAACTCTCCCAGGGAATAGAATCCTAATCACAGCACATATGGATAATTAGAATGGGCTAATAACAAAAGTTATTTTTTGATTCCTCCAAGTTGTTTCTAGCATCCCAATGAGATATAATTCAGATTGGAGTCTGGGTATAGAAGGGTTGACCTAGCAAATCTTAATGAGCTAAAACACTGGAATCCATGGGACATAAAATAATCTCTCAGTATTATAAGCTTGCCTTGACACATTTACTAGGAAGGTAAATTATAGAGTGGCACTTCTTCTTTGTCTTAGCTTGAGTATTTAATGCCTGGAGATGACCTATTAACCCTTTTGTGCAGGTGCCACCACCATGTGAACATGCCTAGGCTAGCCTGCTGGAGAATGAAAGACATGTGTCCCAGCCATCCTGTCCCCTATCTGATAGCAAGCCTGTTGCCAAAGAAGAGTCACCTAAATGACTTGCATTGTCTGTAGGCTCATGAGGGAGTCTAGCTGACACTAGAATAATCACTCCACTGAGCGTAGCCTAAATAAATGACCCTCAGAAAAGTGAACTAAATAAATGTAGTTGTTTTTAGCTACTAAATTTTGGGCTAACCTACTTTGAAGCAAAAATGGGCTACTAGTATTTGGCTGCTGATTTTCATGCCATAGCTTCACTAACAAGGAGGTGGAAATGGTAGTTAAAAGCACAATGCAATTGGGAATGGAGCCAGGTGTCCGACTCATAGGTTATCCAACTTCAGAGAGAATCAGGGAAGGAATTCAAGTATGAACTGATGTTGCCATTATCTACAGAGCCGAGTCAACAGGTGACTGTTGTCAGGCTTGCAAAGCCCCAGACCCACCTCCACTTCCTTTGGGACAGGTCTGGCAGCTCCTTTAGTCCTGTTCTACACAAAACAACAAACAGGGTTTTGTTTTTCAGTCAGAAAGAAACTTAATATTTTACAAGGCAGCTGCTGAGTCTTACCATAGGAGTGCTTAACTTGTAAGAGTTTATGGGGCCAAATGGGAACAATGACAGAGAGAAGAATAGTGTCTATGGAGTGAACCCACTCAGAGGTGCCAATGCCTTCTAGCTCCAAAGGACAGAACATGAAAAGTAGTAAATTGCTCTGGCCCAGCCAGGGGATAGAATGTTAAATATAAGCAGCTGTTTGCTTTGTAATGGTCTGGTCTGGAAGGCTCCATGACAGGGATGAGTCATAGAATTTTAGATCTGGAATGGCTCTTAAAGGTTGTCTTGTGGGAAATCTCTGTCCTCCACTTGAATGCTTCATTTTATTTTTATAGTTACTTACGCAAGCAACACCTGGTATATAGTCAGCCCTCCAAATCTGCAGGTTCCACATCCACAGATTCAACCAACCACAGATCAAAAATATTAAAAAGAAAGAAACTAATAAAAAATACAGTATAACAACTATTTATATAGCATTTACATTTGTGTCTGGAGATGATTTTAAGTACACAGGAGAATGTGCGTAAAGATTATATGCAAATACTACCTCATTATATCAGGGACAATACAGAGGGACAACTGTTTTCTCTGGGTAAAATAGAGAACTGAAGCACACCCCCTTAATGTCATGGTGCCCTTGCCTACTCTTGCGGGAGCAGCCAGTGTTAGCAGGGAGTGAGTAGCCTCTTTCTATCTATTGGCATTCATACAAAAATGGACAGATATTCACAGATTTATTTTTCGTTTGCTACATTGTGGGATTATATTAAACACGCTGCTTTAAATTTGATATTTTCACTGACTGGTATGTTTTTAATTAAGATCTTCTTTGTCAGTACATAGAGGTTGAGTTCATTTTTTAAAGGCTGCATAGTGTTCTACCATATCAATATCCATGCTCTATTAACTACTCCATTTTTTATGGAAATTGTAGATTGCTCCCACTTCTTTGGTCATTATAAATCTCAAAGCAAGAAACATTTTTGTGCATGATTCTTTGAATGTTTCTTTAGGGCAGATTACTAGAAATGGAATTGCTAGAACAGAGGGCACATGTATTTCTAAGGTTTGGCATAATTTGCTTTTAAACTATCTCAATCTGGTGGCTATTCTAGGGAAGTTCTTTAACTATCTTTTCTTTTTCTCTTTTAAATTAATATTTGCCTATTCTGGTTTTGCCTCTTTAATTCGTTTTTAAAATTTATTTTCTCCCAGGAAATCATTTATCATATACAGATTTTCACATTTGTTGACAATCATGTTTTATATTTGTAGTGTCTTTTAATTTATAAAAATCTCCTCTTTACGTGGATCATGTTTCTTTTCTGTCATTAATATTGTTTGTGTCTTTTACATTTTTTTCTTGGTCAGATTTGCCAGAGTTTTATCTGTTTGTTGGTCTTTTAAAAAAACAGGTTTATTGGCTATTCTTTCTTTTATTTTGTAGCCTGTTAGTTTCCATTTTGTCATTATTAAATTTTCCTACTTATTTGGAACTATTCTGTAGAGTTTTTTATATAATTTTCTGGAATTGAGCTCAGTTTGTTTATTTTAAAATTTTTCAGCTTTCTAATATGTGTATTTAAAGTTGTAACTTTTCCTTTAAGAATTGTTTTTAATGTGAGGTATGCTCATGTTTGTACATTTTTAAATAGTAATAATTTTCATTTTCATTTTTTTATTTTACCTAAAAATTATATTTAAACATGTTTTAATATTTCTTAGTAGATGGTTTTTTTGGGCTATCCTTTAAATGTTGATTTCCAATTTTATACCATTGTGCTAAAAAAATGGTCTTATGATTTCTGCTTAGGAGAAATTTTTAAAAAGATTTTACTTGTGTGCATGCATGTGTGTGTATCTAAAGGATTTAATGCATAGTCAATTTTTGTGGAAATTTATGTGGATTTGAAAAGAATGCCCATTCTCTTTCTTTTCTTATATAGTTTATTATTATAGCAGTCAAATTCTCTGTCTTTGAGATTTTGCTTATATTTATGAGAAATAAACAAATATTCCCCACTGATGATAAATTTGTAGATTTCCTTCCTAGAATTTCTATCACTTTGCTTTTTATATCGTAAGTATAAAGGTTTATGTCTGTTATATCTTTTTGATTTGGGTCTTTTATCAATATGAAATGCATCTTTTAATATCTTTTGCCCTGACTTTTATTTGTGTGATACCAACACAGATTTTATTTTTGTTTATAGCTTTCTTAGATTATCTTCTCTATTGCTTTATTGTAAACATTCCAGTTATGTAGACTAGTGAGTAGGATTTGAAGCTCATCTTTGTCACTAGCTGGCTCTGAAGTCTTGAGCAAGTTACTTGAACTGTTTATGACTAAGTTCCTCATCTATAAAATGATACAATAATAGTTTTATTTCATAAACTTGTTAGGATTAAATATAGAGCACAAAGTAAATGCTTAATAAATATTAGAATATTGTTTTCTGTGTCATCTTACACAACATATAGTTGGATGTTAAAAACCAATCTGAGAATC
The DNA here is from genome assembly GCA_027257055.1 of Cephalopachus bancanus. NCBI lineage: Eukaryota > Metazoa > Chordata > Mammalia > Primates > Tarsiidae > Cephalopachus > Cephalopachus bancanus. Next base: position 8,320,782 of record JAPVLO010000021.1, on the reverse strand, counting down.
TCTTTTATTTAACTGGATTTAATACATTTATATTTTTTAATGTTTTAAATAGCTTTAAAATTTACCCATTTTAGGTTAAATGATTATTAGTAATTGTAGAGAGTTGCACAATCATCTCTTCAATCCAATCTTAGAGCATTTATACCATTACAAAAATATCTCTTATACCCACTTGCAGTTACTTTGCATTCCCACTCCCAGGTCTAGACAACTATTAACCTAATTTCTATCTCTGTAGACTTGCCTTCTCTGGGTATTTACAGCAAGAAATCATATAATATGTGATCTTTTGCACTGGTTTCTTGTTCTTAGCATAATGTTTTTGAGGTTCACCCATGCTCTTGCATGTATCAGTTGCTTTTTAATTACCAAATAGTATTTCTGTGGATAGATATACCCCGTTTTGCTTATCCACTTGTTACTAGATAAACATGTTCATTGTTTCTACTTTTTTTGGTATTATGAAAATGCTGCTATGAATATTTACATGTAAGTATTTGTGTGAACATGAATTTTCCTTACTTTTAGGATACCCTGGAGTAGATTGTTGGGTTGTATAGTACACTTATATTTAACTTTTTAAGAAGTTGCCAACAGTTTTCCCAGTTTTATATCCAGTTTCTCCACATCCTTGCTAACACTTGGTATGTTAATCTTTTTAATAACCCAATTAAAAATGGATAAAATATTTGAATTTATATTTTAATAAAAAAGATATACAAATGGCCAATTAGCATATGAAAATGTTCAACATATTTTACTAAATATTAAAATTAAAATCACAATGAAATGCTATTTCATACCCACAAAATGACAATAATAAAATATTTTGCCCATTTAAAAATTGGGTTGAATATTTTCCAAATTCTTCTATGTGGTCAAAGTTACCTTTGTACTAAACTACACAAAGATATCACAAGAGAACTACAGATCAATATCTTGTAGGAATATAGACACAAAAATCCTCAATGAAACACTGGCAAACTAAATCCAGCAACATATAAAAAGGATTATATGCCATGACAAAGTGGAATTGATCCCGGAAATGCAGGATTGATTTAACACCTGAAAATCTATTAATCTATTAACATCTGAAAATCTATTGATGTAATGCACCATATCAATGAAATACAGACCAAAAACCACATGTTCACTTAATAGATGTAGAAGAGGCATTTGACCAAACTCAACAACCTTTCATGATAAAACAGCAACAACAATACACAAACACACACACACACACACACACACACACACACACACACACACACGAACACTCGCCAAGTAGAAGTATAAGGGAACTTCCTTAACCTGATAAAAGGCATCTGTGAAAATCCACAACTAACAATACTTAAGAACAAAAAATTGAAAGGTTTTTCTCTGAGATCAGAATCAAGATAAGGATGTCTGCTCAGGTCACTTCTGTTCATCATTATACTGGGGGATCTAGCCAGGGGTATTAGGGATTGTTATGAATTTTTTAAAAAGGCATCCAGATTGGAAAAAAAGAAGCAAAACTATATCTATTTGCAGATGACATGTTCTGTATGTAAAAATCCTAAGAAATTCACTGAGAAACTATTAGAACTAATAAACAATTTGAACAAGGTTGCAGGATACAAAATCAATATATAAAATCAATTGTATTTTTATATACTTGCAATTAACAATCCAAAAATAAAATTTTAAAAATTCCACTTACAAAAAGAATAAAAAACTAGGGAATGCATTTAGCAAAGTAAGTATAAAACGTATACTCTGAAAACTGTAACACATTGTGGAAAAAAGTTAAATTCAAGTCATCTGCCTTTTATTATTGAGTTGTAAGTGTTGTGGATATAAGTATTTTATCAGATATATGATTAGCAAATATTTTCTCCTAATTTATGGCTTATCTTTTCATTTTTCTTAGAAGTGCATTTTTCATTTTGATCAAGTCAAATTTATCAAGTTTTAAAAATTTTATGGATAGTTCTTTCAGCATAATATCTAAGAAATCTCTGTTTAACTCCAAATTATAAAGAGTTTCTCTTATGCCTTATTCTGAAAGTGCTATAGTTTTAGTTCTTACACTTGGGTCTGTGATGCATTTTGTTTTATTAGCATGGGATAACAGTCTAAAATCATCTTTCTATGCCAGGTATAGTGGTTCACACCTGTAATCCCAAAACTTTGGGAAGCAAAGGCAAGAGGATTGCCTGAGTCCAGGGGTTTGAGATCAGCATGGGCAACTTGGTGAGACCTTATTTCTACAATAAATCAAACAATTAGCCAGGCATGGTGGCGCATTGCCTGTACTTCCAGCTGCCTGGAAGGCTGAGGCAGAAGGATTGCCTGAGCCCAACAGGTCCGAGCTGTGGTGGCCATGATTGTGTTACTGCACTCCAGCCTGGACAACAGAATGAGACTCCAATTCAATCAATCAATCGATCAATCAATATAATATAATAAAATTATCTTTCTGCATATGGATATCCAATTATTCCAGTACCATATGTTAAACAATCTATTCACTATCCATTAACTTGCCTTGACATGTTTCTCAAATATTTGACCATCAATGCACAAGTTTGCTTTTGGATGCTCAATTCCGTCTGTGTGTCTATTCTTTGGCTTGTACCATACTGTCTGGGTTATGTAGTTTTATAGTAAGTTTTGAAATTGGAATTTGTAAATCCTTTAATTTTATTCCTCTTTTTCAATACTTTTTTGGTTATTCTGAATAATTTGCATTTTTGTAGAAACTGACAATGGAAATATGCTTGGTAATTTCTATTAAAAAAAAAATCCACTGGGCTCGGTGGCTCAGCCTGTAATTCCGCGCCTTTGGGAGGCTGAGGTGAGCCCGTGAGTTCGAGACCCGCCTGGGCAGCGAGACCTCATCTCTACAATAAATCAAAAAATCAGCTGGGCATGGTAGCGCATGCCTGTAATTCCGCCTACTTGGAAGGCTGAGGTGGAAGGATCGCCAGAGCCCAGCAGGTCGAGGTTGCGGTGGCCGGGAGCGGCCACTGCACTCCAGTCTGGGCGACAGAGTGAGACTCCAACTCAAAAAAAAAAAAAAAAAAAATCCAGGGCCAGACATAGTAGCTCAAGCCTATAATCCCAGTACTTTGGGAGGCTGAGGCAAGAGGAATGCCTGAGCCTACCAGTTCGAGACCAGACTGGGCAACATGGTGAGACCTCGTCTCTACAATAAATCAAAAAATTAGCTGGGTGTGGTAGTACACACCTGTAATTCCAGCTACTTGGAAGACTAAGGCAAAAGGATCGCTTAAACCCAGCAGGTTGAGGCTGCGGTGGCCAGGAGTGTGCCAGTGAACTCCAGCCTGGGTGACAGAGTGAGACTCCAATTTTCAATTACGAATTCAATCTCCTTACCTCTTAAAATTAACTTAAACTTTCTATTTCTTCTAATGTCAGGTTAATATGAGGCAAGTTTTGTTATATGCTTTGGTTAGTCTCCAAAATCTTTAAACGGTATTTATTATAACTTTTTCCAGTTTTATCATTTCTTTGTGATGAAAGTATTTTCCAAGCTTCTCTCTCAGTCATTTCAGAAGTCCTCATTCCTCCTCTCCCCACCATTTATACTTATTGCAATTAATTATACAAATGCAAAATTATTCCTGCCATTCAATTTTAGTTTTCCAAGTACCGTGGTCTCATCTTCTCTTTTCCCCTAATTCTCACTTTCAGTGAATTAATTGCATTTTCTTTTATCTTTTCCTTCTTAATAATTTGAGAATTTATATACTGTTTCTCATCTTCTAGTGGGTATCCTTAATTTTTGAACAAATACATTTAAACATTTTTCTACTTATGGTCTATCGATTGTCTAAAGTCAATCAGTGTTTATATTCTCTCTCCAAATAGAACAAAATATTTATATGCTTTTATTCCTCTGTTTCTATTATCTTCTTCCTCACCCCTTTGTAGTCATCTCCTATACTGAGATCATTTGGCATTTTATCTTTAATTTTTTTATTTGTGTGCCCTTTTTAGATAGATGTGAGGTCCAGTCTCTGCTTCCAAGATGGCACCTTGAATTCTTCATTCTTTGAAGGGAAAAAATCCCTGGGTCCCCACATAGCAGAAAGCAGAAGGGCAAGAGGAGTAAAACTACCTCCACCTAGCCTTTTTATAAGGGCATCTAATCTCATTCATAAGTGAGGAGCCCTCATGACTCAGTCACCTCCTAGAGACCACATTTTCCAACATGTTGCATTGAGGATTAGGTTTTCTCAGGAAATTTGGGGGACACATTCAGACCATAGCAGTTTGCTACTCTGCCTGCATTTATGCCCCATTGTTACAATGGAATGTCTGTGTTATCTCCTTTCCAAGCTCTGCATCTTACCCTGGAGCCCATCTCCAATATGCTTAAGATTTCCCTACTGTAAGTTTCCCTTTTTTCTCTTGCATTAGTACTTGTCCCTCCCTTTTCAACTGTGTTATTCTCATATATACTTTAATCCTCCCCCTTAAATAAAATCCTCTTGACCCAGCATTGTCTTCCAGCTACCTACTTCTTCCCCTCATTTCTCTGTTCCCAGTCATAGAAAAACGTGTGGAAATACTTGAATACAAATAAATATTGCAAATTCCTTGCCTCCCCTTTTCACCCCAGTCACTCTAGCCACTCTTTCATTCTCATCAATCAACACCAAGACAGCTTTTACTATGATTGCCTTGGACCTACATCTTGCCAAAGCTGCAGTTCAGTCTTCTGTCCTCATCTGACTTCTTAGTGGTATTTGATCCAGTTGACCCCTCCCTCCTTTGAAACACTCCTTTATCTAGTTCTGAGATAACACACTGTTCTTGTTTTTCTCCTACCCCATTGCCCACAGTTTCTTAGTCTCCTTTGCTGGCTGCTGCTTCCAAGATCTCTAAATCCAGATCTCCAAATGATAGAATGCTTAAGGCTCTTTCCTTGACCCTCTTATTTATTTGGATTTTATTGGTGGTCTCTTTTAGTCTCATGTATATAAATGAAATGTATGTGCTGATGCCTCTCAGATTTTAATCATTAGATCAGATATTGACTCTTAATTTTATTAATTTTTATTTTATTTTATGAATCAGGGTCTTACTCTATTGCCTAGGCTGGAGTAGAGTGGCACAATCACAGCTCACTGCAGCCTCAACCTGCTGAGCTTGTCAATGCTTCCGTCTCAGTCTTCTGAATAGTTGAGATTCAGAAGACTGAATCCAGTTGTGCCATAACACCTGGCTAATTTTTAAAAATTTTTTTGTAGAGAGGCGTTCTCACTATGTTGCTCAGTCTGGTCTCAAACTCCTGGGCTCAAGCAATCCTCCTGCCTTGGCCTCCCAAGTGCCCAGTGCTGGGATTACAGCATAAGCCACCACATCTGGCCCGTACTCTGAGTTTTTGACTCACATATTCAACCATCTTCACTTGCTTGTCTATTGGGCATATCAAAATTTTTATGTCCGAAAGTTACTACATCCTCCCATCCTACCCCAACTCTCCCCTCTAAGTAATCTCCATAATCGACATGTCACCACCATTCATGCAGATTATGGTACCAAAAACTTGGTTAGTTCCAATTCCTCTCTTTCCCTCACACTTCACATGCAGGCCGTTGGCAGGTCTTACTGACTTTACCACAAGCCCGTATCTCAAATCTGTCTCTTCCTTTATAATGATGCTACTTTCATTTTAGTCCAATTTAGTCCTTTCTCTCTAGGCTGGGCAACATTAATAGACTTCTTAGTGATCTTACTGCCTCTATTCTTTCCTCCCTAGCAGTCATAATAAAATACATACTGTGAAATATGTTTAACTCATAAAAAATACAAAGAATAGGATAATAAATGTCCAGGTATCCATAATCCAATGGAAAAAATAAAATATTATCAACACAATTGAAGGTTCCATGAGAAACTCTCTGATTATTTCTCTCTCCCTTCTAGAGGATACTACTACTTTCAGTTTGCTGGGTTGTCATTCTCACACATGTCTTTATTCTTTAAATATAAATATATATATATACACACATACAGAGATACATGTGCACACACCCATACACATATGAGTATCATAATCATTGTGTAGTTTTGTTTTCTATGCTTTAAAAACTCTGTGTAGACACCAAGGGCCCAGAAAACAAGAATACTGCTTGCTTTTAAAAGTGGTGTTCTGACTTGGAAGGCCTCTGTTTGGGAAAAACACTCAAACCATGTTTTTCCTCTGCTCTCACACCATAACAATCAGCACTGAAGACTTCTGTGATCAAACGTGTGGGGAGGTTTCCCCATTAACAAGCAATGGATGTCCTCCAATTCAATTCCAATACTATCTATCTGGAGATAGCATCAGATCCTGCAGATGGAAAGCTTAGTCCCCAAGACTCCTTTCAACCCCCTTCAAATACCAGTTGCAAGCTTGGGCCTTTGAAACATCTGGTCAACCTACTTCAAGTTGGGATTTCTATGACCCTCTCTTTGGGCTGGATTCATTTGTTAGCGTAGCTCACAGAACTCAGAGAAACACATTTACCAGTGCATTATGAAGGATATTACAAATGATACAATAAAGAGATGGACAGGGTGAGGTATGAGGAATGGGGTGCAGAACTTCCTTGGGTATGCCACCCTCTAGGAGCCTCCACGTGTTCAGTTATTCAGAAGCTCTCTGAATCCTGTCCTTTTGGGTTTTTATGGAGGCTTCATTACATAGGCATGATTGATAACCATGTAGAAATATGATTAGACAAACAGTGCATGATCTAAATCCAGCAAGGCCTATTCAGACTTTTCTTGGCCCTTCTGTGCAGCATTCCTTCCTCTAGGGCAAGGGGCAGGATTCTCTCTGGAATGTGGGTTTTTTGACCCACAATCAGATTAGAGTCCTGTCTTAGCAGGTGAAAAGAGGACAGGAAAAGGTCAGGGATAGAGATTCTGTTTCCTAATGCCTAAAGTGCCCAGCATTATAAAAACTATAACAAGGGTTATGGGAGTTAAGAAGCAAAAACTGTAGATGAAAATCAACATATATATGTGTCTCTCTCTATATATGTGTGCATGTGTGTGTTTATATATATATATTTATAATTTCACAATCTCCAAATTTCCATGCTTGGGCTACTATATTGACTTTCTCTTCATCCCTTGACTTGCTACTTGCTTTTTTTCTTAGGGATATCTGTGTCATTCCTAAATGGCTATAATTCTCTCTTTCCTCTGACCTCAAGCTGTCTGAATCCAAATTTGTGACCCTCATCAATCTGTGCCGGGCCTTTTGACTGTATGCATTGATCCACCCTCTTGCTACTTCTGATTTTTCCCTTTTTTTCCTTCCACTTCTCACTTACATTATTTGAAATAATGTATGCATTTCTGTAAGTTGCTGCAAACTTTTTCTTATAATCGGACAAGTCATTGGTAAATAAATAAATACATAAATTTGACACCTTCTAGCAAAAAAGAAAAGAATTTGAGACATAGTTGCATACTTGTGACGGCAAACCATCTTTTTGCATTCAGGATTCAGTGCTACAACTGACCAGGTCACCTTGTACTGTCACAAAGGCTAATCTGATGTTTTAATAACACTTTAGGATTAACTGCATTATTCAAAACTGTGCTATAAAGGACCATGAACCATAAACCAGCTGCTCAAACACCTTATCACACAAGGTCATCATAAAGACATCCCAAGTCTCCATTTGTGCTGGAGTAGGGAGGTAGACTAAGATTGTATGAAGTTGCTCTCACAATTCCTATTTATGATAATAATATACTTAAAACCACCTCTCTCAAACTTTCTGTTTCTTCAAAATGGTCCCATAGTTGATTTTCAAGGAGACCCAGGTACCATGGTAGGTTGTTGTATCAGAAGGTAAGTCTACGGAATGACAGGGAATATAACAATTGTCTTTGGATGTCATAGAAGAAGAGGACTAGATTTTTTTTCTTTGTGGCCCCAAGGGGAAGATCCAGGCCAGAGGATTCAGTTCAGTACCAGAAAGAATCTTTCTCATGGTTAAAACTGGCCAGAGACGGAATGTTTGTGCTGAATTGGATGCCTTGCTGATTCCATTCAGCACTTGTCCTTCAGAATTTGCTTCACACTCTATCCCTTGCAACTTTCTGCCTTAGAGTTTTCTCTGGCTGCAGGGGTGTGCACTGCAACTCATGCACAGAGGCAGCCAGAATTTCTGGGGAGTCAATGCTCCCAAGAAGAGTTCAAGACCAAAAAATGCTTAGGAATTGGTAAACACCCTTGTGCCTCAGGTGAGGTGTATCTGAGGCATGGTCTACATACTCTTCCAGAGGTCTCCAGTGGTATTGAGCCCTCGAGGCTCACAGTAGTGACATACCCACCAATCATACTGTGGTGACTGCCTTTCGTTCCCTGTCACACTTCCCCACTTTCCTACTCTGAATCCTGAGACTACTTCCAAAGGAAACCAGTGGAACTAAAATTCTCATATAAGACTCTTTTTCTGGGACACTCAGTCTAAGACAACACCTTGTTGAATAATTTGTTGAGCTTGCCTTAACCTCTTAGGGAAGGTTGGTACCTGTTGTAGGGAGGCCATCAACAGTGTGCCTTTGGAGAGAGGAAGTTTGGTAACATTAATTAAACAAATATTGTGCTTATCATGTCAAGTCTCTGAGATGGCTACTGGTGGACTTTCTTCTCCAGAAGAAGATGGCTTGCCAAACATCACATCCAAGAAGTGATAATGAAATGTCATCAGTGCTGTAACTAAGGAAGGATTACAGGGTGATAGCATCACTGAGGAGGAAGGAACTAATTCCGATTAGCAGAGTAAGAAAAAGCCCAAGGACATGTGACATTTGAGCTGGGCCTAGAAGATGGTAAAATTCAACAGGTGAAGAGGCAAGGAAAATAGAGAAAAAGAATCTCCATGAGAGAGGAAGGCTTATTAAACTTATTTTCTGCCAGGGTGATCATATGTGTGTTCAGAAATAGTTCAAATAAACAAGCAAAAACAAAACAAAACCCCACTAAACAACTCAAATAAGCATATAAATAAATAATTTTTAAAATAACAATTCAGGTGGTACTAATGACTAAAGGAGTAAATCTGTGAGTGAGATTTAGCAGCAAAGGTAGTGACAATTCAAACAAAAACCTGTAAATTATAACACAAAATTTGTTGCTGTTTTAGATCTGGAGACAAATTTAAAAAATGAGAATGGTGAGGGAGGTCAGCTATGTCCTCAGGTTGGCATAAACAAAGTCTCCATCAACTGTTAAATAGAAAGATATTACCTATTTCTAGAAAGTTGATAGATACTCTTATTACACACTAATTGATTGAAGATGACAAATTCTGAAAGTGCTTAAAGACTTCATGAAAACATAACAATGTGAACGTTGCGGGGAGGCATGGGACTCTCAAAGGCAGTCACTTTATCCTCATTTATTCTGTTTGGATTTTTCTCACGTGACAGGTGATGGAGGCTCTTCATGCTGAAGAAAGGTGCTGTAAGTTGAGAAAATTTGAGGACTCTTGTTTACTCTGCTTCTTTGGGCCACTTGTGTGAATCAATGAGAAAATAAGGAAGGATTTATCTATTCTGCCATCTGAAGTGTTAACCAGGAGCAGTGTGCCCAAGAAGCAAACAGAAGTGAGTAAACACAGCCATCTGAAGTGCTGGGTAAGTTACTAATATAGTCCATTCTGATTTTCATACTTATTGTTAAATATGTACCTTATCCTTCAATATCCTTGAATTCTGGCAGTCTTATTTGAAAGGCAATATTTTGTAACAAGCATTAATACTTGTGAATTTGAATTCCATATCATAACCTGCCTTTCACCCTTTGCTCACAACTGTACAGTGGCCACAGCTTTACCATTGGTCAGTGAAGGTCAGGGGTAATGGATAAAACACTGGAGTACTTCTTTTCAGTGACATTGTGCATCCTCTCCTTGTCTGCCTGGGTCACTTGCTTGGCTATTTTGAAGCCAGGAAGTCTGAGGGAGTTAGCAGCCCATGGGGAAATCCTTGACATAGGGACAGAATCTGGCTTTCTTTACTTCACTTTTCCCAAAGTCTATTTTCTATTTCTTGGGATCACTTCCCAAAATGTACAACTAGCTTATAAGCCCTGCTCCTAGGCTGTGCTCTTGGGAGTAAACTAGGGTAAGATATACACCAATTAGTTTTATTCTGGGAAAGTTACTTTTGCTCACTGAGCTTCTGTTTCCTATCCACGGAGATGAAAGCATGAGGCTTGTTCATTTCTTTCAGCTTTAAGAGTCTGTGAAATAGAAGAAAATGGTCAAGCATTCCCCCCAAATCCCATCTTTGTCAATAATTCTTTTAACAAGACTTATGATTTAACTACAGTTCAGATAAGGCTTCCATGGGTTTAAACACTTATATTTCTCCTTGTCCAGGTGCTACAATTCTCTGGATTATAGATGCTATCTCCCCAGCTCTTCATATCTTATCCTAAAGTAGCAAGTAAAAGAGCTATCAGGGAGCATAGCAATGCTGATGGTTGTAGGTCTATGCCTTTACTACTTTTCTCCTCTTTACAATTTGGGTTCTGCTGGGAACCTTAGAATGGGGTTTGGTCTCTGAAAATTATAGCTGCAGGGCTGAGACTAATGGTCAGAGATGATGTGCTGCTGGCAAACATTGGTTTTGATCACATGGATCAATGAAGGAATGAAGACAGTAAAGAAACTCTCCATTTAGAAATTTCACCCTGAGCATTCCAAAATAGGAACATTGGACTGGACATATTTTAAGAAACAGCAGATTCCCATTCAATTACAAATTTATAGTAGTTTAAGTTTGAGACTAAATATGTACTATTAAGTGATGTCAGCAGGATGGCAGAATAGGACTTTCCAGTGTTTGTCCCCTTGCAGAAACACCAGTTTGAACAACTATCTATACACAAAAATGCTTTCACAAGAGCTAAAGAATACGAGTAAGAAGTTCTTGCACCTGGGTATAACACACAAAAAAGAAAAGACGCATTGAAGTGGGTAGAAGGCCAGTTTTACATTACCTGCATTATCCCTCCTCCAAGCCTGGGCAGCACAGCTAGAAGAGAGAAACCCTCATCATGGAGGAAGGAGAGTGAAGTAAGCACCCAACTTTGCTGCAGATCCTGGCCTCAGGCCCACCTCAGACCAGGCCAGCCTCCATGGCCTCAGACTTCAACTGGTACCTGCACACTGAACCTCCAGGCTTCCAGGCCCACCTAGTGTCAGGTTGGCCTCCACAGCCTCGAGGCTCCAGACCAGCCCCCGAGGTCCCGAACTCCAGGTCTGTACTCATGGTCCTAGGCTCCAGTCTGGCCCCAGCAGATCCAGGCTTCAAATTTACCCTACTGGCGGGTCAGCTTCCACAGTCTCAGCCTCCAGGCCTTCTCTAGCACCAGGCCATCCTTCATGGTCCCAGGATTCAGGCTGCCCACAGCCCCATGCTCTAGTAAACTCAGGGTCTAATCCTGCTCTTGTAGACACTGACACTTGGGTGTTCCCCATACACATAGGCTTCAAGGCTACCCTCATGACCCAGGCTCCAAGCTGGCCACTGTGTACCTAGTCTTCAGTTCAGCACCTGCAGACTCAGCCTTTAGGATGGATCCTATGGACCTAGGCTTAAGGCCATTCCTAGTATCAGGCTATCCTTTGTGGCTCTACCTAGGCTTCAGGCTTAGCCCCTGTGGACCCAAGCACCAGTCCCACCCACCTGTCTGATGACCAACAGCAAGCCCATATGCAGGCCTCACCAGGTGGCCCATCCAGATGGCCCATCCAGAATCTCTGGATGGGCTGACTAGTGAAGGACTTTCCCTGCTGAAGTCAGTCTACAAAGATTAGGATAGATGCCTACTTCTTTAAATGTGTTAGATGCCAACAAATGGCCACAAGGAACATAAATAATCAGGGGAACATGACATCACTAAAGGAACAAAATAAAGCACAAGTAACCAACACTAGAGAAATGGAGATTTACAAACTGCAGTACACAAATTCAAGAATAATTATCTTGAAGAAGCTCAGTAAGCTACAAGAGAACAGATAGACAACTAAACAGAAATCAGGGAAGCAGTACCCTAACAAAATTAGAAGTTCAACAGAGTGATATAAACCATTGAAAAGAACAAAACAGAGATTCTGGAGGTGAAGAACACAATAACTGAAGTTAAAAATTCCATAGAGAGCTTCATCAGCAGATTTGATTAAGCAGATATAAGAAACAGTAAGCCTAAAAATAAGACATTTAAGGTTACCCATCAGAAGAACAAAAAGGATAAAAAATGAAAATGAGTGAAGAAAGCCTATAAGAGAAAATATCATTAAATGAATCAATACACTCATTCAGGATGGAAATTTCAGAATGAGTAGAGAAAGAGAAGGAGGACAATGCTCATTTAAAGAAATAATGCCCCCTCCCCCCAAAAAATCCTCAAATCTGGAGAAGGACATGAGCATCCAGATCCATAAATCCTAAAGTACCCCAAATATTTAGATGTAAAGAGATGTTCACTGGGACATTATAACTAAATTCTCAAAAGTCAAAGACAAAGAGAAAAATCTGGAAGCACCAAGGGAAAAGTGACTCATTACATACAAAGGAATTCCATAGTACTTATGTGAACTCCTTTGGAGAAACCTTGCAGGCCAGGAGAGGGCGGGATAATATATTCAAAGTGCTGAAAGGAAAAAGAAAATTGTCAACCAGGAACACATTACCCTGAGAGTCTGTCCTCCAGAAATGAAGGAGAAATAAGGACTTTCCCAGACAAACAAAAGCTGTAGGAGTTTATCACCACTAGACTTGCATTACAAGAAATGCTAAAGGGAGTTCTTCACATTGGAAAAAAAGAATGCTAAGTAAAAACAAGAAGACATATGAAAATATAAAATTCACTGTAAAGGCAAGAATATAGTCAAATTCAGAATACTTTAGTAATGTAGTGGTGGTGCATAAATCACTTTTAACTCTAGTTTAAAATTTTTTTTTTAAGTATTAAAAATAACTTGAGGGGGATGCCCCCTGCCAAAAAAAAAAAAAAACCAGAATTATCTTTTGGAGGGCAGACCCCTTGTAGTACAGTCTTCCTCACAATAGGTTAGTGTTCTAGGAACCCATTGGCATCAGTGTACCAGATAGTGTTGTTGTGCGAGGCTACGATTGGCTTCAGTTAATTTTTTTTTCTTTTCTGTTTTTTGGAGATTGTTTCAGTGTGCTTGCCCATTTCATGATGGGTGGTTTATAAATGTACCTGCTCACACTGTACTGAGTATTTCGCAGTTTTTGGCCAAAAAATGGCATGACCCCCACGCCTCACCTCTGTATTTACCTGATCTTGCCCTGAGCAACTTTTGTTTGTTTCCTCCGATGAAATAAGTCCTCAAAGGGAAATGTTTTCCCAGTGTGGAAGAAGTGAAACAAACAAACAAACAAAATGACAGAAGCACTAAAAGGCATCAAAATCGCTGAGTTCAAAAACTGTTTTGAGTAGTGGAAAAAGTGTTTCAATAGGTATATTGCATCAAACAAAGAGTACTTTGAAAGTAACTGGAGTTTAAACATGTAAGAATAAATACAGGATTCCTGGATTTGGGGGATCCTTCTCTTATAGCTACAATAATTTGTCAATGGATACATGTTATATGAAAGATGTAAATTGTGACATCAACCACACAAAATATGGGGAGAGGAAAAAGTAAAGTGTAGAATTTTTGGGTACGGATACATTTATATCATTTATAACTTAAAATCTACTGTTAAAACCATAAAATATTTTACATAAGCCTCGTGGTAATCACAAAGAAAAAAAAATCTGTAAAAGATATACACAAGAAGAAACGAAAGCTATCAAAACCTACCACCACACAAAAAAAATATATATCAAATCACAGGAAGACAGCAGTAGAGAAGAATGGAACCCCAAAAAACCCCTACAAAGCAGTTAGAAAACAGTTATCAAAATGATAGTAGTAAGTCCTTGCCTATCAACAATTACATTAAATGTAAACAAATTAAATAGCCCATCAAAAGAAATAGGATGGCTAAATGGATTTTAAAAACAGGATTCAACTATAGCTGCCTACAAGAGATTCACTTTAGCTTTAATGACACACACAGCTGAAAGTGAAGGTGTACGTAAACATGCTCCATGCAAATAGTAACCAAAAGAAAGCAGACCTGGATATTCTTATATCAGATAAAATGGACTTTAAGTCAAAAATTGTCATGAGACAATAAAAGTCATGATTTAATGATAAAGTAACCAATTCATCAAGAAAAATAACAATTATAAATATATATGCACCTTAAAGCACCTAAGTATAGATAAAGCAAATATTAACAGCATTAATGGGAAAATAGACAGCAGTATAATAGCAGAAGGAGAATTTAATACCCCACTTTCAATAAATCATCAGGACAGTAAATCAATAAGGAAACAGTGGACTTGAACAACATTATAGACCAAATGGATCTAACAGACATATACAGAGTATTCCCTCCAATAGCAGTAGAAAACACATTCTTTAAAAGCACACATGAAACATTAGCCAGGATAAATCATATGTTAGAATACAAAGCAAGTTCTAACAAATTCAGAAGATAGAATTTATATTATCTTTTCTGACCACAGTGGTATAAAACAAGAAATCGGTAACAGGAAAATAACTGAAAAATTCACAAATATGTGAAATTTAAACAACATACTATTGAACAACCAATGGGTCAAAGAAGAAATCAAAAGGGAAATTTTAAAAAATCTTGAGAAATGAAAATGACAACACACTATATCAAAACTTATGAGATGCAGCAAAAGCAGTTTTAAAAAGAAAGTTTATAGCAATAAATTCCAAATTAAGAAAGAATAAAGATCTCAAACGACCTAACTTTACGCCTCAAGGAACTAGAAAAAGAAGACAGGCCAGGTGCAGTGGCTCATGCCTGTAATCCCAGCACTTTGGGAAGCCAAAGCAGGAGAATCACTGGAGGTCAGGAATTTGATAT
Organism: Cephalopachus bancanus; assembly: GCA_027257055.1. NCBI lineage: Eukaryota > Metazoa > Chordata > Mammalia > Primates > Tarsiidae > Cephalopachus > Cephalopachus bancanus. The sequence goes on along the minus strand of JAPVLO010000021.1, from coordinate 8,305,773 downwards.
CAGCCTGGGAAACATAGTGAGACCTCATTTCCAAAGTAAAAAAAAATAAAAAAAGAAAGGTTGCAGTGAGCTATGATTGTGCCACTGCACTCCAGCTTGGGCAGCTGAGTAAGACTCTACCTAACAAAAAAAAAAAGTAGAAGAAGAAGAAGAAGAAATTAAGCTCAATGTCAGCAGGAAAAAAGAAATAATAAATATCAGAACAGAGATAAATAATATAATGACTAGAAAAACAATGAAAAAGATAAAGAGCTAATGGGATTTTTTGCCTTTTATTTATTTATTATAATTTTTATTGTCTTTAAAAAATTTTTTAAATTTATTTTGTATTTGTTTTAGAGTTGTGGGGTACATGTGAAGATTTGCTATGTAAGTAAATTGTGTGAAGGTGAGGTTTGGGTTTCTAGTGAGTCCTCTCTCCCACGATAGTAGGTATAGTACTCACTGGGTGGTTGTGTGCCCCTTATTCCCCCTCTTTCCATTCCTCCTTGAGCAGTGCCCAGTGTTTGTTGTTCTCACCTTTATACTTGTGTGCCCATTGTTTAGGGCCCACTTATGAATGAGAACATGCAGTTTCTGTGACAGTAAAATTAAGTGTTAATGTTTTGAAAAGATAAACAAATGTATAAACTTTTAGCTTGACTAAGAGAAAAAGAGAGGTGACTCAATAGCTAAATTAGAAATGAAAGAGGAGATATTATACCAGATATCTCAGAAATAAAAAGGTTCATAAAATATTACTGTAAACAATCATGCACCAACAAATTGGAAGCTCTAAAAGAAACAAATAAGTTCCAAGAAACATACAATCTACCCAAGACTGAATCATGAAAAAGCAGAAAATCTGAATAGAAAATTCATGAGAATGAAATAGATCGAATCAGTAATCAAAAATCTTCCACCAAGGAAAGTTCCAGGAACTGATGGCTTCACTGGTAAATTCTATCCAAAATTTAAAGAAAAATTAATGCTAATCCTTTCTAAACTCTTCCAAAAAATTAAAGAGAAGGAAATACTTCTAAACTTATTTTATGGGACCAGCATTATCCTGATACCAAAGCCAGACAAGAATGCTACAAGAAAAAAAGAATTATGAGCCAATATCCCAGATGAACATAAATGCAAAAATCCTTAGCAAAATACTAGCAAACCGAATTCAACAGTGCATTAAAAGGATCAAGCACAATGTTCAAATATAATTTATCCTTTGGATGCAAAGATGTTTCTACATATGCACATCAATCAATGTGATATATACCACATTAACAGAATAAAGGATAAAAATTGTATAATCATGACAATAGATGCAGAAAAAGTATTTGACAAAAATTTGACATTCTTTTGAAAAAAAATTTTTTTTTTTTTTTGAGTTGGAGTCTCAGTCTGTCGCCCGGACTGGAGTGCAATGGCACGCTTCTAGCCACTGCAACCTCGACCTGCTGGGCTCCAGCGATCCTTCCACCTCAGCCTTCCAAGTAGCCAGAACTACAGGTGTGCACTACCACGCCCAGCTAATTCTTGATTTATTGTAGAGATGAGGTCTCGCCAAGTTGTCCCAGTGGGTCTTGAACCTGCAGTCTCAGGCAATTCACACACCTTGGCCTCCCAAAGTGCTGGGATTACAGTTTGAGCCACTGAGCCTGGTCTTTATTTGACATTCTTTCATAATAAAAGTTCTCAACAAATTAGGTATAAAAGGAATATGCCTCAACATAATAAAGGTCATATAAGGGGATTTTAAAATGAAATTAAAAGATAAAAATTTAAAAATAGAAAGTTTATTTCTCAACTTAAGCTTCATCAAGGTCAAGATACTTTTTAAAGTGATGGTATCAGTCACTTAGTCCATCCTGGAAGAACCTGAGGGTCTTGGGAATTTAACCACATCAATGAAGTGTTTTTCATATTATTTACTGAAGAACAATGAGTGTCCTTTACCAATTTTTTAAAAATGAGAAATCAAGAAGAAGTCAGAATGAGAGCCAAATCAAGATCTGTAAGGTAAATCCCTAATATGTTTCCACCAAAACTCTCACAAAATTGCCTTTGTTTGAGGAGAGAGCTGAGCAGAAGCATTGTCATGATGGAACAGGACTCTTTGGTGAAGATTTCTTATTTTCTGCTAAAATTCTGGCTAACTTTCCCAAACACTCTCGTAATAAGCAGATTTTATTGTTCTTTGTCCCTCCAAAAAAATCAACAAGCAAATGTCATGGGTATCCAAAAACCTATTGCCACGGCCTTTGCTCTTGACCCATCCACTTTTACTTTGACTGGACTACTTCTGTCCCTTGGTAGTCATTGCTTTGATTGTACTTTGTCTTCAGGATGGTACTGTAAAGTCATATTTCATCTCCTGTTACAATTCTTCAAAGAAATGCTTCAGGATCTTTATCCCACTTAAAATTTCCAATGAAATCTCTGCTCTTGTCTTCCTTTTATCTGGGCAAAATGATTTTGATGCCCATTGAGAGGAAAGTTCACTCAACTTTAATTTTTCAGTCAGAATTGTGTATGCTGAAACTATTGAAATGTCTATGGTGTTGGCAATTGTGCTGTTAATCATTGGAGCTTCAATCAGGGCATGAACAAGATTAATTTTTTTCCTTGCAAATTAATGTGAATGATCTGCTGCTGGGGCTTTAATATTTAACATAATATTATCTCTTCTTAAAATGAGTTATCCATTTATAAATTGCAGATTTCTTTGAAGCATTGTCCCCATAAACTTTTCATAAAGCATTAGTGATTTCATTGTTCTTCCACCCAAGCTTCACTATAAATTTGATGTTTATTCTTGCTTCTATTTTAGCAGAATTCATATTGCTCATTTTTCAAACCAAAGTCTTATCCTTCTTAGTGACTCAAACTAGATCTTGTTCACACATGTTGCAACAAGTTAGTATAAGTTTATTTTGGTGCAAAACAATTTTGAAATACTTGCATGTTTTTGGTATACAGATTTTCCATAAACTTTTTGAAGTTCTCTCTTATATGGTAAGCCCAGCTAACATCATACTCAATGAGGAAAGGTTGAAAGCTTTTTTTCTATGATCAGGAACACAAGAATGCCCAATCTGCCACCTCTACTCAATATAATATTAGAAATCCTAGCTAAAGCAATTAGGCAATTAAAAAAAAAGAAAGAAAAGGGGAAATAAATTAATAAATGGCATTCAAATTGTAAAGGAAGAAGCAGAATTGTCTCTGTTTGCAGTTGACATACATATTGAAAACCCTAACGACTCCCCCCAAAACTGTTAGAAATAATAAACAAATTCAGTAATGTTGTAGGACATAAAATCAACATAAACAAATTAGTAGTGTTTCTATACACTAACAACAAACTATTCAAAAAATATCAAGAAAACAATTCCATTTACAATAGCATGAAAATATGTAAGAATAAATTTAACCAGGGAGGTGAAGTATTTGTAAAATACTGATGAAAGAAGCTGAAAAAGGCACAAATGAATGTAACACTATCCTATGTTCATGTATTGGAAGCATTAATATTGTTAAAATGCCCATACTACTTAAAGTGATCTACAGATTCAATGCAATCTCTGTTAAAATCCAAATGGCATTTTTCACGTAAATAGAAAAACCAATCCCAAAAGTCATGTGGAACAAAAAAAGCCCCTAAACAGGCAAAACAATTGAGCAAAAAGAAAAAACCTGGAGCCATCACACTATCAGGTTTCAAAATACACCACAAAAGTATAGTAATCAAAACAGTGTGATACTGTCATAAGAAGAGATATGTAGACAAATGGAACAGAATAGAGAACCCAGAAATAAATCCATATAAATTTACGATCAATTGATTTTTGCAAATGTGTTAACAACTCAATGGAGAAAGAATAGTTGCTTCAATAAATGATGTTGGGAAAACTGAAGAGTCATATAAACTTAAACATAAGACCTGAAACTATAAAACTACTGGAGAAAAAACAGGACCAATAGATATTGGTCTAGGCAGTGATTTTAAAAATATGACCCCAAAAGCACAGGCAACAAAAGCAAAAGTACACAAATAGAATTGTACCAAACTGAAATGCTTCTGCACAGCAAGGGAAGCAATCAACAGTCAAAAGATAATTTACTGGCCAGGTGCAGTGGCTCATGCCTGCAAACCCAGCCCTTTGGGAGGCCAAGGTGAGAAGATTGCTTGAGCCCAGGAGTTTGAGACCCACCTGGGTAACATAGAATGACCTCATCTCTACTAAATATCTAAAAAAAAACAAAAGCAAAAACAAAAAACCTAGTGGGGCCTGGTGTCATGCACCTGTAGTCCCAGCTACTCTATAGTTGGAAGAATTGCCTGAGCCCAGGAGAAAGAACCCTTGTACATTATTGGTGGGAATGTAAATTAGTACAGCCATTTTGAAAAACAGTATGAAGGTTCCCAAGGAATTAAAAATTGAACTATCGTATGATCTAGCAATCTCACTTTTGGGTGTATATCTAAAAGAAATGAAGTCAGTATGTTGAAGAGATATCTGAACTCTCATGTTCATAGCAGTGTTATTCACAACAATTGATCAACATTAAATCAACCTAAGTGTCTGTCAAGGGATGGAAAAACATGGATGAACCTGGGGAATATCATGATAAGTGAAATATACCAGACATGGAAATATAAATACATATGATATCACTTATATGTGAATCTCAAAATATTGAACTCATTGAAGCAGGGAGTAAAATGGTGGTTGCCAGGGACCGGGGATGAGAATTGGAAGATTTTGGTCAAAGGATACAAAGTTTTAGCTAGCCAGGATGAAGAAGTTCTGGAAACCAATTGTGCAGCATGGTAATTATAGTTAAGAATTACATATTGCATACTTAAAAATTACCAAGAGAGTAGATCTTAAATGTTACCACACAAATAATAAATATGTGAGATGATGAATAATTAGTTTGATTTAATCATTTAATAATAATGTCAAAATATCAAGTTGTACACAGCAAATGCATGCAATTTTTGTCAATTAAAAAATAAAGTCATTTATCAAAAAAATTAGTGCTAATAAAGTATTTTGATGCTTATATGTTGGTTGTTCCTGGACTGTGTAGCAGAATTCAAGAAAGGCAGATCATGGCCAGGGATTATTTGCATTCAGAGAATGGGAGACTGAGTTGAGACACTGAAAGCAGCTTCCAGCTTAGGGGATGTGGGTCTAGGACTGATGGCTTCCTGCACTAAGGCATTTTTGCAGGAGTTTGAGGATGGAGATGGAAAAGGTGCTACCCAGTAGAGGTTTCAATAGGATTATTTGTCCAGATTTCCAAATCCAGCCACTTCTGTCAGTCCATGCTACCATCATCTCTGTAGTGAATGACTGCAGTCACCTTCTAATTGATTTTCCTGCTTCCATTTCTACCTTGTGCTCCAACCCTTCCAATCCTTTTTACATATAGACTCTAGTGTTTTCTTTAAAATATAAGTCACATCTATCTCTCTCCTGCCTGAGATTCCCTTGTCAATTCTTACTGCATCGAAATAAACAAGGTTAGACATGATCTGCCTCGTGCTCTTCACACCTATCTTCTCCCTCACTACCATGCTCCAAATACACTGCCCTTCTCTCTCTTCCTGGAGCAAAGTGTCTTTCTTTCTTTGCTACTGTGTATTAGTGACACACTGTTTTACACCTAGTTCCATGTAACTGGCTCCTTCTCACACTTCAGGTACCAATGCCTATGTCACCTCTTCATAAAGGCATGCTCTGACCCTAAAGCCCTTGCATTGAATCACCTTATTTAATTGTCTTTACAGCCTTGTTACTATCTGAAAATATCCACATTTTCTGTATTGACTTGTTTGTTTTCTCTGGGAAAATGTGTGGCTCTGGGAGATCAGGGGTCTGTGTGTTTTGTTGACCACTGTGTCCTGAGCAGTATGGACAGTGCTTGAGACTTATTAAGTGCTCAACAAATATGGGTTGAATTGGCTGACTTCCAAATGTCTTCAAGGGTCAGTCACATTCAGTGGGAATCAAAGTCCTCTAGAGAGAGGATGCTTCCTATATCCAGAAGGGCTGCATGTCAGAAGGCACTCAAAAGCTAAAAATCTGGCTGATATTGAAGATGAGGAGATGTTCTTGTCCTCTGTAATTTATTGTGATGAAGGCTCTTGTGCCATAAGAAGCCATGAAAAACAGGAGACCAGGTTGTTAGTTTGGTACTACTCAACTCAGAGCATACCCTAATACTAGGGATTTGTAAGAGAATATGAGCCCACAGGCTGCTCTGAGACAGACCACCTGGCAGTCTGTGTACTGCTAGGCATACCCTGAAGATGCTCAGGGTTTTCCCTATCCCATTCCCAGACATTGTCCAACACAGCATTTGGATGTTAGGAAGAGAATGGTCAGCTGGACATGGAGTTGACCCCAACAGGTTGAGTGAGGGAAGTGATCACTGGTTGGACCCACCACCTCTGCTTGGGGCTGAGTTGAGCTGGCCTTGGGGTCAGCTGTGAACCAGAATTTGTTGCAGCAGGACCTGGGGAACTTAGTTTTTCATTTGGATCAGTGAGAGGGTTGAATGATTGATGTTGAGGAAGTGGAGCTGGAAGAGTGGGGCAGACACCCAGGTGTGCTGGTCCTTTCATCTTTACATCAAATGCTACCTGGGGAGTTACAGGGCACTGGCTGGGGGGTGGAGGAGCTAAAGGGTAGGCAGCTGCTGCTCAAAAGCAGAAGCAGTCCTCATGGCTGAAGACAGATCCTGGCTTCCTGTCTAACAGCTGCCTGCAAATAATAGTCTGCAGTTTCCTGGGAGGGGCAGACAGGTTTCTTAGTAGATGAAAGAGCCACAACTGATAACGTATATAATAAAAATTTAATGAATTAATTCATTTATTCATTCATTTGTTAATTTAACAAGCATTTTTAGCCTTGCTCCTAAGAGTATAACCCATGGTCCAGCAGCATAACCACACCTGAGAAATGCAGAATCTCAGGCCCCAACCCTGCTGAACTACAATCAGCATTTTGACAAAACTCCCAGGGGATTCTTGGTCACCCCAAGTCAGAAGGCCCGATATATAGGATAACTGTTGCACCCACTGCTGGGTAGGGCCCTTCAGGGATGCTGGGAGAGTGCATCTGGCAAACATCACATCCCACTGGGAGGTCCTTTGAGAAGGGGGCCCAGGTGCACTTCCTGCAAGCGTGAATTCTGGGAAGACACACTCCACACCTGGTTTATTTCTTTCCAAAGTTCTTGTAACATCTGCCCACTTCAACAAGAGAAGAACACAAATGACAATAATACATAGCAGTGACAATACAGCCAGGAAGATATGAGGTCCTTTTCATGATGGCATTTGTAATAAAGCAATCAAAGGCCTTCAGTCCCTTCTCTTGTGGCTTCTCCCTACTGAAATTCCCAGTGTCCTCCTACCAGAGAGCATCCATTTTTTCTGGGATGGATCTACCAAGAATCACTTAACCTCTTTGCAAACTCCAATCAATGATTATTTGCATTTTTATACTCTCGATACTTGTTCCAGAGAAGTTACACTGTTCAGGTAAGCCTTGTCAACTCAGATTGCAAGTCCTGAAAAACCACCCTCTCAGCGTAGAAATCTAAAAAGCACTTTACAGTTTATGTACGTATTTTATAGAAGCAGATACTGAAGTTCAAAGAGGTTGTGACTCTCCCCAAGTCACATGGCTAGTATGTGTACCTAAACTTAGATTTCAATCAAGTCTTCAACTAGAAATTCTGCATTCTTTATGCTGTCAGGCTGCTTCTATATTCGGAGAGTTCTTGGCTATCCAAAAAGCCCTAAGTCTCTCCTCTCTCTCCACTTTTCATTAATTCATACAAAAAAAAGGTTTATTGATCTCCTTTTTTATGTTTTAGAGTTGAGGAAAGAGTGCGGGTACAAGGATGACATCCACTTCTCTCTCTCTCATGCCATCCATCCAAATGCTGCCTTCAACCTCAAGAAACTTACAGACCAATAAAGGAGAAAGTACATACTGAGAAAACTACATCATGTTCCTGCCACTGTGGTAGGAACTTGCCTTCAACACCCAACTTCTTGGCCGCATAAAGTCCGACATCCTCCCAATGACATGCTAATTTTTAGGGTTCACCTACTCATGGGGCTCTTTACTACCAGCTCCTGAATCAAGTGTGCTAAAACTTCATTCTGCATCAGTGGACACATGGAGCTAAGCTGCTCTGCCACAGTCCAGAAAATATTCGCTTGTACCAAGCATTTTTTGAACTTAGACAATGCATCGATCACCAAGGGTCACGGAGCAGCAACTGCACTGTTTGTGGCTGTTCCTCCCATCTCTGTCTATTCTGCTCACTCACCCTTTCCTGTTCTGGGAAGCTCCAATTCTTCCTCTCTTGGAGAATGTCATTTGACTATCTCTTTGCCTCCCCTTTTTGCATCCTAAATGCATCATATTGCTCAGAAGAAGAAGAAGAAGAAAAAAGACTTTCTCTCTGCCATGAGGACTTTAGACTGCAGCTGATATTTTATCTCTAAATCAACTATTTTATTGACATATAACATGCACACAGAGTACACCCATTACAAGCACATTATTTTATTAATTTTCACAAAGTAAACACACCTGTGTAACCAGCAGCCAGACCGAGAAACAAAACAAGCCACATCCAGAGCCTCCTGTCTGAGACAGTTGGTCATTTTAGCGGAACATTTTTCTGGCTATGATAAACAAGAGCTGAACAGGAAAGTGCCACGAGGAAGGAACAATATCTTACCAGAAAATGGTGGGGTGGGGGAAGGAGGAGGTTTGGTCTGCCTGGAGTGACAAAGAAGGCTCTAGAACAGGGCCCTGCAAGATGAATGCCCTGTGGTCCAACAGAGAAGAGGTGGGTGGGTGAGTGGGATGTGCTGAGTGGCAGGGACAACTTGAGTGTGCCAGAGGGCACGAAGGGCTTCAGCCATCAGCAAGGAGCCAGTCTGTGTCTGAAAATGTGTTTGGGAGGGTGAGGTAGAATCCTGGAGAAGCTGAGGCTAGGACCACATTTCGAAGGATCTGGAATGGCAGTGTAGGTGTTATTCAGTGGTTCTGGAAGAATTTTAGATATAGCTATTAAGACGTAGTGTTGCAACTGGCAAAATAAAATAGATTTTTTTTTTTAAGAAAAAGCAGCATACTGTATTGCCTCAGACATTGCTTGATCCAGGGTTCAAATGACTCGTTCTTCCCCCTTCTGTTATTTCATCTCTGTCCTTGGAATTGTCGTCTTTTAATTTGGGTTTCCCCAAAGCAGACCCTGAGGCAAGAATTTGAATATGAAATGGGAGGTGCAGGAGGTACCAGTGAGAGTGTGGGGAAGTGACATAGGAAGGGAAGACTGTCAAAAAGTATGCCTGGAGCTTCATCCCACTGTGCAGCTCTGGGAAATCTGGGAGAACACATGCCTCAGTGTCACCCGACTTGAGGAACAAGGAAACTGGGGGAACAACTCCACTCAGTCTTCAGTCATTGGTTGAGGCCTGCTCCAAGGGAGTAATAATTCCCTGGCACTTGCAGCTGCTGCACACTCAGAGAGCGCAGCCTTCTGAGCATTTTGAGAAACCTCATGGGCAGAGATGCAGTTAGAAGTGGCTGGCAACCCCAAGGGGTGAGACCCTGTGAGTAATGCCAGCTTCAGCTTTGCCTCCAGTCTTAGCAGGCTCTGCCTGTACACTCTCACGTGGAAGCCCACATGCCTTGAGGCTGAAAGGAGAGATTTTTATTTCTCATTGAATTAACAAAAGACCTGTAAAGGGTTTTATTTCATCCAAATTGGGCCACTTGAGTTAATCCCCTGTAGCCTGAGAAAGATGTGGGATTGAAAATGTTTGTGTGTACGTGTCTTAATTTGGGTTTCCCTGGGGAATACCCTGACACAAGGACTTGGGTGCTGGTGATTTACTTGGTAATTTATTCTGATCCCAGAAGGCAGGAATTAAGGAATGGGAAAGTGAGTCAGGGAAGGAAAAATAGTCAACCATAGGTGTTAATGAGTGGGGATCTCTGTGGGCAAGAGGGCTAAATTTGGCTGGGACCTCCTGAGAAACAGTATAGAACATTCCTCAGAATTTGTCACCAAGGCGTGAGGAAACTGGAATTTCTGTTCATTAACTCTCTTCCCTCATTGGCATAGACACTTTCAGAGTCATTTTACTCCCCAATCTTTCAGACCTGCCCTGTATGTGGACCTAGCATGTGCCTGTGGCGAGAAAATGCCCTCAGGTCCAGAGGCACAGAAGCCTTCAGCAGTGTGGGTGCCAACTGGCTGCCAGAATCCTCTAGGTGCACCATGAAGATGTGGCTGGGATACCATCATCATCTGAGGCCCTGTCCTTCCTGTTCTTGAGAAAGAGCCTTCTGGTGGGTGGCTAGGGCAGAAAGGCCCATTCATGCTCCTAGAACGTTTTTCATCTTTGAATACTCTTCTGTGTTCCCAAGTGGCCCCAGAGCCCCTGTCTTCTCTAATTTGAATGTCTGTACCTCTACATTGGCCCTGGCTTGTGAGTGTTCTAGTTAAAAGAATGCAGTTCTTTGATAAACTCCCACATGAAAAAGAACCAAGAAATAAAGGCTTGGAGGTGGGGTGTGTGTCAAATGTTACTCCAAGATTGTCTCTGGGAATGGAAATGGCAGTTATGTGGGCAGGAAAATAATTATGTGATCTGTCCTGTATCTATTGGTTTAATTAAATCAGTGATTCTCAAGTGGCCCGAAGGGCATTTTAGACATTCCAGAGAGTCTCTTTCAAACCAAACACACTCCCTATCCTCTGAGGGTCCCTCTGCAGAGGGTTGGGAGTGGGAACATGGCATCCTCTCTGCCTCCCAAGTGTAGAATCCCTGTGTGTAATCTGGGAAGTTACTGAGGGGTGAGCCTTGGAATGCAGACAGTGCGGAGGCAGAGGAAAGGCTGAAAATTACTGGTAAGAAATATAATCCTGTATTCACAAGTGCGGTAGAGTAGGAGGCACTTGTGGAGGGAAGACATGGGTTGGAATTTAGACCCAACTAGCCACTGAGTTTATCTGTGCCACAGTTTCATCATGTATAAAATGGGACTGCAAATACAAGTAGCATGGGATTGTTGTGGGAACTAACAGAGTTTCTGGCACATTGTTTCCATTGTACATTTTTTTTCTTTTCAGGTAACTCTGAGTGATCTTTAATGCAGAATCCCCTAGTCTAGTGTGACTAAGGGATAGCAGCTTCTTAGGCTTTTGCCTTCTATTGGCATTCAGACCCTCCTGCCAAGCTGGTCAGTGTTTTTCTCCCCCTTTGTTTTGCTGAAAGAGCCTTTGAATTTAAAGAAAGTCAGGGGTATTCTTCCTCACCTTATGGTTACAGGTCTTACAGAGCCATTTCATTCTTTTTTGAGAGAAGACTTAGGAGAGTAGGGATGCTCTGGGGACTGGTTAGGATGACCCAGAGGCTAGCGTGTGAATAAGGTCTGCTTGTGCGTCTTTTTTTTTTTTTTTTTAAGTCAGAGTCTCTGTCACTCAGGTTGGAATGCAGTGACATGATCACAGCTCATTGCAGCCTTGATCTTCTGGGCTCAGGCAATCCTCTTACCTCAGCCTCCTGAGTAGCTAGGACTACAGGTATGTGCCACCATGCCTGGATAATTTTTTTTTTTTTTTTTTTGTAGAGACAAGTTCTCCCTAAGTTGGCCAGGCTAGTCTCAAACTCCTAGGCTCCTTGACCTCCCAGAATGATAGAATCATAGGCATGTGCCACCATACTTGGCCGGCTTGTGAGTCTTGACAAAGGGTAATGTTTAGCAGGAACGGCTTAGCTGAGGCTGGAAATGGAGGGTGAGAATTCTTCCTTGCTGATAGAGGGGAAGTGAGAATCATGAGCAGATGACCTCCTCAGAGACACCTTCCTGACTCTCCCATCACTCCTCCCAAGGTGAATTTGAAGATAACACCTATCTTGCTTTTTGCTCTACAGAGCACACTTTCACCAAAGAACCGCCAGTGTCATCTGTTACATTATTTCTCCTTTTCTCTTTAATTAGTACTGAAATCATTGGCCTCAAATATTCAGCCTGATACTTTAAAAAATACAATGAACAAATAAAATAGCACACACAAGAAAATTTCATTCACGTTCCTAAAAAGCTGCTGATTGCTGTGGATTCTCCATGAAGCCTGGGTAAGTTAACAATTTATTCTAAGTCCAAACGCAAACACAAATGCTGTCAGAGCGAAAAGCCACTTGCTATCATTTGGAGGAGAGGAAGTGGGTGGAAATTCCCAGGAATTCCCTTGGTGAATCCTGCAGAGGCATTGCCTGGAGGAGACTAACCCCAAATATAGCAGGTGCAGCTGCCTCAGGCTGGAAAGCATTCCTTAGCTGTTCTTCACCCTTGGCCAGGAGGGACTCTGCCTGATTCTGTACTCCCTTCTGCCTCGTGGATCACCCTCGTGGATGACATGCTCCGAAATTTTTTTGTAAGTCCTGTGTGGCAAAATAAAAAGGAAATTGCTAAGCCCTTCTCTCTCCCCTATTCACTTCACCCAGTGAAAGCTAACGGCACTTATTTTTATTTATTTATTTATTTTTGAGTTGGCTTCTCACTCTGTAACCCAGGCTGGAGTGCAGTGGCATGATCATGGGTCACTGCAGCCTCTACCTCCTGGACACAGGCAATCCTTTTGCCTTAGTCTCCGGAGTGGCAGGGACTTGTAGAGACAAGATCTTGCTATGTTGCCCAGGCTGATCTTGCACTCCTGGGCTCAAGCAATCCTCTTGCCTCTGCCTCTCAAAGTGCCAGGATTACAGGTGTGAGCCACCAGGCCTGGCTGCTAATGGCACATTTTTGGCTCTCTGTTAATAACTGCTCTAAGCACAGAGAAATACACTAAAAATCCAGGCAGAGAGCTCCTGCAACAAAAGCATCCCCAATTAAAGTCCCTCTAGAGCAGGACCTTGAAGGATGTCTGTCACTGGAGGATTCTGTTGAAGAGATGAAGATGTAAAGTAACCCCATCTAGCATCTCCCACTGGTTACTTCCAGTGCTGAAAAAATGTCACAATCCTATGCAGAACCCATTCTGGAATAAGGTGGGAAATAATTGAAGAAAAATATTACACAGTGTTAGCTGCTTAGTATGGTCAGCTGTCTGTATTTACAGGTTCCACACCTGTGAATTGCAATTCTCAGACACCGAGGACCCACTGTATGTATTTTCCATCCGCAGTTGGTTGAACCCACAGGTTAGGTTATGGAGGGTCGACTGCACTTTGCCATTTTATTCAAGTTATTTGAGCATCTAAGGATTTGATGTCTGCAGGAGTGCTAGAACCGATCTCCTGTGGCTAGGGAGGACTGACTGTATGTTTAGCATTTACGTGTGGAGTGTATTTTCGGAACAGTTTACAAATACTCTAATAGGATTTGCTGAAAAGTGGAGAAAAGATTGGACCATTCCAAAAAAAGGTGTTGGAAAGAAAGAAATGATATCATACTCCAACACCACACCATATATAGAAATACACTCAAAGAGGTTTAAGTTAAATCTAACAACAAAAATAGTCATGCACCAAAAATGATGCTGCATGTAGTGATGGTGAACTCCTAAGATTATGATGGAGGGGAAAAATTTCTGTTGCCTAGTGTCACCGTGGACATGATAATGTTGCAGGGCGGCATCATTCACATGTTTGTGGTGATACTGGCATAAACAGACAACCTATGTTGCTAGTCATATAGAAGTATAACACACATAATAATGGGCACTACATAATACTTGATGCTGATAAATGATTACCACTTGTTACGTATTTACTATACTATTTTATATTTATATTCTCTTAGAATGTACTCCTTTTACTTATAAAAACAACTTAATTGTGTAGCAGCCTCAGGCAGGTCCTTCGGGGGATGTTGTCATAGGAGATGACAGCTCCATGCACATTATTGCCTCGGAAGACCTTCCAATGGGACAAGATGTGGAGGTGAAAGACAGTGACGTTGATAATCCCGACCCTGTGTAAACCCCAGCTACTGTGTGGACTTGTGTCTTAGTTTTTAACAAGAAAATTAAAAAAGCTAAAAGATTAAAAATAGAAAAAGCTTATAGAATAAGGCTATAAAGAAAATATTTTTATGTAACTATACAACGATTTGTGCTTTAAGCCAAGAGTTATTGCAAAAGAGTCCACAAGTTTTTTTTGTTTGTTTGTAAAAAACTTTTGTAATTACAAAAAACTTTGTAAACTTTGTAAAAAATACAAAAGTTTATAAAGTAAAAAAATTGTAATAAGATAAGGTTAATTTGTTATTGAAGAAAGAAAATAATTTTAAATTTAGTGTAGCCTAAGTGTACAGGGTTTATGTAGTCTACAGTGGTGCACAGCAGTGTCCTAGGCCTTCACTACATTCACCCACTGACTCATCCAGAGCAACTTCCAGTCCTGTAAGCTTCATTCATAGTAAGTACCATTTAAAAAAAAATCTTACATACTATATTTCTATCGAACCTCTTTTATGTTTATATATGTTCAGATACACAAATATTTATCACTGTGCCACCATTACCTACAGTGTGCAGTATGATAACATGCAGTACAGATTTGTAACCTAGGAGCAATAGGCTATACCATATAGCATAAGTATATAGTAGGCGATACCATCTAGGTTTGTGTCAGTATACTCCATGATATTTGCACAAGAATGAAATCATCTAACAATGCATTTCTTAGAGTGAATCCCTGTTGTTAAGGGATTTATGATTGTATAATTGTATTAGAATAAAACACAAGATAGTCCTCTTAAAAAAAAAGTTTGGGTGAAGGAGTTTAGCATCATTGCAGGATATAAGGTCAATATACAAAAATCAGCTGTATTTCTAGATACTAGCAATGAAAAAGTGAAAATTGAAATTTTAAAGAACATCATTTTAATAGTACTAAAATATAAATTCTTAGTTCCAAATTTTACAAAATATATTCAAGTACGCTGAAAAGTATAAAAACAGTGACGATAAAAATAAAAGAGGCTGAACCCAGTGGCTCAAGCCTGCAATCCCAGCACTTTGGGAGGCCAAAGTGAGGGGATTGTCTGAGCCCACGGGTTTGAGAACACCCTGGGCAACTTGGCGAGACCTCGTCTCTACAGTACATCAAAAAATTAGCTGGGCATGGTAGTGTGTGCCTGTAGTTCTGTCTACTTGGAAGGTTGAGGCAGAAGGATCGCTTGAGCCAAGCAGGTCGATACTGGGGTGGCCATGAGTGTGCCACTGCACTCCAACCTGGGCAACAGAGTGAGACTCCAATTCAAAAATAAATAAATAAATACAAATAAACAAATAAAAGAAGGTCTAAATAGAAATATACTGTGTTCATAAATTGGAAGACTCAGTATAATTTAGATGTCAATTATCCCCAAGTCGATCTGTACACGCAAAACAATTCAAATCAAAACCCTAGGAAGCTTTTTGTAGACATTGGCAAACAGATTCTAAAATGTATATAAAAGTGCAAAGAAACTAAAAGAACCAAAACAATTTTGAAAAAGAACAGGTTTGGAGGACTCTCACTGGATTTCAAATCTTATTATAAAGCTACAGTGATAAAGACAGCATGGTATTTGTGAAAGGATAAAAATGAAGATCAGTGAAACAGAATAAAGTCCAGAAGTAGACCTACAGATATACGATTTATTGATTTTCAAAAAAATTGCAAAAACAATTTAATGGAATAAAATCCTTTGTATTTTAAACAAAGAATGCTAGAACAATTGGACATCCATATGCAAGCAAACACAAAGCTTGATTCATATACCATAAACAAAAATCAACTCAAAATTAATCATAGATCTAAATGTAAAACCTAAAACTGTAAGACTTCTACAAGAAAATATAGGATAAAATCATTGTGAATATGGATTATGCAAAGATTTCTTAAATACAACACTAAAAGCAAAAGCAAGATCCATAAAAGAAAAATAATAATAAGACTTTATTAAAATTAAGAACTTTTACCTTTTGAAAGGCATTGTTTAAGAGAATTAAAAGGCAAGCTATAGACTGGAAAATATTTGCAAATCACATGTCGGATAGAGTTTTGTATATATTAAAACTCTTAAAATTCAACACTAAGAAAACAACCCAATTAAAAATGAACAAAAGAAGTGAACAGACACTTTACCAAAAAGATATATACATAACAAATAAGCACACATCATTAGGTCATGAGAGAAATGCAAATTAAAATCACTAGATACTCCTAGACAACAATTAGAATGGTAAAAGAAAGAAAGCAGAAAGAAAACAGAAAAGAAAGTAGGAAGGAAAGGAAAAGAAAAGAAACACCAGGAATACTAAGTGCTGGTGAGGATGTGGAATGACTGAAACTCTCATATATTGCTTGTGCAAATGAAAAATGATACAGCTACTTTGGAAAATAGTTTGGCATTTTCTTATAAACTGATACACTTATCATATGACTGACTCAGCAATATCACTTATAGATATTTACCCCAATGAAGTAAAAAGTATGTTGACACAAAAACCTGTATATGGATGCTTATTCATAATTATAAAAAAAACTGGAAAAACATACATAATTTTCAGTGAGTGAGTGGATAAACATCCTGAAGTACTTCCAACTCAATCATAAAAAGGAATTAGTTATTGATACAACATGAGTGGCAAATGCCTTATGCAATATTACACAAGACATACTTGAAGGGTTGTATATGTTATGATTCCATACATATGGCAATTTGGAAAAGGCAAAGCTTTATAAATAGAAAACATATCAATGGTTGCCAGGGGCCAGGTGGTGGAGGGGCAAGGACTGACTGCAAAAAGGCATATGTGCATTTTTATTTGGGGGGGGTGATGGAACTGTTTTTTCTCTTAATTGTGGTGGTGGCTATACAATCACATGTATTTGTTAAATATCACAGAATGGCTCAATGAAATGCCTGAATTTTATTAAATGTAAATTTAACCTAAAAATGAAAAAAAAAAGAGGTGAGACCATAGCATGACAAATTTCACTGTAATAGAAAATATCAATATCCCAAAAAGCAGGGTAAAGGAAATTCAGATACAGATACACTATAGGCAGAGTATCAGTTGGTGAATAATTCTTGGAAGGCAATTTGGCAGTACATCTTGAAATTTAAAAATCATGTAAGCCTTACAGCAGGCAATTCCACTTCTGGGAATGTATCCTACAGATATCATTACATATGTGCACACTTGTGCAGTCAGGCCTGTGGGGAATGTGGTCCACCTGGTCTCCTCAGCTTGGGGACAGCTAGGAAATGCTGTCCTTGCTGTGGGTATTGGTAAGACAGATGCTGTGGGTGCCCCACTCATAGCCTCTTGGGCCTTACTGTTGTACTTACCAGCTTGTCTTCCAGTTGCTTGAACGCTTTCTTTGGCCTGAACCAAGACTCCTACCCTAACAGCCTTCAAATAATTAATTGATGGGAGTTGGTGTGAAAATACCCCTGAGGGCAGAGGGTCAACTCTGAAATCTGCTTTCTACATTGCTTCCCAGTGTCCCTCATTGGGATTAAATTTTAGTTATGACAGATTTGATAACACATCTGTCATTTGCTTCCTCCCCTTCCTCACTTGAGCCTCTACTCCTGGGATTGCGTCTCACAAAGGCAATTTTGCTCAAATCCTTGTCTTGGATTCTGTTTCTGTGGTAATTCAATGACAATTGGTTTCTTCTGGAAGAAAGGCAGTAGTGGGCACTACCCTTCAGCGACTTCCTCATGGTGGGCATCAATGATGGACCAGTGAAGAAAAAAATACAACTATTCAAGAGCGTATGTGGGATCCTTGCAGTTTGGAGAAGCAGGGGCTAGGTAGATTCTGCATGAGATATGGGCTTGTGCCACTGGAATGGAAATGACTGCTGTCATCAGTCCCCCCACTTTGCTTACATAGCTGGTCAGCAGGTCATAAACATATATGATACTAGAGTTTCTCACAGCCCTGCTTTAATAAGATCAAGACAGCTGCACATGTGGCATTACTGAAGGTACACTTTTCCCAGGCACTATCAGTCACTGCTCAGAGATTTAAATTTCACAAATGGAATCTGCTGCCTGGGAACTACTGCTGTTTAAGTTGGACATGAATAATTTGTGCCCCTTCTACTACCAAAAAGAGAGTTTTGAAAAATTGCTGCTTAGGTTGTGAATTTTGGAATATCCTGGATCAATTCGTCTTCTAAAGTTACCTGGCCAAACACCTGCTGTTTGGGCTGCTTTGGCTGGCTCCAAAGATGAGACAAGAATTTCAAGGCTTTCTGGGGCTGCTTGAGTCAGGTCTTGTTCTTTTACAAATAGCAACCATCAGTTGGATCAGTTCAATGCCAACTGGACTCTTATGAAGACCATCCTATCTGGAAGGTGATATGAGGTCAATACAGTCATCGAGGACACTTCTGAATCCTTGCAAGTAGGTTGTGTTCTTACCACTGGAGATATCAGAGTGTAAGGCATGTTAGAGGTCAACTAGTTTATGCTGGAGCAGATGTCACTGAGCCACCTGCCATGCTGGTCCCATATTACATTGGGCTAACTTCTCTAAGAAAGACACAGCTGGGCAGACAGCAGACAGCCTTCCTTTGCTGCTGTCTTGCCCTTTGCTTCATCTTTAATAAATCTGCCTTTCTTAAAAAAAAAAAAAAGAAAAAGAAAAGAAAAGAAAGACACAGCCCACAAGATGAAGGATTAATGCCATTAGATGGTGTTGATTGACAGGTGTCTTTTTTTTTTTTTTTGAGTTGGAGTCTCACTCTGTCACCTAGACTGGAGTGCAGTGGCTGCTCCTGGCCACCGCAGCATCGACCTGCTGGGCTCCGGCGATCCTTCCGCCTCAGCCTTCCCAGTAGCTGGAACTATAGGCACGCGCTACCACACCCGGCTCATTTTGATTTATTGTAGAGATGAGATCTCACCAAGTTGCCCAGGCGGGTCTCGAACCCACAGGCTCAGGCAATCGACTCACCTCAGCCTCCCAAAGGCGCAGGATTACGGGCTCAGCCACCGAGCCCGGCGACAGGTGTCTTAATAGGTGTGGGTGGGTGGCAGATAATGAATGAAACTTGTTTCCGCAATTTGGTTTATTCATAAGCTATAGAAATGACTTCTTCTGGAGAATGACTTTTAAAGGAAAAGTCTATATGATTATAGAGGACAATTTTTGTGATGTGTTGGCCCTATAATTCATCTAAGGGTTGCTCACTTGGTAATATTCCAGGTGGTTTGGAATAGATTCTAACATTTAGCATGACTACTCAAAACAATCTGATGAGAAATCCATATAGGTTTCTGCAAAATGTATGCAATGTGGAGCATTGCTTGATATAAATCTATTTAAATATAAATCAATATATATTAATCCATTTATATAGTTTGGGAAAGGTTGTAACTTCTTATTAACAGTAGCGTCGGGCAAATATTAGAGTTATAAAATTTGAAGGTATATATGACCTCTGTATTGCATAAACTAAAACTTTCAGAGACTTGGACCCTTAAGAATGATCATTTAGTGGCTGTATCTGTTGGTACAGAGTGAACTCTCCATTGAAAAATAACCTTTTGTTTCCCCTGAATTACAAGTTTCCTTGCTTCTAAAAAATTTATACACGATTTTGTCTCTTTCCATCACCCAGTCTGGATGCAGAGCAGGGTGAAGGTGGAGGCATCCACTTGTAAAAATTCAGACGGGTTTAGAGTGAGACACACAGAAAAACCTCCAAAACACAGAACTGCAAGAGATCGAGAATACTAGGGAAGAATAGGAAGAGTGAGGACTGGGGTGGAGAACACAACTCTAGGGCATGGACTTGCCCAGGGCAACCCAAACTTTGGACAAATGGTAGGAGGGTCCAGAACAGTCAAGGCAGGAAGTAGTACTCTAAACAGGAATATAATGAGCCCACTTAGAGATGTGTCCCCTAAGGAGTCCCACTAAGCACTGCTGAAGCCACCGTGATCAGGACCTTCTGGTTACTCTTTAGAACGAGAGTATGGTGTACCCTGAGTAAATGCAGGGCTCAAGGCAACAGGCTGAAGCTTAGGGCCAGGCTTATGGGAAACAGAGTGTGGGAAGTTTACCTAAAACGATAAATATGAGTGAAAGCCTGAGGCAGACATCAGGTCTGTGGCTCAACAAGAATGATTCCAACCTGCAGGCTGGAGCTGGGCTGCTGAGATGCTTTTTGCTATAGGGTATGTTTCTGGTTAGCCAAGGGTATGCCTTGCATCTCGAAGGGTGCAGCCTTCTCACAAGAGGCTCAAGTATGGCCTGGGTACGAGTAGGTTGTCTAATAAAGCAAGCACCAACTTAGCATGCTGCCCCTCAGAACTTCCACCTGCCCTGTGCTGCCTCACTCCTGCAGCCTCAGCCTTAGGAAGTCCAGTCACTTTCCTGCCTCAGTGCTTTTGCACTGGCTGTCCTCTCTGCCTGTACTGCTTTTCCCACAGATATCTGCTGGGCTTACTCCTTCACTTTGTTCTAGTTTCTGCTCTAATAAACCCCTTAAAAAGGTTTTTCCAGATCATTCTGACTGAAATAACACCTTTCCTTCATCTAGCCTCTTCACTTGGATTTTTTTTTCTTGATAGCTCTTACAATTTTTTTGGTATTATATCATCTGTTTGTTGTACATTGTCTATCTCCCGACTATAACAGAAAGCACCGTGGAGGTAGAACTTTATTTGCCATCTTCTTTTCTTTTTTTTTTTTTTTTTGAGTTGGAGTCTCACTCTATTGCCCAGGCTGGAGTGCAATGGCACACTCACGGCCACCCCAGTGTCGACATGCTGGGCTCTGACGATCCCTCCGCTTCAGCTTTCCAAGTAGCCGAAACTACAGGCACGTGCTACCATGCCCTGCTATTTTTTTTTCTTTTTTGTAGAGACGAAGTCTTGCCAAGTTTCCTGGACTGGTCTTGAACCCAGGGGTTCCTAAAGTTCTGGGACTACAGGCTGAGCCACCAAGCCCAGCCTGCCATCTTATTTTCAATGTGTCGCACTGGGCTTGGTACAAAGAGGTAATCAAGAAATATTTGAATGAAGAAATATTTGTTGAATGAACGAACAAATAAGCAAACAAACAAATGAACAAACTGTATTAGTGCTTATCATATGTAGTGAGTGGATATAGTGTCATCACTAGGTCTCATGTGGCTTGTTCATCCCAGTTAACAAAATGGGGTTGCGTAAGTTGCCAGTGGTCCTAAGAGAGCCCTTCAGGAATCCAGAAAACTTGGGGTTGCTTAGTGTTGTGAAGAGAATCTTTCTGTTCACAGTGTATCTTCCTACTACATGGTTTTCTCCTCAGCTGAGTTTCCCATCTTCTGGGGACAATGGCAGTCCTGACTGGCATAGAACCCCCAGACATCCAGCAGGGGCTGGAGACTGGCAGGCAGGTTGCAACCTTGGGGACACTCAGGGAACTGCAATCACAGGAAGCAAAACCCTTTAATTTGTATTCTAAGGAAAATTCAAGGGTACAGTGTACTTATGAAAAGGGAGAATCTGAGATCAGGACAAATTGCTTTCTGATGAAAAACATGAATTCCTTAATTTAGAAAACCATCCTGGACAGCATGAATAGCGTAGTGAATAAGATAGAAAAGAGACTCATTCAATTTTGAAGTATGGTTTGATAAATTATCTGACTATTTGGAAATGTAAAAAAAGATTCCTTATAAGTGTAAAAAAGATTGAGATTATAAGCAAAATAATAAGAATCATGAAAAATGGATTTGGGAGATGTAATAAAAGTCATTTTCCTGAGCTGAAAGAGACTAGACTCTTCAGATTAAAAGGGCTTACCAAGTATCAGAGGAATTAATATAAAGAAAGGCATACTTAGAAATACACTGGCAAATTTTTAAAGTTTTAAAAATAAGGGGAAGAGTCTTACAGATAAACATGTGGATAAACAAAAATGGTCAGGCTGACAATTCACTTCTTTTCTGCAACTCCGAAGATCAGAGAAGAGTAGAACAACATTATAAGATGGCAAGCGAACAATTCTGCGTCAGACAGAGAGAACTTCCCAGACAAGGTTTCTGAAAAGGTACAGCTCACCTTCCTATCTTAATTATATTTTCTCAAAAAAGCAGTTTAGTGATCTTAGAGACAAATCACAAGAAGGAACCCAAGTGTGAGGAAACTGCAATGTGAAAGAAATTATAGTCAGCAATGATGTAGCTTCAAGGTAGAATGATTGTGTAAATAATGATATTTAGTTGTGTAAGGAAAAATACACCTGTAAAAACACATATAGAAAGAAAAAGCTTCATAATTTAATGATGTTAGTAACTTGGATTTAAAAGTGAAATTTATATTTAAAAACCTTGGGAAGTCAGAAGGTGGGAAAGAAATGAAAGTGTAGGCGCTTTCATTTTCCAGGGGCATGCTGACAACTCCTGTATGAATCAACATAAGATCAAATATTTTTTGAATTGTAAGTGTAACCATGAACCCAGCAAAAACTGAATTCACAACTTTCTTTTGTTTTAATTTTTAATTTTAAATATATGGGGTACAATTCAGGGTTAGGTATGCAAATGTTCATTATACAGGTACCTTTGTTGGCAGTTTCCACTACTGCCAATCCCTTTCTTATAGTATTACAATAGTTGTTCAAGGTCTCCTTATGAGTGAGAACATGGAATTCACAACTTTCAAATCACTTGGGTAAGAAGAGCAAATAAACAGAAGATTTTTAGTTTAAAAGGCATGACCTAAGGATGAGAAAATTAAGAGCAGACATATCCGTCTCCACCATAAATGTAATAATGAATAAAATAAAAGCAAAGACTTCCAGATTAGATCCAAACACAGGCTGTTTACAAGAGGCATATCTCACATAATGACAGAGACATTAAAATAAAGGAAGTTAGTGAGTAAGTAAATAAATGAATGAATGGAGGTGCAGGAATATACGTGGATAATCAAATATGCGCACACAAAAAGGAATCTGTTCGCAATGAAGGCTTGTGGAAGGAAGCCTTGTCATTTCTCGTCATTTTTCTTGGCAAGAGCATTGTATTTATGTGAAAGAAATACAAAAATGAGCAGCATGGCATTGGGAGCCTAAGAGCAAGCGTTAGCCTCAGGAGATGCTCACTAACCTGCCGTGCAGGACCCTAAAAAGGACTTCGTTTTGATATTAAGAGAATTAGAGACAAGAAATACCAGTAGGCCAGTCTCTTCATGATGCTAATTTCTATCTGCACTCCCTGGAATTTCACCTAGTTTAGCCAAAATCCCTGCTAAACTCAGTGTCAATGGGCTTTTTGCGGAAATGGGTAAAAAAGCTTGGTTTTCTGTCTGAGTTCATTAAAGATGAAACACTTAAAGCAAACCCCAGATGCAGAAGGAACTATTATATAAAGAAGCTCCAGCAATTGCAGCAATATTGGGGACATCTTTATATTTTTCCACATGGCACAGATTTGGGGTTTTGACTCTGATTCACTGACATCCAGGTTTCACCAGTAAATGCACTATAATGGAGATTTGGGAAATACACAAACCAGACCTGTGCATAAGTTGAGAAGTGGAATGTAACAACTGCAGGCGCTAAGCTAGCAATTACAGCATTCCTACCTAGGGATGGTGGAGTTAAGAGCCACAGATAAAGGGCGTGTATTCCTGGCAGCTGTGCTTTGGACATAGGAGGCCCTCCATAAATGACTGCTGTTAAGGTTGAATCAGTAGCCTCAACTGAATAAAGCAATGTCAATCACCCACCCAGGTCCCCTCAGTTCCCTTTTTTTTTTTTTTAAACCATTTTTGTGTGCTTCCTGTCTTTGGTATGATTCACTGCCAACAGACAGAGGTGTAGCGTTTCTGCAGCAGATTCCTCAGGCTGCTGGAGCCCACTTGGCCCACCTGTGTGAAAGACTGGAAGTTCCTGGGAGTTTACTTCTCCACTATGGCCCTTAACCAGTGGCTAATAGGTATGGGAGGAGTCAAACCCATTCCCTTTCCTGAGGCATAACTTGCACACCAGGGCAAAACTTACTCTCCAGAGCTCCTGTGTAGGATGGGGCTGAATCTGTCTTCGGTGGGGTCATGCCTGACATCCCCAAATATCCCCTAAGAAAAAAATCACTCCTGGTTGAGAACCACTGATCTGCACTGGTTCCCTGGGCTGTGGGTGGTGCTCCACCACACCTTCTTTCACTCTCTGGAGTGAGAACTCACTTCCTCCTCTTTAGGACAAGGTTTATCAATGATAAGAGGTAGGGTTGTCTGGCTTGCAAAACACAAAAGACCTCGGAGGCTGGACCTCAATGTCTGACAATTTTTGGACTTGGTTATTTCTGTCTTCATTACTCTCTCTCACATACCCTAACCACAGTTCCAAAGCTTTCTTACTCCTGCTGGAGGAGGCTATTCTAAGTAGTCTTAACTATTGATTTTCTTTTTCTTCGGTAACAGGAGTAGTGATTTTCCAAGGTATTCCCTAGCGCTGAGGACTGTGCATTGAGTTGATCAGACAAGCTTCTGGCTTTGCAGATGGATCCCAGCTACACTCATTAGTTTAGCCTTCTCCATCCAGGAATGTGACTCCCCCATGCTGAGGAGCCAGCAGTAGGAGCAGAAGGAAACCTCCTCCATGAACAAGATTTATAACATAACTGGTAGAAAATGTGGTCCAAGCCAATGTGGTTGTCATTTTCATTCCAACTGAACTGTTCTGAATATTCTGTGAATTCTCCTTGGCCATGTGGGAGTTGTGGAAAGCACATGGAGTTTGATGTCAAACTTTTTTTAATAACTATGACTTTGGAACAGTTTCTTAACCATAAATGAGCCTCAGTTTCTTCATTTAAAAATAGGTACTTACTCATGCATAGGGTTTTTCTCTCTTTCTTTCTTTCTTTCTTTCTTTCTTTCTTTCTTTCTTTCTTTCTTTCTTTCTTTTTTTTAATAAAATGAGAATAAGCGAAATCACCTGCAAATAGCTAGCACAGAGTTGGCAATCAACAAAAGGGAATTGCTTCTGTCTTTTAGGACCCTGGTCAAGTTCCTTTATTCATCTGAACCTTGATCTTTTCATTTTTAAAATGGAAATGATAATTCCAATTCCATTGAATTGCTATGGAGAATGAAGTAATGATTTAGGTGAAAAGATTTTTAGAACCATAGAGTGCTATGAACCTATAATTAGAGCCCTAGCATCACCATTATAGATATTCTGAAGGTGGGGACAAGGTGAGCACCGACAGGTTAGAGTAAACTCTAATGCCAGGGTTGGGTGGTGTGTTCCTTGAGCACATCGGGGCTCCTGCTCTCCTCATCTCTATATTAATGCAGTTTTTCATTTATTTGTTTTGAGTCGGGTTCTTACCCTATAACCCAGGCTAGAGTGCAGTGACAGCATCACAACTCACTCACCACAGCCTAAAACTCTTGAGCTCAAGCAATCCTCCTGCCTCAGCCTCCCGAGTGACTGGAACTACAAGTGCGCATCACCACGCCTGGCTAATATCTTTTTATCTTTTGTAGAGAAGAGGTCTTGTTATGTTGCTCAGGCTTGTCTTGAATTCCTGGGTTTAAGCAATCCTCCCACCTCAGTCTCTCAAAGTGCAGGGATTATAGACATAAGCCACCACATGTATATTAATGAAGTTTCTGACACTTCCTGGCAAACACTGGGCCTTAGTGAAGCTGCCAGAGTGCCCCACCCCAAATCTAAGGACCATTTCCTTGATTTAAAATTAACAAGGGCTTAGCTTCTAAAGTGGTGAAGGACCTTACAGAATATCTTCTCCTTGATGCATAGGAAGAGCTAACAGTTTTAGAGTGCTTATTCTGTGTCAGGCCCTGTGCTTTGTTAAATATCTTACATGAATTATTTTATATAATCCTCACATAATATCATGACATAGATACCATTATTATCCTCGATTTATAGATGAGTAATTGAGGCTCAGAGGGGGTAGTCGAAGTTTTGGAGCTGGGATTTGAACCCAGTGGTCTAACTCCTTCCAACCAGTAACACACTAATTTTAAATATTGAGGTTGTTGTCATTCCAGAGTTTAGATTAAGATAAGTGCATGGGGGTGGGGGAGGAAGTAGGGAGGAAGTTTTTTTTTAAATCAAAATAAAAAAGAATATTTTATTAACCAGAGTTGTCCTAAGTGTAGCATGGTACCGTTAAGTTAGGGAGCCCCTTGTTATGGCAGACATTCAAGAACAAACTGAGCAAATAGCCATAAGAGATACTGAAGGATGAATTCCACTTTTGCTAGGGTCTTGGTTGTACCAGAATGTAAACGTACCAGGTACTTCGGGTTTGGACTCTGAAAAACACAAAAGATATATGGAATATAATCTGTATGGGAAAGCTATCATAAGTAGGAATGTGGGTTTTATCTAGAAAAGAAAACAGGATTGAATATAATGGAGCATAGGAGAGTGAGATCTAATACCAGAACATTTAAGATGGCTAAAAAGATGGTGAGGTTAAGACAGCCAAGGTGGGAGGTAAGGTGAGCATCCAGAAAACCAAAAGAGCTAGATAAGCCTGAGTAGGCAAGGGCATTTCCATCCCAGGAGATGTGTGGGTCTGCATTAAATCTCTGAGGGAGGGCCATGCTACTTTATGTGAAATTCAAGCTCTGTCTTTTAGGCAAAGAGGAGCTACTGATCGTAGATAAGTTGTCTTTTGTTGATAAATTTAGGGGGTGATAAGTGGTGCGGTCAATTTACATTTGTATATCACACAGAGAAGTTCTGACAATTCCTGTCAGGGAGCAATACTTGAAAGAAGTCATAGGACTTACAGCTGACTTCTCAGTAAGTCTTCAGTTATAGACCAAAGTGTGTTTGTTCTTCACCATGCCATTAACCTGCTCTTGTCAAGTTTATCAATGGGTGTCATCCTGCAAAACTATAGATGATTTTCTGTCCTCATCCTACTTTACTTTAAACATTTTATATAGTATTAATAATACTGTCCTAGCTTACTCCCCTGGGTTCTTTTTTTTTTTTACATTAAAATATTTCAAACATACAGAAACTATTTTAGACACCCATGTACCCACCACCAAGATCAAACAGAAGTTTACATTTTGTCATATTAATTCCAACTCTATTGCTTCCTGTTATTTTGCATATTCTTTCTGACTTTAATTTTCTTCATCCTAAAGCATATCTTTAGTACATTCAGGGAAAAACCTCTGAGTGGCAGATTTTTCCATTTTTTTTGACTGAAAATGTCATTATTATTTTTTTCTCTTGAATGATATTTAGCTGAGTATAGACTTTTAGATTAAGAATGAATTTCCCCCTGGTTATTCTATCATATTATACCAGTCCTCTATTGCTGTGAAAAAGCCTATTGTCAGAATAAACAGTCTTCATGAAGACTCTGTCTTCCTTCTCTGGTTGCTAGTGTGGCTTTCTTTATTTTTGGTATGCTGTATAGTTACAACAATGTGTTTTTATTTATCCTGCTTAAAAGCTTTTTCAATCTGAGAATTCATGATTTTTGTCTATGTTAATGTTTTCTCTTTTTCTAATATTGCAATTCCTCTTTATTTTCTCTCTGAAACCCCTTTACAATAAACATTGCACTTTCTTATTTTGTCCTCAAAATCTTTTACCTCTCTTTCATATTGTCAACATTTATATATTTCTGTGCTGCATGTGGGTGTTTTCTTTAGATCCGTCATCTAGACAACTAATTCGCTATCCAGTCACAAATAATCTGATCTTTAATACATCCTTTAGGTTTTAACTTCATTGACGGCATGTTTTACTTCAAAAAATTTCTATTTGGATACTAGGCTTCCGTTTCCAATCAAATAAAAAGACAGAGACCAGATCTACTCTCCTGACTGAATAAACCAAAGAAAACAGACAAAATCTATGGAATAATAGTTTGAAAGACACTGGACATCAGGCAATGAAGGATGGTGGTGCTTGAGAGACAGAAATAAAGTGAAACCCAGCTCACTATCTTGAGGGGTCTTAAGATCACAGAGCTGGGAGAAGAACTGAGATGGAACTTAGAAGTCTCCTTGAGTTTAGGGAGACCAAGGTGACTAGAGTTTGCAGGATAGGGGACTGAAGGGAGGAGAGATTTGCACAAAAAGAAAGCCCCAAAGATCTGAGGAGGGTACCTCTTGAATATTCAGCAAACCACCTATCAGTGCAAAAGTGTAAGAAAACTACCTGAGGCTGAGGGAAGAACTACCTGAAAAGATGAGAGGTAAAAGCGCCTTGTGTCTACACCGCCTGCGAATAGTGCCTATTTCCACCAGTTAGACTAGAAAATATATGACAACATTGGCATAAAGGCAGAAAAGGAGAAAGGGAAGTAGTTTGTTGTAAAGTTCTTATATTACACTTGAATTGTGTATCGTATCACCTGAAGGTAGACTATTATGACTTAAAGATATAAACTCTAAAATAATGAAAGTTATGCCTAATAAATAAAAAAAAGGAGATAAAGTGAAAATATAAAAAAAAAATTAAACAATCCTTTTCCCCAATAAGGTCAGAAAATGAAAGAAAAAGAACAAAGAACAGATGGGATAAATAGAAAACAAACAGCAAGATGACAGACTTAGAACTAATAATAAGAACCAATTAAATATAAATGATCTAAACACTCCCATTAAGGTAGATATCATCAGTGTGGATAAAAGGAGCAAGACACAACTAAATGACATTTAAAATAAATGTATTTAAATATAAAGATGCTAATAGACTGAAAGTAAAAGAATGGGGAAAGTTATACTATGCTACTACTAGCCAAAAGTAAAATAATAAAAAAGCTGGAATGGCTATATGAAATGCTAGATAAAGTAGATTTTAGAGCAGATAAAGAAGTCATTTATGAAAATAATTTACAAACCTAAATGTTTATGCACCTTATAACAAAATTTAAATACATGAATCAAAAACAGAATTTCAAGAATGTAAAATACATTATTTACAATAATCGGAAATCTCAGCAAATCAATAATTGAAAAAATAAAATTACTAAGGATAGAACAGTTGAACAACCCAACCAACTTTACCTAATTGACATTATAGAACAATCTACTTATTTATTTTAAGGGTACATGGAGACTCTCAAGATGGAAAATATTCTGGGTCATATAAGAAGTTTTATTAAATTTAGAAGGTTTCAAAGCATACAAAATGTTTTTGATTACAAAATATTGAATTTGAAATCAGTAACAGGCAAATATCTGAAAAACGAAGTAACACACTCCTAAATAATCTGTAGGTCAAAAAAGAAATCAAAAAGGGAAATCAGAAAGCATTTTGAATTGAATTACAATTTTAAAATAACATACCAAAATTTGTGGGAGGCCATTAGACCAGTACTTGAAGAGAAATATATAGCACTAAGTGCCTATATTCGAAAACAAGGAAAAAAAAAAAAAAAAGAAAAGGCCTTAAATTAATTATCTTAGTTCCCACCTCAAGAAACTAGAAAGATAAATACAAATTAAACACAAAGTAAGCAGAAGAAACGGTATGATGAATATCAGAATGGAAATTTATAAAATGGAAAACAGAAAAATACTAGAAAAATTTAAATTATATTGGCTAAAATGACCAATGTTTAGAATGAGGGATGTGAGATCACTTCAGAGTCTATAGTATTAACAATATTAAAAGGATAATAAATAAATAAATATTATAACTAACTTAATGCCAATAAATCTGGCAACTTAGATGAAATGGACAAATTTCTCAAAGAGGAAAGAAGAAATATATAAATGTAATAGCTCTAAATATAGAAAGAAATTAAATGTGTAATGAAAAACATTTCACAAAGAAAACTCCCGGATCAGATGGTTCATTGATTATTCTGTCGCACATATAAGAAAGAAATAGTACCGATTCTACACAAAATCTTTCAGAAAACCTAAAAGCTTGGAATACTTTGTAAACATGAAGCCAGACTTACCCTGAAACCAAAACTAGAGGGAAGGTGGGAAGAGGAAAGGAGGGAGCTAGAGTGAGAAGGAGGGGAAAAGGAGAGAGGGAAGAAGGGAGGGAGGGAGAAAGTAGAGAGAGGAGAGAAACACACAGAGTGATAATGCTGTAGTGTTTGTTTCTCTGATTCCAGGTGTCTCTGAAGCCTAGCTGCACTGTTGCCTTTGTCTTGCTGTGACTACCCCATTTTCTTTCCAATGAATCCCTATTTTAATCTAAATAGGTTTGCATTTGGTTTTGGTAACTTGCTGCCAACATAATCCTCATAATATAGCTTGTGTTACAATTCTACCATTACAGTCTTATAATCATGCTTCCTGTCTCTGTTGAGATTAACCCTGACCCTGTAGGTAGAGGTCTCAGAGGACTTAACTATGAGAAGCTAGAGACAATGGAGATAGGGAAATGAGACCAGAACCAAGAGGGGACATGGAGTTAAATTTCTACTGCTCGGATGGTGGCTACACCTGCAGTCCCAAGGGTCTGACGTCAGGAGCCAAGTCATTCAGTATCACATCCAGGTAGGTCCTCATCCTCTAGCTGTGTGGTTCAGTGGAGAGAGTAATAATTTGGGGCCAGTGCTAAGCCAGAGTTCAGGAGTCAGCTCTGCTACCTGCCAATGGTGTCATCTGGGGAAACGTACATGGCGTTCCTGAACCTCAGGGGTCCCCTATGAAATAGCAGTAATCACTCCCTTAATAAAAACCTTAAAGCTACTTCTATACCACATTTGCTCTTGCTTTGGGTTTATGAAAATCCACAAGATCTGTCTATGATTTCTTATACAGCCCTTTCTTCCCTTTCTCTGCAGTACTGTTGGGTTCTTAGACTTGGATCCTTGGGCATTTGTTGAAAAATTTGGCTCTTCCCAATCCTAGATGCTTACATTCACAGTTCCAGATCCCAAGACCCAAAGCCCTAAACCCAGCCACCCAGTCCTATCCGTATCCAAACCACGAGGGGGTTGTAGGCAGGAACAAGACAAACTTTATTTAGGGTTATGAGGCTTTGATAAACAGTACTTATAGAACACCTACCACATAGTAGAGACCCAAGGGATGTTGCTTCCCCTTTTCTGATGAGGGAAGAATCTGGATGAAATCTGAGTGAGCCAAGTTGCTTATCATGCTAAGCTTCTAGCACTACCTTGCAAATTCAGATGTGGTTTGCCCATTGCCACTTCTCAAATGTCGTGCTTGGATGGGTGACATTGCAAGGTACTGTTTGGGCTCTGCTGTAATGGTGAGGGCTATTTTCAGTGGAGAGGAATTTAATCTCATTATCACCAGCCGTCTGGTTAGGGTTGATGGCCCCGTCGTAGGATTGCAGACCCTATCAACAAGATAAGATGCATCATTTCCAGGAGATGTATGATTGCTGCTGCAAAATTATTTTTAGGAAGTTACTTTTTCTGTCCAGAACATTCACCTGAAAATAGCTCTGAGCATTGTGGAGGCAGCACCTTGCAGAGTACTGAACTGAAAGCTCCAAGCCTAAAGATTCATGGAGCAGATTTTACTTTTTCTGGATTTTGTAATGATACAAGACATGTTTATAACAAATAGAAGCTAGAAGAAGCTTGAGAATATGATCCAAATTCAATTCATTCCTTACCTTTTATCCAGGAAGAATCTAATTATCATGCTCCTAGAGGCAGGGGAAAACAATTACTATTTATTTCCCCCTCTCAGATAATAGTGAATTGTTTTATTATATTCCTATTCACAAATTGTTTCATTTTTCTTCCTTACTAATAGAGTCCTAATTTTGTTCGGGCAGCCAGTCTTGGCAATCCCATTCCCTTTTGCTAGTGATTGGTCTGGGGATGGGCATGAGAGCCAAGATTGGCAAAGGAAATGGAAGGGAAAGCTTCTAGGGATTTCTTGGGGGATACTAAAAGGAAGCATTACAAGCAGGAAGCCCTCTCCCACCACATCTTCTCTCCCATCTTTGAAACAGCGCATGAGGATATGACACCTGGAGTTGCAGCAGCTATCTGACCATAAGACCCGTAAGACCCAGCCTGTGGAAATAAAGCCAGCATACTGAAGAGGCAGGGTGGAAGTCTGTGTCCTTCTTCACATGGTGGAACTTCTAGGTCAAAACTTGGGCTACTTACCTCTGGACTTCTTTATAACTAAAGAACACAATCCTGTGGCTTATACTACTGAATACTGGCTTTATGTTATTTGTAGCAAAAAACAATTCTAAGGCACACACAGCCACTGATTTTCCCCCAATATCTGTGCTTTCCATCTTCTTTAGTGAATAGAACTCCCCTTTCCTCCATTTTCACCCGAGCATTTCACCACTTAGATATGTGCTTTATTTCCCAGACTCCCCTACAACTAAATGTAGTCATGTAATCAATGAGATATTAGCAGATGTATCAGATGGCAGCTGCTGGGACCCATCCTTTAAAAAATTGGTGCATACACTCTGCCTCTTATCTCCATTCCTTTCTTTATCCAACTACCTGGAATGAGAATGTGGTGGCTGGAACTTCAACCACCACAGATGGACTGTGAAGATGAAAATCTCATTCTAAGGAGAAAAAGTGGCAAATTGAGAGAATCTGGATCCCTGAACCAGTCTTGGCAATCCCATTCCCTTAGCAAAGAGCACCTAGATTGCCCGCCTCCAGACTTTTACATGGCAGGCAAATAAGCTTCTACCATGTTTAAGCCATGATTGGGTACTCTGTTAATGTAACTGAAATTAATCCCAACTGATGCACTGAATGAGACCCCCTGGGGTCTACATAGCAGCTCTCTATTTTCAGGAAGAAAATGGAGTGGACAGGGAGAATAGGAGCAAATTTTGAAAACTGTCCTCCAGTTCCAAAAATGATTTTTTGACCAAACCAACATCACCAGCAAGAATCAGTGCTGTAGGAAGGGCAGTAAGGATGCATGATGAAGAGAAACTCAAAAAGAAACCTAAGGGAAATTTTTGACTGAAAAGAGCAGAGGCTAGAAAAGAGAAGCCAGTGAAAAAAGGGTAACATCAGAAAGAAGCAAAAGGGGCATGCTAAAAACAGAAAGCTCAGTGTTTTCTCTCCTGTCTCTTTTTTAAAAAGCTCTGAGTTTTGAGTTGTGAGCATGAGTCAAGGGGTGTCCAGGCACCTGGGAATCCAGGAGATACCAAGGTAACCCCATACATTGTGCCCAGGAAACGTAGAAATGACTGACTACAAGCTCAGAGGGCATCTGCCAAGGGGGAAAATCATAAGAAAAACACATTTTCAGCCAAGCATGTGAATGGGGCATCTCTGATTTGGGAAGAGTTTGTTGAAAGGGATGTCAGTGTCCACATATGATTACTAATTTCATGTCCAGTATAAGGAGGTAGGTGTGTTTCCATTCAACCAATATTTATTGAGCATTAACTACGTACCAGGTATTTATAGAGTATGTTTTAGATTAGGGATCAGCAAACTTTTTCTGCAAAGGGTGAGATTAAATACTTAACGCTTTGTAAATACTTAAGGCTATTGCATCTACTTAACTCTGCTGTTACAGCAAGAAAGCAGTCATAGATAATATGTAAACAAATGGATGTGACTCTGTCTCCATAAAACTTTATTTGTGAAAACAGGTGGTGGCCCGGGGTCTAGCAGTAGTTTGTCGATCCTGTTTTAGATGCCAAGCACTATGTTAGATACTCTAAAAATAGTTAATTGATCAAGCATTTACAGTGTGCCTAACCTTATCCTAGATGTTTCAAAAT
Organism: Cephalopachus bancanus; assembly: GCA_027257055.1. Classification (NCBI taxonomy): domain Eukaryota; kingdom Metazoa; phylum Chordata; class Mammalia; order Primates; family Tarsiidae; genus Cephalopachus; species Cephalopachus bancanus. Next base: position 8,272,056 of record JAPVLO010000021.1, on the reverse strand, counting down.
ATTGTCTCTTATTATTCTAATAAGAATCCTATGCTTTGTTGATAAGAACACTGACATTTGGAGATAATACATAACACAGCCTGAGGCTCACAGCTAGTAACAGTGCTGAGATGTGGACCCAAACCCATGTCTCTATAATCTGTGCCTATATACATATATAACTTCCTCATATTATTTTCTGCTAATGAAACTTCTCTTCTCCTGTGTGTCGTGCTTGTGAGACTGTCAGCATGCGCACCTGACCACATTTCAGACATTCCCCAAGGACCAGAAGGGAGGAACATGCCAGCAAAGCTCATGGAACGAGGCACTAACACAAACATTGTCTCATTTAACACATTTCCTGCAGACAGAAAAGTCAGCTTCAAATTGTGGGTGGGAAAGGAAGGGAGAGACAATTGGAGGAAAAAAGAGAGGCACGGGGCTCTGAGGAATTCCACAGCAGAATAGCCTAATTATAGTGTCTCCTCTCCCCGGCCTGAGAACCCAGTGGGCAGGAAGTTAAAAATACTAAGCCAGTTAACAAGGACCTACCATGTGCTGACCCTTGTGTTAAGGGCTTTCTTTCTGTATTTAATTCTCACAAAATCTCCATGATGTTAGTACGGGGACCCCTTTTCTTAGTGGTACCAGAGATTCAGAGAAGCCAATGAGCCAGTGAGGGACAAAGCTGAGAATTAAATGGACAACTATTCCAAATCCCAAAGCTTCTCCCTTGTCCCATGGCTCTCCAGAGCCACTCTTGAGGCAGAAGAGCAACAAGACTTGGCTGGGAGTGGTTTATCCAACAGGCTACTCCCCACTGATCACAGTGTGTGTGTGTACAAGTCCTAATTGTCGCTGTTCCTTTCTCTTTGGGCGGAGGAGCAAAATAAGCAGGAATGGAGGGAGCACGGCTTTGGAAGAAGGGAGTTGCATCAAATCCCAGCATTTCACAAATAACCACATGAAGGTGTTTCAGCAGCCAGGGTCTCAGTCCCCCTTCTGCAAAAATGGGAATGATAAAATTCCATCTCACAAGGTTGTTGCAGTGTTTGGCTCATTCATGGGGCTCAGTAGTTGTTGGTTGAATCATAAAGTATATTGACTAGCAGTGAGCATTTGGGAAGCAGTGTGGCCTATTGGTTGAAGCAGGAGTCTCATAGCATCAAACTGATGTCCTGGCTCTGCCAGTGACCAAAATCTGGCCTAGGGAAGATCCCTTAACTCACCAAAGCTTGATTTTCTTCTCTGTAAAATGGAATACTAGAAACTGCATCACCAGGTTCCACAGAGGATTAAATGAACAAATCTAGATAAAGGATTGCACCCAACAATTTGCAAAAGCTCCATAAATGTATCTATTATTATGTTATGATTATGTTGATTATATAGGGGCTCATATGTTGAAATAATAAGGGAAAGAAGGAGGAACTGAAGGGAAGGACTGTGGCTTATGGCCCAAGGAAGGGATTTCCTTGCTTCTCTCTGAGTGCCTGATAGCATACCCACCCTTAGGTACTATTAAATTGTATGGACCACTAAGAGTCAATGGTGAACTGAGGAGAATCAGGACTGCGTGAGGAGTGAGGATAGAGGTTCTCTTAAAATAGCAGATTGGTTTTCTCTGTCCTAAGATGTATTTATTTATTTTGAATGTATGTATTTATTTTTTCAGTAACTATTTATTGACCACTTATCATACAACAGGCACTGTGCTAGACTTTCATAGTCCCTCTCCTCATGAAGCTTAGAGTCTAGTGGGAGGGCCAAACATCAGAGAAGAAAACCAAATAAGTATATAATGACATATCATCATATTTATAAGGAAAGAAAATGATTGGGTTCTCTGACAGAGGGTAACAGGAAGGATCATCTCTTTTTTTTTTTTTTGAGTTGGAGTTTCACTCTGTCACCCAGACTGGAGTGCAATGGCCACTTCCGGCCACTGCAGCCTCGACCTGCTGGGCTCCGGTGATCCTTCCGCCTCCGCCTTCCAAGTAGCTGGAACTACAGGCGCGCACTACCACGCCCGGCTAATTTTTGATTTATTGTAGAGATGAGGTCTCACCAGGTTGTCCAGGTGGGTCTCGAACCCGCGGGCTCAGGCGATCCACTCACCTCAGCCTCCCAAACCGCAGGATTACAGGTTGAGCCACCGAACCCGGCTAGGATCATCTCTTGACTGGGAGGTCAGCAAAGATCTCTGGGAAGGTCTGAGGAGATGGTACTTAAGCTGAGACTGGATGAAGAAGGAAACAGTCCAACAAAAGGCAAGCGAGAGGGGAGAATTCCAGGCAGCAGGAACAACAGTGTGAAAACCCTAAAGTGAGAAAGAATTTGGTGCTGCAGGGGAAGCGAAGGGGCTGGGATGTTGTAAGCAGGGAAAGAGGGGCTTGTGACGAGGTCGTTAACAGCTGGGGCCAGAACCTGCAGGACCTTGCTGGCTCTGTCAGAATTTAAATTCTGTTCTGAAGTCATTGGAAGGTTTTGAGCCAAAGGATGACAATCTGCTCTGTGCTTCGGCTAGGTCATAATGGCTGCCCTGTGAGAGTAGAATAGAAGTGGGAAGCCCATGAAGGATGTAATTTCACTGATCTGGCAGGAGGCGGCAGGGACTAGGACTAGGGACAAGGCTTTGGAAGTGGAAAGAAATGGGATTTGGGAGCACACAAAGGCGTGGGAATGGACTGAATGTAGGAGTGAAAAACTCAAGGACAAAACCTAGAGTCTGACTTGTACAACCAGCAGACGTTTGGTGAGAGGAATGGGTTATGGGTTCCATTTTAAACAAATTAAGTTTGAGATTCTACGACACATCCAAGTGTGTGATATCAGCTAATGAGTCTAGTGCTAGGAAGTGAGGTCTGGGCTGAAAATACACCTTTGAGAATTTTCAACATTTTCATAATATTTAAAACCACAGGCCAGCTCAATGCCTAGGGCTCCAACTGACACCCCATTCTTATCTTCCTGCTTTTACGCCAACTGGCTTAGCATTTTAATAGAACCCCAGCTGCCTTGCTGACTCCAGCATACTCACACTGCCTTTGCAAGGGCTTACCTCAGTGGGTGGTCCCTGGGGCACACCAAATCATCTATTTTCTTTTCTACAACAGTCTTGTGTTGGCACAGGCAGTTCAACATGACTGGCACCAGAGTACTGCACTGTGACACCTTTCTTCTTAGAGAGGCCGGAGGCACCAAGCACTCTCATGAAGACTGCAGAGGCAAGAGGAAGAATTAGGCAAGTGTGTGGGCTGAGGGCCCAGTGCAGCACGTGGAACTTGATTTGTGACATTTCCTGATTCCCCTGGCTAGATCCTTGTATCTCAGGTCCTAGGCTTCCCTCAGTTCTGGAAGAGCCCAAGTCTCTCTCACTGAGTTGTCTTTTCCCAATTCTATCATTGCATGTTCCATGACCTTTAACAAACACACAGCTTCTTTTTTTTTCTAATTTCATCTCTACATTCACCTAATCTGTTCACTCTCTTTCTTTTAGAAGTTAAGCAGAGTTATCAGAACCAGGTTCTCTTTCGGACGCAGTTGGTGTTTCTCGAAGTGTTTATCTGCTATGGTCACTGGCTGGCTGGAATTAAGGTATAAACACCTCTGCTCAGGAGACAGAAGGCAGGTTGAGGGAGGCTGTAGATAACGTGCTGGTGAAAGTTTGCTGTAGGATCCTGGAAACAGCTCTTGACTTAGGCCTAGACAACCCTGGTTCAATGCCAGGATCCTCCTGGTGTTAGCTGTGTGATATAGGGCATGCCACTTAATCTCTCTGTGTCTCAGTTTCTGCATCTGTACATAGTGATAATTTCAGAATTATTGTTAGATTATGAGAAAGTGCTTTGTACATAGTGAGTAAAATTACAAATGTATTATGTTATTTTCTGTGTATACTACTTATTCATTGGTGTAATTAAGAGCCGCTTACATTTCTGCTTCTCCCCATTGCTTCAGATTGTAAATATCCAGAGGGCTAAATCAGACAAGCCCACACAGCTGGTAGGGGTTATGAGGAGACATTGGGTTGTGGCAGTTTCTTCTGTCCAGAGATATCTCATGTCATTGTGCTTTTATGCATTCAAGGAAAAGCAGTACACTGTTTTTTCTTTCTTTTTTCATATGGTGACATCCATTCGCGTGTATTTTGTGAAACAGGCAAATATTAGGGTTGGTGAGATGTCAGAGTAGCAATAGAGAATGCAAGAAACAGAGAGGGAGGGAAAATTCACAGTTGATGAAAGTCTGAGTGGACACATCTTGTTTTGTTTTTCTTTACTTAAACAAATAATTAAGAAAAACAGCCAACTCTTCTCTCTTATCTGCCCTTCCTGCATTCTCCCTTGAGCAGGGCTCAGCTGGGAAAGGAAGTGGTTATAACCCCAGGCATGTGCTGCCTGTTCTCCCCACTTGCTACTTGAGAAGTGTTTTCAAGCTGAAGTGAGTATAGCTGCATTCACTTGGACATGAGTGTCTGGAGTTCACAGGTTTGTCTGCCCCTTTGGCCTGAGAGAGCTGGGCGGAAGCCTCCTCGACGTCTGTGTTGACTCTCTCTGTTTCTCTGGTTTTTCTCTGGCCCAGCTTCCCGTTCACCTTTGTCCTTTGCTGTCTGGTAGTCTTGACTCATAGGAAACCACTGCCAAGTCACCTGGTGGTCTGAGTCAGTGACCCTTGGAGCATCTCTTTCTTAAAAAATAATAAAGGCAAAAAAAAAAAAGTAAGTGCCTAGTAAGTACTGTATTTTGCAATAGGTTTCAGCTACGTAGTGCTTTAAATGGTTAGTTCTGGGAAGTCCCCACTTGTGTCAGATGACTTATCTTTGGCAACTGTGATATAAGCAAATCATTTTATCTCCTAGCAACAGACTTTCCTCCTCCCTCCGTCCTTCGCTTCCACAAGTATTTGCTGAGAACCTGCTGCATTACAGGCACTACCTTGGGTCCTGAGCAATGAAGAGCCTCAACAAGCTCCTGATGCACATGGAGGAGGGACCAGTAAACATGTAAATCAAATGTGACAAGTTCACAGTAAGGGATGTCACAAAATGGCACTGAACTCAGCCTCAGGACTGTTCTGGTCACATGGCTGCATGTGAGCAAGCCAGGGAGGAGAGCAGGAGAGACATTCTAGGCAGGATCAGACGATTCTTTGCCTCCTTCCTTTGAGATCAACTGAAATGCTCTCTTAAATGGCAACTTTCACAGGATGCTTGACGTTGCACACCTCCTCTCAAAAAGATAGGTGAGCTCTACAGAAGGATGTGGCCAAAGGGATAGCTCAGGAGGAAGGCAGTTCTTTTCTTAGAACCCCCACACCAGTTGGAAGGGGAGGCTAATAGTAGTAAACTTTCAGGTCAAAGTCCTATGGACTACACTGCAACGCCTGGGTGTTGGGGGGAGTGACTCCCATAGGCACAATGAGGAACAGTAGATTCACAAGGAACAAAATGCTGGTAGCTGATGCTTTTGGCAACCTGGAGGCTCTCAACCCACCTATGATTTCTGTCACAATTCTGCTAGAAAATTCAATGTGGGTTCACATGACAATGTCTGTCTTAAATATGGTAGAAATCTTCCTGCTTTTCTGTCTCAGAGACATCTATTTTGTTTAGGGTCAAGCAAGTATAACCTGCAAGCATAGAGAGATAACACCCTAGGAGCCACCTCAGGGAGAGTGAAAGTCAGTAGACAAATGTCTGGCCTCTCATTCTTTGGATGCTACATTCTGGAAGACATTCTATTCACCTGCCAAAGGTCCCAGCACAGTTGAGCCCTTGATGTGCATGGCAGCTATCTTAATGATGCACACTCAGAGTGACTGTTCATTATTCCCTGTCTCACTTTCTCCCTTTCCCTTCACCCTTGCTTCCTGAGATCTCCCAAATAAACCACCTATACCAAGTCGTTGTCTCAGGTTCCGATTTTGAGGAAGTTCAAACTAAGGGAAAAATATTATTAATATTAATGTTTAAGGATTTGAAATGAAGGCATTTGAAGACCTGCTGTCAGCCTCCTTGGAACACCATCTCTTACCTTTTGGTATTACCATTTATACCTAAACCAGAGGAAAGGAGAATTCAAAAATTGGCTTTGAAAGCTCTCTGATCCACAGGAAATGACTGTCATCAAGTCAGGCTATACAAAGTGCTTAGTAATACAAAAAGCTCAAAGGGCCTAATGGGGGCATTGGCAGGTGACTCAATTTAGCAGATGAGAAGGAACTCTAATTTAACCCAGGAGAAAAACATTTAAACAAAAATACACATACTAAAAGGGTTAATGACTGAGAAAAGATTGGGACAACAAGGCTGTATGTGAACCTAAACACTCATAAATATTTTTACATTGACAAAAACACATTAAGAAAATAACAAAGAATTTTACACCACAAAAAGTAGAAATAAAAGTTAATACACAGAGGGGTTTCAAGATGTCTAAATAGAGGCATCTGGTACTCACCTCCTTTATAAAGAAAAAAAAAGTGAGTAGATTATCACACCTCAAATAGATGATCTAAAAGATAACATTGAAATTTAACAGAGAAGTAACAGAAAATATCCAAAGCAAGAAAGAAGAAAAAAGCGAGGATTACTTTGGAGAGGTTTTCCAATACTGGGAAAGGATGAGAAACCCCAGCAGTCCACATACCTACCACAGACTCTTTACCTAGCCATGAAACATCCCCTTGACCACCAGGGCCAAATCATAGCTACGCGCATCTTCATGTGCCCCAAAGACAGACTTCTCCACCCGCAGCCCCTGTCACTGCTGGCTGCCTCTTCTGCGGCTACAGTATACGTGACTGGCAGTCACCCTGCTGCCTCCAGAAAAGAGCTACTGTGCATTTAAAAATGCCCTGAGGACAGGCTACCCTGCCTACAGTTGTCACCTGGGGCTTAAATGCATGCTCCCCAGCTATTACCTACTGCTGCTGTCACTCCAAGCAACTCTGCCCTCTCCAGTAGCAGGGCTGCAGTGCCATCTACCTGAGCATTCTACCAAGGGTCTAGGGGTCACTCTATTTCTGCCTACCATAGCCAGTGCCTGCATGCATCATCAGGGGTCCTGGGGACAGGCCTGCCCAACCCGGCTCATGTCCTCCCAAGTGGCCGAGCATATCATCTGGGGGCCTAGGGATTGCTCAGCCTCATCTACCACTGTTGGCACATGATCAGTCCTCCCAGAGGCTTGAGGTCAAGCCTACCCAACCTGCTGTTACCACCATAGCTGGCATCTACCCATACATGTCACCTATGAGACTGGGCACTGGCCTATTCAGCTTGTGGCAGCCACCGCCAACACCAGCCCAGACCACTTGGGAACCAGAGGGTTGTCCTACCACTGCTACTGCTTTTGCCCACACCATTCTTGTTGGTCAAGGGCCCAAAGATCTACCCGCCTACTGTAACTACCAGCAGCCAAGCAAGCCACCTGGAGATTCAAGAATTAGCCTGCCTGGACCTATTAACACTAGCGCCAGTAAACATTGCCCTGGTGCCGAAGGACAGACATGCTGAGCTTGCCACTGCCACCGTTGGGGTCCAAGGACTGACCTACTTGGTGTCCACATTCCTAGCAAAACTTTAGTTTCTTTCCACTAACAATTGCACCTTAAGCCACTGAGAAAATCACATATACCACTGATGCTGTTTATAGCCAAAAAAAAAAAAAATCATGAAAACTACACTACTTCATGTACCCAGAGTCAGCCAAAGTGCTCTACCAAGCCAACATTATTACAGACATATCATCAGAAAAAATCCTCCCTTACAAAAAAAGCAAATTCAAAAAACTGGAAGTGATTGTTATACCCAATACACAGATATCAATGTAAGAATACAAGACACATGAAAAACTATTATACCCCAAAAGAACACAATAATTCTCCATCAACATATTCTAATGAAAAAGACATTTATGAAATCCTGGAAAAGTCATTCAAAATAATATTAAAGAAGTTCAGTGAGATATGAGAGATCCTGACTTGCACCCCACATATTTAAAATAAAAAGAGGGGAATAAAAGTGATATGGGAGAACATAGATAAACTATACCAAAAAGACAGAAAAACAATTCAGAATATAAATGGTAATTTACCAAATGAAAGAATTCACTGAATGAAACACAAAATACACTCTAAAGCTTCAACAGTATTCTAGATCAAGTAAGAAAAAAAAAAATTCAGAACTTGAAGACAAGTTTTTGAAATAACCCAGTGGGGAGGGGGGTCAGATTAAAAAGAATGAACAAAGCCTAAGTGATATAGGGGGCACCGTAAAGCAACAAAATCTAAAAAATTTTGGTGACCTAGAGACAGAGAGAAAGTGAAAGGGATAGGAAACCTGTTTAACAAGTTAATAGCCCCAAACACCTCCCTTTGGGAGGGCAAGTCAGGAGACTGCTTGAGGCCAGGTGAGACCAGCTGGGGCAACATAGTGAGACCTCATCTCTATTTTTAAAAAAAGAAAAAAGGAAAAAAGAAATAAAAGCATCTAGTCACTTATAAATGACTAGCCACAAATGTCTTAGTAGAAACCTTACAGGCCAGGAAAGAATGAGATGATCTATTCAAAGTGCTTAAACAAAAGAAACTGACAGCCAAAGAACTATACCCAGAAAAGTAGTCCTTTATAAAAGAAGGAAAAATAAAATCTTTTCCAGACAACAAAAGTTGAGAAAATTCACTACCACTAGATTTTCCCTACAAGAAATGCTTAAGGGAGTCCTACATCTGAAAATGAAAGGACAATATCTACCACCATGAACACACACAAAAGTAACCCTCTTGTAGAGCAAACTCACAAATAAGGAAGAGAAGGAACTCAAATGTTACCACTACAGAAAACCACCAGACCACAATGATAAACAAGAAAAGAAAAATAAAAGAACGAAGGATATACAAAACAATGAGAAATCAATTAATAAAATGACAGAAATAAACCCTTGCATATCAATAATACACTCGAATGTAAATTAATTAAACTTTCTTCTTAAAGGAAATAGACTGAATGAATGGATTTTTTAAATGATCCAGTTATATGCTACCTACAAGAAACTCATCTTACTTGTAAAGACATTTGTATAGACTATTTCAGTCTATACTATTTTCCATACAAATGGAAAACAAAAAGCAGAAATAGCTGCACTTAAAGCAGATAAAACAGCCTTTAAGTCAAAAACAGTAAAAGGAGACAATAAGGTTATTTATTTCATATTATAAAATGTAGATATAGGATATATGTTATATTATGTATTCCCTAATATGAGGGGGACCTCAAAAAACCCGAATTATTTTTTGAAGGGTGGGCCCCTTGTAGGTCCCTTGTAGTACAGACTTCCAACACTAGGTAAGTGTTCACTAGGAAACTGTTCCCTTGGTGTCAGTGTACCAGCTAGTGTTGTTGTGAGAGGCTGTGTTCGGCTTCAGGGAATTTTTTTTTTTTTTGAGATTCTTTCAGTATGTTTGCCTATTTTATTATGGATGATTTACATGAACAACCTACCCACACCACACTGAGTGTTTAGCAGTTTTTGACCAAAAAAGGCATGACTGTCATGCCCCCACCCTCATTATTTACCCAATCTCACCCTGAGAGACTTTTATGTTTATTTCCCTGGATGAAAAAAGTCCTCAAAGGGAAATGTTTGGAAGAGATAGTACAAAAAATGGCAGAAGTATTGAAAGGCATTGCAAGGCATTATTTTAATACATTAAACATATTACAAGGTCAAAACTGTTTTGAACAGTGGAAGACATCTTGATAGGTGTATCACATCAAATGTAGAATAATTCTAAAGGTGACTCTAGTTTAAGTATGTAAGAATAAATACATAATTTTTAATAAATAAATTCTATTTTGGGGGCCCCCCATATGTTTTATAATATATATTTATTAGTATATTGTTATATCTAAATATGTAATATATAATATTATTAATCTATAATATATTATTCTATGAAACATTATATAAAACATATATTATGATATATGATATAGTAATATTCCCTATCATATAATGATAAAGAGATCAACTCAGCAAGATAATATAGCAATTCTAAACATATATGCATATATGCATCCAACAATGGTGCATGCAGACGTATAAAGCAAATATTATTAGAGCTAAAGGGAGAGACAGTCTTTAATACAACAGTTGGAAATTTCAACACCATACTCAGCATTAGACAGATTAGCTAGACAGAAAATTAACAAAGAAACATTGGATCTAAATTGCACTTAATATCAAATGAACACCTAACAGACATTTACAGAATATTTATCTAATAGCTACTGAATATACACTTTTCTCATCAGCACATGAAATATTCTTCAGGATAGACCCTCTGTCAGGTAAAACAAGTCTCAACAAATTTAAAAAATTAAAAATCATATAAAGCATTTTCTCAGACCACACTGGAATACAACTAGAAAGCAATAAAAAGAGGAACTTTGGAAACTGTACAAATATGTGGACATTAAACAATCTGCTCCTGAATGACCACTGGATCAAATAAGAAATTAAGAAGGAAATTTTTAAAAATTGTTGAAACAAATGAAATTTAAACACAACATACCAAAATCTATGGGATGCAGCAAAAACAGTGCTAAGATGGAAATGTATAGCAATAAACACTGTCATTGAAAAGTGGATAAGTAAAAACCAAATAATCTAACAATGCACCTTAAGGAGCTACAACAGCAAGAACAAACCAAGTTCAAAATTAGTAGAAGGAAAGAAATAACAAAGTTCACAGCAGAACTAAACAAAATACAGACTGAAAAAGCAATACAAAGAAAATGAAAAGTTGATTTTTTGAAAAGATAAACAAAAGTGATAAATCACTAGCTAGACTAATGGAAAAAAAAGATGGATAAAGAGAAGACCCAAATAGACAAAGTCAAAAAAGAAAAGGGAGACATTACAGTTGATACTACGGAGATACAAAACTTCAAAAGAGACTATTACGACTATACACCAACAAACTAGAAGACTTAGAGGAAACGCACAAATTTCTGGACACATACAACCTACTAGGATTGAATCAGGAAGAAATAGAAAACCTTAACAGACCAATAACCAATAAGTAATTGTATTGAATCAATAATAAAAAGTCTCTCAACAAAGAAAAGTCTAGGACAGGATGGCTTTGCTGTTAAATTTGACCAAACTTATGAAGAATAATTAACGCCAGTTCTCTTCAAACTATTCAAAAAAACTGAAGAGGAATAAAGACTCTCTAATTAATTCTACAAGACCAGCATTACTCTCATGCCAAAATCAGATAAGTATGCAACCAAAAAAGAAAACTACAGGCCAAAATCCCTGTGAACATAGATGCCAAAATTCTCAACAAAATACAAGCAAACTAAATCCAACAGCACATCAAAAAGATAATACAGCATGATCAAGTGGGATTTATCCCAGGGATGTGAGGATTGTTCAACATATGAAAATTAATGAATATAATATATAACATCCCTTCATGAAAAACTCTCAACAAACTAGACATAGAAGGAACATACCTCAAAATAATAATAATCATATGTGAGAAACCTGCAGCTAACATCATACTGACTAGGGAAAGCTGAAAGCCTTTCTTCTAAGAACTGGAATAACAAAAGGCTGCCTGCTTTTACCACTCCTACTCAACATGGTACTGTAAGTCCTAGCCAGAGCAATCAGGCAAGGGGAAAAAAATAAAAGGCATATACTTTGCAAAATAAAAAGTCTAATTGCTCCTCTTTGCAGATGACATATCTTATATCTAGGAAAAAAAACTTAAAGACTCCACCAAAAAACTTTTAGAGCTGATAAATGAACTTAATAAAGTTGCATAGTACAAAATCAACATACAAAAATCGGTAGTGTTTCTATACGCCAGTAATAAACTAGTTGAGAATGAAATCAAGAAAGCGCTCTCAAGAGCTCCCCTCCAAAAAAAATATAAAAACTTAAGAATAATTTAACCAAGGTAGTGAAGAAACTCTACAAAGAAAATTACAAAACATTGAAGAAAGAAATTAATTAAACAAATCGAAAGACACCCCATGCTCATGGATCAGAAAATTAATTTTGTTAAAATACCTTTAATGGCCAAAGCAATCTTTGGATTCAATGTAATCCCTATCAAAATATCAAAGACATTCTTCACAGAAATAGAAAAAAACAATTGTAAAATTTATATGGAAACTAAAAAGAGCCAGAATAGCCAAAGCTATCCTGAACAAAAAGTACACAGCTAGAGAGGTATCATACTACCTGACTTCAAAATATATTACAAAGCTCTAGGAACCAAAATAGCATGGTATTAAAAGAAAAACAAACACATAAACCAATCGAACAGGATAGAGAACCTACAAATAATTCCATGTATTTACATCCAACTGATTGTTAACAAAGGTGCCAACAATATACATTTAGGAAAGGACACTCCCTTAAATAAATGGAGGTGGAAAAATTGAATATCCACATGCAGAAGAAGGAAACTGGATCCCTATGTCTCACCATATACAAAAGTCAATTCAATATGAATTAGAGACATAAACATAAGACACAAAAGTATGAGTGATAAGAAAACATAGGGGAAACACTTCAGGACATTGGTTTAGGCAAAGTTTTTATGGCCTTAAAAAAAAAAGCAAGCAGACAAATGGGACTAAAAAAAAAAGTAAAAACTTCTGCACAGCAAAGGAAACAACAGAGTGAAGAGACAACTTATTTAATGGAAGAACATACTGCAAACTATTCATCTGACAGTGGACTAATATCCAGAATATAAAAGAAACTCAAACAACAGGGAAAAAAAAGACATTTTCCAAAGAAAATATACAAATGACCAACAGGTATATGGAAAAATGCTCAACATCACTAATCAATAGGAAAATGCATTTCAAAATTACAGTGAGATATCATCTTATCCACGTTAGAATGGCTATTATTAAAAGATAAAATATAAAATATACTGGCAAAGATGTGGAGAAAAGAGAAAAAGAACACATTGTTGGTGGGGGTGTGACTACTACAGCCATTATGGAAAACAGTATGGAGATTTTAAAAAAATGGTGCTGAAGATTAAAACAAGACCCCTACCTATCACCATATACAAAAGACCTAAACATAAAACCTCAAACTATAAGAACCTTAGAAAATGCAGGAGACACCCTTATGAAAATTGGAACTGGCAACCAATTCCTGATAAAAACCCCAAGTGCCCATGCCATAAGAGATAAGATAGACAAGTGGGACCTCATCAAGCTGACAAGCTTCTGCAGAGCCAAACAAACCATCAAGAGAGCATGGAGACAGCCCACAGAATGGGAAAAAAAACATTTGCCAACTGTATGTCTGACAAAGGCCTAACATCTAGGATCTACAAGGAACTCAAATGAGCCAAAAAGAAAAAAACAAAAAACCCCATTACAAATATGAATAGACACTTCTCAAAAAAAGAAATACAAGAAGCCAACAGATACATGAAAAATGCTCAGCCTCACTACTCATCAAAGAAATGCAAATTAAAACCACACTGAGATACCACCTAACTCCAGTCAGGATGGTCATCATCAATAACTCAAAAAACAACAGATGCTGGAGGGGATGTGGGGAAAAGGGATCACTACACTGTTGGTGGGAGTGTAAGCTAGTCTATCCCTGTGGAAAACAGCGTGGCAATTCTTAAAAGATCTAAAAATTGACCTTCCACACAACCCCGCAATACTCCTACTGGTAATATACCCGGAAAAACTCAAATCATTCTATGAAAAAGATACCTGCACAAGCATTTTTATCACAGCATTATTCACAATAGCAAAAACATGGAACCAACCATGCTGTTCATCAAAAGAGGACTGGATAAAAAAAAAAAAGTGGTACATATATACGATGGAATATTATGCAGCCATAAAGGAGGACAAAATCATGAACCTCACAGCAACGTGGATGAATTTAGACTCTATAATACTGAGTCATCTATATCACAGAACCAAATAAATGAATATCACATGTTCTCACTCACAAGCAAAACTTCAACACTTATCGAAATACTATAAGAAAGGGATGGACAGTAGTGGGGAACTGCCAGGGACTGGGGGAGGCACACCTCCTCAACAAGTGCACCTGCGTAATGAACACTTGATTACCTAACCCTGAACTGTACTCCACATCTTTAAAATAAAAAATAATAACAAAACTAAAGTAAACTAAAAATAGAACTACATACAATCCAGCAATTCTACTACTGGATATATATCTAAAGAAAAATACATCAATATATCAAAGGGATACCTAAACTCTCATGTTTATTGCAGTATTAGTCACAATAGCAAAGATATGAAATCAATGTGTATTTATCAATGAACACTGTGAACAAAGAAAATTTTGCATATATACACAATGAAATACTCTTCAGCCATATAAAAGAATGAAATCACATCTTTTTCTTGGATGGAACTGAAGGTCATTACCTTAATTGAAAAACGTTAGGCACAAATAAATATTGTGTGTTCTCACTTACATGTGGAAGTTTAAAAAGTTGGTCGGGCTCGGTGGCTTGGCCTGGAATCCCAGCACTTTGGGAGGCCGAGGAGAGTGGATTGCCTAAGTCCGTGGGTTTGAGACCAGACCGGGAAACTTGGCGAGACCTCGTCTCTACAATAAATCAAAAAAATTAGCTGGATGTGGTAGCACACACCTGTAGTTCCAGCTACTTGGAAGGCTGAGGCAGAAGGATCGCTGGAGCCCAGCAGGGCGAGGCTGTAGTGACCGCGAGCATGCCACTGCACTCCAGTCGGGGTGACCAAGTGAGACTACAACTCAAAAAAAAAAGTTGGTCTTATGAAGGTAGAGGGTGGAATAATAGCTACCAGAGGCTGAGAAAGGTATGTGGGTGGGAGGCGGGAGGTGGGGAAATGAAGAAAGTTTGGTTAATGAGTAAAAACATACAGTTAGATTAAAGAAATAAGTTATAATATTCAATAGCAGAATAGGGTGACTGAGTTAACAGCAATGTGCCATATATTACAAAATAGCTATGAAAGAAGACTTGAAATGTTCCCAACACATTGATATACGATGTGATGGATACCTCAAATATTGACTTGATCATTGCGCATTCTATGCATTTAACAAAATGTCACATGCACCCTATAAATATGTACAAATATGTATCAATAAAAAAGTTAATAGATCTTTTTTTCATGTCTTTAATGGCAAGATAATGTGCTAAAGAAATGACAGTGTGATGTCAGAGGAAGAAAGATTGTTTTGGGAAGAGGTATTCTCAAGACCCCTTTTATTCTCTGAGTAACTTTGGAAATTCTTTCCTTTGTAGAAAGCAAATGCTTTCTCACACTGATGGGGAGAAACTCACGTATTTGATAAGATGTGGTAACTTCCACCTACATATTTAGAAAAAAATTTCTTTTAACTTTACTTTTCATTACAGAGCCAGCTAACATGGTGAACATTCTCTGTGTGAAGAACACTGGGCTAGATGCCTACAGCATTCACATATTTTATAACTTATTTATAACACAATAATTCTATAAGGTAAATAATATAATTCACAGTTTCATAGATGAGAAAACTGAGACTTATTAACCATGCACTATGATTTGATTTAATTTTAAAACCTTGATAGGATTTTATGTATGAATAGTTTTATACATTGGAAAAAACTTATATCACATGAATAATTTTCTTTTTGGTTAAAAAACATCATTTTAAAACATTGAGAAAAATTCTGTTTAAAAATACTTCAACCAATTTTGTTTGGGGGAAGGTGGAATTTATTCTCAGAAAAAAAATAATTACTTGTGTTAAGAAAATGCTTGAATGACCATTTTGGTTATAAATAATTACCTAGTCCTTGTCAAGACAGAGGGAGAGGAATTATATTCTGTTTAGAAGATTTAATGTTGGGGATCTTAGATAGTCCCTGGTGATCTCTCCAGTCAAGAGTCAGGATGCAACTGATAAGGCATACCCAAAGCAGTGATGATCAGTTTTGTTACTTTATGGTCTTGTGCAATAATTTCTCTTTTTTTATCTCCAAAACTTCAGGAAGAAAGCACTATATTAGTTGTGGACTATGAAAGAGGGGTGGGGGGAAGCAGCTATGCTGATATCTAGGGCAAATAAATGCCAAAAGAATGCAATAGCTAGTAGAAGAAGAGATGAGATAGAAGTCACTAAGAAAAAGCTAGAGCAGTTTTGAGTGAGAAGAGGCATCTATAATTCCCCAACTTTAGAAATAGTCAGGAAGAAGCTTAATTTGTTATAGAACAAGTCTAAATAATATTTCGATTTTGGTTGATTTTTTTCCTTGATATTATAAGAAACAAAGACTTAGTAAGTTCAGAAAGATTACAAAGGGAATGTGAGGAATAACATATGAGGCTCCAGCTCTTATCTCCCCACAGAAGCAATGAGTTAGTAGCTATCCATAGACAAAAGTTCCTTTGTGGGAGCCTTGTGATCTTGGTAGCAGGTCTCAAAACACCAATGGAAGTCAAGACCCAGGAGGACCGCTTTGAGAAAAGAAGTATATGTTCCAGTGGTGGGCCCACTGACCCTTGTATGCTCTTGGCTTCCAACATGAAAGCATCTCTGCCTCTCTGTGGACTTTGTATCTGCCCCACTTGGTTTTGCCACCAGCTTCATCATCCAAAGGACCTGAGAGGAGCCACACCTTCCATCAACCCTGGTAATGAGCCTGACAACCATGAAAAATAGGAATGTTTACAAATATATGGAAAATAAACAATACACTCTTTGAAAAACCATTGAAATAAACAGGAAATCAAAAAGGAGTTTTAAAAAAATTTTTACTTTTTTATTTTAAGGATGTGGGGTACAATTCAGGGTTAGGTTTGCTAATGTTCATTATGCAGGTACCCTTGTTGATGAGGTGCTCCCCTTTTCCCCAGGCAGATTTCCACTACTGCCAATCCCGCCTCCCTGCCCCCACCCCTTTGCAGTTTCCTGTTACTGCCAAACTTTTTCTTATAGTATTACAATAGTTGTTCAAGGTCTGCTTATGAGTGAGAACAATTGATACTCAGTTCTTTGTTTCTGTGAAAGATCACTCAGTATTACAGACTCTAAGTCCATCCAGATTGCTGTGAAGTTCATGATTTTGTTCTTCTTTATGACTGCATAATATTCCATTGTGCGTATGTACCACATTTTTTTTTAATCCAGTCCTCTTTCAATGGGCAGCACAGTTGGTTCCATGTTCTTGCTATTGTGAACATACTGCAGTAAACATATGTGTACAGGTACTTTTTTATATATTTGAGTTCTTCTGGTATATTACCAGTAGGGGAATTGTGGGGTTATATGAAAGGTTGATTTTTAGATCTTTTAGGACTTGCCACACTGTTTTCCACAGAGGCTGTACTAGTTTACACTCCCACCAATAGTGTAAAGTGATCCCTTTTCACCACATCCTCTCCAGCATCTGTTGTTTTTTGAGTTATTGGTGATGACCATCCTGACTGGAGTTAGGTGATATCTTAGTGTGGTTTTGGTTTGAATTTCTTTGATGAGTAGTGAGGCTGAGAATTTTTTCATGTATCTGTTGGCTGCTTGTACATCTTCTTTTGATATCTATTCATCTATTTTGCCCACTTTGCAATGGGTTTTTTTTTTTTTTCTTTTGGCTCATTTGAGTTCCTTGTAGATCCTAGATGTTAGGCTTTTGTCAGACATACAGTTGGCAAATGTTTTTTTCCCATTTTGTGGGCTGTCTCCCTGTTCTCTTGATGATTTTTTTTTTTTTTGGCTTTGCAGAAGCTTGTCAATTTGATGAGATCCCACTTGTCTATCTTATCTCTTATGGCATGGGCACTTTTATCAGGAATTGGTTGCCAGTTCCAATTTCCATAAGAGTGTCTTCTGCATTTTCTAAGGTTCTTATAGTTTGAGGTTTTATGTTTAGGTCTTTGACCCATTTAGAGTTGATTTTTGTGTATGGTGATAGGTAGGGGTCTTGTTTTAATCTTCTGCATGTGCTCAGCCAGTTTTCCCAGCACTGTTTACTGAATAGGTTCTCCTCTCCCCAGTTGTTGATGGTGGAGGCTTTGTTGAAGATGAGTTGGTTGAAAAATTGAGGTTTTGCTTCTGCAATCTCTATCCTATTCCATTGGTTTGTATACCTGTTCTTGTACCAATACCATTTTGATTACTGTAGACTTATAGTAAAGTTTAAAGTCTGGGAGTGTGATATCTCCTGCTTTTTTTTTTTCTTTCTTCTGAGGATTGTTTTTGGTGATCCGTGGTAGTTTATGTTTCCATATGAATTAAAAAGGAATTTTTTAAAATCTCAGGACAAATGAACGTGAAACATACCAAAACTTATGGGTTGTGACACTAAGAAGGAAATTTAAACCATAAATGCCTACGTTAAAAAGAAGAAAGATCTCAAGTAAGCAACCTATCTTTATACCTCAAGGAATGAGAAAAAGAGGAACAAACTAAGCCCAAAGTTAGGAGAAAGAGGACATACTAAAGATTAAAGCAAAGATAAATCAAATAGAGAATAGAAAAATTGAAAAAAATCAACAAAACTAAGAATTGGTTTTTTAAAAAGAATAAGCAAAATTGATGAATCCCTAGTTGGATAACAAAGAAAATAAAACAAATAAATAAAATAAAAAATGAAAGAGGTGACTTACAGTGAATGCCTCAGAGATTTTACAAAAGGATAATAAGGACTATTATGAACAATTATATACCAACATATTGGATAATTTATGGTTTAACTTCTACTTTCAATGGAAGTAAAGAGATGGTGTCTCCATTCCCTCGTGAGAGCAATGTAAAAGGAGGTCTTCCAAATGCAAGGTTTAAGCAAGATCCAGGGTCTTATAATACTGTAAATGTCCAGATTTCAACTGAAGATTAACTGTCATACCAAGAACAGAAATTTTTTAATTGAATGACAAAATCAATAGATACCAACATCAAGATGACACAGATTTTAGAATGATCTGACAGGAATTTTATAACAGCCATTATAAAATGCTTAAATGAGAAATTATGAACATACTTGGATAAATGAAAAAGAATAGAAAAATCTCAGTCCAGAAATAAAAGACATTTTTCAAAAATAGAAATTTAAGGACTGAAATATACAATGACCAAAGTGAAACACTCAATGGATGAACTTAACAGCTAATTGAATAGGACAGAGAAAAGTATTATTGTCTTAAAGATAAAACAGTAGTAACTGGCCAACTTAAAAAACAGAGAGAAAAATGGACTGATAAAATAAAGAACAAAGACTGCACAACAATCTCAATACATACATTTGGCAAAGAAATTCAACAAAAAGCATTTGGCAGCATTCAATACCTTTCATTAGAAAAAGTGCTCAAAAAATTTGAAATAGAAGCCGGGCTTGGTGGCTCAGCCTGTAATCCTGCGCCTTTGGGAGGCTGAGGTGAGTGGATTGCCTGAGCCCGCGGGTTCGAGACCCACCTGGGCAGCGAGACCTCATCTCTACAATAAATCAAAAAATTAGCCAGGTGTGGTAGCACGCACCTGTAGTTCCAGCTACTTGGAAGGCTGAGGCGGAAGGATCGCCAGAGCCCAGCAGGTCGAGGCTGTGGTGGCCAAGAGCGGCCACTGCACTCCAGTCTGGGCGACAGAGTGAGACTCCAACTCAAAAAAAAAAAAAAAAAAATTTGAAATAGAAAGAAACTTCTTCAATCTGATAAAGGACATCTATGAAAATCCCACAACTAAAATCCTACTTAGTGATAAAAGACTGAATGCTTTTTCCCTAAGATCAGGTACAAGACAAGGATGTCTATTCTTACCACTTCTATTCTACACTGTACTGGCGATTCTAGCCAGGGCAATGAGAAGAAAATGAAATAAAAGGCATTTATATTAGAAAGAAAAAGGCAAAACTATTTTACTTGCAGATGACACAGTCTTGTATATAGAAAACTCCAGGAAATCTAGTTTTAAAAAAAAAGAATAAGAAAGTTCACCAAAGTTGCTAGAGACAAGATAAATATACAAAAATGGATATTTTTATACAGTAGCAATGAGCAAACTGAAATTAATAAACCAACATAATATACAATAGCATCAGCAAGAACAAAATACATACAAATAATTTTACCAAGAAAGTGTAAAACATGGCCGGGTGCAGTGGCTCAAGTTTGTAATCCCAGCACTTTGGGAGGCCAAGGCAAGAGAATTGCCTGAGCCCACAGGTATCAAACCAGGCTGGTCAACTTGGTGAGACCTCATCTCTATAATAAATTTAAATATATATATATATATATTCTGAAAATAACAAAGTATTATTGAAAGAAATTAAATAATACCTAAATAAGTGGGAAAAATTTTATGTTTTAGGACTAAAAGACTTCCTATTGTTTAAGCTGACAATATCGTTCAAATTAATGTACAGATTTAGCACAATTCCTAGAAAAATTCCACTTACCTTATTTGCAGAAATGAACACACAGATTCTGTTTATTGTTGTTGTTGTTGTGACACCAAAAGCAAAAGTAACAAAAGAAAGCATAGACAAACCAGTTATCAGCAAAATTAAAAACGTTTATGCTTCAAAGGATGCTATTAAGAAAATAAAAAGAAAACCTATAGATTAGGAGAACACTTTTGTAAATTAGATATCTGATAGTGGACTTATATGTGGAACATATAAAGAACTATTACAGTTCAAGGATAAAAAGGTAAATAACCCAATTTAAAAATGGGCAAAAGTCCTGAATGGACATCTCCAAAGAAGGTATACAAAGGGCCAATAAGCCCTCAAAAAGATGCTTGCTGCCATTAGTCATCAAAGAAATGTAAAACAAAACTGTAATGAGATACTACTTCACATCCAGCAGGATGCCTAGAAAAAAAAAAGACAGATAATAACAAGCGTTGACAGGAATGGAGAGAAATTGGAACTCATACACTGCTGGTGAGAATGCAAAATGGTGCAGTCATTTTTGAAAACAGTCTGGAAGTTCATCAAATGGTTAAACACAGAGTTACCATATGATCCAGCAATTCTACTCCTAGGTATAAATTCAGAAGTAATGAAGACATATGACTACATAAAAATGTGTACATGAATGTTCATAGCAGCATTATTTATAATAACCAAGGGGTATAAACAACCCAATGTCCACCAAATGATAGATGAATAAAGAAAATGTGACATAGTCACACAATGGAATCTTACTTGATAATAAAAAAGAATGACATATGGATATATGCTACAACATAGAGTAACCTTGAAAACATTATGCTAACTGAATGAAGCCCGTCACAGAGGCCAACATACAATATAATTCCATCTGTATAAAATATCCATAATACACAAATCTATTGAGTCAGAAAGTAGATTAGTGGTTGCCTAAGGTTGGGAGTGGTGTTGGGAGAATTGGAGATTAATGGCTAAGGAATGCAAAATTTCTTTTTGAGATTATGAAAGTGTTCTAAAATTGATTGTGGTGATGGGTGCATAGCACTGTAAATATACACTAAAGGTAATAGAATTGTGCAACTTAATTGGGTGAGTTGTGTGGCATGTAAGTTATGTTTCAATACATCTATTTTCAAAATGAATAGAGTCTTAGGGACATGTGAGACTATAACAAAAAACCTAATTATTTGCGTTGTTGTCTGAGAAGGAGAGAAAAAAGAAGATGAAGCTCATATGCTTAAGAAAATAGTGTAAACAGATAGACTAAATAATACTATCAATAAATCAAAATAGAATTCTAAAAGAAATCCTTGAGTAAGCTACAGAAAGGCAAAAAACCACAAAGCAATAAAAAAACACAAAAACAAAAAAATAAAATTGGTATGCCTTAGCTATCAGTCTGGGAGACTATATTTGCAAACCACATATCTAATAAAAAAATCACTCCTATCTAGAATACATAAACTCTCATAGATCAACAGTGAATAATAACCCAATTAGAAATAGGCCAAAAGATACAAAGAAACATTGTATCAAAGAGACTATATGGTAGCAATAAGCACTTTGAAAAATGTCTACATTACTAGTCATTAGAGAAATGCATATTAAAAACATTAGTTATCACTATACAGATAATAAAATGGTTAACATAAAAAGTATTGACAATATCAAATGCTAAAAACGATGTGGAGAAATGAGATCTCATACATTGCTTATGAGAATTTAAAATGGTACTACAGAAATAGTTTGTCGGTGTTTCTTACTAAACTAAATATACACTTACAATATGACCCAGAAATTGCATTCCTAGAAAAATGAAAACCTATGTTCACACAAAACCTTTATATGATTTTTCATGCAGTTTTAGTCATAATAGCCAAGAACTGCTTTATACATAATAACCAATAACCGGAGACAACCAAAATGCCTTTCAACAAATGAATAGTTAAATAAAGTATAATAATCTATCACAATAAATTCCTCATCATTAAAAAGAAATAAAATATTAATTCATGTAACAATCTGAACAAATCTCAAGGATATTATGATAAGTGAAAAAAGCCACTCTCAAGACATCACATATGGTATTACTTCATTTATATAATATTGTTTAAATGACAAAATCATATGGAAAGCAGAGTAGTGGTTTTCAGGGATTAGAGATGTGGGAAACAAAGGGGTAGCTATGACTATAAAGGGATAGTAGAGGAGAGATCTTTGCAATGATGGAATAGTTCTACATCTTGATTGCGGTGGTGGTTAGAGGAATTTACACATGTGAGAAAATGACCTAGAACTATACACACATATTGTATCAATGCCACTTTCCTGGTTTTGGCTTTTTACTATAATTATGTAAGATATAACCCTTGGGGAAAGTGGGTGAAGGGTACACAGTACCTCTCTGTACTATCTTTGTAACTTCCTGAATAGTTATTTCAAAATAAAAAGTTAAAAAAAATCATCCAAACTTAATAAGAGACCAAAACAACACAAAATTCAAAGGGGCTGGTATTATGAGCCTTGGTACTGTGTGTTGGCAATGTCTTTTCTCTTGAGTTAAGAAACAGAATACTGTGCCTTGGTGACTTTTCTACCTTGAAAAAGTGTCAGGACCTCAAGATTAAATGCTTTGTTTGTGTTTCTAGGTCTCCAAACAGTTTCAGAGTTTGGTCTCCAAGGAAGTCCGAAGTTCACCACATTGCAGCCTAATGGTGCCACACCTGTCAGCAGAAACCCAGGGATGGCTACTGGCCTCTTAGGAACCCTCCTGGCTAGAAAATGTGACCAGGAAATTCCCCATGTAGGAGAAGAAGAACAATTTCCTGTTGAAAAAGAATTCAAAGGAGTATAGATGTGACTGCTGCTCCATTGAACAATTTCCCCAAGTAGAAATAGACACCGCTTTGCCACATTGGGTCACATTCCCTTTCCTATTCTTGGGAATTCTGTAGGTACACATTGTTCAGACAAGAACCCCACGGTGTTTCTCCTCTGGCTCCTGAAAGCCATACTTTGGAGTGTCACACCCACTAAACTTGGAGTTTTGTGGCCTTCGATGAGTAATCAGTTGGCTGAGCCATGTTAGTTAAAGGGCACATTATCCTTTAAGACTTGAACTGAAAGGGAGAATAAATTGAGATTTGTTTAGCCTAGTTCTCTTGATGTCTGAGTTATTCAGCTCGACTCAGTACACAAGCTGGCAGGCCTTGTGTGGGGCATTGGGGGTACGGAGGTGAATAAAGCACTTGTTGTCTCTGCCTTTATGAAGTTTGGTGGGGAAAACAGACACTGCACAAATAAACACAGAAAAACATGTAGTAGCCCATGCCTTCCAGAACTCACTGCCAAGAGACTGGTAGCAGAAAAATAAGCAAAGTAACATGGAGGTCGGGAAAAGCTCCTCTGAGGTGTTCCTTCAGCAGAGAGAAATGGGGTGAAGGCAGAAGGACAGAAATGTCCCTCAGGTGTAGAAACAACGTGTACAAAGTAGGAAGGCAAGGAAGAGACTAATGCTTTTCTAAGTGGGAAGAGGGCTGGTTTGGCTGGAGAGTGCAGTGCCTGGGGGCTGTGGTGAGTCTCGGCCATTGTTTGAGAGGGCTCAGCCTGCTGCCTCCGATGGGCAGTTTATGTTAGCAAGCATCAGCTGAGACCCCATGGGCACAGCTATGCTTTGTGGGGTACAGAATAATATCTGGGCCCTGCCCTTAAGAAATTTTCAAGCTACAAATGAAGTATCTTTCAAGGGGATGTGTTGTTTTCAATCTGAGAGAGGGTGAGCTGGCATTGGCAGCCTGAAAATACCACCAAAAGGTCTGACCAACATCTGCAGCTGTTACACATTACTGGGGTCCAGAGGTCTGGCCTTGAATGTCTTATTTTTTTCTCTCCCAATATCCTTTCTTTAAAATAGAAAAAAAAAAAAAAAACCCTAACAACAGTCTTGTTTACTTTATCCAAGATTAAAGAGTTTGAACTGACTTGGACAGTCTAAATGGATTTTTAAGTGCTTTATGGACAAGTGCCCTTAATTGCTAAAATGCTAGACTGAGCTTCCGTGACTCTTGTGTAGTGCTTGTATTGTCTGGGTTTGCTTATTTACTCTCCTTCTTAGAGGTCAAAAGCTAAGTCTCAGATTATAAGATTTTAATTTCTGAAGCTATGAATTGAAAGAAGTTTCCTAGAGCCATGTCACACTATGAGCAGTGGCCTTACATTTTTTTCCTTAAGTAGGCTATTCCAAGGTCTAGTAATGCCTCCAACCTAATATTCTACACATTCATGAAGTAGTGAAGCATCCGAAAGGTACAGATCACAATCCATGTGTCTCAGGAACACAAAACAGGCACAGAGAGGTGTAGGAAGAAGCAAACTAGTCTCTGGCTTTCCTTCCCCTTCCTTTCACCAGTCTTGGAATCAGCATGGGATGATAGAAAGAGCCCAGGATGTAGAAACCCAGGATCTGAGTGCCAACCCTGTCACTGAGGGACAGTGTGACTCTGGGGGGACACTTCCTTCTTTGAGTTTCAGTTTTCCCATGTGTAAAGTAGGAACAGTAACTACCTCAATGACTGGTTATGACACCTAAAGAATGAAGGTAAGAGCTCAGGCAATCCCCAAATCATCAGACTTAACAGAATTTCTGTAAAAGGTTTCCTCCCTGAGAGAAAAAGTTTTAAAATTTTGTAGAATCCATCCTCACAGCATCCAAAAAAATTATACTTAGGGAATTTTTCAAGGAACTGAGAAGCATTTCTAAAAACACTTGGTAAAGATTTATTGCAATATTCTTGGAAAAGACCTAGGGGGACAGGGCAGTTTATATCACTATTTTGGAATTGATCATCTACTTAGTTGATTATTCATCAAAGGTGTGCATGGTCTTTCTCTTTCTGCTGTATAATTTTAGCCATTGTGTTTCTCATGACTTCTACAGGATGGCAGGCAGGAAGTGAACGCTGCACTGTGGGCCCACTATGCAAGAAAGGGAGACCCAGCCAACTTGGCTTTTATAGACTCATGAGATGGGTTTGTGGATCACTAAACTTCTGAGCTGGTGGCTCCAATCTGCGGACCCAGATGCTTGACTGTGTCAGGGGCTGAAGTCACGTGCCAGATAGGGTAACCTTTCCAACATGCCTGCCCAGGCAGTGATCTCCAGCAGCATTCACTGACAAATAGCTGCATGTGCATTGTTCTCTGGAGAATAGGACCAAAGCTATTCTAGAAACCTGCAGAGGAAATAAAAAGAGATAAAAGCCAAACTATGAAGCAAGCACTGTTTTGTCAGACGTAATGTAGGTGGTTTGTGTTTTGGATGGGTCATGGTTCTTGCCCTCAGGAAAGATTCAGTCCAGCAAGAAGGCAGACAGCAACTCTAATCCTAAAGTGAGGTGTGGTAAGGGGAGCAAAGCAAGCGAGTCTGCAGAGCATATAGTCATAATATGAGCTAGGAAGGGGGTCTGCGGAGCATATAGTCATAATATGCGCTAGGCTTTGAAGGGTAAATGGACTTACAGAGAAGACAAGAAGGAGTTGTTAAAGAGACTTTAAACTAAGGCAATTAAATTTTCATACATTCAGAGGTGTAAAATCATATCTTTAGGGGCAGCAAATATAGTGTGAATGAACTGTAGAGTATAGAAGGTGGTAATACCTGAAATAAAGTGGAAATTGAACGACCTCTGTTTTCTGCATGGGTACTTGTTGGATGTTTTTCCATTATCAGGATAACTCAAAAGAATTGACAAGATGCATATTGATGTGTCTCTTTTTATTTACTTTCCATTTATTTACCATGTGACTTGGTGAACTCTTTTGATTTCTGTATTCAGATCACAAAATATCAGGAAAGTTGTCTTTAACCTTTAACTCATAAGTTTAATTTTTGCCTCCATTTTCAGTTCTAGAAAAGTGGGAATTCTTATGTTGGATTTCAGTTTTTTATCCTATCAATCATCTGTCTTATCATTTTCATTTCTTCTTTTACCTCTGTGTTTTGAAGCACTTCACAAATTTGTCATCTGTATCGTGGATAGGATTTTCTGCAGTACTGGCACCTGGGACTGGGTTAATATCTACTCTCTTAGCCATTTTAAGTATACAATATATTGGTATTAACTATAGTCACCATATTGTACCATAGATATCTTGAACTTATTCCTTCTGTCTAACAGAAATTGTCCATTGAACAACATTTTGTATCCTTCGATCAACAGGCATAGAAAGAACAATGCCACATGATCTCACTTATATGTGGAATCTAAAAAAGTCAAACTCATAGAAGCAGAGAGTAGAATAGTGATCACCAGAGGCTGGGGTGGAGGATGGGATTGAGAAGATGCTAATGTCTCACTTTTAAACATAAACACACTGAATGTTCACTAGACATTGTCAGTTGCTTGCATCTATTCTCCCTTATTTCATACTTAGAGACCATTGGTTCTATTTGGGCAACAATGCCCACACTCATAGCCACAGACTTCCTTGCAGCTAGGGCTGGGCATGTGGAACACTCTTAGTAAATGAGATATAAAAGCATTCTTCCCTGCATGGAGTTTTTGCAAAAGCTTTTGTAAAAGTACAGACTAAACTGCATCCACATTTTGCCTTTTCTTCTTTCTTTTTTCTACTTCTTTGTCTGGAATGTGGATGTGATACCTGGGGGTAAAGCAGCCATCTTGTGGCCTTAGGACAAAAGTCTACAGTAGTAAGTAGATTAGGCAGCTAAAAGAAACTTGGGTGTTTGATGGCTTCATTAAAATGGAAGGCCTTATACTATCTTATGTCAGTCTTATATAGAGTAAACCACTGGAGGTGGTGGCTTTCTTTTGCTTTCAGTCAAACCCAATTATTTTTCTTTTCTTAGTTGGAGTCTCACTCTATCACCCGGGTAAGAGTGCAGTGACACACTCACGGTCACCCCAGTGGACCTGCTGGGCTCTGGCCATCCTTCCCCTCAGCCTTCCAAGTAGCCAGAACTACAGACACACGCTATCACGTCTGACTAATTTTTTATTTATTGTAGAGATGGGATCTCACTAACTTGCCCGGGCTGGTCTTGAACCTGTGGGCTCAGGCAATCCACTCACCTCGGCCTCCCAAAGTGCTGAGATTACAGGCTGCGCCACTGAGCCCGGCCACCATTTTAACTGGCTCAATTTCATACATTAAGAAAGATATCAAACAAAAACTTGGAAAGTAAAAGGAACCTGGAGATAAAAGGTAATTCCAGGAACAGAAGAAAACTCCAAAATAATTAAAATAATTATATCATCCCCAGAGAGATTAATTCATTTAACTCACATTTACAGAGTGCATTAAAGTGCCTATCACAAAAACTGGGTAAGAGAAGAAATGAAATAAAATGTCGCATCCATAAAACAAGAATAGGATATTATGAAAACATATTAGGAACAAATAGAAAAAAGACAAAGGACTAAAATATAAATATAAGACATCCAGCATCAAAATGATTAATTCCAGAAAGAAAAAAAATGGCTGAGAGAAATGGCTAAACAAGTGAAAAACACATGCTTTCTTATTGAAAAGGCCCAGAAAGGGCTCAATACAATGAGTGAAAAGGTATTTTCCAACACGAAACCACGAGATTTCAAAATATCATGCGTAAATCAGGACTCCTGAACTCTGATGGAAAGAAGAAAGAAAATTAGAAAACCAGAAGTCAGAATGGCAAGGATGCATCTTCTTAAGAACAACAGTGGTTAAAGACAAAGGAAAATCACTTTCAAAATCCACCTAGGATTCTGTTGGCAGTGAAAGTACTATTCAAGTGTGAAAGAGAAATAAAAACTTGGACTGAAAAACAGAACCCATAAATCACCCTTTCGGGGGAGACAACAGCAAATTAAGGGAGTAAACCAAGAAAGAGGATGACAGAGGATCCAATAAATGATCTCCAACAGAAGAGAGGGCAAAAGGAAATCTCTGACTGAGGATTTTGTAGCAGGTCCAAGGATCTAGGCTTTCCAGATGGGAGAGGAACCAAGGATCCCAAGGAGGGAGCCAAATGAAATAAAAGGGAATGGTTTACTCAAAGATTATTTGCTTATTAATTCAGAAGAAAACATGGGTAGGCATATAGTAGCTCAGATGCAGCGTGTGGGAAAAAATATAGGTACATAAAACCCAGGTGAATGAATAAAACCAGGCAACCATTAATTTCAGGAAAATGAAAAGTAGAACAGGAAAAATAATACCACTGCAATGAACATTATTTACATAGCCACATAATGTAAACATTGTATTGAACACAAACTAACTTGCAAAAGTTTTTAGAAGAATGAGAGCAGGGAAGTAGGTATTTGGTGGTATTTACTACAAAATTTTGAATCATTTAAACAGGAAATCAATAGATTCTAAATATTGGCAATGTAAGAATATTTAGAAATATCACACTAATATCATGAAAGAAAACAATTTCAAAGAGGCAAAAATAAATTGTTTCTAGGAAGTGGGCTTGGGGACTGGAAGGGTTGGGTTGGGAGTTATAACTCTTTATTCTAAATATTTTGATATAATTTGATACCATAATATTTTGTAGGCACTATGATTGCATTGGACACCCTCTATGCACTGCTTCACATAGTCTTGACTTCACCTGTGCTATTCAAACTTTAGCTGTGGTAACCAGTTCTTCACAGGAGCTGGCCAACTTCCTGCAGCTGCTATAGGACACCATCTTGCCTCAGGGTCATGCCCTGTGCTTCTCAGTTTATGCCCTTGGGCTTCTCTGTGAAATCCCAGGCAGGAGCCACCATGGGAACCTCTTCATTTCTCACATATGTGCAACCTGGAAATGCAAGGGAGTTAACACTCCATAAGGCAAACTTTTTGCCAATGGTGGGGAGGTCCTCAAACTGAAACTGGTGGATGAATATACATCCCTCTTTCTTTCCCTGGACAGATAGTTCTGAGATTGGATTCATGGCAAGCACCCCACCCACCCCCCACCCCACCCTCTACCCCCACCCCCCTCCAGGATAAAGCAACCCTTCACCTGCAGTTATGGCTGACCAATAATGCATCTTTGAATGGCTCTCTCTACTTCCCAGCTTCACTGTCCTGACATTCATCCCATCCCCTGGGACATATTCCCAATAAGACTTGGTGAATGGCTTTGATTTCTTGGCAAATCCAAGAAAAGTCCAATTAAAAAACATTTAAACAAAGGCAGAAAGGAAAGAAAATAAATAATCTACTTTTAAAAAGGTTTAAATGGAAGATGACATTAAAACAAGGAAACGTAAATGCAGAATTTTTGAAAGAGTAGGTAAATATTCAAGGAGGAAAACCAGTGGTTTAGCATTTACAATTATGGGCAATCTCAGCAAGACAGAAGTTGAAGGAGGAGGGAAATGCTGTCATAAGTAAGACAAGTTCTAGAGTTTCTTTCACAAGGACAGGTGAAGGGAGGGAACTGGGCTGGCAAAATGTCTTGTTGGGGACAGAATGGCCACTGCTTAATTTCATATATCGGTGGGATATATAAGTTTAGATATGATAATAAATATGGGGAAGAACCCACTAACAGAATTAAGAAGCATAATAGTTAATGGTGTGGGTTCAGGGGAATAGTATAGGAAAAAAATGGTTAAGCTGCATATTAAAAAAGAAAATATAAAACGGGAGCAACAAATATAATAAGTGGAAAGCATGAACAAAAAGAAAATAACTAAAAAGAAGTATAAACAAATAATCATAAAGGAGATGACTTCTGAAAAAAAAAGACTCAGGTTAAAAAATAACAATAAAAATATATACATATTAAAAAGAAATAAATAATAAAATGAAAAATTAAAAATGACAAACAAAATTTGCATCTGTATAAAGTTTATGAGACATACCTAAGAGTAAATAATAAAGAAATATTAATTTTAATTATCAAAGATATATCAGGCAAATGCAAACAATAAAAAAAGACAGATGACATTTTACTAAAAAACTTAATTTGAGGCCTGAGCCATAAAATGAAGAAAAGAACTATGTTGTTTATGATAAGAGAATACTTGAGGAAGATAAAAGACCTATAGACCTTTGTACATTTGAAAACATAATAGTAAAATATATAGAGCAAAAAAATTCTAGAAATATAAGGAGAATCTGATAAAAGCCCAATGGTAGTAGGAGATTTTATTACATTTCTTTCATTTTTGGTGTATTAAGGAGTTAAAAATAAACAATGTAGAAAGGCTTCAAATATCACAACTATCATGCTAATTTAATAGCTCTGTAACACTGTTTTCACTCTGAAAAACATGTTTAAAAAAATCAGTATATACTTTACCGCAAAAGAAAGCTTAAATAAATTCTCTCCAATAAGAGATTCTACAGGTCACATTCTTGGGCCACACTGGAAGACTGCAGCCATCATTGTTTCTCCCTAGTCTCCTCTTCGTCCAAGGGGTGAATAAATCCAAGATTTGGTGTAGTAATGAGGAGAGAGAGGGAGAGCAAAGGGAACTGGGGTTCTTGAGAGGCTACTATGTGCTAGAAGCTTCTGTGTGCTAACCACTTTTCCTGTATATCTTAATTCAATTCTCAGTATAGTCTTGTGTAGAGAAATTACCATTCCATTTTGCAGGAGGTGGAAGGTTGTTCTCCTTGTTCAGTATTTGGATTATCAGTTCCCTATAAACTCTAGCAAGGAAAGTCACCGCCTTTCCTTGGAAGAAAGCTCTGTATCTTCTGCCCTCAGAGTCAAGGCCTCTTTTCCATCTCTGGGTGGCTGTCTTCCACACCAGCGGTAAAATGGGGATTGTCACACTGACCCACTTCCCAGCAGGGCTGTGAGATGCAACTACTAATTACAAAGACTAATAAAATATTTACAGAGCTTACAGCACACTTTGGAAGTGCAAGGGCTTAGTTAATAAAAATAATGACAGCGCTAGACAAACAGTGCTCAGCGCCTAGCGCCACTTTTGAGAAGAGTAAACAACTTGCCAGGGTAATTTCAAGCTCTATTAGATGCTTGCAGCAAATATCACTGCTATCCAAGAGGAGAGAAAATCTACCATGCAGGAAATCTTGACTGAAGGCCACAGCCCAGTCGTGCAGAGCAATATGGTTTGATTAAAATGAGCAGTGACCTTTTGTGCAAGCACTGGTATCTCGGGGCTTTTTCAGAATTCAGGGAGGTAGAAGAAGTGAGTTGGCTTTATGCCACCTTGGGCTCAAGCTCCAGGGTCTTGCTTGTTCTGTAAAGAGACTTCTCTTTAGGAAACTGAGGTCCAGACAGCTCTGGACTGGCCAGACCCAAGGGAGGGAAGGATCTCTTTGTGGAAAGTGCAGGGGCATTTTTAGATCTGTGAAGCAGACAATTAAAAGAGCAAGTAGCATGGCTTATTTAAGTAACAAAAAGAGGGGCAGTGTATCAGAAAGATCTAGACAGGAATACAGAAACCATGCCAGGAATTTGGAGCAGAGTACTAGAGGCAGTAGGAAAGCTGAAAGAGCACACAGTAGAGAGTGAGGTAACCCAGAAATTGGCAGAAGTTTAGGGCAGGAGGAACAAAGGTGGGCCTAGTGTCACCTGGGCCCTGAAGATGTGAGCTGGATCCACAAAGAAGATGCTGTCACTGCCTGAGACAGAAGACCCAAAGCAGAGAGAGAAAAAGATAAATCCTGGCTCCTCTTCCTTCCTGCCTTCCAATCGCCTATCTGTCTCCCATGGGCCAAACCTAAGCAGAAGCCAGTAGACAAGGAAGCCTAGGAAGTACAGTTTCTACGACCGGCACCCGCAACACAGAGCAGGGCAGGAGAGGGCTCTGAGGGCTAACAGTCAGGTGCCCAGCTCCGAGAGCAGCTGTGGGGTGTGGGACTGAACAAGTTCGGCTCAATCAGAGTGGACACTAGAACGCTTGACAGAGAACAAAGAAAAGCATGGATGGATTTTTTTTTAAAACCCAGGAGTCTCTTTTCCCATCCCATATGCTGGCGAAAGAGCAGATCACGAGCAGGTTGGGAGCTCTGGCCTCTGAACTCCTGGTCTGCCTAACAACATGTTGCCTGGTGAGCCTAGGCCGGCTGTACCTACCACCCATGAGAACAAACCTACCCACTGGTCAAGGAATATGGTTCTCATCACTTAACACAGGTTGTGAGAATCCCAATGCTACCAGCTCCTAGGGAGCCTATGAACTCTTGCTCTCTGAGTTTGGATTCCAGCCTTTTACTGCATCAAAGTCTCCCTGCAAAGGCCAATCTAATCCTAAGTGGATAACTGTACAGACTCTAGTACCATGAAGGTAGGGAATTCTAGTTACAGAAAGTCACCTTCACTTTCACAGATTTCTGACCCTGACAAACCAAGGCAGTAGCAGAGCAATGTGTTAAAAAAAAAAAAAATCAGAGTATGCCAATCATCAGTGATATGACCCCAGAAAGCAACCTAGAAAGTTCCAGACAAGTCCTCCTTTAGTTTTCCTCCCCAATAATGGTGTTTAAAATTGAAAACTGTCTTGTGAATCGACTAAGGAAAGTCAAGTTCAAGGGGTGTTAATTAATGGCTTACTTGGGGCTTTGACTAATTTTGTTCCTGTGACTGTGTGATAATTTTAGAGATGCCAAACTGGGAAGTGAAAAGTAATTCATTTCTATTCACTCCGTGTCAACAGAACTGAATTGCTGGGAACTGAGCGAGCGTTACTTTAGGTGGGCAGGGAGATGGGGTTTCATAAACTCTCAGAGTTAGGGAAATCATTGACCTAAGATTGCATAATTTGCTAGCTGCAAAACTGGAGATCAGGATCTAGAAATTCAGGCCAAGGGTTGTGTCTCTGGGGAGGTGGGGGGAGATCTTGTGTTGTTAGTGTCTCCCTTTCACCATATTCTTTTCAGAGGCTCCTTTTCTTTTCAAATGACTTGACAAGAACTATACATTCCTGCCACCCCTGGATATGCCACTGTTTTTGTTAATGGGTATCCAAGAGTTTTAAGATCTGATCCTTTTTAAAACTCCAATAGGTTAAAAAAAAAATCTCATCTGATCTATCCAGGAAGCCCACATGACTCAACTATACTATCTAGGATAAAATGAGAGAGTGCATTTCCTGGTGTCTAGCACCTTACCTGGCACAGAGCAGGATCTCAAGCAAGGCAAACTGAGTTCATGTTGTTGCTGTTGTATTTATTAGTGGGTGTGCTGGTTAGTTTCCATTTGCCCTTCCCAACAGGCTAATCTTTATGAACTGTAGCAAGGATCTCCTCCATCCCCGTTTTCAGTTTGGTGTGGCTACAGAGGCACTGGCAGGAAACTGGGAGGTGAGGGGAGCATGAGGTTGGGGTATTTACTCCACTGCTCTCCCCTGCTAGACCACACATAGATGCTGTGTTCCTCCTCTAAAGGTCAGAGCTCTCGTGCAAGTAATCGTATTCTATATTTTCCACCTCAGGACTGGGAGAGGACGTTGCTACCCACAGTTACAGTCTCAGGTGCTTCCCTATCCCTTGTTGGCTTCCTAACACCATCCATGTCCTCAGAATTTATACTCTTTGTTCCTGATACCAAACCAGGTGAAATGAGGATCAATGGGAGACCCAGACTTCACCTACACAATGACCACTTGTGTACCTAATCCTGAATTGTACCCCACATCTTTTTTTTTAAAACCCTGCATTTGAGTGTGCCCTGCTTCTCCTTTCTGAATGAATCCTGTCTAATCTAGTATTGCATAAGCTATATCTCACAGTTTTAAAAAAAGGGGAGAGAAAATAAAATTTTGAAACTCTCAGAATTTGTATTTGGTCTGTTGTTGTCTGGGTACAATTGTGTGCTTGTTGTCTGATCTTTTAAAACTCCTCATCAGTAGAGAGCACTGGGGGAAGTTGGACCAAATAAGGCGATCTAGCAATTGATCCATATTTCTAGAACATGAACTATTCCAATCAAGAATATTTTGCCCCACTGTAGCCACAAGTATGTTCATGTACCAGTGCCAAGCTCACAGGTTCCATACCCCTCTCCCTGTGACAAGAGATGTTACAAGAGGTGTAAAAGAGGTGTCATACTCAGACCATTTGCTGTGATTTCTGGGAAACTGAGCACCAGATTCCAGCAACTAGAAAAGTATTAGACATATCATGGGCACTCAATAGTTATGTATAGACTGTCGAATAAATTATGGGATATATCTACAACTCACTATGGTTAGCATTTGGGGCAGTCAGAAACCACAAGCTTCCTCAGTGCTAAGTTCCCTTTGTGTCTCCATGTCTATATATGCAGTTATCCTCTGTAGAAAGGAATCACTGGTCTTTGCTAGGTATCGGCAACAGCATCCTATTGGGTTTCTGATTTTAAGTTGTCTTTTCTGAGGGACTATGCCATCAATTCTTGAGACTGACATTTCATTGCAAGCCCTCTATTCTAGCTTCTGAACTGACTAAAATAAAAAAGAATGAGGAGGTTCTAAATCTCTGCCCCTGACTCTACCAGCTCACAGCTGGAAAAACCTTGATCAGAAGTTGCCCACAGAATAATGCATACTGAAATAAGAGCCTTTCCCTTGCAGCATGCATTTTTGTAGTGCTAATAGAATATGAGGGAACAACTTAAGGACAAGATTTACTTTTTTAGATGAACTCTGGTTTGCCTGGCCTAGTGGTGGTGAACTAGTAGCTCTCAGGGTCAACTCTCTATGTAGGAAGCTGCTTTGTTCAGTAGTTTGGTTCCCTAAACTAATAGAATCGCCTGTAGAGAAAGAGGAAGAAAGGCCTGAATCCTTGAGCAAAAAAGAAAGAAAGAAAGTAGGTATAGTCCAGTCCTACTCAATGGTGTTTGGGTTTTACAGCTAAACACTTTCAGTTATTAAAAATTATCATCATGGTCAGAATTCCTGCAGGATAAATAGGACTTTGCTATTGAGGATCTGAAAATCTGCAGCCTGACTCCCCTCCCCTCTCCAACTGAAACTTGTTTTTGTGGGTCCTTTTATAAGAAGACTTCTTAAGAACATATCTACTATGTTATAGCAGAGCTGTGATCAATGAAAAACCTTGGGAAGGCTGAATTCTATCCTCTGCCGTTATCCTCAGCTTGCTGGAACCAGCAGGAGGAGCTTCTTAGTTAGGTACAGCAGCCTTCATCCTGGCAAGCTTGACTGGTACTAGGATCCTTTCGTGACAGTGATTGGTTGTAATGTTCTAGACTTTCTTCCATAAGGATATTTTATTAGAGTTCTAAGATATAGAAGCAATAGACACACACACACACACACACACACACACACACATACACACACACACACACACACACACACACACACACACACAGCACATACACACACACACACACACACACACACACGAAGCTTCTGAAAACTCTAGATTTTTGTGTATTTTATATATATATAATAAGAAATATGTATATGTAATAAAGATTTTAAGGAATTGTGTCACATAATTGTGGGGGCTATCAAGTCTGAATTTTGTAGAAATCCCGGCAAGATTTGATGTTGCATCCTTGAGAGGAATTTCTTTTTCTTTAGGGGTCTCAGTCTTTGCTCTTAAGGCTTGCAACTGATTAGATGAGGCCCACTGGCTTATGAGGGAATCTGCTTCCTTAAAATCTACTAATTTAATGTCAATTTTTACTTAAAGTCAACTAGTGGTTAATGTTAGTCACATTTAAAAAGTACCTTCCCAGCAGGGCTTGGTGGCTCAGCCTGTAATCCCGTGCCTTTGGGAGGCTGAGGTGAGTGGATTGCCTGAGCCTGCGGGTTCGAGACCCACCTGGGCAACTTGGTGAGACCTCGTCTCCACAATAAATCAAAAAAAATTAGTCGGGTATGGTAGCCTGTAGTTCCAGCTACTTGGAAGGCTGAGGCGGAAGGATTGCCGGAGCCTAGCAGGTCGAGGCTGCGGTGCCCGCTCGGAGCAGCCACTGCACCCCAGTCTGAGCGACAGAGTGAGACTCCAACTCAAAAATAAAAAAATAAATAAAAAGTACCTTCCCATCAACATCTAGACTAGTGTTTGACCAAATAATTAGGCACCATAGCTTAGTCAAGTTGACATATAACATTAAATATCACAAATGTTGATACAGATTACCTCAAACAGGTAAACATTCCAATAGACATTGTCTCCTTTGGAGAAATCAGTCATTCTAAAGAGAGATACATGAAGATATACAAGAGAGAATGAGAAAGAGAAACATTGTACATTTTAGCACAATCTAATTGTTAGGGCCTCACTTTATTTTCTTTTAATCAAAGCAAGAGCTGACTGGTACCACTAATTGTATGTTTTCCTCTGTGCTGTGAAGCACTGGAGTCCCCTTCTTCATGGTGTCCTTGTTTCTCTCCTCTCTCTCCTTTCAGGGAGGAACAGGACAACAGTTGTGCCCCATTCTCTAGGATATGTGGTCACTGTGAGTTAAAAGGTCAAGAACACGGTGCTCTCTCTTCTCTCCCATTCATGATGGAAAGCAGGAGCCTACATCCCTGCAAGTATATGTCATGATATTAAACAAATTACATATTTCCTTTCCTGAATTATCCTTAGCTTTTCAGCTTAAACCAACATACAAAAAAATCATTTCAGATGGCCCTCTTTATTCATCTAAGAACTAAATAAATGAACACTACCATTTCTGACACTTTTAATAAAGCAGTGAGGCTTTAAATAAAATACTTTCATATAGGTCAACCCATAATAGTCACATGTGTTAAATCTGGAGTTAATTTTTGTTATTTTCTTTTTCTTTCTTTCTTTTTTTTGGTGTTTCAATCAATGCTATTTTCTAAAGTGGAATTCATTTTACAGATAGATTTATATTCACTTTTCAGTAAAATTAAGGCCTTGGTGCAGATATTTATACAATAACTAATTTGAATAGATTATTGCAGTTTTGTTTCATAAGATAATGTTGAAACACATAACATTAAAATTGAAAGTGTTCAATTATGTTATTGTCAAATGCCATCTTTTTTTAATGACAAGCTTCCCTCCATCTTTTTACATTGTATAATTATATGTAAACAGATCACCTGAGTTCAAATTAAATATTTAAGCTCTTTGCTGTTAGTAACCTATGAAATCGTGGCAGTTATTATTTATGACATAGCAATAACAACCTTATAAAACTAAAAACCTTTTAAAAGTAAAATTTACATTAAAATGTAACATAATAAAGAATCTTAAATTAAGCTCAGTAAATCTTGATACTTATTTTAATATTTAATTTTAAAGAACTTCTGGGTTGTAAATTATTCTAGTCTATCTTATTCTAGTCTATCTTTCTAAAACATCAGTAAGTCAGGAACTAGGGTGGCCAACTTGCCATTCATCCAAGATTTTGCAGATTTTAGCCCTAAAACTCCTGCAACCAGAGCAGCCCTTCAGTACAGGTAAACTGAGAGAGTTGGTTACTCTAGCAATGACAGGGCTGAAACCTGGTCTGATTATTGATCCCATTCCCATGTTGAATCACCTCATCATCCCCTCTTCCTGCCCTTCTCTTTTATCCTCAAAATGAATTCTGTCATTGACACAGAAGTGTTGGCATTGGGAGTAAAAGGTGGCAAGGATGAGTCTGGAAAGGGGGATGGGGGAAGGACCTTACAGAGATTTCCAAAATGGAATCGCCATATAAATGTTCGATGATCTTCCCTCGTAGCCATTTACGTTGCTTTTATACCACAGGTCCTTCTTTCTCCCTGTTTGGGTTTGGTAATATTTTTCTGCCCCTCAGCTGGAGCTGCTTTTGTGCTTTGACCTCTGGGCCCAGGGAAATCCTGAGGAAAAGTAGGATTTGCCAACCTTCAGGCATCAATGACCAAGCCTGTGCTTGTTTATCACTGGCTTTTCAGAATTGACACACTTCATAGTGAAAGACCCTATCAGAATTTCTATTTCCTGGAACATGAAAAGTATGGTTGAGAGAATTTTTGTGGGTGAAGTGGGTGGGGATATAGAAGTACTTACATTTTACCAAAACATATTTAAATAAAGAGAAGAAAAAAGAAAACACTCATTCCACAGTACCCACCTAAAAAGAATGAAAATAAGGATAAGAGGCTGAGGCGAGTGAATTACCTGAGCCTGCAGGTTTGAGACCAGCCCAGGCAACTTGGCAAGACCTTGTCTCTACAATAAATAAAAAATTAGCTGGGCATGGTAGCATGTGCCTGTAGTTCCGGCTACTTGGAAGGCTGAGGCGGAAGGATTGCCGGATCCCAGGAGGTTGATGCTGGAGTGGCCATGAGTGTGCCACTGCACTCCAGCCTAGGTGGCAGAGTGACACTCTGACTGAAAAAAAAAAAGAAAGAAAAAAAGAAAGAAAAGAAAAGAAAGATAAGAGGACAGGAGTAGGCTATGAACTCCGGCCCTAAAGCTGTTTGCTAGATCTGTCCTTCCTGCTAGTCAAACTTATTTTCAGGACACTGTCTCTAAAATCTTAGCGATCCTTGCCCTTTGGGAGAAGGTATTGTGAGTATGAATTCTTCCTTCACCATGTTCTGGCTGTACACACTGTGGCAAAATGCTTACGCACCATGAGCTTCAGATTCACCATGGAGAAATGGAGAAATAAATAGATTTATCTTGAAAAGTTGACCTGAGGATTAAGTTAGATAGTGTGTGTAAAGATTTTAGCTAAGTGATGGCATATAATAAATGCTAAGTAAATACAAGATCACTGTGTCTCCTAACCTCAATTAATTTAATTTTATAAATATTAACAATAAGGCATTCATTCATTTACGGATTCATTCATTCAACAAATAATTTATGGCACTGAAAAGAAGCTAAAGAGTGAGATACAATGATAAAGGAAGACAGTGGCTCACTGAGAGTGAAAGGTATGCTGGTAGACTCAAATGACGTAGAAGAATTAGGGCACATCATACATGGCCTTGTGTGTTATGTGTTGTGGAAATGACCACTTCCCAACCAAGGTCATACTCTTCCAGAATACAGAGTTGCTCCCGGGAAGTGGTTGAACAACCAGGAACTAGGTTCCCATTCTTCCCTGATTTAGATGTGACCATAGAGCCACTTCTTGCCAACAAATCAAAATGATCCATGTCATTTCTAGGCCAAGAACTTTAAGAAGTACATTTACCTTCCCCATAACTCTCTTTCTCATTTTTCCAGCTAGAAACATGTCTGTGAGACCCTCAAAGACAGTAGATTTGCACTACAGAAGGATCTTTGATTCCTAAGCCAATGTTTAGGACCACTGCTGAGTAGGACCACTCACCTTGGACTGTTAGGTCTTTGAAAAATAATCTTCTATTGCGTTCCAACTATTATGTATTTTGTGTTCCATTTGTTACAGCAGCTAGCATTACTCTACCTTATACATTCTGCTAAACTGTTTGATTTTATTCTTTAAAAAATCCTTTTTTTTTTTTTTTTGGAGTCAGAGTCCCACTCTGTCATCCAGGCTGGAGTGCATTGGCAGAATCATGGCTCACCCCAAACTCGAACTCCTGGGCTTAAGTGATCCTCCTGCTTCAGCCTCCCAAGTAGCTGAGACTACAGGTGAGTACCACCATACCCAGCTAATTTTTCTAACTTTTTATTGAGATGAGGTCTTGCTATGTTGCCCAGGCTGGCCTCAAGCTCCTGGGCTCAAGCAATCCTCCCACCTCCACCTCCCAAAGTGCTGGGATTACAGATGTGAGCCATTGCTTCAGCCTCAAAATTTTATTTTGAATTCTGTTTTATTCTAAGTGTAGTGAGAAGTCATGGAAGGGTTTTAAGCAAGGAAATGACATGACCTAATTTTTGCTAGAAAATGATTACTCTGGCTAAATAAATTTGGGGGGGGTTAAGAGGTCTAGAATTGTATAGGATAAAAGGCAAGAGAAAAATGATAGCTAAAAATAGGGTGGTAGCAGTTGAGAGAGAATGTCTGTTGTGTGGGATCACTAGGACTCAATGATAGTGGGTGAGAGAGAAAGAGAGATGTCGAAGGTAACACTTGTGCTTTAACGGAAGCACCAGGGACCAAGATGAAGAACTCTGGGAAGATTCTTGAGTAGGTCTGGGGGCAGTGCAGAAGCAGCGAGATTTCTGTAGGACAGCATCTCTTGTCTCTGTCAGTCTTTGCTGTGGAGCTAATCTTTCATAGAATCCTGTAGTGGGATACACATTACCAGATGGTCTTTGGTCTAGTTAGCATGGAGCAACTTTTCATACTAAGTAGCAATCTCATCATGTCATTTATTCATTTGTTCTTTCATTCATTCTACCGGGCACTGGATTAGGTGCTGGAAGGTTAGCACACAGTCTCGCCCTTATAAAGCTCAGTACCTGTATTTAATTGCTTATATAAACCTTTATAATGGAATCATTAGCCAGAAACAGACTGGAAGAATTGACAATTGATCAAAACATTGTTCATAATAAAAAAAAATTAAACAATATATATAATGTAATATATTGTTCAATATAGTATTTCAGCATAATATTTTTCAATATGGTTGGTGGGTGGGGTGAGGGGCAAAGGCAAAAAGGGAGCAGGCAGGAACAGAAAAGATAAGAATAAATTGTTTTCGTTGAAAATTTACAGAGTGTTTTGATCTACACAACTTTATGGGTTACTTAAAATGTGGGAGGGAGACATTAAGGCCCAGGATGCTTACAGCAACTCCCCAAGGTGCCACAACTAGAACAGTTTTCGGACGTAAGATTCACTCTTTCCTCATTGCATGTCACCGAGATGCTTCCCTGGAGAGGAGAGGAGCTGTTCATAACTGAGTTCAGGACAAATGATTGGCTGTGGGAGTTACAGAGAAGCTGCAGCTGTGGAGGGACACAGTGACATCTTCTCACCTGAGTGAGTGTTCAGGCCTGCCTGGCTGTCTACACTGGGTAGGTTCCGGGGGCCAGAACTAGTTTGGTCAAGTTTCAGTTGGAGCCAGAGGGTGACTGCAGGTTGTGTCCCATGAAACCCTGAGGACCAAATTCCATCTCCAAGTCAGGGAAGAGAGTGTTGGACTGGAAAATAAGGACATGCTGAGAAGGTCAGAATGAGGGCAGGCAACAGACTAGTGGCATGTGGGAGACACAGCATGGGGAGTGCATGTATTACTGGAGGCCTTTCTAGATTCATTTGGAAACAATGCCATTTCCTCAGATCCAGGAGAGCTTAGAAAGACAACCCTGATGTGTGTGTGTGAATGTGTGTACCCATGAGCATATATACATGCTCGTATACATATGTATATATATGTATACAGACATATGCTCAGAATATACTCGTGTGGGGTTAGGATGAATAGAACGCAAACAGGGGACTACAGGAACAGAAAGTAGACACACAAGAATGACAGGAGGAAAGTACATGGAAAGTGCCTCTTTCTACCCATACAGGTTCAGTCTGCACCACTGGGTCTTTCAGTTTTGTCACCAGATTCACCACACAGCAGTTCTTCCCTACACTGCTCTTCCTTGTACCTACAGAGGTTTGCTGAAGACCTTGGGATGCTTCCAGCTTTCCCCAAGATAGAAAGGGCCCCATAATCCTTTGCTAGAAAGAAGCAGTGGCAAAAACACACAAGGTGCTAATATCAAACACTTGGGGGTTCGCTCTATTAAACCCAAACATGCTTCAGTGTTTCTACCCTCTGTAAGAATTTTCACAAATACAGGCTTATAAATCAGGAAAGTTCTGCTGGCATTTTCAGGTGCCTTGACTTTCAGTTTGAAAAATGTGGTCTCTGTCTCAGTTCATACTGAAAATGGATTCCCTGTGGATTTTATTCGTTTTAACAGCAAAGAGCCTCCAATATGCCAGGCATTCTAAACATATTCATTCAACCCTCTGACGATCCCATGAGTTTACTATTATTATCATTTTTACAGATGAGGCCTCCAAGGCTCAGTGAGGTTGGTTACCCTGCCCAAGTTCACACAGCTAGTAAGCAGCCCAGGCAGAATTTGAATCCAGGTTTTCAGACAGTAGGATCCCTGCTTTTAACTGTGTACTCCTCTCTCCTTGGGGAGCTGAGGTCTCTGTTCTGTTCCATTGAATGGTTAATGGGCTGTCTTCTGCACTAAATGCTGATCTCAGAGGCAGGAGTTATTTCTTGTGTAGCCTCATTCCTCTGGTTGGGAGCACGCGGGCTAGCCCATGAGAGCAGCACACTAAGGCTTACATGAACTGGAAAGGCCTGCCAAGGTAATCTGGCCCATTCTCCTGCCTCTGTCTTTACTGTCTTGGGTTCTGCACACATCAGCTTGCACAGCCCTTCTCACTCAATGATGGTTTTCCCTCTGTAGTCTAAATCTCTTCTAAACAAGCTTCTCTGACAGGCCAAGTCCTGGTGCATAACCATGGGCATCTGTTTCTGTGCAGGGCCAGCAGAAAGTGTGCCCACAATGCTGAACAGTAAACCATTTGGGACCACGCACAGGTCTGAGTGTCAACTACACTCTTCCTGGGCTGGATACCAAAGCAGGCTATGGTTGCTTGTTACCACTACAACAAAATCCCTCTAGTTCCAACAATGATTTATCAAGTGGGCTTGCTGCCAGTTTCACTGTGTGCCTTCAAACCTTCCTTTTGTTTCTGCACCATGATAGGTAAAATCTACTGGTGAGACAGAATAACAGATTACATTTACATGCTTGAATGTAGACATATTTTAAATGGGGAAGAAACATCCCATGCTGCCTGGGTTTCCTCCAGAGTATTGCCCTGAGGTCTAACAAAAATGAGAAAAATAGATTCAACCTTTTCCATTCCAAGTAGACTTGGAAGAGGAGGGAATTGAACTGTAAAGTCCTAACCATATTTTCAAAATGGCAGATCTTGACTCAACAAAAAAAACTAACTAAAGGAGAGAGGAGTGGGAGTAGATTTACTGAGCTCCTACTAGGCGTCAAATTTCCTTTAAAAGTCATGGTACTTTATGAAGTGACTATTTGATATACACTCAGGAATGAGTCTGAGATTCAGGGGTTATATCTTGCTCAATGTCACAGAACTTGAATTCAAACCAAGGTCTGTGTGACCCCAAAGTTCTTGTTGTTCACACTACACAGTGCTGCCACAGATCTTTACTTTATTGAGCCACCTACAAAGAATGATTTTCTAAATTGCTACAATAGATTCCTCTAACCTTTAAAAACACCATGAGCATATAAAGAAAATACTTCTATTTTGAACACTTAACATCTGTTCAGAGATTTATATGGTAAATTGTGCCGTGGTAAACTGTATTTTCAAAATATCATATTTTTGAAAAGCTATTCTGACCTGACTTAATAGAAATAAACCGTATCAAGTAAAGGTGAAGAAAGACAAATGTTAACATGGTTCCATTCGGCGTTTCAGAATTTTTCTTTCTGACCAAAGCCTATAGGCAGCAGAGTCAAACAAGGAGACAAAGTTAACCATTAGCTTGGGGCTGAAAGTCAACAATGAGCACATTCTTTGTACTACTCTGCCCACACTCCAGCAAATATTAACATACATGGGTAAGGATATTTTCCTGTAACTATACAAGTATGTTGTATACACTTGCAAAACATCAGCAGTGAAGGAGGTGTCCAGTGCTAGGTCCTTCTGTTACAAGTCCAGAAAAGTGACTTGTTTAAGGACACCTGGCCAGTTAGAACTGAGACCCCTGAAGAGGGTGGCCCTAGCACTCCCATCATTGCATGATGATTTGATAGTTATGTTCTGGTTGGATAGAATTGTAGTGCATGGCATGACTGCTTTTGTTTACAAAACAAGTGATGAGCTCATCATGAACTTAGATCCAACACCACATCTGAAACAAAAAAACAAATTCTCATATCCCACTCTAATACTTTGCCTTCAAGTATCATGGTAGGGAGGCCAAGGGATAGATGACTGTTGATGCCATTACTTTCTAGGCTTGCATTAGCAAACCAGTTTTCTAGAAGCAGCATGGCATTGAAGAGAACAGAGCTGGACATCAGACTGAGCTGAGCCCACAATCTGGCTCTTCCAGTTAGCAGTTAAGTGGCAGGGCAAGTTT
This sequence comes from Cephalopachus bancanus, assembly GCA_027257055.1. NCBI lineage: Eukaryota > Metazoa > Chordata > Mammalia > Primates > Tarsiidae > Cephalopachus > Cephalopachus bancanus. The sequence continues at coordinate 8,227,633 of JAPVLO010000021.1, read as the reverse complement.
CTCCCCTCCTGAGCCTCAGTTTCCCCATTGATGAAATGGAAATAATGGTATCTAGTAATCTTTATGTGTAGTGGGTTGGATATTGTCTCTATGCTGTCACACCATTCGTGTTTACCTAGAATGTCAGAATATGATCTTATTTTAAGGGGGAAATTTACAAATGTAATTGGTTAACAATCAAGGTGAGATCTTACTGAATTAAGGTGGACCCTAAATCTGATGGTTGATATCCTTATAAGAAGAGGAGAAGACACAGAGAGATACAGAGAAGACCATGTGGAGATTGGACTTACACTTCCAAGCCAAAGAATGACAAGAACCACCAGAAGCTGGAAGAGGCACAGAAGATTCCTTCCGTAGAGCCTCCAGAGAGGATGTGGCCTTATCTACACCTTTATTTTGAACTTCTGGCCTCCATAACTGTGAGAAAATAAAATTCTGTTATTTGTTATGGCAAAAAATTCTGTAGTAATTTGTTATGGCAACTCAAGGAAACCAATGCACTATGTAAAGTGCTCAACAGGATGCTTATAACATAGAAAATAATTGATAAGTCCTCCAATAATTATTATTTACACTTTACAGTATTCAACAATCAAGTAGAGTATTCTGCAGTAGGTGACAGAAGTGTCACAATCCCAAAGTCTGGTTGGTTTTATTATTTGAGAATCTGCATGTTTTTCTGGTTTTTTTCCACCCAACTCCCTCACCACTAAAAATAGAAACACAATTTTTATTTGAACAACTAAATTTAATCATGCTCCCTGATATTAAAATTTTTAAAAAAGAATCCATAGTAATTAAAATATCCTCAAGAAATAGGCACTTGGGTTCAGTTTGGACAATGTCTCAAACTATAAACTCGAAATATCTGTATAGCTTAAACTAACTCTAGCATTAATTCCCACATTTCCTTGTAAAATGTTATTCTACCCCTTAATAAAGAAGAGACAGTAGAGAATACAAGTGAGGTGACTGCCTACATCAAATAATTACAGGAGGACTTGGAAAAAATCAAATCATGGCACGTGGAAAGGTAATATTTGAGAAATGGAGGAAATATTCTTAGAAGGGACACAGCAAACAGGCCACACAATACAAGAAGGGCCAAGAGGACAAATGCCATGAAATACAACCCAAAAAACTATACCCCACCCATCATGGTAATGACAGAAAGGTTGAAATATGTTTCTCAAGCCTCAAAGACTTAAAACAAGGCTTAGAATTTCACTAGAGAGTACAACTCTCATACTCACTTCAAAAACTAACACGACCAATGACATATAGGGTTTAAGGGCTGGGCTTGTCAAGATGGTGATCTCAGAATCACTCAGAATAGAGGGGCCACCCACTATGAATGTGACACAGACTATGAATGAATGACTGCAGTAGACCTTCTCAGGTTCTTCAGTAAGCCTGTCTGCTCCCCCACCTTCTCCCTCTACCCCACCTATAGAAATGGCCATGTCTTACCCAAGCTGAGTTAACCAAATTCTTTGCAAATACAAACTGGCAGTCTTTCCAGCTGAGAAGCATTAATAGCAGACAAAGAGATAGTTTGAAACTCCAGAATTGCACAGCTATGGGTTCCACAGAGCTCAAATCCCAACCTTCTTGGGGCTTTCTTGTTTCCTGGATTCCATTAAATTCTCATAATTTATTGATAAGTGACTTCTATTGCTTGTACTAGTACATGGCCTTGTCCTCTGGGTCACACCCAGGGTGTGAGTTGTATGAATGGTCTCCCACGGCCAGGCAAAAGGTGTTCCTTGAGGGAGTACCAGTAAATAAATCAGGCAATATAGCAGGTAAGCAGCAGTGATGAAGTGAAATGTAGAGGATTATCTTAGTAGCTGACAAAAAATTTCAGGGAATGCATTGGTTGAACATCAGCAATGAAACATACAAGGCAGAATTATCTTAGTAGCTGGCATCAAATTCCTATTCTATATATTTATTTAGGTGAAGTCTCACTTTGTCTTCCTGGAGAACAGGAAGACTGTTCTGGAGACTTCCTGGAGACTGGAGAACAGTGGCATGATCACAGCTCACCATAGCCTCAATCTCCTGGGTTCAGGCAATCCTTATGCCTCAGCCCCCAAGAAGCTGGGACTACAAGCATGCACTATCATGCCTGGCTAATTTTTTGTAAAGACGAAGTCTTACTATGATGCCCAAATTGGTCTTGAACTCCTGGGCTCAAGCACTCCTCTCACTTCAGTCTCCCAAAGTCCTGGTATTATAGGTGTGAGTCGCCGCACCCAACCAAATTCTTCTTTAGTAGAGAACTATTTTTGTATATAAAAAATTAAAAGTAAAGAAAAAAGTCTTGATTGTCCAGTAAGCAAGTTTTCTGAGAGGAGGGAGCTATATAACAAAAGAAGTTTTGGGAATTCAAGGGTCATTTAGAAGGAAACAATGAGGTGTTTGAAGTGGGGTAAGACCCTTTTCTTGATATCTGCCCTCTCCCACCTTGAGTGAAATTCACCAAATTTACATGTGCTGCATGTGAACAATTGTTTTGTTGGATGTTGGAACAAATCACAAGCTTGAGTTTCTTACTGGGACTGATGTGTTATAAAACATTCAGGGAAGGTGTAACCTATGAGGCCATGGACCTAAGAGAACACAAACTCCTGAGACTTGACAGAAGTCTGAAAGAGGTCAGTAGACTTTCTCTGGCCATGAAATTGAACTGGGGGAGGCAGGAAGGCAGTTCCAAAGCAATTTCTTCTAGGCTTCCAGGAGTAAGGGAGACCAGCCCTCTCAGGAACTTTCGTGAAAATGGCATCCCTGAGCAAACAAATTTCATTCTTGTTCCCTGGAGTACACGGGGATATTCCCTTGGCTTCCTTGTGCAACATGTACCTTTCAGAAATAAAAATCTGTGTATGTACCTCGAGGTAAAGAAAGGGTAAACCCTTACACACTTATTTCTCTTAGAATTGAAAGCAAGTATAAATTAGAGGAATCTAGAAGAAAAAATCCTGGCTCTTTCCTTGGCATCTAGCAATGGGCTGGCTAAATGGCTTCACAAAAGCTACAAGAACAAGGATTGAGATGAAAACTTTGCCTCTGGATGAAAAGAAAGTAGTTGATGGAAACTGTACCAGATACTTCTAGTGGCCCATATCACATTGCCGGGCTACCTCTTCAGCCACAACCATAGAGGAAGGTTCTGGGCAACTTCAGACTTGTCAGAGCTGACAGCATCTAGTCACAGCTAAGTCCTTTAGCTTTCTGTCCCAAGGCCTCTCAAAGTCAGGCTCTCTCTCCCTCTCTCCCTGAGTTTGAACACCTGGTCAGTCTTTCAGGGACAACCTCCAACTAGTGGGCAGCGGGTGGATAAATGCCCAGCTCCCATCCTTTGGATGGACAGTTCTAGGAGATATTTTTTAGGACTCTTAGGAGGTCCCAGTGGAATGGAACCCTGCTTACACACCGTGATACTGTACTGCACTTCTTAATGTCCTCTTTATTGGTGTGTCCTCCTCCCTTACCTCACTCTCCTCATGCTTTCACTTCTGCTTCCTGGGATCACCTCTGAATAAACTATATGCTCCCTAGTGCTTTCAGGGAAACACCCACTAAGACAGAAATATTATGCCATTTTGAGTGAGGTGGAAGGCAAGTGGATTTGGTTCTGAAGACACAATCAGTTCTTAAATTACTCCAGCCCTCTCAGAAACTTTCGTGGTTACCTTGTCATTGTCACTTACCAGGGGATGGACTGGCTCCTTTGTTTTGAAAGGTGAATGCAGCTCCCTCACTTCTTATGGCCAATATCTCACGAAGTAAAGTAGTAATGGTTTGAGAAATATCCCTTTAAAAATGGTATATAGCCCTTGGAATGCACATACTGGGGGACACCTACTGTATAAGAACTCCAATAATTCTAAGACTGTATATTGTTAAAAAGCCTAAGCTAGCCATATGGAGAGATGATTAGCAGATCCTACTGTGCTGGTTTTTCTAACTGAGTCTCCGAACATGTGAGTGAATAAGCCATCCTGGACATATGGTCTAGGTGAATCTTCAGATGACTTCAGCTCCATCTACCATCTGACTACAACCACATGAGAAAGCACAAGTAAGAGCCTCCCAGCTGATTCTAGCCAATATACACAACTATGAGAGATAATAATAAATTGCTGCTGTAAGCAACTTTAAAAGTAGCTTAAAGTTCTTTTTCTTTCTTCTTTCTTTGTGTTTTTTGTTTGTTTGTTTGTTTTAGTCTCTGATTGCCAGGAGAACATGCCTTGGTTTGTTTGCTGGAGGATGAAAGGTACGTGTACAGAAACAAACTGTCCCAGTCAAGATCATTCTAGATCAGCCAACAACCAGTTGCCTATGCTAACCTGGAAGATGAAAATGTACCAAATGAGGTTTTGAACATGATCCAAAGATTTTCCAGGCAGTGTGTTTGCAGTATCAACTGGCTGTTACTAGCTATAAGTGATAAGGTACCACAAGTAAAAGATGGATTCAAAGAGAAATGGCCAGTTTGTAAGCTAAGTTTAGAGAGAATATAGAAAGACCTGAGTTAGAAAATAAAATTTTCATTTTCTTTTCCAGGCTCTTGAGTGAGGAAAAGATAATCAAATTAAGACATGACTTCAAAGTAAGATCAAATGAAGGATATGGCTATGAGATGAAGACAGTTGAAACAGTTAAGGTAGTTCCTGGCAAGTCCACTCAGTTAGACAAAAAGGTCTTCAGGAATTGTAATGGGGTATGTCCTGCAGCAGGTTATATACTCAAAATAGCAGTGATTAATTGTGGAGGGAGAGATTTGTCTTAAAAAGGATATGGATTTGACTTTTGGAATATGTACTCTACTCAAATCAGATACATAGAAAGCCCATAAAGCTTTTGAGGAAACTGTATCGGCGAAAGTGCCACCAACCTGGACTGAGACTATACAAAGGGTAGAAAGGTTTCCTAGTTCCCAACTTTCCATGTGCAAGAAGCAGACTTAGAATGTTACTCTTGGAAGCTATATTCTAAGTGAGGGAAGCAGACATAAAAAAGTAAACAGATAAATAGTTTGTAAGTTAAGAAAAAATATAGAAAGAATGAAAAATGAAAAGATTTTATAAGTTACAGGTGCTATAAAAGAAAACATAAATATAAAAAGATAGACATTGACCATATTTGGGGGGATGGTAGGGCTAGATTATATAGGCTGGTCAGAGAAGGCCTCTCTGAGGAGGTGACATTTGAACAGAGGACTGAGTTATGATAAGAGTGAGGTATGCTCTCTTGGAGAAGTTTCCAGGTAGAGGAAATGGCAGGTATAAATCCCTGAGGTGGGACTAAGGATGAGTTTATAGTTTAAGTCTACAGCAGAGGTAAACAAAGTTCTAGATTATCATATTTTCTGGAATTTGACAAGTGCCATCCTGTTATCTGAATACTTTGCAATGCATTTCAATATAGTCATCTCTCATTAGGTGAGTGATGGTGGTTTCTGACCGTAGAGGGATGATTGAAGAATTTGCAAGATAGAGGAATAAATAGTGTGTTGTGTGCTTTTGAATTTATAATACCTGTACAAGTAGCTGGTTGGTTTTAGATTGTCCACCTGGTTTTCAGATTACTCAAGCTTCAATTCTCTTCTACTAAAGCAGGCATTTGAGAATGGCTTGTTTACAACTTCGATTTGATCTAAGAGTTGCACCCAGGAGAAGTGGCTATGTTTCTCATTTTAAAGATGGGAAACAGGATGTTTCAGTTAGCTTCCTGAGGATAACTAGAGACATTAAGAATGAAATTCAGCTATTGGGGAATCTATCTGATATGGAAGCCAACCTCTAAGATAGCCTTCACTGAACCTTATCTCCTGTTATTCATGACAATATGTATTCCCTTCCCTCACTGAATCAGGACTGGCCTGTGTGACTGACAGGTTATGGGAAAAGTGACAGTGTGTGGTTTCTGAAGCTAGGTCACAAGAGGTATTGCAGCTTCTGCCTTGGGAACACTCACTCTAGAAGAAGTCAGTAGCCATGCTGTAAGGGTTCTCTAGCAGTATTGTAGAGAGGCCTCCATGTTAGGGTTGCCAAAAACATCAAATAAAAATATAATTAGGATATAGTTATACTAATTGTTTTTCTTTGTTTGTCTGAAATTCAAGTTTAACTGGTATTTATCTGGCAATCCTACCTCATGGAAGGAAACTGAGACTGAGACCTCCCCCAGGGCCTCATAGCCATCTCCAACCTGCCAGGCATGTGAGTAAGTCACCTTGGAAGTGGATCCTCTGCCCTTTGCCAAGCCTCAGATGACTGCAGTCATGGCTGACACCTTAACTTCAAAAATGCTAAAAAGGCTCCAAGTCAGAACCACTCACCTAATCTGCTCCCAAATTCCTGGTCCACAGAAACTGTGAGAGATTATAAATTGTTTCAGGCTTGTAAGTTTTGGAGTGATTTGTTATGCAGCATTAGATAACTAAGACATTCCACAAAACTTTATGCTAGTTGCAGTCACACAGATGACTAATGCAGAGTTTCTGGCCTCAAGATGCTCAGAGTCAGGTGGGGAAGACAAGAGTGATTAAGAGAAACAACTGCCTGCAGGGAAGTATGACTCATTCTGTCAGGTGTTATCAAGCAGGTTCCCAAAAGAGGTGAGCCTTGAGGTCAATCTTTTAAAAATTGTGTTAAGCCTGTAATCCTGCACCTTATGAGGCTGAGGTGAGTGGATTGCCTGAGCCTGTGGGTTCAAGACCCACCTGGGCAACTTGGCAAGACCTCATCTCTACAATAAATCAAAAACTAGCCGGACGTGGTAGCGCGCGCCTGTAGTTCCAGCTACTGGGAAGGCTGAGGCGGAAGGATCGCCAGACCCCAGCAGGTCGAGGCTGTGGTGGCTGGGAACAGCCACTGCACTACAGTCCGGGTGACAGAGTGAGACTCCAACTCAAAAACTAAAACAAAACAAAAAATAAAAAAATAAAAATTGTGTTCTTCAGGGATTGCTTGAGCCTAGCAATTTGAGACCAGCCTAGGTAACATAGTGAGACCTCATCTCTGAAAAAAAAGAAAAAAAAAATAGCTGAACATGATGGCATGCACATGTGATCCCAGCTACTGAAAGGGGTAGGGATACGGAAGCAGAATTGCCTGAGCCCAGGAGGTTGAGGCCACGGTGGGCCATGATCTTGCCACTGCACTCCAGTCTGGGCGACAGAACCAAACCCCAAAATAAAAATTAAAAAAGGAAAAAAAAATCACGTTCTCCAGGCAAATATAGAGAACTACAAGAAGTTCGGTTTCATTGAAACACAGTGTGCATGAATAGAGGCCCTGGAGGTGAGGTTTAGATATGAGGCACCATTAGATTGTGCCGGGTCGAATAGGTTGTTCAAGGTGGTAATCTATCAGGAGACTGTTGTCATGGACCAGTAAGAGATGATGATGTTCTGGGTTCTGGCAGTGGCCATAGGGTAGGAAAGAAGACAAGATCGAAATGACAGGGTTTATTTGTCTGGTGCCTGGCAACAGCAGCTGCTCCACTGTGTTTGTTGAGTGAGTGGTGGATGGATGTGTGGGGGCTGAGTCAAGCAGTTCTGTCTGTGTGTTACTTTGAGTGACTATGACTGACTACTCCCCAAAATAGGAAAGAGAGGTGAAACAGTATGATATCTAAAATAATGCATATTCAATTTATTTGGCTGTGAAAATGGCACAGAGAGGACTCAAGAAGATTCCCACGCAAAGCACAGGGGTCATATCCCCTCAGCAGTGAGAGAGGTGATGAAATTCTGGAGTGAGGCCAAGCAATCACAAGGGACAGTTGGACACATCTGCCTCCTGATTGTAGAATCAAAGCAAAACTCCCTGCCTTCAAGATCCTCCTGGGTTAGGAAGGTCCAGTGAGTCTTCTACTGGAAGCAAGTGGGCTTTCTCAGTTCCTGAACCTGCTACCCCTTGACCTTTCGGGAATTGAGCCCCCTCCCCTGCTTCTATACCCTACCATGCGATGTGTTGTGATCTCAGCCAGGGAAATGGCTCTGGCTCTGGCTCAGGTGGGTGGGTGAGTCATGGGGTGCCTGCCTGTCTGCAGCCACGGGGTGGGAACAAAGGCCTAGAGTCCGTTCTCATTTGACATAAGACTGAGCCTCAGTATAAGGCAGGCATTCAAAGCCAGAGTTTTTCACCAACTGAAACAATCCCTGTGTAATCACTGCAGCAAATAGCGTCTTGGCTCTATTTGTATAATCCTTGCTTTGGATCTCTTCAAGGCAAGGCTTCCCCAGGAGCTTGTTGAGTCAGATAGTCCCCAAGGGAATCCAAGGGAAAGCTGGCCAGGCAGAGCTGGCCCTAGACTATCACACAGCCACCTCATAAACCATGTGGTCACCTGCTCCTCCTCCACACTTTGGGAAAACATGAAAAAGTTTCCCCAAGGCCAGAGTCTTAGAGCCCTGATCCTTCAGTGACCCTGGATTCCACTAAATCCATCTGTCAAAGGCTGAAGAGTCTTCACTCATTCTCCAACATGCCAGCCCCCAATTCTGGAGGTCCTCCTGTGGACCAGGCCCTGTCCTGTGGGCCAAGACTGTTGTGAACTGTTACAAATTCCTGAAGTGACAAGAGAAGACACTGAGGCCAGGAGAGTCTCTGCTAGTCAGAGCTTCCCTCCCTGGCTTACAGCACCCTCTGAGGAAACATGCAGTTCTTCCTGTACCATCTCCTCCTTTCTCTTTCCCTCAACTCTAACTTCTGTGTAAATTTTTTTTTTTAAAGAGATTGACAAGAAGCCAAACTCCATCGGCCGTGTTTAATTTTTGTTCTATTCAGTGAAAAACTGCCCTGGCTGTTTATCCTAGAGAAGAGTTCTGGGCTCAGCCCTGTTCAGGTCCCACTCCTGTTAGCAGACCCTGGGGTGATTAAGCCTCTGGGTGTTTGTTTAATTCTCTGAGGCTCAGAGAGACATTTGATGGAACCAAGGGGAGGAGACTTGTGATAGTCTTGAGCAGGGAGGCACCACTCCCCTTCTAGGAGTGAAGGGGACCCATCCCATCCTGTCCTGAAGGAAATAATTGTGTCTGTCTGGTGTAAAGGGAAGTTTTAATTTAACCATCAGACTGGTGTGAACAGTTCACAAATAACAACAGGAAATATATTACACTGTTGGGAACAAATGCTGTGGAAATTTTCCTTCACAGAATAGGGAAGGAGAATGTTACATCCCACCAGATATTTGTACCAAATGGTTAGATGTGCAAATAATTGGCTGATTTCTTCTAAGTTTCATGTTTCATGTTTGTTTGCTTTTCATTTCTCCGAATGTCACTCTCCTTAGTGTAACGGCATAGCATGTATACATCAATGTGTCTGAAGGTCCGTGTTTCAGAGGGAGTTCCTCCCCTTAGCAGTTTTGCTTTTATTCTACAATCAGGAGGCAGATGTGTCCAACTGTCCCTTGTGATTGCTTGGCCTCACTCCAGAATTTCATCACCTCTCTCACTGCTGAGGGGATATGACGCTTGTGCTTTGCGTGGGAACCTTCTTGAGTCCTCTCTGTGCCATTTTCACAGCCAAATAAATTGAATATGCATTATTTTAGATATCATACTGTTTCGTTTAGCATTTTCTTTTTTTTTTGAGTTGGAGTCTCACTCTGTCACCCAGACTGGAGTGCAGTGACCTCCCGGCCACCGCAGCCTTGACCTGCTGGGCTCCGGCAATCCTTCCACCTCAGCCTTCCAAAAAGCTGGAACTACAGGTGCGTGCTACCACACCCGGCTAATTTTTTGAATTATTGTAGAGATGAGGTCTCGCTGCCCAGGTGGGTCTCGAACCTGCGGGCTCAGGCAATGCACTCACCTCAGCCTCCCAAAGGCGCCCTCCCAAAGGTGGCTGAGCCACCGAGCCCGGCTTCGTTTAGCATTTTCTAAGATGCAGTGAGAAAAAAAGTGTTGTTAATTTATTCATTTATTTATTTTGGTTTTTTTTTTCCCCCTTAGTTTGAGTTCTTCCCAAAATAGAGCCTGAAACAAGGACTTAGGTACAGGCAATTTTTTGAAAGGTGATTCCAGGAAGTAGAAGTGAGGAAGTAGAAGGAAGAAAAGTCCATATAGGGTGAGTTATCAAAGTAAATCAAATCTGATTATTGCCATGGGCACCTGGGGCTCTGTCTCTCTGGGGGTCCTCCAAGGAACTGTATAGAAAGCTCCTCAAAATTTTTCCTCTGACCAACATGAGGCTAGGGCATTTAAGCCATTTCCCCCTCCCCTTGGACTGAGGGTTTCTCTTTGGAATTTCAACTTCTCAACCCTTCTGGGCTATACTTGTGTGGAATGAGCAAGGCTTGGTGACTTTGGAGAAAGTCCCAAGGCAAATAAATAGAGAAAAACTCAGTGAGTTGGGGTGCTATCACTTGCAAGTGTTAGTTCATCACAGTTACAAGCTAAAGTCAAAGGGTATGAATGCATCTGCTACAACAGTTGTCTTCATTCAAAAGAACATGAGAAAAGAAAACCAGTTTTGCAGGGATGTATACAAATACTTACAGTATAAGAGATAAAAGATGTGAAGAAATTGAGCAGTGAAGGGGGAAAGGAATGAAACAAAATTTTTCCTTTGGGGTTTCTTAGCAGCCAATGCAAGGAGGGAAACAGGTTTGTTGTACAATTCAGTGTTCACAAAACAACAACAAATTATGACACAGGAAACATAACATTCCCCATGGTCCTCAGAGCAAACGTGTTGTGCACCGTGGCAGTGTGACATTCCAAGCTGAGTGCACTGGCTGCTCTTGTCTGCATATAGTCTGATGGCGGAAGAGTTAGTCCTCAAAACAACAAAGCTGTGAAATCAACCTCAATGCCTATCAGTGGATAATAAAAATGTGGCACATATACACTATGGAATACTATTCAGCTATCAAAAATAATGAAATAATGTCTTTTGCAACAACTTGGATGGAATCGGAGAACGTCATCCTAAATGAACTAACTCAGGAACAGGAAGCCAAACACCACATGTTCTCACTTACAAGTGGGAGCTAAACTAAGGCTCTGCTAAGGCATAGAGAATGATATAATAGACACTGGAGACTCAGAAGGGGGGGAGCAGGGGCGGAGGGATGAAAAATCACCTGTTGGGTACAATATGCATGTGGGGTTGGTGGGTACACTTAAAGCTCAGACCAAAAACTATTTGTACCCCCGAAAACTATCAAAATACAGGGGAAAAAAGCATAATCTTCTCAAATCCATTTGGACAGGACTCTTTCAATTAAGGAACAGGAACCCAACTCAAATCAGTCTTAGCAGGTAGGGGCACTTGTTGACTTGTGTGCTTTGAAAATCAGGAGTGGACTGACTTCAGGTATATCTTGAGTTCAGGGGCTCACATGTTTTCACCAGGATTCAGTTTCTGCCTATCCATTCCTTGGCCCTGCTTTCCTCAGTATGGCTTCATTTTCTTTTCCTGTGAATGGAGAAGTTGCCTTCAGCAGCTCCAGGCTGACATGGCCCTAGAGACCCTAACCCAACCAGCAGTCACATATGAGGTCTCTTGAAAAGATTTCAAGTATCTCTGCCTGAGGTACGTGCCTGCCCCTTGGAGTAATCACTGTATGGTGTCTGAGATTGGACCGGCCTCGACCATGTATCCAACTCTGCAGTCAGAGACAGCAGCCAGAGACAGGCAAAACTCTGCAGCCAGAGGCACACTCTCCCACCACAGCAACACAGGATGGAAAGAAGAAAACTGAGCAGGCCAATGCAGGAGCTGTACCCTCTACCCAAATAACTTTTCAGAGACCAGGTGACTTCAACAATCTAGGGAAGGGAATGACATGATATGGTCCTCACCATGCATCATAATTTGGGATTTTAAAAACTGTCCAAATGATGATTTAACTTTTGCTTAAGGGAGTGAATGAAATTCCAATCTAGTAAGAAAACAGGAATGGCAAACATATGATCCTTTGGTGTTACCATTCCCATATGCTGACAGCATTTGAAACTATTTTGAGAACTTTCTCTTACCACAGGATTGTGTTTGACTTATTCATGGGAGAGGCCAGAGGTGTGGGTTGTTAAAGTCCTCAGGAACATCCATCGACAAATGATAGATTCAAACTGGAGGATACATACCCTAGCTCCCTCTTCCCAACAACACTGTCTCCACTGTTTCCCAGAGGATCCTGGTGGATTGAGCCACAGTTGGCTATATCTGTAACCTGCTCATTAATAAGGCTTCCTTTCCTTCTCCTTCTCATCCTGGACTAGTGCTTGGATCACCTCTCATATAAACTACTTGCACTAAAATTTTTATTTCAGGGTCTGCTTCCAGGAGACATAACCTACATAACCTACAGATGCTTTTATTTATCATATCATTTCTATTAACATTGATTTCACCCTCTACCTCCCCTTTCCCAACTGCCAAGTTTCTGAGATGACAAAGTTTACTTTCTGAATTGGCACATTTGTGCTGTTTGCTTAGAGATTAATGGAATTTCCCAAAGGTAAGAAGAGGTCAAGATGATTCCTCTTAGATTTGGAAATCCCCAGCAACAGCAGATTTCTAAAAGAGAGAAAGATGACCCACCTTTAGCAAACATGCCTCCCACTACAACTCAGTGTCTAGGTTTTCTGCTCAATGTCCAATCATGGCAACAAGACTTATTGCTCACCTTTAACTTTTACTGGGTGTTTTAGGTACAGCACAGCACAAGAAAGAATAGAAGCCAAGCTTCTATTCAGCAAGGATTTGCAACCTGGATTCCTAGCTGAGAGACCAAATCAGCACTCTGTTCCTGAAGGCACAGGAAACTGTGGATTTCTAATTTCCAGTGGAGTTCAGACAGACTATAGCATAAGAATGAAGATAACTCCTCAACCTGAAATATATGGATTTATTTCTGGGCATACCTTTGTTTGGTGGAAGTAAGACTTTCATTTAAATGTAAATGTGAGTTTCAAGAATGCTCTCAGAGGAAAAAAAATAATATGGATGAAGCCGACGTGCAAGACCTGGGGTAAGGTGAGCAGGGTGGCTTATGTGAGCTAATGGGGAGAGGATGCAGAAGGGGCAACCATGGAAAAAATAAGTAAAATGAGAAGGAAAAGATAATAGGTAAACTGAGGGTCAGAAAGCAAGTTAATTTAATGTAGGGTGCAGAGGCTGCAGAGACCTAGGGGAATGAGTTCATGAACTGAATAGAATAGAGTTGTCCAATAGAACATCCCGCAGTGAAAATGTTCTCTGTACCGTTTACAAGTGGCTATTGAGCAGTTAAAATGTGCTACTGAGGAACTGAATTTTTAATGTTATTTAATTTTAATTAATTTAAATTTAAATAGCCATCCATGGCTAGAGGCCATGTTGGATAGCATAGGTCTAGAATCTTGTGGGTTGGAGAGAGATGGGGAAACAGATGATCTATCAGAAGATTTTAAGCCTGGTGGTGCTCCATGTAATATCAGAATTGTGTTTGGGAGAGAAGGGGCTTTTACAACACTCACACTCTTATTCTGATAAGCACCTCCTTTCATGATGGGAGGAGGGTTCTTGCCTAATTCTGCAGTGAGCCACCATAATCTAAGACAGTATGTGCCCCTCAGGGCTGTGAGGGCAGCAAAAAGAAGCTGAGAACTCCTGCATGGGATGACAAGATGAAAATTTCATTTTTTAAAAAAAATTTTATTTTAAAGATTTGGAGTACAATTTAGGGTTAGGCATACAAATGGTCATTGTACAGGTAAAGTTCGGGCCTCACTTTGGTCCTCATTTCATCTGGTTTGAGATCAGGTACACTTATTGATAAAGTGTGCCCTCTTCTTCCCTCCTCTGGCAGTCTCTCACTACTGCCAATCCCTTTCTCATAGTATTATGGTAATTGTAATAATTGTAATAATAATCCACTTATGAGTGAGAACATGTGATACTCAGTTCTTTGTTTCTGTGATAGATCACTGAGTATTACAGACTCTAAATCCATCCAAGTTGCTGTGAAGTTTATAATTTTGTCCTTCTTTATGGCTGCATAATAGTCCATCATGTATATATACCACATTTAAAAAAATTTAATCGACTTTCGATGGGCAGCACATTTGGTTCCATGTTTTTACTATTGTGAATAATGCTGCAATAAACTTGTGTGCGCAGGTATCCTTTTCATAGAGTGATTTGAGTTTCTCTAGGTATATTCCCAGAAGGGGGATTACTGGGTCATATATGCTGATCTGTCCTACAGGGTTTGAAGAGGAGTAATCTCATTTACAGTTGATCTTGGTCTGGTGGATCTTTAAAGACTCCTTTCTGTTTTCTGTAAGACAGATGGAGAAGTCACATCTATTTATCCTGTTTATGTGGAAAACCTGATGTGTGCTCAATTCTGCACTAGGCACAAGTCCTGACATGGAAGGGGTGGGAAGTGAGAAAGTAAGCCATCTGTCCCTGGTGTCACACATGTATGACCTGATTTATATAAAATATATATATTTATTTATTTATCTTGTGCCTTATTTATCTTAGTATAAATTCATCTTATTTATAATTCCAGGAATTCTCTTGGGAATGGCACAGTTCTATTTTGTTTCATTTTTTTGTTGTTGTTTACACAATTTGATCAATATAAATACTGAAATTACATCAAAATATCTGTGAACTTCAACTGGGCACTTTTTTGCTCTTGGCCTAGCTCTGCTCATCTTGGCCAGACTAACTCATATACCTGTCTGTGGTCAGCTTGTGGGTCCACTGGAGCTGGTTTTGCTCATCTTGGCCTGGCTCTCCTTCACATCTGGGACCAGTGCTAGAATTACTGGGCTGATTCTGCCTCATATTGTTTCTCATCGTCCAGCAGGCTGTCCTGGACTTGTTCACATGGAAAAAGCCAGGGGCCTCAGAGAGTAAGTAAAGCATACAAGGTTTGGGGGGGTCTAGGCTTGAAACTCCCATGTGTTACTTCTGCCACATTCTATGAGTCGTGTGGCCAGCTCAAATTTAAGAAGTGGGGAAATACCCTTGTCTCTTGATTGAAAAACAACAAAGTCATGTTTCTAAAGGGAATGGATTCAACAAGAGGGATAATCGTGGACTTTTTTGTAAACAATCTATACACAAGCTCAATGGAAGTCATTCTGATGAGAGTATAAGGTGATTTGGAGTAATACTTGAGTTTTTAATAAGGAACTCACAGTAAAAAGAGGGAGAGATATCCTTGTGCAGAAATGTAAAACTTAGAAGAAAAGCAAGTATATATGGCAAATAAAGACATTGCTGTTGACCCTATTGTTATCAAGAAAGATTTTCTTAATGGAAGAGAGGGCTTAAGTTGACCCAGACTTCCATTTATTCTTGTTCCTTTTTTGAGCATTGATGCAAATTTGGATTTTGCAAGCCAACTGGCTATGGTCTGGACTTTCCTAGACAACTTTGGAATAAGGAGAAACACATTTATATACTCAAGATTTAAGGTCCACTAAGGTTCTAGGAACTTAGTTTTTGTTTATTTCCTCTTATCTTAATTACTTTTTCATTGCTGTTTTTGCATTATCATATCTACATCGTTTGTTTAATTTTTAGCTCACCAGTGCTCCTTTTTGCACATTGATAAACCAAATAAATAAATTAAAGCAATATTAATAAACTGGAGTAGAGATGGTAGAGTAAGGCAATGGTGGCTGCAAAGTTGGAAAGAAGAGTATGTTTAATTCCATGAGAAATAGGAAGTTGTGTGTGCCTGGTGTAAGAAATGTTCAGTAGTCGGTGTCTGTAATGTGGGTACATTGAAGCCTTCTGTAGCCTCTGGTTTCTTGATCCACGTGTAGAATGGCAATCTCTCACTTGGTTGGCTCATGGGCACTGTCTCTTTAATTTCTCACAGAAAAAAAATTTCTAAAGTGCAGAGTTTTTTGAGTGAGGCACCTTAAAAAAAACAGAAGGGAGTGCCCTGGGTTTTGAATGACATCAATTCTACGCAGATTACTAGGGAAATAGCAAAACCGTTTCCTCAGCAGGTTGTAAAGGAATTTGTTTAGACAGATCCAGGAAATACAATTTGATAACTCAGGGTTGATCTCATCTTCCTCTGTCAAATTGGAATCTTTCCTAGAGTGAGAAATGCAGTACAGTATGGCAGTGTTAAAATATATAACTGCATTGGAAGGAATTTATCCTTGGCTATTGGGGAGCAGATAGCTCTGAGAAAGAGGTGATAAGGTAGAGGATCCCCTTTGCACTCCCTCCCACATTGTCTTTGGGGTTGGAGTATATACTAGGTGACACTCTTTTTTGGATATAGTCTATAAAACTCTTGTTTTTATGTCAGCTAGACCTTTACTTTTTTTTTTTTAATGTGAGCTATACCTTTGACCCATGGACTAGCAGTATCAGCATCACCTAGAAGCTTGTTAGAAATGTAGTCCTCGGACCTCGCTCCAGACCTTCTGGATCAGAATCTGCCTTTTAATGAGATGCTCTAGAGATGAGTATGCACATTAAAGTTTGAGAAGCCCTGGTCTTGAGAAACATTTTTGTTTGGGTAATTAGATACAGAGCCCATCCTAGGTAGGGGTCGAGTCTCAGTATTGCCTATCACTAGCTCCATAACCACGAATACCTTCTTTCATCCCAGACACTGTGCCAGGGAGTAGAGTGCCTTAGAAAATATAAACTAGCCCTTCCCTTCAAGGAGGTTATCATCAGAAAAGTAAATGGATCATTGGAAATCAGTTCAATAAGTTTCATGAGAAGAGTAAAAGTCAAGTGCTATGGGAACACAGATAAGAAGTATGCAACCCAGTCTTAAGGGCAGAGATAGCTTCCCAGAAGTGCCATTTAAGCATAAGCCTGAACAGCGAGTCTTAGTTTTTTAGTTAAGGAATGTAGGAGATAGCAAAACAAACAAAAACACAAACTGTTCCACATTCAACAAAGTGTCTGGAACAGAAGCCACCTTGATAGAGTTGAGGAAAGATGGGAGGTGAGGAAGTAGAAAGCATTTCTATACAGGCTTCCAGACCTCTCTAGATATGAGCTCTGAGGATCAGCTGGAGAGAGTTAACTTGGGTTGTGGGAGGATTTATTCTTTCTGCTGGAAGAGATCTGATTATAAGTACTGATAGGAAAGAACCCAAGTACTCCAAGGGAGTAGAGTAAGGGATAATGAAATGGAGGGGACCCCTGGAAGCTGAGAGAGGAAAGAATCAGAGCCCACGTTGTTGGGCTTGGTCTTAGACAAGAGAGAAGCTCTTCCTTCACTTTGACAAGGAGGGAGGAGAAGAGGATGGGGACAGAGACAGGCTTGTCTAGAGCTTAGGCAGCAGAAGTCAAAAGACCTCTCTGTAACCTTATGTAACTTTCCCTAGAGTGGGCATCTACTCCTTAACTGAATGGGAACGTGTGTGAAAGAAAAGAATAATTTACAGCGAGAAAATGGAGAAATCAAGGGCCTGAAATTTCCCATGAGGGTGAAGAACAGAAGGAGTAGGAACCACTGAATAACACGTTCTCTCTCTTTGTACAACCTGCCAGCTCTGCATCCATGCATGTTAATGTGCCAGTGGCCCATTATCCACCCAATGTGCTATCCCTTGTATTGCATGTTTTACAAGAAAAATATTTTATTTCAGAAGAGGCAAATCAGAGACATATTTTTGAATAAAGAGTTTCTCTGGTCTCAAAATCAGGCCAAGCAGGCCACTGTTCTTCCTTCCTTTGAATAAATAGGTAGCATTCATCTGATTGGCACTTTCTGGCGCCAATAAAATAGCATCTAGGCAGTCTCTCTGGGACCCACAGAGTCCCCAGAGAGCTCTTCCCTGTTCTGCATAAATGCTGTTTACATGGAAGGGGTAATAGTATTTCCAGGAGCATGAGTGTGGCCCAAGTCAAACACAGGGTAGAGTGGTTCTTACCCCCTAGTCCAGGCCTTCAGGGTTGTGGCCATCCTCAACAACTCTTTAGTGCCTGCATCATTTTCTTTCACAGGATTAACACTTTCTGCTTTATATTTGACTGCTGGATGACCACATCCTTACTTTCTGACTAGATTGCGAGCTCCCAGGGACAAAAACCACACCTCTCCCACCATTGTGGCTCCTGTAGTGAGATCACAGGACATTGCCTGGAATGTGTGCTCCATAAAAATTTGTTGACATTAATAGAATACCCTGCCCCCAACTATTGACCAGGGAATGTAGTTGTCTGATTCCTGACTGGGAATACAAATGTTGTCAGAACATCCCTCTCTGTCCTCTACTTCATTTAATGCAGTCCCCTCAAGTCTTAGAGAATCACAGACAGAGGTAGTGACTTCCACACTTGTTTATCTGCTCTTCAACATGAAGGTACTTTGTGGTTATAGGATGATACTTTGCCATCATTGTTAATATCATTTTTTTTTAACTGAGTATTTCTTTTTACTTTTTTTCTAAATTTTAAAGATGTGGGGTACAATTCAGGGTTAGGTATACAAATGCTCATTACGCAGGTACCCTTGTTGATGAGATATACCTCCCTTCCCCAGCAGATTCCACTCATCATTATAATTAAAAAGGCAGTGATGAACTCTCATTGCTGCTGTGGGGATGTGGGATTTCCTTTGGATTGATGGTGTGGCCACCCTTCTATCACTATTAAACATTGCTTGGCCTTTTGCTGCATGGATGATTGGAGTAGGAGGAGTTAGAAGTGGCATGTCCCAGGTTGCTTGGATTTATGAACCTGGCTTGCCAGCAGAAAACTGTCCCGTTTCATTATCAGTGAGAGAATATGTCCCCCACACAGTCCTATCCTCACTACTCCTGTTGTGTTCAGTGTCTCTCTAAGTACTGATATGGCATCTGGGCAGGCACAGCAAGCCACAAGGGCTTGCCATAATGGAATGTGGACTAATTGGTAATATTGAACTTCCACTTGGGAAAAAGACTGACTGTAGAAAATGTAATTAACTTTGAATCCACCAGTTCTGCAAATATGTGTAAGATCACCTAGGACTGGGCTGGTTTGCTTTCTTGATAGCTATGAGGGAAAGGTTTACTAACAAACAGATTAAACAAAAATGCAGGTGGCATATTCAGACATCTTACAGGGTCATTTTCAAGCCCTTTAGTAAAAGCTATATGTAAATCCACAGAGAATTAGAATATTTTATTAAGCTGTTGGTACTTAACTTTGCTTTCGTAGACAGCAAAAATGACTCCCTCTCTATTTGTCTGAGATGGACAGCCCTAACAGCCATAGCCAAAAGTGACTGGGGTGGGTTCCTGCAGGCTTGGATATCCTCTTATCATCTCATTCTTTTTCCACTCTCAGTGTTAGCCCCTCAAGCATCTCTGCAGAGACATGGGGTGTCAGAGAGGCCAGTTTAAAAGCCTCCAACTTGATGGGTAAGGACTCTACTTGGAGCTGTTTGATAAGCAGTTAGAGGTACAGTACATGCTTTACAGAAACACGATTGCTTCTGAACAAAACATTCTCTAACCATGACTTTTCATTCACCAGAGACTTGTTCTCATTCAAATATCCTTTTCAATTAGCCCAAACAATTGTTTGGAGTTCTTCAAACAGAACAGGTATGGAGGAGGGGTGAGAATGACAATAATAACTGGGCTACAGATGATTGCACACTCTTGGAGAGGAGCACTGGCGTGAAGGACAGAGGTCACCTGGGTCCATGTCAGGAAAGGAGGCAGGAAGGGAGCAGGAAACACAGAGTCAAGAGATGTGAAACATCTTAAATGTACTTAGCTACCAGGGATGTGGAGCAATGTTGCCAGGAATGGCAGCTGCCAGCAGGCCTGTGCCATGTGCTCTTGGAGGCTGATCAGATGACACAGTCAGAGCTGGAGACTGAAGTCAGCAAGGAAGTGCCTTCAGCCAGGGAGCTCATGCACACCCATGCTTGGATCAACCACCCAAGCTGGAATGCCAGGTAGCAAAGAAAAGGATCTGGTTGCTCTGATCCTGGTCTAGGATCATAAAGGCCACTGTGAGGAGAAGCCTGACCAACATTCTGAAGCATCCACCTGTGGTCAAAGTCCTCGGGCCCTCTGAAGACTACAGACCCTTCCATCCTCATATCTCCATGAGGCCACCATGATTTACCGTTGATATACTCTGGGAGATTGCTGATCAAGTGGTCAGAATGCTTATGGGTTTGTATTGTTCCACTAACTCTCTCATTGTCTCAGGAGTATGACACAAGGCCTATTCTTTCTATTTTTCCAGGAAACATCATGTTAGATATTCAATATATGTTTGAGGCTGAAGGGAAGAGAGGGTGAGAAGTGAGAAGGGAGTGTGGGCAGAGTCAGCAGCATCTGTGATTCTAGTCTTAAGCAGTGGCCAACATTGTGGGCTGCCTTGAGTACTGGCTTGCCTAGCGTCTACCAGGCCAGCAGCCCCCATCAGTCTCAGGCTTTGAGATCACTCTGCTACTTTGAACACCCCCACCCCCACCAAAGTAACACAACAACAAATTTCAAAACACCCTTGCTAGATGGCTGCAACTCTCACAACACTTTCCCTTTATTTGGGACCACATTCTGGAAATTTTCCATGTGCACAAAAGTAGAGAGAATCGTATAATGAAATCTCATGTGTACATTACCCAAACATCAACATTTTGCTAATCTTATTTTATCTATATCCCACATTTTTGGTTGAAATATTTAAAAGTAAACCTCAGCTATTTTATTTCCATATAGATATACAATAGACAAGAACTTTCATTTTTAACATATCCATAATACAATATCAATAAGATTATCTAATAAACTATCTTTGTTAAATTTCCCAGATAATTTTTTAAAATGCTGGCCGGGCACAGTGGTTCATATCTATAATCCTAGCACTTTGGAGGCTGAGGTGAGAGGATTGCCTGAGCCCACGGGTTGAAGACCAGCTTGGGCAACTTGGTGAGACCTCATCTCTACAATAAATAAAAAAATTAACCAGGTGTGGTGGTGCATGTTTGTAGTTCCAGCTACTTGGAAGGCTGAGGTGGAAGGATCACCTGAGCCCAGCAGGTCCAGGCTGCAGTGGTCATGAGCATGACACTGCACTCTAGCCTGGGTGACGGAGTGACTCCAACTAAAAAAATTTTTTGAAAAAGTTTATGATTGATTTGATTGAATTAGTATCCAAATGGCTTCCACACATTGATTTTTTAAATATATCTCTTAAGTTTCTTTTAATCTATAATAGTTTCTCCTCTCCCATGTTTTCAATGTCATTTATATGCAGGCATATCTCATTTTATTGTGCTTCACTTTATCGTACTTCACAGATACTGCATTTTTTTTTACAAATTGACAGTTTGTAGCAATCCTGCATCAAACAAGTCTATTGGCACCATTTTTCCAACAGCATATGCTCACTTTGTGACTCTGTGTCACATTTTGGTAATTCTTGCAGTATTTCAAACCTTTTCCTTATTACTGTATTTGTCATGGCAATCTGTGATCAGTGATCTTTGACGTTACTATTGATACTGTTTTGGGGAGCCATGAATGATACCAATAGAAAAGGGCAAACTTAATGGACAAATGTGTGTGCTCTGACTGCTTTAGCAATCAGCTATTCTCTTGTTTCTCTTCCTCTCCTTGTGCCTTCCTGCTTCCTGAGACACAATATTGAAATTAGACCAGTTAATATTCCTATAATGACCTATAAGTGTTCAATTGAAAAAGAGAATTATACATCTTTCACTTTAAATCAAAAGCTAGAAATAATTAAGCTTAGTGAGGAAGGCATGTCAAAAGCTAAGACAGGCCAAAAGCTAGGCCTCTTGTGCCAAACAGTAGCCCAGTTGTGAATGCAAAGAAAAAGTGCTTGAAGGAAATAAAAAGTGCTACTCCAGGGAACACACAAATGATAAGAAAGTGAAACAGCCTTACTGCTGATATGGAGAAAATTTTAGTGGTCTAGATAAAAGATCAAACCAGCCACAACATTCCCTTAAGCCAAAGTCTAATTCAGAACAAAGTCCTAATTCTCTTCAATTCTATGAAGGCTAAGAGAAGTGAGAAATCTGTAGAACAGTTGGAAAGTTAGCAGAGGCTGGTTCATGAGGTTTAAGAAAAGAGGTCAACTCCATAACATAAGAGTGCAAGGTGAAGCAGCAAGTGCTGCAAGAAGCTGCAGCAAGTTATCTAGAAGTTCTGGCCAAGATAATTGATGAAGGTGTCTACACTAAACAATAGATTTTTGATGTAAACAAAACAGCCTTATATTGGAAGAGGATGCCATCTAGGACTTTTATAGCTAGAGAGAAATCAGTGCCTGACTTCAAAGCTTCAAAAGACAGGCTGACCCTCTTGTTAGGGGCTAATGCAGCTGGTGACCTTAAGCTGAAGATAATGCTCATTTGCCATTCTGAAAATCCTAGGGCCTTTCAGCATTATGCTAAATCTTTTTTGCCTGTACCCTATAATAGAATAACAAAGGCTGGATGACAGCACAACTGTTTATAACGTGGTTTACTGAATATTTTTAAGCCTACTTTTGAGACTTACTACTCATAAAAAAAATATTTCATTCAAAATATCACTGCTCTTTGACAATGCACCTGACTACCCAAGAACTCTGATGGAGATGTAAAAAGATAATGTGTTGCTTTCATGCATGGCAACACAACATTTATTCTGCAGCCCATGGATCAAGAGGTAATCTTATTTTCAAGTGTATTTAAGAAACACATTGTGTAAGACTATAACTGCCATAGATAGTGATTCCTCTGATGGCAAAGTAAATTGAAAACCTTCTGGAATGAATTCACCATTTTAGAGGTCATTAAGACTATTTGTGATTAATGAAAGAAAGTCAAAATATCAACATTAAGGAGTTTGGAAGAAATCGATTCCAACTCTCATGGATGACTTTGAGGTTCAAGACTTCAGTGGAGGAAGTAACTACAGATATAGTGGAAATAGCAAGATACTAGAATTAGAAGTGGCACCCGTAGAAGTGACTGCGTTGCTGCAATCTCATGATCAAACTTTATTGGATTAAGAATTGTCTCTTATGGATGAGCAAAGAAAATGGTTTCTTGAAATGGAATCTACTCATGGCTAAGATTCTGCGAGCATTGTAGCAATGACAACAAAGGATTTAGTACATTTCATAAATATGATTGATAAAGCAAATGGCAGGATTTGAGAGGACTGACTCCAGTGTTGAAAGAAGTCCTACTGTGAGTAACATTCTGTCAAGCAGCATCATTGCATACTACAGAGAAATCTTTAGTGAAAGGAAGTCAATCAATTCAAAAGATATTCTCATTGCCTTATTTATAAATATTGCCACAGATACCCAAACTTTCAGCAACTACCATCCTGGTCAGTCAGTAGCCATCACATCAAGGCAAGATCCTCCACCAGCAAAAAAAATTATGACTTGATGAAGGTCCCAATAATCATTAGTATTTTTCAGTAATAAAGTATTTTTTAATTGATGTATGTCCTTTTTTAAGACGTAGTGCTATTGCACACTTAATGGACTGCAGTATATTATAAACATAACTTTTATATGCCCTGCAAAACAAAAAAAAATTGTCTGACACACTTTATGCGATATTTGCTTTATTGCAGTAGCCTGGAAACTAACTGCAATATCTCTGAGGAATACCTGTGTTGAACGAATAAGGTCCTCTGTTCAATAAAATTTTTCATATTCTGAATTTGGCATCTTTCTTCATCATAATGTTGAGAATGTTTCTCTATCTCCCAAGCATTCTGTAAACTGGTAGTTGGTAGTTATATCTAGATGTTTGATTAAAACTAAGTTCAATTATTTCTGCGAAGAATACTTCTTAGAGAATGTTATGTACTTTCAATTGAAGAAACACCTAATACCCAAAGCATCTTCTTAGCTCACATTAAATGCTTGCTTATTAAATGCATGCTTTTAAAACAATTTAATATACTTTTCTTGAATTACAGCCTGGCCCACTTGACATAAAGTCTTAGCATAGACTTTATGTCTTAGTCCAGAACTGCCATGAACTGCTGTGTGCTCCCAGTTAACCCCTTTTGAAGATAGCAGCTACAACACAGGAGATTATTCCTGAAGTCCCATTTATTGTCCCTAATTAGCATTATACCCAGTTGTTGATTTTTAACCTCTCAAGAAGAGGCAAAGTTCTGCTTGTGGTAAAATAGTGTATGGCATTGACCAAAGGCTTGTGTTACATGCTAGTCCTCAGAACTCCAGGGAGTCAGGCATGTTCTTACAAACAAAGCAATCACTTTCACAGATGTGAGCTATTGATACTGATAAACAATTTGTAAGTCTGCATATATTAGTTAACAAAAATGTCCAGTTACATGTAAACAAGTTTGCATAAATTGATTGATTATAATTTCCAGCTGCAATAATACTTAATTATTTTCCTGGAACTCACAACAATAGTTTTATAAACTAGATCCAAAAATGTCCTCCATCCTGCCAAGACTTACTTTGGTGAAATTTGGGCAGTTGCTTAGAGGCTGTGACATCTCAATGCATAATGTTTCTGCAACAGCAAAGAATAAGATAATTATGAGATTAATTCCAGATTCTGCTTACCTTCTTTCTTTCCTACCCAGGATTCTTTCTTTCTTTTTCTTTTTTTTTAAATTATAAAGATGTGGGGTACAATTCAGCATTAGGTATACAAACACTGATTATGCAGGTACCCTTGCTATTGAAGTATGCGCCTCCCTCCCCTAGCAGTTTCCCTCAACTGCCAATTCCACCTCCCCCCCCAATCCCCCACCCCCGGTCATTTTCATTGGTTGGAGAAAGTTAACCCAGCTACTCAAATTAAATGTATACAATTGTCACTATCAAGGGCTTAGAATCCATATGTATTCTCAAATGTACTATTGTGAAGACCTGTCTTGTGGAAACATGATCTGTTCACAGAAGAGGGTGGGGTGGTGTCTTTTGGGTACAATTTTGAGTTTTATGAAGGATCCCCTTGGGAATCTGGAGCCATCAAGGGAATGGGGCTATCAGGAACTGGAAGGGAAAGTTTTTCTAATCACACTAAAATTAGATCACCTTTGTAGAAGAAATTGATGCTGTTTATTGTACTCTCAGGGTCATACCTAATTTGAACCCTGGACTTTGCTTTGGTTGAACATGTCATTATGGCTGCATGGGGAGTTGAATCAAGAACAAATTTTTGGAGGAGGGCCCCATTGTCACCATTGGCTGATTAATCCTCAAGCAGGTTTTCAAAACCCTGCTCCAGTACTGAGGCAGGTCATCTTTGCATCTCAGTTTTTCCACTACTATTCACAGGAATAAGAGCAGCCTACTTTGGAAGGGAAAAAATAAAAAAAGATTGGAAAAGCAAAGTGAGAGTGTTTACCAACACATTACTCATATTTCTCTGAGCCCTGGGGCTTCAGTCCACCACAGAGAAAAGTTTCGTTTAACCTCCCAATGATGGGAAAACACTCAGCCCTCATGCCAACTCTCCACCTTCCAGACCAAGTCAAGCTGCAGATAGTGGGAAGCCGACTTTGCAACAGTGAACAAATGTCTTTATGAGAACGGAAAGCTGCCCTGAGCAGTGGCTAATGGGACTGCTTAGTGGAATTTTTTTCCCCTTTTCAACCAAACTGAGCCTTGCTCCTTTCTGGCAGGCAGACAGGCCCACTCTTCCAAGTACGCAGGAAAGTTCTGTTTTGACAAGCGCACACATTCTTTTTCAGAAAGCCACAGAGGCAAACGCCTTTGTTGCAGACAGACCAACTCCCTTCCAGCCCAGGAGGTGAAACCCTTTCATGATCTACATAATGGGAGCAGCAGTTGCGCTTGCTTGTACAGTTCCCAGAAAGTACATAACCTCCATTATGCAGCTTCCACATACGGAATATACTTCCCCTCACAAATCCAAACGCTGGCAGGGCTGTTTGTCCGGCAGTGGGACTGGCAAGGAGCAGGAGGTTGGCAGGACTCATGAGGCATTTTTCTGTTGGGCTTTGGTTTCCTGGCCAGTTGAACCCAGTCCAATTATTGTCCCAATGTTCTGCCAGATAAAACAAGGGGAGAGCTTTTCTAGATGCCTGGCCTTGTGACTAAAAGATGGGGGAGGGAAGGTACAAGCTGAATGAGGGGGAGGAGCACCCAAGTCCCAGCCAATGCCACCGCTCAAGAGTCCCCTTTTCAAGCAAGGGCTTTGCCCTATGGAATGTGCTACAGCCTGCAGAGATTGTCCTTCGGGCAAATGCCCGGCACTCAGGTCATTCTCCCCCTGGCATGCGGCCTGATCTTAGCATCCTTTGTGACTGAAAGTCAAATTCCTTGGAACATGGGGCTAGTATTTTCAACAGACTATCCGATTTGCAAAACGCCATACAGTATTCTGAGTAGAATTGGCCCTATTCAGAAGCAGTCTGGAAGGCTGCTCCCTTGAGATAGTATCAAGACAGTGCAAGATATTGTCCATTTCCAAAGTGTCTCCCTGAACTGCCCTTCCACTGTAAAACTTCCTTCTGTTGGAGACACTAATTAAGAGTCACTAAAGTGTTGTCTTCAGAAAGTTCTGTTTAAAAGCACATATTAGATTCCTAATTATGCCCTAATTAAAATGCATATATATGCAAATTACAGAATATATGTAGGTTTAACCCCTAGGGTTCTAGTGATTACTCCCTATCCCTCCTTCCCAAGGAATGGTTACATCTTTCTTACAGAAGAGGCTAAGGATAAGTATCTACTATGGAAACTCCTCTTCTCACATTGCCCTGGTCCCACCTTCATCTTACTTCCTTCAACAGTCTTTAAAAGGCATCTTCCCAAATCAGTCTAAACAAATTCACATTGGATTGACCATTTTCTTGTGTCTCGAGCTGATATACTAAATACAGAAGTTGTTCAATGTCTAATATTTAAAGTATGGAGACTTCCTGTCTTGATGACAATTCAGCAACTCTATTTAGGCTGCTCTGTTATTTTGGTACCTAAGTGTGATTGCATAAATCTGTGAAATGTGAAACATCAGGAGGAGCTGATTTTTTCTGAAACATAAGTGCACTATGGTTTTGCTTCTTGCAAAAATGTCTTTGAAGGCCCCCTACAAAATGCCTGTGTTCAACCCTGCAGAAGTGGGGGCAGGGTAAGGGAATTAGGCCTCTTGATAATGAGTAGGACAAAGAATATCATCCAGGCCACTGGTTGCCAACAAGATTCTGATCACTCAAGGCCTCTACCCTGTGGTCACTTTAGGACTCCCACGATCAAATGTACCTCTGGTTCTAATCATTTTCCTCTGACCACAAACTGTGGCTTTGCTAATGCTTGATGTTTAATTATTTCAACTCTATTAAGTCTAGGTCACACATAACATCTTGTCCCCTAGTTTTCTCAAACCTGACCTAAAGAGTATTGGAAACCAAGGCTTGGGATCAATGCAGGGAAGAAGAATGAGGATTTAAAGCCATTCCTACTTCCATGTAAATGAGCAAATCAGGAATTTTTTAACAAATCTTATTTTCTAGGAATTTAAAAATGTTTCTATTTACTAGGAAGCTTAAGATTTCCCGTTGATTCTTCACATTCTTTTTTTTAAGTGAAGGCGTTGTGGAGAAGACAGAGCCATGAGGTGCACAAAAGGAAAGGGACAAAAGGGAGAGAGATGCCAGGGCAGGTCAGAACTGTTGGTGCTAACGGTCTGGCAGAAGCAGAGCTGGAGTCATCTGCACCAGCCAGAGTTCAGCACAAGCCTTCTGAGTCCTGGTGGACCATGTTGGCAGCTCCAGCCAGTTTCACCTCTGAGACCAGGCCAAAAATGATCTCAGAGAGTGACCAAGTTCAAGCTGAAGCTTCTTAGTGTGGGCACAAGTCCCAGAGGCAGGAGCAGAGGCCAAAATAGCAGATAGAGACAAGGTCTAGGAGACTGAAAGCTGGAGTGAAAACAAGGCAAGGAGCCCCACAATGCATACCACAGGTAGTCACTGGAAGCTTCCCTTTATGTCATCAGCTGCCTACAGTATGGATGGTGAGACACAGAGATAGACAGTTGGGCTGAACATAGGGAGAAAGCAACCACATTGTCTTAGATAGAGTCTAAGGTCACAGAGGCAGGTAATGTTTCATGAATGGATTAACAAAGCCTAATATTTTTAGCCCTTTGGGGGCTTTTTAGGAGTGTGTGTCCCTGTCTTTTACAGCCCTTCATGACTACTTGGCCCAGACCCATCCCTGAACCAGATAAAGACAGTGACTGTAAATATGGCAGAAACTCACTCACTGGCACATATTCTACACCCGCGATGCCATGGTCCCCTAACAGGGTCTATCTAGCTCCTCCTCTGCCTTGCTTCCAAACCTCATTCATTAAATAAATGGTTATTAAACAATTACGCTATGCCTTGCGCCATGATAGGCATGGGGTATATAGTGGTAAACAAGACACATTCGACCCCTGTCCTCATGGCTCTATAGTCTAGCAGGGATTTCAGACATTAAAGAGGCAAATAAACAGAAATTGTTACAAATGATTGCCAATCACAATATGGCTGTGAAGACAAAGTATAGGATGCTGTTAGAAAGGGAATGTGGGGGAAAATATCATTCAGATCAGGTAACCCAGGAGGACTTCTCTAAAGAAATGGCACTGAATCTGAGTCCTGAATAAAGAGAAGTAGGTAGCCCAGTGAGGAGTGGAAGAAAGAGCATGTAGGCAGCAGGAAGAGCAAATGTGAAGGCCCTGAGTCAGGAACAAGCTAGAAGCATCACAGAACCAAAGCAAGGTCACTGTGGCTGCTTTGGGAGAGAAGGATAGAATGGTATGGATGGGAGAAAGTCGGGTGGAGTGAAGGATTGGAAACCACCGGGAACAAATCTAGACGGACGTGCAAAGGGAAAAATGATGCAATCCAAACTATATCTTTAAAAGCCTGCTCTGGTATCTCTGCAAAAGGACAATTGAAGACCACTGCATATGTCAAAACAAAAGATGATGGTGGGAAGGACGCTGAGACCCCCAGAATGATCTCAGAGACATTTTGGAAGTTCAACTGACAGGATTTGGTAATGGGCTGGATATTACTCCAGGACCCCAGGCTCTGCCTGAACCAAGCCCCAGTGACTTGACCTGAACTTTAGCACTGTAGGCTTCTCCTAGAGCTCATAGGACTGAGTCAGGCATTGGCACCCAGCTCTTGAATTAATCCAGACCATTTTGCACTTGTGCACACTTGCTATTCCTAATTCTCATCCTGACACCTTGAAGCCTTTCTTTCTTTCTTCATTCCCATTTGTCATTGTGCTTCTGGATCTTCTATATTTTAGGCTTTACCTGGAAGTGTGCTCCAGCATGACCCAGAATTTGACTCTTGCTATTCACCTTTATGGCCCTACCCTGTGGGTGAGATGTGTCTCCTAGCACCTACAGGCCTAACTGGAAGGGTTTGCCCCTCAACAACCTCTCCTCATCAATCACATGTAGCCTTGACATGCCACCAACTATCCAAGAATGTCCCTTTTGTTGGGACATTGTACTCTTAGCCATTGACTAGGCCTATTCCCACTTGGATATGCCTCTTAGAACCATGTCTCATCAGCCTGCTATTTCTAAGCTTCTGCCCTTCCTGAAAACTCTTGCCTGTCTTGTGGCCTAGATTAGAGTCACTCTTCCTGTTCCCCTTCTGTGGCACCGCTAACTAGAACCAAAATGAAACTGCTTCATCCCTTTGGACTGTTGGCTTCTTCTACTCTGGGTGATAGGCAGAGCTAATGGCAAGGAGGCCACTGTCTGGCCCCGTCTTGACCAGATCACAGTTCTTCCTGTGTGGTGAGATCCAGGCCTGCCATCTTACCACACCTACTCAAGTCACAGCAAAGGGAACATTATGCAATTGATGTGCCTAGGTGCATGTGCCTAGTCTGACTCTTGTGCATATGCATGTATACATATGGTTGTATGCGTATTCACATGTGTTCATGGAAGACGATGATGATACTACTTCAATGACAGAGTCAAAAGAATAAGCCATTGGAAGAAATGCCTTGTAACGACTTCAGTAGTAAGAAATTTTAAATGTTTCAGGTCAAGAGGATCTTAGCTTGAAGAAATCTTCACCGCATCATTTTACCAAAAACAAAACAAAACAAAAACTAAAGCCCTAAGGGGTTCAAGTACATTTTCAAAGTGAGAGAGATATGGAGTTAGAACAAGAAATCAAATCTCTTGGTCAATTTAGTGTTCTTTCTTCTATTTATTTATTTATTTATTTTTACTTATGAATGACATGATCTTGCTATGCTGCCCATGCTGGTCTTGAGCTTTTGGACTCAACTGATCCTCCTACCTGGCCTCAAAAAATGCCGGGACTATAGGTATGAGCCACTTTGCCCAGTCTCTGGTGTTATTTCTGTTGCTCAAAGCTTCTCATTGGCCACTCAGCTCCTCCAAGGTGTTACCTCTGCCTTTTGTCTTCACTTTCCTATCAATCCGGTTAGGTGAAAATAGACTTGCTTCAGTGCTGTTTGCTTAATTCTTAGTAGAAGTTGAAGGCACTGCCTTTCTTCAGGGAACCTTATTTGGTGCTGACTGATTTGAGGTGCCTCCCCTGGGTTTGCAGAGGAAGCAAGGTTTCAGTTCCTGGAAAATTTAATACACAATTTGATCTTTGCTACTCTATTGAACTTCTACTGTGCTTGCCTTTCTTTATCTCCATGTTCTCCCAGCTGCCAGGTAATTTGATCTGGATCTGTCTTATCAGTCTTAGGCCAGCAAGCAGGTGATGAATGAAGGGCTGGGGAGGCAGCTGTCTCTTCTTTGAGGCCACTGGCATTTTTGGATGGGATTGTGTGTATAGCGGTGGTTGCTGGAAATGGAGGTAAAACTCACACCCACACTCCTTAGTCCAAGGTCTGTAGTGTTCTTTTGTCTTCGTTTCCTTCAGCTCACTTGGAGGTAAATCTTTCTTCTTGAGAGTTCTTGGCATTCATGGGCCTTAGAATAGCCTGATCTAGCAGGATAATGCCAGGGTGGGGGGGGGAACAACATCAATAAGGGTACCTGATCTCAAACCAGGCAAAGTGGGAACCAAAGGGAGGTCCAAACTTTACCTGTACAATGTTCACTTGTATAACTAATCCTGAATTGTACTTCACATATTTAAAATATATATATATAAAATTCTATAGTAGCTTGGCCAATGTGGCTCCCAGCCCAGAGGACAGAATTTCCCTGACTTGACCTGAGTTGATCTTAAAACAATAGTCCATACTTATAAATCATGTTCAGAGTCTTGAACTGAACTGGACTGTGAAATTGTGCAACAGATAGATTATTCAACCTTCAGAAAGAGAAACCTTGGTAGTACCATGGTGGAGCTACCCCAGGTCACTTGGTTAGATCTTGTGTTTCAGATGTGAGATTAAAAGATCAAAGGGAAGATGTTGAGTCATGGCATCTGAGCCACTTAAACCTGTTTTACTCCCCTCAAAAATCTAATATGTCCTTTGAGAGGAATCATCTCTGAGATGTATCTCTTCTTCATGACTACTGGGAGAAAACCTGCTGTAAATACTGGAATGATAAAGAAAGCAGAAAAAATGGAATCTAGACAAATAGATATCCATATCCAGCTGGACAAAGCTCTGTGATGTTGAAGCCGCCAGTGTGACTCTGTACGACACTGTTGCTACCGCGTCCCAAGTGGAAATGTACCCAGCCTGCCTACTTGACACCTCAGAATCCCTCCGAGGGGAGAAGAGCTGTGCCTTAGGGGTATGATGTCACAAACAAGTCAACCATCATTTTGGGGAGTCATTTCAAGGTTCCCCATCTCTGCTCCTCAGCTCACTTTCCCTCTGCTGCTGTCACCAGGATGTCAGCTTCCAAATTAGCGTCAGGCCCCAACCCAAGCAAGCATCAACTGGATTGTCAGCCCGGTGAATGACCCACCCTGGGGACCTACTGTTATACCCTGTCTAAGCTGTCACCTTCCTGTGGCCTTCCACTTTCCCCAGGCATGCAGAGCCTCTGAAACAGCAGTCAGTTTCTCCCCAAGAAAGAAAAAGCTGTGTACAAGGTCACGTAAACAGGGCCAAAGAAAGCTCTCCCCTCCCCCATCCCACATACATATCTTATCCTCGCCCCAAGCTAAGGACCTCTAAATCCAGCCACAAGAGTAACCCTGAGATGGCAGGAAAATGTTTAGCCTGGAAACCACATTCTCTGCAGTGCAGCGGCCAGCACCAGTGAAGGACACGGAGTTAAATCGAAAGGAATTTGAATGACAAAGTGACATGATGTCCATCTTCCTAATGATGGGACAAGTTGGTCTTCCGTCACTGGTAAGGCAAAACTGCCAGACCCAGATCTGTGTTTAAAAGCTATTTCGCATGGTTTTAAGTCACCAGCTCAGCTCAATATCTAAAACAAAG
This sequence comes from Cephalopachus bancanus, assembly GCA_027257055.1. Classification (NCBI taxonomy): domain Eukaryota; kingdom Metazoa; phylum Chordata; class Mammalia; order Primates; family Tarsiidae; genus Cephalopachus; species Cephalopachus bancanus. The sequence continues at coordinate 8,195,270 of JAPVLO010000021.1, read as the reverse complement.
AGAATGAATTATGGAACAGGATGAGGGGAGCTTGTTAATTTTCCTACTGATGCACTGTGAAATGAAAGCTTTATTCTAAGAATGGTATATCCTCAGGGCTCTCTCTGGAGAGAAGCTGACAAATTCAAATGTCCTTACTGTTTTCTTTGCCCCTTACTTTATGGCTTTTTCTGTACACATTTACAAAATATGTATATTTTATGGTACGTCTGTGTCTATAGTACTCGGGAATTTCAAGTGTATGATTCTCTTTAGGGCTTCCTTAACAATAAGGAGTGCTTAGGTGATGTTATTGATGAATACACATCACACACACACACACACACACACACACACACACACACACACACACACACGCACACACACACACACACACACACACACACACACACACACGCGCGCGCCGCACACACACGAATTTGTGTACAGCTTGTCTGTATATATTATAGAGACACCCATGCAGGCTTATTGCTATTGTCCATACTGGTGAGCTATCGCCCATCTCCAATTGGAACCCAATGAAATAATCATAATAATTTTGCCTTCATGTATCACCTTTCATCAGAGAGGATGAAAGGACTTCACAAACTCTGGGTTCCTCTTTGATCTAGACGCCTATCTGCTACACCAATCTCCATTGTGTATTCTGCCCTCACCCTGCAGATGGGCCTCCCATTGATGGTAATTGAACTTCCATATGCAGAGCAGCCAAGAGGCCGGCCTGGCCGGAGAGCCTCCTGCCAGCTGCCAGGAGGGAAAGGGCTGCTGCTTCCAGAAGGGGCTCCCGTTGCTGTTCTGCATTTGCAATAAGGCAGGGCTTATTAACGTGGGGAAAGAGGAGAGTAATTCTTAAGCTGCAACTTTAGTTTTGAGAGAGGGGTGCTTAATAGGAGGTGGAAGAACATTCTAGGCGATGGAATAAAACAAATCTCCAGAATGTAGGTGTTGTCTAAGGCTCTGCTCTTAGCTGTCTTCTCGTCCACACCCAGGACTTTAGCTATCAACTTTATGGAAAGGACTCTGAAATATATATTCCAGGCTCAAACTCTCTCTTGGGTCTAACCAGGCATCTCCAGCTGTCTCCTGAGCATTTTCATCCACAAATTTCACTGGAACATCAAAATCAACTTATACCAAATATAAGGTATGAGACTACCTCCTCCTTCACTCTCAAATAACTCCCTTCCCTAACTTCCTTACTTGGAGCCACTGGAGTTACAGACAGAAGTAAGTTAGTCAAGATCCATGTTCTCATGGGACTTGCATTTTAGAGAGGGTTGGGAGAATGCAATGAACAAGTAATAAATAAAGAAGAAAAATATCAGAGAGTGATAGGCTACGTAGCGATGGGTTAGGATTGTGGACCTCCTTGGACGGTGTGACCAACATTGGCTTCCCCATTTTGTCTCACTCTAAGGCCAGCTTGATCAACCCTTATGTATTTCTATTTTGACTTGAAAAAGTTTTTTGTTTATTGCTTAAGTCAGTGTGTACAGTTGACCCTCAGTATCAGCAGAGATTGTTTCCAGGACACCCAAGGGATACCCAAATCCTCAAATGTTTAAGTCCCGCATATAAAATGGCACAGTATTTGCATATAAGCTGCAGGCATCCTCCTGAATACTTTGAATCATTTCTAGATCATTTATATTGCCTAATCTAATGTAAATGATATGAAAATAGTTATCATACTATATTTTTTTGTTTGTATTATATTTTTATCATGAATTTTCAAGCCTAAAGAGTAAAGGAAGGTGAATAGCTTCTAAGGGAGACAGGTACTGGAGTCAACCCTGAGGACCTGGAGAAGATCACTCTGTCTGCAGAAAGAAGTCTTTCCCAAGGCCCAGGGAGTGACCAACATTGGTTTCTCAGATAAAAGAAGTATTTCAGGTACAGGAACAGCAAGCACCAAGGACCAAGGCAGCCATAAGGATTGCTTGTTTGTGGGACAGAAAAGATGCGGGGCTGCTGGAGCCAGGTAAGGGGTGAGTAGGAAGAGGCGAGGTAGGTAGTGAGTAGAGGAGATGAGGCTTTGCAGATGAAGTACAGAGTCTGGAATCAAATCCAAGCATTGTCTAAAACCAGGGAGGTTTCTAGCAGGGTCTTGAGGGAACTGATGTCCATTTCTGGCATCTCTTAGCAGGGACTTTGTCATTTTTACTCCTGTCTGTGTCACACACCTCTCTCTGCACAGTTTCATGAGGAATGAGGGCAGGGTTTTGGTAGTCCTCCAACTCCCAACTTCTCTCCTCCAGGGTCACTGACAGAGTCCTCTGTGTTCAAAAGAACCAGCAGCCAAACAGAAAACAAAGCATGCCTTTTGTGATCACTGGGAAAGTATCAGATATACTAGATACCCCTAAGGCCATCAAGGTGGCTTAGGCTAGCAGACCAGAGCTGAGTTTTCTCATTTTCTGAGAATTTAAATCTTGGGATCCACCTGTTCAGGCATGCTTTTTAGGAGAGAGATTGAGAGTAGGTGGTCTCATGAAGAGTGGTTGCTACACCCATTCTTCAGCTACTGAGGGATCACAGCTGTCCCCTTCAAAGAACTGCCTTCCTACCAGGGGCAGCAGACAGCCTATGACTGACACAGTGTAAAAAAGGTAGGACCTGTACCTTTAGTTGAGACAATTCTATGAGGTAATTCATGCTCTAAAGCATCCCATGGGAACAAATCCAAGCGGCCTCCCGCTGAGACTGCGGTCTTGCCCTGTCTTCTATTGCATTTGACTTCCTTTCTCCACTACTCTTGAGAACATTCTCTCAACAAATACATATGCATGATCACCTTCTCAGGATCTGCTTATAGGGAAAGTAACCTAAGACAAGTAGATATAGAGCCAGACATTTTAAGAAGCCCTGAAAAGTTCTCTGCAAAAAATTGTCATTCACTTTTCTCTTTCAAATTTATTCATTTGTAAAACCCAAACCCCAGCATTCCACGATATACCCAGGTAACAAATCTGTGCATGTGCCCCTTGAATCTATAAATAAATAAATAAAATTGATTCATTTATTCAGCAAATACATAGAAATGTATTTTGAACATGCTGGCATATAAGAAACCAGATTGGCACAGCCCCATGTACAAACCAGGAGGAAAGTCAAATGCATCCATTTGAGTGTATCATGGCTAGTCTAATATCCTTCATTGTCATGGAACTGCTTTCCTCCAGGGCCATATTTCTTTTGCTTGAGAACACTGTCTCACTGTGTCACCCAGGCTAGAGTATAGCAGTGCAATCATAGCTCACTGCAGCCTCAGACTGTTGGGCTCAAGCCTCAGCCTCCTAAGTAGCTACAGATACAAGCACACACCACCATGCCCCACTACCTTTTTTTTTTCTGAGACAAAGTCTCCCTCTGTTGCCCAGACTAATCTCCAACTCCTGGCCTCAAGTGATCCTCCCACTTCGGCCTTTCTAAAGTGCTGGGATTGGTGTGATAGGCCATATTTCTAAAACAGTGAAGGGCCAGGAATGAGCCTGGTCATCAGAACCTTTCTTCTGCTTTGGGGGCTGCTGAGATATAGCTGGAATCTCTGAGCCAATGCAGGGAGGGGCAGTTAAAGGAGGGAGGACCCTGAAGGAGGCCCTTGAAGGTGCTCACTCCTTTTTTTAATTATGTTTTTAAAAAACGTGTTCCCTTTAATCTCTCAGGAGGACCTCCAGTTCACAGGGGATGTGGCTGCAGCCCTGGAGAATCTGCCAGGATTATAACCACCCAGACCACAAAATCCTGAACTGCTCAGGATCAATCCATGCAATTGTGAGCTGAGCACCACTCTACAGTTTTCATGGTTGTAGGCAAATGTTCCAACCAACCTTGGGTTGTCATATGGAGGCTACCTGCTAAAGAATTTGTTTTGCCCTGGGAGCCTTGGTCACATTGCTGGGCTGAGACTTTTCTGTGTTTATAGTGTTCCCCTGTTACAACTGCCAATGGTCATCTCCCATGGCTTTAGTTTCCTGCCTGAAGGAGGTAGATGAGAACTGCTGACTGATGTTTGCTCAAGTCACTCTGAGGGGTACAGCCTAAGGAATATCTCCCTCAAAGGCAGCCAGATTCCAGATTCCTCTATGAGTGCTTGTTAATGAAGGAAATAATTTGGGACCAGGACCAGCTTCATGGGTATCTGATCTATGCAGTTACACAGGACTCTACACTTAGGAAGGCCTACTGTAGGTTTAATGCTCTGCTCTTGCTGTCTGGAAATTCTTAATCATTTCTAAACAAGGGTCCCTACCTTTTCATCTTGCCTTTGGCTTCAAATTATATAGCTAGTCTGGTTTGGGATCATACATCTAAAATTGTTCAGGTTTGCCTGCCAAGAAGCAGGGGGAAGGGTAAGCCTTCCCTGGGATCTCTTTTGCCCCAGGATACTGGTGAATTCTATTGGCACAGGGAGATTTTTGCTGTTAGACAGTGTCTCTGGGTGTATTCACAGTACAGAGTCATCAGACTGCATAGAGCCCAACGGGGTGGACAGTTCCTGATTCTCAGATTGGTCAGAAGTAGGAGAATGGAGAAAAAGAGGGGCAGGAAAAATCTTGTTTATGAGCAGAACTTGATCTGTCCTCTCTTGGTTGAGCAGATGTTTGGAGCTGACCATTTTTCTAAGGGAGCTTTTTGGGACTCTTTGAAGGTCTCCTGCCGACCCTTCATTAGAGGTTTCCTGCATCCAGATCGATGTTTCTCTGTCCAGGAGTCAGTTGAGGCCTTTTCCACAGTCTTTGGAGATCCAGCATCCCCTCAGCTCGAGGATTCCCGATTGAGATGAATGCAAAAAAAAAAATCCCACTCTGTTCTCTCTTGCAGGAACTGTCTCCACCCAGCCGTGCAGTAAGACACTGATCTTCCCATCCACTCTCCTAATGCCGGCAGTGCATTTCACAGGTTTCTGAATGATCCCATCAAAACCCTTTTGCTAAATTTGAGGCAAAGGTGGCACTCCCTATCCTTTCCCCTTGAGTGGGTTGGAAAGTCTCATGACATGACCACAGCTTTCTATAAAATAAATAAATAAATAAATAAATAAATAAACACAAACACACACACACACACACACACACACACACACATGTTCAAATTCTCTCTCTCTCTCTCTCTCTCTTTCTTTCTCGCTCTCCTATTTTTATACTCTCAGAGTGGGTGAGAAGGGGACTTATGAGTTATGAAACTAGTTCCTGACAGTTTTTCTTGTAATTTTTACATGAGGCATCTGGCCTTGGAATTTCACACTATTGTTTTTCATTGTCTCTGTGGAAACTTCAGTCCTAACACTGTGTTACAGGTGCAAGGTCCGGGGTTAAGCACCGTAAGTTGAATAATATATAATTCACATAGCCCTGTAAAGTTTATAAAGCAGCACATGTGCCCTGCCTCATTTGGCTCTCCCAAAAGCCCTGCAGAAGACAATATTGTGCCTTCACTTTACGGGCAAGTCTACTGAGATGCAGAAGGCTGTGTGGTTTGCCCTTGGTACCCAGCTCATAAATGGAGAGGCTGAGGTGGAGTCTTCCTCCCAGGTCTTCCCACTGCTGCCTGCCTGCTCTGCCTTGGTATCTCTGCTTGAGAAATAGACATGGATGTGGGTGACTATTATACAAAGCAGCTGCTGGTTAGGACTGTTCCAGGAATGGAGGTAAAGCAAAGGACCAGTTAAAGTGTTACTATTTCTGCAGTTGTTACTTTTAGCTCTTGGGTCATTTGAATTGACTGTGTTAGGATGTCAAAGTTCACAGTAACACCTGTAACATTTTGCTGATGGACTCTGGACTTCATCTGGACAGGCCTAATCATCTTTGCCTTTTTTGCCCTGGTTGTCTTGGGTGTCTTGGGGTTCTGCTGTGCGTGCCCTGGCCTCTATTGAAGTTTACTTTTTCTGCCTTTCAGTGCTCCAGGCCTCTGCTCATTCTCTCACCTAATTCCCTTGCCTTTACAAAGATGAGAAGATTGAAACAAGTCCTCACATCCCTTGTAGGTGGCCAGTTATCATCTTTTTCGTGGTCTTTAGAAACAATCATACCTGACCTGACCAAGTCCCACCCTAGTCATGCAATCCCAAAGAGTGTACACTTAGTGAGCAAAGGGACAGATGCTTTGGAGACTCACAGATGTGGGCAGAATCTGTATCTTCAGATCTTACACTGGATAGATAATCAGCAACACGGAAGAGACCCTGACTTTGAGTAGGAACCATTTTGTATTTGCTGAGGATGTTATGAGTGGTGCAGAAAAGTTATCAAAAGGGCAGAGGAACTCAGGTTAAGGGAACACTAGCTAAGAACAAGAAACAAAGAGTAGTCATATTTAGTACATAATGCATGTAGTACATGCTAAGCAGTTTTGTGCATTATTTTTTATCCCATCACTAAGCTCATGGATATGTGAGGTGGGTATAATAATTATCCTAGTTCTGCAGGGGTACAGAGAGGTTAAGTAAGCAGCCCAAAGTCATACACAAGTGATAGAACTAGAATTTGAATCCAGGTTTGTTTTTTTTTTTTTTTGGTTCAAAACTTGTCTTATTAAGCATTGTGCTATTTGTGATCTGACCCCTCGGGGATACTGGAGAAAAAAATTGCCCATGTATCAGTATGGGTAAAACTGTAAGAATGATTTTAAAGAAAAAAAATAAAATATTTGTTGCAAAATCTCATCATGAAAATGTGTGTGATTTCTCTAGATTTTTTTCTCCCAAGGTTTCCCAAGTGCACTGCCTTGAATTACAAAGTAAATAATGACTCTTCACTTGAAGTTTTCCAAACTAAAGCATCTTTAAAAAGAACTCTGGATGTGTTACAGAAAGTGACTTTCCAAAAATACACATTCCTTTAAACTTTTATTCTGTGAGGCAGTCATAGGACCTACTGCCCCCATGGCCAAATCCACCACATTAAAGCAAATGAAAGCATAGCTCAGATTATTAATATGAATTAGTCTTTCCATAACCCTTTATATCGTCTAAATGTTTTGTCCTGCTGTTGTTGGTTTGTATAAATTAAGTGACTCAGACAGCCAAAACATCAGGAAGAAAGATTTCACCAGGCTTTGATGGAATTAGTTCATCATTTTTTGGCCAGTGCTAAAGTTTTCATTTGAAGTTGAAACAAGAGAAATGTTCAGGTTAAGAAAGTATGATAATCAGAAAAACCTCTGGAATAATATTCTCACAAAAGTGAACCAAGAAAATATTCAAGGCCAGACTACCCTTGTCAACAAAGTTGCATCTCTGCAAGAAAATAGTGAGCCTTGGTTTTTCCCTTCACTGCAGCATGAAGACATCATCCCTTTTCAGTTGATTGTATAGTTGGTATTTTAGAGCACTTTGTTTCCTCATACTCAAATACAAGTTAATCTGAAGGGTGTGTCTCATTTTGAGTTCTCCCAGCAGCAGACCCTGAGTCAAGGATCTGAATGTAAATGGTTTCAAACCGGGCTTGTTGGCTTAGCCTGTAATCCCGCTCCTTTGGGAGGCTGAGGTGAGTGGATTCCCTGAGCCCGCGGGTTCGAGACCCGCCTGGGCAGTGAGACCTCATCTCTACAATAAATCAAAAAATCAGCCGGGCGTGGCAGCGCATGCCTGTAATTCCGGCTACTCGGAAGGCTGAGGTGGAAAGATCGCCAGAGCCCAGCAGGTCGAGGCTGCGGTGGCCAGGAGTGGCCACTTCACTCCAGTCTGGGTGACTGAGTGAGACGCCAACTCAAAAAATAAATAAATAAATAAATAATAAATGGTTTCTTTTGGGTAGGAGAGTGAGCAAGTGAACAGGAAAGGGAAGATGGGCAACAATACTACATTATCAACCAAGTTACCACTTTTAGGCACTAGAGGTAACCTTGCTTAAGTCCTCTGAGAGTCAATGAAGAAGATGTGCCTCTGAGAGGTATGGAGCTGGGATATTTAAACACCATCTCCCGTTATTTATTGATGAAGAGTGGTGGAATAAGGATGTCAAATCTCTAGCCAGCTCTAGCAGCCAGAGAGCTCTCAGACAAAGTTCTAGGGGTGCTGGCAGCCAGAAGATGAATCAACATGCATGGAAATAGCAAACGCCAATGCAGGCTGCATCTTAGGAAGAGTAATGACCAAGCGCAGTGACTTATTCCTGTAATCCTAGCACTTTGGAAGGCTGGGGCAGGAGGATTGCTTGAGTCCTTAATGTCGAGATCAGCTTGGGCAACATAGTGAGACCTACTAAAAATCAAAAAATTAGTGAGCATGGTGGCACACACTATTAGTCCCAGCTACTGGGAAGGCTGAGTGGATCACCTGAGCTCAGGAGGTGGAGGCTGCAGTGAGCCATGACTGAATGGAATCATGATTCAAAAAAAAAAAAAAAAGAAGAAGAAGAAGAAGAAAGAAGAAAGGAAAGAGTGATGAAAAAGAAGTAGGCCCAGCATCTGGAGCCCATGATACTTTTCAGGGACCACAAAAACGTTTTAGTTTTAATTTCTTTTAAGATAAAAAGAAAACAGAAACATAATAATAATAAACATAATATTATAATAAATTAATTCTAGATTACATTTGTCTTTATGCCAACATAGTCATAAAATATAATTTTTAATATTTTTTAATGGTGGAAAGGACCTGTGAAGATCCATAAAAGTCATGCTGCATCCTTGGGCAGGAGAGGAGCTCCAGTTATTTTTCTTGGTTGTTGGCATAGTCTCTCATTTCAGGTGGCTCACAGCCACATCACCCCTCATTTCCCATTTCTTTCCTGTTTTCTTTCTTTCTCTTCGGCTTCCTTGTTCCTGTTTGTGTCCTGCTGTGTTTCTCTTTCTTTATCTGTAGTGGACATTCGCTATTTTTGTCAGCCCAGCATCCATTCCCAACTTTTCTGACAGCAGCCTCTAAATTTGCTTTTGAGAAACCAGTCCTCCTCACTGCATGCAGTCTGCCCTAGCTGCCCTTAGCCAAGAGGTGGGTGCTTGACACAGATCAGATGCTCTCATCTTGGAATTTGACTTTTGAATAAAGTAATATAAAAACGACATTAGTTTCTGTTCCCTAGGTACCTGGACTGCCCTAGCTCCTACACTCTTGGAAACCTGTTTCTTTAGCCCTTCCTTCCATTCTGTGAGTGACCATTTTGTGCTTAAGTTATGCAGAAATGAGTCTGGTGCTTGCAGCTAAAACCCCTTATTGGTATATATTTATATCAAGTGGATACATATATATATATTCCCTGAAAAAGGTGGACCCAAATTCCAGGTTTGTCTCTCTTCTCTGAATCTCAACTTAGTAATTAAAATATATAATTACCAAGCCAAGGTTAATTTATCTCAGATAATTACAAAAATAAAGGTAAATAAACTGAAAGAAATTTGGAGGAAAGAAATAATACAGAAAAACATGGAAATTAATAAAACAGAAAGAAGACACAAAAGGGGGAAAATCAACAGGACTAACAAATTTGATTGTTTGGAAAGATTAATGAAACTGATAAATCTCTGGTAAGATTGGTCCAAAAACACACACACACACACACACACACACACACACACACACACACATAACCACTATAACAAAATTCCACAGAGATTAAAATGACAATAAAATAATGCTATAAACAGTATGCCAATAAATTTTTTGATTCAATAGACAAAATCCTAGAGAAATACAATTTACTGAAAATGACACAAGGAGAAAAATATAAACACCTGAATAGTTCTATAATCAGTGAAGAAATTAAATTCAAAATTTTAAAAATACTTCTGCTATAGAAAACTGCAAGCCCCAATGGCATTGCTGTTAAATACCATCAAATTTTAAGGAAGAACTAATGCCAGTCTCAAACAAACACTTTTAGAGAATAGAAAATGATAGATCAATTCTTTTTATGATGCTAATATAAGTTGATCCTAATATCTGGCAAGACCAGAATAAGAGACGAAAGCAATTTACTTTTACTCATAAATATACATAAAAATTTTCTAAATAAAATATATGTATACAACATAACCAGCCATATATATATACAACATAACCAACTTAGGTTTATTCCAGAAATGCAAATGCAAGGTCAGTGTAACATTAGCAAATTTATTAATGGAATTTGTTATATTAAGAAATAAGAAGAGAAAAACCACACTTTTCAATAGGTAAACTGTAGAAATATTTGTAAAATTCAACATTCATTCATGAATTTTAAAATAACAACGAGGTAGGAAGACAAGGAGAATTTCTTATTCAATTAAAGAGTGTCTAGTTTTTAAAACCTATAGAAGCATTATACTTAATGATGAAATATTAAAAAGCTTTATTATTGAGATCAACAACAAAAAATAACTGACTCAGTTGTCACCTCTTCTAGTCAACATTTTCCTGGAGATTCTAACTGGTAGCATAAGGCAAGAATAATAAATAAAATAAATAGTGATCAGAAAGAAGGAAACAAGACTGCTATCATTCAGATGTGCTATGATCATATGTACAAAAAATTCAAGAGCATTGACAGATGAATAAATCAGACTTAGTAATATTGTGGTATATAAATTCAATTCACATTTTCATCAATTTTATTTCTATATATTAATAAACAAATTATAAATAAAATAAATATATGTTTTAATAGTATAAAATACTATGTAACTAGGAAACCTCTCCAGAAAAAAAATACATATATTTGTATGTATGTGTATTAAAGGCATACCATGTTCATAGATTAGAAGACTCAATATCATAAATGATGCTAGGTTGGGCATGGTGGCCCATGCCTGCAATCCTAGCACTTAGGGAGACTGGGACTAGAGGATTACTTGAAACCAAGAGTTCAAGACCAGCCTGGGCAACATAACAAGACCTCATCTCCACCAAAAAAATCAAAAAATTAGGTGGACACGGTGACGCACACCTAAAGTCCCGGCTACTTGGGTGGCTGAGGCAGAAGGATCACCTGAGCCCAGGAGGCTAAGGCTACACCTAGCTGTCATCATGCCACTGCACTCTAGCCTGGGTAACAGAGTGAGACCCTGACTTTTTTAAAAAAAAAAAAAAAAAGGAAAAATATGTTAATTCTTACTGAATTGATATCTTAGACAAAATATGAATAGGTTTCAATTCTTTCTGGAATTTATATGGTAGTGCAAAGGGTCAAGAATAAGTATGACATTATTGAAGAAGAAACATAAAGATTTGTTCTGGCTGGGCTCGGTGGCTCAGCCTGTAATCCCAGCACTTTGGGAGGCCGAGGAGAGTGGATTGCCTGAGCCCACAGGTTCGAGAACCACCCAGACAACTTGGCGAGACCTCGTCTCTACAACAAATCAAAAATTAGCTGGGCATGTTAGCACAAACCTGCAGTTCTGGCTACTTGGAAGGCTAAGGCGGAAGGATCACTGGAGCTCACTGGTCGAGGCTGCGGTGGCCAGGAGTGTGCCACTGCACTCCAGTCTGGGCAACAGAGTGAGACTCCAACTCAAAAAACAACAAACAAACAAAAAGATTTGTTTTGACAAACAAGAATTAGTATAAAGGTCTAATAATGGAGGTATAGATAACTAAGGTAAAAATCTAGACAAATTCAACAACGATATAGAATAGAGAGCCAAGAAACAAATCTATACATGCATAGACACTTGATTTATAACAAGTTAGCACTGCAGAGGGTAAGGAAAAAAAAAAAAAAGACTTTCCAATAGTGGTGCTAGCACAATGGGCTATCAATATGGAAAAAAAAAAAAAAAAAGCTGGATCCCTATTTGATGCCATACACAAAAACCAGTTCCAGGTAAATTTTAAGCATAAATGTGAAAGATAAAACAACACATTCTTTAGAAGATAAAATAGGAAAATATCTTCAATATCTTGTATTAAACAAGGAACAAAAACACTGACTGGCCATAAAGAAAAGATTAATCAAAATTGGACTCAAAATTAAGAACTTCTGTTCATGAAATCACATTTAAGAGCACTAAAAAGCAAGCCCCTGAATGGGAGAAAATATTTGAAACACGTAACAGACAGAAAATTTGTATCTGGAATGTAAAGCTATACAAATTAATAAGAAAAGGGCATAAGACCCAGTAAAAAATAGGGAAGAGATTCAGACAGATCATTTAGAGACAAGGCTACCCAAATGGCCAAAACAATACAGGAAAAACTGATTCATTTCAAAGAGAGTGTCAATTGCAATCACAATGAGATACCAATGGATATTCCTGACAGGGGAAGGCAATGGTCTCTGAGGTTAAGAGGAAATTTACTTTTTATTGCATATCCTTTTGCATTGAATTTATTTTACATTATTCTTGTATTGCTTTAAATTTAAAAATGGAAACTAAATTACATTTAAATTAAAGAAGGAAAACAATGAAGCCAAGAACAAAAGTAACTAAGAAACCCTATCTCCTTGCTGTGGATCTGTGGCAGGCATTAGCTGATTGATGTTCTCCAGCTCTGACAATTACACAAAGATAAATCAATGCCTGAAAAATCAACTGATGGAGCAGTCCAACAGGTAATTCAGGCTCCAGACAACTTTTTCTTTTTTAATAGCAGAGTAGTTTAGTAGAGCACTCTGGTCTTCGTCATCTTGTAGAGGCTTAAAGATTGGGCTGCGAAGATACCTCACTGATTTGAAATAAAACCCCTTTGAAATGAAGAGGTTAAGCTGGGCTCGGTGGCTCAGACTGTAATCCCGCACCTTTGGGAGGCTGAGGTGAGTGGATTGCCTGAGCCCGCGGGTTCGAGACCCGCCTGGGCAGCGAGACTTCATTGCTACAATAAATCAAAAAATCAGCTGGGCGTGGTAGTGCATGCCTGTAATTCCAGCTACTCGGAAGGCTGAGGCGGAAGGATTGCCGGAGCCCAGCAGGTCGAGGCTGCGGTGGCCGGAAGCGGCCACTGCACTCCAGTCTGGGCGACAGAGTGAGACTCCAACTCAAAAAAAAAAAAAAAAAAAAAAAGAAATGAAGAGGGTTTTAATGGAACCCTCTTTTATGGTGGAGCTTATCTTTCTATGGTGATGATCCATTTATCCACTAATATTAACTGAATGCATTTCATGTGCCAGGCATTGTTCTTGATAATAGGGATATAGCAGTGAACAAAATAGACAAATTCTCTGACCTCTTGAAGCTTGCATTCTAGAGGGAGAAAAGGAAAATAAGCAAATAAATATGCAGATTGATGCCAGGAGTCATATGTGCTGTGAAGAAAATTCAAGTAGAGTTAGAGTTGAGGATGGTGCTATTTCAGTTAAAGTGGCCATGCAAGGCTTCTCTGAGAAGGTAATATTTCAGAGGACAATGGGTGTAGTTAGTGAGAAAGTGGACCACAGAAGTATCTGCAGGAAGTATAGGCAGGGAACAGCAAGTGCAGAAGGCCTGAGGTGGGTTTGCCTATCCATGGGCTCTGCCTATGTTATTGTTGTTTTACAGAGTTGGATGTTATCTTGCTGTGCTATCTCTTTTAAAGAGGTAAAGCCACAAGTGGGTTTGATGCCTATTATTTGTCTGGATGTGCCCTCCAGACAAGCCTGTGCATGCTAGGCTGGTAGCAGATGTTATCAGCAACCTGCTATGAAAGAACAGCTTGTCTTTCCTGGTGTCCTGGCTGTGCCACTCATATCCCAGAATGGCTAATGAGGTGTCTTCTTGTGGTATAAAAGCTACTATCTGGAGATTTTCAACTATTTCTGTAATGTTTCCAGCATAAAGAAGGCATCACTAATTGCTATTGTAAGCTGGGGGTCTGGAGCCCTCCATCTTTCCTCTGAGTGCTCAGATAGCCATCCCAAGATCCCAGGATCCACCCTGGACCCTGATGGCTTGCTCCTATTCCCACAATCTTTGCTCAGGTTCTGACCTACACTCTCTTGTTTCTTCTACACAAAGCTCTATTTTCTTTTCTTTCACAATTAACTTTGGCTCATTAAAACTCAGAGCTCCAATATTTAGCAACCAAAAAACTGGTTTCCCTTTCCTTGAGGGCAAGAAGAGCTTGCTCTTCAGACTCTGCCAGCAAGTGATGAGACATATTTGCATTCCATCCTGGTGGGTGGGAAATGGCCTCCGCTCCCAAAGTGGATTGTAGCCACTAGTGAGAAAGAGAAGGGAGAAAAAAACACATCAACATGTAAAACCAGGTTGAATAGTCAGTTCCTGCTACATTTTCTCTTGCCGGTGATCCTCTATTCATCCCAGTGTCTCCAGGAAAGTAGCTCCCTTTCATTGAGTGGACACACCACCCACCACTGTGGGAACGACTGTTTTCTGGCTTCCTTGGGTGTGTGTGTTAGCCTGGCCGCTGAGTGAATTGCTTACCTCCTTTGTGCTTTGTCTCCCAAGTTAAAATTTCCTAACTGTTCGGTCTCTTGTCCACCCTCTAGGCCATCCCTGTGTGTGTAGATAGGCTCAAACATCATCATGCAGGTGTTAACTGAAGCTGTGGGAAAGTATTTGCCTTTCTGGCTCCCCAAGCTATCCTTCTCTTGTGGCTATCTCCGCCTTCCTCAACTCAAGCTCTACTTTTCTGTTACAACTCCAGGTAGTGCATCATCAGATGGACACCACCTCCCTGTCCCTTGCCAAGTGACCCCACCTATACTTGAAATTTGCACACATGGGGACAATTTTCTCATCATCCTCCTTAGGAGAAATAACCAAGTCACTTTTAATCTGAACAATCTTAGTGTACCCTCCTATACCCTCCCACATATTTTGTTGAAGGGTCAAGCCTTACATGGGAAACTTTCAGTATTGATCATCTTGTTTCTACCAAACTGTCCTCAGTTTTGTACCTCAATGGGTCCCTTCTTGCAGCTTCTGACACCTTAGTAGCGCAACTTAATTGAATCAGGTCCCTGCTGTGCCAAGCATCAATGGTGGCTGATGGGTCCCCTTCCTGTCACTTGGCTGTAAGGCCACATGTGCACTTGATCCTGTGGCTCACTTTCTTGGTTCATCCCCAAGCAAAGATGGTTGGTGACCAGGGTTCCCAACCACACCCAATGGCATCTTCCCCAGTGGCAGTATGCATGTAGTAAAAGCACCACAGAGAGTCCCTGTTGCTATGTTTCACTCAGGGGAAAGTGATCCTACTTGTGTACAGGGTGAGGGGAAAGTGGGTAGGCAATGGCCTCCATTCTGAAGGGAGGAGAACCTACGATACTTTTGATGCAGTACAACTAGGGCCATGGATGCCAAGATAGAATGTGTCTCAGAGTCCCTTAGGGGTCTTGTGAAAATGCAGAGATGCATTGACAGATAAGGAAACTAGGAGGCAAAGATTAGGTAACTTGTCCAAAATTTTATAGTGAAATAAACTGTATATTATATTGTCTCTATTTA
Source organism: Cephalopachus bancanus (assembly GCA_027257055.1). Taxonomy (NCBI): domain Eukaryota; kingdom Metazoa; phylum Chordata; class Mammalia; order Primates; family Tarsiidae; genus Cephalopachus; species Cephalopachus bancanus. The sequence goes on along the minus strand of JAPVLO010000021.1, from coordinate 8,179,961 downwards.
ATCATTTTGAACATATTTATTTTATGTTCTGAATTTGGAACTTTTATTGTCCAAAGTTCTTACCAGTCTAAACTTGTGGTTTGCCAGTTCTCCTGATTGTTGATTAGGGCATTTTATTCCAACGTGTCTTTTATAATTTGAGTTTATGAGTTCAAATTGGGTGGGCCTTATCTGTGGGTATCCTGTGCAGCTTAGGTTGGGGTAGGAGAAATCCTTCCCAAACAGTTTTATTTTTGCTCCTTTCCAGATGCCCCAGAGATGTTGCCTACTGATAATCACTCTTTATTAATTTCTAGGTGTGAGGTCTCCTGGGATTAATTTAAATCTAGTTCTCTAGTTCACCGTTTGTGTTAGTCAGGATGATCCAGAGAAACAGAACTAACAAGGATGTGTGTGTGTGTGTGTGTGTGTGTGTGTGTGTGTGTGTGTGTGTCTGCATGTATGAGTGTGGAGAAAGAGGGAGAGTGAGAGAGAGAGAGAGATTAAGGAACTGACTGACATGATTGTGGAGGACTGGCAAATCCCAAATCAACAGGTTAGGCCAGCAGGCTGGACACCCAGGGAAGAGTTAGGTCAAGTCCAAAGACAGTCCACTGGCAGAATTCCCTCTTCTTTCAGGGAGGTTAGTCTTTTCCTAGTTAAGGTTTTCAACTGATTAGATGAGATGAGTCCCATTCACTTTATGAAGGGTAATCTGTTTTACTCAAAGTCCACTGATTTAAATATTAATCTCATCCAAAATAAAAAATAAATAACCTTCACAGAAACATCCTGAACAATGTTTGACAAAATATGTAAAAACAAAGGCCCAGTCAAGTTGAACAAGATTAAACTGTCACATAGTTTCAGTGAGTGTGGGACATTTGAGGATCCTGGCTTTATGCAAGGGTCTTGGTTCTAACTTTCTGCCTCATACAGACCCAACTACTTCGTCTCTTATGCTGCATAGAATTAGTCTATTTTTAGGTCCAGGTTTCTGAGTTCCACTTAGGATGACCTAATTCTCAGAACTTGAATTTTTATTTGGAAGCCTATTATTTCTCTCATTAAATTACTCTTTTCACCTGATGTTCTTGAGAAAATCAGCTCTTTAATGATGTATAGGGATTGTGGTGGTGTATTCCCCTGGCCCTCAGATCTCAAACTGAGTGATTTGGTAATGGATTTTAGCACCTGCAATTCACACAGTCTTGACTTAATATATTAACGGAAATTCAAGTTAAAATGTTGTCGGCTCAGAGAGCAATTATGATCTGAGCCTGGTTGATTTAGGTGTCATGTGAGAGTCAGCTTTATAAACCATGTCATAGATTAATCTGGAACCCATTGTAGTGTGTATACCATAGTCACTGAAAAGGGCCCCAATAGATAAATCTGGCAGTTGTATTAATACTACTGATGATTAAGCCACCATTTATAAAGCACTTACTATACATGCTAGGCACAATACTTAGTATTTTATATGCTTTAAAATCCTTTTTTTTAAGCCCATGGAGCCAGGAGCTGCAAGAATTGGGTATTGTTACTGGAAAACAACCTAAATTTGGAAAGATTGCCTTATTAGATAGGTTTTTATTGCAATATTGTTGTGTAACAAACAATCCCCAAATCTTAGTGGTATTTAACAACAAGTATTTATCTGCCACTCATGAATCTGTGGGTCAGCTGCAATTCAGATGGGCTTAGCTCCAGGCTTCAGGTTTCAAGTTGCCCATGTGGTTCTCTTAGGACCCTCCCCTACCTGAAAGCCCAAGGAACTTCCTGAAGAAGTCCCTTCCCATGGTGAAATTTCATAATTCCAAGTTGGAGAAGAAACAGTATGCGATGCCTCTTAAGGCCTCAGTTCCAAACTGATACCCTGTCCCCTCTGCTCACATTCCGTTGGCCAAGTTAAGTCTAACAGCCACACCCAGAGTCAGTGGGATGGGGCAGTGAACTCCACCCACAGAGAATCCCAAGAGAGATGGAAGAATCAAAGAAAAAAAATACCAATTTACCATGTTAATCATTATATGTGTGCCTAGCACAGTGCTTAGCATGCAATCTTTTCTCAGAATTTTTTTTGAAAGGATGAAAATACTTATTAAGCAAAGCTCTGATTGAGGCATCTTGCTAGTGTTGTAGGGTAGATTAAGTTAAGGCATGGTTTCTGCCCTTTACTCACCTGCAGTCACCATTACATCCCCAGGCAAAACCCATAGTAGGTGCTCAATAAATAAGCGTTGAATGAATGAATAAGACTACCAAGCAAACCGGGCTCGGTGGCTCAGCCTGTAATCCCACAATTTGGGAGGCTGAGGTGAATGGATTGCCTGAGCCCGTGGGTTCGAGACCCGCCTGGGCAACTTGGTGAGACCTCATCTCTACAGTAAATCAAAAATTAGCTGGGCATGGTAGCGCACGCCTGTAGTTCCAGCTATTTGGAAGGCTGAGGCGGAGGGATCACCAGAGCCCAGCAGGTCGAGGCTGCGGTGGCCGGGAGCGGCCACTGCGCTCCAGTCTGGGTGACAGAGTAAAACTCCAACTAAAAAAAAAGACTACCAAGCAAGAAACCCATGGGACTCATGTAAAACAGGTGATGTTTGAGAAGTGGACACGGAGACATCCACATCTCTGTGTGCAAAGCACCATCTCAGTGAATCCTGAATGAAGCAGCTACTGAGTCAGAAGCCAAATCATCCCTGGAATCCAAGAAATGAAAATGTCTCTTGGGCCCTGATTAGTGGTTAGAATATAGGAAAAGGGGGACCACTTGATCCATATATTGAAAGACAGTTCAACTAAAAAGTTGGGGATTAATTGCTTTGTCAACTGGTGTGAAAAGGGCTTAAAGCTCACACTTGATGATTAATCCATTAATTTCCATTCATACAACCCACACATGAAGAGTAAAAACAGCAAACATAACAGTTTGGTGGAGGGGGTGGGGGTGACAGTGTGGATAGTAATGCAAGCAGCCAACCACAGAGTATTTCTAAGAGCAATGAATGAGGGAAAGCATTTTTTTAAAAAACCAGCATCAAGATTAGATAGAAGACGTTCATTTCCTACTAAAGCCTGGGAGTTCTATCTACCCATTTGATCATGATTATGCAGAGGAGAGGACAGGTGGTTTTCCTGAGTTTTTTTGTAATTTTGCTTACAAAATTATAGGTGAGCTTCTGCTTCAACATTTGCATCGAATAGTGTAGTACCAAATAGGAGCGAAAACAGCAAGAAATGTAGACACAGAGTTGATAAAAATGTTCTATTGCAAATGTTGGAGTGGGAAGTTTGGGGGAAAGATACTGCAGAATTCACTGCAGTTAGTATATCAATGATCAGGCCTGCTACAGGAAGTGACCAGCCCAGTGATCAACCAGCATGGGCCCAAGAAAAAGATCAAAGGGACGAGCAGGGAAATCCCCAGAGACTCCCCCATCTCTCCCTGCTGATGACTTTTCTAGTGCCTCATGAGGTGAGATGGGGAGTTGTCATATAACTTACCATAGTTGATTATGTGTGTTCCTAGTAATTTTCTCCCTATCTTGTGCTGATCATTTGCCTGTTTGGCCTTAGGTCCATTCCGTATTTTCCTATTCTGCTCTCTGTGTCATCAGTCCCCTGAAAACTACATTTCCCAGGTTCCCTTGTCCACTGGCCTCCTATTAGCTTCAACCAGTGGAAGAGCCAGTGGGAAATTGCAATCAGGTTGACTGCATCCAGGATCCAGCTTCTACTGGGCAGCTTCTCCCATGTTTCTGACTTGAAGGTTCAACTCTGCCTAGGCAGCCTGGCTCCTAGATTCTGGTGACACTAATCTCTGCACCTTGTCCTTCCAGCTCTATGAGTAGTTACATCTTTTAAATCTTTAATTTACTTCTCTATCCTATTTTTAGCTCTTCTAACACTGTACAAGTTTCAACCTATAGCACAGATCCAGTTCTTACGAATTAAATCTTTTGAATCAGAAGTGTTTTAATTCAGGTTCCATAGAAGCAGAGCCTGAGAAAGGGATTCTTGAGCAAGTGATTTTGAGGAGGCAGAGTGCTCAAGGAAGTAGGATGGAACAAAGGGTGGAACTAACCAAAGGTGTGGTCTCAGTTGGGATATGATTTAGGAGCTCTGGAGCATGAATTGAACCGCAGAGCTGGTCCCACCTAGAGGTAAGAGGGCTGAGCTTTCGTGACTCTTGGTCAGTTGGCCAATGGCTACCCAAGGGTGGGTGAGTGGGGAATTCATAATCTCCATTGGCTTCAAGACCAATGAACAGGACAGCTGTGGGCTCTTAGCAGCCAATACTTGTCCCAACTGGGGGGTAAATATGCCAGTCTGGTAAAGATGATCTAAGTAGGACACCGACAGTATCCACTGCACCAAGTCCAAAGCGTGCCTTTTAAGGTTATTATCTACTCCCTCCCTGAGCAGAGCCAACTTCCCAAAGGAGAAGAACCCTGTCCAAGTGATGTGCAATCATCATGCATCAGCACTGCAGCCAGCAGGAAGTTAAGATGCTTCCAATGTGCAGGGAGAACATCAGAACATCTACTATCTGTGGCTGTGAGACATTGAAACTCTCTCCAGAGAGACAGGGAGAAAATTCAGAACAAAACTTCTATCTGAGATGACTTGTGTGCAGCCTTAAAGTGGAAGTGACTTTGTGTTGTATACTCCCTCTTTAAGAATTTGGAACATTTTCATATGATCTATTACTGTGAAAAATCCCCTTTCCTTATTACACAGTGAAAAAACAAGTTATATGGGTTATTCCTGAGATTTTTGTTTGCATCTATTCCTCTACACTCCTGGTACAAAAACCCTAGTGTGGTTCTACATGGTCTCATTCTTAGGTTGTTATGTCAGTTTCTCCATCATTTTCCCACTTCCACTCTCCCCTCCTTCCATCATCTCCTTCTGTTACAGCTCCTACACTTATCATAAAACACTAGTGTCATCATATCTCTGCTAAAATTCTCTAGCTGTAAATCAAAATCCCCTTTCTGGCACTTCACAATGTCCGTGGTTTGACTTAATCCTACCTTTACCACTCTGTTTCCCATCACCTTCCAATCCCATCCTCCTCCCATGCTGTCTCTTTAGGGGTTCTTGCTCATGCTCACTGGTGTCCTTGAACTATCACCCTAGGCCTTAGGGGCTGGGTGGGGGGAGGGTGGGGAAAACACACAGTTCTAACAGGCCTGTTTTTTCCCACTTTTGTAAACTAGAGAATATTCCTTAGCTCATGGATGGAATATCTAAATGAAAAAAACTGTATATGCCATGTGACTCACACAGAATTTTTCACACAGGGAGCTCAATTAGCCTTTAGGCTTTTTATCTCTCTCATCACATTTTCTTGCACAGGAAGCATTGCTTTTCCCCATCTCTCCCTGAGTGGACTGCAAGAGTCTTCACTAGTTGTGTCTCCCCAAGACTTCCTGGGCTACCCCAGCACCAGCTATATTTTCTTGGCATTCGTCCAACACACAAGGTCTCTAGCACAAGCTAACAACTAGCCCTGCTTTGATTTATTATTTAACCACCATCACTTATGTGTACACCTTCTACCTACTCCACAGTATTATGCCATTTACAAATGGTGCAGGCTCCGCCCATTGCCCAAGTGACTGCTCCAAATGTTAGAACCTGTTCTTGGGCTCAGCTAAACAAGCCTATATTGATGTCGGGAGTCTGGACAATGGTTAATAACACCCTCTCTCCCATTATACTCCCAAGGAACGAAAAGAATTTGCACCCTCCTCTGAATTTGTGCAAATTTGGATTATCAGACTATACTGGATGAATAGGAGATTTCAAAACCATTTTTCCTTTATTGCAGGTTCAGCCCTCAAAGTCTCATTGAAAAGTTTGGCTGATATGGTTTCCTTTTCATGACGAAAGGGTGTCTTAGGAGAGTTTTGCCTATTGGGAAGAAAAGGTCTGGAGAGCCCAAGAGTTCAATTCTGCTGGTGTGGCCACAGTTTCTCCACTCCTGTATTGCATTATCTTCCTCTGCCCTTGAACAGTGATAATATGGGGTGGGGGGGGAAGGAAGAGAATATAGTCTCCTTTTTCAAGTCAGCCTGCTTTGGCTGTGAGAACTGAAGACTATGAAGATCAGAGCAAGTACATATTCCAAGTCTTCAATGGACCATGTGCTTTGAACATGAAAGCCTTCACTTAGGCTCCCCAAGGCATGGAATCACTTAAGTGATGGTCACCCTGGGCCCAGGTCCAGCTGAGAATAAAGCCAAAGATTTCAAGGCTCAAATCTTTATGAGAATGGGACATTTAACTACACCATGTATTTCTAAAAATATGCTGAAGACCAGAAGTGGGAGGAGACCCAGTGGTTTTGGTTTTCCTCCAGATGCCATCCAGGGCCACGGCTAGACAGCCCTGCCCTCCCATCCTGGTTGTCCACTCTAGAACGATCTGAGCTATGTAACTCCAATTTTTAAAAAAGGGCTCTAGCCCTTAGATCTTTCTGCCACTGTTTCTCAATTTTTAGAAAAGTGTTTTGGAAGCTAAGGTTTTAGAAATGTTTATGTATCAACTTAGCTACCTTTCGTACCCTTTCCTTTCCCTCTGGATGATATAGGATTCGGGTGCAGTGCATAGAGCGGACACATCTGCCTTCTCATCTCCGGCAGTCTTCTAATCTTCATGACTGGAGATACTTACTACTCCCTCCAGGCATTGAGATCAACCATTTCTGGATTCTAAGGTAATTTATAGTGTTCTAGGCCAGGCGTTCTGTTATAGTCACACAATAATTATGTTAGTCTTGTATCCCATGCCTTGTACCAGGGGCATCACTCCTTTGTTTTTTGTTTGTTTTTGTTTTAATGGAATAAGATGCTATTTTATTCTCTACTTCTAGCAGGTTGGCTTTGGTTTTCTTTTTCAATCTGTATTAGTTCTTACTTTTTTGCTCTTACCCACATCCTGTGTCACCTTTCTGACACTCTTTGTCTTCCCATATCTCTTTCATTCAGCCTCCTGCCAAGACATCTTAGTATTCATTCACCATCTACCTGGATATTCTGTCCTTCTAGCTCCTATCCAGTCTGAATGTTGAATCCTTTTGGGCCTTTTTAAGTCACTGTCAGGCTTGGAATATATTGGTCGTGCCTGGGATGCCTCGACAGTCTGTCCTATTGGTATCTGGCTAGAGGAGAGGCTATGATTGAGCATAAAGGAATCAGCCATAGCTTTGTGCTATAGAGAAAGAACTGAAAATATGTGCCTGGAACTTTGGTCACTTTTGAAGTTATAGTTCAGAGTTTACTGGAAATATTATGGTTATAGAGGACCTGGGTTTGAGTCTTAGCTCTACCTTTTATCTTCTGTGTCATTCTGACCAACTCTCTTCCTCTGGTAGAACTTATTTTGCTTATCAGTGAAATGGGTGTTAAAGAAAGAGAATCCCTAAAGATGCTTCCAACACCAATATACCTTGACTCCTATCCACTTTGGTCTAAGGTAGTTCTGCTCAAAAGGATGAGCATACTCTTTGTAAATCTCATCACTTTATGTAGACAGAGCTGATTATCTCCTACTCGGTCTTTGTCTATAAACATTGTCACTTAACTAGGATTATTCTTTCCCAATGACATTTTACTTTGAGTTGCTCTGATTGGAGTCTAATCAAATCAGTTCAACACCTACCTACTATATATTGGAATAAGGGAAGAGTAGCATGAGAAACTGGCACATGCATGTCTTCCTCCTCATGGAAATGAAACTACCAAAACTGCCATCTGGGGACCACCCAAAAGTGGCCAGAGCTCCCAATTGCCCCACCCTCCTCTACCTTTCATAGATCTAGGGCTGGGAATTTTGTAAATCTTCCTAAGTGTGCATTTCCTCTCCTTACAGATGAAGAACATAAAATCAACCTAGACCTCGAGAAGAATCATAAGACTAGAGTCCTTAAAGGAGTAACTCTGAGCTGACCTAATCAAGGCAGACTCTTCTCCATGTTTACCTTGAGAATTCTTCTTATAATATGATGAGACCAAATAACAGCATCTCATCTCACTGTAGGGATTTAAAACCCACATTACTTTTAGCAATCTTCTTTGAGCCCTAAAATAGCCCTGTGAGACAGGTGAGACAAATATCCAGCTAACTAGCTAGCCATTCTTATTCCTGGTTTTCAGACATAAAAACTGATTCTCAGGAAGACTGTATTACTTGTCAAAGCCATTCTCTGATCCTCAATTCCATATCCATGTCCTCTCTCTTCCAGACTTTATCATTTTCATCTGAAAGCGTATGCCTGCCTGTTCATCCCTGAGCCTGAGCCTTGTTCTGCAGTGATGACCAAAGAACTTCTTCAGACAGATTCACAGATCATTTTAATGCAGCTATGAAGAGGATAAGAAACATGATCTTATAGCTCTGTGTACAGAGGAACAAGCAAGATATGGTATTATATATGATCATGGAGCCGGGAGTCCTAGAACCAATCCTCCTGGTGGTATGACAGATGACTTCATAGCTCCAAAAATATTGTTGTCAGTTTCTCATAAGCCCCAGTTGTCTAAAGCTTCCGGAAGCATTTATGAGGTAGGAGGAATGGTGGCAGGGGTGGTACTTATTGTTTTAAACAAAGTTATAAAGTGAAATTTTTAATTAGCCTGCTTCTCTAGCAGTTCTACCAACTGATACGCTTGGGTTAATAAGGTATTTCTCTTCTTTCCTCTATTTTTTAATAGGAGCATGGTACTAGGGTGAACCAAATGCTGCAATTACTTGACAAAAAAGAGAAGCCAACCATGTGTCTAAATTACTAAGCCAGCTCCCATGTGTGTCTGCTTCCCTCCTTATATGTAAATAGTCAGATAGTCCTGTGTGGAGAGCAAAGTCCACATAAGCTCACAGACTCACCCATGTGTTGCTTCTTTCAGGGTGACCCTGAGGAGGGCTTCCCACATGGACATGGCAGGGCTGGGCCTTAAGAGCTGGAGGAAAGTTTTGTCCTTCCCAGCATGGCAGTCTGCTGATGGGAAAAGACTATCGGTCCTAGAATATCAGATGTGAGAGAGTCCCCCAAGAACCCTTGCTGCAGCCTTTTTGTATCTAGGGAAGATCCTACAATAAAGTTCTAGCTACAATGAGGAGCAAGGGCAGACATAGCCAAGGGATGATTGATCATGCTTTTCCTCCCTAGGCAAGCCCACCAAGGGAGCAGTAGCTTCAGACCTCCAGAGCCTGCACACCTGCTATGGGCCTGAGTGAAGGGGAGCATTCCAAAGATGCCTGTGTCCCCCATGTGCTGGGGAGGAAGGCAAGAGGAAACAGAAAGCAGGAATAAATTGGGCAGACTGCATGTATCTCTAGTGCAGCCTACAGGGCACACAGATAACATTCAGCTCATCCCACGGCCTCCAATCTGAGAGAGGAGACAGACATATAAACAGACAGAGAGAACAAGTGAGTGCTATCCAGACTGACTCCTAGGTAACTAGGAAACCCAAAGAAAGCTAGGACAGAGCTGGGTTTGCTAATAAAGGCAGTGCACTGTGAGTCTTATCAAGTGTGTATGTGTGTGTATATGTGTGTGCGTGTGAGAGAGAGAGAGAGAGAGAGAGAGTGTGTGTGTGTGTGTGTGTGTGTGTGTTGCACACGTGAGTGTCCATGCACACATGTGTGTCCATGTATGTGTCTTCACAAAGGTAGACAGATTATCCCAGGATGCAGGCTACCAGGTCAGGTTTCCACTAAGTAGACAGAACTACAAGGCCACAGAAGTTTTGGTGGACTCTAAAATCTTATGTTAAGGTACCCTGGAGGGACCCTAAAGCATGCAGGGCAACTTTTAAGGGTTGTTTGGACTTCTCAAGACATTTTAAAGTTCCAAAAGCCCACTATAGCAACTTGAGGATTTTGCTATAAGTGTCTGATATACAGAAATGAGCTGATACTCAGCTGTGTGAGTATGAGGCCTAGGGACCTTGTTGCTAGGATCCATCCTAATGTCCCATGTCAAGTGCCCATGCAGTGTAGCCTTCCTCCCAATGCTTGGCTCAGGAGATTGCACTCAAGAGTTCTTTCTGTTTTGTTTTGCTTTCCCACACAGGTTTGTATTTTAATTGGTTCCCATTTATTGTTGTTTTTCCTGTTTTTGCCCCCAAGTTGGCTTTTTAATTCTCATAAAATTAATTCATTGAGGAATAAAGCTTAAAAACTGGAACTCCCTTACCTACAACTTTAAAAATCTCTAAGTTGTACATTTAGTATAAGCCCAGGCCTTTGGTTTTAACTAGCTTAGAAAGACTGCAGACTTCGGAAAAGGACAGATTTGAAGTCAAATTCCATCTTTGATATTTACTTCTAGGTTACTTTGGGCAAGTTCCTTAACCTACCTCTGTCTCAGTTTTCTTATCTGTAAAGCAGAGATAATTATGACACCCTTATTAGGTTGCTTGAGGATTAAATCGGTTGGTCATGTACAGCAAGTAGCACATGGTAGCTATTCAACAAATGCTACTTCCTTTTCCAGCTGTCCTCTTGTCCCTGTCAGCAGCTGTCATTCCCAGACATGGTTCACATGGCCACCATCCATCTTATACAAAGCCTGGAATGGGGGCTTCTTTTAGGGAACCATGAGGGGGAGGGGTAGTCGGGAGCCATTAGCATCTGTTAATCCAAGCATTCTAACATATTTCCTTTGAACAAAGAGCACCGCTATTATACACCATGTACACGGGAGTTCTTATTCTCCATGGAAAGGCAGGAGCCTTAGTAAAGAGATGAGACTGGAATCAGGCAGCCTAGTATTATGAGGCAGCTCAGCCATTTACTAACTGTGTAATATTGAGCAGGTCATGTAATTCTGAAAATCTCAATTTCCTGACTTAGTGAAATGTAGGGAGTGGATCATATCTCACAAGGTTGGTTATTATATTTATTAAATTAAATAATGATTAAGTACTGTTTCTGTTATCTGCTATTACACAGCAAACCATTCAAAACATAGTGACTTAAAATAATATTTTATGATTTCTCACAATTCTGCCATCTAGGTTGGGTTCAGCTGGGTGGTTCTTCTCTGTATGGTGGTTGTTGGAGCTGAAACATCCAAGATGGCTTATTCACACTCATCTCACATCTGACTTAGAATGGCTAGAACAGCTAGGAGTTCTCTCTCTCTCTCTCTCTCTCTCTCTTTCTCTCCGTATGTGTGACCAATTTGGTAACTGGACTTTCTTACAGCATGGTAGTATCAGAGTAGTAGGCCTTCTTACTTGACAGCTGGCTCCTAAGAGAGAGAAGAAACAGAAACCATCAGAACTGACACAATATCATTTCCACCAAAATTTATTGGTCAAAGAAACTCAAAGGGCCAGCCTACATTCAAATGGAGGAAAAATAAGCTCCATCTTTTCAAGTAAGGAGCAACGTGTGCATACAGGAAGAGAAGGAATTGATGCTGGCCATGTTTGGAGACCAGTTTCCATAAGCACTTAGTCTGGTACCTGACACAGTGGGGTTTTCATTTGTTTGTTTGTTTATGTATTTGTTTTTCTGCTTGGTTGAGATCAGATTGAGATCTCTAGACATATTAGAAAATGAAAGATAGATTCTTCACACAAAATTTCAGGAGATCGTGGGTCCTTCAGACTGATGAACAAGAAATGATTCCAGCCGGGCTCGGTGGCTCAGCCTGTAATCCTGCACCTTTGGGAGGCTGAGGTGAGTGGATTGCCTGAGCCCGCGGGTTCGAGACCCACCTGGGCAGCGAGACCTCATCTCTACAATAAATCAAAAAATCAGCCGGGCGTGGTAGTGCACACCTGTAGTTCCAGCTACTTGGAAGGCTGAGGCAGAAGGATCGCCGGAGCCCAGCAGGTCGAGGCTGCGGTGGCTGGGACCAGCCACTGCACTCCAGTCTGGGTGACAGAGTGAGACTCCAACTCAAAAAAAAAAAAAAAAAGAAAGAAAGAAATGATTTCAAGCAAGTATTCCCAACAGAAGCACCAAGAATGCCATGCTCATTCTCACCCATTACATCTCTGTGTTATGTAAATACAAAGGTGCCATGTCTCCTCAGAGTGTTGTAAGCAGTGGAGAGGGCCTACTTGCCACAGGGGTTAATGCAAATGAAGGCAAAGAAATCTAAGAACAGGTGGTTCTTGCAACACAGAGCAGGATGTGGAATCCATTTTCAAGGAGACTTTTGGACAGAGATGTGTCAGAGTAACTACAAAAAACCATTTGGGTGAGAGATTTCTACTACAATAAGGAATGATTTTGTATGTCTATCATTCTGTCAGGCATGAGACAGTGATGGATATGGAAGAGGATATTGCTGCAGCTAGCCGGAGGTGGAGAGAACACGGATATTTTCATTAATCGGACTTCAGAGCAAACAGTGCAGGCAGGGCTTCATAAATGCCAGGTCAGATCTGCTCTCATAAAAGAATCCATATTTTTTTTTCTCCCACTCTACTCTCCAGGTTGGCAAAGTTGTATAATGTTCTTCTTTAAAAAGAATGGAATAAAGGATAAAGCAAAGCAAGGAGTGGTTGGTGAGTATGCTCAAAGCCTAAAGATATGATCAAGAAAAATTCCATTCCTTTTGGATAAATTGCTTGAGAAAACAGACCTGTTTGCTGGACTAAATTACCAGCTTTTGCTCTCACAGCTTTTACCAGTATATTAATTGCAGGAGGAAATAAAACATCACAATGATATAAAATTCTGCCTTTTGAGTGTAGACAATATTCAAAGTTTGTTGAGATAGAGGGAGAGATTGTGTCTGTTACATGCTCTGTGTTTGGACCTTGTGCAGATTTAAATGTGTTTGGGGACACAGCCTGTGGTCACAGTAAAATTGTAAAGCAGTCAACTTTTTTTAAGGCCCATTCTCTTCCTTTATTCACCAGTCTTGCCTTCAGGTTGCCCTTTCTTTCATCCTATTCCTGAGTGCTGGTGGTGCTCCGGTGATTCAAGTCTTCTCCCATATCACAGCAATTTATACTAGAAGAATAAATTTTTTTTAAATGCTGGTAAAAGAATTTCTTTTACAGAGGAAATTGTCTTTGTTTAGGGAAATACCTTGATAAGTTGCTGGAGGGTGAAAGGGAGCAGCATCCTGAGGGTACAGTCTGAAAGGAGGCAGAGAAACAAAAGAGAATGACTAAAGGGTTCTGCATGGAAAGCAAACAGCAGTTGGGAAACAGGGACACAGCAGAGATGACAAAATAAAATATAGAGCTAGAGCCTTTGGGAGGCTGAGGTGAGTGGATTGCCTGAGCCTGCGGGTTCGAGACCCACCTGGGCAGCGAGACCTCATCTCTACAATAAATCAAAAAATCAGCCGGGCATGGTAGTGCGCGCCTGTAGTTCCAGCTACTCGGAAGGCTGAAGCGGAAGGATCGCCGGAGCCCACTGCACTCCAGTCCGAGCGACAGAGTGAGACTCCAACTCAAAAAAAAAAAAAAAAAATAGAGAGCTAAAAAAGTGGGAGCTAAACTAAGGATCTGTGAAGGCATAGAGAATGCTGTAATGGACATTGGACACTCAGAAAAGGGAGGGCTGAAAGTGTGGAGGGATGAAATATCACCTCTCAGGTTGTGCACAGGTGGGAGTGGAGGGTACACCTAAACCCCAGTAAAATGCATCCATGTAACCAAAAACTATTTGCTTTAGCTATTGAAAAAGACATTAAAGTAAAGACATCAAAGTAAAGACTGACAAATCTGACTACAGAGACAAAAGTGCCAACAGCTCTGACCCCAACCAGCCTTGCCATTGGTGCATCTGCTAGTTCAACCTGTCTCTATCCTTCTAAACAACAGTTTGAAATAAACTGTGAACTTGAAAAATTGCCACATTTTTTTCCTAAAGGTGTTTCTCAAGGGGCATTTAAAATAGGAGTTATTAGGCCGAGATTAGAACGTGATGCTTCTTCAGAAGCCACAGAAGTGATGCATTTCGCACATGGAGATGATACTTATTGCTACATCTTGCTTCTCGTTGTGTTTTTGTTTGGGGGAAGTTTTTTGAATGAGAAACCTTTGTGTTAGTCCAGATGTTACTTTGCATTTGATATTAACTTTTCATGCCACTTAAAATGGGCTTTTTTCTTTAAAATCATTTTTTTAAAAATAAAAAACAAAAATAAAAAAATAATAAACGTAGAGCTCCTCGATCAGGAGCTGGGACCTAAGATGGGAGAAATAACCCAGCAATTTTTCAGTAGCTTAATTACAATAGCAGTTCCCAAACCTTCTTGGTTCACAGAACACTTGGTGACTTGGAAATTTTTTATGGTGCTCCCCGGGAAAAATAAATACCTAACGGTTTCTTTATTAGGTAATAAGCCCAAGCAGCTTAATATGTCCAAACAACTTAGTAGTAGTTTGAAATAATATTATAACTTTAAATTTAAAATAATTGTATTTTATTGTTAAACAAACACAATGATGTACTAATCAGATGTGTACAACTTGGATGTGCATATCTCTCAAACCTTGGAATAAGATAGGACCCTCATCCTATTCCATGTTGATTTCACTCAGTGCTTGCTTCTAATCCCAGTAACCCTGAACATCTAGATTCACAATGCCAAGATATCATTGAAAGGATATAGCACAATCTACTGTTGAAACAGTTAACTACTTTGAGCTAGTAACTTGTGTCATGCCTGACAAATTGAATATCACTTTGTTTCCCTTGAAATTTTAAAATGCCCCATAGCACTACCATAAGTTGGCTACCGCGCCTCAGGGCCTCAGGGTGTCTCGGTGCACAGTTAGGGAATCATGGTACTATAGCATTTCCTTTTAAATTGCCCGTGTTGACTGCCATGTCAAGTTCTTCTGTGTTTCCCACCTTTCAGCAAATTCTAATATACCTGAAAGGGGCTTGTGAGAATCTAAAAGTGGATGAGTCTGAAAAATGGTTCAAAGAGGCAGACTGGGGACTGGGTGAGAAGAGGAGCCAAAAACAGAACTAGTTCAGCACATGCGGGAGCTAAGAGTGAGGTAACCCTGTGGACCTGAGTTCTGGAGTCTGGGTAGAAATACCAGGGTGGCATTTCACTTTCCACAGGATTTGGAATGAAATTTGAGCCCAATCTTCAGACATAAGGACTCCAGTTGTCAATTTTTAAAAGAATTGAACACCTAGTACCTCAGTTGTTGGCAAGGTTTGTAGAATATTAAATGTAAATTAACATCACTGCTTAGCCTAAAATTGGAAATGTATGTCATGGGGACACACACACACATTTTTTATATAATATATTTTGATGACAAAGCGGTTGAGGTGGAGGCCAGCCTTGAGAGTTGTCATTGTACATTAATAGAACAATAGTGCTATACCTAACTAGCAATTTGCCTTTCTTTTGTGAATCTATTAGTGTCTCACTTTTTTTGTCCTGTATGAACTATCCTGTCAATTTGTTGTCCTATGAAAGACAATAAGAATTAGCCCTTATTTAGTGACCCACAAGTTCATACTTCCAATTCCCAAGTCAGGGTTATATCCAAGTTGGGACTGCCAAACTTTTTATATAAAAAGCTAGATAGTAAATATTTTAAGCTTTTCAGACCATACCATCTATGTCACAGCTACTCGATTCTGCTACTATAGCACAAAATCAGCCACAAACAGTACATAAAGAAATGGGCATTACTTCTTTCCAACAAAACTTTATTTACAAAAATAGACAGCAAGCTATATTTGGGCCATGAACTATAATTTGCAAGCCTCCAGTCCAGGAAGTGACAACTTGTTATAGAATGTGTGTGATACAGTTCAATAGCCACTGTAAGGAAATACACAGCTGCATGAGTTTGCCAAATTCAAGGGCAAGAGTACAGTCCTCCACAAAACTACCACATCTGCCCAAAATTCAGACACCAGCTGGAAGTTTGGTCCTAAGGGCCACCCTCATTTTTGACCACTGGTTACACATTCAAGGATTCTCATAGGCTCCCTCAGGTTTGATACTTTGCTAGAACATCTCACAGAATTCAGGAAAGTGCTAAATTTCCTATTGTAGTTTTATTATAGCAAAACGATACACATCAGAAACTGTTGAAGATGGAGACACATAAGAGGAAGAGGTCTTAGGAGTTCCAAACTTTTAATCATCTTCTCCCATGAGTCCTTGTGATGTTACCTTCTCCCAGCTATACTTACTCAGAAAACTCAACAGCATTGCCAACCAGGGAAGCACAACTGAGCTTCATTATCCAGTGTTTTTATTGGGACTTGATCACATACTTGTCAATGTTGGCTGAACTTTAGGTTCAAGTTTCTAAACTGGAACTAGACAGAGGTCAGAACTGATGTGGCGTATTCCAACATAAATCACATCATTAAACTGTCCAGTGGCTAAAACTTTAAGGCAAACAAAGACACTTCTATCACAAAAGACGTTCAAGAAGCCTCGAGATCAGCATCCAGCAGCTGAGGACAAAGGCCAACACTTACTTTGGGTAAAGTTAATTCATCACTACACAAAATGCATAACAGTTCCAAAATACCTTAATTTTATGGTTTCCATTTATTAATTTGTTTATTCATTCATTTATTTATTAAAGCAACATATTTGTACCATTCTAACAGCCTCCAAGCTCTCTCTGCTTCTATCCTTCCCCCAGTTAGAGAAATCCTCTCTAGATCTAAGTCAAATTATGCCACTGCTCTGCTGAGGACCCTCCAGGGGCTCCCATCTCAGATGAAAAACCAGAGTTTAAGGCCCTCGAATGACCTGGCTTCCACCACCTGACTGCCTTTGCCTCCCTTTCTTCTCCTTCCTCACTCTACTCCAATCATGTAATCTTCCTTGATGTTCTTCACATATACCAGGCCTGCTTCTGTGCACTGTCCGTTCTCTCTACCTGAAATATAAATATACTTCAGATATTCAAATGACTATCCCCTCCCTCTTTCAAGTCTTCACTGAGATGTTACTTTCTCAGTAAGTCCTATTCTAACCACTTCATTTAAAGAGAGACCTCCCTAACACTCTGTCCTCTGAACTCCTGATTCTCTTTACTCTCTATTTTGTAATTATATTTGTATTGTGGTAAAATGTACTTAACATAAAATGTACCATCTTAAACCATTTCTATAGTTCAGTAGTGGTCAGTATACTCACATTGTTGTACAACTAATATTCAGGGCTTCTTCATCTTGGAAAACTGAAACTCTGTTCCTACTAAACAACAACTCCCTTTTTGCTCCTCCTGCAGCCTCTGACAATCATCATTCTACTTTTTTTTTCTTTTGAGTTGGGGTCTCACTCTGTCACCCAGACTAGAGTGCAGTGGCCACTCCCAGCCACCACAGCCTCGACCTGCTGGGCTCCGGTGATCCTTCCGCCTCAGCCTTCCAAGAAGCTGGAACTACAAGCATGCACTACCACACCCAGCTCATTTTCTGATTTATTGTAGAGATGAGGTCTCGCCAAGTTGCCCAGGTGGGTCTGGAACCCGTGGGCTCAGGCAATCCATTCACCTCAGCCTCCCAAAGCACAGGATTACAGGCTGAGCCACCGAGCCTGGCTACTTTCTTTTTTTTGAGTTGGTGTCTCACTCTGTCACCCAGACTGGAGTGCAATGGCACACTTCCGGTCACCGCAGCCTCGACCTGCTGGACTCGGCGATCCTTTCTCCTCAGCCTTCCAAGTAGCTGGAACTACTGGCACATGCTACCACGCTCAGCTAATTTTTGATTTATTGTAGAGACAAGGTCTCGCCAAGTTGCCCGGAATGGGTCTCAAACCCACAGGCTCAGGCAATCCACTCACCTCGGCCTCCCAAAGTGTTGGGATTACAGACTGAGCCACTAAGCCTGTCCCATCATTTTACTTTCTACCTCTATGAATTTGACTACTCTAGGTACCTTATGTGAGTGAAATCATATATTAATTAGTGTTTTTGTGACTGGCTTATTTCACTTGGCATAAAATCCTCAAGGTTCAGTCAGGTTGTAGCATGTGCCAGAATTTCCTTCCTTTTTAAGTTTGAATAACACTCAGTTTTGCTATGGTCTGAACATTGGTGTCCCCCCAAAAGTCATATGTTGAGAACTAATAACCAATGTGATAATACTAAAAGATGAAGCCTTTGGGGGAGTGATTAAGTCATGAGGGCTCCACCTTCAGGAATGTGATTAGTGCCCTTATAACAGAGGTTGAAGTGAACTGCCTTGCCTTTTGGTCACGTGAGGTCATGTGAGGACACAGCCAGAATTTGCCATCTTTGAAGGAGAGAGTGAACATTCACCAGGTATTAAATCTGCTTGCCCCTTGATTTTGGACTTTCTGGGTTCCAGAACTATGCATAGTAAAGTTTTGTTGTCTTTAAATTAGCCAATCTAAGATTTTTTTTTTATAGCAGCCAAACTGACTGAGAAGAAATTGGTACTGAGAAGTAGGGTGCTACTGCAACATATATCTAAAAATGTGAAGTGGTCTTGGAACTGGGTAATGGATACAGGCTGAAAGACTTTGGAGGTGCATGCCTACATTGCCATAAACAGAGCATTAAGGGTGATTCTTATGAGGGTTCAAACAAAAAAGAGATTGCGATAGAGAAAGGCCTCAGTCTTCTTAGAGATTACCTAACAGGCTGTGATCAAAATTTTGATAGAAGTATGGATAATAAAGGGCTTTCTGATTAAGGTCTCAGACAAATGAAAAGCGGGAAGAAAAATGATCCTTGTTATAAAGTGGCGAATAACTTGGCTGAATTGTAGTCATGTGCAAGTGTTTTGTGAAAGGCCAAACTTCTGAGTGCTGAAATAGTATATTTTGTGAAAGAAATTTCTAAGCAAACTATTGATGAGGTAGCATGGCATTTTTGACTACTTACACCAAAATGCAAGACAGGAACTAATTAAAGATGGACTTTATAATCAAAAGAGAAGCAAAACTTAAAGGTCTGAAAAGTTCTCAGCCTGGCCATGTTATAAAGAGAGAAAATCTATGTTTAGGAAAGGACATCAAGGGTGTGGCCAAGCAATCATTTGATAAGGAGATTAGTATGTGTGGGCAGAAGCCTAGTGCTATTCATTATGACAATGGAAGAATAACTTCAAAGACATTTTGGAGGTCCTTCAGGGAATACCGCATCCATCACAGACCCAGAATACCAAGGTCTTGGGAGAAGAATGATTTTAAGGCTTTCCTTCTTGCACTCCAGTGTAGCACTTCTTGGGCACCCCAGTTGTGGCTCAAGCAGACACAGGTGCAGCTTAGGCTGTCCATTCAGAAAGCACAGGTGGTAAACTTTGGCAGCATCCATGAGGTGCCATCTCCATGCCCTGGAGTGCAGAATGCACAAGCTGTGAGGGGGTGGCTACTTCTACCTAGATTTAAAAGGATGACCCAGAGAGCCCCTGGACCCAGGCAGAGGACTGTGCCACAGGGGTGAAACCACAATGATGAGCCCCTGCTAAGCAATACCCAGTGTATCCCTAGGGGTGGGGCTACCACAGGGAGCTCCCACTAGGGAATGCCTCGTGACGCCATGGGACGGAACTGCCCCAAGACCCCAGAAATCTAAATCTAAAGCTACGATATGCAACTCCAGCCTGAGAAAGCTGTAGGCACCAAGTTCAATCTTTGAGAGATGCCACACCCAGCAAATCCACAGGAAGGCTCATCCATAGCCTTGGGGACCCAAACCTCACCCCAGTGTGTCCAGAAGGTGAGACATGGAGTCAAATGAGATCATTCTGGAGCCTTAAGATTTAATGTTTGCCCTATTAGGTTTTGGATTTGGTTGGGACCTGTTAGCTCTTTCTTCTTTCCTATTTCTCCCTTTTAGAACAGGAATAGCTATCCCATATCTATCCCGCTATTGTATTTTGGAAGCATGTAACTTGTTTGATTTCACAGACTTACAGCTGGAAAGGAATTTGCCTTAGGATAAATCACCCCTTTGAACTTCTTTGAACCTTTGATTTAGGTGATATTTAAATGAGACTTTGGACTTTAAACTTTTGAGTTGATACTGGAACAAGTTAAAACTTTTGGGACTATTGGGATGGAATGAATTAATTTTGCATGTGAGAAGGAATGAATTTGGAGGCCCAGGAGCAGAATGCTATGGTCGAGATTAGGGGTGTCCAACTTTTTGGCTTGCATGGGCCACGTAAAGAGGAATTGTCTTGGGCTGCACATAATATATAATAAAGTTAGAGTATATACATAATAAGATGTTTTAAAAATACTTTTATTATAAAATTTAGAAAAAATGAAAACAATATAAAACTAGTGGGAAATTGACCTTGTTTTTGTAAAACTAATCTATCAATGTCTGGTTTGATGGAAGTAGTTGCAATTCTTAATGAGTTCTCAAGGTGTTCATCAGAAATTTTTGTTCAATTTTTGCTTTTCGTGTACTTCATAATTAAAAATAGCTGCTCACAAACTTATGTGTTGCCAAAAAGCAATGTTATAAATAAGGCATGATTGTGAGTTTCAAAAATGGAACTATGCATGGGGTCATGAAGAAAATAAACACTAAAAAATAATACATAATGTTAAAAGAGTCCGTGGGGCCACAGGTGGCCTGCAGGCCACAGGTTGGACATGCCTGGTCTAGATGTTTATGTTTCCTCCCTACTCAAAATTTATATATTGAAATTTAACATCCAATGAGACAATATTAAGAGGTGGAACCTTTTGGAAATGATTAACTCATGAGGACTCTGCCCTTATGAATGGGATTATGCCTGTATTTTTTAAAAATGCTCTTTATAAAGGAGGTTGAAGGGAGCTTCCTTGCTTTTCCACTATGGAAGAATACAGTTAGGTGCCATCCTTGAAAAAGAGAGTAAATCCTTACTAGACATGGACACCTTGGTCTTGGAATCCCCAGCCTCCAGAACTGCGAGCAATACATTTCTGTTGCTTATAAGTTACCTAATCTAAGGTATTTTGTTATAACAGTAGGAATGAACTAAAACACACTGTATGCGTATACCACATTTTGTTTATCCATTCATTTCTCAATCAACACTTAGCTTGCTATCTCTTGGCTATTGTGAATAGTGCCACACGAATGTGGGTGTGTGCCTTCCTCTATTGCATTTATCACTTTATAACATATTATACAATTGACTTACTTATTATGTTTATTGTTTATTGTCTGTTTCCCCTCATTAGAATGAAAGCTCAATTAGGGTAGAGATTTTTGTCTTGTTTGTTCCCTGGCGTATCACAAGCATAAGAGGGTCTGACATGTAACAGACACTCAGTACATAAGGTAATTATGTAAATTAGTAACACACTTCCACTATGTACCAGGTCCTGTGGTAGACCTTGTGAAGGAACCAGCAAACAAAACATGGAATTTGAAGTTCAGTGGAAGGGTTAAATAAAATTAATTGGCAGTTTCACATTTGGTAAAACAAGCTTACTTATAAGCATGCTGTTAATTCCTCAATTTATCTATTTTTCTTGATGTGGCTTCCCTTAATCGAGTCTCACTGTGTGTGTTACATATGTGTCCTAATGACTAGAATAAGCTATTTTTATCTCTTCATTTTAATTCTAATTGTGATTTAAACTGTGATTAAATAATGATTCTATTTTTATGTTCCCCCTTCTGGAATACTTCTACCCATCAATATGGCTTAATAGGCAGATGTAGTACAGGATTCTCCTAACATTCTTCATGTAAGAGTCAAATCCACACATAGAAAAGCTTTAAATGTTTTCCTTATTACATCTCTGCAGAATTACTTGCAATATCTCTAAAAGGAAATGATCTGATTTCCAAAGTTTAGGCAATAGCCATTTTTTAAATCAGTGTTTTTACTTGAACAAAATTCCAACTTCCCTAAAATAGCTAAGCACACTCATGGGTTGTGATGCACTGGGAGTTTCCCTGTGGAGATCTCATAAGTTCTCGAACAATCTTTGGAAGTATGTGGTCAGTACACTTGATTCTCCCTCTGCTTCTGCTTGATCTGATATTAAAATTATTCTTTTTACTTTCTCTTTTCAGCAAATAGAAAAGTTTCTTTGGTCATTTTTCCTTATTTAAAAAGCAACACAGCCAGGCTCGGTGGCTCAGCCTGTAATTCCCGCGCCTTTGGGAGGCTGAGGTGAGTGGATTACCTGAGCCCGCGGGTTCGAGACCCGCCTGGGCAACTTGGCAAGACCTCATCTCTACAATAAATCTAAAAATTAGCTGGGTGGTAGCGCACGCCTGTAGTTCCAGCTATGTGGAAGGCTGAGGCAGAAGGATCGCCGGAGCCCAGCAGGTTGAGGCTGTGGTGGTCGGGAGCGGTCATAGCACTCCAGTATGGGCGACAGTGAGACTCCAACTCAAAAAAAAAAAAAAAAAAAAGCAACACATGATTATTCAGAAAAATACAAAATAACAGAAAAAGAAAACTGATTGTTTTGTTGGGGCTCAGAAACTGAAACCCCAAAATATGACATTTTGACATGATTAACTGAAGAAGCCTCATGGTCCTTCTGTGCCACCCCCAATGCCTCTCACAAAACAAGCCATTCTTTTTTCCCCTTCCTCTTATCTCATCATCCTTTGCAACAAAGGAGAGGAAGAATGGAAGTAGACTTAGCTCAACCATTTTACAAAATAATGCCTGTCTCTCAGGTCCCTTCAACTTCCCAGAGAACAAAGAGTCAATCATTGTTGCCTCCCCCATCCATTCATTCTCCCAAGTATCCATTCATTTTTCCCAGTAATAATTTGCCACTCCTTAATAGACTTCCTCTTCTCTCCCCTCCCATAACCTGTTCTACCAGAGTCCAGTCCAAGCCCCTGTTCTTTCTGTAATCTCAAGATGGTATTTAAGTTTCTGTAACTCACTGGGAAGGTGAGTCTTCATTCTGAAGACTTCCATGTATACATGTTGAAAACATTTGTAGGCCTTTTCTCCTATTAATCAGTGGGCCTCCTGCCAGTGATTTTTCAGCAAACCTGTAGGGGACCAATAACCATGGTTCTCACAGTTTCAACTGCTATTAAAACTTTGGTGAATATACTTCTAGATCTGCACTGTCTATGGTAACCTCTAGTCCCTCATGGCTATTGAGCACTTGAAATGTGACTAGTCTGAATTGAGTTGTGCTGTAATGGAAAAATACATATCAGATTTTAGAGATTTAATATAAAAAATACAAAATATCTCAATAATTTGAACATTGATTACATATTGAAATTAAAAGATTGTGACTTATTGAGTTAAATAAAAAATATTAGAAGTTATGTGAGTTTCCTTTTACCTTTTTTAATGTGATTACTAAAAACAGTAAAAATACATTGTGGTTTGCATTATATTTCTGTTGGATGGTGCTGCTTAGGAGATCATTTCTGTACATCTCTGTACATAAACACATAAGAGCAAGATCATGGTACTTCTATTTCATAACCCACATTATTCACTTAATAATATATTTTTAGCATATTGCCCTGTCTATAGACATATTTTTTTCAAAATTATTTGTAATAACCATAGCATTGTAATTACAAATGTTATTGTAATAACCATTGTATAAATGGGCCATAATTTCTTTAACCAACGTCCTTTTATTAAACAGTGGGATGCTTCCATTTTTAATTCTACAAAGAACATTGTAATAAATATCCTTGAACCCACATCTTTGTCTATGTGAGTGACTATTTTATTAGACTACATTTTCAAAAGTGGAATTGCTGAATAAAGAAATGCACATATTTTTAGTGATTTGTTACTTCATAGTTTTATAAACTAAAAACCATCAAGAGACTAAAAAGTGTGGTGCTAATTTAAATTCCATTGGTAGGCTATACCTGGGTTCATTTCCTTAGAGCTTTCCTTTATTGATTGTTACAATTTTTAAAAAATCTCATTGTTTTAATGTTTACTTACACTTCTGTTATAAGTAAAATAGAAGTTTTCATGTTTTTATTAGCACTTTGTAATTCATCTTTTGTAAACTAACTATTCATGTCCATAGCCCATTTGTCTTTTAGAGAATTCAACTTTTGTTGATTTATAAGGATTTTTTTAGATTAATGGCATTAATCCTTGGCCACACATGTTTCATATATTTTTCCTAGTTTATTTGCCTTTTAATCTTTTATGTTACTTTTTGATGTTCAGAGGTTTTTAATCCCTACATAATTTTCTTTTAAGATAACTGCCCTTGAGCGTATGTTAAGGAATTCCTTTCATACTTTAAAAATTATGTTATTATTCGAGTATAACATCTTCTAGTATGTTCTTGGTGAACCTCTTACATTTATTCTCTTACACCATATGGAATCTATTTTTGTATAGAAATTGGGAGGCTTATCTTTCCTAAATGCTTAGTTAGACATCCAAACTCTATTTATTAACCATTTGTCCTTTCCTCATTGGTTTGAAAGTCAGCTAATGTGAAAAGATCAAGTATACAGTAGATCAAGTCCTTGGAAATTTGTAGAAGCAGGAAGAAGGCATATCTAGAATACAGATGATCAGATATCAGGGTAAATCAGATTGGAAGATTAGCAAGAAAAGCATGGGCTGCCAGCACAGGTAACCTTAGTTGGACCTATGGTTTTTAACCCAATCAGAATTATGTGTCCCTTTAAAAATCTGAGTAAAGATATTTTGCCTTGCCCTAAATGTGCAAATACATCCAGCTTTGTACATATTGTGTGAGGAGAGACCCCCTGAATCTGTCCAGTGGAGTTATTGGGATGCAGACTTGAATATAAACGTCTCTCTTCTGAAGCATTGTGGAAAATGAAATTAAAGACCTAGATGTAAAACAATATTCCACGTAAAGGCAGGCATAGACATGCTACTTTCTTTCTTCATTATGGGGTTGCTTTGGGATACTTACCCATTCCCATTCAGATGCACTTCTCAGTCTCAGCCCTCTATTCCTACTGACTCCTTGTCTAAAATGCCATTTCTCACTACAGTGGATATTGCTGGTTGTCTCCCTAGCACCCACTCTCCAACCTATTAGTGCCCAAAGTCTTATTTTATTACCTACCTTCTCACTCCAAGAAACTAACTCCACCCTACCCATTACCAAGGGTGGGCCTTGGTTGACTCAAACCAACTAGTACGTTATATCCTTTGACCCAGTCATTGGTTCAGGAGTGGACATGTGATGTAAGACATTCACTCAAGGGAAATTGAGGTCTCTGACTTGGAATGCTGGGGCAGAAGCACTGTCTCTCCCACTGGCCACAAAAAGGGAAGTGAAGGCACCAGTTGCTGTCAGGCTTCAACCAACTAGCCTTAGAACAAAGCCAGCACTGTGGAAGGCAGTGTGAAGAGAAGGGAAGAAATTCCTAAGTAACATTGCTGATTCACAAAATCCATCAACCTTGAAGGCTGTTACTAACTCAGGACCTCTGTAACCTGAGTCAATGAATTTTTTTTTTTTTTTGAGTTGGAGTCTCACTCTGTCACCCAGACTGGAGTACAGTGGCTCGCTCCCAGCCACTGCAGCCTTGACCTGCTGGGCTCCAGTGATCCTTTCGCCTCAGCATTCCAAGTAGCTGGAACTACAGGTGTGCACTACCATGCCCAGCTAATTTTTTTTATTTTATTGTAGAGATGAGGTCTTGGCAAGTTGCCCAGGCGGGTCTCGAACCTGCGGGCTCAGGCCTTTCACTCACCTCAGCCTCCCAAAGCGCTGGGATTACAGGCTGAGCCACCGAGCCTGGCTGTCAGTGAATTTTTGAGTGGTGTTTCCTGTTGTATGTAACATAAGGTGCCTGACTGGTAACTCTCAGCTGGGGAAAGCATGACTTGAACACCACTTCCTCCGTAACATAAATCATAAAGCTAGCTAGAAAAGATCCCTCTCTTGGAAGACCCCTTCTTCAATCATATGAAGTGTCTGAATTTGGTTCTAGGAGAAGGATTCAAAATCAATGAGCAACATGCCTGGGCATCTGATAAAGGGGCTGCATCTTTGGGCTGGACTCTCTTTGTTTTGACATTTGAGGATCATTAAGTACTCACCTAATCTGCTGGGTCCCCTATGGTGAAGATCTCTGGTTGATCCATCTGGTCTGCTTTCAGGCAGCCTGTGAAGAAAACAGAACTTTAAAAGGATAGAGAAAACCCTGGTCGCTTAATATTAATTGTCATAGTAATCATTTCATAAGTATGAGGAGATTACCAAGATTCACTAGCTGTTGAAGCAAACAAGTGGAACAAAGGAGATGGCCCAATGAACAGATAGAACAGGTGACCTCAGGGAAGCAGAAATAATTTATGAAGGTGAGGAAATTAAAGAAATCTAATTTCTCTCCAGAAAAAGCTGAGCAGTTATTGCATCCATTTAAACATGAACACATAGCTATACAAAGGAAATAAAAGAATAAGAGAGTTCATAAATGTTAATAAATATAATCATGAAAATTAAAAATATAATCATTGCATTAAACACTCAATGCAGGGCTGTAATTTAAAATGTTCTAAAATGTAAAGCAAGAGGGAGATAGAAGGAAGGAGGAGCTTTCCAGAGCTAAAGAAAGACACAAGATTTCAGGTTTAAAAGGCCCAAAAACTATATACATTTATATCATTTCATACGTTATAATTTTGTATTTGTAATAATTACATACACATGTATGTATATATAATTTAGACTCTGTCCCACTAGAATGTAAGCTTTGAGAGTGTAAGGACTTTGTCTATTTTTAAAATTGCTGTGTCCCGACTGCTTAGAATCTGACACAAATAAATAAAGTAAAAATAAAAATATAATCAAACCAAATCAAAAGAAATGAAAGAGTGAAAGTTATAGTATAAATGGGATAAAAATCTTGACTTTCAGCCAGGCTCGGTGACTCAGCATATAATCCCGCACTTTGGGAGGCTGAGGTGAGTGGATTGCCTGAGCCCGCAGGTTCGAGACCCACCTGGGCAACTTGGTGAGACCTCATCTCTACAATAAATCAAAAATTAGCCGGGCGTGGTAGCACGCGCCTGTAGTTCCAGCTACTTGGAAGGCTGAGGTGGAAGGATCACCGGACCCCAGCAGGTCGAGGCTGCGGTGTCTGGGAGCGGCCACTACACTCCAGTCTGGGTGACAGAGTGAGACTCCAACTTAAAAAAAAAAAAACTTGCCTTTTAACGCGGAGCATCAATAGATTTTTCTTTTTTTTCTTTTTTCTTTTATTTTTTGAGTCAGAATCTCACTCTGTCATCCAAGCTGGAGTGCAGTGGCATGATTGCAGCTCATCCTCCTGGACTCAGGCAATCCTTCCACCTCCATATCCTGGGTAACTGGGACTACAGGCATGTACCACCATGCCTGGCTAATTTTTAAATTTTTTTGTAGAGACAAGGTCTCACTACATTGACAAGGCTGGTCTCTAACCCCTGGGCTCAAGTGATCCTCTTGCCTTGGACTCCTAAAGTGCTGGGATTACAGGCATTAGCCACCACATCCAGCCTAGTTATTTCTTTTTTTTTTTTTTTGAGTTGGAGTCTCACTCTGTCACCCAGGCTGGAGGGCAGTGGTACGCTCCCGGCCACCGCCAGCCTCGACCTGCTGGGCTCTGGTGATCCTTCCAAATAGCTGGAACTACAGGCAAGCGCTACCACGCCAGGCTAATTTTTGATTTATTGTAGAGATGAAGTCTCGCCAAGTTGCCCAGGCGGGTCTTGAACCCGCGGGCTCAGGCAATCCACTCACCTAGGCCTCCCAAAATGCAGTATTATAGGCTGAGCCACCAAGCCCAGCCGCTATTTCTTAATGTTGATAAATCAAGGAAAAAAACTGTAAGTCTTCCAGATCAGGATGATATAATAGATTCAGCACATGAATATATTCTAAGACTGTATTGAAACCCCAATAAAGTAGCAGTAAAGGGGCTTTTTAAAATACGCAAATCCATAGGAATAAAGGGAAGAGAAAAATGTAATATCAGAAAAATGTTGGCAGCTGGAAAGAAAATGGAACTAGGACTAACTTGCAACTGACCGGAGATAGCTAAATCCCAGGCTGGTAGTAGAGAAAGGGATAAGATAGCTCCATTGGCATGATGGGGAGGCAAAAGGCAATTGGTTTGATGAGAGCAGAGGTGAGATAAAAGAGGGACTGAGCTCTCATCTCCTGAAGAAGGAGGACGATAGATACTGAAAAGTTGAGAAGCAAACAAAAGAAAAAAAGGTAAAATAAAAGTAATATGAAGGAAGCTACCAAAAGAATCATCCAAAAGAACTGAAATCATTTGCCTCTGAGGGGAACAAAATAAGAATGGGCTTCAGTTGTTTGTAACAACGTTTGTTGAACAATTTGGCTGTAAGTTCACTTATATAATCATAATTTTTAAAAATTGTTGAATAACAATAAAAAGTTATACATCACCAGAAAAAAACATAAATTTTTCCAAGTGGTTATCTTTTTTTTTTTTGAGTTGGAGTCTCACTCTGTCGCCCAGACTAGAGTGCAGTGGCATGTTCCCGGCCACTGCACCCTCGACCTGCTGGGCTCCAGCGATCCTTCTGCCTCAGCCTTCCAAGTAGCTGGAACTACAGATGCGCGCTACCACGCCCGGCTAACTTTTGATTTATTGTAGAGATGAGGTCTCGCCAAGTTGCCCAGGCGGGTCTCGAACCCGCGGGCTCAAGCAATCCACTCACCTCGGCCTCCCAAAGAGCGAAATTACAGAGCCACCGAGTCCGGCCTTCTTTTTTTTTTGAGTCATAGTCTCACTCTGTCACCCAGACTAGAGAGCAGTGGCATGCTCACGGCCACCGCAGCCTCAGCCTGCTGGTCTCAGGCGATCCTTCCGCCTCAGCCTTTCAAGTAGCTGGAACTGTAGGCACACGCCACCATGCCTGGATGATTTTCTGACTTTACTGTAGAGATGAGGTCTTGTCAAGTTGCCCAGACTGGTCTCGAACCCATGGGCTCAGGGAATCCTCTCACCTTGGCCTCTCAAAATGCTGAGATTATAGGGATAAGCCACCTTGCCCGGTTCTCAGTGGTTACCTTTGGAGAGTAGGATTATGAGGAAGGGGGCTAGATGGAGCACATACATATTTTCATACCCCTAAGTACTGTTTGAACTTTCATCTCTGTGTGTGTTTTGTAAATATCTATATCTTTTTTTTTTTTTGAGTTGG
This sequence comes from Cephalopachus bancanus, assembly GCA_027257055.1. Lineage (NCBI taxonomy): Eukaryota > Metazoa > Chordata > Mammalia > Primates > Tarsiidae > Cephalopachus > Cephalopachus bancanus. The sequence continues at coordinate 8,150,900 of JAPVLO010000021.1, read as the reverse complement.
AGTCTCACTCGGTCGCCCAGACCGGAGTGCAGTGGCCGCTCCTGGCCACCGCAGCCTCGACCTGCTGGGCTCCGGCAATCCTTCTGCCTCAGCCTTCCGAGTAGCCGGAAATACAGGCATGTGCTACCATGCCCGGCTGACTTTTTGATTTATCGTAGCGATGAGGTCTCGCTGCCCAGGCGGGTCTCGAACCCGCGGGATCAGGCAATCCACTCACCTCAGCCTCCCAAAGGCGCAGGATTCCAGGCTGAGCCACCAAGCCCGGCTTTTGTAAATATCTATATCTATTTATCTAGAGAGATAGATTGGTTGCAAAAATGGTCACAGTAATTGTCTTCCATGTAACCATGCCCTTGTGCAGTCACCTCATGTTGTCCCTGGGTTTGGTCACTTGACTTGCTGTGGTCAACAGGAAAACAGTAAATGTGATCCAAGTAGATGCTTGAAATATGTGTGTGCATTGGAACTTGCTCTTTATTGCTGCTGAGATCTCTGACACTGCTACCACGTAAAAAAACCTAGCTGGTCTGTTGGAGGATAAAAGACCAAATAGAGCAAATGCCAGCTGTTTCAGCTGAAGTCATCTTAGACCGGCCAGTTTCCAGTCAACCTGGCAACCACAAATGCATGAGCTCAGAGACACCAGCAGAATAACCTTACCCAGGTAAGGACAGCTCAGATTCCCTACTTACAGAATCATGAGCTAAATAGAGGTTTGTATAAAACTTTTAAGATTGGGAACAACTTTTTATGCATCAAATACTGATAGAGACATATACAGATATGGAAATAGAAAATAAAATAGAAAAATATATATAATAGGATTTCTAGATCCCAACTCAGATTTATGAATTCTGCTAAAGCGTGAGTCCTGAGAATCTAAGTTTGAAAATCTTCACAATGACTATAACACAACCTGGACAAAACTTTGAGAACCATTGGTATAGAACAAAGATTTTAAAAAAGTTTGGAGATCTGGCTTTCAAACCAGCTTTTTCTACTTCCTAATTGTGTAATCTTGGGTAAGTTACTTAAGTTCTCTGAGCCTCATTTTTTTAACTCATTGCAAGTCATAATGGGGATTAAATGAACTTGTATTTATAAAATGTTGAGTATCATCCATGGAATTTGTCACCCTTTCTCCTCCATGAACCCATGATGGACCCTCACAGAGAAAGCCAGTTCAATGTATAATTCTGGAAAAAGTACTGAGTAGTATAATACTGGATTTTTATTGTCCTTTCTGACTTTAATAAAGCACACAACAGAGAGAGAGATTGGTGGAAAGCAACCCTCAGAAGGGTTTTATTTCCCTCATTTGTCAGTGTGACTTTAATAAAAATGTTACACCGAAATGAGAAACTTGCAGAAAAGAATGGAACAAGCTATAAGGGGAAAAAATAGGGCTTTTATCTGACTCACAGTTTTGAGCAAAGAATTTGGAAAAATCTCAAATATAAGCCAGAAATTTCCAATGAAGGTATAAGAAATCTTAGAGACAGGGCCAGTAGTACAACAGCAACCTCAGAATGCCAAATTACCTTCATGTTTTTTTCACTATAGAGTAAATTAGGACAATCAGGAGGAATAGCTGTAATTTCATGGAAGTCATGTTACCTCTCTGACTCCCAGTTGTTGTTGTTTTTATCTTAAAGTAAGAGGCTTGTATTAATTTATCTCTGTATTTCCTTTGAATACTAACATTCTAGTAATTTATAACTAGAACTTTTTCTCTTCCTTATCTAACTGTATTGTACTTCAACCCTCCATTTTGAAATAAATCTGGGCAGTGATGAATAACAGACAATTGTCTCTTGGTGTTCATCGGATGCATGAGTTTTCTTTCTTTTCATCCAGAGGGAAAGATAATCACATTTGTGGCCCATCATCTATGTCTGTGTTTCTTAATATCATTTATAAAATTTGTAGCACCACACTATCCAAAGAAGAGCTATATGCATTGCCTCAGTTTCCCCAGGTGATTAGCATTTGTGAGGACAAAAATAAAATAGCTTAGTGACATCTAAAAATGAAACAAAGTAACAAATGTAATTATTGGTCACTTTTGCTTATAAATGCCTGATTGCTTCCACAGCAGCCAGAAACAGACACACACTCAAAACATTCACTTTTATTGTTATTACAAACTGCATCACCAGCTCACGTAGAAAGAAAGATATACTCTGGGTTCCTAGTGACCAGAGTCCCAGATTTTAACCTAGGTTTTTTTTATTGTCTGAACATTTGTTCCTAAGCTTGGGTCCCTGCCTAATACCATGGTATGCACAGTCCTTGATGGGAGAAGAGTTATTGTGTGGGAGAACTGTGATTGAATACAATTAGACAAGCTTTACCAGTTCTGGTAAAGAACTCAGAGAACTATCCATCTGGTCTAAGCAATCTGCTCTAATAATACTTGAAATGTGAAACAATTTCGAATTTATTTTTAAAATCCTATTGAAGAGATTGATGGCATTTTTTAAAGTCAACGTGAACGTTTTAATATTGACATTTGGCTGGACATGGTAGCCCAGCCTGTAATCCCAGCACTTTGAGAGGCCAAGGCAAGAGAATCACTTGAGCCCAGGAATTTGAGGCTGTAGTGAGTCATGATCATGCCACTGTACTTCAGCCTGGGTGACAGAGTAAGACTCCCAACTCAATAATAATATTATTATAATAAAATAATAATATTAACATTTACAATCTTTCCCAATGTGAATACAAAACCATGCAAAAAACACAGACACGGAACTACCATGAAGTACTTCCAACAGTTATACAGTTTGTGTCAGGCCACTAGGGTTCTCAAAGTAGACTTGTAATGTACATACTCCATTAACTGAGTTTATTGGCCACATATGCCAAACTGAAGGCACGGGCTGGGTGGCTCTCTCCCCTTGGAAGAACCAGTACCCTGTTAGCCAGACCAGCACTACCCCAGCTTAGCAGGAAAGGGTGTGGACTTACCCCAAGTCAGTGATAAGGACTTTGCTACTCCAACTGCAGTCTGTGAACCAACTGTATCAGCAACACTGGAAAGCTTGTTGGAAAAACAGACCCTCAGGCCCCACACTAGCCCTACTGAATTAGAGCCTGCATTGTAACAAGTTCCCAAGGTGATTCACGTACATGTTAGAGTTTGAAGAACATGAAGGTAGAGCATCTTCTCTGTCCAGGTGGGATTATTGTCTCCTTGTGAAAGACTGCACAAATGGCCACAAATTTCTCTCATTTCTGTTTTCATGTTCCTTTTCTTCCCACATTAAAAAGTGGAGTCTTTTTCTCTATCCCTTTGAATCTAGGCATTTTGTGGCCTGTTTTGAACAACAGATTGTTCTAGAAGTGACAGTGTTAGAGTTCCAAGTCTGGGCCTCAAGTGGCCTTGCATCTTCTGCTGTTACCCTCTTGGGACCCTGAGAACACTGTGTGAACAAGCCCAGGCCAGCTGGCTGAAGGATGAGAAAGCATGTAGAGAGTGAATTTGTAACCAACAGCCAGACATGTGAGTGAGTCGTGTAGGATCATCCCACCCCAGTGGAACTGCCTGATGATGACAGTCACATGAGTGTCCTCAGGAAAACCAACAGAAAAGTAACCCAGCTAATCCTAGCACAAATTATTGACCCATGGAATTATGAGGGGAAAATTCGTTATTATACTAAACCATCAAATTTTGTAGGTTCTTTCTTATGCATCATTAGATAAATAATATACTCTTGAAATCTTGAAACCAAGCCTGCATGGTTTTCTTGAGAACAAACAAGGCCATCTTAGTGAAGAATCCACTTTCACTGATGAGAAACTAAAGATTGGACAAACTTGTTTCTAGAGAAGAAACTTTGTTGATAGGCCTACCTGTGATAATGGAATAATGAAGATATTCATGCTGAGTGATTAACACAGGCTCTACAACGCTGCATTTTCTTCAGAGGTCCCTGGAGCAGGGTTCTGAAGAAACCCAAGATCAAAATTTCCTGATATCTGGTTTCCAGATTTACGTAGAGACCTTTGGCCTGGTTCTGCCTTCTCTCTCCCCCATGCCTTGACCCATACCTTGATAAATTCTGTTTGAATCCAAATACCATCCAAAGCCGTGAGCTATGCATCTTTGATGAGCAGTACTAAACTGGAAAGTGTCTAAGTTTTGGAGTCACTCTGCCCTGAATTTCAATCCCGGTCCTACCACTTATTAGTTAGGTGATTGGGCAAATTACCTAATTTCTCTGAGACTCCATTTTCTCATTTGTCAGTTGGGATTTGTCAAGATTTTTGAGATTATGTGAAAGAAAAGAATGGCATATAATGAATGCTTTATAAGTATATTCTACATAAATGAGGCTGGGGTGTGAAAGCTATAAAGTTCCTGACAAGTGTAATTTTTGAAAGACGGACAAGCAAACCCACCAGTTCTCTTCCACCAAGTCCCTCCTGCACTTTGAGAGCTCCTGACTTTTAAGTGGCAGGATACGGTGACTACAAGCTGGCTGTGTTTTTCTGCTTCCTGATTGGCAGCTATTCTGCGTAGAGTCACTTTGGAAGGAGGAGGGGGCAGGGTGATCAGCATTCATCTCCAGGCCACCAGGTCAAGTGGTTACTAATCAGGAAAAATGTTTGGCTATTAAATGCTCCATTGAGTCCTTTAAATATCACCTGATGTGTCATAAATTTGGATTAGCCGTAGAAAATCAATCTTCACCATATGTAAATTAAAGATGAAATGAGATTCTCCTTGTGAGCCATTACTGTCCCTCAGCATACCAGTCACTTCAACTTTATGTAACTGGCCTGAATTTCTCTCATATTTTGCTTCACTTTGTGACTTGAAGCTCATTATCCCATAGACAGTTTATGGTCAGAGAGCTCTGGCCCTGAAGATAGACTTCAGGGGGGCTCTGCTGAGTGCTTTCTTGAATTTGTTTCCTCATCTTCCCTGTGCAGTTTCAGACCTCCACCAGGAATGAACCAAGATGTACTGGCCTTGGCTCTGAGACCATTTCCCTAAAACTTAATGTTGAACCTGGTCATGATGCATATGGTGAATGCATGTGTGTGCCTATGAGTGTAAATATGTATTCTAGGAATGTATTCAGGAAGTTAATCTTCCATTAAAAAATAAAACATCACCAATCTGGGAGGCTGAGACAGGAGGACTGCTTGAGACCAAGAGTTCAAGACCACCCAAGGCAACATAGTGAAATCCCATCTCTACAAAAAATAAAAATTAGCTAGGCACAGTGATATATGCCAGTAGTCTCAGCTACTTGGCAGGTTGACATGGGAGGGTTGCTTGAACCCAGGAGTTCGAGGCTGTTATCGCACTATTGAATTCCAGCTTGGGTAACAGCGAGTCACTTTCTCTAAAAATAATAATAATGATAAATTAAATTTCAAAATAAAAATAGGAACTATTATACTTATTAGTCACTCTTTGTGGTTCCACAGAACATGATGCCTTGTGATTAGACTTTTCAGAGCTGTGCTGATCTTTGGGCGTGGAATTATTGACAAAAAGATACCAAACTCTGTAAAATATTTTAAGATGGTTTATTCTTGAGCCAAACAAGGACTTGAGTCCAGAACACCCATCCTCAGGAAGTCCTGACAAAATGTGCCCACTGTGATTGAACAGTGGCTTGGTTATATACATTTTAGGAAGGCAGGAGTTACAGAAACCATATATCAATATGTGTGAGATTTTAATTAGTTTGGCCCAGGAAAGAGGGACCTTTCCAAGCAGGGACTTGCAGATCATTGGCAGATTCAAAGATTTCTTGTCTGGAAATTTGTAGTTCCTATCTAAAGAATTTGAGAAATCAGTGGAGGAGATGCTTTGTTAAAATAAGGGGGTGGAAACTCCAGTTTGTTGATATGTAGATAAAGTTCTTTATGTGACAGATTTCAGGGAGGATAGGTGAGTGTTTGCTAGGCTTTCTTGAGTCTGAAAGACGGCTTTTCAGGGCCATAAACCTTCTTTATATGTTATGCTATGTTATGTTATGTTATGTTATGTTATGTTATGTTATGTTATACCAGAGTCAGGTTGGAAAACAACATTTAGGATATAGAGAAATGGGGTAATAAAACCCTGTTTAGAAAGTCCTTATCTGGCAGTGACTACCAAGCCTTTTAGTTAGGAATTTGGGTAAGAGGAAAAAAAAAATGAGGTCAGGTTTTAGACCTCAGGATGACAGAAAACAGGTAAGTTTTTCTTTTTCAACCACTCCTCAAACTGCTCTGTTCCATCCCATTCAAATCACTATATCCTATAACTACATGTAGGAAAATGGAGCAAAAACATTGGTGACTTCCCAAGGGAACAAAATGCTAGCATTAGGCCCCAGCAGCTGCTGGCTACTCAGGAACTTATTAATGGTCTGCCTTTGTGTTCTGCAAGCTTGCAATAGGATGCAGCTAATTAGCTTACCTGGGAAACAACTGGCATGGATTGGCATGGAATGGAATGAAATGACTAATGATAATAAACTGCATGCTACTTTATAGCTTGCTAAAAACTTGCAATAAATTATCTCACTTGATCCTCTGACCAGTCATGTGAAGTTGGTATTATTATTATTTCATTTTACAATATGGAAACTGAGATGCAGAGAGGTTAAATTAACATATGAAAAACCTTGAAAATGTTCATGCCTTCTGACTGGTAGGTATATTTTTAGCACTTTATCTTACAAAAATAAGAAATCCAACAATAAAGAGATTTATTGATAAATACATACAAAGAAGTTACATATAATAGTGAAAAATTGAAAACAACTTACATATCTAAAAGTAAGAAATCACCTGGATAAATGACAGTAACTAAATATAAGAGTACATATACATAACAATCTCTAAGAATCAAGTTTTTGAATATCATTTAATGAGGTAAACATAAATTTACTACATAATCTTAAATTTTAAAAAGGAGATAAAACTTTATATACCACATAATCCTAATTTTGTTAGGTCTCTGTATATACATGGAAAGCAAGATAAAAGAAATATCCTAAAATGTTAGTAATAGTTATATCTCTTTCATGAGTTTAATATTGACTTTCCCCTCTTTTTACTATTCTCTATTCTCATCATTCTCTATTATATACAAGTATCATATTTAAAAAGTGATGAGCAATTAACAAATAAAATAACAACAATATGCGAAGTTATTTTTAGTGTTACTTGAGCATGAGGCGCCAGTGAAAAAACATTAATATTAAAACGTATAAAATTCTTGGAATGCTTTTGAAGGTCAGCATAAACATATGCCAAATACAGTTATTTTGTCAAAACCACTTTGCTCATTTCTAACTAATTTATCTTTAACAAGATAAACAAGATTTCAGGAGGCTCTGGCAATGATCCATCTGTGAAATCACTGGATGTTTGGTTCATCCCTGCAATTTTCTATACTTATCTTACTTATCCTTCACAAAGCACTGTCAGTGTTTGGGAAAATGATTTTGTGAAACTTGGTAAATTGCTAGGTAAAATATTTCCTTGGATAATGGTATGTCTGACACTTTAAACATCTGAAAACTCTCAGTTATTAGATCTCAGGTAGAGGAGGTCAGATAATGTCTCTGGAGATGGCTCCTATTAGCGGAGCTTTGGGAGATGTAAAATATGAGACAGGGGGCGGAGAGAAAATGGTAGACTGCAACTGCAGAATTCTAAATAGATATTTAGAAGGAATTTCCAAACAAGAAGCATAGTTCCTGCTTCCATCAGAGTGGAGGGAAGCAAATTGATTCTGCAAGGGAAAAGTCTAGCCTTCGTGAGAAGACTTCTAATGATGCCCAAATTTCACTTCTCAAAAAATTTTTTTCGCTTAAATTGCATGTAAAGTTATAATTTTAACATTTTTTGAGAACACTTAAATGTTAATATATGGATTTTTAAAATGATTAAATTTATTTGGAATGTAGTGATAGTTTTTTATATATAATTCTTTAATTCGCCTAAAATGTACTTTCTCCTCTTTTTTGCATAAAATCTTTAGTATATCTAGAGTGAATATTAATGATTTTATTAATAATCATCCCCACTGCCATTTATCAGTACTTGCTACATGCCTGGAATTGTACTAATTCCTTTTACACACATTAGCATACATCACTTGCTTTAAGCCTCACAGCATTATGCAGATGTGGGAACTGAACCTCAGAGAGGTTGAGCTGGGACACAGACAACAACATAGACTTTCTGACTCCCAAACAGTCCATTCCCTTAAACACCCTGCTATGATGCCACCTGCATCACAGACCAAATTGTTATAACAGGCACGGTTCTTTTCTGCAATTTTTGTTTGGTTCCATTGATCTGCCTGTCCAGTCTTGCATCTTATTATTTAAACAGCTGATAAAACAATTCCCCCTGATGATTCTACATAATCAAAATTAATCTTGATCTTACCCATACATTCTTCCAGAAGATTTTAAAAGTAATGTTTGTGTTTTAATTATCCAAGTAATACATACTTATTAACTGGCTACTCAGGAAATGCACATAAGCAAGAAGAGGAAAAATTAAAATCACTTATAAACCAACCCACCCAGGGATGATCACTGTGATAGCATTTTCATGGGAATTCCATTTATTATCTGTCTCTCTTGATTAGAATGTAATCTCAGGCTACCCCTTCCGGTCTCCTCCCACTGTGGGAGCTTGTCTGTCCTCTCAATAAATCCTGCTTTCTCACTTAAAAAAAAATGTAATCTCCATAAAGTGAGGGTTTATCTCTTTTGATCAGTTTTATCCTGGTATCTATGTAAGGGATGACACAGTTCACTGTCCAGACCACGTGTTCAGGACCAAGGTACTCATCACTCAACCTTCTCAGAGGACTGGCTCACATATGAGTCCTCTAGGAATAGCCTTCAGTCAAAAGGAGTTACTCTTCCAAGGTTACATCTCCTCCACACAGGTAGTCCACATTCAGTGACCTGTAGGCTTGAGAGTAAAAAGACCCAGCCCTTTCAACCCTACTTCGAACAACTCCAAAAGGCAATTCCAATTCTAGAGCTTTCTGTGGTATTGGCTGAGGCCTATGATATCCTGCTTTCCTAACTTTCCTGCTGACATTATTCCTGAGACTACCTCCCTGTAAACCTCCAGCAGACTAACTTCTACCACACAGACTGTTTCCAGGGAACGTGACCTAAGACAATGTAGAACAGTGCCTGGCAAATGGTTGACTCAGTAATACTTGTTGAATGAATATATGAAAGACTCCCTAAGGGCTCCTCTTTCATTATTGGTGCCTTCAACTCTTCAGCATTGAAGCAGAAACTCCACTGGATACCCATGAAGTCAGAAGTCAGCCATTCATGCATCAACATTATTGCAACGTCTTCCCATTATTGTCCTCTCTACTCTTGATGAAGCGAGGAGCACTGCTGCTTGCTAACAGTCCAACAATGCCCAGAGATAAGATCCTAACTTAACTATCATTCATGGGTGTCTCTAGATCCTACCTCCGCTAGTCTCCACAAATCCTGAGGCTTATTATCACTGATTACTGGTCTCAGGGCATCTACCGAGAGAGCAATCCTGCTGATCCTGCATTTACTGGTCCCTGCCCAAGCTTCATGGGTCCTGGAGGGATGGGAAAGATGCTCTCACCTCATTGTTTTGTTCAGATAAGGGCACTTCATGATTGAAAGGGTTTTGTCTTTCAAACTTCAGATTTTGGGTTCATCTACATGGTCACTTCTTGAGAGTATAACCTGCCAACAGATGACTGTGTTGGGACAGGAGTAGGATGCACCTAGAAGCCAACACATGCCCCAGTTCTTGGTCAAGTCTTCACCTGCTCTTCTAGTGAAGTCACTTTCTGGTTCTAAGATCAAACAGAACTTGAAATTGGGAATTTTTGATCATAATCTAATAAACAGTGTTCTTAGGGGGAGGGAATAAGGGGAACAGGGCAGGGCAAGGGAAGGAGCTACACAAGGATGTGATCTTAGCCTGAGTTGACTTCAGCCTGAGCAGAGAGCTCTGGAACATGAATTGCCTCACAGAGTTGTCCCACTTAGAGGTAAAGGGATCCTAACTTTTATAACTCATTTCAGTTCATCGTTGGCTATGGATTGAATCCAGGAAAGTAGTAAGGATTGATTCCAGGAAAGTAGTAAAGAGCATAACCTTTAGGCAAGGCAGCTTCTGGTCAGTCAAGGGCAATTCTCTGGGGAAACGAGTAGCCAATGTTCTCAGCAGCCGGGAATAGGTGCCTCAACAGTGTTTACTACTGGGGTCTTGGTCTCTCTCCTAACAAGTAGCTAAGGTCAGTAACCTCTGTCTTTCAGACATACTTTAATAATTTTGCTTGAAAAGGGAAAATGTTAGGCCTCTGACACCTGTCCCTAAATAGCTCCTCTACTCCTGTATACATTCCAGATATAGGACATATAAACAGATGGAAGCTCTTTGCCCACTCACTCTTCCATCCCTTCTTTCAGCAGTATCCAAACTCCAAATGTTCGTGAAACATCTGCTTATAAATCCTAGCTTCATAAAAAGAGAGAGCTGGTAAATATCTAGCAACTGACTCTCCAAAGAGAAAAACCCTGATTTACTCTTCGTGGTATAAACATTCTTACGTGGTCAATTTATAGCTGCCATAGTGATGTCACTGGACACAGAGTTCAGAAGAGATATGCAATAGCATACAATCAAATACCATTTTCATCATTAGATACAACACACATAAATAGCCCCAAGAGCATAGAAATAGTAAAATATAGTAGAATAAGAGTTTTGGGGCTAGGCTCAGTGGCTCAGCCTGTAATCCCAGTGCTTTGGGAGGCCTAGTGGATTGCCTGAGCCCACGGGTTCGAGACCCGCCTGGGCAAGTGGTGAGACCTCATCTCTACAATAAATAAAAAATTAAGCCAGGCTCTGTGGCTCAACCTGTAATCCCACGCCTTTGGGAGGCTGAAGTGAGTGGATTGCCTGAGTCCGCGGGTTTGAGACCCGCCTGGGCAGCGAGACCTCATCTCTATAATAAATAAAAAAAAAATCAGCTGGGTGTGGTAGTGCATGCCTGTAATTCCGGCTACTTGGAAGGCTGAGGCAGAAGGATCGCCGGAGCCCAGCAGGTCGAGGCTGCGGTGGCCGGGAGCGGCCACTGCACTCCAGTCTGGGTGACAGAGTGAGACTCCAACTCAAAAAAAAAAAAAAATTAGCCAGGCGTGGTAGTGCACGCCTGTAATTCTGGCTACTCTGAAGACTGAGGCAGAAGGATCGCCGGAGCCCAGCGGGTCGAGGCTGCAGTGGCCAGAAGTGTGGGCAAAGGAGTGAGACTCCAACTCAGAAAAAAAAAAAAAAAGAGTTTTTGAATTTTGAATATATATATTACATTTTTCCTTTGTTAATTAAAAACCCATATAATTGACAGTTTAATAATGTTAACGCATGTACAGATTTGTGTAACCATCACCACAATCAAGGTTCAGAATAACTGGTATGAGCCAGCTCCAGTATTCCCTTGCTTGTGCCCTAGTTCACAGCAAATTGTCCTATAACATGTGCACATATGTGTATGTTTTAAAAAATATTTTTATTCATTAATTCAAGAATATGTTGCATGCTAGGATACAATAATAAACAGGAAAGACTTATCTCTGCTTTTATGGAGACAGGCATGAATCATATAATCATACAATTAAAAACTGATTTTTTAAAAACAGAGAGAAGTGCTATGAAGGAAAGACACAAGAAAAAATTCCTAGATGTGGATTGCAAGTGTGCAAGAGTAATGCATACTTGCAAGGTATGTGGCATATTTTGCCAAATTGCCCTCCAGGAAAGCCATTCCAATTTACATTTCTATAAACATTGCATAAGCAATGTATATTTCTGCCTACACTTGCCAACACCAGATAGTATCTCTTTAGTCCTTTTAATTTTGATAAATTAAAATTTCTTTTTATTTTGCGTTTGATTACGTTTTTATTGTCTTTGGCTAATCCTTACTTTTTAAAGAAAATTTCTATTAGATTATTCACCTTCATCTTATGGAAATGGGAAAGACTTGTTTAATTTGAAATAGATACTTGTTTTCAATGATCTGTGAAATATGCTTTTGAAAAAGTTAGATATACTTTTTTCAAAGGGGAAGAGATTTTTTTTTTAAAGTACATGTCCTGTAAGATCTGTTCTCCCCTCCAACCTATACCCTCCCTACCATTTTTTTTTTTTTTTTTTTACCCTGGACTTATTCAGTTTCCTAATTTGTGTACATCAATAATTTAGCTTTATCTCAATTCAAACTAGTTTCATACTTGAGTTCCTTTTCATCTTGTTCTGTTGAACTAATAGTTTCTACAAGAAGAATACATGGATTAAAGATACTCTGAAAAGTTTATTTATCTGATAAAGTTACGTGCTTTTGCACATGGAAGTCACTTTACAGGGTATGAAATTCATGGATCATTTTTTTCCCCTCCATAGCCTCTAGACATGATACTCCAGAAGTTTCTGACATTTAGCATTGAAGAGACAGTTCTGCTATGAGTCTCCTTTGTTGTTATTCTACATGATCCCCTGTGGGATTTGAGTCTCCTTTGTTGTTGTTCTACAAAATCCCCTGTGGGATTTTTTTTCCCCTCTTATAATTAGAAAATTGTGATTTAGATGGTGTCTTTATCTACATGCTGTTGTTGCAGTTTTACTGGTGTTGTCGGACAAGAAAATGGTGCTTTCGAGCTCCATGTGGAGGTCTTTCTTCAGCTCACTAAAACTTTCTTCTGTTATATCTTTAATTATTGTTTTGCTTTCCTCTATAATGCTTAACAAAATCTGTAAGACATTTCTATTTGTGTATTTGCTTCTGTAATATCTATCTAAGTTGATAAAAACTTACATGAAGGAAGTAGTCATATTATCATGCTCATAGTAGTCTATGCAGCACCTAGCACAGTGCATAGCTCATGCTAAATGACTCAATAAATATATGTTGAATAAATGAGTGAACTAGTGTTGGTTTGTTCCATTAGTTCTTTTGTCTTCTCCAAGCAAAAAAATTTATCTTTGTATTCATTATTCTATATTCATTATTTTTTCTTTCTTTCAGTGCCACTTTTTAGCTCATTTCTCTCCATTCTGGGAGAGTAGCTCAAGTTTATCTTCCATGTTACTATTTTTACTTCTCATGACATAACTTTTTTTTATACATAACTAACTTCTGATTTCAGTGGAGATATTGGTTTTGTTGTTGGGATTTTGGTTTAAATGCAATACTTCCTTCTAATCCATTTCTCTTTCAACTTAGCCTGTTCTCTCTTACAACTTTATGTTATTGATTCCTATAGACTCCACATTTAGTACTCCTTTGAGAATGCTAACTAACTTCTCAATCCTTCTGGGTCCTACAACAACCATTTTCAGAGGGATACTATTCCCTTGAATCTTCTAGATGCAATTTCATTTCCTCATATTTTAGCATTTTTTCAAAAGTCCACATATTAGTATTTTTCTCTCTATCATCAAAGAAGGTAGATTCATCACAAATATTCTAAATCTGTCTGAAGTTAATGTTAACATCAGTCAGTGTATTTTCCAGTTTCAGGAAGTGTTTTATGTGATGTTCTACTTGCCTGGTTATCTGTGTTCTAAATAATATATCACATGAAAAACAATCGTTCTCTGTATGGATTTTCATTAGGTTTATTTTCTGTTCTCTGTACAGCAATGACATTTCTCTGGCAGGTGTTATACCTTTCAGAATTGATTATACCATTTCCATACTAAACTTCATCTCTACCATCATCAATTCAGCCATCAACACTCAATATGCAGTTAGTGTCTGGGATTTGCAGTAAGCCTGGATGTGGAGAGATTGGGTCACAGAAACAAGGTGAGGAAAGAGAAGAGGGATTGAAAAGTAAAGATACAGAAAGAGGAGAATTTCTCTTGCCTCAGGGAGAAGAATTCAAGAAGGCCAGTGAGCAATGACTCTGGAACTCTGGTATATTCGTTATTAAGTGTTTATTTATTCACTCCTTCTCAGACTATCCTCTGTTTATGAGAGAAATAGAGAAATTATCTTTATAACACTGAAGTCAGAGAGGATTTATTTGACAAACTCTCCACCCACCAAAAAAAAAGCACTAACTCCAAAAAAAGAGTGATGAATTTTATTACCACATAGAAAGTAATACTTTATCTAATTATAATCATCATAATTAAAAGACAAGTCACAGAGTGGGAAAAGATATTTGCAGTACACATGCCTGTCACATGTAAGAAACTTCTGCATGTTATTTAGAAAGAGGTCATCAATCCAATAGAAAAATGGGCAAAAAATATGAGCAGGTAATTCACATAAGAAAACCAAAGGGTCAGCTGGGCTCGGTGGCTCAGCCTGTAATCCCGCGCTTTGGGAGGCCAAAGTGAGTGGATTGCCTGAGTCCACAGGTTCGAGACCCGCCTGGGCAACTTGACAAGACCTCATCTCTACAATAAATCAAAAAATTAGCCGGGAGTGGTAGCGCGCTCCTGTAATTCCAGCTACTTGGAAGACTGAGGCAGAAGGATAGCCAGAGCCCAGCAGGTTGAGGCTGCGGTGACCGGGAGCGGCCACTGCACTCCAGTTTGGGTGACAGAGTGAGACTTCAACTCAAAAAAAAAAAAAAAAAGAAAGAAAAGAAAAGAAAACCAAAGGGTCAAAAAACCTAGGATAAAGTGCTTACCCTCACTGGTCATCAAATAAATGCAAACAAAAGCAATATAGTACTATTTCAAATCTATCATTTTGACATTTTAAATCTTATAATACCAAGTGTTTGCAAGACTACAGACGACAAACATCTTATTACATTGCTGATCAAAATATAAATTGGCACAGCCCTTAGGAAAGCATGTTGGCAATATCCTGTGAAAACCAAGTTTCTCTTAACCCTACACTCCAACAATTTCACACTCTAGAGCTGTGCTTTGCAAACCACAGCATGCATCAGAGTCACCTGAAGATCTTGTTAAAACTCAAAGAGCTGGGACCCAACCCTAAAATTTCTGAATCAGCAGAAACTGAATCAGATCTGAGGTGGAACCTGAGAATTTGCATTGCTAACCACTTCTCGATGGTGCTGATGCTACTGGTCCAGGGTCCACACTTTGATAGCCAATACCCTTGTAAAACTCTTACACATATGCACATGGTATATTTGTAGTGTTCATTGTAGTGTTGTTTGTTGCAGTAAGAAAACCAGAAAGCAATCTAAATATCCATTGATAGGACAGATAAATATACTGTGATACAGTCACATATTGAAAAATTAATGAACAAACTAGATGCCCGTGTAGATTTAAAGTCAACTCTTTTCTAACCAGTTTTAGGGTCATTTTGTTAAAAGTCATTGTTTATTCATTCATAATTTCATTGATTTGTGTTTTCTGTCTTTTGATTTTGTTACACTAGTCAGAATATTTTCTATTTTACTATTTTTCTTTTTTTCAGAGAACCAGCTTTTAAAGGTATTTATCAGTTCTTCTGTTTTTCTACTTTCTAATTAATTTCTGCATTTTATCATCATTAATTTCTTTTCTATATTTGATGTTCTTTTTAGGGCTTATTGAATGGAATCAAGAGCTCATTTATTTTCATTCTGTTTATTAATGACAACATTTAGGGCTACTGATTTCCATTTGGTAAGGCTTTGGGGTCCATTCCACAAATATTGCTATGTTATATAATTATTCTTATTGTTCTAATTATAGTTTAGATTTTAGATAGCATTTTTAAAAATTCTCATGTGTTTAGAGATTTGTCTTTTTAAAATTACATTTAACTTGTGACATTGTGAATAGAGAATATGGGATATTGTGTGTGTGTGTGTGTGTGTGTGTGTGTGCGCGCGCGCGTGCGCGCATGCATGTACATGTTCCATGCACAATAAAAAAGAATATATATTCTGTTTAGAAACACAAAGATTCTTGGATACTTATTAAATAAGCTTTATTGATTTTATTATTCAAATCCACCCTGTAGTAATTAATGGTTTGCCTAATCTTTCAAGGACTAAGAGACACTTATTAAAGTTTCCCACTGTGGAGAAAAATATATATATTTACATATATTTTTTGACTATACCTAGCATGAATATTAAATTTTTTTTAGTCCCTTTCAGTATTTTTTTTCATCTACAGTTATAGTTTTTCTAAGATCAGTGTTGTGAACTCTGAATTATTTTCACTTGCACTTGGATGACATATGTGTACTCATCATTTTAATTTCTACCTGTCTCTTATACTTGTTTTACATGTATTTCTTATAGACAGCATATAGTTGGGTTTTGCTTTGGACTCAGAGTTTGTATAATTTAACAGGAAAATGTAACCATTGACATCTCTTGACATGTTCTCCTACCTTTTTTGATCTCATTCTATTTTCTAATCTATGGGCTCTGTCTGCCTCTGGGTGCCAGTGAAGGTCATTGTTATGGACTGAATTGTGTTCCCCAAAATTCATATGTTGAAGCCCTAAGCCTTAATGTAATTATATTTGCAGATAAAGCCTTTAAGGAGGTGATTAAGGTAAATGAAGTCATAAGGGTGGGCCTCTAATCCAATAGGACCATAGCTTTATAAGAAGGGGAAGAGACACCAGTGCTCTTTCTTCACGTACGTACAGAGGCAAGACCATGTGAGGACACTGTGAAAAGGTGGCCATTTGCAAGCCAAGAAGAGAAGTATCAAGAGAAACCAACCCTTCTGGCACCTTGATCTTGAACTTCTAACTTTCAGAACTATGAGAAAATACATTTCAGATTGTTTAAGGCGTCTCTTGTCTATGGTATTTTGCTGTGGCAGCCCATACTAACTAATACAGACACACTAACACTAGTGCCTCCAGCTCACCAACTTTTGATCATACCTATTCATGTAGCTTTCCTTTCAAAGACTTGCCATCCACCTGAGAGTTACCAGGGAGTATCACATGGGTTTGTTTTCTCTAGGTAATATATAGCCCTACAATCTCACCCTGGGCACAAGTGTTTCTACCAGTTTCTGCTGCTATCTCAGCCTCTGGATGAACATTGCAGGCTCTTGACAGAGACTGACAGTGTGGCTGTCTCTTTTTCATTAATGACCTTGGGGCTCAGGATGCCATAAAATAACTAGGACTTTGCATAGTTTGTGGCTATTACCCATTTTGTAGAGAACCAACTCAGAGCACAGCTACGTAAAATAAAATAATTATAACAATAATGTATATATCTTAAAAGTCATACACATGATTTACTATTTTAATATAAAAATATGAACAATAAATTTGTATGTGAAATTAGATATTATTTTGTACAATTTACTTCTGTAACATAAGGCTATTATTTAGACAAAACAACAACAGGACTAGCTAACAGTGGCAATTAGCAAATAACCACATGACTGATAAAACAAATATATAAGAAAATATAATATTTTTATAATGTTTCTATCTTCTGATAGGGCAATTAATTTAAACTCTTTTTTTAAAAAAATTTTTAATTGATATTTAAATTTTATAGGCTACATTGTTGTATATTCTTAAGATACACATGTGTAAGACTTGTAAATAAAGAATTTAATACAATTGTACTAATCAAATATTACCTATGTTTAATAAAAGAAAACAATAAAATTTTTATTTTTGTTTCATGATATAACAGGGTATTTTTACCCTTGATTTCTCTTCTCTGAACTCCCTGCAAACTTTAGGATATTTTCTTTTCTTTTATGTAGGGGTAAAACTCAATACAGTCAAACATAAAAGTTACTTTGACTTGTAGTTCTGCTCTTATCAAATGCATTTACACTGATTCTGGTATCAGTTCAATGTGATGACATCAAGCTAAATATACCCTCAAGTCTCAACAAAAGTGTTTGACATGGAATATTTAATACCGTAAGTAATATTTTACTTACTAGCAACAGCAGATTTTTAGACTGATGGGAATTAGTTTCTGGCATTCTAAAATAAGCCTGTAGTTACCAAGTGGATGGACATCTGTGGAGAGCTGGAAACTAATTCCTATAAACTAAACAGTTGTTGCTCTTTTTCATGATAAGATGTATTGCTTGACACATGGTAGAAAGTATGATCATTGGTAAGATCTGAAAAAATCTGCACTATACTGTAATAGGTCAACAAAAAATTTCTCATTTTGGGAAAAAAAATTTGCTAAATACATGTCTGACAAAGGCCTAACATTCGGGATCTACAAGGAACTCAAATGGGCTGAAAGGAAAAAAAACAAACAGCCCTATTAAAAAGTGGGCAAAAGATATGAATAGACACTTATCAAAAGAAGGCATAGGAGCAGCTAACAGATACATGAAAAAAATGCTCAGCCTCACTAGTCATCAAAGAAATGCACATTAAAACCAAACAGATAATACCTAACTCCAGTCAGATGGCCATCATTAATAACTCAAAAAACAACAGATGCTGAAGAGGATGTGGAGAAAAGAGAATGCTTCTACACTGTTGGTGGGAGCGTAAATTAGTTCAATCTCTGTGGGAAACAATGTGGAGATTTCGAAAAGATCTAAAAATCAACCTTCCATGTGACCCAGCAATCCCTCTTCTGAGAACATACCCGGAGGAACTCAAATCATTTTACAAAAAAGATTCCTGTGCATACATGTTTATTACAGCACTATTCACATTAGCAAAAACATGGAAGCAGTAGTGCTGCCCATCAAAAGTGGACTGAATTTTAAAATTGTAGTACATACAGACAATGGAATGTTTATACAGCCATAAAGAAGAACAAAATTGGCCGGGCTCAGTGGCTCAGCCTGTAATCCTGTGCCTTTGGGAGGCTGAGGTGAGTGAACTGCCTGAGCCCATGGGTTCGAGACCCGCCTGGGCAGCGAGACCTCATCTCTACAATAAATCAAAAAATCAGCCGGGCATGGTAGCGCGTGCCTGTAATTCTGGCTACTTGGAAGGCTGAGGCGGAAGGATCGCTGGAGCCCAGCAGGTCGAGGCTGCGGTGGCCGGGAGCGGCCACTGCACTCCAGTCTGGGCGACAGGGTGAGACTCCAACTCAAAAAAAAAAAGAAGTACTTGTCTGTCTCATCCTGGACTTGGCAGATGCATTCTCTAACTGTGTTTTCACTTTTTCTTCTCCATCATGCCCAATCCAAAGTTTTTTCTACATGTCATGTGGTATGTTATTTTTATTCTTTGTCTCTCTAATCCGGTTATATGTGTCCTTATATCTTTTATTGAAATTACACAGTCAATGAGCCTTACTTTTCTTTTCTTTTGAGTCAGAATCTTACTCTGTCACCCCGACTAGAATGCATCGGCACACTCACAACCAGCGCAGCCTCAAT
Source organism: Cephalopachus bancanus (assembly GCA_027257055.1). Classification (NCBI taxonomy): domain Eukaryota; kingdom Metazoa; phylum Chordata; class Mammalia; order Primates; family Tarsiidae; genus Cephalopachus; species Cephalopachus bancanus. Next base: position 8,131,577 of record JAPVLO010000021.1, on the reverse strand, counting down.
CTGCTGGGTTCAGGTGATACTTCCACCTCAGCCTTCCAAGCAGCTGGAACCACAGACGTGTACCACCATGCCTGGCTAATTTTTTGATTAATTGTAGAGACAAGGTCTCACCAACTTTCCCAGGCTGGTCTTGAACCCCTGGACTCAGACAATCCTCTCACCTCTGCCTCCCAAAGTGCTGGGATTACAGGCATAAGTCACTGCACACAGTTGAGACTTATTTTTCCAGTGGGATATGCTGGCATTTTTATTATAATTGTTCTAATTTTTATTATATGAACACTTAGAAAACATGGTCATGCCATTCAAACTTTTTTTTTAAAGTTAAACTAGCTTGGACACTCAACTGCCAAAATAAGGACCTCCATAGATTTTCTTCTCCAAAAAACAATTGGGACAGTGACCAAAAAATGTTAAAATCAAAGTTTTCAGAACTCTATAGATTAACCAAAGCCTTGCCACAAAGTGAAGGCTATTCAAGAAAAACCGTTTACTTCAATGAGAACAACAGGGCTTATGGCATTTTAACTTGAACTACCCTTATTTCTGTCTTCTCAACTCTGCAGTAGCCTTAAAAAGCAGCACCGTGTAGTCACCGTGCACTGAGTTTGAAGCTTCTCAGAAAACCCCACCCTAAAGCACTGTCATTATTTGATCTATCTCATAGCTCCCTGGAGAAAAACCATTTGCAAAACGTTGCCGTTATTTAACTCAGAGCTCACTCTACAGAAGAAGCATATCTAATGTTTGCCAAAATAATCAGTGACTAGTTAACAATAATGTATTATATGGTCTCAAATAGCTGGAAAGTCGATATTGAATGTTCTCCACACAAAGAAGTGACAAGTGTTTGAGATGATTAATATGCTAATTACCCTAATTTGATCACTATATTATGATATATATCAAAACACCACTATGTACCCCATGAATATGTGCAATTGCTATTTGTCAATTAAAATTTTCTTTATAAAAGTAGGTTAAAAATTAATAATCAGTGGCAATTATTTAACATCGTAGCTGCTCAAAGCTGTGATACTGGATGGGGTAAACAAGGACCTGCCCGACAGTTAAAAGGAAGATCTAGGAAGCAAGATGTCCACTAGGGGCCTTAAAAATCTCTAGCAATTCCTGGGGATCTAGAAGAATGCATGTGCTGGTAGGGTTGTGTGCATGCCAAGAAAAGACCTAAGAATGCCCCAATCTCTCCCCTTCATTGACCTTGATGCCCTGAACTAGTAGAAAACAAAGTTTAAGGTAGACTCTCTGAGTGTTGAAAGACATGACTTTGCACACAGAAAGTCACTTAGCAAAAGTTGGATGATGTATTGGTTCAAAGCATTTAAGAAAATCTCTGACCAAACAGCTGATTGCTAAGCTAATTTAGCAGAAACTTCACACACTACAGGGAATACAGACAATCGCAACAAAAGTATGAACAACAAATGTTCAGGAAAGAAAGAAACTGATTTTCAAAGTTAACACATTATATTATATAAAATGTCCAATTTTCAATGAAAATTATGAGACACATAGAGAACAGGAAAGTGGGACCTATAAAAAAAAAAAAGAGCAGTAAATGAAAAGAAAATTATCCCTGAAGGGGAGGACTAGAGGCTGTGCTTACTAGACAAACACTTTAAATTAATATTATAAATATATTCAAATGACTAAAGGAACTATTTCTAAATAACTAAGTAAAAGTATGAGAGTAGTGGCTCATGTAGAGAATATCAATAAATGAATAGAAATTTTTTTTTAAAAAAATGAAATAATTCAAATGAAAAATTACTATCAGGGCTCAACAGACTTGAGCTGGCATAAGAATCGACAAACTTGAGTATAGGTCACCAGAGATTATACAATCTGAAGAAAAGCAAGAAAAAAATGGAAGAAAGTAAGCAGAGTCTCAGAGACGCCATCAAGCGTACTAACATGTATATGTATATTGGGAATTTCAGAAGGAAAAGAGAAAAAAGAAAGGTATGGAAATAATATTTGAAGAAATGGGCAAAAACTTCCCAAATTTGATGAAACACATACAAGAACCAGAACTAGCGTCAAGTAAGATAACCTCAAGTGGATCCTACAAACTGTGAAAGTCATAGTCAAAGATAACAGTAAGGGAAAAACTAATTCCATAAAAAAGTGGTCCCCAACTCTGGGCCCGTGAACCAATACTGGTCCATGACCTGTTAGGAACCAGGCTGCACAGCAGGAGGTGAGCTGAGCCTTGAGCAAGTGAGTGAAGCTCATCTGTATTTACAGTCACGCCTCATCGCTCCCAACACCACCTGAGCTCTACCTCCTGTCAGATCAGTGGCAGTATTAGATTCTCAAAGGAGTACACATCCCATTGTAAATTGTGCATGCGAGGGATCTAGGTTGCACACTCCTCATGGGAATCTAATGCCTGATGATTTGTGGTAGTGATGCTAGTGCTGGGGAACAGCTGCAGATACATATTAGCCTTAGCAGTGAGGTCTGACTTCACATACTCCCCCCGACATATTACCCTGGTCCCTGATGCCAAAAATGTTGGAGACTGCTGATATAAAAGGAATCCTGGAAAAAATTAACAGCTAACTTCTCAACAGAAACCATGGAGGCGAGAAGACAGTGAAATGACATATTTAAAGTGCTGGGATGAAATATATCTGTTAACCAAAAATTCTATATACAGCAAATTAATCCTTAGAAAATGAAAATAAATGAAAACATTCCAAGATAACATAAAATAGAGAAAGTTTACCAGTAGTAAATCTGCTTTATAGGAAATAACAAAGGGAGACCTTCAGGTTGAAATGAAAGGACATTAGATGGTGACTCAAATCCACACAAAGAAATAAAGAACACTAGTAAAGGTAATTACATGGATGAATATAAACAGCAGTATAAATACATTTTTGGTAATTTTTTTGTGCTATCCGATTTAAAAGACAGTTTTACAAAGTAATTATAAAACTGTGCAGATGGGCTTACAGCATATTAAAGATTTAATTTGTGATAATAGCACAAAGGAGTAGAGATAGAATAGAGCAATATTGATGCAGTTTCTATATATTAATAAAATTAAGTTAGTATTAATCCAAACTAGATTGCTTTAAGATGTTAGTTGCAATCCTTAGTGCAACCGCTAAGGAAATAACTCAAATAATATATTTTAAAAAATATAATTAAGCCGGGCTTGGTGGCTCAGCCTGTAATCCCGCGCCTTTGGGAGGCTGAGGTGAGTGGATTGCCTGAGCCCACGGGTTCGAGACCCGCCTGGGCAGCGAGACCTCATCTCTACAATAAATCAAAAAATCAGCCAGGCGTGGTAGCACGTGCCTGTAATTCCGGCTACTCGGAAGGCTGAGGCGGAAGGATCGCCGGAGCCCAGCAGGTCGAGGCTGCGGTGGCCGGAAGCGGCCACTGCACTCCAGTCTGGGCGACAGAGTGAGACTCCAACTCAAAAAAAAAAAAAAAAAAAAAAAAAATTAAATTTGAATATTAGAAAATATCTTTTTAAAACAAAAGAAGGCAGTAATGGAAGAACAGAAGAACAAAATGTCATTAGACATAAAAAACAAATAGCAAAATGGCAAACATAAATTCTACCTTAACAATTGTATTAAATGTAAATGAAGTAAACTTTTTTTTTTTTTGAGTTGGAGTCTCTGTCGCCCAGACTGGAGTGCAGTGGCCGCTTCCGGCCACCGCGGCCTCGACCTGCTGGGCTCCGGCGATCCTTCCGCCTCAGCCTTCCGAGTAGCCGGAATTACAGGCACGTGCTACCACGCCTGGCTGATTTTTTGATTTATTGTAGAGATGAGGTCTCGCTGCCCAGGCGGGTCTCGAACCCGTGGGCTCAGGCAATCCACTCACCTCAGCCTCCCAAAGGCGCGGGATTACAGGCTGAGCCACCGAGCCCGGCTGAATTAAACTCTTAAATTAAAAGTCAGAGATTGACAAAATGGATTTTTTAAAAACGATTCACCTATATGTTGGCTAGAAGGGTCCCACTATAGATTCAAACACACAAATAGGTTGAAAGTAAAAAATTAGACAAAGATCCTATGCATGTAACAATCAGAAAAAAATATTTTAAGACAAAAATTATTATTAGAAACAAAGGAGGAAATTTTATAATTTTCTTTAATTATACACATGTGTGTATCTAGCAAAGTAAATGAAAGAAAAACAGACAGAATAGAAAGGAGAAATAGACAATTCAACAGTGGTAATTAGAGACATAAATACCCCACTTTCAATAATGGAGGCAGCAACTAGGCAGAAGATTAATTGGAAAATAGAAGATTTGAAAAAGTCTACAGCAACAAAGTCTTGAGTAAAGTCTTGAACAAAAACTATAACCCAACTTGATCTAACAGATGTATATATAGAGCAATCCACTCATGCACATTCTTCTCAAGCACACATGGAAAACTTTTTATGATAGAAAAAAACAAAGAAAACTTCAATAAACTTTCTGGGAATGATTCAAAATATGTTATCCAAACATAATGAAATAAAATTAAAAATAAGTAGCAGAAGGATATTTTAAAAATTTACTAATATTTGAAAATTTAAAAATATGCTTCAAAATAACCAATGGTCAGAAAAATCAATAACAGAAAACACTTTTACATGAATGTAACCAAAAACACAGCAAAGGAAAACGTGTCATACAGCAAAAGCAGTGCTCCAAGGGAAATTTATAGCTGTAAACATCTACCTCAAAAAAAGAATTATCACAAACCTATAACCTTACATTTTACCCCGAGAAACTAAAAAAGAAAGAGCAGATGCAAAGCAAGCAGAGGAAATTAAATAATAAGTAGTATAGCACAAGTAAAGGGAATATATAACAGAAAAACAATGGAAAGAATCAATGAAACCAAAAATTGGTTCTTTTAAAAGGTTAATAATATTGACAGACCTTTAGCTTTAGATTGATTAAGAGAGAAAGAGAGAAAACTCATGTTACTAAAATCAGAAATGACTGGAGGCTAAGGGAAGATTGCTTGAACCCAGGAGTTCAAGGCTTCAGGGATATGATTATGTCACCAAACTCCAGCCCGGGAGACAGAGCAAAACCCCCTATCTAAACAATAAATGTAAAAAATAAAATAAAAAATCAGGAATGAAAGAGGAAACATTACTACTGATCTTATAGTGATTTAATTATTAAAAAAGTGCATAATTGTACGCCAACAAATTAGATAACCTAGATAAAATGAACAAATTGCTAGAAAGACACATAATACCAAAACTGACTAAAAAAGAAATAGAAAATCTGAATAGACCTATAACAAGTAAGATAATTGAATTAATAATCTAAAAATTTTCCACATAAAGAAGCTCAAATCCAAAGACCTTTAATAGTGAATTCTATTAAACATTTTAAGAAGAATTAATACTGATTTTTTTTTTTGCAAACTCTTTCAAAAAAAGGAGAGGAGGGAACATTTCACAAATTATTCTATAGAGCAGTATTTCACTGATACCAAACAAGATAGATATCACACAAAAATAAGATTACAGATCAATTATCTTTATCAACATAAATGCAATTTTCTTAACAGAATATTAGTAAGCAGAATCTTGGAACATATAAAATCAACCAATAGAATTTACCTCAAGAATGTAAAGTAGCTTTGAGCAATCCACTGTGGGAGCTTTTCTGTTCTCTCAATAAATCCTGCTTTAAAAAAAAAAGAATGTAAAGTTGTTTTAATATTCAAAAATCAATCAATGTAATCAATTGATGTACATATCATATAATGAGGGACAAAAACCCCCACATGTAAAAAATAAAGTATATGACAAAATTTAACTTCATTTCATGATTTGAAAACAACAACACTCAACAAACTACAAATAAAAGGGAACTTCCTCAATCTGATAAAGGTCCATCTATTAAAAATTCACACTTAACATCATACTTAATGGTAAAAGACTAAAGTATTTCCACCTAAGATCAGGAACAAAGTAATGGTATTCACTTTTGCCACTTATAGTCAAATTGTACTGAAATTTCCAGCCAGGACAAGTAGGCAAGAAAGTGAAATAAAAATATACAGATTTGAAAGGAAGAAACTAAACTATTTCTATTTGTAGATTATATTATCTTCTAAATAGAAAATTCCAAGAAATTCACAAAACACTGCTAGAGCTAATAAATAAGTTCAGGAAGATTGCAGGGTACAAGATCAATATACACAAATTAATTTCATTTATACATATTTCCAGAAAAGAATCTTAAATAAAAAATGAAACTATGAATACAATTTCATTTTAAATGGCATCAAATAAGATAAAAGACTTAGAATGAAACAAAAAGTGCAAGACTTGTTCAGTAAAAATTGTAAACTATTGCTGAAAGAAATTTAAAAAGAACTCAATAAATGGAAATGCATTCGTGTTCTTGTGGCAGAAGACTTAATGTTGTTAACAAGGCAATACTTGCCAAATTGATCTACAAATTTAGTGTAACCCCAATCAAAATACCAGATGACATTTTTGCAGAAATATATAAATTGATTTTAAAATTCATATGAAAATGTGATGGATCCATAATAGCCAAAATAATCTTGAAAAGGAAGAGCAAAGTTGAAGACTTCACATTAATATTTCAAAATTTACTATAAAGTTACAATAATGAAGAGAGATTGATACTGGTATAAGAATGTATACACAGACAAATGGAATAAAATTGAGAGTCTATAAATAAACTCTGAAATTTAAAATCAATTGATTTTTAAAAAGGGAGTAAAAAAAATTCAATGAGGAAAGAATCGTCTTTTCAAAAATGGTGCTGAAACAACTAGCTATTCACATGCAAAAAAAATGAAATTGGCCTTCTACCTCCTACCATACACAAAAATTAACTCAAAATAAGTCATAGACCTAGATATAAGAGTTAAAACTTGAAATTTTAATAAGAAAAATAGAAATACTTCTTTTTAATCTGCGTTAGACAACGGTTTCTTAAATACAACGTCAAAAGCACAAGCAACAAAAGATATATTAGGCTTCATCAAAATTAAACTCTTTTCAAAGAATACCATCAAAAAAGTTAAAAAGGCAATCCACAAAATGAGACAAAATATTTGCAAATTGTATATCTGATAAGGTACTTGTATCCAAAATATATAAGGAACTTTTACAACTCAATAATAAAAAGACAAAAATCCAATTTAAAAATGAACAAAGGACCTGGATAAACATTTCTCTAACAAAAATATACCCTTGCCCCCCCCAAATAGCCAATAAGTACATGAAAAGTTGCTCAGTATTATTAGCCATGGAAATGCAAATCAAACTATAATGAAATACCACTTTACATTTACTAGGACAGCAATAATGAAAACATTAGAAAATAATTAGTTTTGGCAAAAATGTTGAAGAATCAGAATGCTGATACAGTGCTTATGGGTATTTAAAATGTTGCATTTAGTTTGAAAACAGTCTCACATTCCCTTAAAAGATTAAACATCATGTTACCATATGACCAAGCAGTTCCACTCCTAGGTATATACCCAAGAGAAATTAAAACATATATCCACTCAAAAATTTGTACATAAATGGCAGTATTCAGAACAGCATTATTTAAAATAGTCAAAAAGTGAAAGCAACCCAATATTCATCAACTGATAAATAGATAAATAAGATGTATATACATACAATGAAATATCATTTAGCACAAAAAGGAATAAGGTACTGATAAATTCTACAACATGAATGAAACTTGAAAACATAATGCTAAGAGAAAAAAAAAACAGTCATAAAAGGTTGCATATTGTAGGACTCTATTTATATGAATGTTCAGAATAGGCAAATCTGTAGAAATAGAAAGTACATCAGTGGTTGCCTAGGGGGTGGGTGGGGGGGGTGGCAAACTACGCGGGTGACTTCTTTTTTTGTTGTTGTTATTTAGTTTTTATTTCTCTGCAATCCAACTAGCCGTGGAAGGGAATAAGGAAAATAAGGGAATAAGGAACCCAAAGAATTGTAGCGAGAGCACAAAGATTATAGGGATACTGCGAGCAAATGGAATGGAGGGGATGCTCTCCTGAGCTACAGAAAGAATGATCTGGTAGTTTAAGATAAAACAAGTCAATATTAGAGTTGTCCACAGTCAGCAATGGTGATCTTCTTGCTGGTCTTGCCATTCTCGGACCCAAAGCCCTCCATGGCTTGCACAGCATTCATGCCCTCTTTCACCTTGCCAAAAACCACATGCTTGCCATCCAACCCTGTGCAGATGAAAAACTGAGAACGCTTGTGTTGGGTCCAACATTTGCCATGGACAAGATACCAGGACCTGTATGCTTCAAGATGAAGTTCTCATCATCAAATTTCTCCCCACTGATGGACTTGCCACCAGTGCCATTATGGCATGTAAAGTCACCACCCTGGCACATAAACCCTAGAATAATTCTGTGAAAGCAGGAACCCTTATAACTGAATCCTTTCTCTCCAGTGCTCAGAGCACGAAAGTTTTCTGCTCTTTGAAACTTTGTCTGTAAACAGCAGCGATGTCAAAGAACACGGTGGGGTTAACCATGGCTGATGGGAAAAGGCTCAAGGCTGCGCGTCTGCAAAGCTGAGCGCGGGTGACTTCTATTGTGTATGGATTTTCTTTTGGGGTGATGAAAATGTTCCAAAATTAGATTGTGGTAATGGTTGCAGTACTCCATGAGTATACAGTTGACTCTTGAACAACGCTGGAGTTGGGATGCTGACTCCCCATGCAGTCAAAAAATCTGCTTATAACTTTTGACTCTCCAAAAACATAACTGTTAATATAACTATAAATAGCCTACTGCTGACTAGAAGCCTTATTGATAACATAGACAGTCATAAACAAATATTTTGTATGTTATATGGATTATATACTATATTGTTACAATACAATAAGATAAGAAAGAAAAATGTTATTAACAAAATCATGAGGAGGAGAAAATATATTTACTATTCATTACCTGAAAGTGGATCATTATAAATGTCTTCATTCTTGTCATCTTCACGTTGAGTAGGCTGAGTAGGAGGAGGAAAAGGAGAGATTTGTCTTGCTCTCTCAGGGCCGGCAGTGACAGAATAGGTGCAGGAAGTAGAAAGGAGACAGGAGAGACAGGCATACTCAGTGTAACTTTATGAAAATACATCACAATTTGCGTCTCACTTTTTGTTTTTTCATTTCTCTAAAAATGTTTCTATATGGTACCAATCATTTTTTCATTGTTTGCTTTAGTTTCAGTACCTGTATCAAAGAAGGGTCTATGTATTTTTTTTTTTTTTTGAGTTGGAGTCTCACTCTGTCACCCAGACTGGAGTGCAGTGGCGGCTTCCGGCTACTGCAGCCTCGAACTGCTGGGCTCTGGCGATCCTTCTACCTCAGCCTTCCAAGTAGCCAGAATTAGAGGCATGCACTACCATGCCTGGCTGATTTTTTAATTTATTGTGGAGATGAGGTCTCGCTGCCCAGGCGGGTCTCGAACCCGCGGGCTCAGGCAATCCACTCACCTCAGCCTCCCAAAGGTGCAGGATTACAGGCTGAGCCACCGAGCCTGACTTGGGTCTATGTTATAAAAGAAGTCAAAAGCAGTCTTGAATAACTGCCAGATTGTCTAAAGTGTATTTGTTTTCTGGCACTGTATCTTCTTCCTCATCATCTGGCACTGGTTCAGAAGTACTCCATTAAGTTGTCATCTGTTAATTCCCCTGGTCTAATGTCTATTAGTTCTTAATTTGTCTTAGTTCCATATCTTGAAACTCTTTACCCATTCCCCATCTTTTTTTTTTTTTTTTTGCCATATTTACAACCTCTCATTATTTTCTTGATTGGCTTTGCTATAAATAAACCTGTGAAGTTATGTACAGCATCTGGACACAGGGTTCTCTAGCAGAAATTTATTGTTTCAAACTGGTTGGCTTTTATGACTTTTTCTATAACAATGATGGCATCTTCAATGGTGCAATTCTTCCAAACTTTCATGATGTTGTCTCTATCATGGTTCTCTTTCACAGTGTTGACAATCCTTTACATAGAGTAGCATGTGTAAGGTCCTTATGACCCCCTGATATAGAGCCTGAATTAGAGATGTGTTTAGGGGCAAGTAGACCACTTTAATGCCTTTGATGTTGAACTCATGGGGTTTTGGGTAGCTAGAGAGGCATTGCCAATATCAAAATAACTTTAAATGGCAGTTTCTTAGTGGCAAGGTACTTTCTGACTTCAAGTACAAAGCGTTAATGGAACAAATCAGTAAAAAAAAAAGAAATTCATTGTCCAGACCTTTTTGTTTTTGTTTTTGTTTTTTTTTGAGTTGGAGTCTCACTCTGTTGCCCAGACTGGAGTGCAGTGGCCGCTCCCGGCCACCGCAGCCTCGACCTGCTGGGCTCTGGCGATCCTTCCGCCTCAGCCTTCCGAGTAGCCGGAATTACAGGCATGCGCTACCACGCCCGGCTGATTTTTGGATTTGTTGTAGAGATGAGGTCTCGCTGTCCAGGCGAGTCTCGAACCCGCGGGCTCAGGCAATCCACTCACCTCAGCCTCCCAAAGGCGCGGGATTACAGGCTGAGCCACAGAGCCCGGCTCAGACCTTTTTGTTTTACAACAAAAAAGACTAGCAGCTCATGTTTATCTTTTCCCTTCAATGCTTAGGGGTTGGCAGCTTTATAGATAAGGGCAGTTCGGATCATAAACCCAACTGCATTTGTATAAAACAATGGAGAGTTAGCCTATCCCTTTCTGCCTCAAATCCTGGTGCTTGCTTCTCTTTCTTACTAATAAATGTCCTTTGTGGCTTTTTCTCCTCAAATAGGGTGACTTCATCTGCATTAAAATTCTATTCAGGCAGATATCTTTCTTCTTGTTAATTTTCTTAGTGGCATCTGGGAATTTGCTGCCTGTTGGTCAGCAGAAGCTTTTATCTTGACATCTCTTAAGACAAGACTTTTTCTGAAGTTATCAAACCATCCTTTGCTGGCATTAAATTCTCCAGCTTTAGATCCTTCACTTTCCTTTTGCTTTAAGTTGTCATGTAATGACTTCACTTTTTTCTGAAATCATATTAGAATCTATAGGCATGCCTTTCTTATAGCAATCCTGCATCCACATAAAAGCTGCATTTTCAATATGAGCTACAGAGGCTTTTAATAAAGGTGCAAGATTTTTGTACTTGCTGGCATAGCTGCAGCAATGATTTCCCAAATTTTCTTTTCTTTTTCATACAATGGTTCTTAGGCTGGATTCATTCTTCTTGAAATAGTAGGTTACCACAGCTGCAGCCCTCAATCTATGGTACATCTCAAGCAATTTAACTTTTTCTTGTAACGTCATCACTTTTGTTTGCTTCTTGGGAGCATTTCCAGCATCACTAGTGGCACTTTGTATAGGTCTCACTGTATTATTCAAGGTTTACAGTTGCATTAAAACATTATTAAAAATATGAGAGAATAGCAAGAGATCACTTTTTACAGCAATGTGAAATTTACTGAAGAGACAAACTGCTTACACAGAGATGATTAGTGTTACATTATATTATTTTAAGCACATACAACATGAGCTCACGCAATAGCAACAGAAGGTAGCTACAAAATTATTAAACTAGTACAGTATATAACAGGGATAATTTTATGTAGTTATGAGTTAATATTGCATTTTTACATTTACATTTCTCTTGACTTTGAATGGCGTTATATATGGTCTAAGTGTGTGCATAAGTTTTGATAAATCTAAACTTTTATTAAAAAGTTGGGTATAGCCGGGCTCGGTGGCTCAGCCTGTAATCCCGCGCCTTTGGGAGGCTGAGGTGAGTGGATTGCCTGAGCCTGCGGATTCGAGACCCACCTGGGCAGCGAGACCTCATCTCTACAATACATCAAAAAATCAGCCGGGCGTGATAGCGCATGCCTGTAATTCCGGCTACTCGGAAGACTGAGGCGGAAGGATCGCCGGAGACCAGCAGGTCGAGGTTGCGGTGGCCGGGAGCAGCCACTGCACTCCAGTCTGGGCGACAGAGTGAGACTCCAACTCAAAGAAAAAAAAAAAAAAAAAAAAAGTTGGGTATATTTTATGGTAGTAAATGACAAAATAGATTAATGTCTGCATATATGCATCCATTACACACCTAAATTTTTCTTAATTTTTTTCAATATTTCTAGGCTACATGGTTCATCTGCAAGTTTTTTCAAATTGTTGCAAATCTCTAAAAAATTTTTCCAATATACTTACTGAAAATATCCATGTATAAGTGGACCCACATAGTTTAAACCCATGTTGTTCAAGGGTTAACTGTACCAAAAAACAGTGAAGTGTGCACTTTAAGTGGGTTAGTATTATTGTGTGTGAATTATATCTCTATAAAAGGTCCATAAAAGACCCAAGGGTTAATCCACATGCAAATTAAAGATAAACTGTTAATGCTCACAATTATAACTCACTTAAATTGTACACTTAAGTCCCATCACTTGGAGTGATGCAACAATAAATGATATACTGTTGTGAACAACAAATCACAGGTATCAACTTCATTCGAGGGGAAGACCTCAAAAGCAGGTATGGAAAGTATCAGTTTGACACTAAATACAGTGTTGCTTTCAGACCCTGTTTTGGGGACTGCCATATATATTTTGTATTTTTATTTTGATTCTTGAATCCATTGCCAAAATCAAGACTTTCTGTTTTAGGGAGGCATTTTCTGTTTAGCAAAGACAGTCTCAGGCAAACCATGATGGTTAGTCACTTAATGTGTGACACATGGTGTCAAAAAAGGTTTTTCTTTTTCTGTGTCATGTTCTGTTTGAGGGCATCAAACGGGCCCCATTGTCTTATAGAGTTTTTATTACTAAGTTATTCCCTCTTCTTTGTTGCTTTCATCAAAGAGACCTTTTCTTCTACATGATCTGTTTATTCTAGTTACTCATTTTTATACAATTTTTACATCACTATTCACAGATGAGTTTGGTTGTCTTCCTTCCATCTGATTTGAGTACTGCTGTTATTTTTGGCTTCCTGTGGAAACTCTTATTGTCTTGCTGTGGTTTGAGACAGGTTAAATTCTCTGTTCCTTGAATGCTTGATTTTTTTTAAATTTTTAACCTGAGAGACCATCTGGGCCTGGTGATTGGGGAATGTTTTAATTTCAATTTCTTTATTGATCTGCTTAGAATTCTTATCTCTTCTAGGGTGATTTTGGTCATTTCTATGTTTTCTAAGACACCAAGTTTCAATTTAATTTGCACCTCGGTTTGCCAAGCATTCCTTAAAATTTATTTTATTTTATTTTATTTATTTATTTTTGAGTTGGAGTCTCACTTTGTCGCCCAGACTGGAGTGCAGTGGCTGCTCCCGGTCACTGCAACCTCAACCTGCTGGGCTCCGGCGATCCTTCTGCCACAGCCTTCCAAGTAGCTGGAACTACAGGCGTGCGCTAACACACTCGGCTAATTTTTTGATGTATTGTAGAGATGAGGTCTCACCAAGTTGCCCAGGCGGGTCTCGAACCCGCGGGCTCAAGCAATTCACTCACCTCAGCCTCCCAAGGCGCGGGATTACAGGCTGAGCCACTGAGCCCGGCTCCTAAAATTTCTTTTACTGTCCTTTGTATCTTTTATGAATTCCTCTTTCTAATTTTTTATTTCTGATGTAAGTGGGTTTTGTCAATTTTTAAAAATGTATTATTTCCTCTTTTTCTGCCTTGTAATTCATTAACTTCTGCTTTTATCTTTATTATGTTTATGCTTTTCATATGTTACTCTTGATGGTTTTTTCCCTAACCTCTAGAATACATTTTGACATTTTTTTAAAAATTTCATTTTTAATCTCTAATATATATATGTTTATGGCTTTATTTTCCTGTGAAACTAGTTATAGCTATCTTCCATTAATTTTGAAATGCTGTACTTTATTATTGCTAAGTTTTAGAGTTTGTTATTTCAGTTTCAATCTTCTCATTGATCCAAAAATTATCTAAGAGGAAAATTCGAAGTTTTCCCTCTATTACATTAGGATATAATTTAATTGCTCTAATAAATATGATGTTTCTTATTGATCTATAATAAATAGCATCATAATGCTAGATGTATTAGTCAAGATCCTGGCAGGAAGACAGTATGCTGAAAAAGATTTAACTAAACATAATTGAATGGGGAAACTAAGTATAGAGGTGTGGACTGGATTAATGGAACTGAAAAAGATGGTGCGGTGTCCAGGAACTAGCAACAGTAGGAATCTGTTACTACTCCTAGGCCTGAAGGGACAAGGGGAGGGAAAAATATCACCGGGAGCTGTGAGAGTCAGAGCAGCACTAGAGGGACTGCCTCAAAGAGCTCTAGCTCCAGAGGAACTAGCCATTGCTGGAACTGCAGGGGATGGAGCGGGATAGAAGGAATAATTATTCCAGCCTCTGTCCCGCCTCCTTCCAGCACTCTGCCCATACCAGATGGCTAAACACAGTCTAAAGGCAGAAGTCCTGGAACCCCGGGAGGTTGTGTCTGTAGTGGTCAACCACAGAAGGACACAAAACAGGGTTGAAAAGGGTGGAGAAAAAAAATCTAGGAGCAAAAACTAGGAAAAACCAGCACCTCAAATAAATATCATTCTATTCATATTTAAATATCAGGAATAGATGTAAACTATAGTAATGCTCTGTGATCTATTGACGTGATGAATTCTATTTATTCTTTTTTTGGGGGGGGCTGAAGTCTCACTCTGTCACCCAGACTGAAGTGCAGTGGCCACTTCCGGCCACTGCAGCCTTGACCTGCTAGGCTCCGGCGATCCTTCCGCCTCAGCCTTCCAAGTAGCTGGAACTATAGGCGCGTGCTACCACGCCCGGCTAATTTTTGATTTATTGTAGAGATGAGGTCTCACCAAGTTGTCCAGGCGGGTCTTGAACCCTCAGGTTCAGGAAATCCACTCACCTCGGCCCCCAAAGCGCTGGGATTACAGGCTGAGCCACTGAGCCCAGCTAATGAATTCTATTTATAGTGTTCCTGATTTTGAAGCATCCTTGCATTCCTAGAACCCTGAAGCTACTTGGTCATAGTGCATCTTCTTTTCACTATCTTTTTGGGTTGTAATCTCTTTATTTAGACTTTTTATATCTATACTTATAAATGGGATTAGTCCGTAATTATTTTCTGGAATGGCAATTGTCATAGTTTAGCATCTGGGTCAAACTTGCTTTGTGAAATGAATCAGATCTTTTCACATTTTTATGTTCTGGAATAATTTACACAGGAAAAAAAATGGATTCCTTAAAAGGAATCATGTTCCTACTGGGAACTGGTAATTTTCTTTCAGGTAATTCTTAGACAACTTTTCACGGTCTTCCACAATTATTGGACCAGGTTTTCTACTTTTAGAGTCAATTTTGGTCATTTATAATTTCCTAAGAAATATCCCTTTTTCTGGAGGTTTATTTTCTTCTGGTAGTTCCACATTTTATTCCCCTAACCTTGGAGGTTACAGAGTCTTGGAAAAGAGTTTTTACATTTCCCAGTACAGTCCATATGGTTGTTGTGGTTGCAGCATGAAGAGAACTTCAAAAGGTTTGGTTGAAACAGTTAAAACTCTTAAGAGGGGGTTTTATCCTGCAGATAGGATTGTTCAGGCTCCTCTGCAGCTGTTGACAAATGCCTCACCCCTGTGGAGCTGCCCACAGGAGAATGTGCTTGAGCTGTCCTTCCAGAGTGATTCACCATGTGGTTGCATAACCTCAGCACCTGCCTATGCTTGAAACTGACCTCTGGAAACTAGCTGTGATTTGGCCCTCCTGCTCAGCAAAAGTAACAAGAACGTATGTGAGAGAAGGAGAAAGAAAGGCAAGGAGGGAGCACATGCATGAGCAAGCCCTGCTCTAAGAGTAGTGTGTCTTCCTTTTCTTCTAGCCTTGGCTCTGTCACTTAGTTTGTGTCATTATGATAACGTTGTTGGACTTCAGTCACCTGACTGTGAAATGAGTGGCTCTGAGGCCTTTCCAGTTTATGTTTCTATTAACAGACCATCCCCCAACCCCCAGAAGTAAGCTAAGCACAAACAAATCTGTATCTCTCTCTCTCTCTCTCTCTCTCTCTCTCTCTCGTTCTCCTCCCCTTTCTCTTGCCATAAGAAAATGAGATGCAATCACATAAGAAACAGCATCTGAGATCTGAGACCTGATTCGGAAGGGACCAAAAGGTCCTTCCCCACTAGCTTGCCTTGGATTCAAAGGTCTCTCGTGTGGGGTGTAAGGCACCAACAGCCTGAGCAGGGTTCTGAAGTGAAAGGATGATCTGATAGGGAGGTCTAGTTCACGGACCACTTGGTACTGCCAATATGGAATGACAACTATAGTTGCAGGGGATGGGTGAGGAGGTGTGCAATTGGCAGGGAGGTGACAACATGGTGTTTATTGGGCCCCTGGCTGAGATGGAGGTGAAATACAACATTGCCTCAGCTCAGTCTGCTGTAACAAGTTGTCGTAGACTGGGTGGTTTACAAAATAGACATTTATTTCTCACAGTTCTGGAAACTGGGAAGTCCAAAAAGGTGATGGTGGATTTGGTTCATGGTGGGGGCTTTCTTCCTGACTTATGGACAGACACCTTCTTGCTGTGTCTTCACATGTTCTTTCCACCATACGTGAGCATGGAAAGAAAGCGACACCTCTCTTTCTCTTCTTCAAAGCCACTAATCCCATTGTAAGAGCCCCACCCTTATGACCTAATCTAAACATGTTTACCTTCTGAAGACTCCATCTCCAAATACAATCAAATTGGGAATTATGGCTTCAACATATGAATCTGGGGGGACACAGCCATTCAGCTCATAATAAACATGAATTAGTCTGCAAGTGGTTGAGAAATGTTGAGCATCAAAGATTCTGGCAATGTAGCACCATGGTTTTTTAGAAGCCAACAGAGCTGGCTTGTTCTAATAACATGGTTTTCAGAAGCCAACAGAGCTGGGTTTCTATCCCAGTTCTGCCACTCACTAGTAAATTACTAAATCTCTGTTAGCTTCTTTCCTCATTTGCAAAATGGGAATAACAATGCCTATCTTTAGGACTGGCAGGAGAGTTAAGTGAGAAAATGTTTAAAAAGTACTTAAGCATAGTGACTGGTACGAGTGAGAATTTAATCAATATATCTATTATTTATAAACCTCAGTTTTCAGCCAGGCTTGGTGGCTCAGCCTGTTATCCCAGCGCTTTGGGAGGCTGAGGTGAGTGGATTGCCTGAGCCCATGGGTTCGAGACCCGCCCGGGCAACTTGGCGAGACCTCATCTCTACAATAAATCAAAACTTAACCGGGTGTGGTAGTGTGCACCTGTAGTTCCAGCTACTTGGAAGGTTGAGGCAGAAAGGATTGCCGGAGCCCAGCAGGTCGAGGTTGCAGTGGCCGGGAGTGGCCACCGCACTCCAGTCTGGGTGACAGAGTGAGACTCTACCTCAAAAAACAAACAAAAAAATCTCAGTTTTGCTACCATCCCTCCCTAGATGCCATTTAAGATCATTTACTTACTCACCAGAATTTTTGTAATCTTACTGTGCTGGTCTCTCTGGGGTTGCAATAAAGAATATTTCCTGCCTTCAAACATCTTCTCAGTCAGTGTGGTGGACATATTTATATACAGCCAAGTAAAATATAAAGCAAAACAAGCATGAGAACCAAATAGAGGTGTCCCAGCTTACTGTGAGAATGCCTAGGAAGGCACAATAGGCTTTGAGGGTGGAATGGGGGAGTGGGTCAGGGAAAGAGTCTCAGCTGGGCTCGGTGGCTCAGCCTGTAATCCCGCGCCTTGGGATGCTGAGGTGAGTGGATTTGAGAGACGCCTGGGCAACTTGGTGAGACCTCATCTCTACAATAAATCAAAAAATTAGCCAGGTGTGGTAGTGTGTGCCTGTAGTTCCAGCTACTTGGAAGGCTGAGGCGGAAGGATCGCTGGAACCCAGCAGGTCGAGGCTGCGGTGGCCGGGAGTGTGCCACTGGGCTCCAGTCTGGGCGACAGAGTGAGACTCCAACTCAAAAGAAAGAAAAAAGAAAGAAAAGAGAGAGAGAGAGAGAGAGAGAGAGAGAGAGAGAGAGAGAGAGAGAGAGAGAGAGAGAGAGAACGAAAGAAAGAAAAAGAAAGAAAGAAAGAAAGAAAGAAAGAAAGAGAAAGAAAGAGAAAGAAAGAGTCTCTACAATTAAGGACCCAGACACATGAAAAACTCTCTAGGCCCAATACTCACATATTGAGCACAGACCATGTGCCAGTTAGTCAAACTTGACACTGGTAACTATACAAAGTGGGGATTCTTGGCATTCCCATTTTATGGATAAAGAAACTGAGGCTCAGAGAAGTGAAGCAACATATCCAAGATCTCATAGCTTTGGGTGAAAGAACAAGAATTTGACCCCCATGTAGTCCTCTCCAGAGCCTCCAGCTGCCTCTCAGCAGACAAGCTGGAGCTGAAGCGCCCAACTTGTGGTTGAAACCCTAGGCTTTCCCGTTCTCTCACACAGTCACTGTCAGCAAAACAGAAATATTTCAGAAGGTGAAGGACTCGGGGTAAGCTCTCTAGGCTGAGGACAGATGGCATACCTGAAGGGTCATGTTCTTGGAAGAGCGTGGGATTACCACAGTTAAACGGCAGAACAAAATGAATTAATAACAGGCTTAGGTGCCTGCACCATTACTGTCTGAAACCTCAGGTGAGGAAGAAGTCAGGAACCACAACATTTTTGTACATTTTAGAAGTAAAGGAAGACAAAGAGCAGTCTTTCAGGCATCAGCATCTCCCAATCATCACAGAAACCATGGAGATATAAAGAAACTCCCAATTGTAAACCTGCTCCTCACTTGGGTTCTCTAGCTCTGTCAAAGCTTCCACCATCCACCCTCCTGCTGTTCAGAAACACTGGAGTTGTAGTAGATTTATTCTTCTTCCTCATTCCTTTACCAATTCAATTTTTTAAACATTTTAGAAATTGTCCTCTGTGTTGGACCAGGTTCTCCAAGAATCAGACACCAAGGTGAGATTAAACATGCGAGGATTTTTACTAAGGGAAATAGAAAATGTGGAGGAAGCCAGGGAAAATTGAAAGCACTGTCAAAACATGATGCATATGACCTCGAGTGAAGGAGAGAGGGAGGGAAGGTTGACTGGAAGCGTCACACTGCTGTGCCATGGAAGGAAGTTTCCACAAATCCACTGGGGAGTTTTTGAGCCAAAAGCACCATTAGAGGAGCTCAGGGTCTCCCAGGAACATTCCTGCATTTGTGTTACGGCTGCCCTCAGTAATTGGCTGACAGCAGTCCATGGGAAGCATGGCCTCAACACAAACATGATGTTGGATTTTTTATCACAGCAACAGCGCCTGTGGTCAATTATTCTCCCTATAATTGGAGATCTGTGAGTCTGGACTCATGGCCACCACCATAGGGGGCCAGACACATAGCTCCCACTGACTCTGCAGCTCCTGGCCCAGTTCAGACCCTTCCATTCTCTGGACAATTGCAATAGACTCCCAACTGGTCTTCCTGCTGCTAATCTTTATCCCTCCAAGCCTTTTACCACACCACAGTCAGAAAGACCTTTCTAAAACACAAATCTAACAGTCAATCCTCTGCTTAAAGCCTTCAATAATGATTTTGCCTATTCCCTTGAAATCTATAAATGGAGCTCTTGCTTTGAATAAGAAATGGATTGAACACTTAATCAAACAAGATGTCCTTGAACTAGTAACACATACTTTATTCCAGCACTCTGGTCCAAGTGAGGTAACTCTACAGAGACTCAAAATACAATTACCTGAGTCACTTAAGCATTACCTTTCTGGAGAGTCATCAACTTCTTGCTGATCTTGTTGGGGAACTTTGTGAAATGTAACTTATACAAGCTTATCAACAGCTGATTATTAATGATATTACAGTGAAAACACAATCAAACTCAACATACTACATTCTGAGCTCTTATTTTAGAATTTTGTTGACCTTGGAATTTTTCTAATACTTTATGTACATCCTGCCATCTGGGATTTAGGGGAGTACCATCTTTTGGAAATGCCACTGGCTGACTCCACCTATTCACAAGGTAAATAAATAATGAGCTCATGGCAAGACTGCAGGAAGTTCTTGCCACAAAACATAAGAATGGCAACGTAGCTCCCATTATTGATTCCTCGGGAACACAGTGTAAACTTTTGCTCTCATTTCACTAGTTTAAACCTTCTGTAACTCCTGAGAAAACTGGACCATTGCAGGTAGCACTGATCACAAGCTTTTATCTAGAGATGAGCCATAGCCTTAATTTTTTTCTGATCTATGCAATGCTGAAATCCTTTGACATAGTGACACATCTCTGAAGAACCCTGACTAATACATAGGCAAAGAAGTTTCCTTGAACTTTCTCTCAGGCCCACAACTCAGAGAAGAAGGGAAAGGTAAACCCAAAAAACACAGATCCATGGAGGGGGAGTTTGTCTCTTGCTATGGCCAGAGTTGACCTGGCCTGAGCTCACACACTGAGGCTGTCCCAGCGCAAGAAGAACCTTTCCAAGTAGGCATCTGACAGTGAGTGTTTCCATCCCAGAGTGCTGTGGCTTAATTAGGTACTGAATCCACTTCATTTGAACGTCCAGAGCCCCCAGGATGTCCCATGCTAGATGATTTTCATTTGCCCCTTTAGATCCGATCTCTACCTGTTTATACCAGCTCTCTGCCCAGGACGCTGATCCTTGTGCATCATATCACTGGGTTCTCTGACCTCCAGGCTGTCAGTTGGGTCCAGCCTCTCATGCAGAGGTCATTGCCCCTTAGGCAGCCCTCCCCATGGAACCTCTGGGTTCTGGAAGCCTTCCCTTTGCTCCTGCAGGGGCAGCAACTATACCATGCAAATTCTAACTCCAGAAACTACACCAACTCTTGCATTTTCCCAGGGCAGTCTACACCTTTGTAAATAATATCTTTTCAAAACCCTCCTCAAATTACCCAATTTAAGTGTTTCATCTTTTTTTCTGGCAAGACACTGGCTGATACCCTGCCCCTATTAGGATGGTCAGATTTAACAAAATGAAAATGCAAGATGCCCAGTTAAAACTGAATTTCAGGTAGATAACAACAAAAAACTTTTTTTAGTATAAACAAGTGCCAATATTTACTGTCTATCTGACATTCAAACTTAACTGGCAGTTCCTGTATTTTTTATCTGACAACCCTAGTCCCACCATTAATTGTGAAAATATTTTGGGAAACTTGGTGCACTTCAGCTGATCCTTAAAACAAAGAAGGTAAGTGACTGTCACAACATATTAATACTCATGATGCAGATATGGTCCTAACTTGAATAATTTGCAGGACTGTTCTCTGAATTGTGTAATATTCCCTTTTTCTTTGCATATGTGTGTTTGTAAGAATAGAGACAGAAAAAGAAAAGAAAATGTATAAGCAAGAGAAAACAATGAGAGATAAGCCTGGCAAGAAAGGCTAGTGCTGGCTCATCTAAAACTTTAAATTCAGGGAGGGAAATAAGGGGCCTCTGCACTCTATATGAAGTTCCCAAACCCTTATATACACAAGAAAAGTCCTGATTCTCTGCATTATCCAGATTTCTTTACATATCTTTCATAATTGATTCTGAGGAATTTGGCTCTCCAGGGTTGTTTTGTCTTTTTAAAAACATTTCCTGCCGGCTCGGTGGCTCAGCCTGTAATCCTGCACCTTTGGGAGGCTGAGGTGAGTGGATTGCCTGAGCCCGCGGGTTCGAGACCCGCCTGGGCAGCGAGACCTCATCTCTACAATAAATCAAAAAATCAGCCGGGCGTGGTAGCGCATGCCTGTAATTCCAGCTACTTGGAAGGCTGAGGCGGAAGGATTGCCAGAGCCCAGCAGGTCGAGGCTGCGGTGGCCGGGAGCGGCCACTGCACTCCAGTCTGGGCAACAGAGTGAGACTCCAACTCAAAAAAAAACAAAAAAACAAAAAAAATAAAAAAATAAAAACATTTCCTGAGATTTATATCAAAAGATAAAATTGGATTATTGGAATCCTGCTAGTCCTATTAACTGCAAAATCACATTTGGATATTATTTTATATGATATTTGCAGAACATATTATCAATAATAAGATTTAAAAAACTTAATTCCCCTTTTCTTATTTTTTTCTTGAAAATACACAAAAGAAAGACTGGGGGGGAAGGAAGAAAGAAAGAAGAGAAGGAAGGAAGAGAAGGAGGGAGGAAGTGAGGAAGGAAGAAGGGGAAGGAGAGAGGGAGGAAGGAGAGGAGGAAGGAAGAAGGGAAGGAAGGAAGGAAAGGAAGACATGTATAAGGAGTTTCGATCACTCAATTGTGCGGAAAAAATTGAAGAGTTTTGGCTCATGTAATCTATATTAAAAAATCAAAATATTATGTAATTATCAAAATAAGTTATTATTTTTTCAGCCTCCAGCTATTATAATTTCACTGGATACTTTATAAGCAGTTGTCCTGGGAGATATTCCAAGCCTCCCTCCAAGATTTCACAAAGAAAAATTTGCCACAAGTCTGGAAACTGTTTAATGAAGTTTTATTTTGACTGTCTTTTCAGTGTTTGATCAGAAGAGACACCTGCGTAGGTATGTGCAAAGAAAGGAAAGTGTGCTGTCACATGAGCAATGAGCGTAAGTAGTTTTTTGTGTCTTTTGAGTTAGATTTGAAAAGAAAGAACTATTTTTCTGTCTTCCATGGCTCTCAGAGACAGCAGAGACCATTTTCAGCAGTGCATTTAGGCAACAACTTCTGGTTTTAGTGACTGAACAAACACCATATTCTGCCCCTTCTAAGCCAAATCTTAGAAAAGTTGGAAAATATGAAAAGAATATGTTACATATCTACTAAACACATTTAAAAATAAGAAGAGGGCTTGCAGTGGACAAAAAACTATGAGAAACTGATGAACGACAGAAAGCAGGGGATCACATTGAAAAGGAAGACAGGAGAGAGAGGTATGCAAGACAAGGAAGCGGTGAGGACCAGCATGGTGGAATCCAGGAGCATAAGAAGAGCATCCTCAGCTGGTGCACTGCAATGGAGCTACCACGTGGTGTACCACAGGTGTTCCTCAACACCATCCAGGCCTAAATAGTCAGAAATGTGAGTGCGGGAGCCCCAAGCAGATGGTCAGACCTCCAGGCCTTCACAAGACTGGCCACAACACCTTGTCAGCTCATGTGAAGCCTGTGATAATCAGGTCTCCACCACAAACCACCCAAGAAATTTCCCCAGAGGACTCTTCAACCTGTGCATGAATGCCAGTTAACCTTGCCAAAGAAGTCCAACTCTTCATAATGATTCTGAGTCTTTATCAAAATTCCTTTTACATGCCTCCTGGTTTATGCAATCTATATCAGGATCATTCATTAAAACATTAGCCAAAACCATGACAAAGGTAGAGCCTGTTAGCAACTACTAGAAGCCTTTCACCAGCTTAACATGGAGGCATGAATTAGTGCCCTTTGAGCAGTGGTTGAACCAGCTCTCGGTCTATCTCACTAGCAGACATTTTTGTTTAACCCATTTACTAGCCGTGTGATCTGCACCATCACTTAGTCACTCTGAGCTTCAGTTTCCTCCTCCTGCCTCATAGTATTCATAAGACGATTAAACAGGGTAATATGCTTTGCAGTGATTGAGGTATAATAGGAGTTCAATAACTATTCAGTTATTATTATTTTCAGCATTTGGGGTAGTCAAGGGTTTTCTTGGATTTTAGTCTTCCTGAAGCACTCCTGGCCCATGTCATACTTTTATCATATTCCTTTGCTTTGCTCCCTTCGTCCAACTTCTCCTTAGATCCTCTCGAGTAGAATTTATCTGAGAGCATCATTTACAGACACATTCCTCTCCAAAGATGCCTTATTCTTGGGCTCTAATAATTTCATTTTTAAAGCCTCCATTTTTTTCTTATGTCCTATCACCATTTAGATTTTCTAGCCACAGGATTGTGTCCATTTTTTTGGTGGGTGTTTCCAAATTTGCCTTCTGAAATCATCTTACCATCCTCAATATTTTGTTTATGAATCACAGGGTAAAACAGTTACTTTATACAAAGCTTTTATCTCTTCCATTTTGCCAGCTACTTTTTGTTGGTGGTGGTGGTGATGGTGGTCACAATTCATTCCAAAATAGTTTTTCTTCCTTAGTGGCTTTCCCTGCCTTGCTGGGAGTTGCAGTTGTCTACAGGGCACTTTAGGAAGATGCTCTGTTTTCAGCCGAGTGAGGCTGGCAGCAGAAGTTTGGAGAGCTGACAGTCCAGCCCTGCCCCATCACTAAACCTCTTCCACAGAACAGATTGTTCTTCCCACCTTTTATTCTCACCAGAATAGTCTCCACTGTGCTTCTCCACCTGGATCCGTGGGTTTCTGGGTCATCTTCTTTTATAGTGTGATTCTGTTTGCCATTCTTTTGCACTTTTCTAGTTATATTTCAGATGAGTTATTTACCAGACCTCGGTATATTTTATGAGACTTTCATTCCCGCTTTACCTTAGAAGTTTAGGTTGCCTTGATTTTCTCTGAGCTTTAGCTCTCCCTCCTTCAGTCAAGACTCAGTTTAGCTCCTTCTTTATCAAGTAAGCAAGTCCTCACAAAACACCTTTCTCCTTTTCTTCATGAAATGCCTTCTATCCCTAGCCAGGAACTCCCCATTCTGCCAATCAAAGGCTACATTCCAGGAAAAAGATACCCTCACCTGGCTGGTGACTGGAGTCAGCTGTTCAGTGTTCACATGATCCACTAATTCCCAAGGTCTGACAGGAGAAAGAAGTAAGAGTACTGAGTATCCAAACTCTTCAGGTCCTTAAGTGGGATATCAGACCCCAGGCATTCTAAATTAATTTCTAGAGGATCCATATGAACCTGCAGAATGGGGAGCAGCCTGCTTTCTTTGGCGGACTGTCATGAAATTAGCCCCAGCAGACCCTAAATGGACCCATCATATTGCCTCTGCACAAAACATCCCCTACACACCAATAAGTTCTTACTGCAATCTCCTGCAACTCTGATCAGTCAATGTGGGAACAAGCTGAAGTGCTAGGGCTCACCAAGAACAGTCACCAACCAATAACAGATAAAAAGCCCAGTTTCCTTGCTCTTCTGGTGGAATATCTCTGAGGCCTGTTCCACAGTTTCCCAAAGATCTCCTAATCAGATTCACCCGCAAGTATCTCCTGTGGTAACTTGCTCAGAAAGAATACCTTTCCCTGCCTCCCTGTCTTCCTCACTTCTTACATTCCCAAATAAACAACTTGCACTCACATCAATTTCAGGGTCTGAGATTCTGAGAAATCCAGACAAAGACATGAACCTACATGTGGCATCTGTTCATGTCTGCCTTGGTATATATATATATATATACCAAGCTAATTGGAACTATAGTTGTATACTGTATTAGTTTCCTATTGCTGCTGTAACAAATTACTCTAAGCCCACTAATTTAAAATAAAGCAAATTTATTGTTCTGTAGGTCAGAGGTTTCACTGGGCTAAACTCCAGGTATTGGCAGGGCTATTTTTTTCTGAAGTTCTCAGGAAAGAATTTGTTTCCTTGCTTTTTCCAGTTTTTCAGGGGCTACCTGCATTACTTGGGTCATGGTAGCTTCCTCCATCTTCAAAACCAGTTGCCTAACATATTCAAATTTCTCTCTCTCTGACATTCTTTTTTTTTTTTTGAGTTGGAGTCTCACTCGGTCGCCCAGACTGGAGTGCAGTGGCTGCTCCCAACCACCGCAGCCTTGCCTGCTGCGCTCCGGCAATCCTTCCACCTCAGCCTTCTAAGTAGCCGGAATTACAGGCATGCGCTACCACGCCTGGCTGATTTTTGGATTTATTGTAGAGATGAGGTCTCGGTGCCCAGGTGGGTCTCGAACCCGCGGGCTCAGGCAATCCACTCACCTCAGCATCCCAAATGTGCGAGATTACAGGCTGAGCCACCCAGCCCGGCTCTCTGACATTCTTAGCTCCTTTTTATAAGGATTCTTGTGATTATACTGGGCCTATGCTAATCCAGGACAATCTTCCTGTCTATAGCTCTTTAATTTAATCACATCTAAAAGTTGCCTTTACCATAGAAGGTAACATATTCACAGATTTGTGGTATTACGACATAGAATTGGGGGGGGGCTGTTATTTTGCTATTACACATTTTCAAAGACCCAAATTACAATTATGAAGCATAAATTATGCCACAATTTACCTTGCATGGTCCATGTAGAATGTGGATTAATACCTCAGATCTAGGCGTCCTCTCCTCCCAAATTCCTCTCCACAAGAGACAGGTGGGTACTGTATTCCAGCTTGCCCAGAATAGGCTGACCTAAAGTGGTCAGAGTATGCTAATTACTCAGGACTTCTGAAAGTCAGTTTTCCCACCTATAAAATGGAATGGTTTAAATGAGATAATGTAATACAAATTGCCTGTTAAATTATTTTTGTCTCTTGGGCTATATGTTTATTTTAACTAAGGATACACTTATGTAATGGTAAAAAATTAAATGTTTAATTAGACTCAGGAAACCCACCTCTGCCTCAGTTGCCTGTTTTGGGCTTTAGGAATATTGAGATAACCTGTCTAATTATCACACTCTGTTTTGCAGCTGCCTCTCCAGGGGACTCAAAAACAATTTCCTTTTCCTGGTCCTGTGACCTCCTGTCTTGCCTCCTGGGAAGAATTAACTTTATTATCTGAGTCAGGAACTTAGAGCAATAGAGAATTGTGTACAGCTAGTCATGTGGCAAGGAAGAGAAAGATTCAATCAGGATCTTCAAGCACCTGAAAGGATATTATCCACATTTTAAAGATTGCTCCCAGCCGGGCTCGGTGGCTCAGCCTGTAATCCCAGCGCTTTGGGAGGCTGAGGTGAGTGGATTGCCTGAGCCCACAGATTCGAGACCTGCCTGGGCAATTTGGTGAGACCTCATCTCTACAATAAATCAAAAATTAGCCGTGTGTGGTAGCACGCACCTGTAGTTCCAGCTACTTGGAAGGCTGAGACGGAAGGATTGCTGGAACCCGGCAGGTCAAGGCAACCTGCACTCCAGTCTGGGTGACAGAGTGAGACTCCAACTCAAAAAACCAAAAATTAAATTAAAAAATAAATAAATAAAGATTGCTCCCCCTCGGCTTCTCAGGATCTTCTCTAGAGACTGTAGCAGAGGACACAGATTTGCCCCTCCCTCTGTCCCAGAGCACAGAGGTGGGACCAACAGGTAGAAATTACAAGAAAGCAGGTTTCAGATTATTCCCAGGAAGAATCTTCTAGCATCTAGAGCTGTCTTATATTGAAGTGTTTCCTTTGGAAAGTAGAGCTTGGTGGTCGACATTGCTAGAGCTGTTGGCTCAGCAGGGGTTTTAGCATCCAAGCTTTGCCTGCCCACTCACAACTTTTTTTAGGAGATCCTATCCTACCCTGCTCTCCATGTTTTGCTTGTTACTTTAAGACACTAAGTTTCAGGGTCTTTTGAGATGCAGCAAAAGCTAACTGATAGGGAACTAAAATTCCAGTAATGTTTACCTACCTCCAGGTCAACAACATGATCCCTATCCATACTCAAGACTTTAGGAGTTTTGATCATATCCATCTCCCAGCACAACACTTGTTCTCTAAGCCTTTGAAGTCACCTGGAATTATGCCTGTTCTTTTTTGATATTGAGACTTTCCTGTCTTCCCATCCTATCTTTCTTACCCTGGGTATGACCTGGCTTCCATCTCTGAGCAGTCTAGACCTGACACTCTTTGACACTCATGACACTCTCCTGACAGCATCCTCAATATGCTTCAGACCTTCCCACTCCACTTGCTCCCAGTCTTGGATCATCCAGCCATCTATGCTCTGCCCCTACGAGACACATGCCCATGTTGACTGGAGTCATGACAAAAACACAGTTTCCAAAGGCAACGCCCTTGGTAATTTCATGCTTTTTTTTTTTTTTGGTTCTTCCAGGCAGTGTATTCCTTTCTTAGCAGAAAACTTTTTTTCCTTTTTGTTTTCTTTCTTTCTTTCTTCTTTTCTTCTTCTTGTCTTTTTTTTTTGAAATACTGATTTTGAAGCTATCTGACTTTAACTTCAAATTCCTTCACTTATACCTGGGAACTGATCTTATCTGTAACAACTTGAAGACTATGAGGAAGATATTTCCTCTTTGCTGCCCAAGGATAATCCAAATCCATTCCTACTCTTAGACTCTTATAAAACTATAGCTTTTATTTTTATTTTTCCTAATTACAGAAGAAATTTATGTTCATGTAGCTACAGCTCTGCTCTTCAAAAAAAAAAAGCATATCAGAATGTACAGCAAAAAGCCTTGATGTTTTAGGAATAGCATGGAATTCATTCTAATTTGGACCAAAAGTAAATTATTTATAAACTTGGAGATTTTCATTATTATCCATAATAAATTACTTGTGACACTTCATGAATGACTCAGATACCTGGGTTAGATCTGGAAGATTTATTTGTTTTGTGTACCCTGTCTTGTCAGAGCAGCCCCCAGGTGACTGTGTCAGTTGGAAGAGGGTGACACTCTGTTGTTGGGCATGTGGGTGAGCACACACTACCTACAGGGTCACCTGGCAGTGTAGATACAAAAAACTTTCTTCAATCTTGGGGTTCTACTTTTACCAACCTATTCCAAGGAAACCATCAGATGTATACAAGATTTATATACAAGAACACTCTCTAGAGGCTCATTCATACTGGTGAAATACTGGAAACAACCTTAATACCCACTAATAGGGCTTTAAATAACAATGGCAATAGTAGTAACAGATAACTTTTGAAGTTCAACTATTTCCCATTGTAGGGACTATTTTAGAACTAAAGAATTTAAAGTAAAAGAATGTATAGCTACTATTTATTTATAAAGATTTTGTATTTATACAAAAATGGTAAAAAGCAAATGCAAATTCCAAAGCAAAGTTACCTCTGAGTTTGCCATTCTTCATTTAGTTTTAGGGTGACATTAATCCACAGATGGCTAGTGGCTGGTTACATGGAGAGAATGGAATTTCCAGTCTTAATTTAATTCTGACCTACCTTCTATATAATGACTTCTATTGTACAGGACCACAGTAATGGTAGAGAGAATTGGTGACAAAACCAATTTTGCTGAATAAGAACATTTGGTGAAGGGGAGTGATCGCTAAAGGATAAATGGTATATATATATACTATATATATATATATATAGTATATATATATATAAATGGTATATGTATATATATACATATATATATATATACCAATAACTTGTGCCTTGACTCTTTTACAAATTCATTTAATTCTCACAAATTGAAGGAGGCACAATTATTATATTCATTTTACACATGAGAACACTGATAGAGGGATAAATAAACTGTTTAGAGTTAGTAAGAACTTGGGCAGTCTAGCTCCAGAGCCCATGTTTTTTAGTAAATGTGATAAATATTATGCAGCCATTTAACATGACATGAGAAAATGAAATAAGCAGTAGACAACATTATGATGCCAATTTATATGTGTACTTATGCAAGTATGTTTATATAGGAGGTGTGTATGTGTTTATATTGCGTGTGTGCTTGGACATGTGCATATTACACAGAGAATGGTTAAATACAAAGAATGGAGGGATGAATGGACAAATGTTATGTTAACATTAGTTATCGCCATACATTTACAGGAAGCATTCATAGTTCCAAAGGACCCCTTGGCTGGGCTTCTCTCCATATTCCTGTGCTAAGCACCTGTGCCAAAAGTACGTTTCCAATAGCCTGACATGCAGGAACCCCATATCTTACTATAGGGTCAGAAAAGGTTGCCATAGCCAACACCAGGCAAGGTAGAAGCCAGGCATATAGACCAAAAGAGGAGAAATGAGAAACCAACTGTGATAGGCAGAATTCTAAGATGTTGCTAAAAAATTCCACCCCATGGTATACACTCCCTGTGTTAATAAGATGTGATGTCATTCCTGTGATTAGGTTGTGTTACATGGCACAGTTGACTTTCAGAAAGAAAGATTATTCAAGTGTGCCCGACCTAATCTCATGAGCCCTTTAAATCTGGGTCTGGAGATCAGAGGCAGGGAAAATAGAGATTCAGTGTTTAAGAAGGAATCAGTGCAAGGGAGATTCTCCATTGCTGATTTGAAGATGGAGGGGCCATATGACATGCAGTGGCAGCTGGCCTCTTGAAGCTGAAAGAAAATCCAGTTCGGCAACTAGCAAGAAGATAGAGACCTTGGTTCTACGACTGTGAGAAACTGGCTTCTTCCAACAACATGAATGAGCTTGAATCCCCCCTCAGTATCCCTCCCCACATACCCAGAAACTTCAGAGAATGTGAGACTGTGAGCAGAAAACCCTGTCAAGATGTACCAGGACTTCTGACCTATAGAACTGTGAACTAACAAATTGATGTTTTAAATGCCTCAGTGTGTGCTAATTTGTTATGCAGCCATAAAAAACAAATACACCAATCCACAAAACTGTTCTAGACCCATTTGTGCCTGCTCTTGCCAATGATCTCTGATAATTATCATGGAGCAGCCATTACCACGATGAGAGAACAGAGTAAGAGGAAGGCCTTGGGTATGAGGCAGGATTGGGGAATTAAAAGGAAAAGGAAAAGGAGGCAGAGCAAGGCTGCTCTGGCCAACTGGATGAAACACCTGGATAAGCAGAGGGAGATAGTCCTAGGAAATCTTGGCAGCAGTTGAGTGGGGTGAGTCCAGAAAGGGGACTTCTTTCTTAAGAGCAGGGACTATGATTGAGAGCATTGTTTAAAGGAAGAGAAGTGAATACAGGGCTTGTTTGAGAAGATACAGACACTGACTCAAGGAGCTGAAAATTTTGAGATGAGCATCACAATAGGAAGGCAATACTAACATGAGGGAGAAAAGAAGAAAGAAGAGGAGGGGGAGGGAGAAGGAGGATGGGGAAGGAGGGGGGAGGAGGAGGGGGGAGAAAAGGAGGAGGAGGAACAGCAATCACAACGATGATGATGAGGATAGGGAGGCTAAGAGTGTAACAATAAAGTGTCCAGAATAGAAATACCTGTACCACAGTCTTTAAACAATTTCTTTTAATTGTGTGTTTGGAAAGCAATTCAAAATAACACAAATATGTCCTTTTTTTCTAACCCAGTTGTTATACACATTTTGTATAATAAATTAATCAGTCCATAATAAATTAAAACCTCCCTTAACACCAAAAGAATGGTCTCTCTGCTTTAAATATATTAACCTTGTAGAGCAGTAGCTATGTTATTCCTCAACAGTCTTTATAAATTCACCATGTTGGGGGGGGTAATACATTTTCCCCTTATTAGAATGAAAGAGCCTAAAGACATAAAAGAAACAGTCATAAAAAAGAATCTCTGAAGTACAGGCCTTGCCCAGTATTAAGCAACAAAATGTCACTTAGGTCGGAATCCCTAGAAACTGAGTCTGAGATGGGAATTCAAAGGCACACAATTTGTTGAAGGAAGCTCTCAGGAGGGAGTAGGGAACAGCATGGGGAACAGAAAGGTGTTCTGGAGGATTAATTGCAATACAAAGTTGGTCCCATATTGAAGCCAGGAGCTCACTTTTGTACACCTACGCAAGTTAGTCATGAATTGCCTGTTGGGCTGACATGCACAATCTCAGGTTCAGCCAAGGGCCATCCTCTAGAGAAGAGAAAAGTTACAGCTTCTGGGTGGGACCCAACTCCAACTGTGAGCAGGGTTTGAATCTTTTTCCCAGGAGGCTCCCAGCCTCAAGGTAAATCCATGGGTAGAGACAAGGGACACCCAATTCCACATGCCAGAAGCATACAGTGTCCAATCCCACATCCGATTTTAGACCTGGTCTTTGATTGTCTTCCCTCCTGAGGGTCACAGTCAACCTGGTTCTGGCCCTGACTTTTCTGTATTTCTGTTGACCCTCAGTCCTCTCTACCCCTGACTTAGGGTTTCTTGGCCACCAACCTGCACTGTGCCTTCATAAGTCCTCATTCTTGCTGGGATCTGGTTCCATGAAATTAGAGGAATCTATAGACTCAGGAAAGAAATCGTAGAACACTAGAGCTTGAAGAACCTTAGATGTAGTTCAACCTGTTTTTCACAGTGGGGAAGAACCTTGTCACATGGCTGACTCAATCTCTTCCCATAGAGTCCAAGGATTTTTTTAAACATCAGTGAGCTCAGGTGTCCACTCCCTGTCCATGTACCTGTGGTCAATATTTTAAGGTACATGAGGATAGTATCTTTTAGGCAGGGTCTGTGGGTAGAGTAGGCAATGGACACATTCTTATCTGACCCACAGGTAGCCTATCTATTGTCTGTGTAAGAGCCAATCAAATTTTTTCCAGCAAAGATGTGAACACATATAGCAATTACGGTGAGCAAAAATGGGTACACCCAGTATTAAAAAAAAAAGATCACGGTGTAGAGAGACACAAGCAGAAGTCATGTGGGACTTCAGCAATCTTTACAAGTCAGGTACATTTATGGCTTAAAAAGTACTCATTCAGGACATTTATAATTATGAAAGCAATCATGAAAAGTACAACAAGTTTCTGTTTGCTTTCACTTTTCTGAACAGCAGAAAACATGGTTTCCAAACTGGCATTTTGGTAAGGTCTTTTCAATATCCTTCTGCTTCCAAATGGCAACTAATCAGTTTCTTGATTTCAAAAAATCTAACCTGCCTGTGAATTGAGTGAGGAAGGGTGAAATTTGTCTAAGGAACTCAACGGTTTAATGCATTTTGCCATGGAGATTATGGCTATTGCAGCATGGGGACAGGGCTGGCTTGAAAGAAGATGAGCACTCATTGAGCATTCTGTTCAGGCAGCTGCCCATTATCCAGGGGGTGGATGATCCAGTTTGGGGATTTTTCATGCCTCTGGCTTCTCCTCCCTTCTACTGTCTGCCCTTTGGCCACATTACAGATCAAATTAGCATGTCTTTGAGAGGATAGAAGGGGAAGGGACAGGTAGAATTCAAATTGGTCAATTTTGTAGCTTGTTCGCTGCTCTAATACATGAGATCAAAACCAAAGGCTAACGTGGGGTTTTGGATTATCAGTGGATTATATTTAATCTATACCAGACCTCCCCTCCATTACTAGAGAAATTGGAGTCTGATGGAGACACTCTGTATTTCACATGGATGCCAGGGCTCAGCACATAGAGGCTTGTCTAGAATCTCAAACACATACATGTTAGAAGTGTAGAGCTGGAAGGGGCCTTAGAGATGATCCAGCCTTGGAAAATTGAGGCTCAGAAATCTGAAGCAATGTGCCCAAGGTCAGCCACAAGATGTTTGCCAGCAGCTAGTGAACAGCTTGAGAAACCAGTTAACTTTGAAATTATGTAACTGTGACAGGTCGATATGTAAAATATTAACTAAGTGTGCCTCTTCTTGATCCGTGGTGGCTTCTTGTTGGGAGTCTTCACCAACTGGAAACGAAAATCAAGACCATTCATTGCTGCAGAGATGCCCCCAGCACTGAGAGCAAAGAGCCCTGATGCCTAATGTTGCAAAGGACATAGCTCCACGCTTGAGGGTAGACAGACTTGAGGCAAAGAGGTGCTGGAGACAAAACCAGGTTTTTTCTCTCTATGACTGACTTGAGGAGAGCAGAGATGAAAGATCAAGAATGAGAAGGCATGTCTTTCATCATACACAGACACAGAGGTCATCGACATCGTCATCATCATCACCATCATCATCAAAGGGAACAGCAAGAAACAGGAGAGGGTTTCTCATGAGGTGTGGAAAGAGCTGAGAAGGAAGAGAAAGCCCTTTTGCTTTTCTTCTGGATGTTTCTGATGGGGTCAGTCTCATGAACATACCTAACTGGAGCCAGCAGGGTATAAGGGACTGTTGCAGAGGAGGGACAGGAGGCTTTCCTGAGGTAAGCAGTCGTGTGGACGAGACTCTGCAGGTCCCACGTCACCAGCAGAAAGAATCAGCATGCGGCCTTGAAAGCTGCCAGGTGAGCGAGGCAACTTAAGGAGACAGACCAAAAAAGAGTCCAATGATAAAAAGGTACAAGGGTACAAAAAGGGGGCAACGGGAAAAATGGCTGATTTGATCCTGAGTGCTTTTTGAAGACCAGACCATCCATTAGTCACACCCAGAGAGTGAATTACATGAGATATATGCCTCGGCAGAGCTGTTCATGTCCAGTCCACTTGCATGGAGAATCTGGCCACCACCCCTCATGCAGGTACCCAAAGCAGGGGAGAACAAGGCGGCTACTCCCTCCCACATGCAGCCAATCACCGCACACCTCCTTCTCACTGCCTGCTCCTCAGAGCCTAAGTTAGGTCAGAACCAGAAGGAGAGGTAAGACATCCCGCAATATCATTTTGGGTTGCGCTGTGACCAAATTGCAAACTGCAGATCCTAAGTTGACCCTAGAAGTGACTGGAACCATTACGTAAATTGGATGAAGTTTCCTGCTGCCCAGTAGAACTGGGGCTTGTTCCATGGGGAGAATGAAAAGGAGTTTCATCACTCTACTTGGTGCCTAGAGGGCTATTTTGACTGTGAAATTCCATATCCAAAACATTCTCAGTCATGGGGGAGCTGTCCTCTGTCTCCTACAAACCATGTGAGAGAACGTGGCCTCAAATTGTAGCTAATGAGAGAGAAGCCCCTGACTCAACTGGTTTCCAGGGACAAGCTGGTGGGAAGGACCTTGTATTCAGTGAGCACTGTGTCCTGGCCCTGTTGTGAGCACCTTCACCATCATTAGCGCCCTTGTTATATGTCTGCAAGGAAGAAGTTCTCATCATTGTAGGTAGCTAGTACCTACGTGATTACATGGGGATTTTCATCTGGGTCTTGCTGATGGCAAAGCCCTTTCCTCTTCCACCAAGCTGCCCTGGGGCAGAATTTATCAGAAAGGCTGAGAAACATCCTTATCCCCAGTCTCATCCCTTCTTCCCCACTACCCCCCCCACCCCTTGCTTCAAGAGTAGGACAGTCAACAGCTGCAGCCCTGTCTGGGAACAGGGAACCCGAGGGGATGCAGTGGTGGCCTTTGGAGAGGTCAGTGACAGCTGTGTAATCAGGGAAGTGCCTTGTCCAATTGAAAACCCACCCTCCCTTTGAACTATGCACAATCCCCCCTAAGGGTCTGGGTTGAGTTTTTTTCCTTGGCAAATCACACCATCCCATTGGGAGAGCGGCTTGCTGAGTTTGGCAGTGTTGACACAGCAGTCTCTGGACACGTTCCGGGAAAGCAGGCTGGAGCATGTGAGATGAATTTTCTCCTGAACTGGGTGGTTTCCAACGTGTCAGAAAAACAAACTTGGAGAAGTCTGTTGGCTTGTGTGCATGTGTAGATCCCCCTTCTGGAGTTGAAAATGCTGTTGGCCTTTGCCTCCGTTGCTTTAACTCCCCCCGCCCCTGCAAAAAAAAAAAAAAACGGACAGAGAGAGAACGTCTTCCCAGCATCTGGTTCCCTGAAACCTGAGGCAGCGTGGACAATGGGAGCTCTTTCAAGTCCCAGCCCCAGCAACCACGTGACTGCGCCTTTGTGCTGGGAGGAGCAGAGGCAAGTGGAGACTGCCTCTGTGTCTGGCCACAGGGACTGTTTCAGTGTTGCTGAACTGGGCCTCTCCTCTCCAGTGCCTGCCTCCAGGCCCTTGGCCACCCCTCTTCCTTCCAAACATCCAGTTCCTGTTCCCAAAATAACTGCCCACAGGAAACCGCCATGAGGCGGGGCTTCTGCAGTGGGTGAATTCCTAGCACCCCTGCAGGGATGCTGGGGTCTGGCAGGGACAGTTGAGGGAGAAGGGAGAGTGATTGACCCTCATTGTGGCAATGCACAAGTTGCGAAGTCAGGAGGGCCATCAACACCCACTCCTCACCCTCCTCCCACCTGTAACTTCTGTTTTTCTCATAAAAGCAAGGCCAGGCAGCAGCCCAAGCCTAACTCTTTTCATTGCTTTTCCATCCTTCAGGAAAGGCACTCAAGTACGTTTGACCTTCAGGTGAACTGCCCGGTAGTGCTTCCTTTCTCAACAGGGACTGTGGCTACTGGGCCACAGGGCAGTGGAAGCACCTCTGCTGGAAATTTCTGCTTTCCCTTCCCATCTTCCCATGAAGCAAGGTCAAGGAAGCCCTTTTGTTGCAAAAGAGAAAGATCCTGGCCTCCTCTTGCCTGAGAGCAAGGAGGAGGATCTGACTCTTTGGTTAGAGTGCTGGGAGGGAGTCACCCTTAGCAACTAAGTAAGAAGACACCGGTAAGCGGGTTACCCTTCCAGATTTCATCACTAGCTAATGTAGGTGTTATCCAATTCTCTAAGCTAGTGATTCTCAGCCCTAGCTGCACATTGGGATCATCTTGGGACCTTTTAATACTTTACCCAAGCTACCTCCAAACCAAGGAAATAAGAATCTCCAGGAGGTAAGACCAGGCATTGGTATTTTTAAAAACTCCCCAGATGGTTCCAGTGTGCAGCCAAGTCTAAGAACCACTGGTTTAGCAGCAGTGCTTCTCAAACTCAAATTCACATATAAGAATCACCTGGGATCTTGTTAAAAATAAGTTCTGATTCAGTAGATCTGAGCAGGGCTTGAGATTCTGGAGACTAACAAGGGTGCTGACCCTGCTAGTCTATGGACCATACTTTGAGTAGCCAAGCTTTAGGAGACCCTTAAGAGTCTCTAAGGATACTCTGGACCTCTCCCTGGTTGAATAGGCAGAACTAGTGAGGAGATGAGATGAGATGAGAGAGTCCATAGAGGACTGCAGACTTCTAGGTCGTGAAGGGATTGTGGGACAGATGTCATATTCATGCATTTGGGAAATCTCTTCAATTTGGAGAGATCTGATAGTCAGTGGGACTATGACTGAATTCGAGATAGAATAAAATATAAATATAAACCTCAACTTTTAAAGTTGTGATGAGAGAAACTGCCTTGTAAGAGATCACCTCCTACCTGCCAGCTTTTCACCTGAGGCTAAGGTTGGTGACAGTCTTAAACCGACATAGCTGAGTGACATAAAGCCCTGTTTGGGATTATCAAAAACCATCTGGCTCGAAGAGGGCCCTGGGATTCCAGGGAACTTAAGCGTTGAGGGGGACAAAGAAAGGTGTTTACTTGTCTCAGGGTGTCTCAAATATGGCTGACATGCTCTGCCTACAATAAGGAAATACTTTTGATTGCCTATTTCTTTCCTGATTCAAAATCAGTCGTTGTTTAGAAAATACAAGTAGCATAGGAGACTCATAAAAGGTTTCTAAAGTTATACAGCCACAACATCCAAGGTCTCTGAGCCACCACAACCAAGTACTCACTAGCTCAACCCTTGAGTCAGAAGAACCGAAGCAATAAGGCATGAGCAGCCCAGGAGGGATGTGAGACTCACAACTCTTTTCAAGCCTCATTTTCTCACTGGTGACCTGGAAGTAACAAAAATACCCACTTCATTAGATTATTGTGAAAATTAGATAGTATATGTAAAGCACATAGCACAATGTATGGTACATAGTAAATTCTCAATAAATGCTAGCTGCTATGCTATTACAGCTAATTAGTATTAAAATAATACACTCATCTCATAGGATGTGAGAGCTAGCATAAAGCTTAGCAAATAGTAGATGTGCAATAAACACTTGCTAGATGAAGCAAAATGTAGGTTAGATTTTTCTTCTATGCCCCCTTTTGGTTTTTTAAGGTTATCTATCAGCCTTTAGTTGGTTTCCCTCCATGTGCTCCCTAATCACCCTAAATATGAAGAGAGAAGGTTTGCAATGCAAAGTCCCCTGGGAAAAGTGTGACCAGCAGACCTGCCTGCTTTACAGAGAAGATATCCTCCAGTGGGGAGGAGGAAGAAAGGATACGACTTGGGAAGAAAGTGCCTATTTACAGAGACCCTTTACTGGTGCTATCTCAGTCAGTGCCAGCATCCTTCCCTCCCTAAATACAAAGAAAGGATTCATCTACTCCTTAAGAGGAAATGCCCCATTTGCTTCACAGTACCCTTTGCACACTTCTAAGCTCTCAGAGTATGGTTTGAGGAATCATTTCTTCATTGCTAGAAGTTTCTGCCTTTATTGGAAAACACATCTATCCCTCTTAGGTCTTGGACAAGTAAGTCTAGATGAACTTCAGGTTCCAGCAGGCCCAGAACAGTTCTTGAATTTAAATACAGAGGAAGATTCCTAGGGAAAGGACAGGGCTAAGGGAAAGGAGTGGCCTTGGAATGTGACAGCATAGAGCACTTGGAGTTCTCCTTCCTGGCAACTGTGTGTGGGAGGGATCTACTCTCTGACAAACTTGGCTTCTTTGTGGTTCAAGACATTTTAGAGTGAGAAGTAATGGGGCAGGCCTTCTGGAGATCACAGAACCACAAGGGAGAAAAGCCATCTGTGGTGGTTAATTTTATGTCACCTTGACTGGGTTAAGGAATGCCCAGATAGCTGGGAGAATATAATTTCTAGGTTTGTTGTTCTAGGTTTGTTTCCAGAAGAGATTAGCATTTGAATGCATTTGAATCACAGACTAAGTAAGGACATTTGCCCTCACCCATGTGCCATCATCCAATCTACTAAGGGCCCAGATAGGACGAAAAGGCAGAGAAAGGCAGAATTTGCTCTTTGTTTGAGCCAGGACTTCCATCTGCTTGGTTTTCAGGCCTGTGAGTTTGGACTGAAACTATGTTACCTGGACTTTCAGTGTGCAAACAGCAGATCATGGGACTTCTCAGCCTCCATAATTGCATGAGATAATCCCTCATAATAAATCTCTTTCCATATATTTCTCTCTCTATTCTATTGGTTCTGTTTCTCTGAAGAACCCTGACTAATACTCCACCTGAAGAGCAGGTTGTGCTGGGTCTTGGTCATTGCAAGGGGAGTGATGCTGAGCATGGTGTGGTGGCTGTCCCTGGGACTTGTCCCATCCAGACCCATGGATTCATGTGTGTTCTGGCAGCGAGGGTGTTATGAGCGAAGATGGAAAGGGCTGTTGAATGAAGAGTTGTGAGACGCTGGAACACAAGCAGCCCAGCTTTGGTTCTCCTTGGTATCCATGAAAGTCAGAGTGGAGAGGTGTCTTCATCCCCTCCATGTTGCCACAGATCTATGTGCACATTGTCATATGAAAGGCTCTGGCACTTTCTTTGGCCAGTGTGGCAGCTATCAGTGTGCGGTGGAAAAAAAACCTAGCAGAAGTGAAAATGTTCAGCAGGCATGGCCATGCCTAGGACAGGCTGCAGTGGCCAGTAGGAGGTGTTAATGGAGGTGCCCACTATGCACAAAATATTCACTGTAAGTGGGAACCGCAACCAGGAGAAACCCCAATAACCAGTGAGAAGAAAGGACAGAGGTGCTCCAAAAAGGCAGCATGCTAGGCCATGGGCCAGTGAAAGAGGCAAGGGAGCATGGAGGACATTGTGTGGTGGCTGAATGGACTTGGGTTTGCGCTCCCAGAGGACTCCCAGAAAACTACAATACAGGGAGGTTTGCCAGGGGCAGAACTCCCGTCTTGGCAAGTGGTGGTTGGAGTGATTTCTGTCCAAGTCACTCATTTTTAACCCTAGCCCAGAATAGCACAAGGAATGCTGGGATATTTGTCAATATCATTGGAATGAAGTCTGCTTTGTGCACATGGCCTCGAGTACTGCAATTGCCTCTCCATTTGTTCTTTCTCCCCCCCACCGCATCTCTCCAGATTCTTGTCTGCATCCCTCCATCTCTATGTCTTTCTTAATCCCTGCCTCTGTCTTGTTCACCCAGTCTCCCATTTCCCACATGATGCCTGACTCATGGTAGGTATTCAACAAATATTCTTTAACTTCATAGTATGGAAAATTTTAAACATACATAAAAGTAGCAGAATAATATAAGGCACCTCCATGTGTATATCACTCAGAATCAATAACCTTTCAACAACATCCTTCCCCACTCCTTTCCCCAGGTTTTCTGAAGAAATATCAGACATTGTATCAATTTAGCCGTAAATATTTTAGAAGATTGCTCTTAAAGATAAGGCTCTATAAAAACATAACCACAATCCCATTAACACACCCAATAATTAGCATTAATTTCTTTGTATTATCAAACATCAAGTCAGTGCTTCCAATTTCCCCAATTGACTCCATTTTTTTACAGTTTGTTTATTCACATCAACATCTAAATAAAGTCCATTT
Organism: Cephalopachus bancanus; assembly: GCA_027257055.1. Taxonomy (NCBI): domain Eukaryota; kingdom Metazoa; phylum Chordata; class Mammalia; order Primates; family Tarsiidae; genus Cephalopachus; species Cephalopachus bancanus. The sequence continues at coordinate 8,091,455 of JAPVLO010000021.1, read as the reverse complement.
ATTGTGTTCTGTTAATAAGCCTCATAACTCTTTTAATTCCCTTTTAAGCTATTGTCAACAATTGGCTGACCATATCTCTTTCTGTTTCTCTGTGTCTATTTTTCTAACTACTCCTCTATACATATCTATCTTCATGTCCACTGGTTTTTGTTTCTGTCTGTCTATGTCACTATGTCTGTTTCTATCCAACTTACCTCTCTGTGAACATTTTTCTGTCTCTTTGTGCCTTTATCTGTGCTTTACACACTCTCTCTCTCTCTCTCTCTCTCTCTCTCTCTCTCTCTCTTTCTCTCTCTCTCTTTCTCTGCCTTCTTTCTAGGTCCTGTCTTTGTGTCTTACACACGCACATGCATACACACACCCATATTAAGCACACTGAAATTTAGGCTGACACCCTAAAGTCAACAAGGGAGTCCTGCACACCCATTGCTGAAAGTGTATGAACTGGGATCTGAAGAATTAAACAAGGTTCTTAGCTTAAATGTTAGTGCAGTTTTACCAAAGCACCTTCTTGATGTTTTGTGCTATGCCCATTCCACTGGCTTTCCTGAGACCCTCTAGTTTTTGAACCTCCCTCAATAACCTATGGAGATACCTAGGACCAAGACAAATGAATGAATGTGAAGGCTGAAAAGGACTGTACGGATGTCCACAGTGTTTTTTACTTTATCTGTTGTTCCATGTAAAATTTCTGAAGGCTCATTCACCAGTGAATTCCTAAAACAGTGACTGCAAAGAAAACTGTTATGGAATGCCTGTTGGCCAGGTACTGCTTCACATCAATTGTAGGGACCACTCTCAGTTTTAAAAGAACCCTTTTACAAAGTCTTAAATTATGTGTTAGATCTGGAGGCAATAAACCGAGTGTTTTTCCATTCTTTTTAGAAATGGAATTCTTTTTTGAATAAAATCTTACATAAAACCTAACAGCATAAAGTGAATAAAAACTGAAATTGGTATTTGTGGGTTGGGGGTGGAGGATGAAATGCTATGGAAAATAATCTAAAGCAAAACAACAACAACAAAAAATGACCTGACCAAACTTATTTTGCAAGGAAGTGAGCTGTGTCCCAGAGTGGGTGACGTGATCCACCAGGTCTTACATTGCATTAGTCACAGAACCAACAGCAGAAATCAGCTCCTCCAACCTTACTCCTTGAAGGCAAGATCAAAATTTAATGGAGACCCTGGATCTAGGGCTTTTAATTGCTTTCAGGTAATTGTTTTGGAAGATGGACTGACTGACTGTAGTAGTGATTTTGAAGGTTTCAAGTCCCAGAAACCTTGAGCCATGGTTCCTTTGTTTCCTGGAACAGAATCCGTTGGTTGGCTGTTTGACAAATGACTAATGGCAGAATAATGGCAGTCTGGTTATCAAGGTCAGAACTGTAGGGTGTGAGTCTGTCTTTTTTGGAAGTAGCCTATACTTGTGGGAAAGTAAATTTGATGTGTTTGGCTAACAGAGCTGGAAAGTTAAAGACGAGAACAGTGATCCTCTCATTAGAACAGTTGCCATGAACCAGTTTGAAATGGAAGTGCCAATTGATGGGAAAAAACACGCTGGCTTGAGAGGCTCCTGGGATGCCTGGTCCACAGCTACATTACCTGCAATCTTGGGGAACCCGCAGATGACTCTGAATCTAGAAGAGTCTTGAAGTTCTTGCTGGTTGCATATGTGTACCTCCAGGGGCACTGTCAGTGAAAGCTACTAGAGAAGCAGCAGCCTCTTGACCACACTGAAAATTGACATAGGGAAGCTCAGTGGGGAATTATTCTGTGCAACTGAGAGCCTTGAGAAAATCCTTACTCAGTTCAATATCAGATTTGGTTTGGGGGGCCAGTGAGGTATACTAATAATATAACACATGAGCTTCAGGATCAGAAACTGAGTGTATATCCCAGCTCTATCCCTTTCTCTCTCTCTCTTGTGTGTGTGTGTGTGTGTGTGTGTGTGTGTTTTGTTTTGTTTTTTTTTTGAGCTGGAGTCTCACTCTGTCGCCCAGACTGGAGTGCAGTGGCATGTTCCTGGCCACCGCAGCCTTGAACTGCTGGGCTCTGGCAATCCTTCCCTCTCAGCCTTCCAAGTAGCCAGAATTACAGGTGTGCACTACCATGCCTGGCTAATTTTTTATTTATTGTAGAGACGAGGTCTTGCCAAGTTGCCCGGGTGGGTCTCGAATCCATGGGTTCAGGCAATCCACTTGCCTCGGCCTCCCAAAGTGGTAGGGTTACAGGCTGAGCCACCGAGCCTGGCCAGTTTTATCCCTTTCTAGCGAGTAACAGTGGGACCATTACTTAACCTGCCCGACCTGAAAATCCGTTATCTCTCAGCAGCCTTGCACAACTGATCTTGTGATGCCTATTTTATGACTGAAGAAAATAAAACCCAAGAGTAGTCCCCTGTTCAATCTCACCTACCTGGTGAGTGTCTCAGCTGAGCTGATCTTTGCTTGGCTCCTGGTCCACACTTTTTCCACCACCTCATGCTGCCTCTGGTCTAATCTCCAGTTGGGCAAGTGAGAACACACAGGCTGAGAAATAATACATTAAACAATAGCCAAGATTCAAATTTACAGAGAAAGAAAGTAGACTGATAGTTGCCTGGGGCTGGGGTGGAAATGAAAATTAACTGTAAATTGGCACAAGGGATCTTACTGGGGGATGAAAATGTAAAATTGATTTATGGTGATTGTTGAACTCCATAAATTTACTAAAAAGGCATTGAACTGTACACTTAAAACGGATGAATTTTGTGATATGTAAAATATACTTGGATAAAGCTGTGGCAATGGAAAAAAAGCCATGATTATAAAATACTTATTTTCTGAGAAGGACTTTTCTGTTTGACCCATCATTTTTCGAAGCAATTAGTATTAGTTTATTTCTTTTAAAATGTGTTATCTGTAATTATTGATTTGGAAAAATAGAAGGGTTCCTTTCCTCTACAGTAACCATTAGTAACACAGTTAATATTGGCTTCATTGCATTCTTCTTACTTGTAAGACCACAGTGGTCAATATTAGAAGTACCACATGTAAACAGCTGGCACAGAGGGTGGCACATTGTGGGCTCTCACTAATGGTAGGGTTAGAGACCTGGAGGCTTCTGTATATATCCTAGGATCACAGGACAAGTAATTGGCAGTCTGCATGGCTGTTGTGACAAGTAGCAATACTGCATGAAAGCACCTCCCACCTTGCCTGGCACTCAACTAATCAAAGCAATTAGCGTTTTTATGCCCATGCAGGGCTACTGAGTCCACTGGATTTAAGTAGTGCAGCAGAAAGCCTCAACCCTGCCCCTCATCTCTCCAATCTAGCTAGAAGAATCCTGGCCTTCCAAGATTTGATAGAATCCTTCCAGGATAGAAGGCTGCATTCCTGTCAGTAACAGGTTGGAGAGTTCCATCATTAATTCCTGCCTATGGAGGATATGAAGGGGAAAATTCCAGCAAGGCTGTATTTTGAGGAAAGGCAATGCTTGCCGGGCTACAGATGCGGAATTTATGGTTTGTATTTGGTGGTGGCTGGTTCCACTCCTCCATTTGATTAAAATTGAAAAGTTGAAAGAGCAACTCTTTGTTGTTGTCACTTAAAGGAAGTGATTTTTGAGGTGTGGTGGCCTCAGTACATTTTTCAGATTGGCTTAGCTGCACATTGGTGCTGGCTTGTGCCTTGGTAGGAATAGCCATTTTACACGTTGGTATGTGGTATGGCGTTTCACTGCAGCTCGCTCTGAAAGATATAAAATGTGTCTTCAAGGTTTCAGAGGCTAACATCATTTGAGAAACTGTAAGCTTTTCTTTTTCTTGGCTTTGATAGCAATGACCCATTGACCTAACACCAGGAATTGTGTGTCTCCAGTGGAGACTGAAACCAGGATTAAAGTGGAAAAGCTTAGAGGCCCAGGTCACCACATGTGCACTCCAGGGGTGCCACTCACATCCCTTCTCTGTGAATGGAGCCTACAAGGCTGACTGCAGAGGCCAGGGGGTGGGGCTTGAGAGCTCAGCCTTGGATGATTGGTTTTCTCTTTCCAGATGCCAGTATCCACGTGTGTGGGACGTTCTTGCTCCTCACAGTATTCCGTGAGACTTCCCTTCTGTCACCATGTGGATACTCCTGACACGTTTTAAGAATATCCTCCTGCCCGGCTCGGTGGCTCAGCCCCTTTGGGTAATCCCGCCCCTTTGGGAGGCTGAGGTTAGAGGGTTGCCTGAGCCCGCGGGTTCGAGACCCGCCTGGGCAGCGAGACCTCATCTCTACAATAAATCAAAAAATCAGCCAGGCGTGGTAGTGCATGCCTGTAGTTCCGGCTACTCGGACGGCTGAGGTGGAAGGATCACCGGAGCCCAGCAGGTCGAGGCTGCGGTGGCCGGGAGCGGCCACTGCACTCCAGTCTGGGCGACAGAGTGAGACTCCAACTCAAAAAAAAAAAAAAAAAACCTCCTAACGAGCTCTCAAGGGGTTTGTTTTTTGAGGTGCTTTTATTGAATGCCTACTCTCTACCAAGCTCTGTGTTGAACAGTCGCACTACAGTTAGCTTTGTGGTTAGCTTAGTTTCCACAACACCCAGCTGAGGTTTGTATGCCTTCCTATCTATTGCAGGATCTCAATGTTTTTGTAGTAATTTACAGTATGTATTTTTGCAGATATATATATGTGTGTGTGTGAATATACATACATGAATACATACATATTGTGTGTAATGTATATATGAATATTCCAATTTTAACAACTCTATTCACTTTATTAGCAGAAATTCTTATAATTTTTTTCTCCAAAATATAAACTCATTACTCACTGCTTTTGCCTATGGACGAGCTGGAATATCAGGAGCCTTACTGGAAGCTGAGCTCAGAAACTTGTTGGTTCCCGGCATCCTTGCCAGCCTCTGGCTTCAGTTACTTAAATGTCTGCCAGGTTGCCAGAGGCAGGAGTCAGCCAACGATCTGTGGTGCTTCTAAAACTTCAGGTGGGATCACAGGAATTTGATTTTCACCAAACCATCCATTCCCACTGGCACCTGGGTCTTACACCCTACCACTGTAGTCACTGCTGAGCTGCCCACTTCTAGAAGTTCAAGTGGAGACTCATCTCTCTTGTCCTGAGGGTTTCCTGTGGTGAGAAACAGGAGTCTCATCCCTCTTTGTCCTCAGTGAAGGGTGACCCACAGCAGACTGCCTGAACCCTTAGTGTCATAGCCCATATGCAGGTTACAATAGTTACAGAACACTCTTGATCATTTGGTCTGGCGCATGCCCTTAGGATGGTGGATTTGAGTGTATACTGTATCTGGGACCAGCAATCTCCTCCAGTGGGTCCTCAAGAAAATCCAGCTCGCTGGCACTGACATTCCCAGGCTTCAGGGAAACTGATGCCCTCTCCTGTAATTACTTTCCTGTAACTCAGTTCACCTTTGAACCTTGATGTCAAGTAAGTGACTGTCATCCTGGTCCCTTTTCTCTTAGAGTTTTTGTGGCTTCTGGGAAATTTTTGGCTGCAGAAATGTGTTAGAGAAGGGGATCTCTCTCATTCCAGTGGGCATCACTCAGGCCCCAAATACTAATGGATGTACTTGGGGAGAATTAATACCAAATTCCACTCACCCACATCTTCTGACTCCTAGAACTTGAGTCCAAAAAATTTAGGCTCTCAGAAAATGAAGGCTTGAAGAGATTAAATTACTAGCCCAAGACAAAATGACTTATCAAGGGCTTTGCATCACCCCACATTGTTTCCAGGACCAACTGTGGTTATAAGAAAAAGAAAACTCAGATATGTTTGGAGCCCTTAGTACCACCTGAGTTCCTGCAGAAGCAGGGACAAGTAGTTTATTTGAGAGATGATCCCAGAAAGCATCGGCCAAGGATTTGGGGAATAAGACAGAGCGCAGAGAGAACATGCAGGTACGTTAATAAGCTAGTTACCACCGGAGCAACTAGGGCTTTGAGGAAGCTCTGGAGACTGTGTAGAATAGATTCTCAAACTCATGCATGTATCAGAATCACCTGGAATGGATATTAAAACACTGACTGCTGGGCCCCACTCTCAGAGTTTCTTATCCCGTATGCCTGAAGTTGCTTTGGGCATGATAATTCACGTTTCTCTCAAGTTGCCACATGACACTGCTGGTCTTGGGACCACACTTAGAGAACAACAGTGAAGAACATGCCACAGAGTGGTCCTGCTGAGGGGTAAGGAGCTGGGTAATTATCTACTCATTCTCAAAGGTGGCTCCTGGGATGACTAACTCCTTGTACTAGCACAAGGGCCCTGCAGCCAGAAAAGGCCCACAGGCTGAGATTAACAGGTGCTGCTGTAAGGAGCCATGGGGCACATGGGAATAGAGGGTACTAGGGAGCCCAGAGGGTCAGCCACACCACCTGAAGGAATGGTGTATCTCTGTAGTGAAATCACAACACCCTCAGTTAGAGAGGTAAAAAGAACACTAAAACACAGTAGCACAAAAAAAGGCTAATGCCCCAGCTGCTCTTGCACTCATGGCTGTGTGACCTCAGACAAATCTCTCACTCTCTCTGGGCCCCCAGCTGGAAGATTTAAAAGGTCGAGCCTGATTCTTTGTCCAGAAAAGTCCTGCAGCCTAACAATTAAATCCAAGTTATCACATTCAATCGCAGTCTGTGAAAACATTCAGTGCTAAGCCGAGCTCTCAGAAAGCGCTGTAGTTTACATTTGTAAATGTAAAAGTGAAGGACACTACTTTGCTTAAGCAAGTGTTGCCCCCACAGTTCCAGGCAGTGTGCTCCAAATGCCCTCAGGCTCCCTAGGGTGAGTGTCCTCAGCCTGCTGGTCCCAGACTCACTGCCTCCTTTGCTTCCTTGGCAGGTGTATCAGGCATTAATGAGCCACTTAGTCTCAATCAAGGGAGTCTATAAAACTATGCATTTTCTTTTAATGGGTTATGCAGTTAAAATAATAAACTGCTTAATCTTTTCATTTGGGATAGAATGATGCATTAAGGCAGACTCAGTTGTTCTCCCACCTCCTGCCTTCTCCCTGGACAGCCTGGCAATGACCACTGACTGCTGGTTGAGCTTTTTTGGGCATGTGGGTATAAAAGGCAAGACTGGGCTACCCCAGGGGTACTGGAAAGGGCAATCTGAGCTTTCCATCATCAGGGAAGCTAAGGCTTCTTCTGCAGCTGGTGTAGAGGAAACACACGAGATTCAGATTAGATAAACAGATAGCACAAGCATCTGTAGGCTTGTTTTCCAAGCAGCCAGACCCCCTTTGGTTATAAACAGTTCCCCAGTTTTCCTTGGAAATCGGACACTTCCCCATTCCTTTTTTTTTTTGTTTTTAAGATGTGGGGTACAATTCAGGGTTAGGTATACAGACGTTGATTATGCAGGTACCTTTATTGATGAGGTGTGCCCCTCCCTTCCCTAAACAGTTTCCCTCAACTGCCAATCTCATCGCCCCACCCCCAGTTTCCCACTACTGCCAATCCCTCCTCCCCCATTCTTAATATTAATGGTTTGGGACAATGAGGTCCACCTGTTCCCAGCTGAGCCTACTCAGCATATTTCATAACACTGGTTCAGTGATTGGCTCAGAGATGAGCACATGATCTAAGACATCCAATCAGATTTCATTCTGTAAATTTTGCAGAGTTAACAAGAGACATTTTCTTTATGCTAAACTTGATTGCAGCTGTAAGCGTGCATATCTGAAATTTCCAGGAGCCACCATGAGAGAGAACTGCCTAAGAATGAAGGCAACCTGAAAGAGTCAAGAGCTGGAGAAAGGCAGCTTCTTAGGGACATTATTCAAGTGCCTGGATTCAGTTCACCTGGTAACTGTGCCTATCCCCAGACTTTTCAGGAATGTAAGCGAACAAGTTCCCTTTTATCCTCAAGACATTCTGTGTCTTGCTTCTGAAAGTACTGGATCTAGCATAACAGTGTTCATATCTCACCCTGCTCTTGCCATAGCTAGCTCGTGGCATTGGATAAAATCTTACCTTCCTCTCACAGTATCCACTCCTGCTCTGCCTCACAGAGCCCCCTTCTAGTGGTGGCATTCCACAATTTGAGTCCTAGTGTTATGTCATCCTGCAGACTAGTGGCAGAAAATCCCAAGACCAAGATCCTGGATCTATTAATTCACTCAATACAACCCTTATCTCTGGAAGGGCCTCACTGTCACTATGCTTAGAAAATCTCATGGCAACCTCTTCCATTGTCAAAATTTTCCTTACACCTGTGGGTATAAAATCTCACGCTGCTGTGAATACCTGTTATTGTTAACTTGTTTTCAAATCATGGTGTGGAAAGCCAGGGCAGTAGCAGGAACTAAGAATATATTTCAGTGAATAATTGGAAGGCCCAGACCTTCACTAAGACTATCACTGTAAGAGAAAGACAGGGGACTTGGGGCTTTTGTCGTGCCTGTCCCCCTGCACAGACCATCTCTCTTGCTTCTCCAAGCAGCAGTATCCTTTCCTCCTTCAAGGTTCACTCCCAGATAGCTCCCTTTCTGAATCCAATTCACACCCTCCCAGAAAGAACCAAATATTTTCTTTGTTGGAACTCTTCTTTCTCTTCCTTAAGAAGCCAGAGAATGAATAGGGAGGTCACGGTCATGGTCCAATACTTCAAGGTCACCCTCTGACCTAGCCTGCCATCTTTGTGTTTTCTTTGTCCCAAGGAAAACCTGGCCTACTTCGAAGGAGACTGCATGTGTGGGTATGTGTGTACAAGCACAAATACATATATATATGGTTTCTCTTGCTAAGAGACTAGAGTATGGAACCTAAAGTCCTTCCAACATTGCCAGAAGGTTAGGAAAAAAGTTATGTCCGTGCTTCTCAAAAAAGTGTCATCTGCTTATAGGCATGTTATTGGTTGCCACTGGGATGGGAAGTTACTTTTTTTCTCCTGCCCCACAGAAGTGGCTGAAATTTCCTTGCCTGACACCTGACCTGCTTTCTTGGATTTCCCAAGTTTTGTGATGACAGATCTCTGCGTCAAGTCACCCTTGTTCATTCTCATAGGAATGCTCCCTATGTCACACTTCCTTCTTCAAAATAGGCATAAACTTAATCATGGAACACTGACGGACACTAAGTTTGATCACATCTTTATATCCAAATTCTGATTGGCTTCAAATGCTAATTAGTCAATAAAGTATGGAAAACTTGAGTATACTCAGAATCACTTGTTTCTTCCTTTGTAACTTGACTTTTAGTCTCTTTCAAAATATTTATTCCTCTAAGCCTTGAAAAAATCTGATAAGTTTATGTTAGCTTCCTTTAACCTGTTTAATAGCCCTATGTCCCTCTACCCTTTTGGGGGAGGAAGGAAGCTGCTGAGTATCCCAACTTCATTGTCCTGTGTTTAGGGTCTTCTCCACCAACCTTGTCTTCTACAACAGAAGCTAGTAAATCATGCAGGTTGGGCATAGGCAGATGGTATAGGCTTGGCTACTCACCACCCCCCTCTAGACTTTCAACTGGAAGTTAGTGACCCAAAGATGCAAAGACAGAGGATAATTTCTTCTATCTGTGATAGTGGAGATGATGTGGACACAGCATCCAGAATCCAGTGGTCAGTTAACAGTAGCAGAGGCATCTTTATGAGCCTACTTCTGTACAAGACTGGCTATGCTTCATCTATCTACATCCAATCCCCAGGACTGGTCTTCTATACCTCTCAGGGATCCTGTGAGCTGTCCAACAAAATTCTTTTTTATTTGTTTGTTTATTTACTTATTTATTTATTTATTTTAAAGACGTGGAATACAATTCAGGATTAGGTATACAAGTAGTCATCGTACAGGTAAAGTTTGGACCTTGAATGAATTTCTTTTCCTGATTATATCATCCAGAGTCTATTTCTGTCACACACAAAAAAGAACCACAACAGTGAGCCTGCTACTTGCTTTCTCTTCCTGCCTCACTCAACAAAAAGCCCCTCTGTCTGTCCATTGCTGGCATAGCCCTTGATGATCTGGTCCAAGTATCCCCAACATCCCTACCGGGGTCCCACCACACTCTGAAAGATCTCACATCACACCAAACCAGGAGCACTTATCTGCTTTGTGTGTGTGTGTGTGTGTGTGTGTGTGTGTGTGTGTGTGTGTGTGCTGGAAACATTACCTAAGCAGGTCACTAATAGGAAAGATATGATGCTTCTTGCCCTATGCTGACCCACAAACTCAACCTGCCCTGTATGAATTTCTCTGGGGCACTATCCCAGGGCAGCTGGGCATTTGTCTGAAGGTCCATGGAAACATCTGTACTTTACAGCACCCAAAAAGAATCAGTGATGGCTTGGCTTATAGACCTGAGAACTCTGTCCCGAGGTTTTGTGTCCTGAAATGGGTACAGCTTATTCATAAAAGAGCAGAGTTCAAGTCAAAAAGTTCTCAAGAGAACCTCTCGGGCAACCCTTTGAGTCCCCTCCCACTGTGGGAGCTTTTCCTATCCTCAATAAATTCTGCTTTCTCAATAAAAAAGAAAAAAAGAAAAAAAAAAAAAGAGCCTCTCATATTTTTGGGCAAAGCGAGGCCTATAGGGAAAGTGGTTTACTCTGAGTCACATGTCAAGTTAGCAGCTGCTAATATTAGATTCCCTAGAAACCTTCAGTCCAGTTAATCAAACATTTGTAACACCCTATAAACCCACTAAAATCCTTTTCTTCTTCTTTAAGTTTTTCTTTTTTCCAATTTAAACAGATCTATCGATTAAGTTCTTTTCTTTCCAGGGGTGAAACACATCTGTATTCATATATATGTATTTTTTAATTTAAAAAATGTTTACCAGGGATGACATGTGATTTTCTTTCTTTCTGACCTTTGCTTATTCTAGGATTTGATCAAAAGCTTCAAATTGTCCATGGGAGGAACAAGAATAGGTCTTCTAGCTCAATGCCTTGGGGCTGACAAGAATACCCACCAGCCAAAGTAAGGAAGTCTTAGCCAATGCAGAAGCCTCACCCTGAGCTTCACCAACCCAAAGACCTAGCAAGTATTTGGTTAATTTAATCGAAGTAGATAGATGGGTTTGATAATTCAAGCCAAGAACCATCCAATCTGGGTCTAGAAGTCTCTGAGGGCAATAACTGCTTCTGATTCTTTAGAGAAACTGCAGAAGGAACCTGAGGATAAGGACGAGATGGACAGGAAGTGGGGAATGAAGCATCATGCTGAAACCATTTGACTTGTTCTTTTGGCATCTGGTAAGCACACTACAGCAGTGGTTTTGTGCGAGATAAAAGCTGGGACACAAATGAAAATCTTAGGTTGGACAGGACAGGGACTCCTAAAAGCTCCTAAGGCATAGGCATCCCACTCTCCCAATGAGCACCACTGCTCTGTTGTATTGGTTATATCTGAAAGTTGAAATTCTTCATTTTCCTTTTGAACTTCTCATCTCACTAACAGATGAGGCCAGAGAAGAGTGTCTAGGGCTGTACTTTCCTAGAATAAGAGTCAAAAGATACTGGCTCCATCCACCCAACTTTGCAATTGGTCTTTCCAATTGCTTTGAAGATCTTCAGTGGGAAAAATAAATACTAAAATTACCGATTAACTTATTGTTTGTGTCCCACCTGCTGCCACAAGGACTTGAAAGAACTTACAATAAAAGCACACACAGTAGTTTAAGAAGACTGCAATAAAGATAAGAAAGATACTGGGTATTATGTGGAGAAAGAAGATCATTGTTTCATTTACCAAGAAAGAGAGTTGCTTCAACTAAGTAGTAATTTAGCTTTGAGCTTCCTGGGATGGGGTAAAAGGGAAACTTAGTGGAGTCTTTACAATTTTATTGATCAAAAGATGTTTTATCAAGGGAGATAAGCTTTAAAAGATTAATAAATATAACTGATTCTTTGAAATAGCAGCATAGTTAATATTATGGATGCCCCATAATTTATTCAACCAGTCATCTATTGTGACTTTTAAGTTGTTTCAAGTTTTTATGTTTTGGACCACTATGAGCAATACTCAATGTCTACAATGCATTGTCAAAATAGAAAAGCTAGAAGCAGAGAAATTTATTGACTTCATTTTTAAACAATGGGCACAGAAAATTACATATATATGTGTGTGTTTGCACATGTTTCTTTGGCCTAGAGAAATATGTGGAAGGAAACACCAAGGCTGCCAATATTTATCAGATAGAATTAAGTTTGAATTGTAAGCAACAGAGACCAGGAAAAAACGTGATATAAACAAGATAGAAGCTCATTTCTCCATATGTAAAGGAAGCCTAGATGTAGGCAGTCCAGTATGGCAACTCTACGAAGACACCAGGGACAGAGGCTCCTTCTACGTCACCATTCCACTGTCCCATGTTACTGCTCTCATCCTCGTGGTCTGGCCCTCATTCTCATAGTCCAAGATGGTTGCTATCATACTGACATTCAAAGAAGCAAAAAGAAGAAGAGAAAAGAGAAAGTCTTGCTTTGAAAAGAGGTCTCTGAGAAGTCCCATGTGACAAGTCCACTTGCATTTTATTGGCCAGAATTTAAAAACACAACCACAAATAGTTGCAAAGAAAGCTGGGAAATTTAGTCTTTTATCTAGGAAGCAGCATAACAACTAAAATGTGGGATTTATTAAGCTAAGATGAAGAGGTAGAATGGATACTGAGACTTCAGCGGTCTCTACAATAGTTAACTGGAGGTAGGAGTGAGGAAGGGAGGTTGTCAGGGAAGGGAGGAATGGCGAGGCAAGCAGGTGGAAATGGTTAAAGTTTTTTCAATGTATTTGTTATTTTGCATCATTTCAATAGGTACAATGAGAAGATTTTTCTAAAGTAATTTTGGAAAAGTTTAAAAACATTTTAAGCCAGGCTCGGTGGCTCAGCCTGTAATCCCGCGCTTTGGGAGGGTGAGGTGAGTGGATTGCCTGAGCCCGCGGGTTCAAGACCCGCCTGGGCAAATTGGTGAGACCTCATCTCTACAATAAATCAAAAAATCAGCCGGGTGTGGTAGCGTGCGCCTGTAATTCCGGCTACTCGGAAGGTTGAGGCGGAAGGATTGCCGGAGCCCAGCAGGCGAGGCTGCGGTGGCCGGAAGCAGCCACTGCACTCCAGTCTAGGCGACAGAGTGAGACTCCAACTCAAAAAAATAAAAAAAATAAAAATAAAAACATTTTAAATAAGCATGATGGGGGCAGTTTCTTCATAGGTCTTTTTATAAAATTCATGGAATGAACTAACAGCTTCATCAGATTAAAAAGAATGGGGAAAGGCCAAAATGAGGGGCTGTGCTGCGCAAAATGGGAAACCCATAGGGATTTTCCTTTGAGGCCCAAATGTGGGCTGGCTGAAGAGGTTGGTTATGAAGGGAGTTGAAGTTTGGAGCAGAACAGAATGCAGGAGTGACTGCTCAGAATCTGAATGCAAGACTTCTTGAGACACATTTGACTTTCCTCAGCTATAGGTCTCACAGAGCTGGACCAGGGCAGGAGCAGCCCTTTAAGACAGACTGGGAAATATGAGGAAGTCCCTTTTAGGTTTGGGAAAGTTCTGGTACTAGGTTCAGAGTGCCTTACCAAACTCATTGGTGTCCCAGAGAAAACTAGTTAGATGGGCTTGTTGGATCCAATACTACATTTTACAAATGGAGAAAGCAGTGTAGGGGATGAAGGACTTCACCCAAAGACCCCAGCTGTTAATGGTAGAACCCACATTAGAACACAGACAGTGGCCAGGCTTGATGGTTCAGCCTGTGATTCTAGCACTTTGAGAGGTCAAAGCGAGTAGATTGCCTGAGCCTGCGGGTTCAAGACCAGCCCAGGTAACTTTGCAAGACTTCGTCTCTACAATAAACAAAAAATTAGTCGGGCGTGGTAGTGTGCATCTGTAGTCCTGGCTACTTGAAAGGCTGAGGTGGAAGGATTGCCTGAGCCCACAGGTTAACACTGGGGTGGCCGTGAGTGTGCCACTGTACTCCAGCCTGGGTGGACAGAGTGAGACTCTAACTCAAAAAAAAAAAGAAAGAAAAGGAAAAAAAAAGAACTTCACTCCCAGACAGCGCCCTCTTCCCTGCTCGGCCCCATGGGCAAAAACATTTTCCTCACAATGACCCCCAAGAACATTTCCATGGAGAGAAGCAAGCAAGAACTTTATCCATTCTTGGGTTCTTGTTCGGGAATTCTGACTTCACTTTGGGAGCTGGGAGTCCAAAGTAGAACCGACAGCTAACTGGTAACTTCCTGCTGGCTCCCATTCAAGTGCTTGATTCCCCAAAAGATAATAGAGTATGTAGTAACCTGGGGTTCCAGAAACAACCCTGTATTAACTTCCTATAGCTGCTATAACAAATATCACAACCTGGGTATCTCAAAGCAATTGATACTGTCTCAGTTCTGCAGGCTCAGAGCCTGAAATTGAGATGGCAGATGAGCTGCTCTCTCTGAGACACTGGGTAGAATCCTTCCTTCCTTCTTCCTAACTTCTGGTGGTGGCTGCCAATCTTTTGCCTTCCTAGCTTTGCAGCTGCGTCATTCCAGTCCTCTGCTTCTGTCATCACAGGGTATTTTCCCTGTGTGTGTCTCTTCTCTCTTGTAAGGTCACCAGTCATATTGGATTAAGGACCTGTCCTGCTTTAATGTGACCTCATGGTAATGTACAGCTTAATTACATCTGCAAAGACCCTAGTTCCAAGTAAAGTCACATTTATAGATATTTATAGGGTTAAGGAGTCAACATATCTTTTGGGAGGGTCATAATCCAGCCCATATCAACCCCCTTAAGGTTCTTCCTTGAAAGCTTTCTGGGCCCGCAGCACCTATCAGTCTGGGGCCACCAAGGACATCACACTCGAAAAGAAGCCACTGTGGGTATGGTGATAAACAAAAATACTTTGAAGTTAGATTTTAATGATGAGGGGTACAGTACTCCAATGTATCCGCCACTCCAAATCATACAGCCTCGGAGCAGCCACCCAGGGGTGTGCCTAACCTCTTCCTCAAGGTTGTGAAAGAAACAGCAACAGCCTTAGTGTGCACAGGATCCTTTCTGTAGGCAGAGGCAGGACAGGGATGGTGTCTCCTTATTGAGAACAGAGTCCCTCTAACTATCTTGGTACAGAAGGTAGGGCTTCCCAGCCCTGAAAACCCCCAGGAGTGAGTAAGAGGATGAGGTCAGATCAGCAAGTGAAAGGATTCCCAAAGAGAATGGGCTAGAATGAAAGCTCTAAGAAAGTTGCCAAGTTAAACACAATCAGCATGGGTTGTACTCTTAGACTGCCATACGTCTCTCCCCAACCCTGGGCCTCAGTGTCTTTGCCTTCCATATAAAAGAGTTTGATTTCTAAGGTCCCTTCCCAATTCAGTAGTTCTGAGCTCAGAGTGAGAGCAGGAGTCTCTTAGGAGGATGTCCTTAGTGGGTTTCCCTGACAGCAGAGCCTGAGAGAGAGATTCAGGTGCATGAAAAGGAGGGAAGCAGAACAGGAAGGGGAGGGGCCAAACATATCTGGTCTCAATAAACTCGCTTTGCTCTGAGCCTAACGGGATTGTGGAGCATAAATCCCACCAGAGGCCGTTGAGGGCTTTGTAGCCCTTTATCAGAGGACTGCCTTGGATGAGAATGTGCATACCTTCTGGATGAGGCAACTTCAAGGACAGTTCTCCAGAGAAGGAGCGCTCGGTGAGCCATTATGAGCTGAAAGGGGAAGGAGTGAACCAGAACCACCATTGCCAGGGAAATCCAAACATTAATCCTCTCAGGCCTCTATAGAGAAAAGACTTGCTGAAAACACAGAGATTCAGCTCACTGTAAAGCCCTGCCCATTCATTCAACTTATATCATGGGGTCCCTGCCACCAGTCACTGGCCAGGCCCTGTTCTGGGTGTTAGAATATGATTCTTGGTTTCCCTGAAATCTCAACGAACACTCTGGTTATGGTCCCCATCTCAAAAATAACTGGATCCCAGTTCTGGTGGAACTTTGCCTGCAAAAAAACTATCAGCCCTGCCGGCATACATCTACAGGGCTGGAAGAACGAGAGCAGGAGCAGATCAGGCCTGCACAAAACGGATTTTGAAATGCCTGCAGCACATTCAAGCAGAAATGCAGTAGCCACGCTGGTACAATTTGGAGGCAAGGCTGGCTCTGCTCTCCAGGAGCTTCTGGCCAGGAAGCCTGCTGTGCAGCCAACTGTAGCCTCCATATGTTTGAGAAAATTCCACTTGGCAGGTGGAGAGGGAACATTTGCTGGGCAGGCAGTCCTTTGCCTTCAAAGCCTCCTGTGCCTTCCCTCTCACCTTTTAACTTGCAGCTCTACTCATCTCTGCAGCCCCTGCCTCTACAGGATCCCTTCCAAAGGGCCCGAGTGCTCACACTTGGCCAGCCTAGGACCAGTGTTTGCACCCCTGAGGTCGGAGGCGGATGTTGTGTGGTGGGGAGTGTGAGCCTCAGAAGCAGGGCCAGATCTGGGTTCTGCCAGGAGGTCCATGTCCAGCAATGAGGGAGGGACAGCAACAGAGGGGGACCACAGCCCTGTGAAGTTGGGAGGACGTTAAAACAGGTTGTTTAATGTTCCTTTTTCAAAGTTCAGAGTCCTTCCTGTTCACAGAACAATAGAGGAGATGCTTTGAGAAGTGGAGAAAGTGGCCCAATGCCAGTGAGAGGTGAGATGGGGGCAGGCTTGGGGCTACTGGAAAGGATATCCCCTACCAAGCACCCACTGACATGAAAATAAGACACCCCCGCTGGGAAAACCAGCCACTATCTAGTGGGTTCATGCATGGCAATAACTTCAATTGCAAACTGAATGTGTTGATGGCTCCAAGCCAAAGTATCAACCTTAGCCAATGATTATGGGTTGACAGTTCTCTGTCTCTTTCTGCCTCTCTCTCCCTTTCTCTCTCTCTTTCTCTATTTGTACTTACACATACATATACCACATAAACATGTATGTAAAATGTATGTATGTATATGTATGTGTTTGTATCTTTCTATAAAATATGAATCAGACCACTCTGTCTTGCAGAGAAAAACCCAACAGCAAACCATCTAGATGGTCACTAGTGTGTATTTTAGGATTGTTTTGTCATACTAGGGAAAAATAAAAGCCAAGACAGAAAAAGGATATAGTATTGACCCCATACTTAACATTTATTGAGCACTTAACATGTTTCAGGCACTGTGGCAAGCCTTTTCCTTGCATAAGCTCAGTTCCCCACAACAACCCCTGGTATAAAGTTTATTAGCATGCCCCCCTTTATAGACGAGGAACCTGAAGCACAAATAAGACAACTTGTCTAAGATCACATGACTAGTACACATGGGATTCCAGAGCCCAGCCCCTAAACCCTTTATTACCAACACCAATATACCAGGGTGCCCAAAAAATGCATACACATTTTAAGAGATATTATCTAGGTATTACTTTTAGTTCACCAAAATCAGAAGTGTCTAGACGCTGATGGTAACCACTTTGAGCACCTCTTATAATTGCAGAAGTCAAATGTGACTTGTATTCATCTTTTGTGGATGATACATTGAGTATTACAATTTTAGTGTAGTTTTTCCTCTCTTAAAATGTATATACTTTTGGGGGGGAGAGGGGCACCCTCTGTAATTCTGCCTCATACAAAAAATCTTCAAAAGTAATGTCAAAAAACAACTCTGAGAAGTTAAGTCCAGAAATAAGTAGAAGAGAAGGGCCTGGACAGAGAAGGGGTGAGGTTGGAGAGGGCAGAGAGAGAAAATAATTATATAGGAAAATGAAGCCAAGGTGAGAGATAGCATCCAGCCAGACAACTTTGCCCTAAACTTCCTGGGAACTGATGCAAATAAGGACAGGCAGGGAGTGGCACGGCCCTTACCTAAGAGCATCTTAATCCAATTTCTCAGAAAAGAGATTCCCCAGCCCTGATTCCTGAAATGAGTCTTTCTTTCTTTCTTTTTTTTTTTTTTTTTGAGTTGGAGTCTCACTCTGTCACCCAGACTGAAGTGCAGTGGCCGCTCCCAGCCACTGCAGCCTCCATCTGCCGGGCTCTGGTGATCCTCCTGCCTCAGCCTTCCAAGTAGCTGGAGCTACAGGCGTGTGCTACCACGCCTGGCTAATTTTTGATTTATTGTAGAGATGATGTCTCGCCAAGTTGCCCAGGCGAGTCTCGAACCCATGGGCTCAGGCAATTCACTCACCTCGGCCTCCCAAAGCACTGGGATTACAGGCTGAGCCACTGTGTCCGGCTGAGTCTTTCTTTTTGAAGAAGCACGTTTCAGA
The DNA here is from genome assembly GCA_027257055.1 of Cephalopachus bancanus. Taxonomy (NCBI): domain Eukaryota; kingdom Metazoa; phylum Chordata; class Mammalia; order Primates; family Tarsiidae; genus Cephalopachus; species Cephalopachus bancanus. Next base: position 8,073,244 of record JAPVLO010000021.1, on the reverse strand, counting down.
ACTGTTGTTGAGGAGGAGGAGGAGAAGAAGAATGATGTTTGTTATGGTTGGTGTCTTAGCCCATTTGGGTTGCTATAACAAATTACCATAGACTTGGTGACTTAAACACTCTGAGAGGCTGGGAAGTTCATGACCAAGGTGCCAGCAGATCTGGTGTCTTTTGAGGGCCCAGTTCCTGGTTTGCAGATGGCCATCTTCTCATTGTGTCTTCGTATGGCAGAGTAGGACTGTAAGTTCTCGTGTTTCTTCTGAGAAGGGGCACTAATCTCATCTGAGAGGGTTCTGTCCTCATGACCTAATTGCCTGCCAAAGGCCCCATCTCCTAAAATCATCACACTGGGGGATTACGATTTCAACATATGAATTTAGGTGTACACAAACAGTCCATATCAATCACTGTTTGTTAAGAAAACCTACTTTGCTTGTGGTACCTTTGCAAAAGATTGGGGAGTGGGAAGTGGTCACTGCCTAAGACTGCAATTCAGCGGTTCTGAAAAAGACTGCCCATGTCTGCATGGATGTTTTCCATCAGAATAAGACAGAAAGCTAACATTCTCCTGCTTCCCTTTGATCTCTCTCATTATCCCCCCTTCTCCAGCCCACTCCAAAACCTCTGCAATGCTGGCGTAGTCTGGCATTTTAAGTCCACAATGTTATGGGCATACACTTTGGATTAATGCTTATCAAGGCAGTCATAAATGGTACCAGGTTATCTGTTCACCCTTCCTCCTCCCCACATCTCCTTGCTTCCTCCTGGAGTCACCTTCTCAGTTCTCTTCAGGAAAGGACCTGACATAGTATGTGTCTGAAACTGCATGTCTCTGAGAATGACTTTTTCCTAGTCTCATTTAAATTATCATATATATGATCTAGATGTGCAGATATTTTCCTTCCACGTACTGCAGACATTACTCCATTGTCTTTCTGCATCCCAGAGGGCAGTTGAGAAGTTTATTTATATCTATTTAAACTGACTCTTTTGTAGGGATCTGCTTTCTGTCTCTGGAAACTTCTGTCTTTGATGTGTTTAAATGTTAATATAATATGTCTAGATGTGTGAGCGTGTGTGTGCTTGTGTGTGTGTATGTGTGTGTGAGAGAGAAAGAGAGAAAGAGAGACAGAGGGAAAGAGAGGGGATCTATCCTGTTTGGTGCATCATACATTCATCTAATCAGAGGTTTCAATTATTCCATCAAATCTGGAAAATCATCAGTTATTAGATCTTGCAATATTTATTTCCTCCCCTTTACATACTCTTTTCCCTTTGTTTTTTTTTTTGGAGTCTTAGGGAAAAAAATGTCAACACTGCTGATTCTAGCCGCTGTATTGTTTTTTCTCATTCTTTCTTTCATCTCTTTATTCATTTCTGATACCCTCTGTGAGATGAGTGACCCAAATGTCCCTGTCACTAGTTCATTCTGTTGCTGAATCCCCAGTGTTCTTCAATTCATCTACTGAGTGCTTTATTTTAACAATTATGTTTTTCATATGTATTTCCTCTAATTAACTTTCTTCATAACTGTTCATTTCTACTTCCTGACCTCCCTGAGGATGTTGATTATGCTTATTTTAAATTATTATTCCATTTGTTCTATTAGTTCTGTTCCTCCTGCACATGTTGCTCCTTTTTTGAGGTTTCTTAATAGAACATGCACTCCTCAGATATCTTACAGTTTCTCCCTGAGAGCACACACCTGTCTCCCTTGAGATTGTCAGCTGGCATAGCTAGGATTGCCCACCTGGCTGGGAATAGAGAACTCTCACCTGTGCTCCTTCAAGGCACCTTATTATGACAGAGTCCAGATCACACTCTGCACTCAGCCCCGTCAGAAAATTTACCCACAAGAGGAGACGCACCCTGTGCTGAAATGGATGGCCCTCAGGGTGACTTGGGAGAGGTAGACCAGCCAAACCACCTGCCACGTTACTGTCCACTGCTCTCATGTCGCCCTGGGACCTCACCCTGGTGGCACCACTTTCTGTCCTGTGGTAGAGGGACTCAGTGGGCAATCTTCTATCCAGGCAATGTGGGAGAAAAATGGCATCACTGGAAAGCCACCTGTGGCCCCAGCCTCACAATTGTTACCTGACGCTGAGACCCTACCACCTTCACTGAACAAGGGTTTTCTCTTAGTATATGTGTTAGTTCCTGAGATCCCACCACCTCTCTTCTGCTTCTGTGGCATTTCTAGGTTTGGGCATGAAAACGCAGCAGCCCATGCTGGTTGCCACCTTGTCCAGAACCCTCCTTTCATTCCTGAGCCTCTGTTCCCATCCCTAAGTATGACCCTGCCCTTCAAACCCCTCTCAAGGAACACAGCCTCCAACTACCAGCATTGCCCAACCTCCTCCCAGGGCTCTCCAGAACAAGCATTATTTAGGGAAGCAAGCCAGAATTTCTTCAGGTTCCCGGCATCTTTGAATGAAACCAGGACACCAGAAGCTGATCTTGCCTCCCCTCCCAACCCCCACTGGCCTCCAAAGAATTGCTCTGGGTAGGTACTAGGTACTGTCCACCCCAGCAGTGAATGGCGTCTCTGAAATCTCATACCTGAGAAATTTATTTTAGCATCAAATACTAAAATCTTTACTTCTTCTAAGAAACAGATACACTGTGTTCACTCTTATAATAATATATGACTTACTCTTCTCGCCTTTCTACTTTGGTTGTTAAAAATTTCAGAGCCAGAACTGAGGCATGATTCCATACCTGCATGGAAAGACTCATGGCCTTCATATTTGGATTTCTTTCTCTCCTATTCCTGACTTCTTATTATCTGATTTGATTGACTGCCTATTTTGCTTATACCTTGATTGTCCAAAAACAAATAAAAAAATAAAATAAGCTCACTTTTTAGAGATCCACAAAATGGGAAAGAAAGAGAAAAAGCAAAAGAGGCGATTGTTTATATTCTCTAGACCTGAATTTTTATTCTAAGCTGTATTTTACCAATTTATTTTATGTGTTTCTGTTGTATGTTAACTGAATCCCACGGTGGGATGAGGCTGAGTATATAAAAACACACACAAAATGAGAATATATGAAGTCTGTGGAGCGTGTCTTTGTGAGTAATCCTATAAAATACCAAGACATTCCACATATGGCCATTTATTACATCCAGCCTTAATGAAAGTCAAGGTCTACCAATCAGTGGAGAGTCCTGATTTGCAGCTGATCACAAAGCTTACGTAAGAATAATAATGACACCTGTCCTGGTCTGTCTGGTGCTTGGGCAGATTCATCTCACAGGAAAGGAAGTGTCACTGTTCACAACATCTGCCTCTACTCTACACTAGTTTCTTTTCAATGAGGATACTACCAAGCCTTCATGAACAAGTACCTGCTTGTTTGGAGATGAATTTGCACTGAGCAGCTCACACTCTTTAGCCCATCCTCCTGCCAGCAATGGCTGCCTGGAGCACAGGGTGAGGATGTAAACCAGCCCATGGACAGAGAGGTTGTACACTGATGGAGAGCAGCTTTCAAAGCCACATGAGATTCCAGGCACCAGTTGGAGCCCAGTGATTTTCCCAGGCATGGGACACATCAAGGTTCCTGGCTGATCTATAGCTGGCCCCTGAAGGCTTGTTTTTTCCTGTAGGTAGGCATGGGAAACATCATGGGCCACCTAAAAGCCTGCTTCATCCTTTCTTCAAGGCTTTCTGGGCATGTAAGTAGGTGAAAGGCTGTGTGGGACCAGTGTCCTCGGGGCACTGGAAAAATCATTCTTTTGAGAGTTTAATAGGATCAGGCAGCTACTCCACACTGGCCAGGCAAACTCTCCAGGGACTCTTTCAAATGAGATTTCTTCCTCCTCAAGGATTAGGTTAGGAAAGGCAGTCAGGAAGAACCCTGGTTAGGGTTTGTGTGTTCTAAGCCCAGATTTTCCCCAATCACTGGTCTGAGTCTTTTATCTGTCTGTGTCTCTCTTCCTCCCATCTGTGAAATGGAGATTGTAACCCCTGCATGGAAGGTTTGAAGACTTGGAAAGAAATGGTGAAGGATTCTACACTTCTCAAAACAGATCCATATATAAAAATCATTCTCATTGCTTTAAGTGAGTGATAGGAAAGATAAAAATAAAGTCCCATGGAAACAGAGCTACACATCAAATCTGGAACTCAGTACACCAGGAACACTCCCTGTTTATACAAATTACTCCATTAAACTGGAGAAACCTTTTGAAATACAATCGTCCAGTCTTTGTTGATCTGTTATGTTAGTTTATAGTTTGGCACTCTGCTTCTCCTTAAAGAGGGGCAGATGGATTGTATGTTATATGAGGACTTAGACCCACAGAGTTATGCAGAAACAAAGTGCTGTAGGTCTGTGTGCTTTGGAGGTTGAGCGTTCAGAATCTGGCAGCAAATAGATCTAGGCTCAGTCTCAGTTTCATCTCTTTTTAGCTGAGCCTTAGTTTTCATATCTGTAAAATAAGAATAGTATCTGGCTGGGCTCAGTGGCTCAGCCTGTAATCCCAGCACTTTGGGTGGCCGAGGTGAGTGGATTGCCTGAGCCCGCAGGTTCGAGACCAGCCCGGGCAACCTGACGAGACCTCATCTCTATAATAAATCAAAAATTAGCCGGGCATTTACCACATTTACTGCACACCTGCAGTTCCGGCTACTTGGAAGGCTGAGGTGGAAGGATCACCAGAGCCCAGCAGGTTGACGCTGAGTGGCCGTGAGTATGCCACTGCACTCCAGCCTGGGTGACAGAGTGAGACTCCAACTCAAAAAAAAAAAAAAAAGAATGGTACCTACTATATAGAATTCTATGAAGGTTGAAGTAAATAGTGCAACAATATTGCAGATAGTGTCAGACCCATAGAAAATGCCCCATTAAGTGATAGAAATAAGTATTTTTGTTAGAGCAGGAAGACCCCACCATCACCTCTCTCTCTCTCTCTCTCCCTCACTCTCTCTCTTTCTCTCTCTCTCTCTCTCTCTCTCTCACACACACACACACACACACACACACACACACACACACACACCCCAGGACTAGACTAGGGAGAGGTAAGCTGAGAGTCTAGGGTTCAAAATCTAAGGAGGCACTCATTCCCAGGTCTGTGCAAATCTAAGAGGGAGTGCCTCATTAAATTTTGCAACTTGGGTACGTGCCATAGTCTTGATTCTGACACAAGTACACACACACACACACACACACACACACACACACACACACTTACACACTTGTACATCGAATAAGAAAACTGAGGAATTTAAGGAAATTGGATCTCACAGTTTGTGCGTGGCAACACTGGAGATCCCAAGCTAGAGCCTCCTCTGCCCTTCTTCCTTGCTCCACCCTCCTGGGTCTCAGTATGGAGAGTCAAAAAGAGGGCAACAATGACAGATAAATTGAGCCCATTCCTGCAATCATGGCTATAATTTGCAGAGGGGAGAGGTAGCAACCTCCTATGTACCTAGGAAACTTTATCCTACCAAAATTCTTCTCCCAATGCCTATGAACAAGGCTGACCTTGCTTTGGAAACTGAGCCCACTGTACTTTGAACAGGATTGGTGCTCAATGAAGACACGCTCATGAGGCCTTCTGGTCCATCACACAGTGTTGTTTGGTTGGTCTCACTGGTTGTTAAGTTTGTTATCAACCTGACTAAAAGGTCTCCAGCGCCCGTAGAGGAATGACTTGTGCTCAACAAGGACAGAAAGCCAAATTCAGCAGGTGAAGTTGTCCAGCCTCTTTACCCTGTTTAGGTCATCTGCTCTTGAATCTCAAACCCCACAGCCCTGGCCCCAGTGCGGCTTCCTCTTCTCATCCTAGAGAAGCTAGCCAGCCAGTTGCCTGCCCTCTAGACAAACCAGCATCCTGAGGTGTGTGGGTGCCACCTATTGTCTCTGCCTTTCTAGCTGTGCTCAGCATAGGGCCTGCAGGTCTCACCCCAGCTCCAGTGTGAGCCCTGATCCAGTCCAGGGCATGTTAGGAGCACCTGTCCACCAGCTGGTGGCAGAAGAAATTAGTCTTACTGCCTAATACAACCTTCAAAATCAACAAAATACAACCTTCTCCTGACCAAAGTCCTGACTACCCAGTTCGTAGCTAGGTTTCTGCCCTTGTTTCTGAGAATATACATATTACCAAGCACCCTCCTCTCCACTGGGCATATACACAGTCCTGGCTCTTGCAACTTCCTTTCCTAGAGACTGGGCCTTGATTTCAGACTCTGGCTCAGTCAACTCCAAGCTAGATGTCTTGCTTTGGCTTCTGCCAAAAGCCAACCCTGAGAAAAAGACCTGTGGGAAGGTATAGTTTGTTTGGGAGATAATCCAAGGAAACATAGTGAGGAAGTAGGGAAAGGAGGGAAGAAAAGTCTAGAAAGCATGGGCTACTGAGCAGCTTACCACTCTGGTCACTTGGAACTCAATCTGACCAGGAGCCCTCAAAGAGAGAGTGTAGAACACGTTCCTTAAAACAGAGCCACTAAAGAGGGAAGAGGCTGAGCTATTCAAATACCCATCAGCGTTGAGGGTTGATCTTGAGAGAATTAACTCTCCAGCACTTCCACCCTCTAGTGTGCTGGCAAGTAACTTCTGCGGCCAAGAAAATCCTCAGGCAGAGAGAGGTGGACAGAGGGGTTTGATATAGGGAGTTTCTTATAGAGTGTCATCAGAGTGTCAGAAACCATCATCTGAAGCTGCAGTTGACTTCCAGGGTGGCAGAAGTGATATGGCTTCAGAACTGGCAACATCTGCTGTCGCAAACAAACTTCCTGGAATACTAAATCACCCCCACCCCCCAGCTTGGATGGGCCCTTTCTATCCTGAGCCTTTATAATGCTAAGATTTCCTCTCCACCCTCCCCCCTACCATCCTGGCCTTGATTTTTCTCTCCAGGAGAGGAAGTGGAAAATAAGAAAGTCAGACGCAATAGTGGTCTGCAGACTACCCTCCCACATTCCATCCACTTTTTATGCGTCAGGCTTCTGCCTCAGGTTAGGTTTCCCAGAAGAGATCCTGAGATGAAAAACTATGTGCTAGTGATTTATTAAGGAAGTGTTCCCAGGAGAGATTTATAAGGTGGTTGAGAAAACCAGACTGGGAAGGGAAGAAAGGGTGTTATCTCAGGCAGTCCCTCTGAGAGTGACCTCCACCCCAGCTCTGGAGTGTAAGTTGGTCTGGCCTGAGACAAGGGAACTGGGTTCTCATCTTCATCTTCCTATACTGATGAATCATTGGCTAAATCCACTCCAGAGAGATTAAATTCCCAAACCTTTCCAGATTTCCACACTGTGGGCAAAGCAGGCTCTACTAGCCCAGTTACTGTCTATCGGAAATAAAAGTGTGCCTCAGCCAGAGCAAGGGGATTTGAGGGAATCTGGATGGGACACCAACATTATCTGCTAAGAATGCAGATGAACTTTCGCTTGAACAAAAAGTTCTGCTGCTTTAAAAAGATTTGGATACTGCTGGATACGATGATCTCTCAGGGTTTTGTTTGGTTTTTGTTTAACTCCCAGCTCTGAAAGTCTGTAATTCTTCAACATAGAACTGCAGATCACATGGTTTTGGGAACTTGGTGCTAAATTATCCCATTAGGACTGGAAATAGTTCCTAAATCACACCTTAAGAGTGCCTGAAGCAAAGGCCCAAACATAGCTGGTAGCAGCAATTTCAGCTCAGAAAATTTTAGTCGCAAAAAAAATAAGAATTATTGGACCTACCCATCAGAGATGGAACAAAGAAAAGTAGGCATTGCAGCTGGTTGCCACCCCCATCTCCATCCCTCTTTCCTTCTCCTCTGGAGATTTTGGCTAATAATAGAAAGTGAGTGGGAGCTGGTTCCCATGTTTCAAATTTTTCTTCGTTGATGGTATATATTTTTATTTTGTTCTCATCCAATAATTCTTCAGAATAAACCTTAAAGCATGCAAAAATGAGATGTGAAGATAAAATTTTGAGATGTTAAAAGTATCTAGGAAAAGGTATTTCTTTATTTTTTATTTTATTTTATTTTTTTGAAAGCAGGATTTATTGAGAGGACAGAAAAGCTCCCACAGTGGGAGGGGACCTGAAGGGGTTGCCCTAGAAAGCCTGCTTTTATTTACTTATTTATTTTGAGTTGGAGTCTCACTCTGTTGCCCAGACTGGAGTGCAGTGGCACGCTCCTGGCCACCGCAGCCTCGATCTGCTGGACTCCGGCGATCCTTCTGCCTCAGCTTCCTGAGTAGCCGGAATTACAGGCACGTGGCACCATGCCTGGCTGATTTTTTGATTTATTGTGGAGATGAGGTCTCACCAAGTAGCGCAGGTGGGTCTCGAACCTGCGGGCTCAGGCAATCCACTCACCTCAGCTTCCCAAAGCGCAGGATTACAGGCTGAGCCACTGAGCCCAGCTGGAAACGGTATTTCTAATCCCCTCACTCTGGATACCAACTTGGAGGTTGGGGTAAATTTTCTTGATAAAGGAAATGTATGGGGAAGTCCTCTAATCTATCAAAATATTTACCTTCAATTTTAAAATATTTAGTGAGTTCACCATCTCTTGTTACTAAGGTACTGTTAAATCGCATGGCACTGGCACGTTTCCTCAGTAAAAAGAGGGATTGTAGAGCCTGCATTGGAAATACCTTAAGTTTTCAGTTCTCTGGAAATAGTTCATCACTGACAAACAGAATGATATTAGAGTTTGTTCATTTTGACTGTGCATGAAAAAGTAAGTCTGTTCTTTCTTAATCACCATCAGGAGAAACTACATGAAACATGTAATGGAATGTCAAAGCAAATTAAACTTCTGCTCTGACTTGTAAATATAGTACTTTGTGAAAGCAATAACTAAAACTCATGAAAAGTGAGATCTTGGTGATATTAATTCCAACCTTTGTTCAACAAGTAATTACTGAGGGTCTTCCATGTGCCAGCATTGTCCTGAGTGCAGGGGACACAGCAGTGAACACATCTCCAAGATGCCTTCAAACCTTGAAATATGAATCCCCTTATTTTCTGGATTTGGCATATGTATTGGAAAAAAATGTTTCCATTTTAAAATCTCTGCCTGCTGCTCTGATAAATAATGTTCTCCCAGGTTCCCAAAAGGAGAATTAATTTGGTGAAACAAATCAGTTGTTGTTTCACTCATTGTTATGGTAATAGAGAAATTAGATTTTTAATTAAGACTGAGGAAGGATGGCAGTGTAGTAGGTAAATAAACGCCCACATGGTTTCATGCAGAAGGGACATGACAAGTCTCCTTTTTTGCTGTGGTGTCTAAAAATCTCTCCAATAGAGCATCCTGTAGGCTAAGGCAATTCACCCACAAGGCCCCACCTGGGTGCATTTCTGCTTTGGAAATATGTCAGCACCCACCAACATGGTATGGATGAGGTTTCAATACCAGTCACTTTTAGGGAGGTACACTTCAGGTATCACGGTTTTGTAAATAAGTAAACTGAAGCTTAGAGAGGTTAAGCACCAGGTCACCAGCTTGAGATGGTGTCAGGATTGACATTCAGGCAGTTTGATTCCAGGATGCTCTGACCCTCTAGCCTAGATTAGCTTTCAACACACAAAGAAGGATCCAGTCCATTTATCACCTATCTTTGTTTTTTGAAATCACTACAATATTTTATTTATTTAGTTGTTGTTTTTGTTAATTTTAGATTCCGGAGGATCCATGTTTGTTACCTGAGTATATTGCATGATGATGAGGTTTGAACTTCTATTGAACCCATCACCCAAATGGTGATCATGGTACCAAATAGGAAGTTTTTCAATCCATTTCTCCTTCCCTCCTTCCTTACTTTAGGAGTCCCCAGTGTTTGTTGTTCCCATCTTTATGTCCATGTGTACCTAGCAAAATCACTACAGTATTTTAAATTATATAAGGAATGCATGTAACTTGGAATTATAAGACAGGGAAGAAGGAGGAGAAGAGGAATAATAAGAAATAAAAAAGAAAGCAAAATGCAAAAGGAGCACAACATCTGCTCTGTTCCTACTGTCTACAGACCATGCATTCTCAGTGAGGGTGATAGCCTTTAAGAGGACAAAAATTGGTCCTGGGGAGAAAAAGTTACTCTTTACATATATATAAAACACAAATATTTGTAAAGTACATAAACAGATATACAGTATATCCGTGGTAAAATTTCACTCAGAAATAAAATTAAGGGAAAAATGTGTAAGATGTCTTCTTGGAGGGGATGATAATTTTTAAAAAAAGCTGAGAAATACTGCCATAGATATAGATTTCAACATATTAGTAAGTATCTGTACACAATTTTTAATGTATGTACAAAAATGAGATAATGTATACATACTATACCTTTCCACGTCAATAAACATTCTTTATAATAATATTTTATACCATTTGCAAAGCACTTTTGCATATAGTGTCTCATTTGATTCAATAGTCATGTGAAGATAAATACTTTTATTATTATACCCATTTTACTGTTGAGAAAACTGAAATTTAAAGAGGTGAATTAACTTGCCCAAAATCTCTTAGCCAATATAAATAACAGAGCCCAGATTTGAATTCTAGGTCTTAAAATCTTTGAGTTTATCTTGCTATTTTTGTTAGCCTCTTGAATAAAAAGCCTAGTCATTTTTATTTGAATCTTTTTTAGTTTTTGAATAAAAGTATATATTTTCCTCAGATATCACTTAGACTTCATCTCAAGGTTTGTATAATTTCTTCTTCAAACAGATACAAGAAGACCTTCCCTACTCTTGCCAACTAATTACCAGGTTCAAATAAATTACTATTGAGGGAAAGGACTTTGTGAAGCTTAGAGAACTTTTCTTATTACATGAACTTGTAGCTTCTTGGATGGTGTTGACTATCTATCCCTAAAGAGGCCTAAAAGGTTTTGGCTAGGTCTGAGCATGAGGAGGCCATGGTTTACATGACCTCCCAGGTGAACTCCTTTACATTGTTCTAGATCCTATGCCCAACTCTCATACCCAGGGTCCAGTTCATAGAATGAGTATGGTGGAAATTGAGAGCCTGTATGTTGGTTTAAATCAGTAGCAGGTAACTGACAGCAAAATAGGCTTTAAACAAAATGACAGTAAGAAACATTTGTCTGTTTTGACCATGAACTTTATTAGCAATATTTTTGTTTATTTGTTGTTTTGTTTATTTGTTGTTTTGGATTTTTTGGTTCCTTAAGAAAAAGCTCAAGTCCTGCAGCTAAAGGCAGAAAGGAAGTACCTATTTGCAGGCAGGAACTTGGGAAGTAAAAGTCAGGGCCCTGGATAGAGCTGTCCTCACCTCCTTGAACCCTGAGTCCTGCAGAGTGTCCAGAAAAGGGCTGATGTGTAAATTGACACTTTTCTGGAAGTCATTCCAAATACATGGGCAGTCTTCTTCCTCTGTGGCCACACTTGAAGTCAGGTTGGTGTCTTTTGAGGGCCTTTCCCATTGTCCTCACTGCAGCCCATTCTTGGATCCATCTCAGCCCACTTCAGCCAGAGTGGCACAGGAAAACATTCTGGTGTCTTGTGAAACTTGTTCAGCTGGAAACTTGACGACAAGGGTTCCTATGGCAATCTGAGCAGCTACCATGGGGAGCTGTGCTTCCTGTTGGAGTGTGGGATGTGTGTTTGTGTGTTCCCATGAGTGTGTGTAGCACAGAGGAAGGAATGACATTACTACTAAGAAGGGGCTCGTCACTCCACATAAGGCCCTGGGATTGATGGTTCCATGAACCATATCTCTCATGGCCATTCAAGTATGCCCAGACCCAACTGCAATTGCAATTTCAAGACAGCATAAAGCGAATGCTGTTTGAACTATCACATTAACTCTGTGTGTGTTTGTGAAAATCTTCTCCTCAAAGTGTATTTCCTCCAAGTTTTATTGGGGTATGGTTTCCTAATAATCTCTCAATCTAATGGAACTGCAGGTATTGATAGATGGATGGACACCATGCCTGTCTACTTGGAAATGTAGTGAATGACAAGTAACATGGAGGCCATGATAGCATATAATAATTTGATGCATCTTTGAATGTTAATTTACTTAACTTTTTGAAGTTAAGTCTAGAATTTCTACAAGATGTATCATAAAACATGATTTACAGATTCCAGATTTCATGCAGTGCACTTGGTGTTAGTATGAATTTCTGCATTCTTGGTGCTTCTTTGTGTAATTTAAAGTGTTTTATACACTTTGAGTAGTATTTACTTAACATTTTAAACTCTCACAGGTAAAATACCTGAATCATATGTAACTGAAAAAAAAATGTGGAAGAAATGCTAGCTTTTAGAGAGTTTTAAAATTAGAGACAACATGAAACTCTACACAGACCTCTCTTCTCTCAGATACTAATAATAAAAAGAAATTTATAAGGTGATTATTATGTACTAGGCTTCTTTCTCAGCACTTTGCATATACTTACTCATTGACTCTTTACAATAACAACATAAGGTAAACAGTATTATTGTTATCTCCAATTTACAGAATGGGAATTGCAGACTTGGATAGAAGTTGCCCAAGTCACAGGGTTAACAAATAGTGAAATGGAGATTCAAACCAAGTGGTCTGAATGAGCCCAGCGAGGGGTCCTCTCCAGACCAGGGATCCACCCTGGGGTCAGGGAAGTAATGGAAATTCCTGATCGGAGCCTACCTCATCTATTGCCCCCTCTCTAGCTCTCTGACTCTCCCCTCCTCACTGCTCCTACAGATCTTATTTTCTTTTGGACAGGAAAACAATTTCTTTCATCATCATGCACTTCTTCAGAAATTATTGTTTAGTTCATACCCTTCAGGCTTCTGGTATTCAAGCACTCGAGAACTTTAAAAGTCTTATCTCCCAAAGTTACTGCATCTGCTATGAGCTTCAAAAGTCTGTTTCAAAACTCAAAGCTGAGCACTGGCTCATTTCTATCTCCACATTTCAGTCCGCTCCTGAGGAGATAAGCCTCAGCCCTCACGGTCTAATTTTAGTGGAGGAAGGACTATAGATTAAATGAATTAGCAAGAATGAAGATACTTCAATTAAAATTTCAAATATTATTCCCTTACATGTTATATATGACAATAATGAAAGTATTAATTGCATTAGTGAGAAGTATAGGAGTAAGTAAATGGAATGTGTTACTACTTTAAATATTTAGACTTGCTGCAATGGCACACGTTATTCAAAGTAATACTAGTAGATTCGTAAGTCCTCTGTGTCAGAGGACTGTCTCAATACCCATGCTTCCATTTTTTCTTTCTTTCTACAAAACTAGAGACAACATTTCCCATCCTCCCTTGAGCCAGGTGTGGCTATTTGGACCAAATTCTAGTTCAGAAACGATTGTGTAACTAATTTCCAGTTCACATTCTTAAAAAGGAAGCTGCTTGCTCTCCATTTTGTCTTTCCCACTATGCAAGAGGCAGATGCCACAATCTCAGGGACATGTAAGTCTGGCCATGCTGACAAGACTATAGGTTGATGGGACAAGGAACTGGAGTCTCCTCATGCAGGAGAGGTGCCCCAGACTCCCCAGTGAGTTAAAACTTACACTTTAGTCGGGCATGATGGCATGTATCTGTAGTTCCAGCTACTTGGAAGGCTGAGGCAGAAGAATCGCCTGAGCCCAGCAGGTTGGTGGCTATGAGCGTGCCACTGCATTCCAGCCTGGGCAACAGAGTGAGACTCCAACTCAAAAAATAAATAAATAAATAAAACGACAACAAAGAACTTACATTTATCTCTAATGATAAAACTTACTTATCTTTAATGATAGAGAATTAAAACACTTACCTAGTTGAAGCCATTGTTATTTTGGTCTCTCTTAGCCAAACAGTATCTTGGTTCATACACCACCCAAGATTGGAAACATTTTTAAAGCATCTATGATTCGTAGCCCTGTGCTAATCATTGGTGCATGATGGGAAAGATGCACAAATTCATTAAATATGTTATCAAATGGAGGAAACTAGAGCCCAGCACATACACTGGTACATAAAAATACAACGCAATAAGTAATAAGACAAAGGAAAGGCAAAGCCAAGAAGGTGCAAGGGGTTTGGACAAGTCCATAGATTGAAGAACAGATCATGGAAGGAAAATAAAAGACCTATAAGAAAAGGTGGAACCTGGTCTGAAGCTTTAAGGATTGAGTGGAGCTGGTCCAAGCAGAGAGGAGAGGGAAGAAGGACAATAGGATGAACAAAGCAAAGTAGAAATGGAGTCTGTGCCAGGCTGGGTGTGGCCAATGAGAAGACTGGAGGAAACAGGCCAAAAGGAGAAGGGTAGGACATAAACTCAGTTGTACCAGATCTTGAATGCCAGCCTGTGCAGTGAGGACACCATTCTTTAGGTATTGGGATGAATTTTGCTCTGCTGGCTCTCCTGCTCCTGTAGATGCCAACATTCCTGCAGCCCAAACAAGGCATTTCCTTGGAGCTTCCAGGGAGTGACTCACAGAAGCTTTCTATGGTGTATGCCTTACCCACATCCATTCACTTCTTGTTTCTACTCATGCCAGCCTCTTTTCTTTCTTTCTTTTTGGTTTTTTGTTTTTTGAGTCAGGGAAGGTCTCACTCTGTCACCAAGGCTAGAGTGCAGTGACACAATCATGTCTCACCGCAGCCTCCAATTCCTGGGCTCAAGCAATCCTCCTGCCTCAGTTTCCTGAGTATTTTGGGACTATAGGTATGTGCTACTATACCTGGCTAATTATTTGATTTTTTTTTTTTTGTAGAGATGAGGTCTCACTATGTTGCCCAGGCTAGTCTGGAACTCCTGGACACAAACAGTCCTCCCACCTCTGCCTCCCAAAGTGCTGGAATTACAGATGGCCACTGAACTCGGCCAACAAGCCCCATTTTCAACTGCCAGCTTCTGTGTCTCTTTGTCTAAAGACTTCCTCTGGCCACCAGAACCAGCTATGACCAGAAGAATGCCCATAGTTAGTGCCCTAGTGATGAATACCACAACATCCTCATTCCTTAGGCATCTAAGGCACGTGTTCTACACTGGCTCCCAGAATTTCCCAGACAGACTAAGCACCAGTTGCTCACAGTGGTAAGTGGCTTGAAAATGCATCTGTTGGCTTCCTTTCCTTCCCTGAACCATATCCCCACTCCCCTCTGATGTTTCCTAAGATCACCTTCCAAATAAACTACCTGCATTAAAGTCCTGATCTCTAGATCTGCTGCTGGGAGAACCCAGACTCTTATGACATCTTGAACATTAAGAATATCCTAGCCGGGCTCGGTGGCTCAGCCTGTAATCCCGTGCCTTTGGGAGGCTGAGGTGAGTGGATTGCCTGAGCCCGCGGGTTCGAGACCCGCCTGGGCAGCGAGACCTCATCTCTACAATAAATCAAAAAATCAGCTGGGCGTGGTAGCGCATGCCTGTAATTCCGGCTACTCGGAAGGCTGAGGTGGAAGGATCTCCGGAGCCCAGCAGGTGAGGCTGCGGTGGCCGGGAGCGGCCACTGCACTCCAGTCTGGGTGACAGAGTGAGACTCCAACTCAAAAAAAAAAAAAAAGAATATCCTGTGCTGACTTTATTTAGACATCACAGAGGCCATGACAATATGAAACTAACAAGATAGTATTGAGACCTCGAAGGTCTCAACAACACAATGTAGAAAGCCAGTGAAATAAACAGCTTATTAATAAAACAAACAACAACAGATGCTGGCGAGGATACGGAGAAAAAGGAAAGCTTCTACACTGATGGTGGGAATGCAAACTAGTGCAACCTCTTTGGAAGACAGTGTGGCAGTTTCTGAAAGAACTAGAAATCGACCTTCCATATGACCCAGCAATTCCCCTATTGGGAATATACCTGGAGGAACTCAAATAATCTTACAAACAAGATACCTGCACACATATGTTTGTGGCAGCTCTTTTCATGATAGCAAAAACATGAAACCAACCATGTTGCCCATTGAGGCTGGACTGGACACAAAAAATGTGGTACATATACACAATGGAATATTATGCAGCCATAAAGAAGGACAAAAATGTGGTATACGGACTTTGTAACAAATTGGATGGATTTAGAGTTGATCATACTCAGTGATCTATCACAGAAACAAAGAACAGAGTACCATATGTTCTCACTCATAAGTGGATCTTGAACAATTATAATACTATAAGAAAGTGATTGGCAGTAGTGGGAAACTGACGGGGGAACAGAAGTGGGATTGGCAGTTGAGGGAAACTGCTGGGGGGGAGGGAAGGGCATACCTCATCAACTAGGGTACTGTATAATCAACGTTTGTATACCTAACCCTGAATTGTACCCCACATCTTTATAATAAAAAAAAGAAAAAAAGAAATAAACAGCTTGAGCTCAATAATACCTGTGTCACTAAGTCACCAACCCCTCCTTTCTTTCCAGTTAGATGATGGCCTATCAAGGATTCTGGCTTAGCTCAAAGAAGTAATCTTCAGATTCATATTTAATTGCCTTTTTTTCCTACATCAGGTAACCTCCCCATGATTACAAGGAAGACACACCCTTCTATCCATGTCTTCTCAAGAGAAAAATTAGTCTGTGGGGTAGATACTAAAGGCCATGGGAGTTTGGCCTTTCAGTCCCCTCCTGTCCAGGTTCTCAGCCCTGTACAAGTAATGGGGCATCCTGGAGGTCCCCAGGGAAAGGCATACCATGACAAAGATGCTTATTTCTTCAGCATAGTCAAACCTCCACACTGCTTTGCTTTGCCCCCTCCAACGACTGCTTGGACTTAGGAGTAGGAGTCAGTCAGATATGAGTCCGGGGGTTCAATACAGGCTCCATACTGGCTAAATGAAAAAGGAATACAGGGCTACCCAAGTTCCTCAAACAAGGCCAAAGGGTCTCTGACTTAAAAAAATAATACATATATTTTTAAGTCGAGCTAATATTTGTCATGGCATGCCTTTTCCTGGGGACCTCCAGGACGCCCCATTACTTGTACAGGGCTGAGAACCTGGACTAATTTTTTTGGCCTGGGAGGTCAAGAGCACTACTGCTTGCTGGTTTTGTGAACTTGGGCAGATCACAGATTCTCAAACACAGAACATAAGCACCAGAAACCATGGAGACAGGCTACTTAAAGTGAGGAGAGGATAAAAGACCAGAGGGGTGAAGAGAGGTTCCCAAGTTACCGTCTGAGCCATCAGAAGGGCTGGGGCTTTAACCTGGTCATCTGCTGGCTATATAGCGTTCTTTATTTTATTTATTTTGTTTTTTTCAGGATCCAACCCAGAATCTCACATTGTATCCAATTTTATTGTTTCCTTAATCTATTGCAGTCTATGACAGTTCCTCAGTCTTTGCTTACATGACTTTGACACTTGTGAAGAGTATTGATCCATTATTTTCTCAACTGCTGTTCCTTGATATGTATGTGTTTAATGCTTTCTCATTTTCTTAATACGTATCTTTTATTTTAAAATTGTGGGGTATAGTTAAGGGTTAGGTATACCAATATGTATTGTACAGGTACCCTCGTTGATGAGATGTGCCCCCACCGTTCCCAGACTGATATTGACTACTGTTAATCCTACCTCCCTTCCCCTTCCTGCCCCCCCATAGTTTCCCACCACTGTCAATCCTTTTCTTATAGTATTACAATAGTTGTTCAAGGTCCACTTATGAGTGAGAACATGTGATACTCAGATCTTTGTTTCTGTGGGAGATCACTCAGTATTATAAACTCTAATTCCATCTAGGTTTGCTGCGAAATTCATGATTTTGTTCTTTATCATGACTGTGTAATATTCCATTGTATATATGTACCACATTTTTTAATCCAGTCCTCTTTCGATGGACAGCAGAGTTGGTTCCATGATCTTGTACAGCGTTATTTACACAGCCCTGCAGTTTCCTCTCCCTTGTCTTCCCAAGCTTCAGCTTTTTATTCTGCAGTGTGAGGACAATAATATCACATATGTAGTAGTCATCATGGGCGATTCCCCAAACTTCCATTCTACCTTCCTCTTTGAGTAGTGGCAGTGTGATTTGGAAAATTGATCCTTACTCTAGAGGTAGGCCCTGATTAGTTCCAGTCAATTATAATAATCCCATTCCTTTGCTAGTGACTGATTCAGCAACCCAGGCCACCTAGGTTAATCAGCACTTGGCATTTCCTTGGTACACAGTTACTGGTTAAGGCATGGGTACTTAATCTTATTGGATAAGATTGGACCAAACAGAAACAGATCTCTCCCCTCTCCCTCTCTCTCTTTCTCAGCAAACATGAAGCAGAAAGCCTGCCATACTGACTGAGATAGGTAGCTACCCCACAACCTAGATTGCACTTATCGTGGGATTAAATGAGGGAACATAGGTGAAGTAGTTAGCACAGTGCCTGGTCCACAAGTGCACAAATAATAGCAACTAGCCATGCAATGATACTTTGTCCCCAGTTGCTCTGGGTTCACAAGTAAATGGTTTTATTCCATTCTATCTTGGCCATGATATAAGGTCTACCTTTATGGCCCATTCCATGCAAACAGTTCAAATTCTCCACCCTCTGTTCAGAGGGACTACAGAAGGCCCTGGAGGATTGTCTTTCAGCTGCAACTGGGTAGGAGGTCCACAAGTTAGGGGAAGTGGGTACAGTTTCCTTCCACCCATTCTTCATCCCAAAGACAGAGGACTTCTTATCACTCTCATCCTGAGCATTCACAGTCTCACTGTACCTTCCTCCCCAATCTGCCTTCTCATCTTCTGTCCACCAGCCCCAGCATTACCTGGTTGAGGGGAGCCGAAACTTTGTTCTTCTGCATACATCCTAACTTTCCTGTGGGTCAGTGTGGCCTACTGCTTCTTCAAGTCCTTGTTTCTGTTCTACTAGGGGAAAGAAAAGCTGCTTTCTGGGAATCTCTGGAAGAGAAGAAGGGGCAGAAAAAAAGAAAAAACAGGACATATGCATATATATATATGCAGTTAGCTTCTCTTTTTGAAGAACAAATGCATTTACACATTTCAAGTTTCTAATAACAATATCTGGTGCATTACATGAACCTAAGTCATAGTAGCTATTGTTGTTTGTGACAGAGTCATTGCAAAAATGACCTAAATTCTTTACCTCTTTCCATATCCATGCTCCTCTGCAATGTAATTTTGCAGCTCCTCTCATTAAGAGGCAGAGACTATTGTTCTACCCCTTAGATGTGGGACAACCTTGTGACTTGCTTTGGCCAATTGAATATGAACATGATGGAATGCCAGTGCTGAGTGGCCTTGCATGCTTTTCTCTCTCAGAACATGCCTTGTTGCCATGACAATAAGCCCAAACTAGCTTTCTGGAGGATGAGAAACCATGTGAAGCAGAGAGAAGCCATCCCAGAGACTGTAGATGCATGAGAGAACCCAGCTGCTACCCAGCCAACCTGCAGATTCATGACGTGAAATAAATATTTGTTGCTGTATGCCACTGAGGTTTTCTGGTTGTTTTTTCATGCAGTATAATTGTGGCAATAGCTAACTGATCATTATTATTATCATTATTATTGACAGGTAGTCAACTAAAAAGGAACCAGCATTTCTGTGTGCAAGCTGGCTGGAGGCTGCTCAGGTATTCACAGAGTCCCTTGTCAAGTTGGCCTTGGGCTGGGAAGGCAGAGAGAATGGTGCCAGGAAGGAGAAGGCAGCACTTCCTGTCTTTGCAACTGTGACCTTCCCATGGTTCAGTAGTCTTCAAATTTTTGCTTCCATACACATCTCCAAAAACAATTTTGAAAAGTAATGGACCCATCACATATTTTTAAGTTCACAGGTAAAAATATTCATCATAAGTTGAAGCAATTGCAAAGAATAATAATTTTCATTTTACTGCAAATATTGACATTTAAACATAAAACTATCAGTCATAAAATATTAAAGGCAAGCTGGATCTCATAATGATTTTATGCCCATTTTCATCCAATTTAAAATATATGAGTAAACATTTCTTTACTGTTGAGAAATTTTACATTTTTTCTTTTTGTCCTTGATTTTATATTTCTTTTCTACATCCTCCATAAAGCTATAACAAAACTTAATATGCTTTTAAAATTTAAAAATATTTTATTGATCACCCTGTCATACATTAAAAATATATTAAATGTGTATTTGTAATACATTTAAAAATGTATTTTATTCTGTGAGTTTAAGGCTCTGCATGTTTAAAAATTGCTTCTGGATTAAATAATCACACAACTGATAAAAACTGTATTAAAATGTTACCAATTTTGAACATTTTCTGAACATAAAAAGTTAAATATACTTGGAAATGCATCTCCTAATGAGATGAAATATGTTCTAACTTTTCATATGTATTTAATAAAAGAGAAAGGTATATTCTGCAAAAAATAAATCAGTTCAGGAACTAGAATAGTATTATTCTTGTTAATAGAAAGTAGAAAATATTAAATATTTTATATGGTAAAATAAAATGAGCAATAGTTATTATTGGATTGTTTTATGATATTATTTCATAAGACAGATATTAAATTACCTGACTGAATAACATACACTGCATCCAAACAAGTCACCTAAAACTTTTATCTATGGGTTTTGCTTTATGTATCCAGAATTGCAAGTCTTGACAAACCATACAGCTATATTGAAATTAATCTTGTCACTAACGTGCATGCCTGAGCTGTACTCTGGTGCTCTTCTTTTGAGCTGAGGACCTGACCTAGGATTAGCACTGAAGGTAGTTGCAAAGTATTGCTTACATTTAAATACATTTGAGAAAGCTCTTTTCTTTTTCTTTCTAGCATTCAATATTTCTGACTGATGCCGTCTTTGCTTTGCTGTCATTGGAGTCTCCTTCAAAAGGAAAATATCTTGACTCTCACCAGTCTGGCTACCATATGTCTATATTCAGAATCTCCTCATGTGTGTCAAAATATCATTTTCTATGATATTTTGCTATCTATGCTATCTTCTCCCTTAACATAAAATGCTTAAGATGGGGAAATATGAGAGCCTGAGAGTTAATGGAATCTTGGTTAAGCAATAAAGAACCCGCCCACCTACTTCTCTTCATTCTTCTTGAGGTTTGCACACCTTGTGGCAATATTATTATAGTCAGATGGAGGTGAGTGATGAGTATGCCAAAGTGGGAGAACAAATGTAAACTCAGAGGTGTTCTTAGGCAAATCAAGCCAGAAAAATACACATATGAAAATTAAAAATCTAGAAATTTGTTTTCTTAAAGCAAGCCATGCTCAATGCCCCTTGGAACGTTTTCCACAGGCTCCTAGGGGTGACTGCCTTTTTTCACTATGTGCTTTCCTATCTTTACAAAAGACTGTCACATTCATTGTCTCATTTAATCCTGCCACACTGGGTTGTGAGAGAGGGCAAGGATGTCCATATCCATTTTACAGTTGTGTAGACAGAGTTGGGCATGTTAGATAATAGTCCTAGGGCCATGGGTCTTCAGCCAAAATCGAAGTAATATTGATTAACTGTTCAGAAAGAAATATATCTAACTAGGTAAGCAGGTAGGTAGATAGATTGATAGATAGATATTAATAGATATATAAAAGTACTTTATTAGGAATTAAAATTTTTAACATAAGAAAAGAGAGACAAATATAAAATCAGAAGATTCGGTGGAAAATCATATAGTCCTAAGTTTAAATGAAAAATAATAGTATAAACTCATGACGATTCCTCTTCCTAAAAAAAATCTGTTTCCTACCTGTGTGCTTCAGAAGGGCCTAGAAGTAATGACAACTCAGTATCGGTGAGCAGCCCTACTGCCTCTCCATCTACCTGTTTATAGGAAGTAGAAGATAGAGGAACATACTTAATAACACAATGAAGATGCAGCAGCTAAGACAAGAATATGGAAATTCTACAGCCAAATGTTCTGATTTCTTCAACAAATAAATGGTATAAGAAAGTGGAGGGAAGAATGTTAAAGATGAATGGTCAATCAAATAAAATGCATAAACCTTGCTTGAATACTGCCCTATTTTTTTTTTTTTTTGAGTCAGAGTCTTATTCTGTTGCTCAGGCTAGAGTGCAGTGGCATGCTCACAGCCACTGCAGGCCCAACCTGCTGGGCCTAGGCAATCCTTTCGCCTCAGCTCAGCCATCCAAATAGCTGGAACCACAGGCGTACACTATTATGCCTGGCTAGTTTTTTTTTAAAAATTTATTTATTGTAGAGAAGAGGTCTCACCAAATTGTCCAGGCTGGGCTCGAACCCCTGAGCTCAGGTAATCCTCTCGCTTTCAACTCCCAAATTGCTGGGATTACAGGCATGAGCCATCATGCCCGGCCTGAATACTGCTTTAGACCAAATAACTATAAAAAGACACTTTTGACACAATATGGGAAATTTAAACACACACTGTGTGTAAATGATATTAAGGAAATATTTTTTATTTGGTCTTACAATGGTATTGGAGCTTTGAAAATATATCCTCAACCATTCAAGTTGTATACTCAAGTATTTACAGACAAAATAATATGATTTTGGGGATCTGCTTTGAAATAATGCAACAGTGGAAGTGGGAGGTAAATAAGGAGAGAAGAAATAGCAATTAAGTGAATGTCAACTTAAAGTTCTCAGAAGGAAGTGCTCCCCTAAAAATACCCAACCAAATTAATACAGAATGACATAGGCACCCCGCCCAGATCTCTACTGGGCAGGTAAGCGCATCCCCTGGCTGGTATGACTGTTGGCCTCTGCCCCTTTTCTGGAAAATTGTCCTTGGCCAACTGAACAGCAACCATCTTGCCAGGAGTTTAGGCATGACCTCCCCACAAGCTATTAACCAATGACGTATTTACAAAGGGACACAAAACTTAGGTGTGCTAGCCTCAAAGGAGAAATGACTGTGGTGCAATTCATGCTCCAAGCAAAATCAGGCTGACTCCAGCCCTGACTACATCCTTTTTAGTTCCACCTCCTGCCCCATCCTACATCTTTTGAGAGCTCTCTCCCAATAAATCCCATTCAGAAATCCCCATCTCATGATCTTCTTATGGCAGAGTTAACTGGAGAAGGGGGCAAAGTTGTTCTAAGTGTGAAGGTAAAGGATAAAGCCAAAAACCCAAACCAACTGAGACTGAAAACGTTATAAAAATAAAAACTAAAAAGGCTAAGTGTGAATGTTTGAGGCTTGGTGGAGTTAGTTATCCAATCAAATGGGACTTGGGAATAAGGATGTCAGCAGCAGGAAGAGACTCCTTGAACCTTCAAATTTCCCTTACAACTCCCTCATCCATGCAAGAAAGGAGCTTCCAGCAGTGACCTTTAATTCCCGAGAGTCAAACAGGTACAGGAGGGGAGTCTAATAGACTAGCCAAACAACATTGAGGCAGAACCTCACACGGGGCTCCAGAGACCTCTTTCTTCAGTGCCTGAAAAGTCTCTGTAAGCAACCTTAAACCTCATTTTTAGGATTCACCTGACCCTGCTACCTGGATATAATGGGCATTTTTAGTTTCATCTACTCAGAAAAGTGCTCCTCTTCTCTTAGTTCCTCCAACTTTTCTAGTGAAAGCTATCAAAAATAGTACCTACCCCAGACATAGTGATTAGTACAAAGACAGGCCTATTACTAAGGCAAGGCAATCAAGGCTAAATTTTCAACTTAAAAAAAAATCAAAGTATTAACTGTTTTAAATAGGTGCACTTATATAGTTCAAAAATCAAAATGTCTAAAAAGAGAACATACATAGTAAAAAGTCTTATTTCCTTCCTTTCCCTGGTTCTACTCCCTTAACAAGATATGTCTTTGGATATTCTTCCATAGTTTCTTTGTGCATGTAGAGACAAGTACAAAATTTATTTTCCTTCTTTTGTTGCACAAATGGTGGCATAAGACACGCATTTTCTGCTCCTGGATTTTTTCCCTCTTAACATTGCATCTTGGTAGAGATCTTACATCAGTAGATGAAGTATTTTCTTACCTGTATCTTCTATTAATAGTACAGCTACTGAGTATTTCAATGAATATATGTATTATACATTACTTAACGCTTTCAAAGGATATTTAGGTTGTTTCTTGCCTTTGCTATTTCAAACAACACTGCAATGACTAACCTTGTATGTATATTGTTTTGCATGTCTGAGAATAGTTGTATGATAAATTTATAGATGTGGGATTAGTTGTCTTGATATGCGTGGGCTAATTTCCTTCTCTAGAGGATGTACCAATTTTTCACTCTCATGTGCAATGCATGCAACTGCCCATTTCCTCATTGCCATGTCAATAAAAAGTGCTATCAACTTTGGGATTTTGCCAATCCGACAAGTTAAAAAAATGGCATCTTGGGGTAGTTTTCATTTTCAGTGCCTTTTATCATTGGGTTGGAGGACTCCAAATGATGGTAAAACTGTAAGGAGGGGACCCCAGGCTGTCTGTAGTCATACTTCAGCAACATAAAAATGGTCAACTTGGAAGAAGGTCAAGTGCAAGCAGAGAGAAGTAGAGACAGAAAGAGGATTGAGGGCCTCTGGGTCCAGATAACTTGACTTCTTCACACTGGACTTCATTAGCCTGTGACACTTCCTTTTTTTTTTTTTTCTTCTTTTTTTGAGTTGGAGTCTTATTCTGTTGCCCAGGCTGGAGTGCAGTAGCATGCTCTCGGTCACCGCAGCCTCAACCTGCTGGGTTCAGGGGATCCTTTTGCCTCAGCCTTCCAAGTAGCTGGAACTACAGACATGCGCTACCATGCCCGACTAATTTTTTTTTTTTTAAATTTTATTGTAGAGATGAGGTCTCACCATGTTGCCCAGGCTGGTCTTGAACCTATAGGCTCACGCAGGCTCAGGCGATCCTCTTGCCTCGGCCTCCCAAAGTACGGGGATTATAGGCTTGAGCCACTGCGCCTGGCATCCCTTTTTAAATTTAAACTGATTCAAGCTGGCATACTGTTGACCTGCATCCAGATTGAGGATGCACCACAAACAACCGATCAGGCTACTATGATACCACAATCTGCTACCACAATACCAAGAAGCTGCTGTAGGTACAGTACAGCCACCTTAGAAAACTATTTGATGGTTACTAATAAAGTTAAACATACACATACCCTGCAGACCAACAATTCCACTCCTGCATATGTACCCTGAAGAAACGATTGCATATGTCCCCTAAAGACATTAGCTACAGCCGGGCTCGGTGGCTCAGCCTGTAATCCCGTACCTTTGGGAGGCTGAGGTGAGTGGATTGCCTGAACCCGTGGGTTCGAAACCCACCTGGGCAGCGAGACCTCATCTCTACAATAAATCAAAAAATCAGCCGGGTGTGGTAGTGCATTCCTGTAATTCTGGCTACTCGGAAGGCTGAGGCTGAAGGATCGCCAGAGCCCAGCAGGTTGAGGCTGTGGTGGCCGGGAGCGGCCACTGCACTCCAGTCTGGGTGACAGAGTGAGACTCCAACTCAAAAAAAAAAAAAAAAGACATTAGCTGCTTTGGTCATAACAAACAAACACTGGACATTACCCAAATATCTACCAACAGGGTATGACAAAAAATAAACATCTAATGAAAGAATACACATTCAGATATAAAAACATAGATCTCACAAACATAATGTTGAGAAGTCAGACATTTTTAAAACGTGTCCTATATAGTCTGATTTTTATGAAGTTCAAGAAAAGGCATAACTAATGTGTAATGATGACATTAAAATAGTCATTGCCCCTGCAGTAAGCATGATCTGGAAGGAGGCTTGAGGGTACTTTCAGGGGTCATGGAAATGTTCTGTATCTTGACTGGGGTGATGGTTACATAGGGAGGTTTGCAACTGTCAAAATTCATTAAGATGTATTTTTTAAATCATATTTAAATTTTTTTTAAGTAGAAGAAATAATCAACAAGAAAACAAGACCATCTTGGAGATCATTTCCACCAGCTGCAGGTAACACTGAATCTGTCCTCTTTGGGGGTGACAGCCCCTATGGGTAGGAAGAGAGGTCTCTGCCTTTGGCAGATTGCACACATTTTGCTGTGGATACTCAGTGGCTCTGCGGCTTTCTGGGAGCCTCCCCAGAACCAGCTTTGCTGCTCTCACATCTGCCCTCACTTACCAGACAGCAGAGGTCCCAGAAGTGGGCCAGTGTCCAGGCAGCCCACAGCTCTGGTCAGACACACTCACATCCCCATCCTGGCTGCACCCTCTGAGTCCATGGGAACCAGATGATAATGACTTCCTTGCTGGGTCATTTTGGGGATTATAGATATCAGGATATGAGGTCTAACATCACCCATGTTGTGTGTAAAGCATCTATTTTATTATTTGTTAACAGAAGCTGTGTTGACTGAGTTTTGAGGCCTTAGCTTGCAAGGGTAAGGGAGGGACTGGGGAGAGAGCAGGAAAGCTTCCTGGTCACCAGCCTGAGTCATTGAATATTATACTTCAGGATTAAGTAAAAGCTCTGTAGCAGAATTCTTTGCAATTCATCCCCACCCCCTTTCAGCAATTAGAGGGTAATTTGCTATAGATTTATGTTTGAAGCCACATTCACACCTCCCTGCAAATGCCTTCAATCCATTTTCTTATCTACTAAGAGAGATGTTGGAAGAACACCAAGGAGAGCTTTGGGAGAGGGGAAGCTGGATGGAGGAGGACTTTCAGCAGAATGATGGTTCTGAGGGGCTGCAAAGGTCAAAGGGAGAAGGAAAGCAGTGGAGAGAGGTTCTGAAGGGAGATGAGAAAGCAGCAGAGTTGAGGGTGGCCTCCTTTGCAGCGTGGGTAAGGCTAGATTGCAGAGGCTGTCTTATGACAATGTTATACAGTATAGCAGCCGCTAGCCTGGGTGATTACAGAGCACTTGAAATGTGACTGTTATGATGTCACACTAATTTAAATATTATTTCATTTTGATTAATTTGAGTGTAAACTAAAAAAATAGAGCCTGGTAAAAATATTTTCCATTGAGCACATCCTTATTTGATATTATTTAAGTGAATTATTAAAATTTATTTTGACTGGTTGTTTTTAATGTGGCCACTCCAAATTTAAAATTATAGAACAGGCTCGTGTCCTATTTCTGTTAAGATGACAATAACACGGTCCTTTCAGGCCTGTTGCCTCTGGGTAGACAGTGCTGGGCTGTGCAACTTGGCAGCTGTTCTTTTATATGCATTAACACTAACTGTGTGCATGAAGCTCACTGCTATCGTTTGCTGGTCTAACAGTTTTCCAATCAGAAGTTTACTGAAAGAAACAAACACATAAACAAGCACACAAAGGAAGCAGGACTCTGGGGTGTGTCACCTCTGTGTGTTTCCCCTCAGTGCGCTAGGAAATCAGTCTTGACCTTTTCTGAGAGGGGTAATGGGGTCCAATTTGCATTTTAAAATATCACTCAGGCTGCTCTAGGGAGAATAAACTGATAAAAAGGAATGAGAGTGAGAGGCCCAGTGGGTAGGCCTCTGCAGTAATCCAGGCAGCAATTATTATTGGTTGCTGTACATTTACCTTGAGAAGAACTTTTATTAAGCAAAACAAAGTCGTGGGAAAGCAACTATAAATGTCACTTTTCCCTAACCTCCAGGGTAACTTTTTCTAGTACATTTTTTGAAAAGGTAGAGTGTCTAATATCCCTTTCAGGTTGACCACCAGGCCACAGGGTCCTGCACCCTCACTGGACACCTCTGAAACCCGGGAACCAGCCTCCTCAATGGGATATTGCTATCTCTGCCTGCACCATCCCCAGTAAAGAAGGATGTGGGTGAACCACTTGTGTTGTGACTGCTCAACTCTTAATTCCTTTAACTCCACCAGCCCTGGTTTGTCATAGTCCCAACGTCCTTTTGTCCAGCCTTTGGTCTCTAGGCAGGACCTACCTACATAAGGAGGTCAATGTCAGAGCAATTAATTGATGGCAGGGTAGATATCTTGCTCAACAAGAATGCTCATGGCTCTGTCCCCTCATTGGGAGGCAAAAGGAGGAATTTTCACAACATATGTATCATTGTTTCTATGATATGATATGATACAGTATAACATAAAAAGCTGGTGGCAATTCTTTTTAACCACCTCAGTACTATTTAGTCAATGGTTCTCAAATATAATGTGCACGAAAAGCACCTGGATGCTTCATAAAAATGCATATGCCTAGGAAACAGATGGCAGAGTTAAATGGAGTAATAAGGAAACATATAATAAAGACCTATTTACAAAAGCATGGGAAAAATAAAGGGGAACAGACAACAAGTTGTACAAGAGTGGGAGCTGTTGCCATCCCTGCATCTCAAGGACCAAGAGAGGGAACAAGGAGAGAAGAGTTGCTGAAGAGACCCAACTGGAAGAGCTGTGGCCTTGAATAGAGGGACAGAGCAAGAGGAGGCCAGGGCAAGAAAAACCAGGGCCTCACTTTCCTCCTGTCCCCTGGGTCTCACTGGTGCCCTCCATTGACCAAACCCAACCAGAAGTCAGAGAGCTAGGGAATCTCTTGATGTAGCCCAATCAGGTCATACCAACTGGCTTTTCAGGCCCAGACCAGGGTAGAGAAGTTTAAAAAGCGGATCTGGGACAACCCCCTCAGGTCCTCTCCCACTCTGGGAGCTTTTCTGTCCTCTCAATAAATCCTGCTTTAAAAAAAAAAGTGGATCTGAAGAGAAAAACAGAAAATGTCTTACCCGTGTCATATTTAGAATAAGAGTGAATACCAGTCAGCAAACTTCATTGGATTACCTGGTAAATCCTATATGCCATGGTTTTTGTTACGTTTGTTTGTTTTTCTGAGTTGAGGTCTCACTCTGTCATCCAGGTTGGAGTACAGTGGCATGAGCACAATGATCACAGCTCGTGGTCTCCTGGGCTTAGGCGATCCTTTCACCTGAATAGCTGGGACTATGGGAGCACACCACCACGTCCAGCTAATTTAAAATTTTTTTTTGTAGAGATGAGGTTTTGCTGTGCTGCCCAGATAGGTCTCAAACTCCTGGGCTCAAGCAATCCACCCACCACAGCCTCCCAAAGTGCTGGGATTACAGGTATAAGCCACCGTGCCCAGTCTCTAAATACCATTGTTGAATGGCAATATTAGCAAACTGAGATGAACCAGATAAGATGGATAAGGATGCTGAAAGTTGCCTTATTTTGAGAATGATTTTGGTCAGGCATAGTGGCTCATGCCTAATCCCAGTACTTTGGGAGACTGAGGCAGGAGGATTGTTTGAGGCCAGCCTGGACAACATAGTGAGATCCTGTCTCTGTGAAAAAAATGCATTAAAAAAATGTTTTTATAAAAGATAGAAATATTTAGTTTGGAGACAACAAGATTTGTGAGAGATAACCAGTAGCTATGTGGTTTAAATGGCTTGATCTGATTTAACCTGTTTTGACAGATTTAACTGGTTTAAATGGCTCCACAAATGCATGTCAAATCCCTACTTTTTCTGGTTAATTTCTTGAATAGACACAAACCTTATTAACAGTTAATTCAGGATATTCCCCTTGAGGTTTCCCAGCCACCCAAACTGGATTGATTAAGAATCCCAGGGAGTTACTCATTCACAAAGGAGTCAGCCTTCCTGATGCTGCAAAGAGGGAATTGGAATCTGGGCGTCCCATGGCAACCACTTTCTCACTACCACAGGCTGTGACTGTTGGAGCTTAGACTCACACTATCCCTTGGATGCTCATCCACAGGGATGGACCCTGTGCAGGCACAGAGGCTTACAAGCATGGGCACTAAGGTAGCAACTCTTTTAGTTCATATGCTCACCCCCAGTCTCTTCTCTAGGGAGGATACAGGCCATAAACTGGCCCCGGGAGTGCCCAGCAGGTCTGGTTCCAGGCCCTGATTCAGAACCATCATCTCTGCTTTTTCTCCTCCCCATCCACCTGTCCGACTTCCCATGACCTCCTGGGCTCAGGGGTTCTTTACACAAGGTTGTCTTATTTTCAAACCTTTAAAATGCAACCTGTCTTGAAAAAATTGTCTTTTTTGACAGCTGAGGCTTCTTTCCCTATACATAGCCTTTGGAGAAAGCTGCCCTCAGAGGCACCAATGTGGTTTGGTTTTTTTTCTTTTTCTTTTTTGGAGTTGGAGTCTCACTCTGTCGCCCAGACTGGAGTGCAGTGGCTGCTCCCGGCCACCACAGCCTCGACCTGCTGGGCTCCGGTGATCCTTCTGCCTCAGCCTTCCAAGTAGCTGGAACTACAGACGTGCACTACCACGCCCGGCTAATTTTTGATTTATTGTAGAGATGAGGTCTTGCTAAGTTGCACGGGCAGGTCTCGAACCCGCGGACTCAGGCAATCCACTCACCTCGGCCTCCCAAATCGCTGGGATTATAGGCTGAGCCACCGAACTTGGCCAAGGTGGTTTCTAACACAGCTACACTGTGATGTGGAAGATAATTTCCTCCCACAAAAGAAGACAAGAGCAAAGTGTAATCCCTAGTAAGGCGCTTCAATCCATAGAGCCCCCCCCAACCCACTTTGGCAGAATGATGTCATAAGGGTTCTCATATTTTGGGACCACAGTGGCAGAAGATTCAAGAAGCAGAAGTTAGAAGATAAACGCTTTCAGTTCAACACAAGAAAGAACTGTATAATGATTGAAGCTGTTCTAAGAAAACTGGACTGCATGTGTTTGGGAATTTTGCATATAACATGAACTACAAACTAAGTGGGGGGGGATGGAGGACTGAACAAATTGTGTTGGGAAAAGTAGCTGCATTTGAGGGAGAAAAAAGTTAGATCTAATCAAAATAAATGAAAATGCAGATGTGTGAATAATGTACTAAATATGTTTAAAAAATATAAAAACCTAGATTGAAAAAGTAATATTTAAGTAATTTCAGAATGGAGAAGTTTCTATGAATAAATATAATAAGAGATCTCAGATAGAAAGATTTAACTACATGAAATTAAAAATATTCTATTCATCAAACCCAACAATAATAAAAAGATAAATTATAAACTGGGAAAGAAATGTGACAATAATGTGAAAAACAAAGATTATAATTTAAGTCACATAAAATTCTTATAAATTAATTTTTAAAACATTATCACCCCAATAGGAAAAAAAAAAAAAACAAGCAAAGGAAATGCAGAGTTAAATCACAGAAGAATGAATATAAATGACCATCGTAAGCACATGAAAAATGTCATTCAACTTCCCTCTATCAAAGATACAGAAAACAAAACAATGGCAAGATGTCATTTTTCAATTATAAGATTGACAGGTTTTTCAGATGAGAAAGTAGGCCAACTTTCGCCGAGAGAGGCTCTCCTATTTAAGAAAAGAAAGGGTTTAGTTTTGCTGTGGTAAGCTCCTTGTCCCTAGAAGAGATTAAAGAGGAGCTGGCTACCAACCATCAGAGATGTGGCAGGGAGGATTCTGGGCTGCAGGGAGAGGTCAGGGCTGGTGAATGCAAGCTTCCCTCTGCTTATGTGTATTTCAGTCTCTGGGGTGAATTTCCACATAGCTGACATGACAGTAGAGACTGTCCAGAAAAACAGGCTTTCCTAGATCTCGCTTTCTACCTTCTATTATGTTAATGAATCCAGTGCTTATAGGTAGAAACTTGCTCTCAAAGCACTTGCATATGGGTGGATGCATTCAAGATCTAATTAAGAACTGGGCCCAGTTATCCAAGTTACTATGATACAATATGTACCAACAATTTTTAAGAGACTGCCTACACTGTCTATGTCTGGCCTGTTTGTGAGTGATGAGTTAGTACACAGAGCCTAGCAAGACAGTGCTAGAAACAGGCCCAGTCAACCTGGCGTGGTATGAGATTGCTTCCTTCATTCTTCCAGGAAAGAGTCTTCATAGGTAGCAGCTATTGCTGCAAACCAAGACCAGTAACCAGTAGGTTCATTGTATTGATCCTTAATAAATCTTTCCTTAAAAAAAAAAGTCCCCCCCCACCCCTTTTGTCCTCCCCTCCTCACGCCGTTTCTATATCTGTCTTGCTGTCAGTATACACTGATATCTATCACGTACAAAGTAAGAATGTCTGAATGATTCTCCTCTTATTGATTCTCCTCCAGGCCATCATTGAACCATGGTGGCTGGTATGATTCACTTCTATGCTCATCCCCAGTAATGCCAACATTCTCCCCTTCACCTCAAGGTCAACTTTACTCTTTGCGTCGAAAAATATTACCATTTTAAATGTCCTAGAAATTAGTTGCCCCAAGTGCCAGTCCCTGCAGGATATCCCCAGGAGGCATGGCATGCTTTTCTTTGAGCTCCGTGGCAAGTCTAAACCCTTAGAGTGCTATAGACCTCAGCTTGGTGGGAGAGTGCTGTGGCTATCCCCCCATCGGGCCCGGAGTCTGTATGGGCATCAGGGACTTTGACCAGCTCTTTCTCTGTCTCACATACTTGACCTCCAGCCTCATATGTGCTAAAAAAAATGTGTCAACCAACAGACTCTAGGAGCCCCACGCAACTTAGCCAGTCTGCAGTACTACCAAATTCTTGCTGCGATCAAGACCTGTTTAAGAAGCCCTAAGACTATTAAGATGCCACTTTAGAGCATATCGCAAATAAAAATACTAAACAATAAAATACCTGTTAGAAAAATGTAAGGAAATGCTGGGTTTTCTGGCTTGATTTTTTAAAAACAACAACAAAAAAGATTCTCTATTATTAAACCATCCTAAGTCATTTTTATTATTAAATCATTAATATATTCTTGGACTAAACTCAACTAGATCATGATGTATTTTTCTATTCATGTGTTCTTGCATTGTCTGTATTCAGGATTTTTTACATCAGTATAAATGAGATTAAATGGTGATCTTTTATGTACAGACTTGTGGGGACTGGTATCAGTACTATGCTTGCTTCATGAAAAGAATTTGGAAAATTTCCCTCTTTTTCTACGCCTTAAAACAGTTTAAATGACATTGAAATGATTTCTTCTTTAAAGGTGTAAGGATGAGGCTCCTTAGCTAGACTAGAGAAGCAGAAACACAGTACCAAAACAATGTTGTAATTTTGATAAAGTACAAATTGCAATGAAAGCAGATAGGAAAGGCATTTAATCTGTGGTAGCTGGGACCTAGGAAGGCTTCAAGAGAGTGTCATGAGACTTGAGGGATGATTAGGAGTGAGCTACCCAAAGTGATAGGAAAGGATGACCCAAGCTGAGGGAATCCCATGTAAGAAAGCCTAGCAGTGAGGGAGGGATAGTGTGGTGAGTTTGAAGAAATAAAAGATTTTCAAGTGATATAACATGAGAGACAAGTCAGGAGCCTAATAAGTTCCCCCAACAGTTGTCTCTGAAGTGGAGATAAGGGAGTGTGTGGGGAGGCTCGTCATGGGTAGGTGAAGAGGGAAGGGAAGGAAGAATTCCCAAGAGGACTTGGAAACTCAGGGAGCAGGAAGAATGCCCTTTAAGTGATGAGCCATCATCATCCTTTGAGATGTCAGAGTTAGAAAAAGACGAGTCACGTGGTTTAGTGACACAACTTTATTACATTTAACTTCATTGTACTAAATTTATTTATTTATTTTTATTTTTTTTTTTTGAGTTGGAGTCTCACTCTGTCACCCAGACTGGAGTGCAGTGGCCGCTCCTGGTCACTGCAGCCTCGACCTGCTGGGCTCCAGCGATCCTTCCGCCTCAGCCTTCCAAGTAGCCGGAACTACAGGCACGCGCTACCACACCCGGCTCATTTTTGATTTATTGTAGAGATGAGGTCTCGCCAAGTTGCCCAGGCGGGTCTCGAACCCGCGGGCTCAGAAAATTCACTCACCTCAGCCTCCCATGGTGCGGGATTACAGGCTGAGCCACTGAGCCCGGCTACTGTACTAAATTTAAATAGCCACATGGCTACAATGTTGGATGGGACAGGACTAGAGCGTACACCCAGGTTTATATTCAGAATGAGGAAGTAAAAACAAAACAAGGAGACAACTTTGAGAAAAAGCAAAACACGACAAATCATGATGCCGTCTGTTTATGGAGGCATCCCAGCTGTTGATGAGCCAAAACACATGACATAAAATATGTACCAACCTGTTCACCCGAGCCTGGAAGATCCCCATAGATTTCCCAGTAGACCCAAAGCTTAAGGCAGCCTCACCTCCTCTTTTTTCCTTCATCTGACTCAGTTAAAGCTGAAAATGGTGTCTGAGAAATCAGCTTGTCCAGAACGTTTGTTTCTGCCACAGACTGTGGAGCAGGATCTGAGACTCTCTGCTGAACCTCACTGTGATCACTGAGGCTCCTGGCCCACCTGGCAGGTCTTTCACAGATGCTCAGTGACTGCCAGTGAGCTGTTCTGGGTTGTGCCTATTGGTTGGGCACTTTCAGTCATATAGTCATATAAAGGGCAAGTTGCTAGAGGGTCACACATCCTGCAGGGAAAGAGCCAGGCAGTTTAAACACTCAGGTGCCCCTATACCTCAGTTACCAATCATGAATTTGAGATCGCAAGAGATCTTGAAACTCTATTTCTTTAAATCCACAGAGCAGGTGTGGGGAAGAGAAGCTGGAAACAGTGGTCATGCTGTGGTTGGTAATATGGTGGGCATGAGAAACAGCAGTGGAGAAGCTGGTGTAGGTATAACATTGTTTTTGAGAAAGTGTGTCCACTTGAAATGAGCATGATTTTAAGGTAGTACACAGGAAAAAAAGTAAAATAGTTATACATTTTTTGATGCATATTTGGAAAAAATGGCATACACTTTTCATACCTTCTTTTGTTTAGGATAAGGCTAAAGTGAGTACTCAAGTTAGACTGCAGATCAAATTAAAGAAAAATATTAAATACTAAACACCAGTACAGATGATGCATGGACAAGGCAAGCACTGTGAAGCAGCAGCAAAGTGTGGAAGTTTGGGAAATTTGGGACAGTCAACAGCTATTTATTGAATGACAACACTGCCCCAGGTAACGGACACCCGTGGTGAAAAGAAAAAGTCTCTGCCTGCAAGTACTTTACATTCTGGTTGGAATCCACAGACTTTAGATACCTAAACAAATAAGTTGATGCCAGGTACTAGGGAGTGTCACAAAGGAGGGACCAGGCCAGGAGGAAACTGACTAGGATGCATATCAGCTCAGAGTGGGAGGAGATCTCTCTGAGGAAGGGAAGCTTCCCTCAGAGCTTAAATGATGAAGACAGCCAGGTGGCAAACTGGAGTAAGAGTGTTTCAGGGAGGATGAAGAGCAGATGCCAAGGCCCTGGAGGAGGAGGAACTTGGCACGATTGTACACAGAAAGGAAGCCAGAGTGAAGGGAGCATGCAGGGAAAGGCAGGTGGCAGAGATGATGTCAGGGAGATGGAAGGAGACAAGGCCACGTGGTTTAGTGACACTAAACTGGTTATCGTGTTTAACTTCATTTGACTTAAAGTTGAATAGCCACATGTAGCCTGCAATGTTGGAGTAAAGGGTACACCCAGAGCCCCCAGAAAACTTTAGGAAGTGTTTCAGGTATCTCCATGTCAGGGTCTGGGTCATATCTCTCAACATGGTTACTCAATATTACACACCTGTCTGAGAGTATGGATCAGCAGGTGGGGAGCTCACCCGTCACTCCCTCTTCTTAGACCTCAGGGAAGAGAATTCCAGGAAGGAACAGCAAACTCAAGGGAAGGGGCTCCATGGAGACAACCCTCTTAGTAAAGGGCTGTGGGGCTCCTAACTATGTGGGGACACCTTGGGGAATGTTTTCAGGTGCTACCAAGAAGTGCCAGCAAACCCCACCATAGGCAGCTCTGCTTGCTGGCTCACTCTTGGCACCTCCTAAGCAGGTCATAAACCCACTCCACCTGGAGCAGGTTCACCAAGCACTCCCTTCCTGGGTCACTGGAGGGGATATGAGGAGGCCTCTGAGGATCAGAGGGGAAGCACTGTGGCTAGGGTCACACAGCACTAAATGAAGAGCACTAAGATTGGGTCCACACTGCTGAGTCTGTGAGCACATCCAGGACGGCTCTCTCTCCCAGAATCTCTCTGGGCTCCTCTTACTGTAAGCCCTGTAAGATCATGGAAAGCACTCAGCACTGAGAGGCATTAAGAAACATTCCTTTTTATTTCATTTTGCTTTGCCAAGGAGTAAGTTCCCACCATCGCAGCTCCTGACTGTCTTCTCTTCCTCCTGGATCCTGTCTGCCTAGCTCCTGGGCAATCCTTCTGTCACCAGCACAGATGCAGCCGAGGACCCATGCTCCACCAAGGACTCTGAGGGATGGGTGGCCTCTGAACATTCAGTCCAGACACAGGCCTGACTGAGGACTTAAAACAAATGAGCCCCAGCTGTGAGCAAAACCCCTGCCGGCCCACTGAGAGAGGGGCAATGTTTCCCCATGTAAAAGAAGACTAAAATGGGTCTTGATTAGGTTTGAGCTCAATCCTGACCTACCCTTCCAGCTGTGGCCCTCAGGCAGTTACTGTCTCCCACTCACTCACAGCCTTAAGCCCCCTCAGCAGGTTCTGAGCAGCAAGTGGGAAGATGTAAATGAAACAAGTACAGGCAAAGCTACAAAGAATTGTGCAGACGTGAGTGGTTATCCTCCCTCAATCTGGTTTTATTTGATTCCCACTCTTTGTCCAACCACCATGACAGTTTTGATGGTACAGTTAGTGGTTCAGGAGTGTGGCTCTGGAACCAGACCACTGTGTTGAATCCCAGCTTGCTAATTACTAAGCAGTGAGATCTCAGGAAGTAGCTTATCCTGTACGTTACCCACTTTCCTCACCTGTAAAACGGGTCGGTAATAGAAGTATCTCAGAGTTACGGTGAGTATTCAGTGAGATCATGCACATGAAGGGCTTCAGAATAATCCCTGCCATAAGGTGCTACAGTGTGATCCTTGCAGTGGATGTGGGGAGGAGGTGGGGCTAGTGACCAGGGTGCTAGGTTGTTTCCTGAACTGAGGACTAGTTTACCAGGTGTATTCAGTTTGAGAAAATTCATCAATCTGTGTGCTGAATGTTTTCACTTATACATGGGAACTAAAACATTTGCTTACATGGAGGTAGAGAATGGAAAGATAGATGACAGAGACAGAGAAGGTTGAGTTTTTTTGGAGGGAGGAGGATGAAAAGAAGTGGGTCAAAATGTACAGATATACAGTTAGATAGAAGGAATAAACACACTGTTTGACAGCAAAGTATTGTGAGTTGACTACACAGTGATGGACACCCAAAATACCCTGACTCCATCACTACGCATTATATACATGTGCCAAAGCTTCTCATGTATTCCACCAATTTGTACAAATGAGAAAAATAAAAAAACAAAAAACTAAATAAAAAATAACCTATAAGAAACAAAAAAAATATCACTTTTTTTAAAAGCAGGATTTCAATCTCTGTTTAAAGTGCAGTGGCATGATCGTAGCTTACTGCAGCCTCACACTCCTGGGCTCAAGCAATCTTTCTGCCTCAGCTTCCCAAATAGCTAGGACTTCAGGTGTGTGCTACCAGCTCAGCTAAGTTTTTAATTTGTTTTTAGAGACAGTGTTTCACTATGTTACCCAGGCTGGTCTAGAACTTCTGACCTCAAGCAATCTCCCACCTTGGCCTTCCCAAAATGATGAGAACACAGGTGTGAGCTTCTGCATCCAACCACACTTCTTCATTTTTAATACTGCCTGGAAATTTGTAAAATTTCTGGAAAAACTCCAGACTTCCAAAATCTATATAATTGGCAAGAAGGATCTGGTCCAAGCCAGATCTCTAAAGGGTAAAGGACATCCTAGGTTGTCTGGCTTATAGGTAGAATAAATAGAAAATTGCACTAATGTATGGAGGTAATGTGGTATGATGAGACGACAAGGCTGGCAAACAGGAAGGCCTAGAGAAGGGGAGAGGAATCTAGAGTGGTGGAGCCTGCTATCTTGGATGGCAGGAGTGGGCTGTAGTTTCTCCTGCCCTACCCTTAGCAACCCTCTGTGACTACTCCATTGCTCTGTGATGCGAACTTGGAACCTTCTAGAATACAGCAGGCATGTCAGTGTCCATGGCCTAAGGCAGCAGTGAGCCTCGGGCTTCAGATGATGGACAACCACCTCCCTAGGGAGCATGGGGCAATTTGATCGCTGACCCTCTTCTTGGATTTGGAGTCCTCCTTTTGTCATCTTTCTACAGGAAGCTGATCACTACCAGTATTCAGGACGAAAGACACATCAACCAGGTAAGGGAGTCAAGCCCCAGGCTTGAGTTTACTCTTGTTTTCTGTTCCCTTTCCTACTTTTCTAAATAAATTATGTTAACTCAAAGGGACAATATCAGGAAATATCAGGAAAGAAAAGAATATTATCCCAAACATAGAACATTCTGTGGTCATGAACTGGGTGATTATGGGAGGTCATGATACCTGTAGGAGAACAATATTCATGTATTACTTTTCTTATTACAAGTGTCTCTGAGTCAAGGCTTTCCTCTGTGTTAGGACCTCACTGAAGAATGGTTCTGAGCCTCTGAGAGCCTCTGATCTGATGATAAAACCTCACCTGTCCTCAGGAAACAGAATCCTATCCTGTGGAACATCAAGCAAGTGTAGGTCTAAGACTCCATGCTATCTTCATCTGAGGACTACTCACTGAAATACCAATTGAAGATAGAGCATCAATAATTTGAACTTTTCAATGAAAAGAACTAGAAAATGTTTTATTACCTTAAAAGTGAATAACATGAAAAAAACAGCTGTCTATTAATTGAATATAGAATGTCACGTTATGCATACATTATGAATGTTTGGACCTTGTGTAGCAAAAGGAGTGAGACTTGGTTCTCAGTTCCTTACTCTCGTCTTTCAACATCAACGCAGAGAAGCAAACGGGAACAATAAGGGGTCAGCTTAGAGAACTGGCCATAGGAACTGAGTGGCAAAGGTTCTGATTTCTCTTGAGATTTCTTTTCTCTCTTATATTTCATGATCTTCTGTATCCCAGATTAGAACCTGAAGATTATCTTTCCCCGAACCCAGGATGAGCACAGTCTCTTATGCTGTCTGAAATTCGACCCTTAAAATGACAATGGTTGAAGTGGCAGCTGGGAAGTTTGTGGGTTCATCTTCTCTTGCCTAAAGATTTCAACAGGTCTTTGGTCCTCTAGCTCATAACCATCCTCTGTCTAGCTTGAACTCCCAGGCCTGTGTGCCAGCCTCCATACTTTCCAAAATATTTTTCTTTCAGCAGTGAGATCCAAAAGCAATTGGAGCACTCCTGTTCAAAAAGGATTCTTCCAACTGTGGTGGGTCTTGGCCCACAGCATACAAGAGTTTCATGGATTCAGCCTCAGAGCAAAAAAACAGGATATCTCAGCCAAAGGGCAAATATGGCCTCTTACCACTCGGAGTGTAAAGGCCAAATTCCAAAAATCTGAGGAGGAATGGAATGAGCCCTCAGGCTTCCACGTGAAGGGCTCAACAACATTTCAGAAGAGAAGGACCTGGAGAAGGGTTTCAGGAATTGCTTTGGGATAACCTATCAAGGGGTTCAAAAAAATAATCAGAGAGACATCTGGTTTCCAGTTGAGTACGTAAGGTGCTTAGACATCACAACAGATAATATGGACATGAAAAGGAATATTATGAATAGCTCTATGCCCACAAACTTGAGAACCTGTGCCACAAATTAGATAAAAGTGAACCACTTCCTTGAAAGACACATCTGCCATAACTCACACAAGAAGAAAGAGGCAATCTAAATAGGCTGATGTCTATTAAAGAAACTGAATCAATAATTAGTAAACCACAACAGAAAGCACCAGACTCAGATAGTGAATTCTGTAAAACATGTAAAGAAAAATGTATTATCAATTATCTATAATCACTTCCAGAAGATATAAGCAGAGAGAATACTTTCTAACTCATTCTATGAGATCAGCACTACCGTAATACCAAAACCAGACAAACACATTATAAGAAAACTACAGACCAATATAAATGTAGATATAAAAATCTTCAACAAAATATTAGCAAACCAAATTGAACAATGTACAAAATGAATTATATAACACAAACACGAGGGATTTATTCCAGGTATGCAAAGCTGATTAAACATTTGAAAACCAATTAATATAATCCCTCACATAAACAGTCTAAAAAAATAAAAATCACATAATCATCGATAGATGCAGAAAAATCATTTGACAAAATAAAACACCCATTCATGATTTAAAAAAAACTCAACAAACTAGGAATAGAGGGGTACATTCTCAATTTGATTAAGAAAATCTGTTTAAAAAAAAAACCTTAATTATACTTAAGCTAACATTATACTTAATGGTGAAAAACTCAAAGTTTTCCTGCTAAGATGAGAAACAAGGCAAGAATGTACTCTCTTATCACTGCTTTTCAACATTGTACTGGAAGTTCTACCTAAAGCAGTAAGACAATAAAAGGAAATAAAATGTACATCGATTGGAAGGGGGGAAAACTGTCTTTTTTTGTAGATGATGTGATCATCTATGTGGAAAATCCAAAAGTATCAACAAGAAAACTCCTGGAACTAATAAGCCCTTGTAGTAGCCTGCTAGGTAAATGTTCTAGGAACCCACTGGCGTCAGTGTACCAATGCTGGTGTAACTAGCATTGTTGTGAGAAGCTGCATTTAGCTTCAGTGAAGTCTTTTTTTTGAAATTCTCTCAGTGCTTTTGCACATTTTATGATGGGTGATTTACAAGCATACCTGCCCACAGAGTGCTGAGGGTTCAGCAGTTTTTGGCCAAAAACATCATGACCCCCATGCCTCACTCTTCCTATTCACCCAATCTCACTCCGGATGACTTTTTTGTTTGTTTCCCTGGATGAAAAAAGTCCTCAAAGGGAAATGTTTTGCTGATGTGGAAGAGGTGAAGCAAAAAACAGCAGAGCACTAAAAGGCATCAAAATTGATGAGTTCAGAAACCTTTTAAAAACTGTTTTGAGCAGTGGAAAAAGAATCTCAATAGGTGTATTGCATCACACAGAAGAGACTGAAGTTTAAACATGTAAGAATAAATACACAATTATGTAAAAATAAATTATTGTTTTTTTCTCCCTCATAAAGTTGCAGCGCATACAATTTATATATGTCAGTCACTTTCCTATATACCAGCAATTAGCAAGTGGAATTTGAAGTTAAAAGCACATTATCATTTATAGTAAGACCCCTCAAAATCA
The DNA here is from genome assembly GCA_027257055.1 of Cephalopachus bancanus. Taxonomy (NCBI): domain Eukaryota; kingdom Metazoa; phylum Chordata; class Mammalia; order Primates; family Tarsiidae; genus Cephalopachus; species Cephalopachus bancanus. The sequence continues at coordinate 8,032,281 of JAPVLO010000021.1, read as the reverse complement.
AATACTTAAGTATAAATTAAACAAAACATGTACAAAATCTATATGAGGAAAATTCCACAATTCTGTTGAAAGAAATTAAAAAAAAAAAGATGTCCTATGTTCATGAATAGGAGGACTCAATATTGTCAATGTCAGTTTTCCCAACTTGATCTATAGATCCAATGTAATCCCAATCAAAATCCCAACAAGTTATTATGCAGATATTGACAAAAGAATTCTAAAGTTTATATGAAGAAGAAAAAGACCCAGAATAGCCAATGTAACATTGAAGAACAACAAAGTTGGAGGACTAACACTACTCAACTTTAAGATTTACTCTAAAGGTTCAGTAATAAAGACAGTATGGTATGGACAAAAGAGTCGATAAATCAATAAAACAAAATAAAGATCCCATAAATATACCCACATTAATATAGTCAACTGATTGTTAACAAAAGATCAAAGGCAATACAAATGGAGAAAAGACAGTCTTTTTAACAAATGGTGCTAGAACAACTGGACATTTACATGCAAAAAAAAAAAAAAAAAACTAGACACAGACCTATACCCTTCACAGAAATTAACTCAAAATGTATCATAGACCTAAATGTAAAACCCTAAACTATAAAACCCTCAGAAGATAACATAGGAGAAAATCTAGGCGATCTTTGGTTTGGCAATGACTTCTTAGATACAGCACCAAAGGCCTGATCTCTAAAAGAAAGAATTGAAAAGCTGAGCTTGATTAAAACTAAAAATTTCCAGAGAAGCAGGATTGACAGTAGTGGGACTCTACCTGGGGAAAGGGGGCACACCTCATCCTCAAGGGTACCTGCATAAAGAACATTTGTATACCTAATCTTGAATTGCACCCCACATCTTTAAAATAAAAAAATTAAAAATTTAGGAAAAAAAAGAAAGGAAATTGCAAATACAAGTATACTCATTTTATTGCGCTCCACTTTATTGTACTTCATAGATATTATTGGCTTTTTTTTTTTTTTTTGAGTTGGAGTCTCACTCTGTCACCCAGACTGGAGTGCAGTGGCTGCTCCTGGTCACTGCAGCCTCAACCTGCTGGGCTCCAGCGAGGCTTCCGCCTCAGCCTTCCAAGTAGCTGGAACTACAGGCGCGCGCTACCACGCCTGGCTAGTTTTTGATTTATTGTAGAGATGAGGTCTCACCAACTTGCCCAGGTGGGTCTCGAACCCGCAGGCTCAGGCAATCCACTCACCTTGGCCTCCCAAAGCGCGGGATTACGGGCTGAGCCACCGAGCCTGACCCTACTGGTTTTTTTTAAAAAATAAATTAAAGGTTTGTGGAGAAAAAAATAAAACTAAAAGTTTCTGCTCTGTGGTATACAATGTCATGAGGATAAAAAGCCACAGGCTAGGAGAAAATATTTGCAAAATACATATCTGACAAAGAACTCTTAAAACACAACATTAATGAACAGTCTGATTAGGATATGAGCCAAAGACCTGAAAAAACACCTAATCACAGGAAATATAAATAGGCAGGTAAGAATATGAAAAGATGTTCAACATCATGTCGTTAGAGAATGGCAAATTAAAAACAACAGTGAAATGTCCCTATACACCTACTAAAATGACCAAAATCCAAAACACTGATAACACCAAATTTTGGTGAGATTGTAGAGCAATAGGATTTCTCATTTACTGCTGATGGAAATATGAAATGAGATGACCACTTCCGAAGACAGTTAGGCAGATCCTTATAAAACTAAATGTGCTCTTATGACAATCCAACAATCATGTTCCTTTGTATATACCCAAAGGAATTGAAAACTTATTGCACACGAAAACCTACACACAGACAATTGTAGCAGCTTCATTCATAATTTCCAAAATGTAGAAGTAACCAAGATGTTCTTCAGCAGGTGAATAGATAAACTGTAGTACATCTGAACAATGGAATATTTTTCAGTGCTAAAAAGAAATGAGTTACCACGGCATGAAAAGACATGGAATAACCTTAAATGTTTACCACTGAGTGAAATAAGTCAATCTAAAACATCTATATACCACATGACTCCAACGTGACATTCTGGAAAAGCCAAAACTATGGAGAGAGTAAAGAGATCTGTAGTTTCCAGGGGTTAGAGGGGAGGGAAGAACAAATAAGTAAAACACAGCCGGGCTCAGTGGCTCAGCCTGTAATCCCAGCACTTTGAGAGGCTGAGGTGAGTGGATTGCCTGAGCCCGCGGGTTCGAGACCCACCTGGGCCACTTGGCGAGACCTCATCTCTCCAATAAGTCAAAAATTAGCCGGGTGTGGTAGTGCGCGCCTGTAGTTCCAGCTACTCGGAAAGCTGAGGTAGAAGGATCTCCGGAGCCCAGCAGGTCGAGGCTGCAGTGGCCGGGAGCGGCCACTGCACTCCAGTCTTGGTGACAGAGTGTGACTCCAACTCAAATAAATAAATAAATAAGCAAAACACATAGGATTTTAGAACAGTGAAACAATCTATATGATACTACAATGTCATTATACATTTGTCCAAACCTATAGCATGTACAACACTATGAGTGAATCATAATATAAACTATGGACTTTGGAAGATAATGATGTGTCAGTATAGGTTCACCAATTATACCACTGTGGTGTAGGCTGTTGATAGTGAGGAAGGCTGTGCATGTGTGGGGACAAGGGTATATAGGAACTCTCTGTACTTTCGTTCAATTTTACTATGAACCTAAAACTGCTCTAAAAAATAGTTTATTTAAAAAAATTTACTCAGAGAAGGGTCTGAGAGCTGACCAAGAAGGAGACTGAAAGTGACTTGTGAATCACTCAGGAAATGGCTTATTAATAAGTCCAAAAAAGAAAAGAGGCAACTGGAAAATGCGCTAGAGAAATCTGGGGCAAGAAAATGGGGCAGATCAATCAGAACTGGTCCCAAGTCAGTTGTGAGTCCTTCAAGGCTTGTTGACTGCTCTATATTGCCCCCTCCTGGCAAGTCCCATATGGTTTAGAGACCAGAAATGAGGCACTCTGGCCTGTGAACATCACCTGAATACCTCTTAGGAGATTTCCTTCCTTGTTTAGGAGCCAAACAGGTCTTAGATACCAGTATTCTATAGTTATGTATACAGCAGGTGCCAGGTCTGCTTCTTAAAGCCCTTAAATCCATAATGTTTGGTTGAGAAATGCCCAATCTTGGCCTTTTCCCCTATCCACCTTTCCCTCCTCAGGAACCTATACTTAAGATTGAACTCCATAGCCAAGCTTACCAAACAGTCCAGGTAAACAGGATCACCATCCTGAATAGTCTTCTCCCTGACCTAGTATCTCATTTATGAATGTGGAGGTCAAGAGGACCCTGGTATGTTTCCCCATAGACCTCAGCAGCCTCATCCTTATCGCTTTCCTGGCCATGTGGCTGCTCATATGGGTTGCAGTTCTATGCCTTAAGCTTTCCAAGAGGAGTTTTGGATGCTACCAATGACTCTGCAGTTTTGAGATCCCAGTGATAGTCCTACTCTCAAAGCTGCCCTCGGTAGTACCCTGGTGGAGACTATGACCACTCCAACCTCACATTTCTACTGGCAATGCTCTAGTGGGAATCTCTGCAGTAGCTATATCCCTGGGACAATTCTCTATTTGGCCCCCAGACTCTCAGAAACAGTCTTGGAAATCTATGTTTCCAATCTAGGCAGCCATGCCTTCTTATCTCTTGCATCCGTTGGGCCTGCAGAATTAACACTATGTGTTCATCTCCAAGGTCTACATCTTGTACCTTTCAGAGCAGTGGGACCTCTTCAGTGACAGCTGTTGCAGCTGTGGAGCCCTGTGCTGGAAATCAGGGTGCAGAGACCTGAGGGTGCCCTGGGCAGCAAGCTCATGGAGGATACCTTTGGGTGTGACCTCAAAATCATTCTGCCCTCCTGGGCCTCTGGGCCTATGATAGAGGGACAGCGCTGAAGAACTCTGAAATGGATTGAGAGTCTTTTTTCCATTCCCTTGATGATTCCTTCTCTCTGTACTAATCTCCTTAGCAAAAGGTCACTGGACCACATCCTTGGTTTCCTCTCCCAAGCATACTTTTTTACTCTTTAACACGGCCAGGCTGAGAGTTTTCCAAATCTTTCCACTTCATTTCCCCTTTGATTATAAATTCCATCTTTATGTCGTTTTTCTCCCTCTCACAGGCTAATATATGGGATTAAAAGTAGCCATGTAGCATCTTGAATACTTTGCTACTTAGATATTTATTCTACCAAATATAGTCTATCTAATGTATATCTGGTAGATATAGTATACCAGATATACTAACGTATTGCTCTTAAGTTCTGCATTCTATAAAGCTCTAGGGCATGAGCACAATGCAGACAAGTTCTTTGCCAATTTATTTATTTTTTATTTTTATTTTTTGAGTTGGAGTCTCACTCTGTTGCCCATACTGGAGTGCAGTGGCACGTTCCTGGCCACCGCAGCCTCGAACTGCTGGGCTCTGGTGATCCTTCTGCCTCAGCCTTCCAAGTAGCTGGAACTACAGGCACGTGCTACCACGCCCAGCTAATTTTTTTTTGTTTATTGTAGAGATGAGGTCTCGCCAAGTTGCCCGGGCAGGTCTCGAACCCGCGGGCTCAGGCAATCCACTCACCTCAACCTCCCAAAGCACGGGATTACAGGCTGAGCCACCGAGCCTGGCTCTTTGCCAATTTATAATAAGAATGACCCTTACTCCAGTTTTTGATAACTTGTTCCTCAGTTTCATCTGAAAACTCATTAGAATTGCCTTTACTGTCCATATTTCTATCAGCATTCTGAGCAGGACCAGTTAATCTCTAAAGAGTTCCAAACTTTCACTAGTCTTGTATTTTAAGCCTTCACCAGAATTCAGGCCCTTTCTAGCCTACTCCTCCAAATTCTTCCAGCCTGGTTCCAAAGCTGCTTCCACAATTTCAGATATTTGCTATTAGCAACAACCCCACTTCTCAGTGCCAATTTTTCATCTTAATCTGTTTCTGTTGCTTATAACATAATACCTTGAACTAATTAATAAGAAAATAAGATTTCTTACAGTTCTGGAGGCTGTATAGTCCAAGGTCAAGGGGGCGCATCTAGTGAGGACCTTTTTGCTGGTGCAGACTCTCTGAAGAATCCCAAAGCAGTGCAGGGAATCACGTGGTAAAGAGGCTCTCTCTCCTCCTCTTCACATAAAGCCACCTTTCCCTCTCCCATGATAATCCATAAATGCCTTCAGCCATTAATCCATTAATTCATGAATAGATTAATCCATTCATGAAGAGCCCTCATGACCCAATCACCTCTTAAAGGTCTCACTTGGGAGGTTAAATTTCAACATGGGTTTTTGGGGGAGACAAATATTCAAACCATCATGGCTTGCCTGGGACTAAGGGATTCATTTCCTGGGACACAAGAATTTCATTGTTAAAACTAGGAGAGTCTTGAGCAAACTGGGATGAGTTAATCATCCTACAAAATGATGAGGGTGGATGTCATGCTCTAAGAGACTCCAACCATGAAATAAGAATGCCACCTGAGGCAAAGAACAGAGGGGAAAGGTCTTGAGAGAAGAGAAGGGCTAGGGGCGAGAAACTCACCAAAGAAATAGAGCATCTTCTCTAAGGTGAATTTCCATGTTAAGAAAAGGATGTCAGAAATTAATTTAAAAATTCCTTGAAAGGCTGGAAGATTATAGGAAAACAGTCGAATTTGATGATTCCTAGCTCCTATGCCAAAATCAGGAAGTGACCTCAAAGTCGGTGAACTGGGAAACTCCCAAAAGTTAAATGGGGATCAGGATAGTCTAAGGTCTCCAGTGACTGAGGAATGTGCCTAAGGAGATTTATGGTCAGTTTAAGCTCAAATTGGTGGGAGAGCCACAAAGCCAGCCTCAGAGCCACCCCACGAATGGGTTCCTTGCGTCAGATAGCCCGACTTCGAAGGCCTTACAATTCCATGCCCAAAGTATTGCATATCCTCCCTCATCCCAGTTTTTTTCATGTTTATCCAAAAAAAGTCCAATGTAGAATGCTTTTTTTTAATACAAAATTTACTTGAAAATGAAATACAATATCAAACACACTACAATGTAGTCATTAAGATTAGAAAATCCAATAACGGCCTGACCCCAGGACCTGGCTCAAGCTGTCATTCTCCTGATTCCTCACTATTTTCACCTTCGGACAGTTGTAGGAGGAAAGTGGTGGTCTACTGGCCTTCTAGACTGGAACAGAGCTTCCCATTTTATAGAAATAAGATGAGATCTGTCTTCTCTGCTAAAATTCCATGGAAATAAGAGTAATATTGACTATAATTTATTGAGGATACATACCACTCATGCCTGGCCTTGAGCAAGTAACTTAACCCAAGTCCTAGATCACAGATATTTCATGGAGATAACTTAACACAGTCATGTGCTGCATAACCACATTTTGGTCAATGATGGATCCCATGTACACAGTGATCCTGTAAGATTATAATACCATATTTTTACTGTACCTTTTCTATGTTTAGATACACAAATACTTACCAGTGTGCTACAACTGTCTCCAGTATTCAGTACAGTAACATGTTTTACTGTCTAGGAGAAACAGGCTATGCCATATAGCGTAAGTGTGTAGTAGCCTATACTATCTAGTAGGTTTTGTAAGTACACTCCACAATGCTCTCACAATGATGAAACGCCTAACAATGCATTTCTCAGAACATATCCCTGTTGTTAAGTAATGCAAGACTATACCTACCTAAAAGAGTTGTACCAGAAGAATAAAAAGAATAAGTGCACAGTTGCCACATGGGCTTGGTGTTCCTTGAGAGCCTCAAGACCTGGAAATGTCAGGATTAGTCAGGAAGACAATGAAACCTCAAGTCATTACCTGAACACTAAATGATAAAGTTAACTTCAGACTTTCTCCACAGGACCCTTTATTTAGAAGAGGCACAATTCCCATAGTTCCACTGGTACTGACAAGAGTTGTGAAATCCCTGCTGCTTATCAATGAAGGGAATGGAAATGGTTTGACAGAACCTCGTCGGAAGGCCCATTGGGGGATGGAACCAGTGACAGAAACAAATACTAGTTTCCAGGGACAGAGGTAGAACCACATGTCATGCCCTGCAGGCTCCAAGGCTGCATCTCTGAAGTAGGGAAAGGACCCCAGCAGACAAGATGGGGCTACAGGTCTTCCAAATCTCAGGTATTGATATAGCCGTGCATGTGTTGAAATCCTAGTATGTGTCAATATCTGTTAGATAGGAACATTAGCTATGTTTGTTTCTGCTGGTGGCATAAAAAAATGTTTTTAAATAGACATTTTTTGTTATAAAATTATACAGCAAATTTGATAGTTGTAGATAAATAGAAGTATCGGAGGGGCTGTTAGCATGTAACCGCCATGATGAGTATGATTATAAGGAATAAATGACTAGAGAATGTTTTTATATTTTTATAATTACACAAATCATATCATATATTTACTTTGATGTACATTTAAATATGTTGCTAAAAATTTAATCAATTCAGATAATATAAGAGCTGCCATGACCATTGGGGAATGACTCCAATTCTAGTCTTCTGCCAAGAGAAAACCTCTAGGTAGAGTTTCATCTGTAACCTACCAGAATTTTTACTTATTTTTTTATGTTTGTCTTGCTTATTTTAAAATAATACAGTTATACCAACATCACTGTACAATTTGATGCTTTTCTGCAAATCCTCCCATGTCAATTTATACAGATTGACCTCATGTGTATAAAGATATGCCACAGCTTTAACAGCCATTTGATAATCCCCCCTTCTGTCATTATTGACATCCAAACAGTGTAGCAAGGAGTATCATGCAGGTATGTGTCTGTAACCAGGTGGTAGTCTTGGCAGTCTTTCTCTAAACAAAGTACCAGGAAGTAGAATTACTTTAGACAAATTGTGCATGTATTCCGAAAATGACTATGTACTACCAAGCATCACTCAAAAAAAGTGCACAAACTGACATGAAAGAATAAGGACATGTATTTTCCCACATCATCATCAACACTGAATATTATTAATCGTGTTCACTTTTGCCAACCCAATAGGTAATAGAGTAGATATGTAGATATAAATGTAGATTTTTTTTTTGGTCTTTTCTTACATTATTTGCTGTATTATTCATTGTTCAGTTGTTCAGTTGTTCAGTTGGGAAGTACCACACTAGTTATCTTACCAGAAAAATTTGATATGTGTAGTTAGGTAAACAGATGTTGGAGGCCTAGGAAAGTCGGAGGTAAGAATTGTAAGTAGCGCTTCCACTCCCAGGGCTGGGAAAACAAAAGGGAGAGTTTGTGACTCCAGGAAGCCAGATGCTTTGATAGCCAGATTTAGACTACATTGTCTGGATGGTATGTCCAGTCCAGAAGCTTGAAGAAGAGCCCTCCAAAGCCAGGACTTCAAGTGCAGAGAAGGATTCCTTGCCAGGATGCAGATACTGGTAGGACCTGCAATGAGGTTGGCTCAGGGAGTGTGGAAAGAATCTGGGAAAAGGAACCAACTGCTGCTGGTCCGCTTGGTGACATGGGAGAAACAGGCAATGTGGAAGAAAGGGCAGATTCCTCCTCCTTCCCTCTACTTTCCAGTTCTTCTGGCAGACCCTAATGGAAAGCCAACTGGCAAAGGAGAAACACAGGTTGCAGGACCCCACCCCCAGCCTCACAACGGAGAAGAGCAGAACGGATTTAGAGTACAGGTAGCATCTTAATCAATAGCGCATTAGTGGCGCTGAGAATCTTTTCACACCTTCATGAGCCATTCATGTTTCTTCTGTGATTTTTCCAACCAAACTGCCATTTTTCTTAAGTGTAACAACACAATGACTTGTAAGAATCTTCTATACATTGTGATAATCCTTTGTTTTATATATAGATAATATAGCATATGCATGTATACACACTATATATACACACTGTATATGCACATATATAATACATACATGAATGTATATAGATTAATAGGATGTACTGTGCATGTATGCGTATATAGAAATCTATCTGTAGGGTAAATGATAAAGAGGAAAATAATAAATAGGAGGGGCGCCAGGAATGCTAATATGTTTATCTTTCTTTTATCCTCTAGGTCAATGTTTGTTGAATGAATGAACAAATGTTCACTTATTCTTCTGCTTGATTCACCTCCAGTTTCTTTTCGGGGCAGGCCTCAGGCTGCCATGGAAATCACAAGAGGCAGTAGTAGCTTTGATTTATAAATGAAAATGCAGTCATTTAAAAATACTAATAATTTTTGAAAGCTTTCCCAAAACAGATGGGAGACTGGTGCATGGTTGGTGGAAATCTGGGTGCTCCAGGCCCTTACCTTGGCCCACTGCCACCCTCCTGCTCTGACCCTGCTCTGCCCCCGGCAGCAGGACTCCTGGGAGTAGGGGTGAAGATCATGGGAATCCTAGAGTCACCTGCAAAGCCAGACATTTGTGCAAATCCTGATCCTGGACAAGTATAAAGGAGATTTTCTAAAAAAATCAATGGGCTCAACTACTCCCATTTGATGGTTTCTTCCCCGGAAAGATAAAGCTAAACTGATTCTAAAGAAATCATTATATTTTAAATTGAGAAATGAAAAAAAGAAAAGCAGAAGCAGTAAGAAGTTATAAAACAATGGCTTATAAAACAGTGTTACAATTTCCTGTAATGAAACTGATAAGGAGCCAAGGGTGGTAGTTCCTTTTGCCTATAATTCCAGCATTTTGGGAGGTCGAGGTGGGAGAATGACTTGAGGCCAAGAGTTTGAGACCAGCCTAGGCAACATAGCAAGACCTTGTCTCTACAAAAAATAGAAAAAAATTAGCCAGGCATGGTGGTGCATGTCTATAGTTCCAGCTACTTGGGAGGCTGAGGTGGGAGGATCACCTGAATCCAGGAGGTCTAGGCAGCAGTGAGTTGTGATCATGCCACTGTACTCCAACCTGGGTGACAGAGTGAGCCACTGACTCAAAAAACAAGACAAAAACGAAACAAAAAACAACAACAACAAAACCAAAACTGATTAAGGAATCTGGACATACGTCCTTAGCTATAATTGGCAAGAGGGGCCTCAGCCCCTGAACAGGGCCCAGCACAGCCGTGCACAAGTCACCCATATGCTGGAAGCCCAGGTGAGCTTGGACAGGAATGTTCTAGATGTCCTCCAATAAATGTATTCTTTATGCGGCAGTTGTGAAAACAACATTCAGGGCTTTGAAATACTCTGTTTATCCAATTGGATAAAAAAAGGAAGAAGACAGCTCTTACAGATAGCCAAGAATCCTTTCACTCCCTCAGCGAATTGTATTTAGGTCCTCCCTGAGAAGGAAGCAGTGAGAAGAAAATTGCAGAAAATGCAGCTCCTCCTGCCATGGGTCATAGAGTTGAACTTCTGACCAGAAAAAGCCAAAAACTCCAAGAGTTCCACCTCAGATTATTCAAGTAACAAAACAGCTAAAGAAAGAAAAATAAAAGTGGTGGGAGTGAGGAAGAACCGTTAGAAAAACTGGAGGAAAAAAGGACCACCCAGAACCAAGTAGGATTGAAGCTACTAAGCAGAGACACAGTGAGGACAGCCCTGCCAAGGCACTGAACTCTGAACAGATAAGACAAGCGGTCCACACATAATGAGGAGGGAGCTTCTATTTCTGAAAATATGCAGGATGGAGGAAATCATAATGAACACTGAAAATATTGGAAATATAAGCACAAGTTCCCATAATGGTGTCCTATCACAGAGTGACAAAATATTTAGGCAAATCTGAGTTGGGTGGCGGGTGGGGAAGCTACTGCACAATTTATCCCCAAAGAACAAAATTAAGGTCAAATTCTTTTTTTTTTTCCTTTTTTTTTTGTAGAGATGGGCTCTTATTATGTTGCCCAAGCTAGTCTCAAACTCCTGACCTCAAGTGATTCTTACACCTCGGCCTCCCAAAGTGCTGGGATTACAGATGTGAGTTACCACACCCAGCCAGGTCAAATACTAAGTAAAGATTTGACCATCTTTTTTGGGACTTCTGTCAGAAATATTTGTTTTTGTTTGGTTAGATGACAAGTATTTAATATTTAATAAAAAGTCTGAAGACAAAATCCAATAAATGAATGTTTTACATAGGTCTTAAAAAAGTGACCGAGGAACTCTGGGAGGAAGAGAGGCAATCAGAAGAGAAAAGACCTAGAATAGAGACTACTTATTTGCTGAAAGTCTAAGACCAAAGCTTGTGCCCACGCTCAGGGAGAGGTCAAAGCAGCCACAGCAGCAGAAGCCCGGGAGTGGTCTTCCAAGCATGGTATACAAAGGTGACACATAGGAGTGTGGGAAGAGAATGTTAGATCTTCCACTTCCTTATTTATGTCCCCCCAAAAAGATAGAAGTTAATACTTTATATATATATTTTCTTTTAAAAAAATTTAGATACAGAGGATACACATGCATGTTCATTTCGTGTACATATTGTGTAGTGGTGGGGATTGGGTCTTAGGTGGCCCATTCCCCAGGTAGTACATATTGTGCTCCATAGGTAGTTTCTGAACCCTAACCCCTCTCTGCACTCCTCTCTTACAGAAGTTAATACTTTACATCAATTAACATATTGATTGATGCTAGGACCCTCCCTCAGTCACTATGTTGGAGAATCTCTTGTCACTCGAGCTCTATGGCTTGACTCATCTACAATGCACAAACGTAGACAGAAGAACCTCCCTACCCCAACCACTTGCACTGTCCTGCAGTGTGGCCGATTAAGTGGACAGAGTATAACTCCAGTTGTAAATAAATATTTGAAACGTTCCTGCAAAGAAACTTATTGCAGATAATTCTATCTTGATGTATAAAAATACAAGTGAATAAGAAAATGGCCTCACTGACACGTGTTCTCCCATATTGTCCTATCAGGCACTTGAAATGTTGCTAGTGTGATGGAGGAACTGAAGTCAAATTGTATTCATTTTAATTAATTTAAATTCATATTTAAGGGCTGAATGAGATCCCATTATTGTAAAACTTTTAAGTATATTTGGAACCACTTGAGTATCTGAATCTATTCTGGCAACTATAAAGTTTGTGAAACTGAAATACAGATTAAGATTTCCCAGTGATTTTCTTTTTTAAGCATTGGAATTGAGAGGTGCCAGAAGTGCGAAATACATGCTATAGTTCAAAGACTTGTTATAAAAAAAAATGTGAAGTATCTCATTAATAATTTTCCTATTGGTTATGTGTGGAAATGGTAATATTTTTAATATATGGAGTAAAATATAATAAAATTTGTGTTTGCCTTTATTTATTTAGTTTTAATAGGTACTCTTTATTTATTTATTTTAATTTTTATTATAAAGATGTGGGGTACAATTCAGGGTTAGGTATATAAACATTGATCATGCAGGTACCCGTGTTGATAAGGTATGCCCCTCCCTCCCCTAGCAGTTTCCCTCAACTGCCAATCCTACTTCTGCCCCCCGACAGTTTCCCACTACTGCCAGTCACTTTCTTATAGCATTATAATTGTTCAAGGTCTGCTTATGAGTGAGAACATATGGAACTGTGTTCTTTGTTTCTGTGATAAATCACTGAGTATGATCAAATCCAAATCCATTCAAGTTGCTGCAAAGTTCACATATTTGTCTTTCTTTATGGCTACATAATATTCCATTGTGTACATGTACCACTTTTTTTTAATACAGTCCAGCTTCAATGGGCAATACAGTTGGTTCCATGTTGTTGCTATTGTGAATACAGCTGCAACAACCTTCATGTGCAGGTATCTTTTTTTTGTAGAATAATTTTAGTTCCTCCGGGTAGATTCCCAATAGGGGAATTGCTGGGTCATATGGAGGATCAATTTCTAGTTCTTTCAGAAATCGCCACACTGTCTTCCAGAGAGGTTGTACTAGTTTGCATTCCCACCAGCAGTGTAGAAGTGTTCCTTTTTCTCCACACACTTGCCAGCATCCGTTGTTGTTTATTAATTATGGCCATTCTTACAAGGGTTAGGTGGTATCTCAGTGTGGTTTTGATTTGCATTTCTCTGATGATGAGTGAGGCTGAGCACTTTTTCACATGTCTACCTTTAAAAGATTTTTTTTGATGCAGCTACAAGAAAATTTAAAATTACATATGGGTCTCACATTACATGCCTATGGGATAGTACTGATAGAGATTACCTTCCCTTGATGACCCAGAAGCTCTTGGAAAATGTACAACCCTGTCTACCTACAACTGGAATTCTTTATTCATAGTAAGATCACCAGACAAACATAAAACATGGGTACGAAAACTGCTGGGATCATTTTCTCTATTCCAGATGTGGGCTGCCAATACCATCATTTCCATTGCCAAAGCCCTCAAACTTTAAAACAAATGTAATTAGTTTTATATCTTCCCCTTCCTTCCTCATGGGGCTATTATGAAGTTAAAGTGAGAAGCCAACTACACACAAGAATGCTGTGACGTTGGAACAAGGGCTGATGAAAATATCAACCAAGTCAGCACTTTCCCACATGTTACCTCCTCGAACCTTCACAACACACTTGGTAGGTAATATCTCCTTTTTTACAGGTGGAGAAACTAGCAGAGACAGGCTAAGTTCCTTCCCTAACTCACACACCCAGTCTGTGTTGGGGCTGGCATCTAGACTTCCACTCTGACCTATCAGAGGGAGTCATCAACACTGGCAGAGTGGACAAGGGACCTCACTCTCTGGAAACCATTTTTGAACAAGAAACTGGCAGTCTGGTGGTCTCTCTGCCTCTTTGACCTGCAGGCTGCCTTCTCCCATCCTTGGAGAACAGATTCTCTCTATGGAAACAACAGATCCCATGACAGCTGGAGGGTGCGGGAGAAACAATGGGAAAAGGGAGAAATGCTTCCTGAATATACTCATTGTCTTTCCAGACATTTCCGGTAAGAGGACTGGTTCTTGGAAAACAAGACCTTATTCTTAAACTGGCTCTGCACACCAGGTATGCACCCAGGTGACATCAGCTCAGCCAACAACCCCCTTTATTTGTCCAAAGCACAGTTGAATCTTCAGGGTTGCTTGACTCTCTGGCCATGAAGCTGCCCTCATTCTTGCTGCCCACAGCTCTCCAGCCTCCTCTGGTCACCTTCAGCCCCGAAAGACTGTTTCTTCCCTTCCTGGTCATGACCAGTGGTGGGCCTGGCCCGGTGTGGAGAAGGACAGTATTCACTTCCAATGGTCAGTAGTTGTACACAGGGCCCTTCCCAAGCCTAGGATTCCAAGCCCGGCCCTCCTCTCTGAAAGGTAGTAGTTTGACTTGGAATGAGATGAGCCTGCACCTGCCAATTTCAACACACAGTGAAGACAAACACAGCTCTATACCCAACGGCCCCGCCTAAGGCAAGGCACAGACAGGGCAGTTCATCTGGCGAACAAGGCGGGTGTGAGCCTGGCTCAGGCGCAGCTGGATGGAGCGGGGTAGGTGGGTGTGAGGGGCTGGGAATTGAGGCCATAGGAGGGGGTAGATGGTTCGAGTTTCCACTGCTGCCCACCCCCTTTTTCCATCTAGATACTTTCCTTTTGGCCTTAAAATAACCCCGTAAGGCTTGATTGATGTTTTTGTTGTTTTAACTGGTCCTCCCCAGGGAAAGTTTTCAGAAAAAGAGGCAGCGTTTTCAAGAGCTGGCGGGACCTCAGAGTAAAGCAAGCTTGCCCACACCCATCCCTTCCTCACCAAGCACCAGGCAGCTCAGCCAAGGATTTCCTTCCTCTCCCTTGGCTTTTTCCCCATCTCTCCCACCATTTCATCCAGGGGAAAACACATCAAGTTTAAAAGAGAGTCAGGTCAAACCAGCGGCATCCCTGGAATGTAGAAGAAAGCCATACTAGGATGTCCAACAGTTTTGAGTTGTGTGACCCTGGGAGAGGGAGAAAGGGAGGACAGAGTAGACCACAGATATACCACATCTGGGTGGACCTCCTCCTACTATATTCAACGGCTTTGACCTCCTTGAAGAGCTGTTTAAGAGCTTTCACATCAGTTTCAGCCCCTGCTCTCTAAGGAAGATGAATAAAAGACCCCAGGTAGTCGCCCACCTCAACAGTAGCCACTTTGATAACAGAAAGAGTTGGTAGGACTATTTCTGGATCTGGGGAAGTTGATCTGGGACATTAAATTCCTTTACAGTTACATTTAATTTTCATTAATTATTTGTTACTTATACGAGTCCTAACACTTCTAATAGCAACATAATGGCTTGTTAAACTCTTTATCGAGGGGGGTGTAAAATAACCCGCAGATAACCTTGGGAAGAGAAGGCAGGCACAAGTGTAATGGGCAACTTTGCCAGGCTTAACAAAGATTTCAGAAAGAGAGCAAATTCAAATGAAGGTGAAAGACATCCTTTAAGTTAACAAACCATGGATTGAAACCAATGCTAAAAATACAGAGGAGACCATTGCACATTCAACAACTCCTGCCTTCTCTAGGTAATTTAAAATACTGTAATACTATGCTTTGTTCTTGAACTTAGTATTATATAATTCCCATTGTGGTGATGAGTAAACTCTCAGATGTACATGTCATCTACAGAACACAAAACCCTAGGACAAGTTAAGTGATTTTAATCCCTAATATTCATCAATCTTAATTTTCACCTCATACTGTCTTTAGAATGTAACAATTGAATAGAGGTGAGATCCCACTGTGCTACCGGTAATATCTGCATTGAGATTTTACTGTATGCCAGGCACTTTACAGGAATACTTACTTATAGCTCTTGAGTTTGTTATTGTCTCAATTTTACAGGTGAAACACTAGGGTTTAGAGAGGCTTAGGTAACATCCCAGTTCATAGAGCTAAAAAGTGCTGAAAACCAAGATTTAACCAATGGACATCAAACTCCAGATCCCACGGCTTGATCTCTATGATAGTCAACTAATTTGTTGACCATTGACTTAAAGTTTTAGCTCTCTGATTGAGTTTTCTGATTTGGAAGGAACAGATATTGTTAGGGCATCAGGATCTCTCTCAGGTCCCTTTTGTTGATTTTTTGTTTACTCCCACAGCTTTAATGAGTCTTTGCTTTTGTATTAGCCCTATTGCTTCTGTAACAAATTGCCACCAATTTAGTGGCTTAAAACAACATAAATTGCCGGGCTTGGTGGCTCAGCCTGTAATCCCGCGCCTTTGGGAGGCTGAGGTGAGTGGATTGCCTGAGCCCGCGGGTTCGAGACCCGCCTGGGCAGCGAGACCTCATCTCTACAATAAATCAAAAATCAACCGGGCGTGGTAGCGCGTGCCTGTAATTCCGGCTACTCGGAAGACTGAGGTGGAAGGATCGCCGGAGCCCAGCAGGTCGAGGCTGCGGTGCCCAGCAGGTCGAGGCTGCAGTTCCTGTGGCCGGGAGCGGCCACTGCACTCCAGTCTGAGCGACAGAGTGAGACTCCAACTCAAAAACAACAACAACAAAAAAAAAACAACATAAATTTATTATCTTACGTTCTGGAAGTCAGAAGTCCAAAATAGATCTTATGGAGCCAAAATCAAGGTGTCTGCAGGACTATATTCCTTCTAAAGGCTCTAAGAAATAATTCCTTTCCTTGTCTTAACAGTTTCTAGTTTGCCTGCATTTCTTGGTTTGCAGCCCCTTGCCATCTTCAAAGTCAGCAATCAAATCACTCTGACCTCTGCTTTTGTCCTTACATCTCCTCTGATTTTCCTGCCTCCCTTTCCCCCCAAAAAGATCCTTGTGATTACATTGGGCCTACGTGGGTAATCCAGGAGCCTCTCTCCATCTCAAGATCCTTAGTTTAATTACAAACTCTTTGGGGGCCATTATTTTCTAAAGGTTGCAACTGTTTTTCTTTTCCAGGGACTTTCCTTTGGCCATAGATGCCACATTTCCCACAAGCACAGAGAGGTGGAAGTATGAGGGGTGACCCAAAAGAAACCAGATTTACTTATTAAAAAGTTGTTTATTTATTCTTACATGCTTAAACTTCAGTCACCTTCAAAGTGCTCTCCATTTGATGTAATTGATCTATTGAGACACTTTTCCACTGCTCAAAACAGTTTTTGAACTTGTCAATTTTGATGTCTTTTAGTGCTTATGCCACTTTTTGTTTCACCTTTTCCACATCAGTGAATTGTTTCCCTTTGAGGAGTTTTTTCATCTGGTGAAACAAAAAAACAGTTGCTCAGAGTGAGATCAGGTGAATAAGAAGGGTAGGGCATGGGTGTCATGCCGTTTTTGGTCAAAAACTGCTAAACAACATGGTGTGGGCAAGTGGGCTCCTAAGTCAACCATCATGAAATAGACAAACATATTGAAAGAATCTAAAAAAAAAAAAAATTCACTGAAGTCAAACACAGCCTCTCACAACAATGCTAGCTGGTACACGATGCTGATGGACTCCTAGAACACTTGCCTGGCAAGGAACACCTGTACTACAAGGAACGCTTGTACTACCACCTTATAAAAAGATAATTCTGGGTTTTGGGGGGTCCTCCCTCATACCTGTTAGAGTTACCAAATGTGCTGGCTTGCCCCAGACTGAGGGGCTTCCTGGAATGTGGCTTTCGATGTTAAAGCCAGGATAGTCCTGGGCCAACTGGGATGGTTGGTTACTCAGACCTTAGTCAGTGACTGACAGTGCTGGATTATGAAAACCCAGCTCCCTTGCCTCAAGTTTGGACAAACTCTGAGGGATAATTTACACTTCAGTGTTCCCTTACAGGATTAGGCTATAGCTGCTGGCTTTGCCTAAAATTATACCCTTACTGGTTTCTCTCCCTTCCTTGTCCTGCTTTCCTACTTTCTTACTAGATTCTATTGGGAGCAGTTCCTTAACAAATCACCTTCATACCAATTTTCATCTCAAAGCCTGATTCTGAGATGACCAGCCTAAGAAAAAAAAGGATATAATTGCTTTCTTATCATTTGTCCAACAAATATTATTGAGCTCCTTTAATGTTTCAGGCACTATACTGGGGATGAAAAGTCAAAAAGACTGGGCACAGTGGTTCACACCTATAATCCCAGCACTTTGGGAGGCCAAGGTGAAAGGATTGCCTGAGCCCATGGGTTCGAGACCAGCCTGGGAAACTTGGCGAGACCTCTTCTCTACAATAAATTAAAAAATTAGCCTGGCATGGTGGCATATGCCTGTAATTCCAGCTACTTAGGATTGTCTGAGCCCAGCAGGTTGAGGTTGCAGCGGCCATGAGTATGCCACTGCACTCCAGCCTGGGTGACAGAGTGAGACTCCAACTCAAAAAAAATTACAAAGTTAAAAAAAAAAGTCAAAAAGAAGCTCATCTCACACAAAAGTAAGGGGATAATATAGTAGTAGAATCAATAATAAAGTGTGTTAAGCACAAAGAGAGGCATTCAAAGGACACAGAGAAAAAGCAAAGGGAGGGCACAGATTACCAGGGGAGAGAGATGTATAGGCAGGGTCTCATAATTAAAGAAACTTGAGGTTGGGTGGGATGGTTCACACTTGTAATCCCAGCACTTTGAGAGGTGGAGACGAGAGGATTGCTTGAGCCAAGAAATTCGAGACCAGCCTGGACACATAGTGAGACCTCATTTCCAATTTTAAAAATATTCAAAAAGAAGAAGAAGAAGAAGAAGCTTGGACTTTATTTTAAAAGCTGCACAGAGCCATTAATGGAGACACACATTTCAACCAAGTTTTGCATATTATAAAGCAGATAGAGGAAGAAGTGATTGAGAGTTGTGTGTTTACCTAAGGCCCCACCAAAACATTCTAAAAAGCAAATCCAATTATGTCACTTACCTGCTTAATATCATCCAGAAAGAGCACTCCTTTAAATTAAATTAGTAGAAGCCAATTTAATTTAAAGGATTTATTACATGTGTTTATGTCCTCCTTCTTCTTAAAATAGACTATTTTAAAATGTGTAAACTTATATAACAAAGAGAAATGGAGACATCAGCAAAATCTAAACAAATTGCTGAAAGACAAAGTCATTATAAGAGTGATAACTGAGTTGATAGTCCAAAACAAAAAAAGTTACCAGATAAGATGTTTGCAGAGGAAATCCCTAAAAACAGTTGAAATCTGTACACAATATAGTTATGCTTCTAATCCTCTCTCTCATTTAAGGAGAAAGGAGTTTGATCTCTGAATGAATTGAAGTCAAGAGGTTCGGGATTCAAAATCTCAAGGCTGGAAAAGGCACAGAAGTGTGGTACAGGGGTACAAACAGGTGAACAGGTTAAAAAAAAAATCTATATTCTGAAAACGATTTCCCACTCCCAGTCCTTCTCCCACCACAATACACACACATTGTTTCCCAAAGATTCAGCTATAAACTCCAGGCAAGAGACATTTTCTCAAGAAAATAATGCTTTTCTTGAGAAACTGAATGCCTCTGAGGAAAAGATCTCTAGACACCGACATTGGAGTTTCCCACTGTCTTACAGTCAAGCCAGACCATCAGCAAGCCTCACCCATGTTCCAAAACTTTAAATTAGTTATTTCATCCCTTTGGTGTCTTATTCTCAAATATATACTCACCCTAGTATCACAAACTTTTGAAGAAATCCCTAACATGAAAGAAAACAAAATCAACAGAAAATAGGTCAGAGGAAACAGACATAGTTTAGGAAACTAAATAATACTCATTAAAGTTCTCTGTGAAGGTAGAACCGAAAAACAGAGTTGGAAAGTAGAAAATAAGAGAATCGCATTAGAAGGTTCAATACTCAAATAATAAAAATTACAGAAAGACAACACAGGAAATAGAAATGTTCAGATAAATAAAGAAACTCCCAGAACTGAAAAATAAGCTAACAAAATGAAAGGTTCACCAACAGCCTAATAGAGTGAATGAAAAAAGATTCACACAAGAGTGATTGTCATAAGATGTCAGAATCTCAAAAATAAAGATTCCAAAGCTTTCAGAGGGAACATAAACAGGTATTTACGAAAACCACATTGAAACACAGAAGACATGGGAGGACTGTGCTGCAAACATTTAAGGAGAAACTATTCTCAGCCTGGAATTCTATGCCCAGGAAAATTATCCATCATGTGAATTTAAAATAAAGACATTTTCATGCACTCAGGGAACCTAATAACTTATATCCTATGCTTTCTTAAGCTACCTCAGATGTGCTCCCCCAAAATGAGGTAGAAAATGATGAAAATGCACAACATGAAACCCAAGAAAAAGAGGGTCAAAAAGAGGAATGACAATAATGCAACAATTTTAGAGTGACTATTTTAGGAGAAGCATACAAGTGGGACCGATAGGTTTTCTCTGGTTGTTTTTCAATGGACAGTATTTGTAAAGTTTTGCTACTGAATAAACAAAAATTTGATAGACATATAGATCAAATAGGGAGAGGTATAGTTGACGTTATGGGCTAAATTGTGCCTGAAATTTATATGTTCAAGTCCTAAACCCCAGTACTTCAGTACTTCAGAATGTGATCATATTTGGAAATACAGTTTTCAAAGAGAAAATTAAAGTTAAATGAGGTCATGAGGGTAAGTCTTAATTCAATAACTGATGTCCTTATACAAAGAGGAGATTAGGACACAGACACACATAAGAGGAAGACCACTGGAAAAAGATGACCATTTATAAGCCAAGGAGAAAGGCCTCCAGAATGAAACCAACCCTACTGACACCTTGATCTTGGACTTCTAGTCTCCAGAACTGTACGGAAATAAATTTCTGTTGTTTAAGTCACCCAGACCTTGATACTTTGTTATGGCAGCCCCAGCAAAATAATACAATAAGGAAAGGTAAAAGACAGTCAAATCTTTATAAATTATAATAGAAATTCAAAATGCTAAAATATCTAAAATTGATAAATTAAGAAATATAAAGCAAGCATGTTATTTAAAATAAATAACTATATGGGGTCTTGCTCTGTTACCAAGTCTGCAATGCAGTGGCACAATCATAGCTCACTGTAGCCTTGATCTCTTGGGCTCAAGCAATTCTCTTGCTTCAGCATACAGGCATGCACCATCATACCTGGCTGATTTTTTAAAAAAAAGTTTTAGAGACAGGATCTCGCTTTGTTGCCCAAGCTGGTCTCAAACTCATGGCCTCAAGTGATCCTCCCATCTTGGCCTCCAAACATGGTGGGATTATAGGCATGAGCTACAATATCTAGCCAAGAAAAAAAAATGTGTGTGTGTGTGTGTGTGTGTGTGTGTGTGTGTGTGTGTGTGTATTTTCTTTTTGGAGTCGTAACCTCACTCTTGTCACCTAGGTTGGAGTGCAGTGACATGATCATGGCTCATCACAACCTCAACCTCCTAGGCTCAGGTAGTCCTGCCTCAGTCTCCCTAACAGCTGGGACTGAAGGCCAGAGCCATGATACTCAACTAATTATTTTATTTTTTGTAGTGATGATGTCTCACTCTGTTGCCTAGGCTGGTCTGGAACTCCTAAGCTCAAGCAATTCTTCCACCTCAGCCTCCCTAAGTGCTGTGATTACAGATGTGAGCCACCATACCCAGTGCAAGAAATATAATTTTTGAAAGCTAAAAGAGACTGGATATGGTGACTCACACCTATAATCCCAGCACTCTGAGACACCAAGTCAGGAGAATTGCTTGAGCCCAAGAGTTCAAGACCAACCTGAGCAACATAGCAAGACCCCATCCCCATTAAAAAAAAATAAGGCTAAAAGAGTTTAAAAAGGTGTTTCTGAGGAGTGAGATGGAATTGAGGATTCATACTACAGACTTGCAATCCATCTTAAATCCATAGAGCCAGATGTATTTCAGAATTCTGACATTTCCTGATTTTTAAAGGCCATATTATGCACATTCTCATCAAACTTGCTCCCATCAGGGTGTGGGGAAGCACGCCATAATTAACTCAATATTTTTGTCATGAGACCAAATTTAGGTCAGATTTTACCACGAAAAAGAACTTTGGTGCAAAAAGTACCTAAAAATCAGTTTTCAAAGCTTTTTTTGATTAAAAAAATACAGATCAGCCGGGCTTGGTGGCTCAGCCTGTAATCCCGCACCTTTGGGAGGCTGAGGTGAGTGAATTGCCTGAGCCTGTGGGTTCAAGACCCGCCTGGGCAGCAAGACCTCATCTCTACAATAAAAAAAAAAAAAAAAAAAAAATAGCCTGGCGTGGTAGCGCGTGCCTGTAATTCTGGCTACTTTGGAAGGCTGAGGCGGAAGGATCGCCAGAGCCCAGCAGGTCGAGGCTGCGGTGGCTGGGAGCGGCCATTGTACTCCAATCTGGGTGACAGAGTGAGACTCCAACTCGAAAACAAAACAAAACAAAACAAAAAAACAAAACAAAAATACAGATCGGCGACTGTAGACTTGTATTTGATATTTTTAATTGTATATAGTACTTTGATAAATATCTACATATCTTTTAAAATATCATTCTAGCAGAAGGGTAGAAGGAGATTTGGGGAGCAAGAATACACCAGGCAAAAAGACTAGAGTCAGAGACTGATGACAAGGCTATTGCAATAATGAGGTAACCAGATCAAAGGATCTGAACTAAGTCCACAGTGATTAGTAGAGAGAGAAATGAATCTGAGAGATACGGAGAAGATAGAATCTCAGTCTTTGTCAACAAATCAAATGGGATAGAAGAGAAAAAAGGAATAGTCCAGGACAAAGTTCTTGACTTGGGACACTGGGTAGGTGGAACAGTCATTAATTGATCAGAGAATATAGAAGAAGGTTTGGAGGGCAAGGGAGACATATGAGGCTTGGACCTGTGAGGTTTTCATTCAGAGATGTTTAGGAGGCATTTGGAAACATTTAGGCTAATTATACAGATTTTTACATAACTAGGGACAGAGTATCTAGTGAGGAGGGAACAGGAAGAGTAAAGGAGGAACAAGATTTAAGGATCCATCCCTCTTCTCTGCTTTGTTTTCTCTTCTCAACAATGTCTTGCCTTAGGGGATAAAATGACCAAGCCCCTGAAGTCAATTTACCAAGTTCTCATCCTACAACCCTAAGAGGCAGCTGACATGACTGCAGAGGCCCCTGGATGTTCTCTCATAAGAAAAGGAAATAGCTTCTGAAAAAGTCAATTCTAGGGTTCAGTTAATGGCTGAAGTAATAATTGACAATTCCCTTTG
Source organism: Cephalopachus bancanus (assembly GCA_027257055.1). Classification (NCBI taxonomy): domain Eukaryota; kingdom Metazoa; phylum Chordata; class Mammalia; order Primates; family Tarsiidae; genus Cephalopachus; species Cephalopachus bancanus. Next base: position 8,009,228 of record JAPVLO010000021.1, on the reverse strand, counting down.
ATAACAGAAGCTGAAAATAATTCATTTTCTCCTATCTCCACAGACCAAAATTGGAGAAATTGTCAGGAAGAAACTATCACTCAAAAAAATGCCAGGGTTAAATTGTTTCAGGGGTGAGTTATTTCTAAATCAAACCTGCATATCAGAGAATAAGCAAGGAAAGAAGGAGAGCATCTCCACTCTTTTAAAGACACTAACATAGTGCTGATATAAGAACTTGCCCATGATAATTTTTTTAAAAACACTCCAGGCCGGGTGCAGTGGCTCATACCTGTAATCACAGCATTTTGCCCGAGTGTAGGAGTTCAAGATCAGCCTAGGCAACATGGCAAGACCTCATCTCTACGATAAAAATTTTTTTAAAAAATTACCTGGGTATGGTGGTACATGCCTGTAGTCCCAGCTACTTAGGAGACTGAAACAGAAAGATTGCCTGAGCCCAGGAGGTCAGCCCAGGAGGTCAGGGCTGATGTAGCCATGATCATGCCACTGCACACTCCAGCCTGGGTGACAGAGTAAATCAAAAACAAACAAACAAACAAAACACTCCAATATTGATATATATCCATGAAAATTCTAAATATAATATCAGCAAGAGAATCTAAGAGTATTTTAAGTTAATTCAAAATTAAGAAATCTAGTAATACATTTCCTCATATTAATTAATGAAAGAAGGAAACCATGTGATCTTGAGAGATTTCAAAAAACATAACATCCAGATCTTTTAAAAATTCAGTGAAATTCATACCATATACATACACAAATCCAATAGCCTATATCCTGCTTAATGGTGAAACACAAGCATTGATTAATTGTATTGTCCTAAACACTACTAACAGTCTAAACAATAAGAAAAATAAAAAGTAAAATAAATAACAATCTAATGTATGAGAGATTAAGTTAATCATTATTTGTAGATATTTTTGTTTCCTCAAAAACCCAAGACTGAAAAACCATTGGAAATAAAAAGCAAATTCAATAAAGTGACCAATTACAGAATAAATACAGAAAATCAATAGATTTCTTACACACCAATAATAAAAATCCAAGTCACTTAGAAAATGCAATACAAAACCAGACCCCACTTGTATTTATATCTAATATATCTGAATAAATCCAACAAACATGTACATGACATATGAGATGAAAACTATAAAATTGTATGCTAAGGGATTTAAAAGAACACAGAATTATATAAAGGAGAATACAATGTTCTCAAACAGGAATAGTAAAAGACATGCTTTCTCCCTCAGTCTATACATTGAACCACTGTCAATCGACATTCCCAAATAAATTTTTTAGAAACTAGACAAAATGATTCTACAGTTCACTGGGGAAAACAAATGTCTAAGAAGAGTCAGAATATTCAGAAGAGTAAAATATTGAGAGAGCTTTGTTCTATGACATATTTAATGTGCCATAAATACATAGCTATTAAAACAATGATGACCAGTCAGTAAAACAAGATAGAAGGTTGGCATACAAAAGGTGGACTTTCAAATTAATGATTCATTGTGGAAAAGAAATATATAGGATTGCCTTTCTTCCTACACAAAACAAAATTCTTAAGTTTGTTTCCTAATAAATCATGTTCACTTAAATTCTCAACTGCTGCTAGAAAATCCAACACAACCTGCATTATTTTATTTAATTCTCAAATATAAACCTGTAAGTGTTATTCTATTTTTTATTTTACAAATAAAGAAACTGAAAGCTAGAAAGTTTAAGATACTTGCCCAAGTTAAGTGGTAGATCTGGGAATAAAAGCCAGGTCAAGGAATCTTCAGTGCTCACTTGGAGTCCCCTTCCTAACCAAGTCTCTCACTGACCTCCCAAGGTAGAGGATAGGTATACACCTTCTGAGATATTACCTCAGTGATTCACAACTGCTCAGTGATTCACGGGTTCTGTTAACTATAAAGCATTCTATCACCATATCACACCATTTTTATTTTTTATTTTTTGAATTGGAGTCTCACTCTGTCGCTCAGACTGGGGTGCAGTGTCCCGGCCACCGCAGCCTCGACCTGCTGGGCTCCGGTGATCCTTCCGCCTCAGCCTTCCAAGTACCTGGAACTACAGGTGCGCGCTACCACGCCCGGCTAAGTTTTTTTTATTTATTGTAGAGATGAGGTCTCTAGAGATACGGATGAGGTCTCTAGAGATGAGGATCACCCCTGTTACATGTCTCTCTTATTAGATACACTATGCCACGGATACTTTTTTACATGTCTTTTTTGCACACTTTAATCTTTTGCTCCTTCTCAGAAGGAACTAAGTGTTCCTGTACGGTTGTATCTCCAGCAGCTAGATCAAAGTCCAGAACAAAATAGGAACACAGTGCTTACTGCTTGAATGCATGAATTCACGATTGAATGAGATTCATTCTCCTGCTCTTTCAAATGTCCAAACACAAGATGCAGGATGATGGTCCTCTGACAGAGCAATGACCAGAGACCTATGCATTTTCTGCAGTTGACTTGGCCTGTGGCTCCCTCTTATCTCCCTTTTGAAAGGTCTGGGAACACTAGACAGTGGCTGGAGGTGCTGGGAAGCCTCTTGGTTACACTGACTGGAAAGTGTGGTAGCCATGGTGGGCTGGCCCAGGTAGTATACACTGAACATCCTCAGGTCCCATTGATCATTCAGGGCTGTGGCTAACAGAGAAAATGATGTGCTGAGAGGAAAAACAACTTAAAGAGAAAGAAAGCTTAAGCATGTAGCTTAGCTGAAAGCCAAGAACATTTTTTTTTTTTTAAGAAAGCAGGGTTTATTGAGAGGACAGAAAAGCTCTCACATTGGGAGGGAACTCGAAAGGGTTGCCCCAAGAAGACTTTTTTAAACAGAAGTTGGGGCAATGGGCATGACCTCAGCCTTCAAAGGCTGCAGATGCTAGGTCAGAGGGGCCATCCATTTCAAGCTCTGTCTGAGGAGGTCTGAGAGCTCAACCAGAAGCTAAAGGAGAATCATTATTAATCCTTTTGGAGAAAGTCAATATTATTATAATTATAATAAGTATTGCTATTATTTAATCTTAAGGGGTCTAATATTGTCCTAGGCCATTATTAGTCTTTACTTTGCTAATAGTCCTCCTTTGCTAATAATCACTTAAGACGTTTGTGGAATTCATTTGTAACTGTAGTCTGTTCATATTTTACTGCATAAATCTTCCCCAAGAAATGCATTAAACACACTTTTTTTTATAGCAAAAATGCTTACATCTAAAAAAAAAAAAACTTAGCTAGAGGTTACCACTAAATCTTTCTCTATAACCTAGAAAGAAGGTAACACAACTCAAGATGGTCTCATCTTCGAGAGTTCATCTTTGAAATGGTCTCATCTTTTCTTAATAATGAATATAAATTCCCTATATCAATTCTAAAGCTCTTCTATCAAATCTAGAGCCCCAAAGTACCAGAGTCCTCTCACTTTGTTTGTGGTAAGCAATTGAGATTAGTCTATACCCAAATCAATGTAAATGTGATTTAGGATGTATAAAACTATTTTTTGTACTCACTCCTGTGCAATACACAAATTTTTAAATCATCTTAGTATTAATAATATCAATTTGTTTTACAACTTTTTCTTCTAATATCAGCTAGTACTGGATCTTTTAACCTTCTGGTATAGATATTTTCCAGTTCACTGATCAGCTTAAATCTCCCCTAAACTAACGACAAATTCTCCTTAAACCTATAACTACAAAGACTGACACTGAAGAATATACCAAACCATTCACTGTGACCACAGATATGAAGGGAGAGGCAAGATCACTGGACATTTATTTAATTGGGATTTTTAAAAAATCAAACTTTTGGAAAAGTGCGAAATATTTACTCACACCCTCCAAAAACAGTGTGTGAGTAAATATTTTCTTCTATGCCACAGAACATGAGATGTCACCATAAACAAAATCCTTTTCTTAGTTTCTTGTCTAATATAATCTCTTGCCTAATAATATTTTTTGCCTGATTCTTGTTTTCTTCCTTTAATTCACTAGCACCAATGCTGAGTCTATACTAGCTCTTAGAGATATAAAAATGAGTAAGACATAGTTCTTTCTCTCCAGAACAATCAAAGAGGAAGATGGACATGCAAATAAGAGAAGAACATTAGATACCAATAATATTGAGTGGTTTTCACGTGGAGTGGGCATATCTCCTGTAGCCCTTCACCATGGTCATGTCAGATAGACCCTGTGATTAGCTCCCTCTTACAGATGAAGGGACTGTGACTTGGAAAGGTCATGTCATATACTCAGAGTCCCAGAGTTAGGAAGTGGTAAAAGTAGGCCACAAAAGGGAGAGAAGGATCAGCACGGGAAAGGCTTCAAGGAGCAGGAGGTCTTTGGATTGAGTCTAGAAGGATGAATAGGAGACTCCTGAGTTAACAACATTTGCCTGACTGGGAATTTAAAATAGACAATGTTACAAGAGGTGGAATTTGTAAAAGTGCTTCTTTTTGGTGTTCCCCTATTGAACCAAAACAAAGCAACAAACTCACTGAAAAATTAAATGATGTGTAATAGGATATATACGGAAGATCCTCTTCTAACATCCCTTTACCTCACTTGATCATCCTCTCTTTCTAAAATATCAGAATTAGAGATTCATATTTTGGGGTTAGGGTAAATTATCTGGTCTCTGGCAGTTGCCCAGATGAGACATCTGTTAGTTATTTTTCATCAACCCTCCAGCATGATTCAGTGTGTCAGCTCAATGCCAGTCCTGGAGATTGACAGTCAGTTACTGTCTGGGTGACCTTGGACAGTTTCCTGAACTGTAAAATGGGGGCAATAATAATATCAGCTGATAGGGTTGGTTGTGAGGATTGGAGGTCATACATGCAAAGCACTTAGTGCAGTGCCTGGCACGTTATAAACACTCAATAAATGTTAGCTAATATTTTAATTAACAAGACCCTGAAGAAAGAGGGATTAGAGGGAAATGAATAAGGCAAAGGTCAGTACAGGCAAATGTGGGGAGACCATTACTATCTCTTTGAAACTGGGGGCCAGATACAAAGACATAGGAGTTACAAAAGTAGAGAATGGGAAGAGGATCAGAAGGGTGGGTCCCATTCATCATACAATGCTGGTTATGTCACATATGGTTACATATTGGTTTCTCCACAAACTTTATGTCTTGTTCATTACTGTACTCCCAGCACATAGTGCCTACTAGGTGCTCAATGAGTGTTTGTTGAATGAATGAATGAGGGATTACCTTTTGTATTTAAAAATAATATATATACATAGAATAAAGACAGGAAGGACACACCCTAAAATCTTAATCATAGTTACATTGGGTCCACAAGATTACAGATGATTGTTTTTTCTTTGTTCTTCTCTATTTTTTTCCCCAAGTTTTCTGTACCAGTCTTTAATTAGTCATATAATTTACAGTGGGAATTTATCAGACAATTCTTGATTTTTCTGGACCATCAGAAGTTAGATTGTTCTAATTTCTCCTCAAGATGAAATCCCTAAGAAACAGAACTTCTCAAACTCTAATGTGCTTACAAAATCACCTGGAAATCTGGTTAAAATGCAGATTCTGATTCAGTAGGTTTGGGGCAGAGCCTGAGAGTCTATATTTCTAGCAAGCTCCCAGGTGATGCTGATAGTATTGATCTGTGAATCACACTGTGAGAAGCAAAGTTATTGAATAATAAAAATAAATTCCAACTCAAACATATATAAAAAAGCAACAGCAGGGAAAGAAGGTATGCTGATGGGCAGACAGTGCCTCATCCCGAAGCCAGCATGACTTTAGGACATTTCTCTCGGAGACTGTGCATTCTTCAGGATTCTATTTTACTCACTTTGTCTATTTGGAGGCCAAATTGTTCAAGAGAAAGGATTAGAGTCCATTAAAGCCCTAGGGATACTCATATTTTCTCAACAAAAGAAAAGACTGTGGCATGCCTGGTTCATCTTTTTTTTTTTTTTTACTTTGTCTTCCATTAAACATCACCACTGTTGCTGTCAGTCGAGTTCTCTTTAGATTAATGTCTCCTAAATTAATTTTGTGTTCAATAAGCCTCCACAAATATGTTTGTTCAGCAGACCAAATTGGACCCTTCGATTTAACTATGTGTGGATGCACAGCCACACAATACTGGTTCACAGTCACATGCTGTTGGCTGGGCTCTTTCATTAGTCACTGTCACCAGCGGTGGCCACTGGTCCCTGTTAAGCTCCTCCAGATAATCAAATGTTGCTCCTATTGAAATATAATCCTCCCTAGAGCATAGGGGGGCATTTTCTAAATTGGCTGAAGAGGATTACAAAGCACTGGAGAAGAAAATAAGTGAAAGTGGAAGTAATCCTTAATTTAAGATTGTCTGAAAGCAGCAGATCTTCACTTTCTTCAGTCCTTATTTTCTTACAGAATGTCTAATGCTCATCCCTCCCACCCACCTTGTAACACTTCATTCCCATGTTCTATTCCAACCCTGCTAAATCCTACCATCCCAGTATTTGAAGTTGGGCCCAAGACCTCATTTTAAAAATAGGAAATCTGAAGCCCAGAGAGGCTAGACAACTTTCCCAAAGCCCTCTGGGTTTTGCCCCAGACAATAGCGTTTTCTCCATGACCTCAAGCTATCTCATTTTGTTTAAGAGAACAGACTCGGGAGTGGACAAACCAAGTTTGTTCTTGTGTTGTTATCAAGGTATTCCTTGTAAATTGTTTCAAGTGTCAAATTGTGCTTTAGTAATACGAATAAAACAGTAAACTTTGCTTTTAAAAAATTTTTTTTGAGACAAGAGTCTCACAGCATTACTCCAGCTGGACTCAAACTCTTGCCCTCAAGTGATCTTCCCACCTCAGCCCCCAAGAAGCTGGCATTAAAGACATCCACACACAGCTAGTCTTTGTTTTTTACATTAACTTTCCTAAGCATTCACTTTTTAGGGCAGAAGGACTGAATGAGCACAGTGCCAGGAACAGGCATCTTGTTACATTAAGAAATAGATGCTGCATCATGAAGGAAGGCAAAAAGAGAATGAGAGAGAGAGAGAGAGAGAGAGAGAGAGAGAGAGAGAGAGAGGCCAAGTGTGATGGCTCATGCCTGTAATCCCAGCAACATTTTGGGAGGCTGAGGCGGGAGGATCACTTGAGCCCAGGACTTAGAGACCTGTCTGTGCAACATAACAATACCTCATCTCTACAAAAAATTAGAAAATTAGCCGAGCATGATGGTGCACACCTGTGCTCTCAGCTACTCAGGAGGCTGAGGCTGAAGAATTGCCTGATCCCAGGAGGTCAAGGCTGTGGTGAGCCAGGATTGTGCCACTGCATCCCAGTCTGGGTGACAGAATAAGACCTCAACTCCAAAAAGTGGGAGTGAGAGGGTAAAGGAAGACACAGAAGTTGTGCTGAGACTTCCCAGGGAGATCTTACTCAGCATTACCACAGATAATTCCCTGCAATCCTAACTCAGCTCACTGTCCAAAGATCATCTAGGGACTAGGGGGCAGGCAGAAGCCTCACCTTCCAAATCTCCATAGTGACCACCCCTATGGTCCTCATCACAGGGCATCCCACTACTCTGAGGCAGAACCGAGGTGTCAAAATTTATGGTCATCCTCATAGAACTGATTTTCTGCATTCCACTTTAGTGTTTTGTTGTTTTCTGTTTTTGACAAATCAAATACATACATATATAAAATTACTGCTTGATCTAGCAACCCCACTTCTAGGAATTTATCCCAAAGGTATACCAGCAAAAGTAAAAAACGATATGTGAAAATGACTATATGCTGTAATGCTATTTATAACAACAGAAAACTGGAAACAGTGTAAATGCCTATCAACAGATAAATTATTGAATAAAAGATGGTGCATCCACATAATGAGTGTTATGCAGGTGTCAAAGAGGAATAGTTCTAGACAATATGAGGAAGTAGTTGCCAGGATAAATACTTAAATAACATTTCAATGTAGTCAAGTTCATATAGTTTCTAAAAAGTGGTAGATACAAAAATACATATGTATATGCAAACACATATGTATAAGAAGCACATTTTAAAATGGAAAGATAAACTATACAATTTTTTTAATGGTTACCATTAGACAGATGAGGATAAAAGGGATAAAAATTAGGCTTCTCTGAATACATCTAGTTTTGAAGATTTGACTTGAAACCATGCAAAAATTTACATAATTACAAAATGAAGTTAAATTTTAGAAAGCAATTCTTAAAAATCAAAGCAAAATTAAACAAATGAACATAGACGTATATCCATTGGTAGCATAATTCCCAAAAGGAAACTATTCCAAAAAATTCTAAATTGTCTATATATCCCTAGTAGGATATTCCTAAAAGACAGAAAGAAAATAATTCTGCAATTGTTTTTGGTAATCACCTCGTTGATAGGAGTAGTGGTATTATTATTCTGAGTCTGTTGGATATGTATTGTAAAAAGAGAGAGAGAGAAGGAAGAAGTAAGGAAAGAGAGAGAAGGAAGGGAGGGAGGTAAGAAGGAAGGAAAGGAGGGAGAGAGGGGAAGGGAGGGGAGAGGAGGAGGGAGGGAGGGAACTTATAATAGTGTCATTGGGAATCAGAATAGTCAATGTAAGGAAGATACAAATGTCAGATCAGTGAAATTTACTCTGTAATCCTAAACTTGAATTGACAGTATCAGTGTAAACTCATAAAGTATAGTTTTACTTTTCTCATTTTTTAAACTTTTTATTTAGAAATAATTATAGATCCACAAGAAGTTGCAAAAATAATATAGAGTTCCTATGACTCCTTCATCCAATTCTTCTAGTGGTTACTTGCTATATAACTGTAGTACAATATCAAGACCAGGAAACTGACATTGGTATAATGTGTATACATAGCCCTATGTCATTTTATCACATGTATGAATTTTTGTAACCACCATCACAATCAAGGTGCAGAATTATTCCATCACCACAAAGATCTCCTTCATGCTAACCCTTCATATTCATACCTATCTCCTCCCACTCATCATCCCTAACCCCTGGCAACCACTAATCTGCTGTCCATCTCTGTAATTTTGTCATTTCAAGAATGTTATAAATGAATCATACAATATGTGATCTTCTGATATGAGTCTTTTTCTCAAGCTTTTTATATCAATAGATTGTTCCTTTTTATTGATTTAGTATTTCATGGTATGGATGAATCTCAGTTTGTATAGCCATTCACACACTGAAGGATATTTTGGTTGTTTCCAGGTTTCAGCTATATAAAGAAAGCTGCAATGAACATTCATGTTCTGGTTTTTGTATGGGCATAAGTCTCTTCTCTGGGGTAAATGCTCTGGAATGTGATTGCTAGGTTGTTTTGTAAGTGTATGTTTAGTTCTTAAGAAACTGCCAAACCATTTTCCAGAGTGGCTGTGCCATTTTACATTCCCACCAGCAATTTCTCTTGCCAGTGTTTGAGATAGTCACTATTTTTTATTTTAGCTGTTCTAATAGTTGTATAATGACATCTCATCGTGGTATTCATTTGCATTCCCCTAATGGCTAGTGGTATTGAAGATCTTTTCATGTGCTTATTTGCCATCTGTATATTCTTTTTAATGAAATGTCTCTTCGTGTCTTTTGCTCATTTTCTAATCAGATAGTTTGTTATTTTATGGTTCAGTTTTGAGAGTTCTTTATATACTTTATACAAGTCCTTTGCCATATATGTGGTTTGCAAATATTTTCTCCGTGTAGCTGTCTTTTCATCCACTTAGCAGAATCTTTCATAGAGCAGAAAGTAAAATGTTGATGAAGTCCAATTTATCAATTTTTCCTTTTTTATAGATCATGTTTTAGGAATTGTATCTAAGAATTATTCACTGAGTTATAAGTCTCAAATATTTTCCCCTGTGTTTTATTCTAAAAGTTTTATGTTTTGCATTGAAATCTATGAATCATTTTGTGTAAATTTTTGATAGATTTTATTTTTATAGCAGTTTTGGGTTCATAGCAAAATTGAGTGGAATGTACAGAGATTTCCCATATACTCCCCGCCCCTACACATGCATGTAGAAATTCCAATGCAAGTTGCAATGCCCACATTCTGGTATCAGTACTACTGGTATCAGTGCTATATCAGTGTCTTTAAAAGAATGGAGGCCGGTGCAGAGGCTATAATCCCAGCATTTTGGGAGGCCAAGGCAAGAGGACTGTCTGAGCCCAGGGCAACTTGATGAGACCTCATCTCTACAATACATCAAAAAACCAGCCAGGCGTGGTAGCACATGCCTATAGTTCTGGCTACTTGGAAGGCTGAGGTAGAAGGATTGCCTGAGCCCAGCAGGTTGACGCTGGGGTGGCCATGAGTGTGCCACTGCACTCTGGCCTGGGCGACAGAGTGAGACTCCAACTCAAAAAAAAAAAAAAAAAAAAAAAAGGAATGGAGATGCTTTCATTCTTTCCTTGTTCTCTGATATGTCCTAGATAACATCTAAGGTTTTATTTTGAAGTAACTCACCCTTGAAATAATTAAAAACTGACACTTTTCAAAAGACTTTTTTAGAGTAGTTTTAGGTTCCCAGCGAAATTAAGTGAAAAGTAAAGAGATTTACCTTATATTCCCTTCTTCCACATATGCGCAACTTCCTCTATCATCAACATTCCCCACCAGAGTGATGAGGACTCTGCATTGACCTACATTGACACATCACTATCATCCTAAGACCATAGTTTACATTAGGGTTCACTCTTGGTGTTCATTCTTGGTGTTGTCTATGGGTTTAGACAATGTGGAAATATATGCATCCACCATTATAGTATCATACAGAATAGTTTTACTACATTAGGTATCCTCTGTGTTCTACCTATTCATCCCTCCTTCCCTGGTAACTCCAAGCAACTACAGATCTCTCTACCATCTCCATAGTTTTGCCTTTTCCAGATTGTTGTATAGTTGGAATCATACAGTATGTAGCCTTTTCCAGATTGGCTTCTTTTACTTAGGGATAAGCATTTGTTTCCTCCATTTCTTTCTGTAGCTTGATAGAGCATTTCTTTTTAGTGTTGAATAATGTTAAACTGTCTGGATGAACCACAGTTTATCCTTTCACCTACTGAAGGACATCGTGGTCACATCCAAGTTTTGACAATTATGAATAAAAGCTTCAATAAATATCCATGTGCAGATTTTTGTGTGGATAAGTTTTCATCTCCTTTGAGTATAAATGCCAAGGAGCACAAGTGCTGGATCGTATGGTAAGAGTAGGTTTAGTTTTGTAAGAAACTGACAAACTGTCTTTCAAAGTGGCTGTACCATTTTGTATTCCCACCAGCAATTAGTGAAAGTTCCTGTTGGTTATTCTACCTCCTCACCAGAATTTGGTGTTGCCAGTGTTCTGGATTTTGGTCATCCTAATTGTTGTTTAATGGTATCTCATTGTTATTTTAATGTATGTTTCTCTGATGTCACATGACATGGAGCATCTATTCTGATGCTTATTTGCCATCTCAGGTGTCTATTCAGGTCTTTGACCCACTTTTTAATCAGGTTTGTTTTCTTACTGTTGAGTTATAAGAATATCTTTGTATATTTTGTATAACAGTTTTTTCTCAGATATATCTTCTGCAAATATATTCTTCCAGTCTGTGGCTTATCTTTTTATTATATAGGCAATGTCTTAACATAACAGAATTTTAGAATAATTTTCATGATATCCAGCTTATCAATTCTTTTTTTCATGGATCATGACTTTGGTGTTGTATCTAAAAAATAATTGCCAAACCTAAGATCATCTATATTTTCTCCTATATTAACTTCTAGAAGTTTTATATGTTGTGATTTACACTTAGGTCTGTGACCCCTGAATTAATTTTTATACAAGGTATGAGGCTTAGATCCAGATTTGCTTTTTACCTATAGATATTCAATTTTTCCAATACTATTTGTTGAAATGATGACGCTTCCTTTGTTGAATTGCTTTTGCACCTTTGTCTAAAATCAACATGGTTTATTTCTGGATTCTCTATTCTGTTTTATTAATCTGTATATCTACATACCTCTACCAATAACACACTGCCATAATTTATGTAGCCATGTAATAAGTCTTAAAATCAAGTAAATTTTTTCTCTCACTTTTAAAAAATTGTCTTAGCTATTTTTGTTTCTTTGCCTTTCCATATAAATTTTGTAATAAGCTTATCTATTTCTACCCAGATGACCTTGCTAGAATTTTAATAGAAACTGTGTTGACCTATAGATCAATGTGGGGAGAGGTGACATTTTTTATGTGCTGAGTCTTTCAATCCATAAACATGGTATGTCTCTCCACTTGTTTGAATAAAAAAAATTTTTAAAGTCTTCTCTGAGGTATGCTCCCTCTATGCCTAGGTGTTCATAATTTTTATCAAGAAGGGATGTTAGATTTTATCAAAAGCTTTTCTACATCTAATGATATAATCAAGTGATTCCTGTTTTTACATCTGTTGATGTATTTAACTACACTTATAGTCTTGCAGATGTTGAACCAGCCCTGCATCCTAGATGAAGCCTACTTGGTCATGGTGGATGATTTTTGAGACATGTTGTTTTTGCATCTGTGTTCATCAGGGATATTGGCCTATAGTTCTCTTTCTTTGTTGAATCTTTACCCAGTTTGGATATCAGTGTGATGATAGCTTCATAAAATGATTTGGGGAGGTTTCCAGCTTTCTCAATTGCTTGGAATACTTTAGGGTTGGTATCAGATCCTCTTTGTATGTTTTGTAGAACTCCTCTGGAAAGTTGTCTGGTCCAGGACTTTTTTTGTGTGGGTAGTTTTCTTACGACGGAGTCAATTTCCTGGGTTGTTATTGATCTATTTAGTGTCTCAGTTTCTTCTTGTTTCAACCTTGGGAGGCTGTGTGATATCAGAAAGTCCTCCATTTCATTTAAACTTTCGAGTTTGTTTCCATACAGGTGTACACAGCAATCTCTGATAATTTTTTATATTTCTCAGGGTCCATTGTGATTTGATCTCTTGCATTTCTGATAGTGATTATTTACAGATTTAATGCAATACCCATTAAATTACCAGCATCATTCTTCTCAGACCTGGAAGCGACAATATAGAAATTCATATGGAAGCATAAACAACCATGAATAGCCAAAACAATCCTCAGCAAAAGAAACAAAGCAGGAGGTATCACACTTCCAGACTTTAAACTTTATTATAAGGCTACAATAATCAAAACAGCCTGGTATTTGTACAAAAACAGGCATATAGACCAATGGAACAGGATAGAGATTCCGGAAGCAAAACCTCAATTTCTCAACCAACTCATTTTCAACAAAGTCTCCACTAACAGCCACTGGGGAGAAGAAAACGTATCCAGTAAATGGTGCTAAGAAAACTAACTGACTTCATGCAGAAGATTAAAACAAGACCCCTACCTATCACCATATACAAAAATCCACTTGAAATGGATCAAATACCTAAGCGTAAAACTTTAAACTATAAGAATCTTAGAAAACGTAGGAGACACCCTTATGGAAATTGGAACTGGCAACCAATTCCTGATCAAAACCCCAAATGCCCGTCCCATAAGAGATAAGATAAACAAGAGGAACCTCATCAAACTGAAAAGCTTCTGCAAAGCAAAATAAACCATCATGAGAATAGGGAGAGAGCCCACAGAATGGGAAAAAATATTTGACAACTTTATATCTGACAAAGGCCTAACATCTAGGATCTACAAGGAACTCAAACATGCCAAAAGAAAAAAGCAAACAGCCCTATTACAAAGTGGGCAAAGATATGAATAGACACTTCTCAAAAGAAAACATACAAGCAGTCAACAGATATATGAAAAAATGCTCAGCTTCACTAATCATCAAAGAAATGCAATTTAAAATCACAGAGATACCACCTAACTCCAGTCAGGATGGCCATCATCAATAACTCAAAAACAACAGATGCTGGAGAGGAGGCCAGGAAAAGGGAACACTTCTACAGTGGTGGTGGGAATATAAACTAGTACAACCTCTGTGGAAAACAGTGAGGCAATTCCTAAAAGATCTAAAAATAGACCTTCCATATGTCCCAGCAATCTCCCTTCTGGGAATATGCCCTAAGTAACTCAAATCACTCTTTGAAAAAGATAGCTGCACATGCATGTTTATTGCAGCATCATTCACAATAGCAAAAACATGGAACCAACCATGTTACCCATTGAAAGTGGACTGGATTTTAAAAATGTGGTGCGTATACATGAGGGAATATTACATAGCCATAAAGAAGGACAAAATTATGAACTTAGCAGCAACTTGGATGGATTTAGAGTCTATAATACTCAGTGATTTATCACAGAAATAAAGAACTGAGTACCACACATTCTCACTCATAAGCGGACATTGAACAATTATCATAATACTATAAGAAAGGAGTTGGCAATAGTGGGAAACTGCCAGGGGAAGGAGGGGTGGGAACACACTTCGTCAATAAGCGTATCTGATCTCAAACCAGATGAAGTGGGGACCAAAGTGAGGCCCAAACTTTACCTGTACAATGACCATTTGTATACCTAATCCTGAATTGTACCCATCTTTAAAAGTTAAAAAAAAAAAGGCTTCTTTGATTTATTTTATTAGCAGTTTGTAGTTTCAGCATGCAAGTCCTACACAAGTTCTATTAGATTTATACCTAAATATTTATTTTTTAAAAGTGAACATAAATAGTATGTTTATTATTTCAGTTCCCATGCATTCTTTACTAGTGCACAAAAATACAATTCATTTTTGTATGTTGATCTTGTATCCTTCAAGTTTGGTCAACTCATTTATTCTCAAAGATTTTTTTGTGGATTTTCTACATAAACCATTATATCATCTGCAAATAGATTTCCACTCTGTATGCCTTTTATTTCCTTTTCTTGCCTTATTGTGCTGGCTAGGACTTTGAGTACTCTTCAGTTAGAGTGGTAAGTGTTCCAGCTAGGGCAGGCTGAGGAGGAGGTATGTTTTTTTCCTGAAGTCTTTATTTGGAATAGGACAATTATTATCAAAGACTTTTCTATTCTTCCAGGCTGCACATTTCATGGTCCTTTGGCTAGAAAGAGAAGGCTTTTCTTGGGTCTATTTTTTTCTGTACCCATTAGTATTTTGGCGTTGGCAACTTCTTTAGCAGGCAGTCTGGAATATAAAGAGGCAAAAAGAAAACCCAGAAGATTCACCGCTGTGTTGTTCCTTGAGTCCTGAAGTCTCTGGCTGATCTACCTTTTTCTCTCTACCTTTTAGAGCCTTTTTATATTTGTTTATAATGTCCAGAGTTTTCAGCTGTATTACTAGGCAGAGTAGGGAGAAATGTGTCTACTCCATCTTATCTGAAATTCAAAGTACAACTTATTCACTTTTAAAGTAAATATAGATATTTCATATTTTTTCTTCTTGGAAAATTCAAAGGAGGGTTTTCTGAACATGACCCTCAATTTAGTCAGTAGTCCTCAGCTTAAGGCAGACACAAAGTCTCAGATCTACAATTGCCTAATGCTCCATCAGACAGGATTCTGCTCCTGAGACAGAGAGCGAGCTCTGGCATCTCTTCAGAGACTTTCAGAAGTTCAACATTGTTCTTCAGATTATCCCTAACACAAAGGAAACTCTCATGCCAAAGACATTTAAGATAGGAAGGAAGCTGATAAACAAATTTTGGAGCATATTGCTCTCCTACAGGTATTCTCAGCTTCTATGGCCACTGAATCATTGTGTTTCGGGTTGTACAGAAGAATGGTCAACCAGACCCAGAAAGATAGTCTGTGAGCTTTAGATGGAATTCCTAATCCTTGTTCAAAGCCTTGTCTGCATAAGAGTGTTTTATTCTCTCCTAAGATATTTCAGATATCTCCTGGTCCCAATTGGCTTACAAAAGTCAACCAGAAAGACAAAAGTCAATCTCTTTGAATCTGAGTCTTTACTTTCCTTACCTGGTTTATGCCTCCTTTTTTCTGAGTACAGTAGCAGTTGACTCCCCTGTAGGAAGAAGGGTGCTAGAAAGACCCTTCTAGAGCTCAACAACATAAGAAATGTAAAAAATGAAATGGACGCCCATAGCTCACTATGGTTCCTCAGTAAAAGGAAACGGCTATTCACCATCTGAAGAACACTGCTGCCTCAGGCAACAGACCCTGGGATGTCTACTCTGCACTAGAGTTCTAGGCCCAAATCACAGGGTGAGGGAGGAGTCACTGAGGGTTTCTGAGACCCACAGCCCACTCCTACCATTCAGGATAGCAGGGGGACAGTGACTGCCTGAGGGCCACAGTTGGAAAGGTAGGATCAGGATTGACCCCAAGTTTAATCAAGGCCTATTTTATCCTTTCCTTTTACATGGGGAAACTGAGGCCAGGAGAGCTTGCATGGGTTATGTTGCCTTTCAGTGAACTGGCAGAAGCTTTGCTCACAGCTGGGGCTAATTTGTTTGAAGTCCTCAGTCAGGTCTGTGTCTGGACTGAATGTTCAGAGGCCACCCACCCTTCAGAGTCCTTGGTGGAGCATGGGTCCTTGACTGCACCTTTGTTGGTGACGGGAAGATTGTCCATGAGCCAGGCAGAAAGGATCCAGGAGGAAGAGAGGACAGTCAGGAGCTGTGCACAGGGTGAGCAGGGCAGACCTCTGTGAACTTGGGAACCCTGTATGGGATGACTAGCAGGACAACCCACAATGGCCTTGGTGGAGGGCACAGTGGCCTCCACTCTGTCCTGTGGCCTTGAGGTTGACATGGGTACACCTGGTTCGAATACCTGACTTGACACTCACCAAGCATGCACTCTGATGGGCACTCAAGATCTCTGTTGTTCTATTGTCCTCACTTGCTATCTTCATTTGTAAATGGAATTGACAGTAGCACAGATCACACCAAATCACTGAGTGAATTTACCAGAAGAATGTGTTATTTATATTACCCACAGCACATGATGGGCCACCAGGACATTTTTGTTTCCCTCCCCTATGACCTCTTTCACTTAACTCTGTTTTCTTTGATACTTATCTAGAGTAAGTGTTGATGGGAACTTACTCTCTTACAGAGTAAAATGAAATAAAAAGGAATGTTTCTTAATGCTTCTCAGTGTTGAGTGTTTCCCATGATCTTGCAGGCTGACAGCAGGAGGAGCCCAGAGGGATTCTGGGAGAGCAGCACTGGGTGTGCTTACAGACCCAGGACCATGGACCATGTCTCAACGCTCCCCACTTAGCACTATGTGACCCTGGCCACAGTGCTTCCCCTCTGATCCTCAGAGGGCTCCTCAGATCCCCTCCAGTGATCCCAGGAAGGGAGCACTTGGTGAACCTGCTCCAGGGGGAGTGGGTTTATGACCGGGGGTGCCAAGAGTGAGCCAGTGATCAGAGTTGACTATGGTGGGGTTTGCTGGCACTTCTTGGTAACAGCTAAAAATGTTCCCCCAAGTGTGTCCAAGTGGTCAGGGGTCCCACAGCCCTTTACTAAGAGGGTTGTCTCTGTGGAGCCCCTCTCCTCGAGGTTGCTGTTCCTTCCTGGAACTCTCTTCCCTGAGAGGTCTAAGAAGAGGGAATGATGGATGAGCTCCCCGTCTGCTGGTCCACACTCTCAGACACATGTGTGATGTTGAGTAACCACATCAGCAGACATGACTCAGACCCTGACACGGCTCAAGAGTCTTGAAACACTTCCTAAAGTTTTCTGGGGCCTCTGGGTGTACACTTTGACCCTGCATTGTCCAGCAAGGTAGCCAGTAGCTACATGTGGCTATTCAAATGTAAATTATATTTAGGGAATAATGATAAGGAAAAAAATTGTTACATTAAATAAAATTAAAACTTTAGTATCTCAGTCATCAAGCATATTTCAAGTACTCAATACCCGCATGTAGCTGGTATCCCTTACATGAAACTGTGCAGCTCTAGACACTTGTTGGGTGTGGCAGATTCACTATTCATTTACCTTGACTTTGAGGGTGTACCCTTTTGTGGTGCCAGCATTATGTAGAGGCTTTATACAAGACAGTCCACCTGAAATTGGGCCAGCCTTATCAATGGGTCACAACTGTGCCCTGTGAACAGCAGGGTCTGTGTGTTTAGGTCAAATAAAGCCAGAGTGAAAGCAAGTTTTGATTTCCTACTTTTGGTTCATACTCTCATGCTTCTTTGGGCAAGACCATGTGAACATTTCCCCTCCAAAGGCAGTTACTTGGTGGCTCTGAGCTCAGGTGTTGTTTTCTCACTATTTTTTTTTTTTTTTGAGTTGGAGTCTCACTTTGTCACCCAGACTGGAGCGCAGTGGCCGCTGGGCTCGACCTGCTGGACTCCGGCGATCCTGCCGCCTCAACCTTCCGAGTAGCCGGAATTACAGGCATGCGCTACCACGCCCAGCTGATTTTTTATTTATTGTAGAGATGAGGTCTCACCAAGTTGCCCAGGCAGGTCTCAAACCCGCGGGCTCAGGCAATCCACTCACCTCAGCCTCCCAAAGGCGTGGGATTACAGGCTGAGCCACCGAGCCCGGCTGTTTTCTCACTATTGTTGTTTTCTCTATATCCTGCATATTCTCCCAGCTTCTCTCTCTCTTTTCTGGTGACTTTTGAAAAAAATTAGTTTGCCGCAATAATTACACTTAATAATAATAATTACACTTAGCGATTTGGATGTTTCAGGTAATTGGGGGTTGCCACAAATGAACTGCCAGTGCCAGACAGAACTCTCAGTCCAGTGATCTCTAGTCAATGGACAAAACTCCACAGGCCAAACTGCTAAACATGCAGCCTTTACGGTAGCTGGTATGGGTCTGTGTATGAATGTCAGGATTACTATATCACAAATGCAGTCAGGCTGAGTCTCCCAGAAATGACTAGAGTGCACAGAGAATCATTTTATTTATGGTAATTGAAGGACATCCTGACTTCCATCAGTGTTTACCTCTGCAAGCATCACACTGGATGCATTCTAAAGATGGGCTACCAAAGGTAGAACAACCTGGACTCTGGTCTCCACGCAAGCAAGCTCCCAGGCTTTCATCACTGCCATCTTGCTCTCAGCCACCAACTCTGGCCCAGGATCCATGATTTTTTGTTTTACAGTCAAGCAGGTGCCCACCATAAGAGTGGAAGAAAATAATAAACAAGCATCCATGAGTGGGAAGTGAATGCAGTTCCCAATCTGTCTTGGAGAGCAGCTTACTTCTGTTGTCTGGTAAACCCAAGGAGGGAACTCTTGGGTGATCTCCAAAGACCACAGGAATTCAGCACAAGTTTCTTTGTACTCCACAAATCTGTTATTTCATTGTAAAATGTTCCAAAAGCCAACAGATGCCTTATAGGGGCTGTGTTGTCTGAGGCAAGATTTTATTCCACTACCAGCTTCAGCAGGTCCAAAATTTAACTTCAATCCCAGTTCTGCCTCAGTTTTCTTATCTGTAAAATGAAACTGTGACAATCTCGTGAGAGCTAAGCAATGGAGGAACCTATAAGATAATGTATTTGTGGTCAAGCTCAGTAGTGCATGCCTGTAACCTCAGCATTTTAGAAGGCTGAGACAGAAGGATCAATTGAGGCTAGGAGTTTGAGACCAGCCTGGGAAACATAGCAAGACACCTTCTCTACAAAAAATTTAAAAATTAGCTAAGCGTGGTGGTGGTGCATGCCTGTAATCCCAGATATTTGAAAGGCTGAGACAGGAGGATTGCTTGGACCCCTCTGAAGGCAGTTACTTGATGCCTTCAAGGCTGCAGTAAGCCATGATCCTGTCATTGCACTCTAGCCTAGGCAACAGAACAAAACCATGTCGAGAGAGAGAGAGAGAGAGAGAGAGAGAGAGAGAGAGAGACAGACAATGTATTTGAAACTGCTTCATATGTAAGGTGCTCCACAAATAATCATTATACTTTATTATTAATTATTGCCATGACACATGACATCCACATAAGATTTGTAGCCTGGAAACCAAATCCAGCACTTGAAAGACTGTGAAACAGCGACTCTTGAGATTTAATGAGAATCAAAATCACCAGGAAAGCTTGTTACCACCCAGATTTCTAGACACTCTTTCCCCAGAGTTTCTGATTCAGTAGGTTTGGGAAGGGGTTCAAGAATTTGCATTTCTAACAATTTCCCAAGTGTATTAGCTTTCTATTGCTAAGTTATAGATTACCATAAATTTAGCAGCCTCAAAAGCAGATGTTTACTATCTCACAGTTGTTTAGGTCAGAAGTTTGAGCACAAGTTAATTGGGTCCTTTGTTCAGGTTCTCATTGGACTAAAATCAAGGTGGTTATTGGGCTGCATTCCTTTCTGGAAGTCAGGGTCTTCCTCCAAGCTCATGTGGTGGCTGTTGGAGGAAGCAGTTCCTTGTGAGTATAGGATTTAGGGCCCAGTTTTCTTGCTGGCTGTTAGTCAGGGACTGGAGGTCAGCTTCATGTCCTTGTCATGAAGGCCTTCCAAATGCCGTTTACAATATGGCTTTTTAAAAAAAATCTTGAGGCCAGTAGAAGGAATTTCTTTTATGATTTGAATTTGTTCTTTTAAGAAAGTCCCAGCCTAAAAACTCTCCCTTTTAAGAAACGCAAAGTCAACTGATTAGGGACCTTAATTACATTGGCAAAATCCTTTCTTCCTGTAAGTGTGGAAATGATATCCCATTGTATCCACAAGTCTCACTCACATTAAAAGGGAGGGGATTATAAAGAGCATGCACACCAGGGAATTAGCAATCTTGAGGCCATCTTAGAATTCTGCCAGTCACATCAGGTGACACTGATGACTTTGGTCCAGAAACCACATTTGAAAAATCACTATTTTAAAGAAACATCTAAATAAATATACATTTATGTGACAGTAAGTTCAGAAAAAAGATTAAATATTTATGAATAAAGATTTCTAATCAAAATGGCAGAGGGAGTTCAAGCAAAAGCCCACCTACTACACTGAACACCTATTGATACTGCATATAATTCTTTTAATTATGAAGACATATTTAAGTTTAAAAAAAGATAAGTAGTACCAGAAATTGGAGTGTAAATATGCAGCAGTAAGTGGGGCTAAAGTCATTGGTTACTGGACTCTGGAGTCATCAATGGGCATTGGGGATTGGTTCAGCTTATCTAGGGAGCCATCTTGTTTGAACCCTTGGCAACATTTGAGAATGTTGATTATGTCCACTCGTTTCATTACATATTTCCCTAAGCTTCCTGCTTAGGAAGTCACCAGTGGTTCCTGCTTTCCCTCTAAAGGTACTGCGGTCATTCCTTTGCAGTCTCCTTTGCATGTTCCTCTTTCTTAGCCTCAGGATGTTGCTCAGGGCACTATTCTGAGATTTCTCTGCTCATGTGACATATTCCCTTCAGTTACTCCATCAGAACCCAGGGCTTTATCTCCCACCCAGGTCTCTTTTCCTGAAGGACAGACACATATATGCAATTGCCTCCAAGATAGCATCATCTGCATGTTGTACAGACCTTCTAACTTAGCATGCCCAAATTTGAACACATTATCTTTTCTCCCCCCAAAACACTTCTCTTACCATACTTCTCATCTCAGTAATGGCACCATCACCCACCAAGATATTTCAACCAAGCCTGGAATTCTCCTTTGGCTTATCCCTCCTCCTCAGCCCCACAGCAAACTGATCACTACCACTCATCAGTTCCACCTCCTAAATATCTCTTCATTCATCCACTTCTCTCCATTTCCATGGCCACTCCCATAGTCCAGGTCATCATCTGCTCTTGCCTGCATCATTGAAATGATTTCCTATCATATTTGCATCTATCATTAATTCCTTTCAACCCATTCTCTACTTCTCAACCAGAAGAACCCTACTAAAATGCAAGTCTCATCATCTCACTCCTCTGCTAAAAGATATACTGGTTTCTACTGCTCTTCATGGTAAACTTCAGATTTCTTGCCATGGTTTCAAGTTCTCTATTATCTGGCCCTACCCTGGCTCTCCAGGCCTGTGCTTGCTAATCCCCATCCTATCCTCTAATGCAGTCATACTGGACTTTTATTCATTCATCCCACACATCACATTCCCTTGTTTAACTTCTACTCAATTGTCAGGTCTTGGCTTACATATTCTGTTTTCTAGGAGGCCTCTTATAACTTCTAGACAAGGCTAGGGACTCTATTAAATATATCAGAGCATCCTGCACTTCCCAATCTTAATAGTTATCCTACGTTACTATGGGTGCTGAAAGTATCTTGAACAAAGACACAATGAGATATCTGGTACTCTTCTATGTTCTCAGTGAAGCCATTGAAGCAGTGGGTAAACTGTGTCCTTCTGTAAGCGATAAGTGGTTCAGTGTCCTAGAAGCAGTTCCTTGCTAGACCTACTATGAGAGGTGTCACAAGTACTGAATTTCCTTAAAAACAGGGACATAGTCACTAGGACATAGCTGAGAAGTTTTTTCCTGAATGAAATATGATTTTAATTTGCACAATATGCACATTTATAATAATAATAGCTACATAAGACATGCATAATAAGTCTCTAACGCTAACCTGGGGCAAAATATCTAATACAAATTAAATTGGCTCTGTTCCTAGGAATTTTAGTATATAGCATTGTGGATTTTTAGTCAAAACTGTGCAGAGTATAACTGATTAATATTCTAGTTAAAATCAGAATGGGATCATATGAAATTATAGGTTTTCCCCCATAATGAGTAAATACAAACCTTCCCAATAAAAGTAGGTTCCCAACAGACATTTTAATGGACTAGGCTCTGTCTTCTGTGGGAACCACATAGCAAGCCTATCCAGAAGTCACAAGGTCTTGAAATGCTGGTGTCTTCAAAATATACACTATGAATGCCCTATTAACTATAGAGGTATTTTTAGCCTTTAGAGAAATCTAGGTTTGTGCAATTTTCTTTCCTTCTATACTCCAACATGGAGAAACTGTCCCACTCATATTCTTGAAGGGGCAGCTCAATATACAATATGATTTTGACTTTAGCCACAGATGCTTGGAAAAGACGTGAATACTTGTACCAAACTGGGCCAGTCCGAAGGGTATGTGAACACAGTGAGCTGAGCTGGAAGGACAAGTGGTCTTGGAATCTGAGGGACCTCTGAGGGCAGCCATGATGGCTCATTGTGGGTCTTGGTGAATCAACAGATATCCAGGCCTGCAGGGAGAGGAAAACATAGAGCCGTTGGCACAACAGAGATAAGAAACCATGGGGGCCCAAATGGCAGAGAGAAAGCAAACTGTACTAAAGTTCCCAGAATACTTAAAACAAATCCTTTTTTTTTTCTTAAGCTAGTTTGAATAGTTTGTTCTTTTGCTATCCAGCACCTACTAAGGTAAAGGGAACTAATGGTGTGGGTCTCTTGATTTCCTGCCCAGGTCTGACTGTAGCTTCTGCCTGGTTAAGAACTCTTAAGACGCACCTTGGATAAGGAGTGTCCTGAGGGAAACTATGGGGATTATGAAGCTAAGCAGAGCAGCAAGAGTGAGGTAATAGGATCTATAGCCAAAAGGACTTCAGTAATTAGAAATATGGGTAAATCTAACAAGAAAATGGTCAATGTGGGTGAATGTAAAAAACCATACTTGGACAGGGGACAAAATAATCAACCAAGAAGAAGGGTGGAAGTGGAGAGTTGATGTAACAGTAATGCATGTTGAAATGACTGAGGGGGTTGTGTCAAAAAACATGTCTGACTTGGAACTCCCTACTTTTGAATTCAGCAACTATTATGTGCACCTACGGTGTGCTGGGCACTCTTACGTGTTATGTATCTAATGTAGCTATGTATGTCAAAAAATTTATTATGGCTTTCTTAATATCTGCTAAACATAAAAGGCCTTGTTTTCAGCAAAGTGATTGAGGGGAAAGGGGGGAGTAAAAAGAGTCCTAAACTTACCAGATTCATCCCTCATTATTTTGTATCTAATCAGTCTCTTTCACAGCTATCAGGATCAATTCCTGCTGCTTCTGAAGCTTCCTTTTTGTCCTTTCAATAGATGTTTTAGTTTGGGTTCTCCTAAAAGCAGATACTGAGACAAGGATTTGAGTGCAAGTAGTTGATGTGGATGGTGATCTGGGAACTACCAGTAAAGAGAGGAAAGGAGACAGGGAAGAAAAAGCAGCCAGTGGTATTATCAGACAAGCTACTGCTGAGACAACTGGAGTTCAGTTGGTGGAGAACTCTGGGAGCCAGTGTAGGACACCCACCTCAGAGATATCCTTATTAAGGATTGAGAAATCTGGGGTATTTATTCACCAATACTACCAGTAATTGGTTAAGGGTTGCTTCCAGGACGTCCATTTTTCTGGCTTACTTTGCATACAGACTGTGTGCTCAAGGCCAGATAAAAAACTCTCAAATAGAGATTCACAAACGTCACAGTAGCAGCCTTTGTCTTTTAGAAATAAATTCTGAGAAAATGAGATGGGCCACTCATGACTACAAATCTCATGTTTTCTTCAGGGTTCATTATCCTTCTTCACAGTTGTGCTCTTATGGCTTGGCATGTGGGTCAAAAGATGAGCTGTTTCTTTTATAGCAAGCAGAAGATGGCAGAACTAGGAGTCTGTGAAAAAGGGAGAAGTTAAATAGTGTGCTGTACAAAGTTCTTGCTGCCGTGTTGCAGGAGAAACATGCCTGGCAGAATTCTGAGGTCCATCAATTCACTAGAAGTGTAAATGTGCCAAGGTCTGAGTATCTAGAAACTCCTTTGCAGCAGCAAATACTAAGCAGGCTGCTCACTTTCTAATGTGATACAGTGAGTCAACAAGGCTATGAAATCCTGAATGAATTGGCTAAGAGCAAAATTATTCCTTCTTGTTTCTTCCTAAAGTCCTTGACTTTGCTCTCTTTTGCCCTTGAAATTAGAAATTTCAACAGCAAGAAAAGTTTCCTGAATTGTACCCCACATCTTTAAAGTAAAAAAAAATTTAAAAATAATTTTCAAAAATTGATTTTTACCTGAGCTAATGGAAAAGGAATATGTGACTAGCAGAAAACACAGATAAATATTACATGAAAATTTTCTTAGTGTGGAGTTTTTTTTAAGTCATCTGGGGGCAACAAAGATGAGGCAGCAATGTATCTTTTGTCTATTGTTTTTATGCCCAAAGAAATGCTCCATGTGAATTTTTTTAATATGAAAGAAAAAAAATTCTTAGAAAAAAAGATTTTTCCCTGAAAATATTACTTTTCCTCTTTCCCTTCATTCCTATTCTTAACCCCAGTCCAATTGGCCAGCTTCCCTTCTCCGTTAATTAGCTCATAAACATGAGACCTCCTTCGTGACATCTTTCCAAAGTGAGAAGCAGTATGACAGCGTTTAATCTCATTCTGCCCAAATTTGAAGCACCAGTCTCTCCTTTCCACACTCTTTCATATATTCCAGTCCAGCACTCCATGGATGTGGCTGATACTTTTTTTGTTGTTGCTGTCATATGTTCTTTCCAACTCTGCATCACTGTCCTAGACATTAGGCCCCTGAGAAAAGACTGTCTTATTATTTTATGCATCTAGAACATACCACCCGCATACCACCCACATGGCTGCCGTGTTGCACAGCTCCCAGAAGCACCATTCATGCAGAATACTATGAAAATGGAACCCTGTAGTTGTCGACTTAGTAGCGCTGATCAGTATCAACCTAAGATTGTTGCTCAATGGTGATCTTGATAATGAAGGCACTTTTCAATCGCAATTATGACAAACCCACTCACAATAAGAAAAGTATACAACAATAAGAAAAGTATACAACAGAAGTGGATGGAAATTTGGAGATCAACTAGTGCAGCCTCTTCATTTGACTCCAACTGACCCAAACTCAAAATAGCTGACTGAGCTTGGAACTGTTGAGCTGGCTGCAGAATATTCTAGAATACTATGCCATCTGCTTCATCACTCTTCATCCCCCATACCCTTACCTTCTATTCCACCACTCTTATCCAATACCACACACTACCATGATTCATAGAAAAATCTAGATCAGAACTATCAAACTCAAACGGCCAAGGGCCATGCAGGGAATACAAATGAATAAAGCGAGCCAAATGAGTCCTGCAGTGGTCCAGGGAGGACTCCTTCCACCTGAGAGCAGCCACTGGTCAGACAGTTGTTATCCTACAGCTGTGCAAGTCCAGGTCCACTGTGGCCAGATATTCTTCAAGAGAAGTCCAAAGCCTAGATTTTTATGTGAAATTTCCTGGCTTTTAAATGTAATAAACTAACTTGGGTGGTTTTTAAACATTATGTATACTAAGCAAAGCCAGATCTGGCCCGCAGTTTGCAGATTCCACCCTAGATGATAAAATCCATGAAGGAACCAACATTTCCTTATTGCTCACCAGCTGTTATGAGTCAGTGTTTCTGAGCTTTAGCTTCTTCGTTTATAAAAAGAGAAAATGACCCCTTTTTAAAGGATTTTGTTGGAACTAATTTAATACACATAGAGCACATAGCACAATGGCTGGCACAGTCAATTTTTGAGAAGTCATGACTACACACTTCTCTTTGCACCTGGGACATATGCACGTGGGTGTTGGTAGGAGACATTCTCCTCAGCCCTCCACCTCTTCCTTTTTCTATTACTAGGAAAGTTTGCCCAGTGCTGAAGGCAGAAGGGGTGGGGCAGCCTTTAATCGGTCATCCTTACCCTAAATCAGTGTTTTTACAAATTAGAAAATTTGGTTTTGCCTGTTCCCCAGTATAGCACAGTAGGAATAAACCAACAAATAATTAATATAAAAGGGAATATATCCTTATAGCTAGCATTTAAACAAAATATAATAGTTATAAATATGAAGGCAGGGCACTCACATCAGGCCACATTTACATTAAGGTCACACTATGACATGTGTGCTCAGATAAAATTTACCAAGCTCTCCTAAGTCATCAAGGTCAGAAAACAGCTGGCAGCTGAGAATACCCTCATGTCTTCCCTCAAAAGGTAAGTGGGTCTCTGTCTTCGAAAAGATGGACTGGCCTACATTTAACTGTTGACAACACAATAGCAGAAAGTGGGACTAGGACTTAGGGGCACAGCCGAGGCCACCGGAACTTGTAAAATTCTTGGAGCATCAGGAGTGGCTCACTTATTGACCCACTTCCTGTCTCCCTCCTCAATAGCAATGTGGGATGTCTGGCAGCAGCAGAGGTTTGATCTCAGATTCAGACCTGGTTATGGGTCAGACTCCCTGGGTTTCATTCTCATTCCTATTTGGTAATGAACTTCATACCTGGATTCTCATAGGCAGAAAACGTTCAAAGCTGCTTTTTCCAAAAAGTCAGTCTGGATTCTGGAGCACAATTGTTATGAGGTCAAAAAACTTGTGACATCTCAATCCCTGCCAGGCTAACACATTTTCTAATTTAAAATTAAATGACAGAGAATTGGTGACCTCTATATGCCCATCAGCCCCTAGCACTAAGCCTTCATACGGTAAGCACTCAATAAATCATGGTTATTGAATAAAACCAACCCTTTATTTTAAAATTGTATTCATTCTTTTTTAAATTTTGGAATATGTAATTGACAAATGGAAATTGTATATATTCAAAGTATACAATGTGATTGTTTGATATGCATATACATTGTGTATGATTATTATAATCAAATAAATTAACACAGCCATCAACTGCCCATGGTGTACATTAGATCTCCAGAGCTTGTTTGCTTTATAACTGAAAACTCATACCCTTTGATCAACTTGTCCCCATTTTCCCCAAGAAATCAACATTCACCTGATATCAAAATCAGATAAGGATGCTACAAGGAAAAAAAATGGACATATTGTTATAATATCTACCCAAAGTGACCCACACATCCCATGTAATTCCTATAAAAATTCCAATGACATTTTTTACAGAAATAGAAAAAACTGTAAAAATCCACAAAGAAACTCAAAAGACCACTAATAACCAAAGCAGTCTTAAGAAAGAATAAAGCTAAAGCCATCACACTTCCTGATTTGAGACAATATTACAGTTACAGTAAGCAAACCATGAATAAAATCAACTCTTGACAAGAGAAAATAATGGCCCACAAAGCGAAGCAAAGTCAACAGTAGAGTAAAAAGTGGTCCTCTCCAAAACATGAATTCACTCCTTTTTTTCTATTTCTCGCTCATGAACAGAGTCTCTCTCCATTGGCTCACTCAATCATTCATTCCACAAACGTTTATTGACCAGCTACTATACATCAGGCACAATGCTAAATTCTAAGGATAAAAGGAGGAATCCTCAATTAAGATTGTGTCTTCCCTGTGAAGTGACATGGTCCTCAGAACCATGACTGCAGCCAGGTCATCCATTGTGAACACCAATCTATGAAGCTCATCTGTCTAAATCAGCAGATGTGATAGAAACTGTTTTGCTCTCAATTTCCCTCTGTGCAGCACTGACAAAGTGTAAATGTCAGTTTGTGTGGCCAAATTGAAAATCAGCTTAAAGGAGGGAGGGAGCATTTTTTCATAATTTATTATTCTTTTAGGTTATGAGTTTATTTCATGTTCCAGCTGATGATTCTTGAGTCAAAAGCCTTTATTTCAGATATGCTGTTACTATCCTAGATCAGTCTGTCATCGAGAAGAGTTGATCAGCGGTATAAATCTGACAAAAGCTGGGAACTTGCTGGTGGCTGATAAACATTATTTAACTACAGTTTGAAGCATGACAAGCATGAAGAGTTACAAGACCAGGTACAAAGCCAATCAGAGACATAGAGTGTGTTTGCTGACTCATCAGAGAGCATATATTTGAGCACCTACTTTGTGCCATTCACTGTGCTAAGTGTTTGCTTACATTAACTTTTACAATCCTCACAACAACTCTGTGATTGCTTTTTCTATTTTGCTGATGCTGAAGAAATTAAGATCTTCTCAAGATCTTGTGACCTATGGTCACAGGGTTATTAAGAGAAGATGGAGCTGGGAATCAGACCCAAATGATCTGAGTGCAGAGCTCTGGCTCTGACCCACACAGCTTCTGCAACTCTGTCGTGCACATCACTTCACTTGCATGTCACCACCAACCCATGGCAGCCAGAGCCTCTGTTCCCCATGTGACCAGATCTCCCATTTGACCAGATCTCATTACTCTAATGAGCACTGTGTTAACAAAAGAACAGAACTCAGACACACAACCTTTGGTTGGCAGAAATATAAGGCATCTGGAAGGACCACAGCTCACACTTTGGAGTGTTGCAAGATAGTGCACCACAGCCAGGATCTACTCCCCTCCCTCCCGGCTCTGCTAAGGACTTTGACTGTTGGTAGGAGCCACTAGAGAAACAAAATCCTAAGTGCTGAGCCTGGCCTAAACATGCCCTGAGCCCTTCTAAATTCAAAGGGGAAAATCAAATATTCATCAAAATTGTAAATTCATTTACTCTTTGACCCAATAATATAGCTTCTAGAATTATGCCTTACTGATATTTCTGCTCTAGTGAGAAGATTATTCTTTGCTGTACTGTCTGTAACAACAAAAAAGACTAGAAACAATTCAAGCATTCATCAAAAAGGGACTGGTTCAATTAGTTATGGTAGCCATTTAATGAAATACTACATAACTGTGGGAAAAAAATGAAGACTCTATGTATTGATAGGGAATGGTGTCTAAGATTTATTGTGAAAGAATGTAAAATGCAGATAAGCAATTTAGTATGCTATCTTTTGTACAAGAAAGGAGTGGCAAGAGGGCCGGCCCTTCAGTGACCAACCGTGTGTTCTCTTCTGACTCACCTGACAATTTCAGCACTCATTTCTATAGGAATGGCCTCTTCATGTCCGAGGAGACAAATGCAGATCATCCTCCTAACCCTGTCTGTCCAGTGCCTTCACATGTGCTTACACACATCCGTGCATTCATGTATGTGCCCTGAGGCTGTGATGTTGCTATCACTATGCCCAAGCACAAAGGAGCACAAGCAGATGAGTCAAAGGACAAACATGGCCATGGCCAAGCACCCATGTAGGACAGAAGAGAGAAACACATCAACAGCATCTGAGGGCCAGCAATTAGGGATAGATTTTGAACTGAATACCTCTGCCAAGAACCTAATACAGCACAGATGTGATCCAGGCCATGGAATTAGCAGGTGGAAGCAACAGATGCAAATTTTGAAGATTGTTGCATTAAACAACTAGAGCAAGCAAAACAAAATTCATCCAGACTGTGTAACTGTAGGAGAGGAGTTACTCACTTTTTCACCACCAAGAGCCCATTTAATTATTTATAAACATCACATGGGCTCATGTTGGCAAAGATTTTTTCCTCCCAGAGAAATTACATTTATTAGATAGTAATGTCTTAATTTCCCTTGTGTCTTATTAAGCAAAGACATATGCAGCTACCAAGCAGGGTTTCTGATCACTCATTTGTTCACTCAACAAACATTTACTGAATGGCACATTTACTGTGTGCCAGTCACTGGGGATACAGAGAGTGGAGAACATGGCAGACAAGATCCCTGCCCTCCTCCTCTTATTGCAGAGGCAAATATTAATCAAATGATCCTAAACATGTAAGTACAAATAATTTGAAAGGAGAATAAAGGAGGCCAGGAGAGAATTCAAGGTGAGATTTGCATGTGGGCCTTCAGGGAAGGCATCTCAGCCTCAGAAACACCTTGCGCTGGGACAAGATCCTCAAGAAGCGTGACAGCCTTCAATTCAGTAATTTCCTCTAGAAGAGATGAAAAGGATGCTGATAGTATGCCTACATTTCTGCTCTGTGCCAGATACAGAGCTGGGCCATTTTTTCTGCACTACCTCAGCTCCTCCTCTCTCCAACGCTTCCAAGTTGGTGTCCTGCCCTCCAAAACTTTCAGTAGCCTGATTCCATCTCATGGTTAGTAAGAGGCAGATCAGAGAGGCCAAAGTCCTAAAGAGCTAGGAACAGAAGACAGGGATGCTTACAGTGACCTCACTCAGCTCTGCAAAGAAATTCACAGAGAGGCACTGGCACTTGCTGTGAAGACAGGGGTGGATGTACCCGGGTGATGTCCAGAAGTTTAAAGCCCCAGAGAGGGGCAAGTCAACAAGCCACAACCACCCAGGCCCCTCTATTACTGGGACCACCACATGTGCTTCCCAGGCTCTGCAAACAGGTAGCATATGGGAGCAGCCTGGCTGAGGAAAAGGATTTGCCTTTTTGTACAGATTTCTGTAAGTAAAATCTGTGATTTGGCAGAATTTGACCTCTCATGCTGAATCCTTTGCTGGTCCCATCATCGTTCCTGGCACGACTCTCTCAACCTCCCCTAAAAGGAAAGTGTGACCTATTTAAAAATGCCTCCAGGGAAAGAGTCAGCATGTTGTCATGGCAACCGATGTGGGCTCTCCTAGGAGTCCTGCTTGGTTCTTCCTTCAGTCTAACCTACTTCTGCCCTGATATAATTCAAAGCTCATGTGCAGGATTCCCAGGCTTAGATGGGTAGACAGAAAGGATTCCCCACAACCACACCTTCTCACTGGTCCCCTGCTCCATGAGAACTTTCAGGGGTGGAGAAAGTGTAGAAGAGAAGAGTATGTTGGGTGAAAAGTAAGGAACGGGGGACAAGAGGAAGACCTTTCACTCCAAAACAACGGCCTGGGTTTATAGGCCCAGGAAGTCTCCAGTTTTGCAAGCATGTAGTGATTCCAATAATTGCAACTTTGCTGACACTGTTCTTCCACCTTCTTCTCCACGCATCATTCTAACTCCCTGGCCCAACGGCCTTAGGAAGCTTGCTTCTCCACCTTCCATGAACTCCTCCAACCAACCGTCTAGGTCTCCTGTCAGGACTTGTCTTTAGCTTTAATACACATGCATCCTGTCACCCCTTCTCAATATCAAAGCTCCTAGAGTTCAGAGTCCATGGCTGTTGTTTCTCAGGATATCTTTCCCCTTCTTCATGTTGGTGAGCACCTAACCATCCCCCCTTCACCCACTCTCCCTTTGGAAGAGAATACTTGCACCAATATATACCAAGACCTTGATGTCAAAGTCTTGCTGTCCTGGCTCTCTCTGAAAGGTGAGAAGCAGATCTTTGATGAAAGTGAGGGACAGACACAATTGCTTTCCAGGATTATTTGGCTGCAAATGACAAAAGCATAAGTCAGAGTGGCTTAAGTAAAATAAAGGGGGAGGGAGGAAATGTATGAACTCCATTGGAAAGGCTGGCTCCAGTGTTTCCAACAATGTGGTCTCCCGCTGTTAACTCTATTCTCTCTATTTTGGCTTCATTCTCAGCAGGCCCTCCTACTTGGTAATGAAGACAACCATCAGCAGACCAGGTGTCTCTCCTACCAGGGTTGTGACTCCAATGGGAAGAAAACTCCAGCCAAGTCCCTGGGCACATGCTCCTGGAACCAGCATGGGTCATATGTCCAGCCCTGAACCATACCCCTGGCCAGGCCTGAGTCATGTGTCTGCTCCCTGGAGCCAAGTGGGTGGAGTCACCCTCACAAAACTTGTGGCCTGGAATAGGGGAGAGATGGCACCCAAGTGCAAAAATCCCAGTGCTGTGAGCAGAAGAATTGGCATGAAGGCTGGGCTAATGAACACAACAGATGCCCACAGCCAGACAGCAACCTCTCTTCTTTCCCTTGTTCCCATTCAGAACAGTAACACATGGAGTGGAAGTGTCTCCTGCTTGAGTTCTTAAGGATTGGGTAAACCACTGTAGAACCCATGTTGGGGGAAGAAACGTGAGTTGCCTAAATTTGGCGCTAACCCTAAGTTTACAAAAAGAGGAGTGAACGGGGATCTTATTATTCATTTTCCCATTGAAATCCCCAGCTCTGTTCCACCTTGAGGCCTTTCTCGCTGACTGTTCGTTGCCAGCCGGACTTTGCAGACATCAGAATGCTTTCCTTAATTGTATGTCTGTATTTTAAAAAAATAAATAGTGGCGCTTATCACTCTGCCTGCACATGGGGACCTGGATGAGCCGGCGGACGCAAAGCAGTTTCTAAGCAACTTGTGGAGATGGGTGCCTAATGCAACAGTCGTGAGATTTGGAGGGAAAATAAAATAAAACCCATGGAAACTCAATGTGGAACCAATTTTGATTGGCTCATAAAGGCTGCACAGGGTCCTTAGGGAGGTTAATTCCATCTCAGACTGATGGAAGGGGGCTTGTTTCCAGAGAGCTAGGGCCTCTCTGGTGTGGGACGCTTGATAAGTGGGCTTCTGGAGGATTCTAATAAGCACTTTGTCCTGGGGATACCTGGCATTGATAACGTGTGATAACAGAAATGCTGGCGTTCAGAGCCAAGAGAGGCTCCAAGGAGCTTTGCAAGCAACTCTGGAGGAGACGGTGAGGAGAGGAGGGCAGGATGAGGTCTCCTCACGCCCCCACTGCCCTCAGCCCAGTGTGTTGTTATTGCCTGAGAGAAGGGGCAGGCATTCTGAGCTGAGAGGATTAAAGATTCACATCCATAGGGCTAACCTTACAGTGTACAAAGAAGGGGAATGATCTTTCGATTATCCCACTGGTGTGATTAAAATGTGCATGGACTTTCTGGCTAGAGAGACCAGCATTGGCATCACAACACTCTACATCCATCATCCCGGTGACTTGGGAAGAGTCATTTAACATCTCTTTGCCTACATTTTCCTGCTTCAAGGGTGGGAATAATAACAGGATTTTTATGAATATTAAATGAGAAGGGAACTATAGAGCGCCTTGCTCCTAGTAGGTGCTCAGCAAATATCTACTTGTTCCCTCTCTCTCTCAAAATACCTTCCTTATCTATTCCTGATGCCTTTTCTGGTGCATTATTTCCATCATTTAAATCCACACCCCATTCAACAGGCAGCCCTCAAGAACCTGCTGCATGCCAGGTGCCTGGGGTGAGGATACAGAAGCCCAGGATCCAGTCCTAGCCTTGTAGGGGCTCACATCAGTTGTAGAATTGGGAAAACAGATAGGGCTGGCAGATGATCTTAGGGCAAGGAAGTAAGTGCAGCAGGGAGTACTGCAGGGTGGGAGGTGATTGGAATTACAGGTATCTCCCATTTGAAACCCACAGGGTAAAGGGTAAATAATACCCAAGTTGTAAGCTGTGAGGTCTTGCTAAGGAGTTTATGCTTTATCTTAAGTGCAAGAAAGTAATCTATTTTTATTTTAGAAAGATCACTCTGAAGCCAAGTGTGGTGATGTACACTTGAAATTCTAACACTTTGGGAGGCCGAGGCAGGAGGATCACTTGAGGCCAGGAATTTGATACCAGCCTGGGCAACATAGTGAGATCCCATTTCCATAAGAAAAAATTTAGCTGGCTGTTGTGGTGCACACCTGTAATCCCAGCTACTAGGGAGGCTAAGGCTAGGAGGTCAAGTCTGTGATGAGTTTTGACTGTGCCATCACACTCCAGCCTGGACAACAGAGTGAGACCTCAACTCTAATTTTGAAAAAAATTTTGAAAAGCTCACTCTGACTACTGGGAGAAAATGAATTGGAAGAAATAGGTGAGGTCAAACTGGAGACAAGGCCATGGTATAAGTCACTGGAGTAGATGTCATTGCTCTACCCATATCCCCTCACCCAAACCACTGAAGTGCCCACTGGCCTGACTCCCAGGTGCCAATGCTGGCATCTCTTTGCCTAAAGGTGATCTCTTGCCCCTGCTCTGCCACCCAAACAGTAGGCCAGAAGCAATGAAGACAGGAGTTAGTGCATGCATAAACACCCTTACCTTCTCACCCTTTGGATAGGGCAACTCTGAGACGTGTCTACACTGGCTTCCAGAGCCTCCCTGATGGGATTATGAGCCAGCTGCCCACAGCAAAGCTGGAGAGCCAGTGTACTCTGGCTTCCTCTTTTTCTTTGATTCACTTTACTCTTGCCAACTGGGATAACCTTCACTCCCCATATAAGCTGCATTTACATGAATTCTTAGGATCAAATCAACGAGGAACCCAAACAAAGAAGGTACTGACAGAGGAACATTTTCTAAAAGTGGTTTTGATGATGAGAAGGAGAAGAAAGGTGCTGGAGTTCACAGAGGATGAGGTTTATCTTTGTCTCCTGTTTCATTCTGTTCTGCTATTGTAATATGAAGGACTAAGTGGGAACTAGGAGAATCCATCTCAGACACCATATGGGTCTCCACAGAAACACCTGGAGCCTTGGGATTGTGAGGAGGATCTTTGGAGCACAGGTCTCTGCCTTAAGCAGCCTCTGGCATTCTCTTCCAGCTGATATAGCAGAAGAATGCTTAGTTCATGGATTATAATACCCAAGACCCTCCTGTGGCACCATTAGTAAGGGCAGGGACCAAGTTTTGGAAGGAATTCAGTGTCAAAAACAAAACTTCTCCCAGCTCCATCATTTGGCATTCATTCATTTGCTAATTAGAAATTCAGTAAATATTTATTGAGTGCTTCTTGCTTGCCAGGTCTCATGGTAGGCCCTGTGGATATGACTTTGAACAAAGCTAGAGTTTTCTTTGTTCTCCTCTTGTCCAGATGGATTGGCAGTGGTTACTTTTCTATCTGGGATTTCTGAGCTGCATGCCCAGTTGAGGGTAGTAAAGGCAGATAGACCCTCTCTACTTCTCAACATGAACTTTAACTACTCCTGGGCCCAAAGCAATGGAAAAAGACCAATCATAGAAAAATTGGCAAGTGACAGACAGTTCACCAAAAAACCAATGACTCTTTAACATATGAAAAGATTCACAATGCACTTAAAATAGAGAAGCTACCAGCTTATCAAAAATCAAAACACTGACTATCACACTGTGTTGAAGAGGTGTAAAAAAACAGGCACTTTTATATATTGCTGATGGAAGTGTAAGTTGTGAGATCTCTGTGAAGGAAATTTTAAAATACAAATGCTTAATGCCACTGGATTCCAATTCTAGTAATTTGTCTTTAAGGTCTGCTCATACTTGTGTGCAATGACATATGTATAAGGATGGAATCATTTCTCTTAGCAAAAGGATGGAAATGAGCCAAATGGTAATCATCTTGAAGATGGTTAAATTAATTATAATATGTCCATCTAATGTAATAGTATGCAGCTAAATATATACATACATACATACATACATACATACATATATATATATATATCTGGAAGCTATTTTGTACTACAAGAAAAGATTTCCAAAAGTTAGCACTAAATTTTTTAAGGTACACAATAATATGTAAGATATGCTATCATTTGTAATATATGTATGTTTTTATATATAGTCACTTGTTGCATATGCACAAAATATTTCTGAAGGATACACAGGAAGTATCAAACATTGCCTTCAAAGAAAAGATCTGAATGGCTAGATATGAGGAGACTTTTGGTGCTAAATCTTTCTTTATCTTTTGAATTTGGAAATATATGAATGTATTATCTGATTTTTAAATTAGAACAAAAACCATAATTAAAATAAATAAATTGAACCTCTTGAAAATAAATTTCCTTAGACCATTAACTGTAACTTGTCTCTAACTAGGTATTAAAGTAATAAATGCTAGCTGCTGAAACAAAAATTCTAAATCTCAGTAGCTTAATATATCATAAATAGCTCATATCTGAGATGGTTACAGGTGGAGTACTCCCTTCTAAGCAGTCTGATTCTATCTCGGGGCTCTGCTCTTATGGTCTTTGAGGTCACCATGGTCTAATCCAGCTGGAAGATGATAAAGAAAAATTTTGAGAGATCATATTGAATACTTTACCACCCAGCACAGAAGTGACACTCATCATTCATTTCTGCTCACATTGCATCTGGTCAGAATTAATGGTATGGCCTTATCTAGACGCGAGAAGGCTGGTGAATGTGGTATTCCTGTATGCCCAGGAAGAAAATGAAATGACTTGTGGAACAATATGTGAAACACATAACATTGTCTCTGCCACTAAAGGTCATAATGGGCCTTCATGACAACTGCGCTAAGATTCTGAAGATTCTGTTGGTCATTTCCTTAACTGAATCCTTATATCAGTTAGCTTTTACTGCATAACAAATTACCCAAAACTTAATGACTTAAAATTTATTTAGCTCATGATTCTGTGGGCTGACAATCTGAGCTATGCTCAAATGGATGGTTCTGGTCTCGACTCACTCATACCTTGGCATTCAGCTGCCAGACCAGCTAGGAACTGACTGCTCTGGGATTACTTCAGCTAAGGTGGTTTGTCTGTGTGCAATATAATTTCTATCCTGTATCTAGCTAACCTGGGCTTGTCACAGGCTGGCTGACCACTCTTCCATAAGGATGAGAGCAAAGGCTGCAAGCTTTCCTGAGGCTTGTGCTCAGAACAGGCACAATGTCACTTTCACCACAGATTAAGCTACAGGGCTATCCCTGACTCAAAGAGTGAGGAACTCCATGCCTTGTGACAGGATCTATAAAGTCATATTGTAAGAGGAAATAAATACAGGGATGGGGTTAAAACTGTAGTCATGTTTGCCAGCCACGTAGTTCATTTCAAGGTCTTTGGGGCAAAAAAAAAAAAAAAATTGATTCACATCTATGCATAGGACTTCCTGGGAATAGTTCTTGGAGAAATTGAAGACTAAGGACAGTCTTCTGCTAGAAAAGGCCAGAAGGGATCACCCCTACAATCCCTGATATCTAAATCCAGTATCCACACAGCTAAGCCATGCGTGCCAAAGTAAACCAAGGATACCTCAGAGATGATAAAACAACAGATTATGGTTGAGAAACTACAAGGGAGAAACAAAAAAAAATTATTGACTTAGAATTAGAGTTTCCCTTAGAGATCATTTAACCTACTGGTTTTTAAACTCGTGCTGCATGGAAGAATGGTGCTTCCAAAAAGCTTATTCATGGGTTCACTGAGGGGAAAGACAGACACCAAATAGCAGTGCAGAGGAACTCTGGCCCTCCACACACTACCTCAACCAAAGCATTCACAATTTTTTTATAACAAATAAGCTATTAACCACCTCATTTTAAAGATCCTAATACTCCTTATACAAATGTTTTCCTAAAACTGCCCTGTAGTTATCTGGATTCATTCAATTTTGACTACCCAGCATCTTTTGGAGAACCAATATATGTTGGGTACCTACAAAACACCAAACATTGTGTTAGGCCCTTCAATATAGAGTCTGATTCTCTCTGACAAGAGGCTTAAGCATCTTTCAAAATTTCTTCTCCATGTCTGCCTTTATCCTAAACACCTACTTACCAACACCCAAGTTTCAAGTCTCTATCATTGCCTCAAGGTCCTTTTCTGCTATAGTGAACATCAACTTGCTTTTAAACCCAAGCACCACTAGTTTTATACTGTTTTAGTCCACTCTGGCCCACTAGGTCTCTAAGACCCCTCTCAGTCTGAGGAGCAGGAGTTCCCCAGTAAGTCCCAGTATCCCCACTTTCTGCCTACAACCATATCCCTTCTTTGCTAAAACCTGCTTCAGGACAACCTGATGTTAATTACATACACTCCAGCCAGGAATCAGGGCCATTTCTCTTCACATCTGGTTCCCTTTGGCTCACATAACATTATCTCATTTCAGCAAAGTCCATTGCTAGATGAGAAATTATAAAAAGGTTAATGGGAAATGACTGAAATCTTTATTTTGAAACAAAAATCCCACAATGCAATGAGGTCAGTTGCTATGAGACAAACTTGTACCATATGATCCTCTAAAATTCTATTCTTGGCTCTGCCATCGAACCAGCCAGAAGCATATATTGAGTCACTTTGTCTCCCCGGGCCTTTTATTCCATATTTCCCCACTCTGTCTCCAGTGGGAGTGGGCAACCAGCTGCCCACCACCTCTTTAGATGTCTAACTCGCAGACCAGCTGGTCAAAAGTGCTGGTAAACAGGGATGCTAAAGGTTAACAGAAATTTCTCCATCCCAAGAGAATGTTGGGACGGCCTGGCTAATTCTAAGGTGCCTGACTGACACTTCTTATCTGTTGGGGCACCATAAAGGCCAGAAGTTAGCACCCAGCCCTAATTAGCAGGCAGTGGGGCAAGGTATCTAGCTCGTCAATTCTGTGGGGCTCCTGTGTACATTCATATTTACCTCCTACCTTCTTATCATTGGGTATCAGACTAATGTGAAAATGGTTTGGAAACAGTTCAAGTGCTATACAAATGTATGAAATTATCACCTTAATTTCTGATGGTGCCTCATCCCATTTATTACCCCTATTTGAGAATACAAGATTATCCTCTAATTAAGTCTAAATTGGAAGAAGAGGTAACATGTTACACCAGACCCTTCAAATAGATCTCTGGTGGCCAAAGACCAGCACAGATGAGCCCAAACAGGAAGAACTCCTTCTTGACCATGGACAGAGAGGAGCTGATGGTGTGACACTAAGAAAACACTGACTCATGAAGTTTTCTCCAGATTATATGTGACATCCATGGGTAAATCTGTGCTTTTCAGTCAGGAAGTTGAAAATATTTTGCATACCCTGGCCAGGGAGGTTTCAAAGTGCTGGGGAGTCAGAAACAGAATCATAAAAAAATTCTATCACTTCCCCAGCAGCTAGCACAGTGCCTTGTATGTAGTATACACCATCCTAGGCACAGAGAAAATATTGGATGGATGGATGGATGGATGGATGGATGGATGGATGGATGGATGAAAGGGAGGAAGAATGAAATCATAAAAATACTCCCAAAATAGGACTCTATTTTCAGAAGAAATATCTCCCTACCAAAGTGACCAAAAACTACCATTTCAACAAGTATCAAGGCAGGCTTTGCTCAACTGTTTATGACCCAGTATTAGCCACAATGCCACTGCTAGCTTAAAGGATGCCTGTCTACAAAATTTTTAAGAAGCTTCTCTCTCAGAGAATGATGAGGAAAAGGCCCCTGTTCTGAGCTGACACAGTCAATACCTATAGTTTGTAATCCAGGGGCCTATCCACTCCCTCTGCCAGGTAACTTTGTGTAATGGACAAAATAGACAGCTAGGTGAAGTGGTTTTATTAGCTGTGTGATGATCCAAAACTAATAATTTGGGAGAAGACAGAATGTGACTCTGTAGTTTGCCAGCCTCCTTTTGGGGGAATCTTGCCCTGGTGAATTAGGGCATGACAACCACTGATCTTAGATGAGCACACACAGAAGTGTTCTAGTAAAGGGCCAGGCTGAGCTCATAAAGTTAGAGGAAAGAAATCCTTTGCAATCTTTACCCAGATCAAGATCAATAGCACTCCCATTACCCCCAGAAACATCTCTAATGGCCCTTTCCATCAATACCTCCTCCCCACCTCCAGTTCCCTTGGCAGCCGCCATTCTGATCTCTGTCCCTATATATCAGCTTTGTCTTTTCTTTCATTTTATAAAAATGCAATCGTATGCTCTCCTTTGTGTGGCTTCTTTAACTCAGTACAATGCGTTTGAAATTAATCCAGATTATTGCAATAAGCAGTAGTTCATTCTTTTTGGTGCTGAGGGTGATATTCAACTGGCAAGATCACATATAAAAAGATGCTTAAAGTCATTACTCATCAGGGAAATAGAAATCAAAACCACAATTAGATATTTCTACACATCCACAAGAATACATAAAACCAAAGAGGGCAAAATCAAGTATTGATGAGAATGTGGAGAAGTGAGAAAACTTGCACACCACTTGTGGGCATGTAAACTGGTAACACCGCTATGGAAAACTGTTGGGCAGGCTCTAATTTAACCATTCACCTATTCTATGATCCAGAAATTCCACTCCTATATATATTTCCCTTGAGTGGAGCTCAAGAGAAATGAAAACATAAATGCACAAAAAGACCTATACAAGAATGTTCATAGCAACTTTATCTATAAAAGGCCCCAAATGGAAACAACCAACATTTCCATCAATAAAAGAATAGATAAATAAATTGTATATCCAAACAATGGGCAAGTCACTCTTAACTTTTATGGGGCTTTAGTTAATGAAAAGAACATTTATGCCATGTAGAGAGTTACTAGATAAACAATTTGGAACGTGGCTTACAAATATAGGATGTATTTTTGGGGGTTTTTTTTGCATAGTAAGAGAAAGACAAAAAAAAAAAAAAAAGTACGTTAAAAATAAAAACACAAACCAAGGTGCTCCAGGCTGCAACTCCAAACCTGCCCAAATTTCTCAGCTCCCTGAGGCTGCCATTTCTCTGACTTACTGCAAGCAAGAAATAGTGACAGCAAATAAAACTATTTTGCCCCCCTCAATAAAACATGGTAACCAAAAGGTTTGCTTTAGAGTTTTAACTTTAAAGCAACAGCCAAATTTCCTAAACATATTTAATCTGCTCAACTTGGAAATCTGAAAGTATCTATTTCTGACTTCTTCCTGCAATCTTTATTCTATTTTATTATTAAATGACTCATCTTCTATTCTGTTTCAATCAGCAAACCACCTCAAAACTCTTTGAAAGCAAGCAGGAAAAGAATCGCATGCACCCACCCACACCCACACACACGCACACACACACACACACAAACATAGACATATACATATGTTGACTTCTCACCTACGAATATATGGAAGTCTACTTATTTTCTACATTTATATACAATAAGAATAATGTTAAGTGATGTGTCACTTGATAGCAATCATACTAGAACTTATATATCCAAGTGAGGTTTCCCAAAGTGGGGAGCTTCTATCTTTATTGTGATGATGCTGTTCTTACTCAAAACGTTTTTTGGACCTTTGGAAGTTATGTTATGTGAAGAATTATGGGGAAAAAAACCAGAGGCTACGGAGTCTGTTGTTAAATAGTTGAAGAGCTGTTGTGTGAAAGAAGGAATATATTATCCCCATTTTACAGATGGGAAAATTGAAGTTAAGTCATTTGCTCAAGGTCACACAGCCAATAAGGAAAGGATAGTGGCTCAATTTGAGCTCAGGTAGTCTGCCTATAATCTGCTGTAGACTTGACCCTCCTAGAACAGAATAGGGCAGACAAACAATGAAGAATGCACTCCAGGCGCTCTGACAGAAGAGTATCAGCTTGCAGTGAGTGCTCCATGGAAAGAGAGCTCAGTTAGGCCCAGAGTGGGGCTTGGGGAGTGGTAAATGTCAGAAAGGACTTCATGGAAGAACTGCTGTTTGCAAGGAAGGGACCTCAGAAGATGATTCAGCGCTTTGAAGATCACGGGCTTTTATTTTCCTTCCTTTTTCCAAAGTAGGTCCAGAAAATGCCAGGTGAGATTTGCAACATCCCATGCCTCAGTCACTATCAATAAACTTGCCTGGTCCTCAAAGGACATCTTACCTCTCTTGTGGTAAATGGGGATCTTGGACACAGTCTTGGCAAATGGGACTATTTACAGGGATATAAGAGCTGTCCATGTCTTCTTCCTTCTGCCTCCCAGACTCCCAAAATCCATTGTCAGAAATCTGTTATCAGATCTTTCTTTAGCAGTCAGGTGGTAGTCTAAGAAGAAAGAGAGAGGAGAGGAGACCAGAAGAGAGAAGAGGAGGGTTGGGGGGGAGATAGAGGAGAGAGAGAGACAGAGACAGAGACAGACAGAAACAGAGACAGACAGAGACAGGAAATAGAGGAGAAAGAGAGAGAATGTAAGTGCATGTGTCTCTGTGTGTGTGATGGAAAGGAGGCAGGGAGGGAGACCGAGGCCCGGGAGCCCATCTCTCCCTCAGCCTCAGAGCATCCAGCTCATGCACACAGGACCAAAGCTGCCTGGCCCTTTGATCGGGACCCCATGCTGTGCCTTGTTCAGGGAATTTTTAAATTCTCTTTCATTTTATTGAGCGGCTTCCCTCCGCACCTCCCCTCCCCGAGTCAGGTCTTAGGATTATTGGGTCCTTCTCCTCATTGATTTGTTTTTCTGACCTTTGTAGTAGATACAGAAATATATGGATGGAACAAGAAAGAAAGGAAGAAAGGGAAGGGGGAGGGAAACTGAGCAGCCTGCCTCTGGAAGGGAGGGCGCATGATGAGGGACTTGGGTCTGGTCACATTTTGCAGGAAAAAAGGCAAGTGGGATGGCAGCTGCTTGGTGCCCAATAAGGGAAGTCCTACTGGGAATGAAAGGCCCTGGCCTGTGGGAGCTGCCTGCTGACAAAAAGGGTAAGGTCGTCACCCCACATTCCCCCATGGACAACAGAGAGTGGCGCTATGGACCTCCTCGCCTCCATACATTTGCTTTCTGTTGAAAAAATTCCTGTATCGACCTTGTTTTTCATTTATTCAGGGAATACTTACAGTACCCACTCCATGCTAAGAGCCAGGAGTGCACAAGCTCTTTCTTTTCCCTCTTTTTCTGAGCCCATCTTATTAAACCCCATGCATTTAAGACAACCACACCTGTGCATCCTTCACCGCCAACCCTGAGAAGAGGGAGGGGAATGGACATTTGTGAAGTAGCCACTGCCCAGCACCGTGGAAGTGTTTTATTTGTATTACAGGGTGCTGAGCAAGACGTTGCCTGTTGCTCCAGAAGCAGAAACTGGGATCCACAGTTGAATCACCAATTGGAAGACAGTGGTAGAAGTGAGAAGTGATTCCTCCCAACAGGGTGCATGCTGTTCTCACCTTAAAGCCAAGTCAGAAGGCTCCAGGAGTCCTGAAAGAAATCCTCCTCAACACCCAGGATGTCCTGTGTCTACCCTAGCAGGAACTATACCTAGAAAGGAAGCACATGGCAGAGGAGAGCCCAAAACCACCTATACCTCAGCTGTTTAGTGAGGCTGGTGATGTGAATCCCCCAAAGGCCAAGCAAAATCACAGAAAGTGATAGATTTGGCCTGTCTTTCCTGTACTCCATGCAGCTGGGCTGCCCAACAGGCAAAGGGAGGTAGTAAAAGCAGTGAAAGCTGAGTGGAGGTAGAAAAGAGGCATATCCAACAGGGAATTGCCACAGGACCCTTCAAAGGACCTAGACATGCACCCCATAAGGAAGTCTCGCCTTTGAACTTCTGTTTCAAAGGGTATCAACCACCAGCTAGCATGCGCCCAAGAAATATCAACACCCAACCAAGGGAGCATCACAGATGGACATAGTTATGTAAAGAGGTTTTTGGCCTTTTCCTTTTTCTTCCATCAGGGACAACAACATGGAGGGACCAGGCCCTGAAGAGGTATTGGTGCTCCACACTTGCCTGAGAAGAGGGAAATAA
Organism: Cephalopachus bancanus; assembly: GCA_027257055.1. Taxonomy (NCBI): domain Eukaryota; kingdom Metazoa; phylum Chordata; class Mammalia; order Primates; family Tarsiidae; genus Cephalopachus; species Cephalopachus bancanus. The sequence goes on along the minus strand of JAPVLO010000021.1, from coordinate 7,965,257 downwards.
TATGGATGAGATTTCAATTGAGTTTGAGCATTATCATGTCCTGTGGGCACCCTTGCCCATATCCCCTCTTTTTTTACCTTTCAGTACACACAAGCCTGATCTCCAACTGCCAGCACCTGCATCTCTCCTCTGGTTATTGGCTTCTGGACCCACAAAGAGGTGGGAATTAACACACACCCCCAGAAGCAGCCCTCATCCATGGACAGATGAGTATTGGTGTATAAACACCCTGGCTCCTTCATTTGGGTAGAACAACTCTGAGTCTCTGGTTCTATACTATATTAGTTATCTATTGCTGCATAACAATTTACCACCAAAACATAGCAGCTTAATACGCCAATATATATTTATTATCTCACAGTTCTGAGGGTCACGAATTCAGGAGCAATTTAACTGGGTGACTCTGGCTCCAGATAGCTCAAGAGATTGTAGTCAAGTGTCATCTGGGGCTATAGTCAATTGAAGGATTGATTGGGGCTGAATGATCTGCTCCTTATGTATCTGGCAAGTTGATGCTGGCTGTTGGCAAGAGGCCTCAATTCATCACCACACAGAACTCTCTATAGGTCTTCTTGAGTGTCCTCATGGGGTTAGTAATCCAAGAGAAAGTGAGATCAAAGTAGGAACAGCAAAGTCTTTTATGACCCAGCCTCAAAAGTCAGATGTCGTGCTAATTATTTATTGCTACATAACAGATTACTCCAAAACTTAGCAGTTTAAAAAAATTAATTCACAGTTTCTATGGGTCAGGAATCTGGGCACAGCTTAATGGTGTGCCTCTGTCTCAGTGTCTTGCTCAAAGCTTTGAGGTGTCATCAAAGGCTGTAGGTATCTCAAGGCTCAACTGGGGGAGGATCCACTTCCAACCTCACTCCTCTGGCTGTTGACAGCCTCAGCTCTTCACCACACAGACCTCTCCACAGGAAAGTTTACAATATGGTGGCTGGTTTTCCCTCAGAGTCACTGAGTAAAGGGCAAGAGAGCACAAGCAAGAAGAAAGCTAGGGTCTTTTTGCAACTTAATCTCAGAGGTGACATTCGTTGCCTTTGACATAGTCTATTGGTAAGAAGTGAGTCATTTCTTATTTGCTATAAGCAGCCCACACTCTAGGGGAAGGGATTATACAAGGGCATGAATTCCAGAAGGTGGAGATAACTGGGGCCATCTCAGAGGCTTCCTACCACAGATGGCATGTTCTGTTGGACACACAAGTCACACACAAGTTCATTGTGGGAAGGAATTACCCAAGAGCATGAATGCCAGGATATGAGTATCACTGGGGCCACAAAACTGTTTCCTAAAGGCTGGCTCCCTCAAATGCTTTCCCAGTGTTCCACAGTGGGATTAAGCAACTGTTGACAATGAGCCCTTTAATATCTGACTTTCCTTTCCAGATTCAGTTTCTTCCTTACTGGTCAGTCCTGGCTTCATCTCCCAAGTAAACTCCTTGCATATGAATCTTTGTCTCAGAGTCTACTTCTGGGAGAACCCAAAGTGAAACTTTAAACTAGACTTACATAAAAGTATATGTCGGTCTGTCTGTCTCAGGAAATGCTCAAAATTCATTTTTTCTCTGGAACACAGCAAAAATGTGAAAGCCATTTATAAGCCCTACAAAATTTCAGAGCATGAGTGTTTTCACTTAACCTGACGAAATCTAGAAAAACTTGACCTCAAAGGAGATTTGGAGATATAGAAAGTTGGGAAGCACATTGTACATCCAAAACAACAACATTCAAAACTGGGGCTATTTGTTCCTGAATGAATTCCCCACTTGCCTTTTAGAATTACATTTTTATTTCTATTTGCTCATCACCTTACTCACACGAGTAAGGGCTTTGTGTCAAGGTGTCCACATCCTGCCTGAGCTCCAGCCAAGAGCCAAGCCTTATGCCCAGCAAATATTTCATATTTTGATGAGGGAGTATTGCTCTGTGACTAAATTATATAGATGAAATGCAAAAACCTTCATCACATTGCAGAGGGGGGGGGGTCCCAGGAGTAAGTCAAGTCACTTGAAACAACAGTACATTTTCATATATTTTTCAAAACTCACTTTGAGACTGACTTTAGATAGGCAGGTACCAAATGACTCTTGACCTCTAAGCACCCCAAAAATGCCCAGGAGAAATTAAGGCCTTCCAATGCACTCAATCGTGGGTCTATCAAGGGCCAACTAGAGGAGCTTAAATCCAAATTAATTACTCAGACATCTCTAGTTCAGAAGTTGGGCTACAGACATACTCATCAGCATGCAACGGCAGCACCATTCCCACGGTGAGAAGAAAAGGAACTAGGATAATGAGGACAGTAGATAAAAGGGAGACCATGGAGGAAGATCTTAATTGTATCTTAATTGAGTCACACTTTCTCCTTCATGCAGATTCCAGCCTTAAAGTCAAAAAGGGAATGGCCTCTCTGCTGGGGTGCTTTCTGTGCTCTAACCATGGCTGGTGTCCAAGGTCATTTGACTGTGACAATCTACTAAAAAAGAGTGTATCGGTTGACCATGGCTGCAATAACACTGTATAACAAACCACCCCAACTCTTAGTAATAATCACTGATTTTCACTCATGCATCTGCAGGTCTGTGGGCCCGTGGGTCTGCAAGTCAGCTAGGTGTTAACTGACCAGGCTGGTTTGGGCTGGGTGGCTCTGTCTCAAATTGTGAGTGTAGCTTGTCTTGGTTCTCACTGAGGTTTGCCTTATATGTATTCCACATGTATTCACTCCAGTGACCAGGCTAAGGGAGATGCAGCTACCCAGGGGGTGCCTCTCAGAAGCACAGAGAAAAAGCAGGAGCATCCAAAGCCTCTTAAGGTTTAGACTTAGAACCAGAACTCGCTTCTGCCCATGTATCATTGGCCAAGCACAAAGGCAAGGGGTGAAGAATTACCCACAGTGAGGCCATGGCAAGGATGAGGCGGTAGGGCAAGGGTGAGGATACAGAGTGAATGATCCAAAGTCAATAATCCCATCAACCCAAGCCTGAGTCTTGTCTCTAAACTCATACTGAAGGCACGCTGATCGGACTCTGGAGTTCCAATCTATTTGTTACATTTTTGGTGACTAGGAAGCATGAAAAGGAGAAGGACACACATGCCTGGACACCACAAAATCTGAAGGACAGCAATGGAGCACACTGCCCATCTTTTTGCACTGCAGAATCAGTCACCAGATCATTGCATTTAGGGACCTGTATGGTCAGGATCAGTTATTACACTTGTCTGAAGAGGTGTGGCATTTCCTCTGACATTGGAATGTGAGGGTCATTGTGGGTTGTGGTCACTTACAGGGAGAGAAGAAAAGGGCTTTTCTTCAAAGACATATGTGCTACTCTACAATTAGGAATGTTTCATTGCTATCCCGTTTCTTTTACATTGACTTTGGCCTGGGTGGTTGGCTGGAAAGACTACTGTTGGAAAGGAAAAATCCTCATTTTTCTGAAGCTGTAGTAAAAAATAATAATAATAATAATAATAAACTTTTTGATTTGGATTTGGATTGACAAAAACAGAAAAGTGTTCCAGGCAACTTCACCTACATAGCTCAGAGTCATTTGTGACAAAAGTCCTTTCATAGTCCTTTCCCAAGACAAGTCATGGGCTGGGTGTGTACAGGGTCGCAGCACACAGACTGCAGATTGTCCCCTGTGCTAAGGTACCTACCCAGGAAGCAAATGGAGGCTGGATTCCAGGCTGTCCTCTGCTTGCTAAGCCAAGCACCCAGTCTAGGGGCTGTGTCAGCCCAAAAGGAGTACCTCTGATAATTAATCATCCCACAAGGGGCATCTCTTGGGTTACTTCTCCAACTTTTCAGTATCACACCACAGCATTATGCATTCACGTCCACTGCTACGTGACTATGCAGTGCCCCCTACTAAAAGTGACAGATGCACATCTCCACCCCACTAACAATGTCTTGGACATGTGACTTGCTTTGCCTAGAGAATGTCAGCGGTTATGAAGTGAGCGGAGGCTTTAAATGCACTTGCTTTGTTTTGCTTGGCCTCTTGAGCCTCTGCCACCTGACATGTGAAGGGTATGTTCCTAAGAGCCTCTGGTACCAGAAGGAAGAGCCCCCTGGCAATCCACAGTCTGAAACAGAGCCACATTCACTCCCCCATAGAACAATAAGAAAAAAACAAAAAATATGTGCTGTTTGTTATGTGATATCATTGCAATAAAAACTGACTGGTACACATGGTGATGTGTAGAAGGGGGTAAACTCTTCCCTTGAAGCAATAAACCTTGGCAGGTAACCTAGGTAGTCTAGCCAAGAGAAAGTGCCCAGGGGTGAAAAGGAAACATAAAAGTCAAGTGAATATTCTTCCAGAAGACCGAGCAGAGAACGAGTCTCAAGGTAGAACGGAAACTGAGGACAGTAGACCAGAGTAAGTGGGCTCGGAAGAGAAGTCAGACATGATGCCTAGCTAGGTTCTGGAGCTGAGCTTTTGAGACTTTCCATGCTTGCGCTGTGAGTGAGGAAGGGCTACTGAGATTCTGAGTGAGTGCAGATACTGCAATGTCAATCCAGGGGGCCCCAAAGTAGGAACCGTCCACTAGGGCAAAGGCCACTGTGGTAGGAACTTTAGAAGGACAAAAAAAGCATAGGGCAGTGTCATTGCTTCACAGTCCACACCTGACATTCATGGAGCATTGCAGGGCGCTCCGGCACAGCTCTCTGAGAACGGCAGACATTTCACCTGCAGGAGGGTTTCCACTGAGTCAGCTGATTTTTAATGACCGCCGCGCACTAGGCAGTGCTGCCACCTCACTGCCTTGTACAGCCTCGATCGCAGCTCTATCCAGCTGCAGTTGATTTGCCTTTTGCAAATACAGATGCATTTGTCACCACTTGTAGCAATGAACTGAAAAACATTCAGGCTTTATTGGCTTGCGGGGAGAGATGTTGGAAAGGAGAAAGGAAGGGAATCCCTCTGTGATACTGCTTCCAATCCCAAAACAAATACCATATGAAAATGCTTAATTCACAAAGGTCAGTTGGGAAAGTGCACCGAAGTGCAATATGTGTCATGCTTGGAGAGAAAGAAGCACAAGACGGCTCGTCACTGAATGGCCTGCTTTCCAGTTATGGCTGTCCCAGACTCCAAGGCCCCAAGGACAATAACGTCTGGGTTCACTCTATTTAAAGCTGTTTACAACAGAAGGAATATCTTTATTCAGAACTTTTGAATGACAAGATTCCTCCAAGAATAAGTGAACCAACACCACGGAAAAGAAACTAACTAAGGTTTAGTCAAATGTTGCATGTAGAGAATCCAGCACTGGGGTTTTCATGTGAGTCATTCGCTGTTAATCCCTCAGCAACCCCGTGAGGTGGGTGACACCATTTCTGGTTTGAGCCATACAGGAACAGAAATCAGAGACGTGATATGATTAACTCACACAGTCACCCAGCTAGTAAGTGATAGTCTGACTCCCAAATTTATGTAAGTCCCCTACATACAAACCAGTTCTGTTCCCAGAGCACATTTGTAGGTCCAGTTTGTTCATATAACCAACAAAGTTAGCATTGGTACCAAACTAACACAATTGGCTATATGATACCGTACTGTAAGAGGTTTGTAATACTTTTCACACAAATAATATATAAAAATAAACACACACAAAGAAGAAAACATTTTTAATCTCACAGTACAGTAACTTGCACTCCCGTGGAAATGTATGCCAGGCCGAACTCGGTGCCTCAGCCTGTCATCCCAGCACTTTGGGAGGCCTAGACGAGTGGATTATCTGAGCCTGCAGGTTTGAGACCAGCCTGGGCAACTTAGTAAGACCTTGTCTCTACAATAAATCAAAAAACTTAGCCGGGTGTGGTAGCACATGCCTGTAGTTCTAGCTACTTTACTTGGAAGGCTGAGGTGGAAGGATCACTGGGACCCAGCAGGTCAATGCTGGGGTGGCCGTAAGAGTGCCACTGCACTCCAGACTGGGTAACAGAGTGAGACTCCAACTCGAAGGAAAGAAAGAAGGAAAGAAAGAAGGAAAGAAAGAAAGAAAGAAAGAAAGAAAGAAAGAAAGAAAGAAAGAAAGAAAGAAAGAAAGAAAATGTACACTAGACATGAAAACTAATTTCTGTGATTGGACATGCAAATACATGTTCACATTTTTGAAAGTTTACAGCTTGAAGGGTCATATGTAGGAGACTTACTGTGTTCATCTCATTCTATGAAATTGACATTAACTTGTCTTAATATTAGATATAAAACAGCTATAAAATTTCAGTCTACAAAAATAGATGAACAACAAATATAACTTTCTTTAGCTTTCTATTACTCAACTTAATTTCTCTTTTGAGCTCATTCCACTAGGGTGATGATAACTGAAACTCAGGCAATTGCTTGCTTCTGCTCTTCCCAGGGCTGTTTAGTGAGCCCTAGGATGTTCCACTCCAAATCCCCTCAAACATCTGGTTTCAGCCCAACTGTGGAGGCCAGGCATGCTACTGGTGTTCAAATCCAGCACATGCAACTATGCATCTGTACTTTGCTCCCTCAGTGGTAATGTGCCTGCCAATTCTCTGGGAAGGCAATTTTGAGCCTCGTTCTTCAGAAAGTCCCCAGAGAAACTGAGCCCCAGTAGCCCACAGTGATGACTTGCTCATTAATGCCTCCTTCATTGGCTTTTTCTTTTTCTCTGACTCACTCATCCCACTCCCTCACTTCTGCTTCCTGAGATCTGCTCCCAGACAAACTACTAGCACAAGAATTCTAAACTCAGTCTCTGTTTTCAGGGAAACTCAAACTAAGGCAATTTAAGTTTAAGTTCCTGGGAATGTCCAGAGGGCCAAGGCACAGGATGGGATGGAACAACTGGTCAGCAAGGCACCTGTCACCCTGGGTATCAGCTAAGAAATCCTCGTCCCATCATCACCAGTCACTGGGCTGCACAAGTTGCTGTTGAGTCGTTCCTTGTTCCTGTCCTGTGGCTCCCCCAGGCCTAACAGTCTGTTTCCATTCCCAATTTCTATGCCATGCTACATGGGAGGAGGGGACAGGCAACAGAATTTCTTTATCTGGCTGTCCCAACATGCTACATAGTCATTCCCACCTCCTCAGGACTCTCCTGAGGAAACAGAACGTAGACCCTCATGCCCAGATCTCATCTGCCTATGTTGGCTTCACTGCCTCCCTGATGCTCCACTGAGAAAACAGAACTGGGATCTCTCTCCCTCGGACCACAGAAGTCTGTGCTTTCATCAATTTCTTTCTGACTCCTTCCTCCCAAGCCCCGGGAGAAGCCTTTCCTCCTCAAACACTCTACTTTCCCTTGTGGTACGTCTCCTGAGCATTTTGTCTATGCCTAGAGTTTCTCTCATCCCCTGAGAGATCCAGTTTCAGGGGCCCAAAGTCAGGAAGAAAGTTGCAGGCTACATTCTGCTTGTCACTTTTGTCTCCTGAAACAATTATCTCAGGATGGCCTCCTAGTTTCTTGAAAAGTAGGGGGAGCAGGAGAAACAGTACAGTAAAAATGAGGGAGGTGAAAATATAAACATCTACTTATTTTTTAAAAATTATCCTTATACATGTAGGCAACACAGTAAAACTAATCCATAGTACATTGTAGTCCTTATATGAAATCTCTGTTTTTCCTCATCAAGTAATTGTACATCTTCCAGATGTCTCCTGTGTCTTCCACCATTTTGGGCAGGCTTCATCATTTCCTGATGTCAGAATAGAAACATAGAGAAAGAGGGGAAGGAGTCGTAATCTAAGGTAGCAGATCAGGGCTGATTGATACCCTCAGGTTGCATTGTTCCACATATCTTTCCACTTTCTTTTTCCTCTTAGTCCCACTTAGACTGTTGATTTATCGTCTCATAGTCACAACACAGTTACTACAGATACAGATATCACATCTCCACTCAAGGTAGGAAGAATAGAAGCAAGACACTCCTTGGAGCCTCTCTGCCCATCCAGCCTAGCCTGGGAGAGCGCACAGATCCTTGCCCACCAGTTCCCACACCAATGCCCCAGCCCAGAAAGGCTGAATTAGACTAGACTTGTCCCTGAATTATTTGTTTCTCTTGATTTCAAAAAAGGACTCTATTTTGTCTCACAAACCAACCTTCTTTCTCTTTGCATTGCTTCCTTAGCCTCTTAGTATAGCTAGACCCTGTGTCTCCCACGTCCCCACCCAGGTCTCATCCATGCCCTCACTTTTATATGTCTCCTTCAACAGCAGAACATCTCCTTTTGCTATTTCTTGATGCTTTCAACACACACAGAGACATATACACATGCAGGGATGTACACCTGTAGTGACACATGTACACATAGACACACACAGGAAAGCACACATAGTTGGTGCTTTTAAATCTTAAGTAGAATCAGAGATTCCCATTCCCTTCCTCCATGTCCCAGTGGATCCCTTCCCTGTGTGCCCTCTTGTCGTTTCTCCCTATTTCATGGTGTTGTTTATGCCTTTTCACTGCCCTTCCTGGAAGCAGTCACTTATACCAACCCACAAACATCAGTCAATTTCCAGATAAATATGGTATAAAATAATAATCTATGATAACATGTACCACAAAGGACTCACGTGGGAGTTGGGGGAGAAGCAAAAATGCACATTAAGTTTTATTTTGCCAGGTTTCCCATCCAATGCCTGAGTCAAACCATCTTTAACTCTGCAGTTCACCACTTAGGGCGGAACCCCCATCTACCTTCCTTTGCCACACCCTGGCTGTTGTTGTCAATGACAGCTCCTGCCAGACAGGGACACTGGTAGAGAATGCTGTGATGCCATAACTGGTGACATCACCTTAGTTGGCAAGTCGGACCAGCCCAGCACATTCAGGCAGAGAAGAGGTAGTCATTTCCCCCCTTTCTATGCACATGTACTGCCCTCCTTGTAAAAGAAACCAGCCCTTCTCTCTCTATATGTCTCTTTAGCATGAGATTTCAGAATTGCTATGGACCAGTGACTGCTATGTGTCTCCTGTTGCTCCTCTTTTTAAATAGGAATGTCTGTTGTAACCATCCTGGTCCTGTCTCCTCAGTCGAAGGCAGGGCCTAGCACTATGACTCTAGCCTTTGTTATCCCGGGAGGTAAACATCCTGGGAGAGATGTACCTAGTACCTAAAACACCCTGGCCACCTGATCTTTCCCTATATCCTGGCTAGCTCATGATTCTCCCTTTCAGTAGCAACCACACATTGCATTTGTACAAGGCTTCCCACACAGAGCTTTGGCAGCATCCAATAAGTCTTCTCACTTTCTCAGGATCCAAGTTCCAAAAACATATCTACAGCATGCACCAAAATAATACATGCAGTGACAGAGAATGGAGAGACCAAAGAACTAACATAAAGAAGCCCAACTTGCCCCTTTCTAGCTCCTTAACAAGTAGAAACATGTTTCTACCTCTGAAAAGCAGCCAGTAGCCATTCTATTCTGCAGCAGAAATAAAAGGAGGAATTGCACATGACTGCCAAACACAAGACAATATGTCCAGCCACCACTGACAGTGGTTCAGTTGCTGGGGAGGCTGACCTTGATTAGGATGTGTCAGCACCAAGGGATGACCTGGTATTCAAGGGGTAAGTCTTTGAGGGAGCCAGGTCAGAAAGGCTGGTTGAGGGGCTTCCTGCACTATGGAGAGGTAATGTAAGGAAGCTGTTTACAGTCAACACCTACATGCCATGTGGTTCATTTCTCCATCAGCTGGACATTGGTCCCCTGCCAGCTGACTAATTCCTCCTGTGAACCAGAAGAGGAACAGGTCCATGCATGTGTCCAGGTTTTAAACTACATGTGGGAGTCAAAGAGGAGAGGGCAACAAGAAGAGGGAAAGACTTCTCACTGAGTGAGCCTCCTATTGCCATCCATTAACCTATAAGCCAGACTTTCCCACCAGGTGTTAGGCCCCAGAAAACAGAAAATACATGTTTAAATTCTGGTGTCTCCTACATCAGGGTTATTTTAAAATATTGTTGGAATTGAATATTTGTTCAAGTGGATAAAGTCTTTGACCCAAGTGTAGGAACTGTTTTACTTAATTGTCACAGTTATGTTTCTTTCACATATGAGGAAAAAGACTCAAAGAAGTTAAAAATATTGGCTGAAGTCACACAGCTAGAAAGCGATAGCCCTAGAATTTGAATTCAGATTTTCCTGACTCCTAAAACTCAATGGGAAAAGAAATGTGGGGCTTAAGTTCAGCCCTAAATAAGAAGATATGACCAAGAGTGGCTAGTATGAGAAGTCTGTGAGAAGATTAGGTCATAAAAGAGGTCATGAAGTCAGAATCAAAGCCAAGAGAACCTCGGGACAGCAAGGGGTCAGTGGTTTACAGAGTAGCTGACACAGGAAGGAACTTTGAAAACAAGTGTGCCACTCTGAACTTGTCCCTCCTTGATTAAAACTTTTATCAACTACTCTCAAGGTAAAACCTAAACGTCTTAGCCCCATAACTTGATCGTTTGCAGTCTGACCCCAAATTCCTTGACCAGCCTCATCTTCCCAGTGCTGTCTAACCTCAACTATCTCTCCCTATGGCCATCCGCACTTGAGTCAGGGAATAATTGCTGTCCCTAAAAATGCCACATGTGTCCATGCAGGTTGTGCTGTTACCTGAATTCGCCAATGCGTGAGGGGCATGGTTTCAAACACTCCACATGGCACAGCGCTCAGCAGGTGTGCACTGAATGAGATGATGAACCTCTTCTGTGGCTAAAAATACTCATGTACTCTGTCCCTACCCCAGTTGGGCATGGGCGAGTCAAGCAATAGACTTAAGCAGAGAGTGCTCGGAGAACAAGATACCAAGGGCTGGAAGTCTTAGTTCCAGTAGGGGTCATGCTAGCAGGAGTCAGGCAGCTCCAGAGGGCCTACAATTTAGCGAAGACCTCTAGTCCCTGCTGCCCTGCCTCCCTCTCAGCTGTGGGAGGCCTTAACTTTCTCTGATCTTTCTACATCCTTGCTCAATCTTCTTCCCGCTGCTGCCCAAGTTGCTGTGTATCTTAGCTTGGATTCCCCTGAAGCCAATCCCTGAAACAAGGACTCAGGTACACACAGTTTCTTTGGAGGGAGACACCCCAGGAAACAGAGAAGAGGGAAAATGGGAAGAGTGAGACAGGAAAGGGAGAAAATTCAGTAAAGTATATGTTAATGAGTAGGTTACTGGAGCATAATGCTGCCAAGGAACCTCTGAGATACCAAGGAGGACATGCTCAGAATCTTTCCACTGGAGTGTAAGAAGCCTACTTTCTGATGAGGCATTTATCCACTGACCCCCGCCCCCATTGCTGGTGGGCATATGAAGGAACAGCTTTCTCCAGGCTGAGTGAGGTTCCCTGAAGAAACAGGTACATCTGGCACTTCATGCCAGCCTCCCTATGAGGTTGACATTCAGCCTTAGAGAAATTATACCTCCATAGCCATCAACAAGGGACAATAAGAAAATAATCCCTTCTGGTTTTGTAGCCTTTCCTATTTCCAAAGTCCTTTCACATATGACATTCTATGTAGTTTACAAACAAACTCAGTCAAGGGAGAAGGTATCACAATCCCAATTTCACAGATGGGAAAACTGAGGCTCAGGGGACCACCTGCCTGAAAATGGTATTTACAACAGAAAGGTCAGTGTTGTCCTTACCAACCTGCATGGCAACATCCAATCCCATTTCCATTTGTTCCTCTCTGGAGAAAAGATATGCCCAGCAGAAGCCAAGAATTTGCCTTTCTCTGGTGCTGATTGCTAGAGTGGTGACAGGGCCTCCTGGAGGAAGCTAACCAGAAAATGCCTAAAAATTGTGACCTGAAATCTACTAGAAATGATATGTGGTCCACAGAGCTCTGGACCAGCTACACTAGGCAAGTCATCTCAACTCTTTCCCAACCCTCTCCTAAGCGGAAGGCTTGCAGGAGAGTGGAGGACACAGCAGGACAGTCCCTCAGGGTTAAGTAGGAGCAGGAATCTCACAGTCTACATGTCTGACAGCAAGGGGTACTAGGGAATGAAGTGTGCTAGAAATGAAAATAGAAGCTAGACAAAAAAAAAAAAAAAAAAAAAAAACAAAGCTGGACAGCAAATGAGTTCACAACCACCCAGGGCCAGATCAGGAACTTAAAAGTGGGGTCAAAGAGAGTCAGAGGAAAAGGGACCCAAGAACCTAGCCTTAAAGCACAAAATCAGAGCAAGGGAATGGGCATCTCCATCAGTTTTAGCCTCTTTAAGATTGGGGTCTTACAGTCCTTACTTTTTTTAACCCTCCCAAGGTGCCCTGTCTTGGATTCCCTGGACCCATTTGAAGAGGCCCCAGTATGAAAAGATAACGGGCCCTATCTCTTCCTCTGTCCATTGAAAAGGGATGTACAAGATCAGTTTTGTTTTTTTTTTTGAGTTGGAGTCTCACTCTGTCGCCCAGACTGGAGTGCAGTGGCCGCTTCCGGCCACCGCAGTCTCGAACTGCTGGGTTCCGGAGATCCTTCTGCCTCAGCCTTCCAAGTAGCCGGAATTACAGGCATGCGCTACCACACCCGGCTGATTTTTTGATTTATTGTAGAGATGAGGTCTCGCTGCCCAGGCGGGTCTCGAACCCGCGGGCTCAGGCAATCCACTCACCTCAGCCTCCCAAAGGCGCGGGATTACAGGCTGAGCCACAGAGCCCAGCTAGGATCAGTTGTTTTTCAAACTGCACCTGCTGAGCCTGGGGAAGTCTAAATCCTGCCAGATTGGGCAAAGGAGGAGGTGGTAGGTAGGACCTGAGGGAGGGCCAGGGTTTCCACCAAATTCCACCCAAGGAGCCTTCCACTTTTGTTGGCCAAATCTTCTGAGTATCATTCTCTTTAAAGAACAGGTTTGAAGCTAAAAATGCTCAAAACCAATTAACTAAACAAATTTTAAGCATCTTTCTCACTTTAAGATTTGAGTTGTTTCAGAAAAGCAAACATGGTGTTCCCACTGCAAGATTGAAGGGTTTGCTGCAGAATTGATGGAAAGAATTTCTCTGGGAAGCATTTTGTTCCTCTTCTTGTTGGCATCCTGGTGCCATTTCCATTGGTCTGAATTTGGCTTTTGGCCTTTTTCAAGAAAAACTTGCAAGACTTCAGGGAATAGGGACTCTGATCTCACCAAATGTGGTGATCTTGGACAGGTTCTGGTGGATGTTAATGGCCTCTTTCCCTGGGGTTGGCTGCCACATAGTAGCAGTAATCACTAGTACTCAGGACTCTGAAGTCTTTTTTTCCAAAACTGGAAATCCTCATGTGACCCACAAAGCTATACTGAGAGGTGAGTGCTGCTAATCCCATTTTCCAGATGAGGAAATTAAAGCTTCAAAAGTTTGAATAACTCAACTCACCCAAGGTCATCAACTAAGAGGAGAAGAGCTAGGAATAGAAACTGTGTTGCTGGTACCACATCTATGCCCATTGTTCTTCCTGAGTATACAGACAAACCTGGAAGTTTTGTTTTGGTTTGGTTTTTTGATTTATTGTAGAGATGAGGTCTCACCAAGATGCCCAGGCTGGTCTCGAATCTATGGGTTCAGGCAATCCTTTCACCTCAGTCTCCCAAAGTGCTGGGATTATAGGTGTGAGCCACTGCGCCCAGCCAAACCTGGAAGTTTTGACCTCCAGTTGTGTAGCAGCTGCAGTTGGTATGCCAACCATATCCCCTTGCCCTTACCATTTTGGTCCGCAACCGTCCACCTTTCAGCTGCTGGCAACTGCATCTCTTTGGCTGAGGCCAATGTAATCCCTCTGCCCTGTGAGACAGGCCGGAAATGCAGTGGATTAATATCTCTGCTCCCACGAGCAACCAGTCAGTCACCAGTGGCCAACTCTCCTACTCTTCATGTGGAATAACTGCAAGGCATGTTCTCCACTATCACCCAGAGTTGCAGGGAAGGATGAAACCCCCGTTGCCCATGATGGTAAACTGCTTGATGATCCCCTTTATTGGCTTCCTTCCCTTCTACTCTCCTGCAGGTGTATCCTGTGGTCCCCTCCAAGATAAACTACCCCAATGGAATCTTGGTCTCAGGGTCTGTCCCCTTGGGAACCCAAGCCAAGACAGGCTATTCTATAGTTAAAAATAGGGCGAAAAAAATCAATTGTATCCCTTTTCCTGAGGATTGTTACAGATTTATGAGACCATATTCTCAAAGTCTGAGGAGAGAAAGGTACTGATTAGGAGAAGATACCAGCTTTATTCAAAACCCATAAAACATGTTACATCCTTTACAAAATTACAATGCAGCCATTTTTTTAAATGAGAAAGATCTTAATATGCTGATATGAAACCATAGCCAAGATATATTGCACAGTGAAGAAAGTAAGTGATAGAACAGTGTATTTAGAAAGCTGCCATTTATGGATTTTAACGGAGTTTGTATACATATGTGTGCAAAGAATATCTCTGGAAAGATGCACACACCAAAAAAACTGGAAAATGTAGGAGTCCCTGAGGAGACAGACTGGGGATTAAGGACTATTTTCCTCTGTTATTGTTTAAACCAACTTTACCATATCTCTGTGTTACTTTTTAAAAAGGGAAAACACTATTAAGTGAAACAAAGAAGCTCATATTTTTAAAAAAATCCATGTGCTTCATGTTTAGCTGAGAACAGTTGGTCAGGAAACCCTAAAATCTGCATTTCTAATTAATCCTGAGGTAATTATAATGTTGGTGGACTGTGTTTTGAGAAAACCTGCCATCAAACATCAGCCTTTTACTGGGCTACAGAACACAATGCCAAAGGCTTTGGAGGAAGTGGTGAGCTAGAGATGGGCACTGCTGGGAGGGCAGCATCCTTGCTCACCACAACGCCACACTTAATGATAAAGGTACCAACCAATTTTTTTTTCAACTCACCTCTCAGGCCCGTGGCTACCATCTCCCTGGATGGTGTAGCTCAGCAGCAGTTTATTTTGTTTGCTTTCTCCTTTCCCTCTGTAGAGGATGCCCCACTGATCTGAACAGTGGGCAAAATCAAAAGCAGCTTAATGTCAAAAAATGGGGGAAGAAATTTAAACTCAAGTCCAATTTGTATAAATCTTTGTAGAACCCTCTAACAAATCCAAGTAGAGACAGACCAAAAAGAAAAAGAAGAAAAAGCAATGGCAAACAATCTTCAAATTGAGTCAAAATTAACTGGACATCTGGTCATCAAATCAGAGTCACCAGACACCCAAACATGAGGTGATGAGTGACCTTTTAATAAATTGTGGGATTCACAAAACTGCAGTAAACACTAAGAAATAGGAAGCCCCCATTAAATGCTGGTCATGATGGAAAAGGTACTATTTGGTCCTTAAGGATGATTTCCTAGGACTGAGCAGACCAAAGAAACAGGTACAGAAGGAAAACATTGGAATTGATTGTTCACAGGTCAGTCTGCAGTTTTAATTCACACAGGTCCCAGTTGCCTGCGATGACATAGCTGTCTCCACTTTGCCCTGTATAGTGTTTCTCAAACTACAGCAGACCAACAAATAAAAGATGGAGGGTGGGAGTCAGTGATCCAGCGTGGAGCTAGAACCGGGGCCTCGTTGGACCCCAGGACCACAGCAAAAAGGAGAGCAAGAGCCAACTTTGCCTCAACCTGATACTGAGTCAACCTCATTATAAGATTAGCTGCCAGGATGAACAACACTCTCTTAATAATGCACACATCGCTATGACAACCACCCACTTTGCTACCTACAGATAACTTCATTGTATGGCCATGTTTCCTTGTTTGGAAAGAAAAGCTGTTTATTGTGAGATCCCCCATTCTGTCTCCAACGCCTGTGGTTTTGCGCAGTGTGGGTGCCTGTATGTGTGTGTAAGCAGGCCGGGTGCGTGTATGCGCCTGCATGCGTGTGAGTGTGCGGCAGGGACAGGCAAGGAGCCCAGATCCCCATGCAGTCCTGGCTTCGGGGATACTGTCCAGTTCTCAAGGTTGGTAAAATTGCTCTCCGTCCCAGGCACCCAAGCGTGTTGACATAATTATTCAGGCAGACAGGCTTGGCCAGGATTAATACTGTGATTAATTATGGTGGGAGTTTCAACAAGCCAGTGCATGCTCAGGAGGGTCGGGAGGGACGTGACAGTCCCTGGCTCGCCTGTTCGCCGGCAGGACGGCGGGCCGAGGAGGGTGTTGAGCCGGGAGCTGTATGGGCCTGACGGTAATGAGAAATGAGAAAAGTGCTGAAAAATTGATGGCGCCTGCAGATTGCGCAGGCTGGCGCACAGCGGGGGGCCCCCTGCAGCCGGCGCGCGGGGCGCGGTATGCTAATGCGGGCGCCTGGGCCCGGGGAAAGGGAGGAAGAAAAGCCGGCACAAAGGAGAGAAATGCAAATGACAGGCACAAAGATCAGTGCCGAGAATCCCGGATTAACTGCGTGGAGCTGGTGCTTGCCTGAGCTTAACCCCTTCTGGACTGTGTCAGGGCTGCAGGGGGGTGCCGCGGGGAGCTCTGGTCTGGATCTGGGTCCAGGACCAAGTAGGGATGTGAGACAAACGGAGTTGGGAAGAACCCAGAAGCTGAAGGCAACAAGCTGGTTCCTGTCAGGCTTGTGACTTCTTTGGAAAAAATGAGGGGGAGAAGGAGGGGGAGAAGTGACTCTGGGGTAGGAAATGCAGTGGCCTTGCTGTGGCCCAACAGGCACCCAGAAGAGCTTCCACACGTGGGCCGGTGGGAAAGGAAGCCAGGAAGAGGAAGCCCGCAGGGCCCTGGACTGCCTAGTCCTTGAGCTGGGTGGTGGTTATACTGAAGACGGTTTGGGTCATAAACCCTAAAGTCTAAAATCGACACCAGATGGGTATCATTTACATGATGTAAATATAAGATGTGTGCACTTTATGGTATCTCAGTTATACTTCAATCAGCAATAAAGGAGGAAGAAAAAAATGAGACCAGAGCAGAGGAGCAGAGAGCCACTTAGCTTGCTTCTCGGACTTACCTTCTTGGGGAGAGAACCATAAAGCTTATTTCATGAATAGCGGGCATCCCAAAACACAAACCAGAATCTTTTTGTTGTTCTTCAGTGCACACTCACGCTCTCAGAATGTCACTCTAGTTGGTGCCTGCTGGAGAAGAAAACATTTGCTGAAACATAGATATACCCATCCCCAACCCTCCTTCCTGGGAAATGACTTCTTGAGAAGTCAGCAATAACTCCACAAGGAGTCCCAGCCAGTGGACAGCGTCAAGTCCTTGGAGCTGTGAGGAAGAGGAAAGGGGTTCTGAAACTCCAGAAAACAAAATTGTGTATAAACATGGACACAGGGTTACACCAACAGAGGGGAAAAACATACATATGCATGTTGGGGGTGGGAGTCAGAATGGAATCAAAAAGATTCCATTTAGGAAATAAAATTTAAGTGAATCAGATATCTATGTATTTGTTTTTTAAGTCTGAATAACTGTATATCCAGCTATTAATAATAGTTCCCTCCATGGGATGGAGGGGCCTGAATTTTTTCTGTAGTGGCTTGAATTTTTTAATAATTTTCAAGTCTTACGAAAAACATAGTTCCATTTTGAAGGAAAAAAAATGGCAAAGTAAATGGAAGTCATGAGAAGACTGAATCCCAGAAGCAGAAGCTCTGGAGAGCAAGGAGACCAGCCTTCTGGACACTGCATACTCTTCTCCAAAGAATGCCTGGGAGGCCTGCAGTCCCAGTGGCCACTCCAGACCCACTTTCTGGTGCCCTTCTTCCCCAAGATAAGAAGGAAACAGGCCAGGCTGGGTGGCTCAGCCTATAATCCCAGCACTTTGGGAGGCCGAGACAAGTGAATTGCCTGAGCCCGTGGATTCAAGACTCACCCGGGCAACTTGGCGAGACCTCGTCTCTACAATAAATAAAAAATTAGCCGGATGTGGTAGCACGCACCTGTAGTTCCAGCTACTTGGAAGGCTGAGGCGGAGGGATCACCAGAGCCCAACAGATCGAGGCTGCGGTGGCTGGGAGCGTGCCACTGCACTCCAATCTGAGCAACACAGCGAGACTCCAACTCAAAAAAAAAAAAAAAAAAAGAAGGAAACACCCCCCCTTCACACGCAGGGAGGGGAGGTTCTGGGTGAAGAGTCTTCTCCAATGCTTTCTTCCTTCATAAACGGCACTACTAAAACCTCTGCCTGAGAGCACAAAGCTTTCCATCTACTTCTCCATGAAGTACTCCCTCCACTTTGCAGATGGAGGCATAGAGCTACAGGTCTAGAGGAGATTGTAGAGATTGCCTCTGTGGGGGCAGAGTGGGCGTGGAGATGATATTTATGGGCTGCCTATTCTGTGCCCAGACTGTGCAGGACAGTCTGTGAACAGGACATCTGCCCAGTTCCACCTCATCACTTTCCTGATAAGGAAGCTCTCTGCAAGCATTACGACTTGCCCGGGGAAACTCTCTTGAGGGACTGTGGGGAATGGCTCTCCACCCTAGAATATGGCCATACCCTTTGTCTCTCATTTCCATAGCTGCCATGCCTAGCAGAGGGTCCAAAACAGAAGCAGGGGTTGTACTGTTGTATTTTTGTTGTACTGGTTGTTTTCCCCAAACAAACAAGGCAGATTTTCTATGCTATGGTTCCTTTGAACTAGAAATTACAATCTTTGTTCCAAGAGACAAGAGGATTACAAAACATTTTAAACGTCCTCCTTTTCTCCTTTTACTGCAAAGCTCCAATGAACTCCGGACCCAGGGGTATTCAATGTAGCGCAACAGATTAACCAAGAGCCGTTTGGGATCTTTTTCCTTTACCCAAGCCCCATGTGAGGACAGGGCTTAGAGGGAGCTCAGGGAGGAGGGCGCCTTTGCTGAGGCAGGCACGGCTTCACTCAGTGCAAAAATTATTCTAAAAACATCTGGAGCATGAAATTTTAAAACATCAGAATGACAGTGGGTCGAGTTTGTGCCTAGGATATTTCTTGTGTAATACCCTGGGAGAGGCCAGCTGGGAAGCCTTCCCCATAGGTAAGATCTGTCCTCTTCCTCCACCTGTGCTGAGCAAACCTTGAATCCATTTGGTGCAGCAACTCTGGACTCCTTCCTGTCCAGACAGGAAGAAATCCAGCAATTACAGGAGATTGCTTATGCATTGACTCCACAAAAGGACAGTCCAACTTTTGCTTTCTGTTTCACATATATGTTCAACTGACCAAAAGAAAAACTAGACTGTGACATTGTCACCAACTCCTTACCTTGAAAATTTAAAAAAGAAAAAGTATTAAGCAATTATGTGCTTTTTAGGAGTAACAGTTTATACCTCACTGATGATGAAAAAAAATCATCTTTACAGAATGATTCTGCCTAATAAATATAAGAGGAATAAGGAATTAGAAAAACACCAGTTTGCAGCCTTAATTGAAGTATATGATTCAGACAAGGATCATCAAGGAAAGTTAAAGCCATTAGGTATTAGAGTAGAATAGTTATTTTAGTTATGGGAGAATAACTACCTCCCGTCCTTTGTTTCTTAGAATGTCACTAGGAGATGAGTCCCAACAAAATAAGGGAGTGGATATGGCCTGTGGGAAGCCAGCTATCAGAGAGTGTGAGGGAATGTCTTAGAGAGACAGGCAATCAACCCACACAGGAGAGAGGATAAGAGGCAGGAGACTGGGGTTGGAAAGGCTTTTATTCTTTCTATGACCATTTGGATTTGAGGAGAAAATAAAAGCAAACAATGGCAAAACAAAAGAAAGGTCTTTTTTTTTTTTTTTAACTCCAGGAAAAGTAAAAAACAAAAAAAGATGAAAAAAAATGTTCAAGGAAGATACAGTCTCTGTGGTGAACAGTGTTTCCATAGTCACAAAAATGGAATCCCAGTTTACTCATTTTCAACTTTTACGTTTCACAAAGAACAAGCAAGAGACTCTAGTATAAAAGAACACAATATAGACATCCTCAGCCTTGACAAGGAAAATATCTAAGTACAGATAATGGGAGTAGAAAGGAGTAGGAGATTGTAGGACGTTAGCACCTTAATCTTTTATATATAATTTGTTATTTTAATAGCTTTAGGGGTACATATGCTTTTTGCTTATATGGCTGCTTTGTATAGTAGTGAAGAAGTCTAGGTTTTAAGTGTTTCAACCCCATTAAAGGACATTGTACCCAGTAGGCAATTTTTCATCCTTCCCCCCTTTTTCCATTCCTCCTCCTGCTAAGTCTCCAATGTCCTTTACACCATTCTTTTTTTTTTGAGTTGGAGTCTCACTCTGTCACCCAGACTGGAGTGCAGCGGCCACTCTTGGCCACTGCAGCCTTGACCTGCTGGGCTCCGGTGATCCTTCCGCCTCAGCCTTCCAAGTAGCTGGAACTACAGGCACGCGCTACCACACCCAGTTAGTTTTTTAATTTATTTATTGTAGAGATGAGGTCTCACCAAGTTGCCCAGGCGGGTCTCGAACTCTTAGGCTCAGGCAATCCACTCACCTCAGCCTCCCAAAGGTGCGGGATTACAGGCTGAGCTACCGAGCCCGGCTCCTTTACACCATTCTATATGCTTTTGCAGATCTTTAGCTTAGCTCCCACTTACAAGTGAGACTATACTGTATTTGATTTTCCATTCCTGCATTACTTCACTTAGAATAATGGTCCCCAGTTCCATTCAAGTTGCTGCAAATACATTATTTTTTTATTTATTGTGGCTGAATAGTATTCCATGAGAGAGAGATGTATATGACATTTCATTATCCCCTAATCAGTTCAGGGACACTTAGGTTGATTCCACATCTTTGTAATTGTGAATTGTGTTGTTATAGACATGTGGGTGCAGGTATCTTTTTTGTATAACGACCGCCCTTCCTTCCTTCCTTTTCCTAGATACTAAATAGTAAGATTGCTGGATCAAATGGTAGATCTACTTTTAATTACTTGAGAAATATCCATACTGATTTCCATAAAGATTGTACAAATTTATATTCCCACAAACAGTGGGCCACACCTGCACCAACACCTATTGTTTTTTGATTTTTTTAGTAATGGTCATTCTGACTGCTGCAGGATGTTATCTCATTGCAGTTTCAATTTGCATTTCCTAATGATTCGAAATGTTGAGCATTTTTTCATATGTTTGTTGGCCATTTGCATATTTTCTTTTGAGAGATGTCTGTCCATGTCATTTGCCCACTTTTTAATAGGGTTATTTGTTTTTTCCTTGCGATTTGTTTGAGTTCTTTGTAGATTTGGATGTATTGCTTGCAAATATTTTCTCTCATTCTGTAGGTTGCCTGTTCACTCTTTTGATTATTTATTCTGCTGTGCAGAGGCTTGTAAGTTTCATTAAGTCCCACTTGTTTATTTTTAGGTTTATTGCATTTGCTTTTGAGATCTTAGCCATAAATTATTTGCCTAGGCCAATGTTCAGAAGACCTTTTCCTAGATTTTCTTCTAGGATTTTTATGATTTCAGGTCTAACATTTAGGTCTTTAATCCATCTTGAGTAAAATTTTATATATGTCAGAGATAGGGATCCAGTTTAAGTTTTCTGCATGCAGTTATCCAATTTTCTAGATCATTTGTTGAATAGGGTGTCCTTTCCCCAGTGTACATTTTTGTCTGCTTTGTCAATGCTCAGTTGGTTGTAGATATTTGAGTTTATTTCTGAAGTTTCTATTCTAATCCATTGGTTCACGTGTCTGCCCTTGCACTGTTTCATGCTATTTTGGTAACTACAGCCTTGTAGTATAATTTTTTCTTTTTTGAGTTGGAGTCTCACTCTGTCGCCCAGACTGGAGTACAGTGGCCGCTGCTGGCCACTGCAGCCTCGACCTGCTGGGCTCCAGCGATCTTTCCGTCTCAGCCTTCCAAGTAGCTGGAATTACAGGCATGCATTGTAGAGATGAGGTCTCACTGCCCAGGCGGGTCTCAAACCCGCGGGCTCAGGCAATCCACTCACCTCAGCCTCCCAAAGGCACGGGATTACAGGCTGAGCCACCAAGCCCGGCTCCTTGTAGTATAATTTGAAGGCAAGTAATGTGATGCCTCCAGCTTTGTTCTTTTTGCTAGGACTGCCTCGGATGTTTGGGCTCTGTTATGGTTTCATATGAATTTTAGAATTGTTTTTTCTAATTATTTGAAAAATGACACTGGTAGTTTAATTGGAATCACATTAAATCTGTAGATTACTTTGAGTAGTATGGTCATTTTAACAATGTTGATTCTTCCAATTCATGAACATGGGATGTTTTTCCATTTTTTGATGTCCTCCACAATTTATTTCTTCAGTGTTTTGTAGTTCTCTTATGGAGGTTGGTTTCACCACTTTGGCTAAATATTCCTAGGTGTCTTAGCACCTTAATCTTACAAAATGAGCAGGCAGAAGATAGATGTTGATATTGGCCATGTGTGGTACATGCTTGTAATCTCAGCACTTTAGGAGGCCAAGATGGGAGGATCACTTGAAGCCAAGAGTTTGAGACTGCAGTGAGTTATGATCACGCCACTGCACTCCAGCCTGGGCAACAGAGTGAGAGCCTGTCTCAAAAAAAAAAAAAGACACTGTTATCAACCTAACAAGAAACAAAGTATAAACAAATCACTGAAAGTAACACATGACAAATGTAACCCATGGAAATAATGAAGAGCAATATGATTATATTGGACTGTTGGGGAGAGATCAAGAGGTACTAGAAAGGAACTAAATCTTCATCTGTCATAGCAGAAGAACAGTAATTAACATGCAGAATTGATCAACCTGACAATTGTGGCAAAACATTCTCTAAAATATGGAACTCAGAAGAAGCAACTTAAAGTGATAATAAAGACTGTCTCTGAAGTGTGGGGCTCAGGATGGGAAGGATGACATAAGAAAGATTTGGTTCTCTTTATAAGCTTTTTTGTACAATTTGATTTATTTAACCAAGCACATGTATTACCTCAATTTTTAAAACCCATGTGAGAAATATAGTTAAAAGAAACGCGCCAAACAACTAATTTGGGGATTATTATCCTATGAATATGTATTATCTTGATTTAAAAAACATATTGACATAGCATTAACAGAATTGCAACTCAGCAATTAATATGGGAATCATTGATACCCATAAGTATTGGGTCTTCCCACTCTTGACTCAGTATGTCTCTTAAACTATTCATGTTTTCTTTTATGTCTCTCAGTAGTATTTTTGTTGTCTGCTTATATATTGTTTCTGTGTCTTTCTTGTTCAGTTTATCCCTAAGGCCTTTATATTTGTATTCCTATTTTGAGTGGGATTTTTAAAGTAAGATTTATAACTGATTATTGCTGACATGGAAAATCATTGATTTTGTTATTTTTAAATATCAGTCTCATACTGTAATCTTATATCATTATAGTTTTTTGTTGAATCTCTTATTTTGGTTTTATTAAGTTGATAATAATATAATCCATGAGAAATGATTAGACCGAGCATTCTTATTTTCACACTGACATTAATTGGAGCATAACTAACATTTCTCACAAGGAGGTTTTGAGCTAGCTGTTATCAGAAGGTAACAATACACAATGGTCAAGAGGAAGGGCTTTCAGATCAGACTGCTTAGTTCTGGTTCAGACCTGGATCCACCACTGATTTAACAGCATGACCTTGACTGATTACTTAACCTCTCTACACAGTGGTTTCCTTGTCTGTAAAATGGGATGACACTGTTTACCTTATAGAATGGTTGTACTCATTATAAATGAGATTTTATGTACAAAGCATCTATAACAATGCCTGGGCAGGTTAATCCATGTTACTTCCAAAAACTTGACCTAATATATAACACTCATTCCATATCATCTTATTAGATTTGACCTTTTATCAGCCTCTTGAGGACATTTTGGACCTGAGCCTGTCTTGGTTTTTGCAATTTCCCAATAGTTCAGCAGAGCCTTGCTGATTTCCTGGGCATTGTATAGAACTTTGAGGTGTTGTAATCATTCTACACAGGGAATCATAATTGTCACCCTAGTTCCCTATGGATCTTCTCTTCTCTCTTGTTTGTGTTCTATTGAGAAAGGAGTGTGAACTTTCAAATTAGACAGCCCCAGGTGAAATCACAGATCTGGAACTCACTGTGTGGTCTTGGGCAAGGTCTTAGCTTCTCTTGGCTTCCAGCACTTCATCTCCAAGTGGAATGAGAATGTCTCCATCACAGGGCTGTTTTGGAAACTGAAGGGTGAACAGAAGCCTGGTGCCTGTACCACACCTTCTTCATTTTTTTCCCTGTCTCCACTCAGGGCTCCTTTGTCCAAAATAAGAAGTAGTGAGAGGCCTGGAAGGTGAGAGAAAACCATGCTTCCTGTAACTAAGCCCAACTCTATTTGAGGTGGGTGGAATTTGGTTTTCTTTCCGGGTTCAGTTCAGGAGAGTCAGACATGTTGGCCCCTAGTTCTGGAACAGCAGTTGAGCCATCTCTGGAGATGCTATCACCTCTAAAAAAAAACAGTGATAGTACTACTCTCTTCACCACCAGCAATTTTGAATCTTCAGCTGAGGAACTTGGTGTGCAACACAGAAATAATTGATTTCTCCCCTGCAGAAATCAATTCTTTCTCAGCCCGAGCTGCTCAAAGACCTTAGACCTTTCAGAAATGCACCCACGGCTCTATGCAAAGTATTTTTATTAATATCTGGACAAGACAATAAAATTACCATGCAGCCACATCTGCAAGCAGCAGAGAGACATTCAAATAACTCTGAGTCACACCAAGCAAATGCCACAAAAACACACACAAAAGCCCTCCTGCTCCCTGTCTTGGTTGACAAAAATACCAATTACCCACATTTATAGACTCATGCACTCAGTACACATGTAAGCCACTGCTTTGTACTGTGTGCCAAGTCATCTTCACTGGGGACACAGAGAGAAGTGTAGAGTTTCTGACCAACAGTGATGCTTCAGTTCCACATCCAGATGTTCACAACAGCCATCCACGAGAGGTTTTCCTGGGTGGCATCTGGAGCCTTTAGACCCCTGCTAAGTGTATAGCTTCCTTTAGTTGGCTTTTCCTCCTCCCTTCTCCAGTTCTCTGAATGGCCTCAACAACTCACCCAAGCCAAAGACCTGTTAAGACCCTCAGATCCCTATCCTTCACCCCTCTATCCAACCAGTCACCAAATTCTGCTGGTTTGACTTTTAAACTCTCACCTAAGTCCATCCAATTCTTTCCCCTTTCTTCTGCAATCCTTCTTGATACACTGGAACAGCCTCCTGCCTTATCTCACTGCTCTAGTGTCTCCCTCTCCAATCCAGTTTCCACAAAGCAGTTAAAGTGATTGTGGGTGTCCATGCCACCACAAAGGGCTTGCCCTCTGGGTGAATTTCAAATCCTTAGCATGGCATACAAGGGCTTGTGTGATCTGCCACTGCCCACCTCTCCCTGCCTCCCCCATGCCCCCACTGCTGCACTCCAGCCAGGCTGAACGTGGCCCAGTTCTATCACACACATCATCTTCTCTCCGACTGTTCCTATTGCCTCAAACCACCCCCTCCTCGTTAACTTCAGTTCATTCTCAGACTCGGCTCAAGTGTCATGTCCTAGAAACACTTTTCTTGATCCCACCCACGTTGAGTTTGCTTTTCTCCTCTGGGCTCTCAGAGAGCCCTGGGATGACCTCTTGGTCACTTCTCAATGTCCTTAGCAAGGCTATGCGATCTTCACCGGCCAATAATTGATCTTATTAAACATGGCACCTCTGACAAAGGACTCTGCAATAGTGAATATTTAGTTAACATTTATTGAAAATATTAATTCTTTCCTCAAACCAAAGTACTAGCAAAGCACCTGCCATGACTCACTTTGGAGCATGCATCATTGTTTACAAAGCATACCCACTGACTTTATTCAGCTAAGCCATACGGTAACCCAACCAAGGGGGGCAAGGTGGCACTTTTCATTTTGTAGTTAAGAACAATCAAATTCTTTGATATGAAAATTGAAGGACAATATATTTAAGTGGCCTGCACAAGACTATGAGCTGGTAAACAGACGAATATGGAAGCAATGGCAGCTAGCTATTTAGCACCTACTATGCGCCAGACTCTCGCTTGGTCCTTTACAGGTATCATGTTGCTTATTCTTCTGAATGCTAGTTCAGTGTTCTTCCTGCAAGACTACAGATTTTGTTTTAACCATTCAGAAACATTTTTGAGAGGGATATCAGAAGGGTTTTTCCTAAAAACAACTCAACCACCACCACAGTGTCAAGAGCCCACCTATGGTTTCAGTTTAAATTAAGACTATAGAGTTTTCAGATGAAGACAGAACAGCAACTCACAGGCCAACCCCACCCACTATACCATAGCATGCCCAAGGCCATCTACTTAGCTCTGGTTAGTTGCGTAGTAAACCCCAAGAGAATAGGATCCAGAGCAGGAGGCGGAAAGAATGATGAGCCATGGCAATCGTACTAGGCTGAGAAAGCAGGACCAGTTTCCAGACAGGAAGGTCACAACAGATCAGATCCTATCATCTTCAAGGACAACTGAGCCTACAAAGAGGAGATGAGTAGGCACCAGGGAGTGGGCACATCCATGTCACAGCTTTGCCTAAGACAGGCACCATTGAAAGGAATGGAGAGAGAGAGAGAAAGAGAATGGACAGGTTGTTCTGTCCAGGCCAACAGAGGCCCAAATGAAAGAATGAGTGAATGAAATCTCAAAAAGAAATTCAACAATCACCCCTGTATTGGAAATTGTGTTTGTCTTCCCAACATTTTCTTCATCTTACATTTACTGTGTATTTTCCAGGAAGTTTAGAGGAAATTTGTCCCAATCTAGGGGTTGGGGATGGGGACAGCACTTGCATTGTTTTTAACCTAACCAGCTTAATCCCATACTTCTAACAAAACTATAGGTATAATTTTCCCATGCCTATGCCAACCAGCTCATGGCATTTCCTTGAGTTGAGGAGAAGGTTCAAGAATGTGCAGATGACCAAATTCAGGCCCTTAAGACATGAGTGCAGGTTTCGGAAGGTTTTAGGCAAGAAAACATTCTTACTACAAAAATAACACTTCTAATAGTCAGTCATCTTTCCTCTGGAGTACAGAAGCAAAGCCTGGGGCAGCTGCAGCTACATTTGCCCCATGGGAGACGAGCCCATCTGAGGATGAAACCTCCATACAGGCAAAGATCCAGCCAGAGCGATCACAGAGACACAGCTCCAGAGTCACTGTGATGACATTCTCTGATGCCCAACTTCCTCTAGATCATTATTCAGTAATATGATATGACATATTTCCTGATAGTTTAAGCCAGATAGAGATATGCACTCAGGTATTTGCTTGCAGAAGGTACTCCAACAGATATAATCCCTTCACCACTGCAAGGGTTGAGAAAGATCCTAGTGGGAATGTCATGGGGTCCCCAAAATGAGAGAGGCTTAATGAAACCTTAGCATCTTGGGAGGTGGTAGCTAAGAACATGGAGTCAAACTGCATTCAAATCCCAGTGTGACATTCACTAGCTCTGCTATGGGACATGTTACTTAACCTTTTGAAATTTCAATTGCTTTATCTATGAAATACAGATAATAATTCTTACTTCATAAAATAGCTATGAAAATTAAATGAAATGATTCATTTCAAAAAAACTTTGCACTATACTTGGTGCAGCACAATAGTGGTAGTTGCTTTTACTTAGTGATGGTAGTGGTGATGTCAGTTCATAGTAATAATTATTCCAGGTACATAAAACCCTCAAAGTCATCCATGCATTGCTCTTCCCTGAAGGTACTGATGGAATTTAGAGCCATCTGTGGCTCGAAGTTTGAGCTCGTCGCACTGAGTGGTTAAAACTTCAGCTTTTTGCAAATAGATATACATCCCCAATGAAATATTGGAGCGCCATAATTAAAGTGATCAGGCTGATTAATGATTCCCCCTAGGCAAGTGCTGAAGCACCCAGAAGGGCTTTCTTTAACACATCCAGGGCAATCAATTCATGGATTTATGCATGATACTGGCTCTTCCCAAGCTGTTGGCTCTCAAAGTTGTTTCCCATCCAGGGTTCCCTGGGTTCTTTTGCAACCACACACATGCCCACCTATCAAAAGGAAAGGCTCAGGGTCACCCACGCCTCAGTGATTTCCTTATTCTGACTCAATTCTTCCCCTGGAAGAACTGAGTGAATGGATTGGGACTGGAAATGGCTGCAGGGCTATGTGGTAAGGAATCCAGATTTTCACTCTGTTATACTACAAACCTGGATTTGATAAAGCTGTGGGACTCAGGGGTTCAAGATCCCTAGGTTCTGTGAAAGGGAAGTCCTTCCCAGATCTAATCTCATCCTCAGCAGCCCTTTTCTGACCCTTTTAGATGGGAAAAGGACCAAAATATATATTTATTCAGAATCACCACATTGGGTCAGGCCTTGTACTGGGTGTTGGGACTCCAAGCCTTGATGAAGGCCCTGGAATCAGAATTTGAATCAAAGAATTGTTTTGAGGATTAAATGAGTTAATTTATATGCTTAGAGCAGTGCTTCTTAGACTGTAATGTGCATACAAACTGTGTGGGAACTATGTTCCATGCACAGATTCTGATTCAGCAGATCTGGGATGGGGCCTGGAAAACTGCCTTTCTTATATACTCCTGAATTATGCCCATGGTGCTGGTCCAAGGACCATACTTTGAGTAGTGAGGGCTTAGAATTCTGCCTCACTTAATTGCTATAATTGTATGTGTTCAGTAATTGCTTGATGAGCAGAATTGAGCTGAAATGTTTATAGTCTAATAATAGCATATTCAGCTTTTCATATCTCTCATCTTCTTTAATCCTCATAATTCAACACAGTAGGGATTCATGTCCCCATTTACAGGTAAAGGATGTGAGGCTCAGGGGGTAACCTGGGGTGACCAACTCTTCCAGTTTACTTGGGATTTTCCTTTTAGTATTGAAGTCTCACACCCTGGTCAGTCCCTCAGCCCTGGGCAAACTGAAAGGGTTGGTCACCCTACGACTAATTAGTGGTATGCTAAGATTCAAAGCCTGGTCTTTGAATTCCAGAAGTGGGTTCTTTCTTGGATACTGGCACTGCCTTGAGGCTCAACAGAAGAGATGGGCATGTGCATGTATAGGGAGGGAGTGCAGATGAGGGGCTTCCAGATTATGAGAGTGCTTCCCTTGGCTTTTTAAAAGTCCTATATCTTAGGCCAGGCACCGTGGCCCAAGCCTGTAATCCCAGCACTTTGGGAGCCCGAGATGAGGGGATTGTCTGAGCCCACGGGTTTGAGAACAGCCTGGACAACTTGGTGAGACCTCATCTTTACAATAAATCAAAAAATTATCCAGGCATGGTAGTGCATGCCTGTAGTTCCAGCTACTTGGAAAGCTGAGGCGGAAGGATCTCCTGATACCAGCAGGTTGATGCTGGGGTGGCCATGAGCATGCCACTGCACTCCAGCCTGGGTAACAGAGTGAGATTCCAACTCAAAAAAAAAGTCTTATTTCTTATAACATAAAACAAAGCTATATACCAAGACCCATAAAACAAAAGTGTAATCTAGTGACCTGCTGTATGGCAAATGCTCCTGTAAATATCACCTATGTCAAGAATTAGAGCATGCATCTACACGAGAAGCCCTCCATGTACTCCATTTCAATCACTACACCAACACAAGCTCCAAACCACTACTACTACCATTACTTTTTAAATAATTGCTTCCATCCAGGCACAGTGGCTCACGCCTGTAATCCCAGCACTTTGGGAGGCTGAGGTGGTAGGATTGCTTGAGTCCAGGAGCTCAAGACCAGCCTGGACACCATAGTGAAAACTTGTCTTTACAAAAAGTCAATAAAATTAGTCAGGCATGGTGATACATGCCTGTAGTCCCAGCTACTCAGGATGCTGAGGTAGAAGGATTGCCTGAGCCAAGGAGGTCAAGCCTACGGAGCTGTGATCATCATGATCATGCCACTGCATTCCAGCCTGGGCGACAGAGACCCTGACTCAATAAATTAATTAATTCATGAATTCAATAAATAATTGCTTCCTTTCATTTCTTTAGTTTTGTCACCCAAGATAAATCCTTAAACAACATAATCGGGGGAGATTTTTCTATACCCCATTTGTGATAAATAACCACTCCATTGGAGGTCAATGTAATGGTAATAATGGTTACAACAATGTAAAGTCATAAATATCATTGTTTACAAAGCACTTCTATTATACTCATTTTATGCCCCTTTTGACAGATGTTCCAAAGAGACTCCTGGGTTACAAAGCTACAAACAGGAGAACTAGGGCACACCCCCATGGAGTCAGAAGATCCAGCACCAACAAGAATAACAAAGAAGATTTTTTTTGGAAGGCTTTTGACAAACCACCTGGAATGCAAAAACCTCTGTTTTCTCCCTTTCCTGGTTTAGCTTCATCATTCCAAGACCTGTGAGGACACTGGGGCTCTTTCAGGGTCTCTGCTTTTTGCTCAACTCTGAGTTCCCATGGTTCTGGCCTTCTAGCACATTTTTACCATAGATTCTACCCGTCTCTAACGAAGTTTGTATTCAGTACTCTCCCTTTTCAATTAATAGCCCATCTCCCAGCTATTATTAGGAGACAGCCCAACTGTGAACACCATGAAATTCTCTTATTCTCCCCCAATCCCTTCACCCAATGTAGGACTTCTCAAACAACAGGCTCTCCACAGACTCAGGACACCTCTGGTGCAGGGACAATGGTCTTGTTGAATGAAACTCTAGCTCTAGGCAAACTGATCCAAGGCACCTGGCCATCAATGGCCACTACTGTCGTTCTTTTGAGCAGGAAAAACACAGAAAAGCAGAGTTTGGGTCAGATGGATATTTCCAGGATTGTCAAGAATGACCCATTGTCATGCTCCACCCTCCACATTGTGTGCAATCTTTATTCTTTCAATACTCTGATTCTTTTTTTTAAGCTTTTAAAATTTATTTACTTATTTGTTTTTTTGAGTTGGAGTCTCATTCTGTGACCAACACTTTGCGCTCATGGTCACCACAGCCTCAACCTGCTGGCCTCAGGTGATCCTTCCACCTCAACCTTCCAAGTAGCTGGAACTACAGGTGCATACCACCACACCCAGTTAATTTTTTATTTATGTAGAAACAAGGTCTTGCCAAGTTGCCCACGCTGGTCTCAAATCCCTAGGCTCTAACAATCCTCTCTCCTCAGCCTCCCAAAATGTTGGCATTACAGGCGTGAGCCACTGTGCCTGGCTCAACGCTCTGATTCTTTACATCAAAACTGAGGGACATCGATTTGTCTTTCCTTATCCAAAAATATGCAGTTCCTCTCAATCCTGCCCCACATATAATGACATAAAATTTTTGTCCTTTTCTCTGATACTCTGACATTGTAAGCACAGAACCAGCTCAGTCTGGTTTAACTTTGTCAGTAACAAAATGTAACGAAATGATGAGTTGCTTTTCAGTGCAACTGACTCCCAGGTTGCAGATCACGTATCCTGAGCATGCCCAGATGAACCAAGTGTGCCCAATTCGTGACCCTGGATTCAGACAGAATAAAAAAGCCAACCACAAGTGGAACCTAAGTGCTCAGGCTCAGATCAAGGAATGAGGACCGAATTAAGAAGCGAAGGGTATCCTGTTTTGTTTCAGTATGAACCTAAAAGCCAAGGACTTAGAATGAACCAGTCAGATCACACCTCATTGCATCTTTCTATCTCTCTCATGGTTACTCTTTGCATATAAAATCTGCTCCCAAACCCCAGATCTGGGAGACAAATTTGAGCATTGCCTCCTGTCTTCCTGCCAATCGACTCACAATAAAACTTAATTTTCTCGAAAGTCAGTGCTTTTTTCAATTGGTGTCTATGTACATCAGAAGTTAGCCCATTGTTCAGTACCAACATAACCCAGAACATTCCTAGGCATGATTATAATCACCTAATGTTTCAATATTGATGTTCAGTATTTATTTGCCCTCAAAGCATATCACAATACTAATTTCAATCAAAACACAAATATTGCTCACAAAAAAATGAAGTACATAGACAACACGTGTAAACCAAGATCATTTACACATATCAGAAAGTCTAGGCTTAAAGCAGGTAAAATGATTCACTTCAGGTCACACAGCCCCAGAGTTACAGGGCTAGGACACAAACTCAGGTCATCTGTACCCAAATCCACTGACTTTGTCACTACTCCATATTGATATCTCACATTGAGTAGCTCAGTAACTCCATTTTATGGGAAAAACTGATCCTGATCATATGAAAAGGCCAGGATTTACCATGATGCCACAGCTGGGTGAGCGTCAAGTTTATCAAAACAATGAAGAGAATGAGGAAGGGAGGAAGGGAGGGAGGGAGGAAGGGAGGGAGGGAGGAAGGGAGGGAGGCAGGGGGAAGGGAGGGAGGGACTCCCCAGGAAGTGATTAGTGTCTTTTTTGTTTTTTGAGTTAGAGTCTCACTCTGTCGCCCAGACTGGAGTGCAGTGGCCGCTCCCGGCCACCGCAGCCTCGACCTGCTGGGCTCCAGTGATCCTTCCGCCTCAGCCTTCCGAGTAGTAGTGTCTTTGTAATCAAAAGTCCTTATGGGGCTTTTCACCTTTCAGACCTCCTATTAATTTGAATTAGAGCTCACACACACACACACACACACACACACACACACACACACACACACCTGAAATACTCCAAGAGCAATGTGTCTTAAATCCAGAGAAGTCTCTGTAAACAAAGGTGCACTATCTCAAGGGGTGCAGTGCTCTATCCTGAAGTGTGTGGGGGAGGAACACAAGCCAGCCAGCCAAAGACTGTCCAGATAAACTCAAGGCCCAAATAAGCAGAGGGCAGGTAAACAAAGCTGCCCAGTGCTTGGCCTTCTCTCTGGGCAAAGTGGCCTAGGGTCAGAGAACAAAACACGCACCTATCCTCAGGGCTGATCTCGTTTCTTCAACCATTTAGTCAATGGCTTATCAAGAATCTGGCCCCTTTAATTAAACTGAGCTATGAACCAGGAGCCAAGAATTCATCTCTCAGCCCCACCCTACCACTGACTCAACCAGCCACAGTGCCTTTTTTCTCGTCTCCCTTCCCCCACCACCTCACAGAAAATAGAAATAGCTGCCTTTTGGGCTTCCATACAGGGCTGTAATCAGGCATGCAATAAAAATAACAGCAACTACAGCTAGTTGCTACCTGCTATGTGCCATATTCTTCACATACATCATCTTAATCTGCCAACAACTTTATGAGGTTGTGATTATTCTAATATTCCAGATAAGAAAACTAAGGTTTAAGGGGTTAGACAACTTGCCCCAGGTCATGCAGCTGGTAAGCTGCAGGACTTCAGTCTGAACCCAGGTGTATTTGGCTTCAAAGCCATGCTTGCTGCACTGTGCAACAGTATGCTCACCTTCATCACAAGAGTTTCTTTTCTCACTCACAAGAAGAGCAGTGGCCCTGTTGGAAGACTACTACCATTTTTTTCTTCTTTCTCTTTCCTTCTTCCTTTCACCCCGCCACTCCCTCCCCCCAGGCCCTGCCTCCAGTGGACTTTTAATGCTGGAATCTTGGGGTTGAGACCCAAATTTGGGGAGTCAAGCCCATCAGCCCCTCATTCATTTCACCATGAGTTTGGGATACCATGTGATTACTTATTTCTCAGGTTATACCCCTGTTCTCTCCAGAGACACAGATCGCAAAGGATTCATAATAGGATTTTCAGAGTGTTTGCTTGATATGTGTTTTGTCACTTCTGTAGCATGCTGAATTTACAAGCATTTAAGAAATCAGCCCCCACTGCAGGGTACCTTCAGTTCTTCTCCCTGCTTCGCAGCCCCCATGATGCAAAGGCACCCTTGCCAAATCAAAGTTTATTTAGAACAAACACTCCTTGAAATGTTTGCAAAATAATGTGACAGGAAAAAGAGCATCCTGGCCTCAGCTGCTATGAAATGCTGAAGTCTAGAGTGACTAACACTGCAGTAGGCTGTTACCCTCTCTTGCATTCTCTCCTGTTCAAGTCTGGCTACTGAGATCTTCCTCACATGTTCATGCTCTCCGGGATCCTCAAGGGTGAGTCAAGTGCTGTATGTCAATGGTGCTATTTGCAAAAAAAACCTCAGCATTTCCAGGACACACAGAGCCACCCACTTCTGACTTCACTATAAAGTCTGATAGGTTAAATGAGATGAAATGGCTCCAAATATTCTTATGTCAGTATCATCACTGTACTGGGTTTGGCCTGAACCAAACAAACAAGGCAGTTTCTGAGAATAAACAGTATTCAGGGAAGGTCTAAATCTTTTGGTGGCACTAATTGCAAAGACTCTCTAAAAGTCTGTGACAGGGTGAAGGACTTTTTTTCACCCTATTTCTTCTAAACCCTGTCTAATACCATTCAACTCACCTTTGCAGGAAAAAAAAATCTAGGAGTTATGGCATACTTATCTGGAACTGAGACCCCACCAGAAATCTCTGTAGTGCAACTCAAAACAAGAAGGGAGTGAACCATAAGAGAGTTATAATCGACAAGAAATAAAGTCAGCATTTTGTTTATGTGAGGAATAGTCAGCCTTTCATATAAAACTGACAGAAATTAATTCTCACCTTGGTGAGGTGTACTTAGGTTCATTCAGAAGAAAACAAGCCACAACCCAGGCTGGAAGCCTTTGCCTGCCAACCTTCTGTATTAGCCAGGATTTCCCAGAGAAACAAAACCAACAGAGAGTGTGTGCGTGTGTGCGTGTGTGCATGTGCATGTGTGAATGTGTGTGTGAGAGAGAGAGTTTGTAGACAGACAGAGAGAGAGAGAGATTTTTTAAATTGGTTCACACAATTGTGGAGGTTTAGCAAGTCCAAAATCCACGGGGTAGGCCGGCAGGCTGAAGACCCAGGGGAGAGTTGCAATTTGAGCCCAAAGGCAATCTGCTGGTAGAATCCCCTCCTCTCCCAGGAAGGTCAGTCTTTTTCTATTAAGGCCAATTTTCTATTACTATTTGCATTTCTCTCGAGCACTCCCTCCACCCACACGTTCCTTATACAGAACCAGAATACATCCCCATCTTTGACAGAGCCAAAGGACCCACGTGAAGAAAAAAATCCTACTGATATTGGGCAAATGCCCAAGACTAAAGTGCCAGGAGAGTATTAAAAGGGGGAAGTTAGGGAATGAGGGAAGTCTGAGAAGCAATAAGACATAGGAATCTAAATGCAACACAGGCTGTCACCAAAAACCTAGGCAGTGAGGGCTCACATCTGGAGCTAGACAAGCAGCACACCATCCAATATACACGATGTTTCCCAGGCATGAGATCACACTACTCATGTGGCTCTATAACCATACAACCAAGAGTAATCTAGATCAGTTGACAGTTAATGGCACGCCCACGTTCAGCAGAGCCAGCTAGCCACCCCACATGCAAGACTAATAATTGCTCAGTGCCTCATGCACCTGCAGTTTTGTGACTGTTATGCAACCATCTTGTGGCAATAGATAACTGGTGTGACTATGCTCCAAGTCAAGGACTAGGTGACAAATTCAAGTGCTGACAGAGTAAGGCAGGCAGTGTAAGCCAGTGAGGAGGTAAAGTGCAGTCTCTATTGAACTAGAAAACACAGATACCAGCCAGTCATGTCATGTGCAGATATTGGTTCAGTACTGTCAAATTTATTTGTCAAGAGAGATAGAAATTCCAGTTTTTATGTGAAATGTATTATTTTACATGTTGTCAATATATTTTCTTTTCCTTGAAAAGCTGAGTAATAATGACAGAAATGCAAATTAAAACTACGCTGAGATACAGTCTCTCACCTCTCCAAAGATTAACAAATGTTCAACAATATATCCTGTCAGTGAAGTTGTGGAACAGACACTTTCATATATCTGTATTGCTATTAGGAATGCAAATGGTATAACCCTTATGAAGGAGAATTTGGAGATATCTAGAAAAATTGCATATTAATTTACTTTTTGACGCAGTAATCAGATTGCTAGAATCTATCCCAAACATGTACTGACAAAATTACCAAATTGACAAGGCCACAAACCACAGCACTAATTGTAATAGCTAAGACAGACAACAACCAAAATGTCACAACTGGGGACTGGTTGAATAAATTATGGTACATCTATATGATAGAGTACTATATAACTATAACAAGGAATGAGGAATATCTCTATCTTCTACCATGGCATAGTCTCCAAGATACATTGTTAACATGATTTAAAAATGCAGTGTAGAAAATGTGTATCATATTCTACTATTTCTGTAAGAAAAAGGTGTGTGTGTGTGTGTGTGTATATATATACATATAGAGATAGATAGATAGATATAGATAGAGAGAGAGAGAGAGAGAGAGAGAGAGACAGATTTAATTCTTTTTTAATGAAATAATGAACCATAAAGATTTTAAAGACTTTTCTACAGGAAAAAGGAAATTATAGAGTCAATGAGATAGAGAAAGAAGCTAGACTCTTAAAAATATATTTTGTTCAAAATAAGATATACAGGCAGCCAACAGATGCATGAAAAAGTGCTCAGTCTCATTCATCATTAGAGAAATGCAAATCAAAACCCCACTGAGGTACCACCTAACCCCAGTAAGAATGCCCGTCATTAATAAAACCAACAGATGCTGGTGAGGATGTGGAAAAAAAGGAACACTTCTGCACTGCTGGTGGGAATGCAAACTAGTGCAACCCCTTTGGAAGACAGTGTGGTGATTTCTGAAAAAACTAGAAATGGATCTAGCAATACCCCTGTTGGGAATATACCTGGAGGAACTCAAATCATTCTACCAAAAAGATACCTGCACATGCCTGTTTGTTGCAGCTCTATTCACAATAGCAAAAACATGGAACCAAACATGCTGCTCATTGAAGCTGAACTGGATTTTTAAAATGTGGTATATATACACAATGGAATATTATGCAGCCATAAAGAAAGACAAACATATGGACTTTGCAGCAACTTGGATGGTTTTAGTCTATCATACTCAGTGTTCTATCACAGAAATAAAGAACAGAGTACCATATATTCTCACTCATAAGCAGACCTGGAACAATTACCATAATCCTATAAGAAAGAGATTGGCAGTAGTGGGAAACTGCCAGAGGATGGGGGGGTGAGGGGGCACGGGGGGTGGGATTGGCAGTTAAGGGAAACTGCCAGGGGAGGGAGGGTCACATCTCATCATAATGAACATTTGTATACCTAACTCTGAATGGTACCCCACATCTTTATATATATATATATAATTTTTTTTTGGTTTTTAGATGTGACTTTGAGGTCATGTAATTATTTTACATAATTTTAAGACAAAATTACATGTAAAATGCTAATTCCAAAATATTACAAAAAATAAATGAAATTAATGAATCTAACTGTGTATCTATTTTGGTGGTATAACAACAAAGAGAAAAGCCATAGAGATTTGACTGCACACCCCTAATGGAATATATCCTAAGTACAAAAACAACAATAAAAAACTAACTGTGGTTTTGCTCTTCCAAGAAGGCTGCACTAGTAATGTTGGATAAAACTACTGAGGAATCACATGATATTCTAATTCTATCATCCAAGCTGTTTTTCAGAACAAGGATCCTGGTTGTAAGAAGGAGGAAATACAGATTAATGTAGAAGAGGTTAAGTAAAAACCAGGTCATCCTGAAATTGAAAAGGAAGCATTGGTTCAAATTCATAATGTATGCTATCTCAGCAAGACAGATAGATAGACAGATAGATACTCTTTATAGGTCTCAGTTCTGTCCACTCAAGAGGACTAAAACAGTGAAAATGACAAAAGCGATGAGTGCCCTTAGCCCTCATATTGGGGTCTAAATAGCATTTCTCACTAAAAAGAACCGAAGCTGCTTGGAGAAACAGCAATTCCAAGTCTAATGCATGAAATATTCAAGAGGAACTTGAAATATTTAATTGTGTCAGAAAGCAAGAAAATTATCAAAGACTACTGAGGTTATGCCAACTTGGAAAAGCTCCAACTGGCCAAACATGGACAGTCTGAGCATCAACAATAGCCTTAATTATGTTAGTAATTAATAGTAAGATTCATAATCATCATCAATTAAAATATATCAAATATGTTTAAATCCCTGAATTTATAATGATTTTTAATAAGACAATAGGGAAAATATGAACTTTGGATATTCAATAATATTAAGGAATCTAGGACTAATAACAGTAATTGAGATATGTTTCTAAAAGAGTTCTTATATTTGAGAGACATGGGCAGTCAACCCTCATTATTCATGGATTCTGTACTACAAATTCACCTACTCGCTAAAATTTATTCATAACCCCAAAATCAATATTTGTAGCACTTTCATGGTCATTTGTGAACTTGGGCAAAGTGGGGAAAATTTTGACTTGCCCAGTGGTCATGTTCCAGGCTAAGGTTGAATAAGGGGGGCGTTCTGCCTTCTTTCAGAACACACTGTAACAAATGTTCCTTTTGTGGTATACGTAATGTCACGCTTCTTGCATCTTTGTGCTTTTGGTTGGTGATTTTGCTGTTCAAAATGCCCCCCATACATAGTGCTGAAGTGCTATCTAGTGTTCCCAAGGGTAAGAAGGCTGTGATGGGCCTTATGTGTGTTAGATAGGCTCTGTCAGTCATGAGTTATAGTGCTTGGCATGAGTACAGTGCTACTGAATCAACAATATAAGTGGATCAACTAAATAAGGTGTCTACACAGAAACACACATAAGACAAGGTAATGTACTGATTGATTGGTGAAGATGTGACCAGAGGCTTAAAAGAATCTAACCCTGTATTTCCCTTAGGAGCAACGGTTCATTATTCACTGATTCAGTGTTTGCAGTGATTGTAACTGCCACAAATAACAAGACTAGACCTTGCTAAAATAGTTATAGAATATATTGGAAGGAAGTACTATGCAAAATGAATAAAATATTTCCACTGGTTTGGATCTAACCCACAAAACCCAAACTTTTTATCTCTGATCTACTTCATTCTCCTTAACTTCTGCTGCACTATATAGAGGTTTGTATTTTTCAATCATTTCTCTATTGATAGACATTTGGGTTGTTTCCAACTTGTCACTACTATGATCAGTGCTGCGTGAACATCTGCACATGTGCAAAAGTTTCTCTTGAGAAGACTTGGAGAAGTGTAATTGCTGAATCACAGGATACACACATTTTACATTTTAATAGACGCTGCCAAATTGCCTTCAAAGTGGCTATACCAATTAATACTCCCACCAACAGTGTGTGCAAGTCTGGGTTTCCCACACTCTTGCCAACACTTAATTCCACAAGTATTTTTGGAATCTGAATCCTCTGTGTGAGAGACACTAATGAGGTTCCGGGGGTGGAGAGAAGGCAAAGCAGGATAGAAGCCACATGAGACATGGCACTGCAGACCCGAAGACAAGATCCTCAGACTCTCCAGAGATTTGCCACAGACTCACAGAACAGTATGGTGGTCGTAAAAAGCAAGCGATGGATTTTCAAATCTTATCTAGCAGCCCACTTATTTTAAACAACAATCCATCAAAATTAATTAGTTCACTTTAGAGTACTAAATGTGCTAAGACACAACCGTAGGTCTAGTCCAAGACTATGACAAGGGCAAACTCTGTTTAATTTCAAAAACAAGTTTCATTTTTTTCCTTATTATATCTGGATATGTATTTGCCTATGCATCTCCAAAAAAGCCTTGAAACATGCATGTCATTTAACCAAGCAATTATTTTCTGCATATATCCTCGATAAATTATTTGAAAAATTTATAAACATTTAAATGCAAGGATGTTCATTTACTATCCTCCAAAATGTAAATTTCCCAACTATCCAAAAAGAGGAAATAAAATAGTTAAATATATCAAACAGTTACAAACTGTTAGTTCAGTAAAGTGTTAAATAAATTGAACTGTTAGAACCATCATGAAATGATGCGTTTGTTGCCTTGGAAAAACATTTAGAAAGTAGTATTTTTTTTAAATGGCCGGGTGCGGTAGCTAACATCTATAATCTCAGCACTTTGGGAGGCCGAGGTGAGAGGATTGCCTGAACCCAGGGCTTTGAGACCAGCCTGGGCAACTTGGCGAGACCTCATCTCTACAATAAATCAAGAAAAATTAGCTAGGCATGATGGCGCATTCCTGTAGTTCCAGTTACTTGGAAGGCTGAGGCAGAAGGATCACCTGAGCTCAGCGGGTTGAGGCTGCAGTGGCCATGAGCATGCCACTGCACTCCAGCCTGGGTGACAGAGTGAAATTCCGACTCAAAAAAACCCAGAACCCTACCATTGTGTACCCATTGGTTTATTCACTCCTCAAATACATGTGGAGCACCTACTGTGTGTCCAGTGCTATACTGGATTCAGGGGCCAAAGTTATAACAACTGCAGACA
This sequence comes from Cephalopachus bancanus, assembly GCA_027257055.1. Lineage (NCBI taxonomy): Eukaryota > Metazoa > Chordata > Mammalia > Primates > Tarsiidae > Cephalopachus > Cephalopachus bancanus. The sequence goes on along the minus strand of JAPVLO010000021.1, from coordinate 7,924,983 downwards.
GAGTCCTGTTTTCAAGGAGCTAAGCTGCCTTTTGTTTCTTTTGCCTGTCTGTGACTTTTCCAGCCTGGATCTGAGCAAACTACCATGCTTTTTAAAAATTATTGTTATTATTAACCTCTGTGATTTCACAAGTGCTGATGGATTGCTTCTAATTCTTACACCATGTATAACTGTAAGTTCTACTTGGTTAAAGTGTCTCCTTTCTATTATCATAGCATTTAGACTAGTGGGAAGAGAGTTTTTCTCATCCACAGAACCAGCAGAGCAGACTTCTCTCCTCTAGCACCATTCTCTGAGGGAGGGCATATAGACCATGGCCAAGGGATCAAACAGACCAGACTCAGAGTCCTTCTTTGGCACCTGATTTAACATCACCCATCTTCAGTGTGGCCATCCATAAGAAGAGCACTATAGGATTCATGTCAAATGAAATCACAACTCTACATGACTGGCACATACTAATAACTCTCTAGATGTAAACTGCTCTCCCCCCTTTTGTTATTCTTGTCAAAGATTAGTTTCCTCTACAGAAACTACTCACACGAAAAGGAGTGGGATGCAGGACTTCAGTTATTGTTCATTTTCTATTTGACTGATAACTTTGAGAAAAAGAGTGATCTGTTTTACTTTCAGATTCTCTGAAAAAGTTCATCAATATTGTCTGATAGCCCGGCACAGTAGCTCATACCTATAATCCCAGCACTTTGGGAGGCCAAGGTGAGAGGATTGCTTAAGACCAGAAGTTTGAGACCAGCCCAGACAACATAACAAGACTTTATCTCTTAAAAAAAAAAAAAAAAAAAAGATTAGCAAGTGATCAGATTCTGGACAATTAGACATCAACACATATATGCAGACAAGTGTCTGCCCTAATCTACTTCTGAAACACAAGTTCCTCATCCTTACTTCTGATTTCTCTCCAGTGTGTACAACTACAATACGTGGTTGTAATACGTGGGGAAAACAGAATGGAAGTGTACAGAAGAGGACCTGGAAGGGTACTATGAACACATGACTCAAGGCTGGCCAATCAAACTATTCCATCCATCTGGCTTCATTGATGGGCTCAAAGGTTGGCAAGTTCTCTTTGCAATTCTAAGATTTTCTGGTATAAAAATAAGTTCTTGGCTGGGTGCAGTGGCTCAAGCCTATAATCCCAGCATTTTGGGAGGCCGAGGTGAGAGGATTGCCTGAGCCCAGGGGTTCAAGATCAGCCTGGGCAATGTGGCGAGACCTCGTCTCTACAATAAATCACAAAATTAGCCGGGCATGGTAGGGAGCACCTGTAGTTCCAACTACTTGGAAGGCTGAGGCAGAAGGATCACCTGAGCCCAGTAGGTCGAGGCTGCGGTGGCCGTGAGCGTGCCACTGCACTCCAGTCTGGGAGACAGAGTGAGACTCCAACTCAGAAAAATTAAAAATAAGTTATCTTCCTTCTGCTGGGCTAGTTTATGTTGAAGAATATAAGTCTAGGACTGCTGGGAGCCGCTTTGTTGAGAGTCTGCCAGAGAAGAAAACAGAACCAAGTGATGGGAAGATCAGGTCATGATCATCTTAATGATATTGTTTGTGCTTCTGTGTCCAATCTACACCTGGACTCCAGTTATCTGAGGCTGAGTCTCTCTCTCTCTCTCTCTCTCTCATTCTCTCTCTCCTTCCCCATCTCTATCTCTTTCTCTCTCAGTTGAGGCCCCACTAAAGAAGTCCCTGAAATAGGGATTTATACACAAAGAGTTTATTTGAGAAGTAATATCAGAAAATAACAATAATGGAATGGGAACATGAGACAGGAAAGAGAAGGCCACCAATAAAGAGTGCCTTGTTGACCGTTATCTGCTGATGGGAAACTTGGGTTCATTCTCACGTGGAAACTCTGTTAGATATTGTGGAGCACACATTTCAGAGCCATCCCTCCCCAGAAGCTAAGGATCTGGGGCATTAACGCCCATCTCCTACTTGTCTTTGTGTCAGGCTATTCCCAGGGCTCATGGGTGCCCTTCATTTCTGGCCTGCAGGGAGAATGGACAAAGCAGCCTCCTCAGGCAGAGCTGTGGGCGCCTGCAGTGAGCAGTCAAGCTGGTGTGCACAATGTCAAGGAGAAATGAGTGTCTTGCATTGTTTGAGGTTTTTGTAGGTGAAGGATGATTAAACAAGGTTTTCTAACATTTGCAAGAGAAAAACAGTCTGACTAATATATGTGATACTTCCATCCAAGTCAGGTGTCAGTCTAGTAATCCTAGAATGTTTCTGGGATAAACTATCCCTGAATTTCTTCCTTAATCTAATGCCAGTTCAGACATGGCACTATCTTGGTTACAGGAAAAGTCTCTACCAATATCTTTTGTGGCCTGAACCCACACTGGTCACACCAGCTCAATCATCAACAAGACACCCCAGAGTGGTAGAAGTGGTCAACTCTGCAGCATTCCAGAGTTAGCAATACTCCAGAAAAACCAGTAACCCCTCCCGTGGGTCCCTGTTCCATTCAATGCCATACAACCCAGGCCCTGCTGTCGGCAAGGGTGAACACCCAGAGCAACCACACTGGGCTACCAGCAAGCCCAATGACGTCTTGGTAGTTGTCCAGAGTTTATATCTTCAACAGGCTTCAGCAAAGTCCAAAACCTCCCACCAAGGGAGCCAGGAAACACTGGTCCCCAGTCTTCCTGTGGCAAAGGTCTGAGGGGGCAGGGGCCAGGAATCTAAGCCGTAGCCATAACAATTCTCTACCCCCACCCCCACCACAGAAGAATACCCAGGACAGAGAGAGGAAGTGCAGCACATGTGTCTTCTCCTATAAGTTTGCTTCTGGGTGATAAATATCTTTTGTTTCTATTGTAAACGAGATCTTTCTTTTCCATTATTTTTTCTAAGTGGTTACTGTTGGAAATAGGAAAGCTATTGATTTTTGTACATTTATTTTGTAACTGGCTGCCTTACTGAACTCTCATTATTTCTAATAGCTTTTCAGGTCAATTCTCCCAAAGGGGGGGAAAAAAGTTTAGGCGATGTGACAAAACTGATAAAAACACATGAAATCAGCCACCACCATTCAATTTGTTCTAAGATGTGTGTAAAATCAAGTTAGAAACAAAATTTCACCTATATTACATGTGAGCCATGTGTTACCAACTCACCCACTCCCAACATCGCTGTGTCCCCCCATCTCACCCCACCCCTAGGGAAAGACCTCTCCCCTGTGTGAGGAAGAAAGCCTTTGAGGCCCAAACCCAGAAAAAGCCTTTGCTAGAGGTGCTCAGTCAGACTTCCAGCATTCCTGCTCCATCAGGACTGCAGCAGGTGTCCTAGCCATGAGGAAAGGCCCAGGGCAGGAGCTGGCCCTCTACACCTGACCCCAGCCTGCCTTCCATCACTCCAGCCCCTCTCCAGGCATCCAGCCACCCGCTTGCCAAGCAGTCCTTAAGCCTAACTGAGCACCTACTGTGTGCCAGGCTTGGGATTGCAAGGATATAAAAGGCCTACTCCCTTCTTCAGATGATTCCGGGTGTAGAACATTCTCAAAGAGGTGTCAAATTTTGTTTTACCTGAATGAGCCTAGACACCCTTTGATACACACTCTGTTACTGACTCATATTTTTGTTTGTGGGATATAGCAAAACAGTCAACACTGCCCCAACACTCTCCAATCCCTTTTACAGTTGCTGTGTGACTCTCTCCTGGGTTTCGTGTGATCTTGCTTCTGCCGCCTGCACCTGCAACTCCATTGGAGGATTGCCCTCAATGGCTACAGCTGCTTGGCCCACACCTGCAGAGACTGGAAATGCCTGGGAGTCAAGGCAGCCCTTGGCCAATGATGGGGATGTGGATGCATCAGACTCTGATGTAGCTCACATTTCTGAGCTCCCCTGCAGCACCAAGATAAAGCTGCCCCTTCATCCTAGCTCCTGCCCTGCCCTTCCCCAACTTCCTTACCAACTCCCCAGAGAGCACTACCTCAATGCATTATTTGCACACAAGTCCTTCTCTTGAGGTTTGTATCTGGGGAACTGGACCTAAGACACAGAGCCAGCCTCTGACCTCCACTGCCATAATTTCCCTTCTGACGGGCTGGCATAATTAGAAAGTCTCCTGAGGAAAGGATTAGGGTTCTATTATGGTTTGAACTGTGACCTCCCCTGCAAAAATTTCTTATGTTAAAAACCTAACTCCTAGTGTGATTCGCTTTAGAGACAGGGCTGATAAGGAATTAATTAAGGTTAGGTGAGGATATAAGGGAGGGACCCTGATTCAATAGGATTGGTGTCCTTGGAAGAAGAGACACCAAGAGCTCACATGCTCACCTGTGCTTTCTTTTTATCTCTTTCCTCTCTCCTCTCCCTCCCTTCTTCGCTCCCTCTCTCTCTCTCTTTCTCTTGCTCTCGCTCTCCAAATGAACAAACAAGAGATCATGTGAGAATACAATAAGATGACATCCACCAACAAACCAAGAGAGGAGACCTCAGAATGAAACCTACCTTACCGGTAACTTGACCGTGGACTTCTGGCATCTACACTGTGAGAAATAAACTTCTGTTATTTAAGCCAGCAGTCCCCAACATTTTTGGCATCAGGGACCAGTTTCATGGAAGACAATTATTCCATGGACTGGAGAAGGGAGCAGCAGGGGGGTGCAGTGTAATGATTTGGGGATAGATTCTAGCACATAACATTTATTGTGCAGTTTAGTTCTGTTATTATTACACTGTAATATAAAATAATGGGCAGACCATGCTCGGACTAAAATAAGTGTCAGATTCTGGCTTAAAGCCTGCCAGCTCCACCAGGTACAGCTGTCAACTGAAGTACATCCACTCACTTGCTACTCACTGATAGGGTTTTGATATGAGTCTGCAAGCAATTGACTTAATAAGGTCTCTGTGCAGGCAAACCTCATTGCTAATGATAATCTGTATTTGCAGCCGCTCCCCAGTATTAGCATCACCACCTCAACTCCACCTCAGATCATCAGGCATTAGATTCTCACAAGGAGAACACAACAAGATCCCTCGCATGCACGGTTCACCGTAGGATTTATGTTCCTTGAGAATCTAATGCCACCACTAATCTGACAGAACTTGAAGCTCAGGCAGTAATGCAAGCAATGGGGAATGGCTGTAAACACAGACGAAGCTTTGCCCTCTCACCCACTGCTCACCTCCTCCTGTGTGGCCTGGTTCCTAACAGGCCAGTTCATGGCCTGGGGGTTGGGGACCCCTGATTTAAGTCAACCAGTCTAGGTATTTTATATGGCAGCCCGAGTTGACGGATGCAGATTCCTTTACCTGTCCTCTGGCTGGGATCCTGGAACTGCCTCCTCAGTCTCATTCAAGTCACCAGAATCTCATTCCACAAAACAAAATTACTGTGCTCCGGAAACAACTCTGCCTCACCCCGTGAAAAGTAAAATAAAATTGAAGCCATAGACCAGAGACTGGAAACTTTTCAGGACCAGATAGTAAATATCTTAGGCTTTGCAGGCCAACAACTCAACTCTGCAGGGCAAAAGCAGCCACAGACCAAACGTAGTGAATGTGTGTTGCTGGGTTCCAATAAAACTTTATTTAGAGCTGATCCAAGTGATATGGTGTTTGCAACTTACTTACCATAACCAGTTACAGATTTCTTTGTTCCTTTTCCACTCCCACTGCTTCACTTGACTACCCTTAAAAAAATAATAGTAACTTTATTTAGAAAAGCCAACCTCTACTGGATAAAAAAAATGTGGTACATATACACAACGGAATATTATGTGGCCATAAAGAAGGACAAACATATGGACTTTGTAGCAACTTGGATGGATTTAGAGTCTATCATAGTCAGAGATCTATCACAGAAACAAAGAACAGAGTACCATATATTCTCATTCATAAGCGGACATTGAACAATTATAATACTACAAAAAAGGGATTGGCAGTGGTGGGAAACTCCCAGGGGATGGTGGGGGGAGATTGCCAGTTGAGGGAAACTGCTAGGGGAGGGAGGGGCATACCTCATCAACAAGGGTACCTGCATAATGAACATTTGTATACCTAACCCTGAATTGTACCCCACATCTTCTAAATAAAATTTAAAAAAAGAAAAGCAGAACTCTGCAGACCATCGTTCAGCAAACCTCAGACACGCCCCAGACTGAAGACAAAGACAAGAACAGAATGGAAGACACTCCCCAGGGTATCCCAGGAAGTTGGTGGCAGTCAGACTAGAAGTGGACACCTGCACCCCTTGCTCCTATTCTGTTGTTCAGGACTGAAGTTTAAGTGGGTGGGGCTGAATTGTAAAGGTTTCTATGAATGTTGGTAATAGAATGTGTCACAATACTCCAGGAGGGAAAGGGAAGAGCAAAAGTCAGCACAGAGTCAGGCATTGAAACAGCCACCCGCATTCCTGCCTGAGGACCAGCCTTTGCACCACTGCCCCTCCTCAGTGCCTGTGAAGCAGTGATGCTGCTGCTGACAGTAAGCTCCAGGATCCTACTGTTCTTCAAAGGAAGATGTGAGACTGGCCCCTCCAGCTGCCGAAGACCAAGGTGAGGGGACTAGTGGGGCCGCACCAACCTACGTCTTGACTACAAATGCTCACCTGCACAGGTGAGACTTGATTCATGCTCTCACAGGCCTACACTTTAGGCAACAAAGTTGAAGGCCTATTCTGAGACACCAGCTGAACAAATTCAACCTGTGGTTTTATATTCATAGGCGAAGAGTAGGACTTGCAGCTTCTGGCCCCACGAGAAGACAAAGGAGAATTGGCAGTTGTCAGGACCTATGGCCTCTCTCTCCCTCCTCTGCCTCTTCCTCTCCTTCGCACTCCATCCTCTCCCTCTCCCTCTCCCTCTCCTTCCTGTCTCCATTCATTGCTGCTGGGCTCAGATGAGAGCCTCTCAACAGATGCAGGGAAGCGGCTATTCATGGCAATGACCCTCCTGGTGCTTGAGATTCCTTGCAGGGTTCCTTAGGGCCCCCCTCAGAAGTCTGGGCCCACCCAGCATGAAAATCTCCCAAGTCATCGCCTCAAGTCTTAAAGAAAGAAATTTACAGATGTGGAAAGAGAAAAGAAAAGAAAGGGGGACATTTGGAGCCCTAGCTGAGGACTGAATCTATTTGAATTCTGTTTGACCACCTCAATGCCAAGGAAAAATGAACCAAACATACCACCAGCATCCTACAAACAGATTTTTAAAAAATCTTCGTATTGACAAGATTTCCATCTTCAATCATCTCAAATTAAATAAAGCCTAAACCGCAGGAATTATTATAGATATGTAGGGTAAAGAAAGGAGAAGGGGGGGAAGAGCTTTTGTATCACGTGACTTTTATGCTGCAGAAACTTAATGAGAAACACACCACATTTCCAGAACCCTCTTTCTAGTCAGGGCTCCCGCTGAGATAAAAGGTCACAAGAAGAGAAGGAGGGAGAGGGCGGGAGCGCAGGCTTGGAGCAGGGAGGCACTTTTTCTGCAAAGTCGGGCCCAAATTTCATACAAGCTGCTATCGGGCCTGATAGTCTAGACTGATTATTTTCTTTGAATGCCAGATGTGAAGGGCTTTCATAAAGGAACCTCAAACATCACCCATTTAAAAACAAATCGACCCAAGCTGCATTCACTGCGCAAAGGAGAACTTTCCATCACAGACTCTGCAGGGAAAACCAAGCAGCCTGGTCAGGAGGGCCCGGCCTGGACGTCCCGCTGCTGCCCCCTGCAGGCCGCGAGCTGCAGGGCGACCGGGAACCAAGCCAACGCGGGCGTCCACCAACCCAGCCAGGCCTCTGCAAATCAGTGGAGACTTCCAGTCCATCTGACATGGGGTGACAGGAAAATGCTCCTCCCCAAGGTACCAGATTGCGGCTGGAAGGACAGGACTGGACCTCAGTGATACATTGTCTCGTTCACTAGGCCCGAGAAACTGAGTGATTTGTCCACTAGATGTAATTGGTTTATCTAGTATTGATATTTTGACACCAGTGCCCCTTCCATGACTCTAAGTGCTGTGGCCATTAACACCAAGATTCCCATCTCAGGGAAAATGGAATAATATAACCAGAGCTGATACCCAAACTGGACAAGATCAGCAAGGAGGATCCAGCCCACAAGTCCCACAAGGCCAGGCTGAGGTGGGAGGAGAGGTGTGCAGGTCTTCAAATTCCTGTTACCTCAGGCTAGGAGTGGTCCTGGATTGGAGGATGTTGACCCTGCCAGGGGTTGGGGAAGGTTTCTTGATCCCAGAACCCTGCAGAGGGCCAGGGCCTGAGCCAGTCCTTGGGAGGATTTGAAGAACAAGAAACATCCCAGCCACCTTCTGGCCTTTGGAATCTCCAGACAGCCCTGCAATTCTCCCCCTGGATCGGCTGTTTTGGACTGCACCCTTATACAGGGACAGATTCTGTAAACACCATGCCAACATGACCTCTGACCAGACACTTCCCATTTGACTGCAGTTACAAATCACAGTGTCAGACATTTAGGATCAGCGACCTTCAGAAGGGGCTGGGCATGCCAGACCTTCCAAGTGATTCATGTTTAATCTGGTGTGAAGGACCTCTGCCCTGGCTGCTCCAGGCAGGCCTAACGCTGAGCTGTGCCCTCTGGCTTGCCTGGTCCCGGCTGTCATGGGAACAAGACCAGACGCTGGAGAGTGTGTTTGGTTTTCTGCCGTCGTTGTTGGTTTAAGACTCTATATTGTACCCTTGGGTGTTCCTTCCTCTTCTGAACCCTCCTAAGTGGCCCACTCACCTCTCTGACCTCACCTCTCAACAGGGCTCCTTTTCCAGCAAGACAAATCTGCTTGCCCAACCTGGAGTATGCCTGCTCTCTACCACCTCTGGGCCTGTGCACAGCCTGCTCCCCTACCTGGAAGACCTTCTGCCCCTTCCTCACTTGGCTAACTAAGACTGGCTGGATCACTCTTCTGACTTATTTTTCTTCCTGCACAAGCTGGGTGTCCCCACCTAAGCGCCCTTATGACGGTGACATCCCCACACAGCTGTTTTACCACTGGCCCATCTTCCTGCGTGGGGTCCAGCTGGAAAGCATTCATCAAATATGTGGCTTATTCCCTCATCACTTTGCATTGCACGTGACTGCCCCTGTGTTCAGGAACCACACGTGCTGTGATGGAAACTGGGACTTGAGGCCTGACCACACGACTAAATATTTGCCTTTGGGGTTATCCTGGGAGGAGAAGAGGTTTCCTTCCGTCCCCACTTTCTCCCCAGGGAAAGGAGCCAATTTTACCATTTCAGTATGATTGGCCAGAGGTACCTGTGGGACCCAGGTCGGGCAGCTGACCCAGGGAGCTGTTGCTGAGGCATGGCTCCAGGTTCACCCCAGCCTGTCTGACTCACTAGAGGAACCCTCTCCTGGAAGGGTTGGCTGAGGCTATTCATGTGTACAGCTGGGAGCTGGAGGAGGGTTCCCCACAGAGGTCGGCTCCTTTTGTTTGCCCCTGAAACAGCTATCTGGGAAATCTGGTGACAGAAGCCTTGATTGTAGCTCCCGGGTAAAATGTAAGGATAGCAGCATGCCCTATCAGTCACTCACACCTTAGTGAAAACAAATGAGTAGGCTCTAGTCTTCAAATCCTAGATCTTAGGACCAAAAGGGACCTTAGCACACAGTGCCCTTTCTGTCTAACTGGCTCCCTTCCTTTCATTCAGTTCTGGCTCCATAGCTTGATACATTTACAAAATACATCTCCAGCCCCTCCCTCTTCTCACAACCCCCACCTACCCTTTCCTAATCAATTAGAATTCAAACACTAGCCATGTACCCAGTACAAACAGGCATCCTTCCATGAAGTCACAAAAATTGAACAAGTACCAGGTCCAATGTCCATCCAGTACACGTCCTTCTCCTGGAGCTCTGAGGTCTGGGACGCTCCCAGGCCCCCTTGGGCCCTTGGAGGCAAAGAAGAGTAGGAGGGTGCGCCACTAACTACCTCTCCAGCCCAAGGTGGGAGGTGACAGCTCTCAGGCAATGAGGAAGCTGTCACTCCAATGGAAGGCATCTTGTATTGTCTAAGTCTGCATGCCCAGTGCGACTCTAGTCAACAGGGCTCGAATGGATTGATGACAAATATATATACCGTGGAAGTGTTGCCATCCCTAACAGAGGCCAAGTGGCACCTGGGGGTGGAGGGACACCTCACCTTTTCCTCATCCCTCAAAGGCAACCCTCGCCTCCCTGCAGCAGGACACACGGGGAGCAGGGGACCCCCTGCTCACACCAGCCCGAGCCCCGTCACGCTCTTCCAGCTCCTCACCACCCTGGTCCTGTCTTTCTTCTCCATCCCAGGAGAGACTAGATGGGGAGGGAGAACAACTGGGCCCAAGCAAGAGCCTTGAAGCTGGAGGCAAGCACAAAGGGAGGTGGAAACCACAGGGAGAACTACTTTTAAGCCTCTATCTGGTAGCAAATGAAAATGTGGCAAGTAAAGCACATAATTTTCCATTGCAGCAACTCGTCTTTAATCAGGAGAGGCATCTGGGTTGGTAGTGAGGCCCCAGATTTCAAAGTTTTGGAGCCACACACCTGGGTGTGAAGTCACCTCTGCCACACTCTAGCCTGTTGTAGATCGAGAAGCACCAGCCTTACAGGGTGTTGGGGAGATTTTTGAATGATGAGGGACTTAGAACCCTGCCTGGCACGTGGTAAATGCCACATGGGAGGAGGACAGGCATACATAGCATCACAGAAGACTTAGTGCCAGAAGTAGAGCCACAATAAGCATTTCAAGCACTTTACAGTTTGCAAAACAAACCCTCTTGGTTCTGTTCTTTCATGTGAGGCTCACAGCAGCCCATGGAGGCACAAGATGTCCCCACATCACAGATGAGAAAATGGAAGTTTCGAAGCAGCAAGAGATGTGCTTGTCATCTGTGTGGATTTCCCAACGGACATCAAAACAGGGCACCAGGAAAGGGGAAAAAAAGATGGGTGGGGGGAGAATAGGTTTGATGCGCCCAAGCAGAATTGGCCATCAGAAAACCTAGGAAGACACTCCTTGCCGATTGGCACCATGCAGCCTTGGAGTCCTGTGGGCACAGTGTTGTGCTTCACACATGTGGAGAAGGGGAGGGATACCATAATCTTTCCAAAGACCAGTTACGGCTGTTTGCGGACCCCATTGGCAAATGCAGGCAGAGCAAGTTTGTAAGAGCTGGACCTCCTTCCAGCTTTCCTGCTGGTTTCAGGGCACACAGGCCTCACGTAGCCAACAATGACGTCCAGCCTGGGATTTGCAGGTGGACCCAGGCAGAGCTTACCAGACCTGTATGTGGAGATTGTCATCCTGCATGTGTCCAAGGCCTCCTGCCTCCACCATGGTTTCTGTTAGAGATAACAGCACAGGCGGGGCTCAGTGGCTTAGCTAGTCATTCCAGCATTTTGGGAGGCCAAGGCGAGTGGATTGCCTGAGCCCGAGCGTTCGAGACCAGCCCGGGGAAACTTGGTGAGACCTCGTCTCTACAATAAATCAAAAATTAGCCGGGCGTGGTAGCACACACCTGTAGTTCCGACTACTTGGAAGGCTGAGGCGGAAGGGTCACCAGCATCTAGCTGGTTGATGCTGGGGTGACCGTGAGCATGCCACTGCCCTCCAGCTGGGGTGAAGGAGTGAGATTACAACTCAAAAAAAAGAAGAGAGAGAGAGAGAGAGAGAGAGAGAGAGAGAGAGAGAGCTGATAACAGCAAGGCACAATCGCCCTGCGTGTAAGTGCAGCCTCAGCAAAACCCTCCAGTTGCTAGTTTACGTCTGCATCTGAGTGCCACCTCGTGGCACATATCAGGCATTACATCCAGCGTGCATTTTCTTCCAGGACCACCTCCTTACATTAAAAGGCATTTCGTGCAAAATAGACACTTTTGACTCAGCACACCCATGAACGGACCCACTGTGATCCTGTCCACATAACCTTCCTGTGCCAATCCCTTTGCTTTAAGTATTCCGAATGCACTGAGCTGGCTAATTGTGAACCTGATTCGAGCATCCTTCTTTCCCTGAAAGCCCTTGGTTCTATGATGTGCCAAAGTCTTGATTGGGCTGAACTAGAGGCCACATGGCTTAATGGAAAGAATACTTAAGTAGGTATCCAAAAACCTGGGTTCTAATTCCACCATCTCCACCAGAGAGCCAGATGGACTCGGATAAGTTGTCCATCTGTTCCCATGATAAAACTAGGACAATATCCATCCTTGAGATCACACCGTGTTGTGGCTAATGTGCTGAACAAACACACACTACTCAGCATAAAACCAGCAAATAAGCCAAGAGAATTTCTATGCCTTTTTAAGAAATGGGAAGCAACCCATGTGCCCTGCTCTTCCTTGCCTTTGCAGTGCTGGTTTCTCCACCTGGGATGTCCTGCTCCCCACTCCCCCTGGCTAACTCCTCCATCATGTGTTGCCTCCTCAGAAAAGCCTTCCCTCACCCTATGTCCAGGCTGAAATGGGAAGCCAACTTCTGGGCTCCATAACATATTGTTTGGGATCTTGTCACACTTTGTTGTAATCATTTTTTTCTCATCTCTTTCCCCAGACAAAATGTGTGCTCCTTGAGGGCAAGGAGTGTGTCTTTTTTCACTCTTGTGTCCCTGTCACCCAGCACGGAGCCCAGTATATGGCAGCCTCTTAATTCTACTTTGTGTTGAATGACATTTAAAAAAAACTAGGTCGAGCTCGGTGGCTCAGCCTGTAATCCCACGCTTTGGGAGGCCGAGGTGAGTGAATTGCCTGAGCCCGCGGGTTCGAGACCCGCCTGGGCAACTTGGCGAGACCTCATCTCTACAATAAATCAAAAAAATTAGTCGGGCATGGTAGCGCACGCCTGTGGTTCCAGCTACTTGGAAGGCTGAGACAGAAGGATCGCCGGAGCCCAGCAGGTCGAGGCTGCGGTGGCCGGGAGCGGCCACTGCACTCCAGTCTGGGTGACTGAGTGAGACTCCAACTCAAAAAAAATAAAATAAATAAAAATTTAAAAATGAACTAAATAAACAAATGCTACTCCAGGGTCCTGAAGATGTTCGCCTATGTTTCCTCCAGAGACCTGCTTGTTTTAGATCTACTATTCACCCGGAATTAATTTGTGGTATATGTGAGATAGAGGTCAAGATAGGCTTTTTTTCTATGTAGATATACACCTAGAACAAAAAACAACAAAAAAAATTTTTCCATACAACATAGTGTCACCTTTGTCATAAATCAGATGGCTATATATGTGTGGGTCGGTCTCTGGACTAACTATTCTGTTCCATGGGTCAGTTCATCATCCAGCTTCCTAAGGCAAAGACTCTATTACATACTTACTCTGTGCAGATAAATAACAAAATGTAAACCAATAACAACTTGAGAGCCTGAGCTGTGACAGAGGAAGTAGCCAGGCTGTGAGTTGAGGCTGCAGGTGAGCAAGAAGCTTAGGTCCCAACCGCGAGAGAGAAGGTGGCGGCCAGCTCTGGGAGTGTGTTTATCTCATGGGAATGAACAAGGGGTGGACTGTCACTGAACAAAGGCCCAAACAGAAGGACAAGCTGGGGAGCCAAGTCAGAGAGGAACTCAGGCATTGCCTGGAATCTGTGACAGGAGCCAAGGGAACCGTGCACCGCCCAGGGCTGAATTCACTGGTACCTACTGTTATGGCATCTGGTTCTTAGCCCTACAGGCAGCTCTTAGGGAAACTCCCCTACTGAGCAGCTCAGGACATCCAGGGGCTTCAGGCAGCTGGGGTTGTAAAAACTGCCGAGAATCAGGGAGGAAGAGATGCTGAGAAATGCCTCAGCTCCTCTGTGCCCTCGTTGGGAAACTCATATGACTGAAGAGGTCCCAGGTGGGAACTGTGGGGATCTGGATGGCGCATGGCCCTCCTGAAGGGGCAGCTGTCACTCTGTATCAGCCAGGTATTGCCACATAGAAATAGGGCCCAGGGTTGTCAGCTCTTCCAATTTTGCAAGAGAAACTGCAAATCCAAATGTGCATGCTAGACTTTTATGTATTGGCAAGCTATTTTTTAAAAATCATGAGTCCTGTGTGCGCCACATAAAACACATCCACAAATCATACCTGACCATAACTGATTTAGTATCTAACTGGTATCTTTGAAACCAATAGAGGAAGAAACAAATCCTTGAGTCCTGGGTGACCCTACAGTATCATTTAGATATTAGGAGAGTGCAAAGGAGATGTCCACTAGACTCTAAGTTTACTGTGAAAATTATTGAGAAAAAATAAAGGTGGCCCCCTACTGGGTTACTTTTCTGAGTATAATTGCATTTTAATAATCTGGGACTGATTCTGGAGGAAATAATTGTTTGGTTCTCACATTGGGTTTGTGTTGATTATTTTGGAAAATGTGTCGAAGCTGATTTTATTTTCCAGTCTTGTACTACTTTAATGAAAATTCATTACCAACAGAGTTTTCTGAACTGGAAATGAAGAGATTAAAAATACACATCTGTGTATAAATAAACAGGCATGCTAATAAATAAATTCCTTTTCATGAGATAGCTGGCTCATTTTGATGAAAAATGAAGAAGGAAATACTTCAGCCTTAGAAATAGAACAAAAAACTACAGAAACAGTAAGTAAATGAAGCAACATTTTTTGTGTGTGTGTAGGGGTCTCACTCTGTTGCCCAGGCTGGAGTGCAGTGGCACACTCATGGCTATGGCAGTCTCGACTTGCTAGGCTCAGGTGATACTTCAGCCTCAGCCTTCCAAGTAGCTGGCACCACAGGCATGCACCACCACACCCAGCAAATTTTTTGATTTATTGTGGAGTTGAGGTCTCACTATGTTGCCCAGGCTGGTCTCAAACCCATGGGCTCAGGCAATTCTCTCACCTCAGCCTCCCAAAGTGCTGGGATTACAGGTGTGAGCCACTACACCTGGGTAACAATATGATTTTTAAGAATCATTTGGGACAACTGTGGGGTACAGGGGAAAACATTAGGTTTAGAATCCTAAAACCTGGCTTAACTCCAGATTCTGCCCTTTTAGGCAAATGACTTAACTTCTGGATGATAGAATTGTATTTCCCTGCCCTGCCGGAGTCTTTCCTTTGTCCAATAAAAGTAAGCAGGAGTGAATATGTCACTCCTAGGCAAACTTCAAGAGCTTGTGCAAGCTTTGCTATGTTTTCTTTTCCTTCTACCATAGTGATCAGCAACACTCCCATTGGTAGAGGCTCTGTCAGCCAGAATTCTATGATGAAAACAAGAAATGCACAAAAGAGTTCCAGACCAAGCCCTGAGGGACATGTGTGTGAGCAAGAATTACACCTTTATTGTTTTGAGCCTTCAAAATGTCATGAAATGTTTGTTGCTGCAGCACAGCACAGCCTGTTTCACTGATAAGAGCCTGTGAGTATCAAATTTCTTATCTTAAAATGAAATTTACAAATGCCAATCTTATGGTGTAGTAGTACATGTTACTTTCACCTAGGAGTGAGCACACAGAATTATATGGTGATGTGTTCATTCGATGATGAGTTTTCCCTAAGACAGGATTTCTATCTTTTTTATCTGAATATCTCAAATAACAAGGGCAAAAAATTAAGCCAAAAAGCAAGTTGTATTTCTCTTGGAAGAAAGACAAAATCTGAATAGGTTGCATAACTGTTTAATACATGTTTATTCCTCACGAGTCATCAAGTGAATGCAAATTAAAAACCACAATGAGATCTAATTCCATGCCACTCAGAATGGAAAGTCAAAAAGACTGGCAACACAATATGTTGTCAAGAATTGGAGTGAGCGAAACTCTCATATGCTGCTGGTAAGAGTGTAGAAATATACACCCACTCGAACAACAGTTTGGCAGTTCCTTCAAAGGTTAAATGTACACCTACCATATAATACAGTCATTCCACTCTTAGATATTTATTAAAGAGAAATAAAAGCATGTGCGCACCATCTTGACCTATTGCCACATTAAGCTACAACCTTAGTAGCTTAGAAGAGCACACATTATCTCACAGTTTCCGTGGTTCGGGAGTCTGGGCATGGCTTATCTGGGTCCTCCGCTTCAGCATCTCTCTTAGAAGACTACTATCACAGCCGGGCATGGTGGCTCATGCCTGTAATCCCAGCACCTCAGGAGGCTGAGGTGAGAGGATTGCCTCAGTCCACGGGTTCAAGATCAGCGTGGGCCACTTGGCGAGACCTTGTCCCTACAATAAATTTTAAAAAATTAGCCGGGCGTGATGGCTCATGCCTGTGGTTCCAGCTACTTGGAAGGCTGATGCGGAAGGATCACCTGAGGGCAGCAAGTCAAGGCTATAGTGGCCATGAGTGTGTTACTGCACTCCAGCCTGGGCAACAGAGTAAGACTCCAACCCAAAAAAAAAAGAAGAAAAAGAAGACTTCTATCAAGGTGCCAGCCAGGGCTCAGTTCTCTTCTGAGGCTCATCTGGGAAAGGAACCACTTCAAGCTCACATGGTTGTTGGCAGAATTCAGTTCCTTGCAGACACTCAGTTGAGGGCTTCAATGTCCTGATGGTTATTGACCAGACAGCGCTCCAGTTCCTTGCCATGTGGGCCTTTTCGTAGGGCAACTTACTTCTTAAAAGCCAGCAAAAGAGTCAACAGCATCTGCCAGCAAGGTGGAAGATACAATCTTTGTGACAAAATCATGGAAGTGATATCCCATCACCTCCACCATATTGGTTTGGAGGAAGTCACAGGTTCCATCCATAGTTAAGGAATGGGAATTACACAGAGGCAGGAAAAGCAAGGATCACTAGTCATCTTGGAGTCTTCCGCCACACTCACGCAGACTTTTACACAAATGTTCATGGCAATTTTATTCAAAATATTCCCAAATTGAAAATGACCCAAATGCCCGTCAACAGGTGGATAAACTAAATTGTATGAATATACAACAGAATATTACTCAGCAATAAAAGGGAATGGACTACAGACACACACAACAACATGAATGAATCTCACAGACATGATAGTAAGTTTTAAAAAATGAGTCAGTAGAGTCTATAATACTGAGTTATCTATCACAGAAACAAAGAACTGAGTATCACATGTTCTCACTCACTCATAAGTGGACCTTGAATAATTATTGTAATACCATAAGAAAAGCATTGGCAGTAGTGGGAAACTGCTGAGGGGGTGGGGTGGGATTGGCAGTAGTGGGAATCTGCCAGGGGAGGGGGGAACACACCTTATCAACAAGGGTGCCTGCATAATGAACATTTGTATACCTAGCCCTGAATTGTACCCCCATCTTTAAAATAAAAAATTAATTTAAAAAAAGTGTCAGACACAAAAGCATTTATATAATGTTCAAGAACAGGCAAAACGATTCTATAGTGAAGGGAACAGGAGGAAACATCCTGGGGTGATGAAAATGTTCCATATTTTGTTCTGGTGGTACATAGGTTTATACAATTGTCAAGACTCATTAAATTCTTAAGGCATGCATTTTGTTGTATGCTAATTATGTTTAAATAAAAACTAGATTTCGTCTTTAGCAAGTTTTAGGGGTTTGGGGGTTGGGGTTTGGAAAACATTTATTCTGGTCAGCAGCTAGAACAATTCTATTTTTAAAATTTTTGTTTTTATTTAGGGGGGATATTATACAATTCATAATAGCACAGGAGAAAACGTTGGCAAAGGGAAACATTCATGAAGACATTTTGCAATATAATCTATAGACCTTTTAAAATATTTTTATAAGATAATAGCCAAGAGGGAGGCTCTGTCCAAAGATGACTCTAAAAGTATGAGGCTTTCTCATTATTATTATTATTATTAAATACAGAGCACAGACAGCATTTCAAATTGGTACGGACTTTTGCATCCAAACAAAATACATCATTCAAGACATCATAAGAAAGACATCCTAAGCTCATCTTCCTGCTACAGAAAGACAGCATTTGGTGGGGACTGGAGAGAGTCCAATCGCTGAACGGCCCAACCACAGCGCAGAACCACATCCCAGCTTGAAGGGCCAGATGCGAAGGGGAGACCAAAATGAAAGCTATCAACAGAATAAAAGAACACACAGGCAGGGAAACAGCAGGAGGGCTGCAGAAATAGAAGCAAGCACAGGGAAATATACCAAGAACATGAAATGTGCTGTTACTGATTTGCATGCTGGCTTGGGTCAATACACACTGTTTTTTTGGAACAGAAAATTAAAATGGGGAAAATGTTAATGAACAAAAAGATGATATACAGGCATATTCATGGTAACCTGGGAATGAGACCAATCTCTTCTAGTCAAAATTAAATTCCAATAAAAAGGGGGTGTGGGCATGAGAATAGAGATGCATTTTAAACAAAGAGGAGAAAAGAGATTTGGGGTTGAGAGATATTATGTGTCCTAAGACAGGCTAGTTGAATCTTTAATCATAATAAACACACATAAGGAGAATAAATGCTTCGTAACATATATGGTTCAGGGCTAAAACCCAGGACTAAAACACAGGAGAAACAGTATTTTTCTATCACAGGTTCCTGATGTTGTCATTGATTTATCCCATATACGTTTATCATATGTCAGATTTCTTTAAAATGAGATGGTGTAAGGTCTTTTTAGACCTCTTATCTTTTAGAGTTACCTACTGAAATATTTATAAATGGAATGATACTATGTCTAAATTTTGCTTCTAAATAATACTGGGGAATATTACATAGCAACAAAAAAACCTACAACTACATCGATTAATCTCACAGGCAATGTTGAGAAAAGAAACCAGACGCCAAAAAGAATACATACTGGGCTGGGCATGGTGGCTTTTGTCTGTAATCCCAGCACTTTGGGAGGCCGAGGCAAGAGGATTGCCTGAGCTCAGGAGTTCAAGACCAACCTGAGCAACATGGAGAGACATCATCTCTTCAAAAAATGAACAAATTAGCCAGGTGTGGTGGTGTGCACCTGTAGTTCCAGCTACTTGGAAGGCTGAAGTGGAAGGATCACCTGAGCCCAGCAGGTCAAGGCTGCAGTGGCAATGAGCGTGCCACTGTACTTCAGTCTGGGTAGCAGAGTGAGACTTCAACTCAAAAAAAAGAAAGAAAGAAAATAATACATACTGTATATGAAAATCAAAAACAGGAGAAACCAACCTTTTGAGATGCAAATTAGAATAGTCACTAACTTGAAGGGAAACATGGTGATAGAAATCATAACAGTGGCTGTCTCTGGTTGGTAGGTATTGACTGGGGTGACGGAAATGTTCTAGGTATTGTTTTGGTGGTAGTACATGGTATATATAATTGTTAAAACTCATCAAATATTCAAGATATGTGCATTTCATTATATGTTAATCAATCATATTTCAATAAAAACTTGGTTTAGTCTCTTGCCCTCACTTATTCTGGTCATAAGTTTTCTTTATGATAATGCTATGGAAACTCTTCTTAGACATAAATCTTTGTGTAAACCCATAGGCATTATTTCTCTTTGCCAATGAATAAATGAATTAAAATAACTGTACTGTTACTTGGCTGTCAGAACAGTCCCATCCTGAAAAATATTTAGATACACAGATATTTAGACAAGTTCAGCAGACTTTGTCATTGATGTACCACCTGATTTAAGACCTTCTTTCTGATTCACCAGTTTTTCATATGATGTACATCAAGGAACATACCACACAGAACCAATTAATATAAAGCAAATGATCTCCTTAAAGAGGAGTGAATGTACCATATGTAATGACCCAGAGAAAGCCCAAACTCAGTCATTCCCACAAAACCAAGGGACTCTCTGCTCTTCATTGCCAGGCATTGGAGGGGGACAGAGTGGGTGTGACCTGTATACTTCCTTTTCAAATCTAAACATGCTTCACGAACAAGGAAAGTTTCTCTTCAGGAAAGAACCTCAGCTTAGGAAACAAAGTACATTTTGAAAATAAACAGTCAGGAACACAACAGAGACATGAAGGGGTTTCCCAGACCTGAGAATAACAGTGAATTGTCATCCTAGTCAAGGTTTGCCTGATCCTAGCAGGAGAATATAACCTAAGAACTTATTAGGCTCTAGCATCAACCTGATTTATTCTTTTTTCTCCTGTGTTGTTTACAGCTCTGTTTAAAAATATCTGGCAGCTTTCACCTGATTGTTTTGTTTGTCAATCTACTGAAGAAATAGTAAGAAGTTTGCTGATATTGTGCAGTTATTTCACCTGTCAAGGAAAATTTAGTAGAATTATAAAAGTTGATTCATTTTTTGCCTCATGCTCCCCTGATTATATATATATAAATATAGATATACATACCAACTATATATTGATAGTCTATATTTAAAAATTAGGGTGATAATTCAGACAAGAATAAGTGAAAGTTCAGTAAAGCACAGAATATTTATATAATATATACCCAAACTACCTCCCTCAAAAATGCTCATTAATTACAAAAGAAAAAACAGTAATTTAGTGGTGAGGAGACCTGATAGACATCAACCTAACCAAATGATTAACGTTTATATCATTGATAATGGAACAAACTCATAGTGTATGATGACCGCCTTTTACAATGCACTGAAGATACAATATCACTTCTGGGATATTCTGGCCAAAATGCATAACCTGAATCCAATAATGTGAAAACATCAGACAAACCCAGATTAAATAATGTCAGAGTTATGAAAGACAAAGAAAAGTTAAGAAAATGTTCCAAATTAAAGGAGAAAAGGAGACTAAACAGACACTATAGCTAGGAGCAGTGGCTCACGCCTGTAATCCCAAAATAAGAGGATTACCTGAGCTCAGGGTTTCAAGACGAGCCTGAGCAACATGGCAAGGTCTTTTCTCTACAATAAATCAAAAAACCAGGTGGGTGTGGTGGCACATGCCTGTGGTTCCAGCTACTTGAAAGACTGAGGCAGAAGGACTGCCTGAGCCTAGCAGGTCAAGGCTGCGGTGGTTACTCCAGCCTTGGCGACAGAGTGAGACTCAAAAAAAGAAAACTAAATGCAATGTGTGATCCTGACTTAGAAAGAAAACTAGCTACACATAACATTAATGGGACAATTGATATAATTAGAATATATACTGTAAATTAGGAAATAGTATTGAATCAATGTTACATTCCCTAATATTGAGGTTATATAAATAAGAAAATATTCTTGCTCTTTAGATATGCCCATGGATATTTAAGGGTGAAGTCTGCAACTTACTCTCAGGAAAAAAAAAAAACCGTGTGTATGTTTGTACTGAAAGAGAAGAAAAAAAACAAACATGAATACGAAAATTGTTAACAATTGGTGAATCTGTGTAAATCTAGTCTTCTTTCTTTCTTTCTTTCTTCCTTCCTTCCTTCCTTTCTTTCTTTCTTTCTTTCTTTCTTTCTTTCTTTCTTTCTTTTGATAGGGTCTCTCTCAGCCTCTCAAATAACTAGGATTACAGGCACATGTCTCCAAGTTTGGTTAATTTTTAATTTTTTGTAGTGACAGGGTCTTGCTATGTTGCCCAGACTTCTCTCAAATACCTGGCCTCAAGCGATCCTTCTGCCTCAGTCTCTCAAAGTGCTGGAATTACAGGTGTGAGCCATCTCATCTGGCCTGAATCTATTTTCAAATGAGGTGAAAATGAGGGCAGAGATCTGAACAGGATCCAAACCCTCTTTGGACTTCTAGCATATCAGAAAAGTCAGAAGATCTCTCAATTAGTCCAAAGAGGAGTAAATTGAACTATGTTTGGGGTCTATGTGTGTCCTGCTAGATGAATTGAAACAACACAAATTGTCTTTGTCTTTTCCCTTTGTTTCCATGACCAATGCTGTGTTCTCTCACATGACAATTGTCAATACAGGAATGAAAGGTACTCTATCACTTTTCTTAGAAAGGTAATTTTCACAAATTCGGGCACAGGTAATATAAAGTTATAAATAATGCCTAATTTTCCCCCTTCCCTATTAATAAGGAAAGACTCAACCAGCTGATCTCACCTTATTCACATATTTTATTTTGCTAATGGAAAGCATTTATCTAGCAATATACATTTGCTTAATTTTTAAAATGTTTCTTGCTACATGCCCTTAAAGAAATTCTATAATTATGGGAGTGGCTTCTTCCATTTATAAACAAACTCAGAACTGTAGAAATTATTTGTCTGTATATCAATTTATAGTGAGGCCTGTTTTACAATTTATAGCTCATGGAGCTCTATTTATTTACTGTTCAATCTCCTGGTGACATTAAGCTGCAGCTTGAATTATGATGAAGGCAATAACTATTTATACAAAAATGTTCTAGTAATTTATTTATTTAAAAAGCACTTATTGAAAGCTTTCAATATGTCAAGCACTCTGTTAGTTATTTGGAAATCAGATAGCTCTATAAATTAGACATATCAACTGGTCATAAATTATTTACTTTTTTCTTATACTAAAAAAATCTACAATGGCTACAGGTTCAGATGAGAACCAACAGTTGATGACCCTTGGTCACCACCAAGATCACATCAATCTATCTTGTTTTTCAGAACTGGAGAGAGAGAGAGAAAAGTCTGGCAGCCCACACCCACGAACTAGACTAACTGTAATAAATCCCAGGTTTGAACAGTCCATGTTCAAGATAACACAAAACATCTAATTCCCAGTTCTAAATACCATTCCCCACACCAGGGCTTCTTAGAGAAATGGTTGATTCCAGGGCTGAGGTAGGGAAATATCAGATAAACATGAGACATCATGTTACACCAGAAAGAACAAAAATGCTCAAAGGCTAATGGGGACTGGGACAAAGGACACAGGAGCCAGTTGAAAGGGCTCCCCATAGCCAAATTTGAGACAACTTAAGAATAAGAATAATGACTAAAACTATAACACATTGAATAATAATTTTTTAAAACATTAATCCACTATGATATTCAAAGTGGAAGGAGATAAAAAGATCTTCTTTACAGATGAATTCTGGCTAATGAAAGGAGAAGAAATGATAGAATTGAAAAATCACTCTTTTGCAAACTCCACTGATTGATTCAGGCAAGGATCAGTAATGAATATTAAAACCATTTTAGAATAAAGTTTTTTGGAGAACAAGAAATTAGCATAATGCCAAAGTATCACCCTATAAATTGCAGAGTAATCTCTTTTTTCTTTTATAAACTTAAGAGGTACAAAGGCAGTTTGGTTACATGGGTATATTTCATAGTGGTAAAGTCTGAACTTTTAGTGTAACCATCACTCAAATAATCATATTGTACCTATTAAGTAATTTCTCATAGCCTCATCTCCCTCCCACCCTCCTACCCTTCCGAGTCTCCACTGTCTATTATTACACACTCTGTGCTCATGTGCACACATTTACCTAACAATTTTCAAGATAAAAACACATCTTTACAATGGCAGTTTTAGTGGCCACACCTCAACCAAAGGAACAAATTTAGCATCACTAATAATAGGACATCTTGGCATTAAGTACCCCCTGATATGATGCTATATCAAAGTTACAACAACCATGACACATTTTTTGCCAGAAATGTTTAAGCAAAACCTAGTCAAACTTCAAGGCAAACTTCCATTTTACAGGAAATACAAAGAAAAGAGAAACAAGTTAAACAACGCTTAGCAGAAGTAACTATACAAATAAAAAATGAGGGATATTTTACAAGACAATTCTACAAAGTATTAGCAGGACTTCCAAATGGATGTTCCAAATGTCTGGAACCTCCATACATTTATTCTTCCATAAAAGCAATAAAAATATTACCAAAATTATCAAAATTTATTTTTCAGAACTCTGGAAATTAACCAAAGACTTACAACAACCTAACAAGTAGTTATTTAAAAGAGAGAGAGAGAGAGAAAGAAAGGAAAGAAAGAAAGGAAGGAAGGAAGGAAGGAAGGAAGGAAGGAAGGAAGGAAGGAAGGAAAAGAAAGAAAGAAAGAAAAAAAAGAAAGAAAGAAAGAAAAGAAAAAAGAAAGAAAGAAAGACCACTGAAACTCAGTAACAGCAGTGAGATTTTTGGTATTTTAAAATATTTTGAAGTCCATCATTGGTTGACTTTAGGTAAGGGAGATAATCCCCCATGACCTGGGTAAGCTTGGTTCAATGCGGTGAAAGATCCCAAGAGCCAAGCTGAGGGTTCCCTGAGGGAGAAATTTTTTAACTTGATCTACTCCCATCCCCTTCTCCCCAGCTCCATGGTAGTTTTGAAAATCAGCAGCCTCACAGCCATTGGAGGGGGAAACCAAGTTTGGAGTTCTTCAAAATGCCCCATCTTCAAAATATTGTCACTATTTTATCTCTCTCACAGCAATCTGGAAAAGCCCCATTCACAGAGCATTATCGTTATTTGACCCACTCGACTTAGAACTCATGACCCACATGAAAAGCCTTATCCCTAAGGTATTTGGCAAAAATATTCAATGGCAATTTTTAACATCATAGTTATCTAAGGCTATAATACCAGCTAGGAAAAAAGAAGAGCCCTATCAAGAATGTAACAGGAAGTTCTGTGGAACAGACGTCCATGAGAGCTGTGAAAAGTTCTGAAATATTTCTGGAGGCCCACCAGCCTGTGCACACATGCTGGACTGTGTGCATTTCTAGGACATACCTGAAGGGCTCCAACAACTTATCTCTGGATGATCTTCAGTCCCTGTGCAAGGAGGAAGTAAAGGTTCAGGCAGATTTGTAAACTGCTGAGGAATGAAGGCATGACCCAACACACACAGGACCCCCTCAGCAAAGAATGGAAGCCTGACTAGCTCAAGGCATATACGGAAATCTTTGACCAATCATTAGATGACCACTAGTTAACCAGGGGGAGACTTCCACAACTTCATACTACAAGGAATACAGACTTTACAGAGTTAACCCAGGAAAGTCACTAAATAGCCAACAACAGCAATAAATCATAAGGAGGAGAAAATCTGATTTCCAGAGTTGACAAATTATACCATCTAAAATGTTCAGTTTCAACAACAAAAAAATTATGAAACATGCTAAGAAACAGGAAAGAATGACCCATACACAGGGAAATATAACAATTAATATTACCTATCCCTAATTGGACCCAGATGTTGGATTTTTTAGACAAGATTCTAAATCATATATCATAAATATATTCAAAGAGCTAAGAAACTCATGTCCAAAAAAATAAATAGGGCCAGGTGCAGTGGCTCACACCTGTAATCCCAACAATTTGGAAGACCAAGGAGGGAGTATCACTTGACCCAGGGGTTTGAGACCAGCCTGGGCAACATAGTGAGACCTTTTCTCTACAAAAAAGTTAAAAAAAATAGCCAGGTGTGGTGGTATGCACCTGTAGTCCCAGCTACTCAGGAGGCTGGCACAGGAGAACCATTTGAGCCCAGAAGTTCTAGGTTGTGGTGAACCATGATCATGCCACTGTATGCCAGCCTGGGCAACAGAGTGGGACCCTGACTCATAAATAAGTTAATAATGACATATAATGAAACCAAATAGTGAATACAATAGAGAAGTCATAAAGAAGAATCAAATGACAGTTTTAGGGCTCAAAATTGTAATACTGAAATAAAAATTTTAGTAGAGGCACCACAACATATTTGAGCGGATGGAGAGCTGAATTGGTGAACTAGAACAGACTATTCAGTCAGAGAAACACACCTGTAGTCCCAGCTATCCAGGAGGCTGAGGCAGAAAGATGTCATGAGCCCAGAAGTTCAAGGTTGTGATGAGCCATGATCACACCACTGCACTGTAGCCTTGACAACAGAGTGAGACCTCAAACAAAGAAGAGAAAGAAAGAAAGGAGGGAGGGAGGGAGGGAGGGAGGAACAGAGAGACAGAGAGAGAATAAGCAACAAGAATATTTACAAAGAATGCACCCAATGAAAAGATTTGTATCCAAAATGCACAAAGAACTCTTACAACTCAATAATACAACAACCTAATCAAAAAATTGGCAAAAGATGGACTTTTCACCAAAGAAAATATTTAAATGACTAATAAGCACATGTAAAAATGCTCAGCAATCATTTGTCATTAGGGAAATGCAAATTAAACTCACAATGAGATACCATTTCACATCTATGAGAATGGCTATAATAAAAAAGACAGAAAAATGTTGAGGATGTGGAGAAACAAAAACCCATGCTGTTGGTAGGAATGTGGATTGATGCAGCCACTTTGGAAAAAAGTTTGGCAGTTTTTCAAAAATCAAGCATAAAACTTCCACAAGACCTTTCAGTTTCACTCCTAAGGATCTATCCAAGAGAAATGAAAACATGTCCACACAAAGAATTGCACATGAAGACTGGTAGCAGCTTTATTAATAATAGGCAGAAAGCCGGGCTCAGTGGCTCAGCCTGTAATCCCGCACCTTTGGGAGGCTGAAGTGAGTGGATTGCCTGAGCCTGCGGGTTTGAGACCCGCCTGGGCAGAGAGACCTCATCTCTACAATAAAAATCAAAAAATCAGCTGGGCATGATAGCGCATGCCTGTAATTCCGGCTACTCGGAAGGCTGAGGCAGAGGGATCGCTGGAGCCCAGCAGGCGAGGCTGCGGTGGCCAGAAGCGGCCACTGCACTCCAGTCTGGGCGACCGAGTGAGACTCCAACACACACAAAAAATAATAATAATGATAGGCAGAAGCTGGAAACAACACAAAAGTCCATCATCTAATAAATGAATAGACAAAGGTTGATATCTTCATGCAATGAAATACTACTTGGCAATAAAAAGGAATGAACTACTGACACATGCTGCATCACAGCTAAGCCTCAAAAATATTATGCTAAGAGAAAGGAGCCAGATATAAGAGATCACATACTTTTACATGGTCTTTTATCACATACGTAATTTTATTTATCTGGACTGTTCAGAAAAGGCAAATTTATAGACAGAAAGTAAATTAATAGTAGTCTGTGGATGAGAGATCTTACTGGAAGGATGAAAATGTTAAACTGACTTTTGTTGATGTTTGCACCCTCAGTAAAGTTACTAAAAATCATTAAACTGTACACTTAAAATGTGTAAATTATACATATTGGAGTAGATGTAAAATAGACCCCAATAAAGCAGGAGTTTTTTGTTTTGTTTTTATTTATTTAAAAGATGTGGGGTACAATTCAGGATTAGGTATACAAGTGGTTATCGTATAGGTAAAGGTTGGGACTCCCTTTGGTCCCCACCTTGCCTGGTTTCTATCAGTTACCCTGATTAATGTTTTGTGCTACCTGCTCCCCTGGCAGTTTCCAGCTACTTCCAATCCCTTTCATATAGTATTATGGTAAATGTTCAGGGTCCACTTATGAGTGAGAACTTGTGGTACTCAGTTCTTTGTATTAGACTTGTTTTGGGGGGGGGGGTTGAGTTGGAGTCTCACTCTATCGCCCAGACTGGAGTGCAGTGGCTGCTCCTGGCCACTGCACCCTCGTCCTGCTGGGCTCCGTTGATCCTTCTGCTTCAGCCTTTCAAGTAGCTAGAACTACAGGCGCGTGCTACCATGCCTGGCTAATTTTTTTTTTTTTAATTTATTGTAGAGATGAGGTCTCGCCAAGTTGCCCAGGCATGTCTCGAACCCACGGGCTCAGGCAATCCACTTACCTCAGCCTCCCAAAGTGCGGGATTACAGGCTGAGCCACTGAGCCCGGCTTGTATTATACTCTAAATCCATCCAAGTTACTGCAAAGTCCATAATTTTGTTCTTCTTTATGGCTGCATAATATTCCATCGTGTATATGTATCACATTTTTAAAAATCTCATCCAGTTTTGATGGCAGCATGAATGGTTTCATGTTTTTGCAATTGTAAATAGTGCTGTAATAAACATGCGTGTGCAGGTATCTTTTTTGTAGAGTAATTTAAGTTCCTCTGGGTATAGTCCCAGAAGAGAGATTGCTGGGTCATATGGAAGGGCAATTTCTAGTTCTTTCAGAAATCACCACACTGTTTTCCATTAGAGGTTGAACTGGTTTGCATTCCCACAAACAGTGTGGAAGGGGTCTCTTTTCTCTGCAGTCTCACCAGCATCTATTGTTTTTGTTTGTTTGTTTTGTTTTATTAATGATTGCCATTCTTAATGGAGTTAGCTGGAATCTCGCTGTGGTTTTGGTTTGTATTTCGCTGATGATTAGTGAGGCTGAACATTTTTTCATGTGTCTGTTGGCTGCTTGTATGTCTTCTTTTTGCCCACTTTTTATGGGGCTGTTGGTTTTTTTCCTTTTGAGTTCCTTGTAGATTCTGGATGTTAGGCCTTTTCATATACACAGTTGGCAAATATTTTTCCCAGTCTGTGGGCTGTCTCCTCGCTCTCTTGATGCTTTCTTTTGCTTTGCAGAAGTTTTTCGGTTTGATGAAGTCCCACTTGTCTATCTTATCTCTTATGGAATGGGCTTTTGGAGTTTTGATCAGGAATCAGTTGCCTATTCTGATTTCCATAAGGGTGTCTGTTGCATTTTCTAAGATTCTTAAAGTTTTGGGTTTTACACTTAGGTCTTTGATCCATTTGGAGTTGATTTTTGTGACTAGTGATAGGTAGGGGTCATGTTTTATTTTTCTGCATGTGGTCAGCCAGTTTTCCCAGCACCATTTACTGAATAGGTTTTCCTCTCCCCAGTGGTTGCTGTTGGAGGCTTTGTTGAAGATGAGTTGGTTGACAAATTGAGGTTTTGCTTCTGGAATCTCTATCCTGTTCCATTTGTCTATATGCCTGTTCTTGTACAAATACCAGGTTGTTCTGATTATTGTAGCCTTATAATAGTTTAGTCTGGAAGTGCTTTGTTTCTTTTGCTGAGGATTATTTTGGCTATTTGTAGTCGTTTTTGTTTCCATATGAATTTCTGTATTGTTGTTTCCAGGTCTGAGAAGAATGAAGTTGCTAATTTACTGGGTATATTGTTGAATCTGTAGATTGTCTTTGGTAGGATGGATATCTTAACAATGTTGATTCTTCCAGTCCATAAGCATGAAATATTTTTTGATTTCTTTGTTTCATCTTTGACTTCTTTGAGCAGTGTTTTCATTTTTCATTGTAAAGATCATTCACTTCTCTGAGGTTAGGAAGATGCCAAGATTTATTTTGTTTGTGTGTGTGTGTGTGTGTGTGTGTGTGTGTGTGTATTGTGAATGGGATTGTACTTTTTACTTGGTTCTCTGCCTGTTTGTTGTGGGTGTATAAGAATGTGACTGTCTTTTGCATACTGATTTTGTACTCTGAAACTTAGCCAAAGTCCTTTATCAGTCAGTGCAAGAAAGTTTCTGACAGTCTATTGGATTTTCGAGATATAGGATCATATCATCAGTAAAGAGGGATATCCTGACTTCTTCTTTTCCTATCTGGATTCCCTGATTTCTTTCTCTTGTCTGATTGCTCTGGCTAGGACTTCCAACACTATATTGAATAGGAAGGGTGAGAGTGGGCAGCCTTGTCTTGTTCCAGTTTTAAGGGGAAATGCTTCAAATTTCTGTACATTTAGCAATATGTTGGCTGCAGGTATATCATAGATGGCTCTTACTATTTTAAGGTATGTTTCCTCTATGGCTAGGTGTTTGAGGGTTTTTATCAAGAAGGAATTATGGATTTTATTGAAAGCTTTTTCTGCATCTAATGACATAATCATGTGGCTTTTGTTTTTACATCTGTTGATGTATTTGATTACATTTATGGTCTTGCAGATGTTAAACCAGCCCTGTATCCCAGGGATGAAGCATACTTGATGATCATGATGAATGATTTTTGAGATGTGTTGTTGGATCAAATTTGCTAGAATCTTGTTGAGTATTTTTGCATCTATGTTCATTAGGGATATTGGCCTATAGTTCTCTTTCTTTGTTGGATCTTTGACCTGGTTTGGGTATCAGTGTGATATCAGCTTCATAAATTATTTGGGGAGAGCTCTGTCATTCTCAATTGCCTGGAATACATTCAATAGGCTTGGTATCAGGTCCTCCTTATATGTTTTGTAGAATTTCACTGGAAATCTATCTGGTCCAGGGTTTTTTTTTTTTTTTTTTTTGTAGTTTTCCTGTGACAGAGTCAATTTCCTGGATAGTTATTAGTCTATTTAGTATCTCGGTTTCTTATTGGTTCAATCAGCCTTGGGAGGTTGTGTGATATCAGAAAGTCCTCCATTTCATTTAGGTTGTCAGGTTTGTTTCCATACAGGTATGCAATAGTAATCTTTGACGATCTTTTGTATTTCTTCGGGGTCAGTTGTGACTTGATCTTTTGCATTTTTTATTGTGTCTATTTGGATTTTGTCTCTCTTTTTATCGGTCACTCTGGCTAGGGGGCCATCAATTTTGTTTATCCTTTCAAAGAAGCAGCTTTTTATTGATTTTCTATGGTATTTTTTGTCTTCTATGTCCCATATTTGAGCTTTTACTTTGGTGATCTGGATTCTTCTGCTGAAGTTAGGGTTTTGGTGGTCTTGCTTTTCCAGCTCCCTTAGACGATTTGTCAGGCTTTCAACTTGTTCTCTTTCTATTTTCTTGTCATGTATTCATAGAGATATAAATTCTCCTCTTAGTACTGGTTTCATGTCATCCCAGAGGTTTTGGTAAAATGTTTGTTTTCATTTGTTTCCAGGAATCTTTTAATTTCTAGTTTGATTCTGTGTTGACCCAGGAGGTGTTCAGTATCATGCTGTTTAGTATCCATGTCTTTGTGGGTTTTAGGGTAATTTTGTTGGTGTTGATATTTATTTTTATTCCACTATGGTCTGAGAAGGTGCTTGACAGTATTTCAATCTTGTGAAATTTGTTTATTCTTGACTTATAGCCAAGGATGTGGCAGATCTTGGAATACATTCCATGTGGTGATGAGTAGAATGTATATTCTGTGGTTGTTGAGTGGAGTGTTCTGTAGGTATCTACTAAGTCCATTTGGTCAAGCATGAAGTTGAGATTCCAAATCTCTTTGCTGATTTTTTTCCCTTGATGATATATCTAGGATTGTTAGTGGGGTATTTAAGTATCCAGCTATGATAGTGTTAGAGTCAATATCATTTTTTTGTTTACTTAGTAGCTGCTTTATAAAAGCTGGTGCTACTGTGTTGGATGCACATATGTTTAGGATGGATATTTCTTGTTGAATTGAACTTTTTATCATTATATAGTGTCCTTTTGTATCTTTTTAAATTTTTTATAGTGTAAAGGATGTTTAGTCTGATATTATGACTCCTGCCTTCTTCTGTGATCTGTTCACCTGAAAATTTGTTTTCCATCTTCTTTTTTTTTTTTGAGTTGGAGTCTCACTTCGTCGCCCAGACTGGAGTGCAGCGGCCACTTCCGGCCACCGCAGCCTCGCCTGCTGGGCTCCCGCGATCCTTCTGCCTCAGCCTTCCGAGTAGCCGGAATTACAGGCATGCGCTACCACGCCCGGCTGATTTTTTGATTTATTGTAGAGATGAGGTCTCGCTGCCCAGGCAGGTCTCGAACCCGCGGGCTCAGGCAATCCACTCACCTCAGCCTCCCAAAGGCGCAGGATTACAGGCTGAGCCATCGAGCCCGGCTTGTTTTCCATCTTCTAACTTTGAGTCTGTGGGCATCCTTTGTGGTGAGATGAAATTCCTGGAGGCAGCAAGTTACTGAGTTATGAGTTTTTATCCAGTTTGCCATTCTGTGTCTTTTCAGTGGTACATTTAGTCCATTCACATTTAGGCTGATTATTGAAATGTGAGAGTTTGTCCCTGACATAATGCTTTTATAAGACTGTTTTGTTTTCATTTAGCTTTTGAGTTCACATATATGTGCTTTCATTTTTGTGGGTATGCTGTGTATTCTGCTGCTTCTGTGTTTGTTTGTGATCTTGTGAAGTATAGTATACAGTCATTCTTTTGTTTCTTTTTTTCTTCTGTGCACAGCACCTTTTTTTTGGAAAGCAGGATTTATGGAGAGGACAGAAAAGATCCCAGGGTGGGAGGGGACATGAGGGGGTTGCCCTCACAACACCTTTTTAAGTGTCTTCTGTACAGCTAGTCTCAAAGCAGCATATTCTGTTAGGGATTGGATGCATGGGAAGGATTTTAATTCTCCTTCACTGATGAAACTTAGCTTGGCTGGGTAGGAAATTCTTGGTTGAATTGTTTATTGTTGAGAACATTTAAGATTGGGGTCTAATTCCTTTTGAACTGCAGTGTTTCTGCAGGTAAGGCTGCAGCAATTCTGACTGCTCTCCTCCAGTAGGTACTCTGATCTTTTTCCTTGCTGCCTTTAGGATTTTGTCTTTTATACGTACTTTGTGTAGGCAAATTATTATGTGTCTAGGGATTGGTCTTCTCATATGATGTCTTGCAGAGGTCTCTGGATCTCTTGTGCTGGTATAGTCATTTCTCTGAGTAGATGAGGAAAGTTTTCTTGAATGACTTTGTGGAATTTTCCTTCCAACGTGTTTTCCATTTCTCTTTCTTTTTCAGATATTCTGATTAGATGTAGGTTTTGTTTCTTGATAAAAAATCACACATCTCTTGGAGAGATTCCTCTTTCTTCTTAAGATTTTTTTCTGTATTTTTAATAGTTTGGGTTAATTCCATATTTTGATCTTCAAGTTCTGATGTTCTTTCCTCTGCTAGGTCAATTCTGCTTCCCATGCTTATCAGTTTGTTATTTATTTTTCTGAATGGAGTTCTTTTTTTCTGTTATTTCTAAGTACACTTTCTTTAGTCTGTCTAGCATCATTGCAATTTCATTTAGTTTTAGCCCTTGAATTTCTTGATTTTTATTCATTGTTTCCAACAATTCTCTGATTTCCATACCTTCTGGGTACTGTTGTTCTGAAAGATAGCCATTGCTTGTGCACCAGTAGTGTTCTTTCTAGCACTAACTCTTTGCTGGGACTCTGATGGTTGCCAGCAGTTTTTTGTTGGTTTTTCTTCATTTGTTACAGTTCTGTTATCTTTCTCTTTAATTCTGTTGCTCAGTGGATATTTGCTCTACCTTTTGAACAGTTTTTTGGTCAGGCTCGGTGGCTCAGCCTGTAATCCCAGAACTTTGAGAGGCTGAGGCAAGTGGATTGCCTGAGCCCGTGGGCTCAAGACCAACCCAGGAAAGACCTCATCTCTACAGTAAATCAAAATTTAGCTGGGCATGGTAGCACATGCCTGTAGTTCCAGCTACTTGGAAGGCTAAGGTGAAAGGATCGCAAGACCAGCAGGTCGACACTGTGGTGGCTGTGAGTGTGCCACTGCACTCCAGCCTGGGTGACGGAGTGAGAATCCAACTCAAAAAAAAAGTCAGTTATCCCTTTTTTTTTTTAAGTGGGAGACTATTCCAGAACAGACATAACCAAAGCCATGGATTGGGTTCCAAGTTGGGGGGGGAGCTTTAAAAAATACATTTTCAGCTGGGCGCAGTGGCTCATGCCTATAATCCTAGCACTTTGAAAGGTGAGGTGAGAGGATTGCCTGAGCCCATGGGTTTGAGATCAGCCTGGGCAACTTGGTGAGACCTCATCTCTACAGTAAATCAAAGAATTAGCCAGGCGTGGTATCGAATGCCTGTAGTTCCAGCTACTTGGAAGGCGGAGGCAGAAGGATCACCTGAGCCCAGCCGGTTGAGGCTGCAGAGGCTGTGAGCATGCCACTGCACTCCAGCCTGCGTGACAGAGTGAGACTCCAACTAAAAAAAAAAAAAACATTTTGGAGAGTTGGGAAGATGGTGGCTGATTGGATTATGCAAGTCCCAGTGTGTGTGAGTGAGTATATGGAAAATTTATGTGCTGGTGACTGAGTGGGCATGTGAGTGGCTGAGTGAGGACTAGGGAGCTAGTGGTCAGGGCTCTCCTGGTGCAGCAGCTGGTGCCACAGCTGCTGGGCTTGGACCCTAGCAATTCCTGGGACACAGAAGCCAAGCCCATTTTAAAAAAATCAATAAAACCCTTCCTGGGAAGAAAATGTTGGGAGAGACAGACTAAGTTGGGGCTTGTGAGCAAGTGGCCAGGGCAATGGTCCAACAGCTGGTGCTGAAGATTCTCTGCTTGGTCTCTGTCTCTTCCCAGGTCACAGAAGACAAGTATCATTTTTTTAATGGACAAAAGTTTTCCTGTGAAGAAGCGGTGGGGAGAGACTACCACCCCAGGCTCTGCCTCACCAATACAGCAGGAGAGACTGCTGGCTCCAGGTTTGCCTCACCACTTCAGCGCCTGTCCAGAGGCAGAGTCTCACGGAAGAGGACAAGAGAGGCACCCCACCACCATCTTCAAGGTGGGGCAGAAAAGTGCTCCGACTTGCTCACCATGGAGCAACAGACCTGATCTCTGTGACTGGCAGATCAACTACTCAGGGATTGATCATGACCCAGAGGGAATATCCTGAAAGCACAAACTTTGGAGTACTGGGTCCCAGGTGCCCCAACCCCTACCCTGATCCAGCTGTGGGACAAAGGGTGTGGCCAGAAAAGGACGAGGAGGGACTCCAAAGAGATCAGTGGTGAGTCCAGGGCTGACCCAAAACCCCTCCCCCACAATCTTCTGAATGTCAGACCCACACAGCTGGGCCACGACTGAGAGGGACAAACCCAGGCAAAGCCTGGATGTCAGTCACAATAGGAGAACTCCATTCCAGGATAGGCCTGGCTGGGGCAACCCCTGCGAGTATGTACCCTGTGAGTACATACCTGGGGAAGAGACAATCCTGCACCTCCCCACCAGAGGAGATCTCCCTGACTATATGAGAGTGGGAGGGAAGGATTGCAGCCCCACCCACCTTCACTGCCCCTCCTTCCCTGCTCTGTTCACTAAAAAGAGAGTGAAAGAGGTGGCTCTGCAGGAGAACTGATTAGAGGAACAATTACAGAGTCAACCACAAGAGGGCAGGCTTTTTGTTTTAATTTTTTAAAAAAATTTTTTGACTGTTAGTTCATCTATTTAAAAAATATTTCTCCTTTGTGCATGAATGTGTATGTAAGGTTTTGATCTGCATCCTCCCAATTTTTTTTCTTTTTCTGTTTCTTTCTTCTTTTATTTGTTGTTTTCTGTTTATGTGAATGATGGAGTGTTCATCTTTCAATTTTGTTGTCGTTGCTGGTGTGTTTTTGCTCTTCTGTTCTTCTGAGTTTTTTATTTTTATTTTTTATAATTTAAGGTGTGTGTAAATATATGTGTGAGGGTTCAATCTGAATTCCATTTCTTTTTCCTGGTCTTTCTGTTTTTCTTCTCAATTCACTTTGTGCTAGGCATGTGTGTGTGTGTGTGTGTTTAATTTTCTTGGTTTTTTATTGTTGCTGTATGTTTTGTTTCACTTTGTTGTTATTTCAGTTTGTTTTGGGGTGAGTGTGTATGGCTGTATGTTTGTGTGTGTGTGTGTGTGTGTGTGTGTGTGGCGCGTATGTGTGTGTGTGTGTGTGTGTGTGTGTGTGTGTGTGTGTGTGTGTTCAATTGTTTTTTGCGCTGGTTTCTGCTTTGCAACATCATATAGAGTGGTAGTGGGGAGTGGGTCTCAGGGAACACATACCACAATCAGTGAGCATTGTAATTTGCAAGAAGTTTATGAATCCTAGTGCCCCATTCCCTACTTTGACTTTCAAAAACTACAAGAGACAGCAAACTTCCCATTCACTGTCCTACTTCAAAAGAGAACAAATCCAGCTCATGGATCAGGGAAGAATAAAGGGCTGAGCAAACATCAGAAGGGAAAGCCTCTCTGACTGACAATGAATAATAGAACTAAAGAGATAAACAAGAGGAACTGTCACAAATGAGGAAAAAACCAAAGGAAGACCACAGGCAATTTCAAATGTACCAAAGAGAAAACTCCTAAAAAAATCAGACCTCGGCGCCCAAACAATGGAAGTCACCAATGACTGGCCCCAGAAAATGACAGGGATTAAGGAATGGATGGAAAGAGTGAGTAAGACTCAAGAAAGACAAGATGCAACACTGAAAAAACTTGTAACAGAGATTTTGGCAATAAAAAATTTCATCCAGGAAATAAATAACAAGATGACAAGCATGGAAAGCAAAATTAATCTAGCTGAAGAAAGAATCACAGAACTTGAAGACCAGAACATGAAATTAACCCAATCTGTAAAAAACATAGAAAGAAGACTCAGAAAGAAAGAACAAAGCCTACAAGAGATGTGTGATTACACATGATTGGCATCCCAAAGAAGAAAGGAAAATGGGGAACAACTTGGAGCAAGTATTCCAGGAAGCAATCCAAGGAAACTTTTCCATCTCACCAGATGTGACCAGCCAAGCACAAGAGATACAGAGAACCCCCACAAGACATCAAATGAGAAGACCAACCCCTATATTAATATGCCTACACAAAGTAGGCACACACAAAAAAATCCTAAAGGCAACAAGAGAGTAAGGCCAGACTACCTACAGGGGAAAACTAATCAGAATAGCAGCAGACCTATTGGCAGAAACACTATAAGCAAGAAGGAACTGGAGTCCTATATTCAAAGTCCTCAAAGATAAACAATTCCAACCAAGAATTTCCTATCCAGTCAAGCTCAGCTTCACTAGTGATGGAGAATTGAAATCCTTCCCAGACATCCAATCCCTAAGAGATGATGCAGCTTCCAGACCAGCTCTACAGGAGATACTTAAAAAGGTATTAAGCACAGAAGAAATTAAAAAAAGAATAACCACACACTTCCCAAGAGAACAGCAGAGCAAAGAATCAACAGAGAATACAGCACAACAAGAAACTTGAAAACACAAACATACAACAACCCCAAAGCCAAAAGAAAACAAGCAAAAAGAAAAAACTTTATAAGAACCTCATGACAGGGATATTATCACATTTAAATAATCAGCCTGAAATGTGAATGAACTAAATGCACCACTGAAAAGACACAGATAGCAAACTGGATAAGAAACCATGACCCAATTATTTGCTGCATCCAGGAACATCATCTCAACACAAGGGACACACACAGACTCAAAGACAAAGAATGGAAAATGGGTTTCCAGGCAAATGGATCATAAAAGAAGGCAGGAGTTGTGATCTTAATATCAGGCAAAACAATATTTAAGATATCAAAAATTTAAAAAGATGCAAAAGGATACTACATAATGAGAAAAGGTTCAATCCATCAACAAGAAATATCCATCATAAACATATATGCACCCAACTCAAGAGCACCAGCATTCATAAAGTAACTACTAAGTAAACAACAAAAAAAGATATTGACTCTAACATTATAGCAGGGGACTTGAATACCCCACTAACAGCCCTAGATCATCAAGGCAAAAAATCAACAAGGAGATCCAGAACCTAAACTTGATATTCAACCAAATGGACTTAATTGATACCTACAGATTATTCCACCCAACAATCACAGAATATACATTCTACTCATCACCACATGGAATGTACTCCAAGATTGATCACATCCTTGGCCATAAATCAAGCATAAACAAATTCCATAAGGTTGAAATCTTGCCATGCACATTCTCAGACCACAGTGGAATAAAAATAAATATCAACACCAACAAAATTTCCCCAAAGCCCACAAAGACGGCACTAAACAGCATGATGCTGAACAGCTACTGGGTCAACACTGAAATCAAAGCAGAAATTAAAAGATTCCTGGAAACAAATGAAAATGAAGAAACATCTTACCAAAACCTCTGAGATGCCATGAAATCAGTTCTAAAAGGGGATTGTATATCTCTATGAGCACGCATAAAGAAACCAGAAAGATTTCAAGTTGAGAGCCTAACAAATCACCTAAGGGAGCTGGAAAGAGAAGACCACCAAAACTGCAACTTTAGCAGAAGAATCCAAATCACCAAAATAAGAACCCAAATAGGGACAAAGACCAAAATATCATAGAAAACAAGAACAAAACAAAAAGTTGGTTCTTTGAAGAATTAACAAGACTGATGGATCCCTAGCCAGAATGACCAAGAAAAAGAGAAAAAGTCCAAATGAGCTGGGCTCGGTGGCTCAGCCTGTAATCCCATGCCTTTGGGAGGCTGAGGTGAGTAGATTGCCTGAGCCCGTAGGTTCGAGACCCGCCTGGGCAGTGAGACCTCATCTCTACAATAAATCAAAAAAAAAAATCAGCCGGGTATGGTAGCGCATGCCTGTAATTCTGGCTACTCGGAAGGCTGAGGCGGAAGGATCGCCGGAGCCCAGCAGGTTGAGGCTGCGGTGGCCAGAAGCCAGAAGCAGTCTGGGTGACAGAGTGAGACTCCAACTTAAAAAAAAAAAAAAAAAAGTCCAAATGAACACAATCAGAAATACAAAAGATCAAATCACAACTGACCCCGAAGAAATACAAAAGATTATCAGAGATTACTATGCACACTTATATGGAAACAAACGTGATAACCTAAATGAAATGGAGGACTTTCTGACAACACATAACCACCCCAGGTTGAAACAAGAAAACATTGAGACACTATATAGACCAATAACAACCCAGGAAATTGACTCTGTCATACAAAACCTACCCACAAAAAAAAAAAAAAAAAAAGCCCTGGACTGCATGGTTTTCCAGTAGAATTCTACAAAATGTACAAGGAGCTGATACCAATCCTACTGAAAGTATTCCAGGCAATGAGAAAGATGGAATTCTCCCTAAATCATTTTATGAAACTAACATCACACAGATACCCAAACTGGGTAAAGAGTCAACAAAAAAAGAGAACTACAGGCCAATATCCATATGAACATAGATGCAAAAATCCTCAACAAGATTCTAGCAAATCAGATCCAAACACACATCTCAAAAATCATCCACCATGACCAAGTAGACTTCATCCCCAGGATACAGGACTGGTTCAACATTCGCAAGACTATAAATGTAATTAAATACATCAACAGATGTAAAAACAAGAACCACATGATTATATCATTAGATGCAGAAAATACTTTTTATAAAATCCAGCATCCCTTCTTGATAAAAACCCTCAAACACCTAGGTACAGAAGGAACATGTCTCAAAATTGCAAGTGCCATCTACGATAAACCCATAGCTAACATATTGCTAAATGGACAGAAACTGGAAACATTTTCCCTGAAAATTAGAACAAGACAAGGCTGTCCACTCTCACCCCTCTTGTTCAACATTGTGCTGGAAGTTCTAGCTAGGGCAATTAGACAAGAGAAGGAAATCAGGGGTATACAAACAGGAAAAGAGGAAGTCAAGTTGTTCCTCTTTGCTGATGATATGATCCTATACCTTGAAAATCCAAGAGAATCTGTCAAAAACCTGCTTGCACTGATAAAGGACTTTGACAAAGTCTCAAGGACTTTGAAACATAAATGACCATGAATAGCCAAAACAATCCTTAGCAGAAGAAACAAGGCAGGAGGTTTCACACTTCCAGACTTCAAACTCTACTATAAGGCTAAGACTTCAGTAAGCAAAACAGCCTGGTATTGGTACAGGAACAGACATATAGACCAATGGAACAGAATAGAGATTCTGGAAGCAAAGCCTCAATTTCTCAACCAACTCATCTTTGATAAAGCCTCCAACAACAACCACCGGGGAGAGAAGAACCTATTCTGTAAATGATGCTAGGAAAACTGGCTGATCACGTGCAGAAGATTGAAATAGGACCCCTACCTAGCACCATAAACAAAAATGGATCAAAAACCTAAACATAAAATCTAAAACTATAAGAATCTTAGAAACTGCAGGAGACACCCTTATGGAAATTGGAACTAGCAACCAATTCCTGATCAGAACCCTAAATGCCCATATCTTAAGAAATAAGATAGACAAGTGGGACCTCATCAAACTAACAAGCTTCTGCAAAGCAAAGGAAACCATCAAGAGAGCAGGGAGACAGCCCACATAATGGGAAAAAATATTTGCCAACTGTATATCTAACAAAGGCCTAATATCTAGTATCTATAAGGAACTCAAACGTGCCAAAAGGAAAAAAACAAACAGCCCCATTAAAAAGTGGGAAAAAGACATGAATAGAAACTTCTCAAAAGAAGATATACGGGCTGCCAACAGACACATGAAAAAGTGCTCAGCCTCATTCATCATCAGAGAAATGCAAATCAAAACCACAGTGAGATACCACCTAACTCCTGTAAGAATGGACATCATTAATAAAATAAGCAACAACAGATGTTGGTGAGTATGCAGAGAAAAAGGAATGCTTCTACACTGCTGGTGGGAATGCAAACTAGAGCAACCTCTTTGGAAGACAATGTGGCAATATCTGAAAGAACTAGAAATTGACCTTCCATATGACCCAAGAATTCCCCTATTGGGAATATACCCAGAGAAACTCAAATCATTCTACAAAAAAGATACCTGCACGCATATGTTTGTTACAGCTCTATTCACAATAGCAAAAACTTGGAACCAATTATGCTGCCCATCAATGCTGGACTGGATTAAAAAAATGTGATACATATACACAGTGGAATATCACACAGTCATAAAGGACAAACATGGACTTCACAGCAACTTAGATGGATTTAGAGTCAATGATCTATCACAGAAACAAAGAACAGAGTACCATATGTTCTCATTCATAAGTGGACCTTGAACAATTATAATACTATAAGAAAGAGATTGGCTGTAGTGGGAAACCATTGGTGGGGGTAGGATTGGCAGTGGAGGGAAACTGCTAGGGGAGGGAGGGCACACCTCATCCACAAGGATACCTGCATAATCAACGTTTGTATACCTAATCCTGAATTGTACCCCACATCTTTATAATAATAAAAAATACATTTTGGAGAAATGTTTAAATGAATCGTATGTCAGATGATACTACCAAATTGTTGGCACATTTTCAGAGGTGTGGGAATGGTATCATGCTTAGGTAGGAAAATGTCCTTAAAATTCTCAGGAGAGGGTGCCTGAATGAAACGTAATTGTACACCTAACCCTTAACTGTACCCCACAAAACCATAATAAAAAATACTGATTAATTATAAAAAAAAAAATTCTCAGGAGACAAAGCTGAAGAAGTTAGGAGTGAAGTGTCATGATGCCTGCAACTTTCAAATGACTTAGGAAAATATATACACAGACATTCATACATACATACATAAATACACACAAAGATAGACAACACAAATGTGAAAAAAAGAGATGCTGCAGAATCTTAATAGAGACTGAATCTAAATAGAGACATTGCAGGTATGCATTATACCATTCTTTCACCTTTTCTACAGATTCGACAATTTTCCAAATAAAATATTTGGGTAAAAATATCCCAAGGACCACATTCGTTTGCTTTAGAATAGATCTTAAAGAATCTATTCTAAACAAGTAAGCAAGTTGCACTAGTAAAATGACGCTATGTGTTTTCTCCATCCCTCACTCATTAACCCAGGCGCATTAGATTTCCCTTCATATTTCAATAAGCCATGAGCCTGCCTATCTCAGGACCTATGCTTTTTTCCCTCAGCCCCTCCTCTTTACTCTCACAATATCCTATACCTTTTCTTCAAGCGTGTACCAAAATTATAACAGCTTGTTCAATTTGTTTCACTATCTGACTCCCCCAAAAGATTTTAAGATCCAAGAGAGTAAGGACTTGTTCACCACTACTCTTAGTCTTAGTGCGGTGCCTGATGAATAGTAGGCACCCAATACATATGTTTAGGAGAATTAACAAATGAATTTGTTTAATAGGTCCACCAATGTGTCTTCAACTATCACGAATCTCACTATTTTTAGGTAGGCGCCACTTTGTCTTACGTTTGTCTCTATGGAACAGTTACCATTTTAGATTCAGTTCTGATGTTCCCTAGACGTCTCTGCCAGCCTGTTTCTCAATATCTCTATAACAGACCTAGGTTTTAGGGTAGGTAGAAAATCAGACAGAATGAATGAGCATGCAGTCATTTGGGGAGAAATATGTTGTAAAGAACATGGTAAATCAATCAAGGACAAGGCAGAAAACATTTTGAAATGGCTCACCTGATGGGTCTTACCAGAGCTTACTGTAGCATCTGGCATATTGTGGATGTGGCGATTAAGAAAGTGACTTATGTTGTTTTTTTAAAATTTGACTGCTGTCAATCATCGAGGATTGTTATTTTTTTTCTCTGCCCAAAAGGGTAGCCAGATATCTCAGACACCAAAAATCTGGATTTTTCTCTTTTCATGGGAGCAGTTAATAAGTATTTGTGTTTCTAAAAAAAAGAAATTGTAAATTGGAATCTACTGACATGAAAACAATCTCCCAAACAGGCATTTTCTGTTAAAAGTATAAGTTTATTGAAGGAATAAATTCGACTGGGGAGAGAATGCAATGCAGGTTTTGTGCTTTTCTGGTTGAAGAAGGAAATCTAGAATGGAAATATTTGCTCAAGATTTGGGAGAGCAGTGGGAGAGATGGAGACAGGAGTCTTGTATGTTGAGAGTATCTGAGGTGGCAGGCTTCCAGGTGAGTCTGTCCATAGCGCTTGGGAGGACTGAGCTGTGACTCCTGAAGTGTGGCGATTCTGGGGACAGCACCTAGTAATCTGTGTTTAAGAAGCCCTCCAGATAATTCTTAAGCACATTCAAGTTTGAGAAGCACTGACCAATAGTATGACTCCTATTGGGGTTTTTAAAAATGGTATGTGTGTACATGTGTGTATATACATACATACTTACATATAGCTTAGAAATCACATATACATACATACACATAAATATGCAAAATGACCCAAATAATGTACATGCTTACTGTTCACAGTAACATCTGAATGGTGGGTTTAGATAACAAAGAATACTTTTTTTACTTTATGTCAATTTTATCTTTTAAAGACATTTCCATGCAGGCACAAAGGTGAGAATAACAGACACGGCCCTGCTAAAGGAAGGAGGGGGGGGGGGAGGAAGGCATGAGGCCCCTAAGGGACACACAATCACCCATTGGGTACCGTGTCCACTAACGGTGGGGAGAGGGCTCACTAAAAGCTCAAACTTCACTTTCATGCAACTTGCTTATGTACCAAATCCTCACATGTACCCCACAACCAAAAAAAGATATTTCCAAAAGAAAATACAAAGTGCAGTGTGACCAGGGCTCCACTTCTCTGAGACTCTGTGGGCTCTGCTCTCTGTCATGTTGGGGGGGGCTCCCCTCGGCTCACAAGATGGCTGCAGCAGCTATAAACACCGCAACCAGACATGACAAAATACCTATAGGCCACTTCCTAAGTGTCTTTTTTTGTAAGAGTAGAAATTACTCCAAGAAGCCCTCTCTCATGTGTTATTAGCCTAAATTGCAGCACATTGTCATGCCCCCATTGGTCAGAAGGATGTATAGAACAGCACCATCCTTGATCTGAACCAAGCAATGAACCAAGCAATGTTGACCCCTTGGAGATACACCTTGCTGTGCACGGCTGATGGAGAGGGAAAGCTGAACAAAATCCAGGTAGAAGGAAGAAAACGACTGCACAGACAACCAACTCTAGCTGCCACATGTGTTTTTACCACTCTTCACTGAGTTAGTTATCCACTTCGGTTAGAATCAGTTGAGTTCCTGTGATTGTTGAGGATTTAGCTTTTGTACAATGTACTACACTCTTATCATTCTGCCATTATTATTACATCTTAAATATTAGTTATAACAAAGTGAGTACTTATATTATCATGATTATGTAAATATTGTTATTTTCCAAGCAAAGTTGTGCTTTATAATTACATTTTCTTTCTCATTCGACTTTTTGTTTTTCTGGTAATTTATAGTTGCCTGGATTCTTTTTATAATTTGCTTTGTTTTTTAGAACCCCTTTCTCCCACAGACCTGTCACAACCTTTCCAAATACTCATTTAAACTCAGTAAGTCTATCAGTTCCTTTTTTCCCCCTCAGATCTCCCTCCCATAACCCTTATCTTTCTATTACAAGCTGGACTAGTTGTTGCCTAATCCCAGTATACAATTAAACAGAAGAACCTTTATCTCCTTCTCTTGTGCTGGATCCCCAATTTCCTGAATTCCCTATATTTTTTTCTTGGTTATTTCCTCATTTACCTGAAGCACACATAGTCTTCACATATTCTTCTAACTTGGTGGTTAAATTATTTATTGCCTAAATGCTAAAAATATCTTTATACTACTATTTTTTTTTTTGTTGCTGTACTTGGAAAAAAATCAGATTTATAGAAGAGTGGTAAAAATAAGAGTAGCACATGAAACTTTGCTACCTTTTACCCAGATTATTCACTTCCATTTTCCTTAGTATTTCTCTCTCTCTCTCTCTCTCTCTCTCTCTGCTGGGAGAATGATAGATAGCTAGGTAGGTAGGTAGATAATTTTTTTCTAAAATGTTTGAGAGGAAGTTAAATACATCATAGCCCTTTATCCATAAGTACTTCAGTGTACATATTTCCATGGAATAAAATATTCTCTACACTAGGTGCAGTGGCTCATGACTGTAACCTCAACATTTTGAGAGGCCAAGGTGAAAGGATCACTTGAGCCCAGGACTTTGAGACTAGCCTAAATAATATAGTGAGACCTCATTTCAACAAAAAAATTTTTAAAAATTAGTTGGGTGTGGTGGTTTGCACCTGTAGTCCCAGCTACTCAGAAAACTGATGCAAGAGGATTACTTGAGCCTAGGAGATCAAGGCTGCAGTGAGTCTGGGCAACAGAGACACTGACTCTAAAAAATAAAAATAAAATTCTCTAAATAACCATAATGCAGCCGGGATCAGTGGCTCATGTCTATAATCCCAGCACTTTGGGAGGATGAGGTGAGAGGATTGCCTGAGCTCATGGGTCCAAGACAAG
Source organism: Cephalopachus bancanus (assembly GCA_027257055.1). NCBI lineage: Eukaryota > Metazoa > Chordata > Mammalia > Primates > Tarsiidae > Cephalopachus > Cephalopachus bancanus. Next base: position 7,880,441 of record JAPVLO010000021.1, on the reverse strand, counting down.
CCCCAGCAACTTGGCAAGACCTCATCTCTATAATAAATCAAAAAATTAGCTGGGCGTTGTGGTGCATGCCTGTAGTTCCAGCTACTTGGAAGGTTGAGGCAGAAGGATCGCCTGAACCCAGCAGGTTGAGCCACTGCACTCCAGCCTGGGTAACAGAGTGAGACTCCAACTCAAAATAAATAAATAAATAACCATAATGCAGTTGTCAATTTTAGTAAATTTAGCATTGGCTCAAAGCTTTTTACCTGTTGTCTAGATTCTAATGTAGTAAATTGGCTCAATAACGTCTGCTATAGTCGTTTATTTTTCCTATAGTAAAAGATCTAGTCAGATCAGAAATTACATTTAGTTGTCATGGCTCCTCAGTCACCCTTAATCTGGAATATTTTCTCAATTTTTTTTTTGACTTGGAGTTTCACTCTATCGTCCAGACTGGAGTGCAGTGGCATGCTCACGGCCACCGCAGTCTCAACTTGCTGGGCTCAGGTGATCCTTCTGCTTCCAAGTAGCTGAAACTACAGGTGCGTGCCACCATACCTGGCTAATGTTTTGATTTATTGTAGAGACGAGGTCTCGCCAAGTTGCCCGGGCTGGTCTCAAACCTGTGGATTCAGGCAATCCTCTCACCTTGGCCTCCCAACGTGCTAGGACTATAGGCATGAGCCACCGTGCTCAGCCTTCAATCTTTATCTTTTATGATATTTATATTTTCTTAAGAATACAGAAACTCATTTTTTAATAGAATGTACTCCATTTTGGGTTTATCTGTTGCATCCTCACGGTTCGACCCAGATATTCGTCTCTGATTAGAATGCTCAGAAGTGATGTGCCTTTCTCAGGTCATCACATATGGAGGACACAATTTCCAGACAGTGGTGTTCATTTATATCATCCAGTAAAGGTGTTGTACAATTTCTAGATAGTTACTACTGCGCTCTTTCTTGTAATCAATAAGCTTTCCTGGGTAGAAATTTAATACTACACAAATCTGCTACTCCTCCTTAAATTTCCCCCAGATTGAGCATCCACTGAAAATTCTCACCTGCACCAATCTTTATCTTCATAGTTGCAAAATGATGATTTTCTAACTCCAGCACTCCCAGTACATGTATCAATCAGCAAACGCATTGTACTTGCATTAATTTGCTTTTGATGAATAGTTGATAAGGGTTGAGACTCTAGATTGAAATAATTTGCTTCAGAATTCTAAAGGCATTGCTTTACTATCTTATAGCATTCTATGTTGCTATCAAGATGTGTGATGTCACTATGAATCCAGTTTCTTGATGTATTATATTGTCTTTATCCTTGGTATTCTGACATTGCATGAGTGGGGGCCAAAAAAACCAACAACCCAGAATTATTTTTTTGGAGGGCAAGCCCCTTGTAATACAGCCTTCTCCTGCTAGGTATGTATCCTAGGAAACCATCAGCATCAGTGTACCAGCTAGGGTTGTTGTGAGAGGCTGCATTTGGCTTCAGTGAATTTTTTTTTTCAGATCATTTCAATGTATTTGCCCATTTGATGAGTGCACCTGCCCATACCATACTGAGTGTTCAGCAGTTTTTGACCAAAAACAGCATGATGCCCATGCCCACTCTCCCTTTTCACCCAATCGCACCCTGATCAACATTATTTTTTTAAAGCAGGATTTATTGAGGGAACAGAAAAGCTCCCACAGTGGGAGGGGACCCAAGAGGGCTGCCTGACTTTTTTGTTTGTTTGTTTCTCCAAATGAAAAAAAAAGTCCTCAAAGGGAAATGTTTTGCCTCTTGTGGAAGAGGTGAAACAAAAAATGACAGAAGCACTAAAAGGCATCAAAATGGACAAGTTCATTTTTGAGCAGTAGAGAAAGCATCTCGATAAGTGTATCACATCAAATGGGGAGTACTTTGAAGGTGACTAAAGTTTAAGCAGGTAAGAATAGACACAATTTTTTATAAATAACTTCTGTGTTTTGGGTCCTCCTTCATATCATAATGCTCTGAATTAGAATTTTTGTCCTTTTTTCCTGGAGGCCTTCCTCCCAGTTTTCCACCCTCCTATTGCAATTTAAACTGGTTGTTGCCAAGGGCAAGTGCACAACTGTCTTTCTGTCCCCTCACTATTCTGTGAATACTTACTCCATTTTCCTGGGCACTAAATTTTTCTCTTTTTTGGTTTACTCCCTCTTATTGCTGAGCCACATATTCACTAGCATTATATCTCAAGCATGCTAATTCTAAAAACAAGTTGCTAAACGATACACAGAGACTAATATAGAATCACCGTGCATGGCTGTGCATGGCATAACCAGTGTCCCTGGTACAATACCATCTATGTAAGCTTCTTAAAATGTATAAAGCAATACTATATATTATCTATAGACTAACTCTGGAAAAATAATAGAGAAAAATAGAGAAGAGACAACAAAATAAACCACTACTTTATCTGACATATTCTATTATTTTTTTAAAAAATCAATAAACTTAAAAAAAATGACTATATCAATCATGTATGTACAAGGTGATCATCAAAGTATTTAAAAGAGATTCAAATTGGAAATATCCTAAATGTTCAATAAGAGACTGGATACATACAGAATCTAAAGCCACACAATGCAATATTATGCAGCTATTAAGCATATTATAGATTACCTGCTGACTAGGACATATGCACGATAAGCTGCTAACTGAACTAAGAAATTTATAATGGGGCCGGGCTTGGTGGCTCAGCCTGTAATCCCAGTGCTTTGGGAGGCCGAGGTGAGTGGATTGCCTGAGCCTGCGGGTTGAAGACCCGCCTGGGGAACTTGGCGAGACCTCATCTCCACAATAAATAAAAATTAGCCGGGTGTGGTAGCGCGCACCTGTAGTTCCAGTTATTTGGAAGGCTGAGGCGGAAGGATTGCCAGAGCCCAGCAGGTTGAGGTTGCAGTGGCCGGGAGCGGCCACTGCACTCCAGTCTGGGTGACAGAGTAAGACTCCAACTCAAAAAAAAAAAAAAAGAAATTTATAATGGAATATGCATATTATAATTTGTGTATGCCTTCATATGTGTGCGAGTGTGTGCATATGTGTGTTCACCAAAGTATTACAAGTGGTGAAATTTAGGCCTAGGTACTTTCTAGGTAAGCTTTTGCTCTAAGCATGTGTTCCTTTTATAAACAGAAAACAGTTCTTTAAACTTAAATTTAAAAGCCACTTTACATAATCAAGAAGTTAAAAATAGACAATCTATGCAAATGATATACACACCCTTCTAAGTTGTTTATAAAACAATTAAGTACCTTGTTTACAAAAGATGAGAAATCTGAAAAGTGCCAGGAAATTGTTCTGTCCCTAGCACAGGCATTATAAAGAGAACCTCCCTTCTCAGTAACAAGTACAATTTGGCTTCAGGTTCCTGCTGCCTATACATTTGACACTCATTATTTATACCTCTACAATCTAATGGGCATCACTCCTTTCATAATTAACCCATTAGATAATAGTCATTGCAGAACAAGTTACAATTAAACTGCCAAAACTGCCTGCAAATAACAGCAAGAAATAAAAACCTATCCTATATGAATAATTACTTGATACCTAAACACTACTGTTATGCTTGAGATTATTATTAGAAAGTTAGCATTAAAGCTGAAGATGGGGGCATCAAAATACTTCCACTCCGTCCCCAACCACTGTGATCGTTAGCAAGGTCATTGAGACTATCTCTAGAGTCTCATTTCTTTTTATACAAGCCTAAAACTTAAAAATCTAACTTTCAACACCCTGAGCTTAAATATCAAATGGTTAATGCTACCAGGAAATTATATCATTTCATCATCATTAAAATCTAAGGTGTCCTTGTGGAGGCAGCAAAATAGAGTAGATTGAAACATTTGGGCCAAATGAAATTTCCGGTAACACCACAAATCCATTGCAATGAGTAAGTAGATCAGTAGAAATGCAATAATAACATTTGTTACTGATTCATTTAAGATATGAGCTAGCCTTACAATTGGGTCTCATGTAATAAAATTGTCAAATGGCCTGTAGTCCCAGGTACTCAGAAGGCTGAGGTTGGAGGACTGCTTGAGCTCAGTTCAAATCCAGCCTGGACAACATAGCAAAACCTTTATCTCTTAAAAAAAAAAAAGATACATGTCTTTTTTAAGTATATGTTCAATCATCTGGCTTTTAAAATTATACAAGTTTTAGAAAAAAGCAAGTTATATAACTTTCTGGAAAGCCAAGAAATAAGATATTATTACTAATCTACTTTACAGAGATGTTGAGACATCTCTGTAAAGTATAGGCCTACCTCAGAGATGTTGCAGGTCAGTTCCAGACCACTGTAATAAAGCAAATATCACAATAAAGGCAGCCACACACATTGTTTAGTTTCCCAGTGCATATAAGTTATGTTTATGGCCAGGCACAGTGGTTCACATCTGTAATACCCACCACAGAGGCTGAGACAGTAGCATCGCTTAAGCCCAGGAGTTCAAGACAAGCCTGGTCAACACTGCAAGACCTCATCACTACAAAAAAAAAAAAAATTAGCCAAGTGTTGTGGTGTATGCCTGTAGTTCCAGCTACTCAGGAGGCTTAGGTGGAAGATCACCTGAGCCCAGGAGGTTGAGGCTGTGAAGTCCCCTCTCGGTTCCTAGTAGTGTAGGCCTGAGGAGGAACAGCCTCACTTCAAGTACTTGGAACGCTTCTTTGCAATGTGTGCTGATGAAGGCATGGAGTCTTCAATTCTGAGAAATCTCCTTGAATTATTTGATTTCCTCCTCTCCAATTTCTACATTTCCCTCTTGTTAAGGCTTATCTGGCTGTCAGATCACATATACTGAACCTCTTTGTTACTTTCACCTTTTTGTTATGCTTTCTAGATGATTCCTTGACTGTTTTTCAATGCATATACTGAGTGGCTCATTTCTAATATTAACTTCTAGTTTTCAAGAGCTCTCTTTTTGCCTCCAAATTTTCTTTTTTTTTTTTTTTTTTGAGTTGGAGTCTCACTCCGTCACCCAGACTGGAGTGCTGTGGCCGCTCCCGGCCACCACAGCCTCGACCTGCTGGGCTCTGGTGATCCTTCCGCCTCAGCCTTCCGAGTAGCCGGAATTACAGGCGCGCACTACCATGCCTGGCTGATTTTTGATTTATTGTAGAGATGAGGTCTCACTGCCCAGGCGGGTCTCGAACCCGCGGGCTCAGGCAATCCACTCACCTCAGCCTCCCAAAGGCGCGGGATTACAGGCTGAGCCACCGAGCCCGGCTAAATTTTCTTTTTTTTATAGCATGGTATTGTTTCATGAATGCAAATATCTTTACTAGTCTCAAGACATTAAGTTTTCTTCTTCTTGCAGTCTGTTTCTTTCAAGTGGGCCCTTTTTTTCTAGCTTCAGCCTCCTTCATATCCTTCACTATTTGTTTATATCTAAGAACAAAACATTTAAAAGCTGACTGGAGGCTGTGTGTCAGTTAGAATTCTCTGAAGAGCCATGTCATTGGGTGGAATGTGTCATTGGTCTTTTCTTTTGACTTGATCTGATATTCCAAAGAAAGTACTTCTGATTTCCAGTCCAGAAGGTGCCTAAATCTAGTTGGCCACATTCTGAATATTAATAGGGTTAGAAGTTTAGAAGGTGAAGGAGAAGGACCTAACATGCAGTGTGGTACCCCTGACCTTCAAAATGCCAGAGAAGAGAGACAGAGGATATGACCTGAGAATCCAAATGGTCACAAAGAACTTAGCCAAGTTCCCCATTCTTAGTTCCACTTGCATCGCCTACTTCCAGAAATACCTGAATCCTCAATCCTTAAGCCTTTTTTGGAATTCTACCATATAGGCAGAATATAATAAATGCTATTCAGCTTCCTGTATTACAGCTTAGGATTCATCTTTCTCATACCTGCTAAAAGTTAGAACTCTTTCACTTGCTTTCTAGCTTCCAAAATGTTATCATCTTATTTTTTTTGACCTTGTGAGTTTATTCCTTTTAATCTTTAACCTCTTTAACTGTTCTAGTGGGGTTTCAGAAGGATATGAATGCTAGCTATCACATATGTTCAACCACCATCTTTACCAAAAACACTATTGTGTATCTTATTTCTGCTAAGTTTATAGGATTTCTGGGTTTGTTTCTTTGCTTCAGTTTTTGGTTAATTTTGTTCTGTTTGTTTCCCATCACCAAGTACCACCCTGAGGTGCCCAAGTTGTAAGCTATCAAACTCTTGTTTTCTAAGGAATGCATTCAAGACCACAAATAATGCTCTGAATACCACCTTTTGCCACATTCCATAGATTCTGGTATGTCCTATTCTTACTCTTGTTCAGTTCTAAATCATCCCTTGTACCCATTGTGTTCCTTAATACAAGAGCTATTTTGAAGTGTATTAATTTTATAATTTAAAAAAAGTACTTCCTCATGATTTCAGGCAACAAGTAAATAAATAGCAGAAGACAGACAATGTCAACTCCCACAAACATTGAAGTCACCTCAGAATTCTTCATAGATCACATCAGATCACTTTGCCCCTTCTCTTCCCAACAGGCCACATCTCACTTGCTTTTCTCCCTTCTTCTAAATTGACACTATTCAATCTACTTTTAGAAGTCTCTTTCCTGAGGATTCACTGTGATATAAGGAAGTCCCTCACAAACTCTTTATCAGTATATGCTTCCAAAGAGGCATTTTTTGTTTAAAGCATATCTCTCAAAGTACGGTTCACACTAAAGATCTGGCCTTCCATCCAAAATCATCATTTCTGGAAGTTAGGCTAGAAGACTACTCTTTTTCACAAGCACAGCAGGTATTTCAGGCACATGATAAAATTTAAAAACCAAGAACATAAAGGTATTTTCTAGTAATCATGATAAACATCTAGATAGCAACAGCAGAACAAAAGAGAAAAAAACACATTGACTCCTCTATTAATGTTTAGAACTTACATTTACATTAATGCTAACAAATGCATAACTCAAGTTATTTTTCCAGTACCTACTTCATATAGTCCTTTGAATAGTTCCAAAGGCTCCTCATCAAGGTCAATACCAAAAGCAACCCAAAATTCCACTTCTCTAACTCATCACAAAGCCCACCATTGACCCATAATACCGCCCCCTTTACTTCTAAAAACAATTTTGGAGGCTTATTCATATTTCCCCCAAGTTGGCTTTATACCATTGCCTTTATTTCTTTAGTAATTCACAAATTCACATTTACAATTTATGCTACCTGGAGAAAATAAAATATAGAAGCCAGTGCTTCCAAAGATAAAAACAGAATGTTCTTCAAGAAAAACGTACACAACAGATAAAACAAAGATGAATGAATGTCTTTGTGTATACTTACTTAGGAAACAAAAGTTAAAAGAAAAATCTAGATATCAAGAGCAAAACTAAAGAAAGTCATGTTTAAAGACATGATTGTACACGATTGCTACCACTGCCATGAATGCCTTTTTTTTTTTTTTACATTTCACATTATCTTTTGCATAGATTTATGGGATCCTCATGATCTGTGCCAAGGGCAAAGTAACTTCAATTGTATTACTACACACCTAGCCACTGGCCCACTAAACAATCTGCATTCTTCTCTACTTGTTGGAAGCTTATTCCAATTCTCTGCTGCCACAGTTCTTGCATGCCTCTTCCTGCTTTGCCCAGGTTGCTTCCCTCTGATCACAAATGCCTAATACAGGGACGTGCTCTTTCCCAAACTTCCCTGACACTGTCTTCTCGGCACTTCTAACACTGGAAACCCCATCATGCAGATACAGCCACTGTTGTTCAAGTATGTAAGGGACCAATGCAAAGGTTAAGAATTTTCGTTTTCTACCGGAAGAAACATGGTCTTTAAATGTATATAGATTACAATGGAGTTTATGTGAAACAGTTGTAACACATGTAAGGTGAAGAAAAAATGCAAATAAAACTCAAATTAGGCTGGAGATTAGCTGGGCATAAGAGCCACAGGAGTCCCAAGATGAAGCTCATGAGGGGTGAGAAGGGGTCAGAATAATTGGAGAAGGCTTCACAGTGGGAGTAAGACCCTGGAAAACACGTATTATCTGGGCAGGAGAAGAAGGTGTTCCAGATGTAGGTAGCAGCATGAACAAAGGCCCAGAAGCAGGAATGAATACAGCATGTGGAAAGGTCAGTGAAGGCACAACTACAGCTGGAGCAGAGCAGGACCCTTGGAGAGGAACAGAAGATAAGGCTGGAGAGGGGAATTGGGGACTGACCAGTGATGGCCCAAGAACCTTAACAGGTTTCTTCTCTACAGGGTGCAATTTCTGATGCTGAACAAAACTTCCATACCATTTGAAGGCTTTCCTACACACCTTACATTCATAAGGCTTCTCCCCAGTGTGAACTCTCTGATGCTGGATGGAGGCTATTTTCTGAGTAAAGGCTTTGCCACACTCCTTACATTGGTAAGGTTTCTCCCCAGTATGAATTCTCTGATGGACAATAAAAAGTGACCTACAGCCAAAAGCTTTCCAACATTCCTTACATTTATAGAGTTTCTCGCCTGTGTGTAATCTCTGATGCTGAAGGTATGCTGCACTCCTACGGAAAGCTTTTCCACATTCCTTACATTCATAGGGTTTCTCTCCAGTGTGGATCCTCTGATGTTGAGTCAAGGCTGTGTTGGAACTCAAACCCTTGCCACACTCCTTACATTCATAGGGCCCTTCTCCAATGTGGTTCTTCTCATGTACAATACAGTCATAGCTGGACTTGAAAGCTTTGCCACATTCCTTACATTTAAAGGGCTTTTCCCCAGTATGACTCATCTGATGCCGAATGAGTTTTGAGTTATATCTGAAGATTTTCCCACATTCTTTACATTCATAGAACTTCATTCCACCTCGAAGTATCAGATTTGGATTTAGACTGAAAGTCTGCTTCATTGCCTTGCTTTTAAAATCAAAATGCTCAGAGATGTTTCTGAGGAGTCCTCCTACTGGCACTCTGTGTGACTCTGTTTCTCCTGAGGCTTCCTGCTTTACAATTGGCTCTTCATTCTTGATTGAGGATTCACCACCTGACCAAAGAAGCCATAAGGGTTCCCAGTTACTAAAGTGGAAGGACAACAGAATTCAGCGGTTCTGATTTTCTCTTGTAGAAAGTGATTTTTTAAATAGACGAATTGGCTGGGCACAGTGGCTCATGCCCGTAATCCCAGCACTTTGGGAGGCCAAGGCAAGAGGACTGTCTGAGCCCAGGGGTTCGAGACCAGCAGGAGCAACTTGGTGTGACCCTGTCTCTACAGTAAATCAAACAAAACAAAACAAAACAAAATTAGCTTAGCCTGGCTGCTCATGCCTGTAATTCCAGGTACTTGGAAGGCTGAGGTAGAAAGATCGCCTGAGCCCAGTAGGTCAAGACTGTGGTGGCCATGAATGTGCCACTGCACTCCAGCCTGGACGACAGATTGAGACTCTGACTCAAAAAAAAAAAGACCAATTAAATGGTTATGTACAAGCAAACATAAAAGAGGATGAGACGGCTGGGCTCAGTGGCTCAGCCTGTAATCCCGTGCTTTGGGAGGCCGAGGTGAGTGGATTGCCTGAGCCCGCGGGTTCAAGACCCGCCTGGGTAACTTGGCGAGACCTCATCCCTACAATAAATCAAAAAATTAGCTGGGCGTGGTAGTGCACACCTGTAGTTCCAGCTACGTGGAAGGCTGAGGCGGAAGGATTGCTGGAGCCTAGCAGGTCGAGGCTGCAGTGGCTGGGAGTGGCCACTGCACTCCAGTCTGGGTGACAGAGTGAGACTCCAACTCAAAAAAATAAAAAAAAAAAGGATGAAGACCTTGGCCGGGCTCGGTGGCTCAGCCTGTAATCCCAGAGCTTTGGGAGGCCGAGGTGAGTAGATTGCCTGAGCCCGTGGGTTCGAGACCCGCCTGGGTAACCTCATCTCTATAATAAATCAAAAACTAGCCGGGCGTGGTAGTGCATGCCTGTAGTTCCAGCTACTTGGAAGGCTGAGGCGGAAGGATTGCCAGAGCCCAGCAGGTCGAGGCTGCAGTGGCCAGGAGTGGCCACTGTACTCCAGTCTGGGTGACAAAGTGAGACTCCAACTCAAAAAACAAAACAAAACAAAACAAAACAAAAAAGAGGATGAGAGAGAAAAAGAAAAGTAATGATTACAACTGGAGAAGTAAAGACACCAAAGCAGACAAGGAAAGACAGTCAGTAAGTGCCCTCTATAAGGAAGGCTGGGAAATGAACTCAGGCAGGTAAAATGGGAAAAAAGAGAGCCAGGAATGGGAAGGAAAGAAGGCAGGAGGAGATCAAAAAAAAAAGAAAAGAAAAAAATGAGATAAGAATCAGCAAGAAATAGAAAAATATATATGTATTTTCTTTTTTCTGGCCAGGTCTGCCACCAGAGGGAAAAAAAAATTGAGAGAGAGACCAACTGACCTATGAGGAAAAAGGTGAGAGATCAAGAAGAGTAGAGAAGCAGTTATAGCACTATAAGAGGTCTTACAGACTGAGAAAAAAAAAAGGGATCCCAGTGTTCTACCTGTAACCTGGAAAGCCACCCAAAATCCTAAGTAACATCTGAATAATTCTATTTTAAAATATTCCACACCAGTTGGGCACAGTGGCTCATGCCTGTAATCCCAGCACTTTGGGAGGCTGAGGCAATAGAATTCCCTGAGCCCAGGGTTCAAGACTAGTCTGGGCAACATGGGGAGACCTTGTCTCTACAATAAGTCAAAAAATTAGCTGGGTGTGGTGGTGCATGCCTGTAGTTACTTAGAAGGCTGAAGCAGAAGGATCGCCTGAGCCCAGCAGGCAGAGGCTGCGGTAGCCGTAAGTATGCTACTGCACTCCAGTCTGGGTGACAGAGACTCTGACTCAAAAAAAAAAAAAATAATTCCCCATAATATTCTGGGATAAGAGATAATTTCTTTCAGAAAGTCAGCTGGAATAGAAGTTGGATCAGAGACCTACGGCCACTGTGGTACCACTGCTAAAGGAAATACTATACACAAAATCACTGTGTGTCTGAAGAATAAGCCTTGGAAATTTTCTCCCAAAAGAAAAGGAAATCCAAGCAATCAAAACCTTTCCTGGGTAAGGTGTCCCAGGAAAATCTTAGATGTGGTGTATGTTGGGGGTTATGATGGAAAATATTCCTGGCCCTTTCATGAAAACTACAGTTCCATCTATGACAAATACAAAAGAGACATAAAGATTATAGCAAATGCAATTTTTAAGTGATTTAGATACTACAAAAGCAAATTAAAGTCATTATTTTCATTGCTGACTGCCTAAAAGTAAAATTCATAAGCCAGGCTCCGTGGCTCAGCCTGTAATCCCAGCACTTTGGGAGGCCGAGGTGAGTGGATCGCCCAAGCCCACGGGTTCAAGATCAGCCCGGGCAACATGGCAAGACCTTGCCTCTCAATAAATTAAAAATTATCCAGACTTGGTAGCGTGCGCCTGTAGTTTTGGCTACTTGGAAGGCTAAGGTGGAAGGATTGCTGGAGCCCTGCAGGTCAATGCTGGGGTGGTCGTGAGTGTACCACTGCACTCCAGCCTGGGCAACAGAGGGAGACTACAATTCAAAAAAAAATTCATAGCTGTGGCACAAATAAATCAGTTTGGCTCCAAAAACCACATTTTCCTTAAAGTTGACTGCAACTTCATTACTTTGTGATGAAAAATGGCATAAATTAAAACTTTCTAAGTAAGTAAGAAAAGAAGCAGATTGAAGCTACAGGCTAACAACTTTTATGCTTAGAAGGACAATCACATGAATGTGCAGACAGTGTGGGGCCAAACACTCCTAGAGGTGGTCTTTCCAGGCTCAGGGTCAGAACTCAGAGTGAGGTCAGAGAGTGTAGCATATTGTCTTATAAGTGACTGGGAGCTTCTGCTTCGGCAGAAAAGAAACACTTCTTACACTGTAAACCAGAAAGGCAAAACAAGAAACTTAACTACTGGGTTCTCTTACTCACCTGGAGTGATAGTTCTCCGAACCTCTGTGTCCCAGGGATCTGGGCCCCAGGGTACTTCCCCTCTCTCCAGCTGGGAGATCAGAAGAGGTTTAGGGAATGGAAATGCTTCTTCAGGAAGAAAAAAAGAAGACAAGTTGTGGGGAGACATCCAGAACTGTTTCTGAGATGTCTCTCAGCCCACCCTCCATCAGCCTAGTTGGGAGAGAAATAAACACTCAAGAGACGAAGTGAGCTACTCAGGGCTTCTAAGGAAGGGGTCCAAGCTATGCTCCACAATGATGCCAGGGAGATATGATCCACCTCAGAAAGAAACTTTGCAGTCTGGCCCTGACTTCGAAGGCAAGCTCCCTCAGGAAAGATGGATGAACTGCTCCCCTGGGAAAATCTTCCACCAAGGGAAATCCAACATCCCCCCCCCCAAATTAAAAGGATGAAGAAATAAAGGGCTCACTTATGGTGCCAGGAGAGTCCTTTCCCTCAGAACCTAGAACCACACCCTTCCTCAGATAGAAGGAAGTCCAGTTTAAAAATCAAAGGAAACCAGGGATTTCCTATCTGGAGACTGGAGATTGCAGAACTCTCCTCTGGAATCATCAAACCTAAGGGCATCTAGAATCCCCAAAACACCTGAGAAGGTATCACATCATCACAGAGGGCCATCGAGGAGGCCTTACCCAGTGAAGCAACACTTGCATAATTCTCCAGCATCACCTCCTTGTATAAGGCCCTCTGCACAGGCTCCAGACTGGCCCACTGATTCTGGGTGAAGTACACAGCCACGTCTTCAAAGGTCACTGGTTCCTGAAACAAGAGGTTCCTGCTCAAGCTCTGAGTGAGAAGCGGAAGGAGGGAGTCCGAGATGCAGGGAAGGGAAAAACCTGCCTGGATCTGCAACTCGGATACCTATGGAAAGTCTGCACTAGTAGGAATGGCACCCAGCACCCCAGTCAGGGCTGGCCCTCAGCCAGTACTCCCATTTTCAACTGGGGAGCCCCAACACTCTCCCATCTGCACAGCTCTGGGGCCCCAAACTGCTAGCCTCATCTCATAACCTGGCATCCAAGTGCTCTCTCCCTGGTGGCACCAACCCCTATGTTCCTGGCTTTACAAATCTGCCCCTCTGGTACTTCCTACCCTTATGTACTCCATAATCCTGTCACCTTATTTTCTAGACTCCAAAAACTAGACAGCTGCCATTTGCCCTGTCTCCACTCATCCAAAGGGCACATGCACAGCCCCCATCAGCTCCCCACACCTAGCTTCTCTTTGGTCCTCCCCAGCATCGTCCACTACACACAGAGGAGTACATAGAAATATTCCCAGTATTTTGAATATTTATCTTTTCCACTTTTCTGCCTTATCAAAAAGTTGGTACTCTTGAAAGAAACCTGCAGCTTGCCTATTTGAGCCCTCTTCTCTGAATCACTTGCTTTCAGGGACAGTTTGTCAATGCCCCGTCCCAGTTTTCTGAGCTCCATCACACCAGCTAAAGCTGTCCACTTTACTACATGTCACTCTGGCTCCCCCGAGGGCCATCTCCACCTTCCCAAGAGTGAGGCAACTAACACTTTTTGATTAGTCCCTATACACCAGGCTCTTAGGTGGGTAATTTTAAATCTTGTATATAATTTCATTGTTACAACATAGATGTGAAACAGGAATGATGACTCCCATTTTTCAAATGATGTAACTAAGGTCCAAAAAATTACTTTGCCAAAAAAAAATTACTTAGATCACACAGCCAGGATATGGTAGGGATGGGAATTCAACCTAGATCTGTCAAACAACAAACCTGGGCTCTACCCACGCACCAAGCTGTCCCTCAAACTGGGCTTATAAACTTCTCCAAAAACATGACTAACTCCTGAACCCCATAATAACCTAGTACCACCCAATCTTTGGAGAACGATTTCTCAAACTCCCCAACACCCCAAATCACCATTTAATCCATCTTTACCATAGGTACCCATTCCAGGCCACATGGGTCCCCCTCCCCAGTTTGGGTTGGGAATCAGCTGTTTCAAAACTGCACACACCATCCTGGACACCAGAGCCTCTAAACCTTCCACAAAGCCCCAGAGCAGTCCTGGATGGTGTCCATTGGCTACTTTCTCTGCTTCTAAAGTTAGGATAGAGCAGACCACAGAGACAACCTCACCTTGGAGGGGATTTCATGACTTATGTGCCTTCTCACCTTGATGCTTCCAAAGACAATTCCATCTCTCAGAAGATTCTCATAACCCTATGCTGTCAGCCTTGTTCTTTTCAGCCATCGAAAATGAAAATAGCACCAGAGCTGCAGCCAAGCCCCTAACTCTTACCTATCACATTCTGACTCCAGGAAGCCCCTAAAGCAGCCTATGTTCTGTAGTTGGCACAGAGAAACAGGGAGAGGGGAATGTGACTGCAACTGCTCTTAAAAGGAAGAGGAAAGATCCATACACCACAGATAAATTCTGGCAACTCAAACTGCTCACAGCAACTCTACTGGCTTCATAAGCAGGTCTTTATCAGATGGTCTTTTCAAAAACAGGTGCAATTAGGGAACTCAGCTCTAAAGGAGACATTGAAAGGAAAAAAAAAATTGGACACTCAAAGGGAGGTATAGCCTTTAAATTGGCAACGATAAGGTCCAATGGGTCCCCAAAGGGTGTGAGCCAAAAATCCAAACAGCATACTGAATCATGTTTTCCTATAATTACAGCTTAACAACAAGGCATTAAGGGCTTCTACAGACAGGCTCACAGGTAAAACCAAGTTTCACCTCCACTAATGGCAAGTCAAATTATACTCCGTAATGCCTCTTTCACAACTTTCTCCTCTCAGTCTACCACCGTCAACTTCTTCCTCACCTAAATTGTCCTTCTCACCTGCCATCAAATATTCCCATGTTTCATAAGTCCTAAAAAAATGCCTGATATTAAAGGAAAAACTTACTCTTTTAGGGCAGTTGGGTTTTAAATATCTTTTTGTTCCTCTTGTGGATGGTCCCTATGTACCTCACTTCATTTTATTTTTCTCTACAGTGTTACTCACCATCTGACATAATATATTGCTGATTATCTATCTCCCCCTACCAGAATGCAAGTCTATGCAGTAAACATTCTGTTTTGCTCAGATTGGTCTATTTGCACACTAGCATCTGACATGTATTGGATGATAAATATACATTTGCTAAAAGAATTAATTTCCTGTGTGTTTGTGTAATTTTTTAACTTATATAAAAGTAAGAAACCAATAACAAATACCACCTAAACAACAAATGCTAGAGCATATCAAAGTTGATAGCTGATAATTTACTGAAGTGAGGTTCTACTTTCTGCAAAAGTCAGGAAAAAGAGCATAAATATATGAAAGAAATAAACATAAACATCTTTGCTTACAGATGAAATAACTATCTGCCAAAAGATATCTAAGACTAAGAAAATAAACTGAACACATTTAGAACTGACAAACCTATTAACTGTTATCTACAGAATAAGTAAACCAAAATTATTAGCTTTCCTAAATACCATCTTAAGCAATTGAAAAATATAATGAGAGAAAATAAGATGCCATTTATACAAAAATATCTAAAAACAGACCTAACAAAAATGTGAAAGACTGAGATTTAAAAAAAAACAACTGTTTATTAAGATACATAAAAAAGAACTGAATAAATTAGAATATACTGTGCTCTTGAATGAGAAGAACCAAATTTGTATGAAGTCAATTATCTCAAAATTTACTTATGAATTCAATAAAATCCATTATTCTCTCTAAAAAAATCCATGAGATTTGTGCAGAGTAGATCATTTAAAGTCATCTAAAAATATATGTATGAAAGACTAACCAACAATGTTTTGGAAAAAAAATTTTTAAAAAAAGATGTTGGGGAATTAAAACATACTTTAAAAGAATAATAAATCAAGAAAATGAAGACATGCCACAGAATGGGAGAAAATAGCTGCAAGACATATCTGATAAAGCACTATTATCCAAAATATACAAAGAACTCTTACAAACAATCTAATTAAAATTGGCCATGTCTCTACAAAAAAATTTTTAAAAATTAGCCAGGCATGGTGGCATGTGCCTGTAGTCGCAGCTACTCAGGAGGCTGAGATGGGAGGACTGGCTAAGCCCAGGAGCTCAGGCAGTGGTGAGCCATAATCGTAACACTGCACTACAGTCAGGGCAACAGAGTGAGACTAAAATTTAAAAAAACAAAAAAACAGCAGGGGTAGGGGGAGCAAAAAACCTGAATAGACACCTCAACAAAGAAAATATACAGATGGCAAGTGAAAAGATGCTCCAGATTATATGTCATTAGGGAGTTGCAAATAAAAGCAACAATGAGATACCACTACACACCTATTAGAATGGCCAAAATCTAAAAACCGACAACACCAAATGCTGGCCAGGCTGTGGAACAGAAACTCTCATTCATTGCTGGTGGGAATCAAAATGGGAAAGCTACTTGTGAAGACAGCTTGGCAATTTTTTGCAAAACTAAACATACTCTTTCTATATGCTCCTTGCTATTTAACCAAAGGAGTTGAAAACTTATGTCTGCACAAAAACCTGCACATGAACATTTATAGCAACTTTCCTCATTACTGCCAAACCCTGAAAGCAATCAAGACGTCCTTCAGTAGGAGAATGGGTAAATAAACTGTAGTACTTCCAGACAATGGAATATTATTCAGTGCTAAAATGAAATGAGCTATCAAGTCATGAAAAAACATGGAAGAAACTTAAGTGCATATAACTAAGTGAAAGAAGCCAATCTGAAAAGGCTACATATTGTATGATTCCAACCATATGACATTCTGGAAAAGGCTAAACTACAGAGACATGGCCAATTCTACAGAGACAGTAAAAAGACCAATCAATGGTTATTAGAAGCCAAGAGGAAGGGAAAGATGAAAGGAGGTGCATAAGGGATTTTTAGGGCATTGCAACTATTCTGCATGATACTACAGTGATGGATACGTGTCATTATACACTTGCAAAACCCATAGAATGTATAACAGTAAGAGTGAACTCTAATGTAAACTATGGACTTTCAATGATGATCTGGCAACTTAGGTTCACTCCTTGTAACAAATGTATCACTCTGGTGTGGGATGTTCATAGGGGAATGGGGGATTGGGGAGCTGTGCATTGCATGGGGGTAGGAGGTATACAGGAACTTTGTGCTTTCCATCCAATTCTACTAGGAACCCAAAACTGCTATAAAATATAAAACTTAATTTCATTTAAATATCAGGGATGAGTTATTTCCAAAATCAAATCTCATATGCTAAAATTTAGGACATATCAGAAAGTGTGGAAAGAAGGAGAAGGAAAGCATCTCCATTCTTTTAAAGACACTGACATAGTATCCACACCAGAACTTGTATCTGAATTTGTATTAGAACTTATGCTGGGTGCAGTGGCTCATGTCTGTAATCCCAACACTTCAGGAAGCCAAAGCAGATAGATCAATTGAGGCCAGAAGTTCGAGATCAGTTTGGGCAACACAGTGAGACTCTGTCTACAAAAAATTCAAAAATTAGCCAGGCAAGAGACTGAGGCTGGAGGATTGCTTGAGCCCAGGAGTTTGAGGCTGCAGTGAGCTATGACTGTGCCACTGTACTCCAGCCTGAACAACAGAGTGAGACCCTAGCTCTGAGAGAGAGAGAGAGACAGAGAGAGACAGAGACAGAGAGAGAGAGAGAGAGAGAGAGAACTTATATATGTATATGTAGGGGCAGAGAGTACATGGGATGTCTCTGTATCTTCCACTCAATTTTGCTGTGAACCTAAAACTGCTCTTAAAACATAAAGACTATTTTTAAATAAATAAATAAAAAGACAGTACTTAATATCTTCCTGGACCGTAATATCCTCTTATTTGACTCACACCCTTCTATAATCAATTCACCACTAAGGGCCAGAAAAGTCTTTTTCATGTATAAATCCAATCATGTCACCCTCCCCTGCTTAAAACTCTTCAGTGCCTTCCCACTGAACTAGAGTAGAAACCAAAGCTTTCACCATCTGCCTACTTCTCCCACCTCACATTGAAATACCTCTCTCTGATCTCTTCCTGTGTCTAGAGTACACCCAGCTTTCTCCCCCACTTCAGGGCCTTTGCATCTAGCATTTAGAAAATGCATATTCAAAGAACAATGCTGGTGTCTCTGGGATACATCCACAATTTGTGGGGCAATCTCTTCAACAAAGAATATCTCTGATTTCTGCAGGTGACTTTCATTTCTAGAACATGACATGGAATTTAGTTTCTTGGCTTGGGTTCCCTTTCTTCCACTTAAAACTACACATCTCTAAGTTCTGCTCTCTCTCTACACAAAACTTTTATTTCCTCCATCACATATTTACATCTGCCAGAGCCCTAAGGATAAAATCAAAAGGGAAACCACAGCCTGGCCAAGTTAGGCCTTCTCTGTCCTTTCCTGATTACAGGATAGCTAATATGAGTAAAAAAAGACTAAAAGGAAGCTCAGCTCACCTGAGGCCAAGTTGTTTGGAGCATGGCTGATGTCCCCTGGCTTCATGCACTGTCTTCTGAGTTTGGAAAGCAAGCTAAGAGAAGAAGAGCCATGAATGCTATGGACCCTATTCTGCATCACCTACAGCAACCTATGACCCTCCCAGTCTCCACATTTCCACACTGGAAGGAGTCTCCATTACGCCCCCCTCTGGCTGTCCTCACCCTGATAGCCTCAACCTCCTTATGAATTGTTCTGCCAGGACAACCCTCCCATCTGTCTCCTCAGTCCGAAGAGCATTCCTGAGCCCATTCATATGGAGTAGACTGAGGGATCCGAGAAGAGCCCTGTCCCTCCGGTGCTGGGTCTGTACAAACGTCAAAAGTCTACGGAATACTTACAGGGACCATGGCATTGACCCCAAAACAGAGTGCCTCTGACAGAGGAGGGACAGGGGTAGCCGTAGTGTCTCAGTGGACAATGCTGACTGGAGAACCAACCCAACCCCAAACATCAGAAACGTCAGTACCGGGCGCGGGAGGCTGTAGGGACAGAAAAGAGGATCACGCCTTGATGGCAAGGGGCCGGCCCAGGCTCTAGGAGGCCGCTCAGCCACCTCCGCGGCTTCAGCGAGGCCCAGACGCCCACGCTCCTGGTGAGGGAGGGACCGGCCGCCATCGGGACCAAGTTCAGGGGACTAGGGGCCGACGAGCCGCCAGGGGCAGCGAGGAAGCCGGCACCGGGCGGACCTGGCTCGTAGAACTCTCTGAAAGCCGCGTTATTCCTCTCCGAACACCGAGAAGCTGGTAACGAGAAGCCGATCCGGAAAAGCGAGCGCGCACGTAGGGCCCCTCTAGGCCCCCAGGAGGCTGCCCATCTCTGTAGCCCCGCGGTCCGGTCCCACGTGACTCGCCCCGCCCTGCGGAAGAGGCGGGGTTGCCGCGCCGGGCGGCTACCGAGCGGTCGGTGGTTGACGGGCCGTTGCGACTCTCTCGGCCGGGGCGTCTCCTGCGGCAGCCTTTGGCACCGCCTAGGTTGGGGTGTGAAGGCAATGATGCAAACTGGCTTTACTCTGACGTCGGCCCCTAGGCACAAATGGGACGCCAGTTAACCGACTGGCCCTCAGCAATCAGCCGCCTTTATTCCGAGGGTGCCCTGAAGCTTGAGCTGTGCAGGTGTGGCGAGAAAGGCACCTCTTGTGTCATCTCTTAGAGGGGCCTGGGCTGGGCAGCCTTCAGGGAAACTATGGTTTCCACCTGCCCTTTTAGTTCTTTCCCCTCCTAGATGTGTGTGGAACGTTTTAAGATAGATTCGTTTAAAAACCGGTAACAGTGACTAAGGTTTTCAGGGATCCTGTAGATACAGGGCATGTTCTATATTAAATGATGTGGTCCTATATTGACATTGGCAAGATACCCTAAATGTCCTGTTTTAGCTTTTTCCAATAAGTTACAAAAATTCGTAGTTAGTCTACTTTTTCTGCATGGTAACTGGCACTTAAATAACAAATACTAATACTGGTTAAAAAAAAAATCATACTTTTACAAATAAAGATCTGGACAATCTCTTACAGTCTCTCCTGTAAGTTTGACTGCAGGAAGAAAAGATGAGGGGGGACACTGAGAATTAAAATAATTTATTTATCATATTCAGGAAAGGAAAAGACTGCCCTTTGGCCAAAGTCCCAAGTCACAAACAGGTAATTGCCATGAAATCACATAACTTCCGGTCAGAACACACGCTCTGAAAATCAACCAATGAACAATAGGCTCACCCCAAGCTTCTGAACATGAGCCAGTGATAAACACATCTGAAAGCCAGCCAATCAGCAACAGCCTCACCCACTGGATGACAGCCAATCAGCAAGTGCTTTCCTGATTGACTTTGCTTCTAAGCCTTACTCCAAGGACGACTTACTACCAACATGGCTGCCAAGATGGACAGCCTTTTGTTGTACCTCGATCACTCTGATACATCTCCTGGACACAGTTCCAGATATGAGACTACTACTAGTCGTCATTTATTGTGCTATAAAGGGGAATCGGCCTCCCACCATTAAAAGGTAGGAAGAGTGATCCTGGGTTTCTAGATATATTGCTTTCTTACAGGGTACCACTTTTCAAAGTTTGTATTTATTTCCCAGGAATTTGACTGACTTGCCAAATATCGCACAAAGAAGGCCTATCATGTAGTTATTTTAGGTATCTACTGCTGCATAACAAATCCCCCCAAAACTTTGTGGCTGAAAACACTATCTCTCAAAGTTAGTGTAGTTCAGGAATTTGGGAATGTCGTGGCTAAATCGTACTGGCTTGGGATCTCTCCCAAGATTCTAGTCAGGGTGTCACCTGGAAGCTTGACTGAGGCTAGAGGATTTGCCTCCAATGTAGCTCACTCACATGGTTGACAAATGGGTGCTGGTTATTATTAATAGTATGAAACCTCATCACTTGCCACATTGGGTATCTGCACATGGCTGAGTATTCTCACAACACAGCAGCAGGCTTCCATTTCAGGTAAGCAGTCCAAGAGGTTGAAGCTGAGGCTTCAATGTCATTTATGTCCTAGCTTTGGAAGTCAAACACTGTCATTTCCTCAATATACCATCACTACAGGGCAGTCAATTCAGTGTTGGATGAGATACACAACAGCATGAATCTCAAGATGAGAATCACTGGGGACCATTGTGGAGTCTGGCTAAACACATATTTAACCTACCACAGAAACAGTCCTTTTTATAAAATTGATAGTATTTTCACTATAAGGTTTATGCAGAGCAATTATTTTATTTTAACTAGATGAACTAGATTTCCAAGAACGATAACATAAGCACATACATTTACATACTGCTTCTCTAAACCTATCAAAATGAACATCTAAGTATACTTGGAAAAAGCATGTATAGTGCAGGTCAATAAAACTAGTGAGAAAATGAGATTTTAAATTTCAAGAATCAAAAGCAGGTAATATTAGCTGTATTTGACTCTTTGCTGGGTTGAGGAAGTCAAGAAGTGACCAGGAAAACATGGAAGGACTGAATGCTATCAGTGGACAGTCTTCTTTAAAACAAGTGGGAAGAATGCCTTGATCTTGCTCTGTTTCCACTGTCTGTATTTGTAGTAGGCAACTATAATGTCTTAATAAAATGATGGATTAAAAACAAAAAAACACAAATGTACATCTGTGAATCTACAGAAATGGGCACATATATATGAGTGCACATATACATCCATATATATATATCACACTCCAAAGAGTATCAGCCAGTTATTACAATTAATTCTAATTTGAGAGGGAACAAGATTGGACATATAACTCTTCCACTTGGTATTATGGTGCAGGGATAAGAAATTAGAGTTTTGGTAGGCTGAACTAAAATTCCCTGGTGGGGAGCACATCAGGAATCATGAACAGTCAGAGGAGAAAATTGGGAGCATGCAACAAGAGGCCTATTCTTGCCCAGAACAGCATCATCAGAGGGACAGAGTATAGGTAGTGCTGACTAGAAGAAGCTAAAGGGCAAAGTGAACCAAAAGATATGGGAAACTTTAGGCTTTGCAGTTGTCACAGTTCACATATCAGCACAATTAAAGTCTCTGGAGTGAGATCTCTCACCTGATCAATGCCAGAGAGATTGGTTCTCCTGAAAGACACATTATCCATCCTATCCAGCCAAGTGCAGTGGCTCATGCCTATAACCCCAGTAATTTGGGAGGCAGAGGTGAGAGGATTGCCTGAGCCCACGGGTTTGAGAACAGCCAACCTGGGTAACATGGCAGGACCATGTCTCTACAATAAATCAAAAAAATTAGCTGGTCGTGGTGACCCGTGCCTGTGGTTCCAGCTACCCGGAAGGCTGAAGCAGAAGGATCGCCTGAGCCCAGCAGGTCAAGGCTGTGGTGGCCATGAGTGGGCTGTGGTGGCCATGAACGTACCACTGCATACCAGCCTGGGAGACAAAAGTGAGACTCCTACTCAAAACAAAAAAAGCAGACAAACAAAAAAACACTTTCCTCATCCATTAGCCACTGCAATAAAGGCAAGAAATTTTAAAAGTCATCCAGAATCAGAAAGAAGTAAAACTGTTATATGCAAACATAGAAACTCCTATGGAATCTATAAAATGTTACTAGAATCAGTGAGTTGTGCAAGGTTGCAGGATACAAGGTCAATACACATAAACCAATTATATTTCTATATGCTACCAATGGACAACTGGAAATGTACTAGTTATGACAGCATCAAAAAACATAAAATATTTAGAAATAAATCTGGCCGGACTCAGTGGCTCACTCCTGTAATCCCAGCACTTTGGAAGGCCGAGACTAGAGAATTGCTTGAGTTCAGGAGTTTAAGATCAGCTTAGGCAACACAGTGAGATGTCATGTCTGCACACACACATGCACACAAAAATGGTGGCATGCTACTATAGTCACAGCTACCCAGGTAGCTAAGGCGGAAAGACCACTTGAGCCTAGAAGATCAAGGCTGCAGTGAGCTGTGATTGTGTCCAGCCTGGGTGACAGAGGGAGACCCTGATGCAATAATAATAATAGTAATAATAATAATAATAATAATAATAATAATAATAATAAATCTGAGAAAAGTGTAAAAGACCTGTACACTTAAATTTTTTAATTGATGAAATTAATAAATATCTAAGTAGATTTGCCATGTCCATGGCAATTCTCCACCAGACTGATTCATAGATTAAATGCAATCCCAATCAAAAATCTCAGGAAGTGTTTTGTAGAAAACTGAAAAGCTAATTCTAAAATTCATATGAAAATGCAAAGGACGTCAAATGGCTAAGACACCTTGACAAAGAACAAAGCTGGGGACTAACACTAAATGACCTCCAACATTTATTGGAAAACTACAGAATAACTATGGCAGTCCCTTAAAGGATTTAAGATAAACAAACATATAAATGGAACAGAATAGAATCTAAAAACAGACCCACACATATATGGACATCTAATTTGCAATAATGATACAAAGACAATTCAGTGAAGAAGGAATTGTGTTTTCAAAAAATGACGCTACAGGCTGTGCATGGTGGTGCATGCCTGTAGTCCCAGCTACTCGGGGCTGAGGCAGGAGGATCACTTGAGCCCAGGAGCTCTAGGCTGTAGTGTGCTATAATGATGGCTGTGAATAGTCACTGCACTCCAGACTGTGCAGCACAGTCTCTTTAAAAAAAAAAATAGTGCTACAATAAAATGTCCATATAAAAATTTTAGATCAATACCTCACATCTTACACATTAACTCAAAATAGATGACAGAAGTAAATGTAAAACCTAAAATATAAAACTTCCTTAAAAATACAGAAAATAATCTTTGTATACTTGGGTAAAGCAAAGCTTTCTTTTTTTTTTTTTTTTTTTTTTTTTGAGTTGGAGTATCACTCTGTCACCCAGACTGGAGTGCAGTGGCCGCTTCCGGCCACCGCAACCTCAACCTGCTGGGCTCCGGCGATCCTTCCATCTCAGCCTTCCAAGTAGCCAGAATTACAGGCATGCGCTACCACGCCCGGTTGATTTTTTGATTTACTGTAGAGATGAGGTCTCGCTGCTCAGGTGGGTCTCAAACCCGCGGGCTCAGGCAATCCACTCACCTCAGCCTCCCAAAGGCATGGGATTACAGGCTGAGCCACCGAGCCCGGCTCTAAAGCAAAGCTTTCTAAGATATGATGCTGAAAACATGATCCCTAAAAAAATGGAATTTTTTAAAAACTGATAAATTGTACTTCATCCATACTAATGTCTTCTACTCTTCAAAAAACAGTCAAGTGAATAAAAAGACAAATCATAGGCTAGTAAATATTTAGAAACCATATACCTGAAAAAGACAACATCCAGAATGTATAAACACCACTCAAAGATTAATAAAAACAATCAACCCAATAAAAACATAGGCAAAAGATACAAACAGACATTTTATCAAAGACATGTGGAAAACAAATAAGCACATGAAAATATAGTCACCATCATTAGTCAGTGGAAAATGCAAATTAGAACCACAATGGGATAGCAAGAAACAATCAGAATAGCTAACATTTTTTTAAACTGACATCAAGTGTAGGCAAACACATATTGGAAGTGGAACTCTCATATAATGGTGGTGAAAATGTACAATGGCACAACCTCTTTTGTAAAAGAGTTTTGAAGTTTCTATAAGTTTAATAGGATACAGTGGTATATGCCTGTAGTCCCAGTTACTGAGAGTAGTTGAAGTGGAATTGTGCTGGGAGGATCTCTTGAGCCAAAGAATTCAAGTTCAGCCTGGGCAACATAGTAAGACGCTATCTCTAAAAAATAAAAACAAAAAGTTAAACACATACCTACCTACATATATCTAGCCATTCCTCTCCTGGTATCTCCTCAAAACAAATGAAAGCATATAACCTTACAAAGACTTGGACACAAATGTTCATAGCAGATTTATCTGTAATAATCAAAAATTGGAACCAACCCAAATGGCCATCACCAGATCAATGGACAAACAAATTGTGGTATATCCATACAGTGAAATAATACTCTGCAATAAAACTATTGCTATATGCAACAATGGGTGAATCTAAAAATAATTATTGAGTGAAAGACACCAGACCAAAAAACAAATAAAGATAAATTAATCCAAAGTGACAGAAAGCAGATCAGTGGTGGCCTGTGGAGGGCCAGAGGAAGGGATTACAGAGGGGCACAAGTTTTAGGGGTGATAACTGTTTCACTGGTATATCAGTAAGTCAAAACTTATCAATAATAATAGGTAATACACTTTATTATGTACCAGCCACTGTTTGAAACACTTATATATGTATTAATGCATTTAATACTCAACACACACCTATGAGGTAGATTAACTGTCATCCCCATTTTACAGATAAGGAAACTAGTACACACAGTTTTCGCAACTTAATCCAAGTCACATACCTAGGTTCAAACCAAAGTCTGCCTGGCTCTGTATTATTAACCACAACCCTTTGATTCCTGCAATGCACAAAATCAAGCTGCCTACAGAAGTAGCCATCAAAGCGGGACACATTTACATCTTCCTTCATTTCCACAGGTAAGATTAAATAATGGTAGGATCTTCCATGATTATACAAAATAACTAGATGGAGTTACATGAAAATGTTTCCTGCTTTGAGATCACTTGGGATCACAATGAGATAAATAAATGTAAGATGCATGAGGCCTTGCATCTGACTCAGAGTACATACATCTTTTGCAAAGGCACAGACTACAACTGAGTAGCGAAGACTAACTGCAAAGTAGGGTGGGTGGACACTGCACCCGAGGTAGGTCTCTGGAAGTCTACACCCTACTGGGAATGTCCTCCGAGATGCATATGGCTCCATGTGGACAGGATCCTTCTGTTGTTGAATTTAGGAGTTCTGGATATACAGACTGTAATCCCACATGTATCTTTTTATTTCTTAGGTTACCCCTTGTTTAGTGTTACACATCTGGGAAAGGATGAGTGGGAGATGAAGGTTTCCAGTCTCAACAGTCTGAAGTGCCTTTATTGTATAGTTACACTTGAGGGTATAGAATTCCTGGGAGGAATCATTTTCCATTAGAATTCTGTCATCTAATTTTCAAGGCTGCTGCTGCTAAGGAATCTGGTGCCAGTCTCATTTCTGATCTTTTGTTTTCTCTCTCCTAGAAGCTTTTTAGAATCTCTCTCTCTCTCTCTCTCTCTGAGTTGTAGTTACACTCTGTCACTAAGGTTGGAGGGCAGTGGCACACTCACGGCCACTGCAGCCTCGACCTGCTGGGCTCAGGCGATCCTTCCACCTCAGCCTTCCAAGTAGCTGAAATTACAGGAACATGCCACCATGCCTGGCTAATTTTATTTATTGTAGAAATGAGGCCTCGTCAAGTTGCCCAGGCTGGTCTCGAACGCGTGGGCTCAGGCAATTCTCTCACCCCAGCCTTCCAAAGTGCTGGGATTAAGGGCGCAAGTCACTGCACCTGTCCTTTTCTTTCTTTCTTTCTTTCTTTTTTTGAGTTGGAGTCTCACTCTGTTGCCCAGACTGGAGTGCAGTGGCTGCTCCCGGCCACCGCAGCCTCACCCTGCTGGACTCCGGCGATTCTTCCGCCTCAGCCTTCCAAGTAGCCAAAATTACAGGCATGCGCTACCACGCCCAGCTGATTTTTTTTTTATTATTTATTGTAGAGATGAGGTCTCACTGCCCAGGCAGGTCTCGAACCCGCGGGCTCAGGCAATCCACTCACCTCAGCCTCCCAAAGGCGCAGGATTACAGGCTGAGCCACCGAGCCCGGCTCCTGTCCTTTTCTAAAAATCATCTTTCCAAGGTCCTCTTGTTCAAACCTGGTGTTTTCATAATTCACAGTGATGTTCTTTAACATAGGTTCCGCCCCCCCCCCCCTGCCCCAATTCATCTTGCTGGGCACTCAGCATAGCCTTTAAATCTGGAAACTTACATTTCCTCTTATATATGTAAGTTTTTGGTTCCTGTTGGGGAAAGAAGAGCTCAAAGAATTTGAGGAAGTTTTTATGATAGAAGCCAAGAGTCCGCATTAAACATATGACTGGGTCTAGGTGTGGTGACTCACACCTGTAATCCCAGAACTTTGAGAGGCTGAAAAGGAAGATCTTTTGAGCCCAGGAATTCAAGACCAGCTTAGGTAACATAGCAAGATCCCCTCTCTACAAAAAAAACTTAAAAATAGTTGCATGAGGGAGGCTGAGGTGGGAGGACTGCTTGAGTCCAGAAGTTCGAGGTTGTGGTGAGCCGTGATTGTACCACTGCACTCTAGCCTTGGGGATAGAATGATATCTTGACTCAAAAAAATAAAAAATAAAAACCAGACATATGACTAGACAAGTAGAGAAGCAGGCATTCCAGATATGCAGAGCCATGGGTACAAAGGCATATGACTAAGAATCAGTACAGTCTAGGAAGGACAGTGAGGACATTTACAAAGAGTATGAAAGTAGGAAGAAATAAGAAGCAGCACAGTGAGCTTAACTAGGGATGGTTCTATGCTTAGACAGGAGTTTTCTGAATGTGTAGTTTCTGATGCAGAATGAATCTTCCACACCAGTTGAAAGTTTTCCAACACACCTTACACTCGTAAGGTTTCTCACCAGTGTGAATTCGTTTATGTTGAACCAGTGTTATTTTTTGATTGAAAGCCTTCCCACACTCCTTACATTCAAAGGGCTTCTCACCAGTGTGAATTCGCTGATGCTGTGTCAAGGCTGTGTTGGAGCTTAATCGTTTCCCACACTCTTTACACTCATAGGGCTTCTCTCCAGTATGCATTCGCTGATGGACAGTAAAGCTTGAGCTACAACTGAAAGTTTTCCAACATTCATTACATTCATAGAGTTTCTCCCCAGTGTGGAACCTCTGGTGCTGAAGGAAGACTGAGCTGCTGCTGAAGGCCTTGCCACACTCCTTACAATCATAGGGCTTTTCTCCAGTGTGAATTCTCTCATGCTGAACCAAGGCTGTGTCTGAACTTAAACCTTTCCCACATTCTTTACATTTAAATGGTTTTTTTCCAGTGTGAATTATCTGATGCCGAATAAGTAATGAGTTATATCTGAACTCTTTTCCACATTCTTTGCATTCAAATGGCTTTTCACCAGTGCGACATTTCTTATGTTGGTGGAAGTCTGCCATTCGACTGAAACACCTGTCACATTTTTCGCATTCATAAGATAGCTGACTACTGGGAACTGCCTGATTCATAGTGAGTTGTGTTCTCTCTCCACTTTCGACAGCACAGGCCTCAAGGTGCCTGATTGACCCATCTGAGAAATCTCTCCTCTTTGATTTTGTCTTAACTATCCAATGACCTTTGAATGGTTCTAGGTTGCTCCCAAATTCAAGGTGCTGGGGAATATTTCCTGCCAGTCCTCCAGATGTCAGCCTGAGGGTCTCTGTCTTCTTTAGAGTAAATTCTTCCTTCTCAGTTCTGGTCTCATCCCCTGATATGACAAAAAGAAAACACAAGTGTCAGCTCCTGATATCACAGGAAAATATCTATGTTGAAGGGGAAACAGGATCGAGCAGTTCTAAGTTGCCCTAAGTGTATGGATATTTTCTAGCCTGTCCACAGAATGTCTATTTAAGATCATGACACGCCAGAGTCCCACAAGTAGCATGAAGACTTGATGACAGGGAGGCAAGCTAGGCCAGGAGGCATTCCCATAACCAGTATGAAAACTAGAAAACAACAAAGACTGCTAACTAGGAAAGAAAGACCAAGAGAAAAGTGAACAGGGTGGATAAAGGTACAGAGAAGTGATGGACAGAGACCCTTACGAGAGAGGAAGACCACTGCAATTAAAGAAGGGCCAGGTCGAGAAGCTCAGGCTCTACAAAGTGTCCCTCAGACCAAAATTCCTTAAGAGTTGCTTTTTTAAAAAATATTCATGTCATAATCTATGAAAAGAGAGCTGATCTCTATGATCAAATTGACTCTCTCAAAGCAGCAGGCTCCTATGTAGTGGCTGAGTGAACTGTGCCCGGCAAACACTGCAGCATCCAGAAGGCTGCAGCATCCAGGAAGGCTTGGAGACTTGCCTGTAAAATAAAAGAGCATTGGCAATGTGGAGAACCCTTCCAAGAATGGACATCAGTCCCAAAGAACACCCGGTAACAATTCTTGCCATTTTTCCTCAAAGGTCATAATAGGACGTACATTTGTTTAATATAATAGTTTGAAATATGAAATACCAAACTAACATAGCAATAAGGGAAAACCAAAGGCTATTTTCCCTTAACTATTGAGGCCTTTTGGAGACGAATAAAATCTTCAGCACTGGGCCAGGGCAAAACCTCATGTGTTCACAAGCTTGTTCAGAATATATTTTTTAACCAGATAGTCTGAAGTCCTGAGGTCATACTCAGAAAGACACAACTTTAACACAAGACTGGGAGGTGCATCAGTAATGGGCATTAGAGAAGGGGTGAAACAGAATAAGAAAGGCAAGAAAATACACTGGGTTGTTACTTTGTATTCTCTTATCAATAGCTGTCGAAGTGAGGAAGCTATTCAATTTTAACTTATAATACATTTTGCTTCAAAAGTGTACCTGTTAAAAAGAAATATTTTGGGGGCAGGGTGTCGTGGCTCGTGCCTGTAATCTCAGTACTTTGAGAGGCTAAGGCGAGAGGATTGCTTGACCCTAGGTGTTTAACACCATCCTGGGCAACATAGCAAGACCTTGTTTCTTAAAAAAAAAGAAGAAAGAAAAGAATGAAAAAGGAAGTTTTGTTTTTTTTTAGGTATCTGGGGGGAAAGATGAAACAAGAATGGCAGGATACTTGTGACTATTGAGGCTAGGTGAGGGATATGTAGAATGCATCATGCTGATGTTTGCATATGTTTAAAATTCCCATTATAAAAATGAAATTTGTATTACTTGTTAAGTCAGCGCTTTTGAAATTATAATTCAATTTTCCACAGAAATAACATAGCCTACTAAATACAGGTGGCCAGACAGGCTGCCAGAAAACTATTCTTTTCTAAAGGTAGCTGACACCCTCATGTTTGTAAAAAAAAAAAAAAAAAAAAAAAAACACTGGTAGAAAAATAAAATGTTTCCATGTGACAGAGAAGAAAGAGGCTGATTTAATTGCTGCTCAGACAATCTCCCTTGGCAGGTTGTGAGGAAGAGAGGCAAAGATGAACATGCAAAGAAATTCACAGTCATGCCTGTCTTGGAAGAGACTGCCCCTCCTCATTTGAGATAGACTTCCACCATGAACCATCAGAAAAGCACATGTAATGATTCTATAGGAATAAAAAACAGTCTCCCAAGAGAAGAAACACTTCTTACACATTGAAATGTGAAAACAAGAAAACAGGCCAAGCAAAAAAAAAAAAAAAAAGGCAACTGGGAGATTCTCACGCTCACCTGGACAGACACCTCTGAGGGCCTGCCTATCCACAAGTTTCCAGGGATCGAGACTCCTTGGCAGTTCCCCTTGTTCCAGCTAGGAGATGAGAACAGGTCTGGTGAACAGAAAAGCTGCCCAGGGAAAAGGAAACCAGAACAAAAAGGTAAAGGGAATCATGAAGCAGGATCCCCTTTCAACTCCCTTTATCTTTCTCTACTGAGCCAAGAAGAGAGAAACTAAGTGAAGTCAGAAAGAAACTTAACAGTCTGTGCTGTTGGAAGACAGAAATTTCCCACAAAGGGGGGCAAAGTTCCAGAATAATCCCACACTCACATGAGAGAGTCCCAAGTCTAATTCAGCAAACTTGGAAGACAGAGATACAAGGGGTTTTGCTGTGCTTCCCAGAGCTCCTCATTTCCCTCCATGTTTGGAATACAGTACCGCCTAGTATTAGAAGAACAGCTGATTTTAAAAACCTGAGAACTCAGGGCTCTTCCCACCCAGTAACCTCTGGGGAGTTTAGCCTTCAGGGCAACTGCCCCTGAGGGTTATTAATCCTCGAGAGTTATCAAAGGCTCCACAAAGTTCTATAGAAGAAAGAGGTCAGAGAGTGAAAAGAGCAGAGGTTGTCAACAACAGCAAGGAAAAGAGCTGTCTTACCCAGGGAAACCACATTTGCATAATTCTCCAGCATCACCTCCCTGTACAGGGCCCTCTGCACATGATCCAGGCTGGTCCATTCTTTCTGAGTGAAGTACACAGTCACATCCTCAAAGGTCACTGGCTCCTAGAACAACAGGTCCTGCTCAAGCCCTGTGTGAGGGCAGAGGACACCTAAGTAGCATGGCAGAGAACTACTGAGTCTAGTGGCATTGCCAAGGACAGCTATCCAGTGCCCCACCAGGTCAGCCCTCAGCCAGTACTTCCCTCACCAACAGGGGAGCCCAAAAGTCACTGCACCCCTTTAAGGTCATCCCCAGCAAACAGCTCTACCTTTACCTGCTGAACTCTGTGTCAACTCCTTTGTGCCCCATTCTGTCTGCCTGTCTGTCCCTCTGGGCTCCTTCCCTCAATGTGGGTTTTGTGTACACGTGCACAGGGCACATCTGTACAAACACAGCCAATAGCACTTTTGTATTGATTTCCACTCTCTCCTTAACTTTACTAAAGTGACACTAACACAGTGGCCTAAAAGAAGAAGAGTCGACACAGACTAGAGGTATAAACTGAATTTTAGAAGGCAGAACAAGAATGAATGGTAACTAGATTAGAAAAGCAGACAAGATGAAACTTAATTCTGGCAGAAGAGCAGGCAAACAAAAAGGAGGCCAATTCAAACCACAGAACCAAAGATGAGTTCAGGATTTTTTAAGCGTGCATGGCTTTTTTAAAAAATGCATTTATTTATTTTATTTTAATAGCTGGGGGAGTACCCATAGTTTTTATCTATACCCACCAACCCCATCTACGTACATTGTACCAGACAGGTGAGTTTTTGACCTTCCACCCCTTCCTCCTTCCATCTTCGTGCACTGTTTTTTATAAACTTGGTGACATACTCTATCTGTTTAAAAGCAACATGGAGGAGGGAGGACCAACAAAGAACTTGGACAGCAAATGAAAAATACCTAGAAAGGTGCATAACTGAGAAGTCTCTGAGAATGAGAGTACAAATGAGAATACAAAACAGATCCCAAACGATTTCAGAAAAAGGAAAACAACACACATTGAAGACTGTGAAGCTGAGATGGCAACAAACTAAACAGCAAAGGTTAAAGTTTTTTAAAATGCTGAGGGAGAACTTCCAGTTTGCAAGATATCCAGCAATGGAGGACAACGATCCCTGAAGAATGGAAAACAAAGAGGTGAGTCCTGTCATTTCCTAACCTATTGCCTTGAATTTCCAGGATGTAACACATGAAGAGAGAACTGAGGCAGACCCTGGCAGTATCCCTGGTAGAGTCTGAAGAGATCAAGGCAGCTGGAGTTTATAGGACAGAATGCCAGAGAAGAGAGTTACATGGGGAAAGAAGCCCAGTTGTCTGCAGATAGTTACTTTAGAGTATTCAACAGAATATTAATCAGCACACAGGTGTGCGAAAACTACCCAAGGTCAGAGAAAGGATCATTTGAGAAGACTGAAGGGAGCAATGCCTGGTATTCACACAGGCTGGAAACAGTGCCTATTTCCACTAATCACAATGAAAAAACTCAGAATTCATGGTACATTAGATAAAGGATCCAGGGAAATCTTGCCTCAGTAATAAAGAGTAAGTATTCCAAAGCACAGCACTACTCAAGATTCTACTAACAAATCAAAAAATCAAAACTAGGAAAGATCAAATTGGTGCCTGGTAACTAAACTTTATTCCAGAAAACACTCAATATTTATGGGAATATAAAAATACCTAGGTAAAATTTACAATAGCTGGTATTCAAAGATTACCAAGCATTCAAAAAGGTATTACCCATACTAAGAAGACTAAACAATCAATAAAATCAGCCCAGAACTGACAGTTGTTAGAATCAGTAGAGAAGAACATTAGTTTTAATATTTTCCCAAATATTAGACAGACTCTACATTCCTGGGATAAAACAGACTTGGTCATGAAGTATTCTTTTACTATATGTTGAATCTCATTTGTTAAAATTTTGTTTAGAATTTTTGCATCTATATTTATAAGAGGTATTGGTCTGCAGTTTTCCTTTTTTGTAATATCTTTGCCCCACAGAATGAGAAGTATTCCCTCCTCTTTAATCTTTTGAAAGAATTTGTGCGGAATTTCTTTCTTTCTTTCTTTTTTAGTCAAAGTCTCCCTGTCACTCAGGCTGGAGTGCAGTGGCACACTCATGGCCACTGCAGCTTCTACCTACTGGGCTCAGGCAATCCTTCTGCCTGAGTCTTCCAAGTGGCCCTAACTACAGTCATGCGCTACCACACCTGCCTATTTTTTAAAAAATAAGCATGACTATTTTTATTATTAATGTATTCCACATGTTCAAAGTTAAGTAGAGACAAGGAACATTTTTTTTTTAGTTTAAGTCTCACTCTGTCAGTCAGGCTGGAGTACAGTGGCACACTCAAAGCCACCACAGCCTTGACCTGGGCTCAGACGATCCTTCCACCTCAGCCTTCCAAGTAGCTGGAACCACAGGCACATGCCACCACACCCAGCTAATTTTTTGATTTATTGTAGAGATGCAATCTTGCCAAGTTGCCCAGGCTGGTCTTGAACCTGTGGGCTCAGGAAGTCCTCTCATCTTGGCCTCCCAAAGTGCTGGTATTATAGGCGTGAGCTACCACGCCCAGCTGAAATTTTTTTAAATTATTATATAAAAATCTACAAAAAATAACTGACTAAAAACAATGTAATGTGGGATTCATAAGATGTATAATAGCAAAATGCATGTCAGTAATATAAAGACCTTGAAAGGAAGAAACAGAAGTATACTATCTTAAGGTTTCATACTATTTGTGAAGTAGTATATTATTTGATGTTAGAATGTGATAAGTTAAAGATGTCTACTACAAAGCCCAAAGCAACCTCTACAATGTTAAGACAAAGAGGTACAGTTTACATACAGTCAACAAAGAGAAAAAATAGATTCACAAAATAAACCACTAGTCCTAGGAAAAAATGGAGAAAGAGGAAAAAAGGGAACAAAGAGCAGATGGGACAATTAGAAAACAGGAAGATGAAAGACTCAAATCTAGCCACACCACTAATAACATCAAATGTAAATAATCTAAACATCCCAAAAGGCAAACATTATCAGATTGGATTTTTTTAAAAAGTGAGAACCTACTATATGCTGCCTTCAAGAAATGTACATTAACACAAAAACAGGAGTAAATTTAACACATAAAGACAGAAAAAGATCTACCATGCCAGCATTAGGCAAAAGAAAGCTAGAATGGCGAAAATAATATAAGACAAGGTAGATTCCTAGGCAAAGAATATTAAGAGAGAAAGGTCATTTGTAACTATAAAGGGATTAGTTCACTATGTGGACATAACAATCCTACATGTATATGTACTTAATAACAGAATTTCAAAATACGTGAAGCAAAAACTGATAAAACTATCAAGAGAAATAGGCAAATCCATAATTATAGTTGGAAATTTCAATACCCTCTCTCAACAAGGATGTAGCAGGCATCAACAATACCATCAACCATCTTGACCTAACGGACATTTACAGAACACTTTACCCTACCACAGAGGAATAGACAATCTTCTCAGGTGAATAAGGAACAATTACCAAAATAGACCATATTTTGGACCATAAAAGAAGTCTCAATAAAATCAAAATGAGGATGGGCATGTTGGCTCAGGTCTGTAATCCCAGCACTGAGAGGTTGCGGTTAGAGGACTGCCTGAGCCCAGGGGTTCGAGACCAGCCTGGATAACTTGGCAAGAACTCATCTCTACAATAAATCAAAAAATTAGTCGGGTGTGGTGACACGTGCCTGTGGTTCCAGCTGCTTGGAAGGCTGAGGCAGAAGGATCACCTGAGCCCAGTAGGTTGAAGCCACTGCACTGTAGCCTGAGTGACAGTGAGACTCTGACTAAAAAAAAAAAAAAAAGAAAGAAAGAAAGAAATTGTGCACAAATTCTTTCAAAAGATTAAAGAGGAGGGAATACTTCTCATTCTGTGGGGCAAAGACATTGCAAAAAAGGAAAACTGCAGATCAATACCTCTTATAAACGTAGATGCAAAAATTCTAAACAAAATTTTAACAAATGAAATTCAACATATAGTAAAAGAAGAATACCTCATGACCAAGTCTGTTTTATCTCAGGAATGCAGAGTCTGTCTAATATTTGGGGGGAAAATTAATTCACCACATTAACAACCTAAAAAAGAAAATTATCTAAATAGACATAAAAGCATTTGTCAAAATACAATATCCACTCTTTTTTTTTTTTTTTTTTTTTTTGAGTTGGAGTCTCACTCCATCACCCAGGCTGGAGTACAGTGAGTGGCACGCTCACTGCCACCCCAGCGGCGACCTGCTGGGCTCAGGCAATCCTTCCACCTAAGCCTTCCAAATAGACGGAACTACAGTCACGCGCAACCACGCCCACCTATTTCTAAAATTTTATTGTAGAGACTAGGTCTCGCCAAGTTGCCCGGGCTGGTCTCGAACTCAGGTAATCCACTCGTCGGCCTCCCAAAGTGCTGGGATTAGAGGTTGAACCACCGAGCCCGGTCCAATATACACTTTTTTTGGGGGGGGGATCTCAGCAAACTAGGAATAGTAGGGAACAGGCTCCACCAGATAAAGACCTTTCATCAAAAAACAAAACAGAAAACCCTACAGTGAACATCAGACTTAAGGGTAAAAGACTGTTTTCGCTCTAAAATTATAAATAAAACAATATCTGATCTCACAAATTCTATTCAACATTGAAATGAAGGTCCTAGCCAGTTCAATGAGGCAAGAAAAAAATAAAGGTATACAGACTAGACAGAAAGAAGTAAATCTGTCTATACTCATAGATGACCTATGTTGAAAATTCAATGGAACTTACAAGTTACTAGAACTGCTTTATCCAAGTAAGGATTTCTCCAAGCTCGTAGATAGGGGTGAAAAGGGTATGCAGTGTCGCAGGTGTCCACATTTCAGAATTTTTTTAGCTGGCTCCAATTACCAAATCTATTCCGATCAATCCCCCCACGCTCACTACTTTTCTCCATCCCTCAATCATGTCTTAGTTTGGGCATTCTCACCCCTCCAACCCCTCAAAGTGACAGAGGCACAATGAGAGTCACAAGCCCAGACAACTCAGAACCTGAATGCGGAGGTGACACCTGTTCTCTCTTGACATCAAAGATGGGAGGGTCGGAAAGAGGGAATACCGAGGCTGAGAGGATACGGGCTCACCTGGCGCCAAGAGGTCTGGAGCATAGCTGGCGGCCCCGCTTTACCCTCTCCTCGGGGTTGGAAGTGAGACTGGCGAAAAAATAAAGACGCACAGGCGATAATGGTGCCAGGGCACTCCACTACATAGCTAGAGCCCTCAAATGCCCTTGTTCGGCCTGGGCCCTTCTCCGTCCCACTGCTCCCTCACTCCCAAAGCACAGGAGTTGGAGAACCAGGTAGCTAGAACACGCTCCGGGGTAGCGAATCGACTACCCGGAGACTGAGCCGCTTCTGCAGGACCGCTAACTCCGCGGGCGCAGAAACAGCGTGGGAACACCCCCTGCTCCTCTCTCAGGATTGCATGGACAGCCTCAGCGAGAAGTCCGCTTACCATTCCCTTCCTTTCTAGGAACCTGAAAAGTTGCCCGTCTCTGTGGTGCCCTACCCCAGCCATTACGCCAGGGTCTCATGTCCCTACTACCAGAGACAATAACGGGCCAGAGTGGCCGTTTCAGGCCAGGATCCTGCAGGGCCCAATCCCGGTAACTCCTTGGGGAATGCCGTCTGGCCAGCTCAGGCTACAGAATGTTTACAATCCTAGGTATAACCCAGGATTCTGTCCTTCCAGGTATTGAGGTGTCCACTGCTCTACAATGTGCCAAAGCTGCCTGGGTTCTGTGGCTGTGCTGCAGTGGAAGAATGGGCCTGGGAAAAGTAGGGCTCACCACCAAACGGCAGAATGTGTATTGACTGCCTAGTCCACAAACCTAGCTGCACCACTTATTAATTATGTAGCCTGATGCAAGTTTCTTTGCCTCTGTTTTCTTGTCTGTTAAATAGGTATGATGTTAGTGCCAATCTCAAAAGGCTGCTCAGGGTTAACTCATTAAATTAGTTAATTAATTGGCAAAATATTTACAATAGTGCCTGGCACATAGTAAGTACTGATGAGTTTTTTTCTAAATTGTGTTATTTGCTTTTGAAAACACAAAATAGGTGCTGCTGGGGCTCCAATATGGAATATGGTTTAGGGAAGGAGCTACTAACATTTTTCCTGTGAGCCCTTTCCTTATACCCAGATGTGTGTCCAGGACCAACCCAGAGACAGACTTCAGTATTCATCCCAGCAGCCTCTCCAGGGAATACTGGGGCTTTGGGATGAATACTCTCCAGGCTCTTCCTCAGCCAGTTCTCAAAGCCACTCCATCCTCAAAGACTTGCCAGGGCATCCCACTAAATAGCTAGACCTGTCAGTGGGAAATTAGCATGATTTATGTTTCACATTTGCAATCCAAGCAAATATCTTCACACTGACCCAAGAAGTGTTGAAGGTTGCAAACCTGGGAAGATTTCATTTTACCTTGACAGCTCTACTTCTGAGTGTAGCTCCAGAGACATGGTCTCTACTTACCACACACTGCTTTGTTCCCTTCTCTCCACAAGTAGGAAGAGTAATCCTGGACATCTGGATATACTGATCTATCATTAAAGGCTCACTTTTCAGAGTTTCTTATTCTTTTTGCAGGAATTAGACTTATCTACTAGCTGCAACCCTGTCCTGCCATGGAGAGTACATGACATATCTGCTGCTGCATAATAAATTAATACTTTGTGGCGAAAACAATGAACACCTTTATCTCTCTGTTTCTGTGGATCAAGAATTCAGGAGTGGCTTGGCTGGATGGTGCTGACTGAGGATCTCTCCTGAGGTTGCAGTCAGGTGTCATGTGGGGCTGAAGTCAGCTGAAGGTTGACTAAGATTGGAGGGCCGGGCTTGGTGGCTCAGCCTGTAATCCCGCACCTTGGGAGGCCAAGGTGAGTGAATTGCCTGAGCCCGCGGGTTTGAGACCAGCCTGGGCAACTTGGCGAGACCTCATCTCTACAATAAATCAAAAAATGAGCCAGGCATGGTAGCACGCACCTGTAGTTCCAGCTACTTGGAAGGCTGAGGCAGAAGGATCACCAGAGCCCAGCAGGTCAAGGCTGCAGTGCCCGGGAGTGGTCACTGCATTCCAGTCTGGGCAACAGAGTGAGACTATAACTCAAAAAAAAAAAAAAAAAAAATTGGAGG
Source organism: Cephalopachus bancanus (assembly GCA_027257055.1). Taxonomy (NCBI): domain Eukaryota; kingdom Metazoa; phylum Chordata; class Mammalia; order Primates; family Tarsiidae; genus Cephalopachus; species Cephalopachus bancanus. Next base: position 7,842,185 of record JAPVLO010000021.1, on the reverse strand, counting down.
ATCCACCTTCAAGGTAGTTTGCTCCCATGGCTAGCAAGTTGGTGCTGGCTGCTAGTGGGAAGCCTCAGTTCCTTCCCATGTGACTGTTTTTATAACATGCATGTGGCTTCCCCCCAAAGAGAGTAATCCAAGAGGCCAAGCCTCTTCGTTTTGGAAGTTACACGCCATTATTTCTTCAATACATTCTCATTAGAGACTAGTCATGATTCAGTGTGGGATGAAATACACAAAGATTTGAATGTCAGGATCTGAAGATCACTGGGAGCTGCTGTGGATGTCACCTAATATAGAGATTTTACCTATCACAGAGACAACTCATGTTATAAAATCTACAATATTTTCACTGTGGAGGTTTATGCAAAGCAATTGTTTTAAATAGATTAATTAGATGTCCAGGAACAATAGCATGAAAAGGACATATATTTGCATACTGCCCCTTCTCTAAACCTATCAAAATGAACCATGACTGAGCAAACATGGGGGTACACATAAACATACATATACACCACAAACTCTATAGAGAGTATCAGTCAGTAGAACAAATTCATAAATTGGTCTTAATCAAAATTAAGGCTGGGTGGTGGCTCATGCCTATAACATCAGCACTTTGGAAGGCTGAGGCAAGATTGTTTGAGCCCAGAAGTTCAAGGCCAGCCTAGGTAACACAGCAAGACCTTGTCTCTACATAAAAAATAAAAGAGTAGCTAGGCATGGTGGCTGTAGCCACAGCTACTCGGGAGACTAAAGTGGAAGGATCACCTGAGACCAGGACATCAAGGCTGCAGTGAGCCATTATTGTGTCACTGCCCTCCAGCCTGAGCAACAGAGTGAGACACGATTCAAAAAAAAAAAAAAGTTTCCTAGATATATCAGTCAAGGAACAAAGGTCCTTCACTGCTGAAGGGGAGAAGTGTGAGAAAAATCAGTGATAGCATGCATCTTTTTGCAAATTTGAGAATTCATATAGAACAAACATCTAAGGAAGATGGTAAATATAGCAGCTGTTTTGATATAAGGTCAATCCTTTATCAACATCAGGGGAGTCACACTAGAAGGAAGTCATATTTTTAAAGAATATGGACAAGACTTTAGATATAACAAAACTTTCACAGTACCAGAAAATCTACAAAACAAATGTCTATGCCCTTCCTTGCATACATAATTTTGTGGTGCTAACATAAAAAAGTACACAAATCATTTTCTTAGTATTGTCTTTCCACTTAACTTTTTTAGTACCTTTGCATGTTACTATACTGTTCTAAAGCAGTAATTCTGAAAAGGGTCAGAGTTGCTAGGCACTGGGCAGAAAATAGGGTTAATCCATGAGATCATAACATCAGGTGAGAGAAATGCTTTAGTCTGTATTCTGTTGTTATAAGACTGGGAAATTACTAAGGAAAATAAGCGTATTTATCTCACAGTTCTGGAGGCTGGGATACAAGGTACAGGGGCTGCATCTGGTGAAGGCCTTCTTGCTGTGTCATGTGGAGGAAGGCATCACATGGCGAGAGGGCAAGAGCATGCGTGTCAGCACAAGTCTCTCTTCCTATTATTATAAAACTACCAGTCTCATCATAGGGACCCCACCCTGATGATCTTATTTAATCATAATTAACTCTTAAAGGCCACACCTTTTAATGCTGTTACAATGGGGATTAAGTTTCAACATGACTTTTGATAGGGATAGTCAAACAATAGCATTCTGCCCTTCTCATGTTCTTCTTACATATAAAATACACCCATTCCATCCAACAGCCCCAAAGTCTTTTAACTCCTTTCAGCATTAACTCAAATGTCCAAAGTCAAGAGTCTCATCTGCATCAGATTTGGGTGAGACTCAATGGACAATTCATCCAGAGGTTAATTCCTTCTGGCTTAATCTGTGAAATCAAAGCCAGTTATCTACTTCCAAAATACAATGGTGAAAAAAGCATGATAGACATTCCCAATCCAATAGGGGGAAAGAGACAAGAAAAAAGGGGTAACTAGTCCCAAATGAGTATAAACCGAACAGGGAAAACTCCATTGAACCTCTAAAACTTCAGAATGCTCCTTTATTTCATGTGCCATATTCTGGATACACCAGGAGTTCTGGGTCTTTAATAACTTGAGCAACCCCACCGTTATGGTTTTGCTAGACTCAGTCCACACTTGAGCTCTCTCAGGTTGGAGTCTCATGACTACAGCTCTCCCAGACTGGTGCTGCACACTGGTAGCTCTACTGCTTTGGAGTCTTGGTGATAGTCTCACCCCTGCATCTCCACTAGGCATTCTGCCCTTCACATTTCTGCTCAGCACTGCCCTCATATGGGCTCTCTGTAGTGGCTCCACACCTGTAACAATTCTCTTCCCTCAGGCTGTCTGACACATCATTTAAAATCTAGGTGGATGTTGCGGTGCCTCCATAGTTCTCTACCAGCAGGATTAGCACCACATGGGCACCACCGAGGCGTGCCTCTTCCAGAGTGGCAGGTCAAGTTGTGCCTGGTTTGAGCCACAGCTGGGGCAGCAGAGCAGCACTGCACCAGAAGGCAAGAAGCAGAGACCCTAGATGGAACATGGCAGCGGGCTCAGGGAGGGAGCTCCGGGCCTATTCCCTGAAATCTTTCTATGTACCTAGAGCTATGGGCCTATGATGGGAGGAGCAGCCTTGAAGACCTCTGAAATGCCTTCAAACTTTTTTCTCCCACTGTGTTGATGAATAGCCTCTGGCTATTCTATTCATACTCACTAAACATGAGTCTTGGTGGGGACATTCAAACCACAGAAATCAGCATGCTTAAAATACTTCTTGGTGTTACCAAAATAGTTCATGATAAAATCAACTGAAAAGTACCATGAACCACAATCATAGGGGGAACTGGAGTAGATGTGAGAACATATCCAAGTACATGTACAGTAACTCAGCAGAAACAGATTCACTTCTGAGGCAGGAGCTCCAGCAAGTCATGGTCAGGTTTCTCTTCGCTTTGTCTCTGGTGCTCACCAGTGTGATGCCAACAAGTTCACTCCATGAATAAGTTTAGAGATTATTACACTTAGGCACCCACCCTAAAATGCAGAAGCTCAAGTGACTTTTTGTACCTACATACTTGAGTGGGCACTGAAACTGAACAAAGATATGACTAGGAATAAAAAAGAACCCAAAATGAAAAACCACATCCCCAACCATGCACGTTTAAAGACATAATTTTACATTATTGCTATCAATGCCAACTTATTACTTCACTTTCTTTTCACATAGTAACACAGGAGTCTCATAATAGTCACTATCAAGGTCATAGAAAACCCTAAGTTCAGATGACCTTCAGTGAGTCCTGTCACTGGCCTCCTTAAATCCTGAAAGCAATCACTGGATATTTTTTCTGATTACTTCCTCCTTCAGACTGCATTTCACCTATATCCCTAATTAAAATGGCCCATCTCATCATAATACCATAGCCCCTAAAACCCAACATATTCTGCAAACTCTTCCAACTTCAGTAGCCCCAGAAGGCTGTTGCAGACTAATAGCATATACCAAAACTGAACACAATAAAGAACAAATACTGCTATTTCCTACCCAGGGAATAAAAGAGTAATCAAACATGGTATTTAAGTATCAGAACTTAAAATGAAGTTGGGAAGACAATCATGGCTTACAAAGACAAGACCAGAAGAATATCAATAAAGACATGATTGGGAGCCCAGTGGAAACCTTGATAACTTGAGGTATGATGGGAGTTGAGAACATGAGAGAGTTCGCAGGAAATGAGACAGAGGATTCAGGCTATGAGGGGATCACTTCCCAGAAGTAAGATCCTGAAAAAAATGTGCTATCTGGATAGGTGAAGAGCTGGCCATCTCAGATGAGGGAAGCAGCAGAGAGAGGCAGCACCGCATGTGGAGAAGACGATGGATGCCCTGGTGGGGCTAGAACAGAACATGCACGTGGGGAAGCCACAGGTGAGAGGACTGCAAAGGGGCAGTGGGGCTTAATTGTGGATGATCCTGTGACTTGAACAAGTTTGTTCCTGGTATGCAGCTTCTGGTGCTGAATAAAACTTGCACTCCATTTGAAGGCTTTCCCACACTCCTTACACTCATAAGGTTTCTCCTCTGTGTGAACTCGCTGACGCTGAACCAGGGTGATCTTCTGATTGAACGTCTTCCCACACTCCTGGCATTCGTAAGGTTTCTCTCCAGTGTGGATTCTCTGATGCATTATGAAGTGGGAGCTACAACTGAAAGTTTTCCAACATTCATTACATTTGTAGATTTTTTCCCCAGTGTAGAACCTCTGGTGCTGAAGAAATACTGCATTGTGGCGGAAGGCCTTGCCACACTCTTTACATTCATAAGGTTTCTCCCCAGTGTGGATTCTCTGATGCTGAATCAGGACTGAATTTGAACTGAAACTTTTCCCACACTCCTTACATTCATAGGGCTTCTCCCCAGTGTGAATTTGCTCGTGGATGATGCAGTCATAGCTACACCTGAATGCCTTCCCACATTCCTTACATTTAAAGGGCTTCTCCCCATTGTGGATTCTCTGATGCCGGATCAGTTTAGAGTTGTAGCTGAAGGTTTTCCCACAGTCTGTACATTCATAGGGCCTCTCTCCACCATGAACTTTCTGATGCTGAAGAAGGTGGGAATTCTGACTAAAGGCTTGTCCACATGCCTTACATGAGTAAGGTTTCTCCCCAGTATGGATTTTCTGATGCCCTGACAGTTTTGAGTTATATCTGAAGGTTTTTCCACATTCTTTGCATTTGTAGGGCTTCTCATCAGTGTGAATTCTGTGATACTGGTGAAGGTCTAAATGTGGGTTGTAGTAACTGCCACACTCACCACATTTATAAAACACCTGTTCTTTAGGAAGATTCTGCTTTGTAATGAGATGGATGTTCACACACTGGCTTTTTTCCAATTTCCTTGCTATCTCCCCACTTTCAATAGTAGAGGACTTATGATCCTGGACTGTCAAATCTGTGCCATCTCCTGTCTTTGAGTTTGTTTTCTTCCCTGTGTGATGGATCTGTGACTTCTCTAACCTGTCCTTGAAGCGTGGGTTCTGGAAAACTTCCAGTACCAGCCCCTCCACTCTCAGTCTGTGGGACTCTAATTCTTTAGACAGGTTCAGCTTTGGAGTTTGTTCCTCATTCTTAGTCTTGGTTTTACCACCTAGCATGATAAAAAGAAAATATAAGAGCCAGAAGAGAAAGGGATTAAGCAGTATCAGTTTTATCATCTTGCCTTAGACACAAGTATTTTTAGAGAGAGACACAGCCACCTGATGGTGCCCCAAAAGGGAAGTAAAAACACTGGAGGTGAGGAAGGCAAGCAAGACCATAAGGATGAAAAACAGTGTGGATGACAGAAGCTGCTAATTGAGGCAAATGGATAAAGAAAAATGGGAGCAGGATGAAGTTGCAGCAAGCGGAAGCAATGAAGAAGAGCAGAGGAAGCCAAAGGTCAGAAAAGAGATCACTAAACTAGAGAGAGAAAGCTGGGTAGGCAGCTCTAGCACCACACAGTATCAGGGGGCTGGGAGATACTATCTATAACAGTGAATCCAAGGCCCATCAAGGAATGAAACCTGTCAAAATACTTTAAAATATTCTGTCATTTAAAAGAGATATTCTCTATTATAAGCCTGGCTGGAGTAGAGAGTAGTTTGTAACACTGCTTTTTACAAAGGGTTCATAAGAAGACCACAATTTAAAAAACAAACAAAAAAAGAAGACCACAATTTCAAAACTCAAGTGCTGTCCTCTGGGAGACTGGTCTGTGAAAGGAAAAAGGAAACCTTGGTCAAAAATCCTGCCTGGACTGGAGAAGGCAACTGGGAAAAGAGGATCATGCTCTTACTGGTGGCACTACAACATAGAAACCTTTTTTGCCTTGTCAAGCATCACAGGTCTGACAAATGAAACCTCCATCTCAGTGTTTCTCAAGCCTTGTTGACCATGACTCACACTTTAGATCCTAATCTAGTACAGATAGGCTTATACACACACAACTGAAAACAGAATCAAAAGTTTTACAAAACAATATCCGTAATAAGGGTGACAAGTTCATGATAGATTTTATATTGTTTTGGTCTATCTTACTGACACCTAGTATAGTTTAGTCTAATTTATAAATGCCAATCATTGATGAGTTGCAACACAGAGTTTAAAAATTATGGTTCTAGATTCTTAAGAACAATGGTCTTGAATTGTGACTCCTGATCCTGCATCATCTGGGAACTTGTTAGAAATGCGAATGCTCAGGCCCACCCCAGCCTACTGAATTAGAATCTCTGAAGGTGGTACTTGGCAATCTGTGTTTTAACAAACTCCACAAGTAGTTCTGATGCACATCAGAGTTTGAAACTTACTGATCTAGAAACTAACAAAGACAGAGTGAGACTGTTCCTTTAATTATTTAAAGTTGCATTATTCCATAAGATGGCCCCTAGCCATATGTGGTTACTTAAATGTAAATCAATTAACATGAAATAAGATTAAAAATTCAGTTCCTCAGCAGCACTAGCCACCTTCAAGTGCTCATGTGGCTAATGGCTACCATATTGTACAGCACAGCTGTCTAACATCTCCAACACTATAGAAAGTTCTATTGAATAAGGTTTAAAGCCTTTGGCATGTCAAACAGATAACATGCAGCTGTAGCAAAGGAAACACTGATAACTGCAGGAAACCTACTGGGAAAGGCTCTTCATCAAAATGACCTAAAGTGTCAAAGTCAACTTAAAGACATTAAGACAAAAGTGGAGGGAATTAGAAAAAAAAAAATTAGTTTAGGGAGGCCCTGAATAGCATAAAGGATTGAGAGGGCATGAGAACATGGCAACTGAGTGAGAAAGGATATACACTAAATCTCTGAATGATTCTTTACCTCAATTCAGCATCTTTCAAAGAATGAAACCATTCATTCTCAATAAATAAACAGGCTTTCTTTCAAAAGCTAATTCAAAATCAGCGTTTAGGAATTCAGAAAAATTCCATTCACATGTATAACTTCATACACACACACGCATGCACACAATGTTCTTATAAAAACAAGTTTTTACTATATCTTGTTTATATTACTGAGTTTACCAAGAGAAGTCCAATTTCACTACAAGAGTATGAAATATTCTAGCTTTGCAAAGAAAAATAATAGTAAATAAAATGGTTACACTGGTCTTTTTCCATTTGGAGCTGAAGCTCTAGTAAGCAACATTTGTTTGAATAAGAGTGAATACTGTTTTCATCCCCACAACAGCCATATACAGGAAAAAATGTTTTTCACACTAAATCATTAAAAGAAAGGGGGAGGCAGAGCTGGAAAGGAAGACAGCAGGTTCTCCTGCTTACCTGTGCACATGGCTCTCGGGGCTGCTCCCACCACAGATGCCCAGGGATCCAGGCCCCATGGTGCTTCCCCTTGCTCCAGTTGGAATATTACATCTGGTTTGGGAAATGGAAATGCTGCCAGAGGAGAAATACAAGGAATAGGAAGCTTAGGAGAATCACTACTGTCCTCCAGCAGTCTGCCTTGCCAGGTGAAAAAGAAGCAGGCAACTTACTGAGGTCAATGAGAGTGAATTTGGGAAATCTAAAAAAGAGCTCTAAGCTTACTCTGGTCTCTATCTGAGAGAACAGAAAACTTCTAATCACTGGAATTATATACATGAGGGTCCTTAGAGACTCTTGCATATAGGAGATGGTGCCTAGAGAACTAGAAGACTGGAGGAATAAAGAGGCTGCAACAGAACCTTCTTAGATCTGTCTGTGCCCAGAAGAAAGCCCCTTGTATTAGAGTCCCTTTCTAGGAATCATGGAAAAGTCCTATAAAAAAGCAAAGTGAACCCAAATCTTTTACCATCCAGCTACTCCTAAAATTGGAAATTGGGGAGTAAATCAATTAACATAATTGATTTAATCAGTCCATAGAGGATGGTGGTATTAGAGATTCCAGATCTACTAAGGAAGAATCTAGGTGTCCCCAAGGGCAGAAATTGAGTTTCAGAGAGAAAAAAGGACTTACGCAAGGAAGCCACATTTGCATAATTCTCCAGCATCACCTCTCTGTACAGGGCCCTCTGCGCGGGGTCCAGGGTGGCCCATTCATTCTGAGTGAAGTACACAGCCACATCCTCAAAGGTCACTGGTTCTTGAAACAACAGATTCCTGCTCAAGTCCTGCATAAGAGCAGAGGAAGGGGTCTGGATTCCAGGAAAGGGATACATCTATTGAACTCCATGGCGCTGAGCCCCATGGAAGGTTTGTACTGATGGGGAGAACCACACAGCACCTTAGTTGAGGCAGCCAGTACTCCCACTTTCCATGTGCACACCATGGAGCCCTAATATATCATCTCAAGCACACAGTCTAACATCTGCCATTCACAGCCTGGAGATCATGTCAACCCATGTCTGGATCCATAAGCCAGAGCTATTTTTCTGGCATGTTTTCTAAATGGGTCACAGCAGGCTCCTGTCTTTCATCTGCCTCTACCCATCCCGAAGCACCCATTAGGGCTCTCCACTCAGCTTCTCTCTGGTCTTCCTACTCCACATCTACTATAGTCAGAGGCATAATTTCATGGGGATAAGGTTCCCTTCATTCAGGATATTTTTCCTGCTTTCTACCATCCAACCTTATCAGAAAGTTGTTTCATCCTTGAAGGCAATGTGCAGTGTCACTTCCTCCTCTCCTAATACATTTGACTCCAGGACAGAATAACAGTCTCCCATCCTTGTGCAGAGATCTGCCCCGGATCACCTAAGCTCTGTCCAACCTGCAAACGCTGTCCTCTCCATCATGCTCTTTTCTCTCCCTCCCCCTCCCCCCGCTCCTCCTCTCCTCTCTGCCTCCTGCTAAAACCATCTCCAGTCGGGCACAGTGGCTCAAGCCTATAATCCTAGCACTTTGGGAGGCCGAGGCAAGAGAATTGCATGAGCTCAGGGGTTCAAGACCAGCCTGGGCAACTTGGTGAGACCTCATCTCTACAACAAATAAAAAAATAAGTCAGGCATGGTAGCACAAGCCTATTGTTCCAGTTACTTGGAAGGCTGAGACAGAAGGATTGCCTGAGCCCAGCAGGTAGAGGCTGCAGTTGTCGTGAGCATGCCACTGCACTCCAGCCTGTGTGACAGAGTGAGACTCCAACTCAAAATCAAAAACAAAAACCCATCTCCAACTACTCAAGGAGGAAGGAAACCATCAAAGTTTGTTTAGGTCTCTGTGCCTTGTCCTGTGTTGGCTATTTTTACATGAATTCGCTCAACCATTACATCAACAAGGTAAGTCTTATTATTCCCATTTTCAGATGATGGGAATCAGCAATATTAAGCACTTTGAAATAGACTAAGGGAGTTTTCTTTATCTAAGTATTGCAAGGTTGTATAATGAAAGAAAAATTTCAAAATGAACTAGGCCCACTGTAACATCTCTCTCTGATTCACACTGTACTCTCAGTTCATCATGTGAACAACCTTTGCTTTTTCTGGGTGGAAAAAAATATATGAAAGTACTAGAAGATTTGTATCATTGTAAAGATTGGTTTGCACAAAAATCATTAATGAATGCCAAATCTAGGAGGAAATTTTGGTCAGAAGCAGGATATTTGCATGATCTTAAATGCCTCACCATAGACTGCTTATTAGTTGCAAAAGAAAAACAGTAACTATACAGTAAGGAAACCAGTTAACACCTTAAATGTAGCTGGTATGACTGAGGAACTGAATTTTTTAATGTTAATTGATTTTCATTTAAGTAGGCATATGTAGCTAGGGGGTGCCTTACCAGACAATCCAGAATAGATACTTTACTGCCCTCAAATGTTAGTAATCTGTCTTACTCTCTTCAGAGTAAACAACTGGGAGCATGGACCTCCCCTTCTTTCCTCACATGATGCTCCACCCCTCCACACCACTGGGACCTCCCTGATTATCACTGCATTCCCTGGTTCCTGGTTTTCCGAAACATTTCGCTACTCCATATCCTGCTGCAACTGTGATCACTCTGCTTCCAACCTTTGCTTGCACTTACTCCTTCATCATTATTTAGTGGAGTTGTTGATTCCGATGTCTGGCAACGAGGTTACAGAAGCAGCACAGTATAGTTGCAAATCACACACACGTTAACAGAGCTGCTCTCAACATGGGGGTTAATTCTGCCTCCCAGGGATATGTAGCAATGGAGACATTTTTAGTTGTCACAACTGCAGCATTGTGGTGGAGGTGGTAGTGCTTCTGGCATCTAGTGGATAGTAGTCAGGGAAACTGCTGAATATCCTACAGTGCACAGAATGACCCCCCAAAAATAATTATCTGGCCCTAAATGTAAATAATGTCAAGGTTAAAAACTATGCTCTGGAGCCAGACCTCCTAAGTTCAAATCCTATCCCTGATACTCATTAGCTATGTGACCTTGGAGGAAATACTTAACCTTTTTGTGCCTTGGTTACCCCATTTGTAAAACTGAAATAGTAGCAACTATCTGATAGGTCTGGATGGAATGAGTTAATGTGTGTAAAGTTCTAAAACATTACCTGGCACATGATGTCATATAAATCTCAGCACTTATTATAACCACAGATAAGATTGGGGGAACATCTAACAAGATTCTAAATGACAAATATTCCTCATAAAGATTGTAGGAAAGACTGACAGGTGTGTGTGTGTGTGTGTGTGTGTGTGTGTGTGGTGTGTGTGTGTGTGTGTGTATCCCCCCTTTCTTCCTTAGTAATGAAATCCTAATTTTACTTGAAGTTGTACTCAGCTCTGGCAACTAAGTGAGGCTAATGAAATGCAAGTGTAAATATTGTTGGGGATTCTGAAAAGGCTCCTAAAAGAGAAATGTTCACCTTTTTGGCATCTCCTCTTCTAGAATGCACGTATGATGGCTAGAAACCAAGCAGCCACCTTGGACCATAAAGTGCCTAGACTAGAGTATGCAAGACAGCGTTAGGAAGGCAGAATAGAAAGACAGAAAAAGCCTGAGAACATGATAATAGTGGAGCTGCCACACTAGCCCTGGACTGACTCTCCCAGACTTCTTTTGCATGAGAGAGAAGATTCTACCTTGTTTAAGCCACTGCTACTTGGGGTTTTCATTGTGGAACCTAATCCTAAGTGACTTCAGGTAAAGCACCAGAGGAGATCAGCCTACCTCCACAGATGTTGGAACATTTCCTGACTTTAGGAACTAATGTTGGCTGAAGTGGATGGTCCAATATCCATTAAACACATACACACACACACACACACATTGTTTTTAGGTATCTGGGATGGGGCTTTCTCTTTACATAATACACTCAGTTTTCTCATTACATGATCTAGGACATGGAGAAAAATACGGTAAAATCATCCTCTAACACCAATAAAACTCTGCAAGGATAACTGCTCCCAATCTGGATGAATCTGTGCAAACAAAATACACAGGCTCTTATAGAGGTTAAGCTGCCATCTTTGCACTGGGCTAAAGACACTGGCTCCAGCTTAAAACTCAGTATTCATCCAAGAATACACTTCCCTCATCAGTCCACACTTTCCAAATGCTCCCAGTTTTGGCTTCATTGTACCCTGAGTGGTCTGCAGGACAAACTCTTCCCCTGGGTGTGCCTGTCTAATATCAGAAGGTGGCTTTCCTCTATGTATTGTGATGTAGACTAGCACACAAATTTTAACTTGTCTCTCAATTCTCCAGATCTTGTATATATGCAAATTCAGATTCAGGAGATCTGGGGTAGGGCCTGAAACTCTGTCTAATAAGCCCCCTGGGATTAAAGAAACTTCTCAGTTATGGACTACACTTCAGTTTTCATGGATACAGATTCTCACTTTCTAGGAGAATTCCTTCCTTCTTTCTCAACCTGTCTAACCCTCCCACTCTTAACTTTTTTCCTTCATCAACTCCCCTAGCATACTCCTTGCCATACTTTCCTGATGGATGCAAAGCTAAGCACAAGGCTGCTGGGCCTATACTAACCTTTCTTGTCTGTCCTGAACATGAAAAATTGCAAGAAAGAAACACTCACCTGGGAACACACAGTCTGGAGCATGGCTGAAGACTCCTGCTTTCATGTACTGCCCTCTCAGTTTGGAAAAGTAAGAACCTGTGGAGCAAAGAGGAGAGAGAGCCACAGTGAAACTGACCTTTTCTTGTTTCCCACACTTGCCGTCTCTTCCCATCTGTGCCCTCCCACTATCACTGGAAGCAGATATTCTTGGGACACGCTGGTTGTTTTCATTCCACTCTCTCCACTGATTCATGATGCTGCAAATACTCCCTTTGTACGTGTGAAGCTGGAAATTCCTAGAAAGAATAGCTGTGAAGCAAGAATCGAGAACTGCAGTGGATTCGTTGCTTTTAAGAAAATCCTTGGCCCCGCTATGAATACATTACTAAGTAGTTTGTAGTGAATACTTCCATGATCATAGCAAAGACTCAAAACGAGTCTCTGAAGAGAAAGTAAGATGATGAAGATCCCTGAACCACTTACAGGTTGCAGGGCAAATATCTAAGTGGTAGTCTGGGCTCGGATGACAAGGGTAAGACGCTCATTGTCCCAGTGAGCGATGCTGACGCTGGAATCTGAACGCTCCACCCCCGAAAGCAGACGACCCGACAGTCACTGGCCCCCCACTCTAAATACCGTGACCCAGGGGGCATCAGGCCAGCTCTTCGGGCTAGGAAGGTCGACTGCGCCTCTGAGGGAGGGAGCTGGACTTGGACTCTGGGCGCTCGCGCGGGCCCCTCGGGCAACGTCTGGGAGGCCCAGATGCACAACTTTCAGGACAAGGGGCCGAGTCGGGAAACGCCAGGTATCTCACCCGCAGCTCTGGCAGCCCAGCCTAAGGTGGTCAGGAAGCGCAAGCGGGTGGGCTGTCACTGGTGCCTCTCTAGGAAGCCGGGAGGCGGGCCCTTCTCTATGGTTCCCCCAAGCCAGACTCTCCAGACTCTCCCACCCCTCCGCTTCCGACGCTGCTCAGAGTCTTTTTATTTTTCTTATGTCTTAGCACCCCAACTAGACGATAAATTTCTCAAGGACAGAAAGTCCATATTATTCTTGTGATTCTTTGAATTCTGGCAATAGCGCTTACTATCAGTAATGTAACCTTCTAATGAATTTACAGCCTGTCATTCACTAAATGGCTCATTGACTGGACTGTGACCTGAGACCATGGGGTCTGGGGTCTCATTGTCTACGTTCCTGGCTGCTGGCTCCACTATTTATTAACTGCATGGACTTGCTCAAGTTAGACTTAAATCTTTACCTAAGTTCCTCAATTTCAAACGGTGTTAGTTTTGAATTTATAAATTAAGTGGATTAACTGAGTCAATTCATGCAATAACACTTAAAGCAGTTTCTGATTCTGTACCACACCTGAGTCAAAATAAGTTCTAAACATATTGCTGCTGACATTGTTATTATTCCTGTGTATCATCTCCTGTAAGACACCCCCATATCTCTTTCTCCAGCCCAGATACAATAATAATCATGGCAATAGTGCCTCTTATAGTCCAGGCACTGTGCAGGTAACTCAGAGCTAGAGACCTGTGTTTCAAACTGCCTATTTTTTGTTTCTGCTTAACTATTACACAAGAGTCTAAAATTTAAAATGCTCCAAAATAATCTCATTATCCTTCCCTCACCCTCCTGTTCCTCCTCCATGGTTCCCCTATCTCATTGAAATCCACCAGTCTGCATCCAACCATCAACTCAGTCATCTGGAAGTCATCACTGACTCCTCTGTCTTCTCACCCCGGATTACTTCCTAGCCATTCCTTGGTCTCCCTCCAATCCTTGCTTTCCTTACTGCAGCCAGGATAATTTAAGATACAAATCCGGTTATGACACTGTTCTGCTTTTTAAAGCCCTTCAGAAACATCTGGATCGGCCAGGCGCAGTGACTCAAGCAGGTAATTCCGACACTTTGGGAGGCCAAGGTGAGCGGATTGCCTGAGCCCGAGGTTCGAGAACAGCCTGGGCAACTTGGCGAGACCACATCTCTACAATAAAAATTTAAAAATTAGCCGGGCGTGGTAGCACGCGCCCGTAGTCCCAGCTACTTGGAAGGCTGAAGCTGAAGGATTACCTGAGTCCAGCAGGTCGACGCTGGGGTGGCCGTGAGTGGGCCACTGCACTCCAGCTTGGGTGGCGGAGTGAGATGCCAACTCAAAAAAAAAGTATCTGGATCTTTCCAATATTGTTTCTAAATCTTTCAGATTTGAGAAAAACTTATCCCTCAATTATTTTCTAATATTGTAGGTGATGGTCTTCTGAACCCCTATGCTTACCCTGTAATAGTGCACTGCTGACATCACCTTTTTACTATCTTCTCAGTAGACAGTGAGCTCATGCTAGAGTTTGAATATCCCCTCCAACACTTATCGGTATTAAAGGTGGGGCCTTTAAGAGGTCTTTAGGTCAGGAGGGCTCTACCCTCATAAATAGATTAGTACTATTATCTATTTGTTGAATGAATGAGCTTATTTCCCTTCTCTTAGCCTGCTTCACATGAAATTAGTGAAGTCAAAATATCATGTAAAGCAAATGAGATGTGTATGTAAAGGGGCTGGAGCAAAAAAGAACTCACAAATTCTGGTTCCTGTTCCTACAATTTCCAATGGTGCCTAGTCCAAACTATGAGAAATTAAGTGGTCTGATGGACTCCCTTCTAAGTTTTAAAGGATCATCATTTTAAATCTAGAACTCTAAAGAGCCAAACTATTACACAGATAAGGCGTCAAAATAAAAATACTGTCAGACAAGTAAGAATTTAGAAAATGTATTACAGATGTTAAATGAAACACATACTAGAGGATGCAGTCTATGGAAATAAACACAAAAATAAATCCAAGAAGAAATGGTAGAATGCAAGAAACAGTGGTAAGCCAAGAAATCACTTAAGATATTATTAAACCTCAGTAAGTATTGCCTCTTTTAGCTATTGCTCAGCGAGGGTAAGTGAGGGATACAGATGCTGGTTCATTTTTATAGGTTAATAGAATGATATAAATAGAAGGTATGTGACTTCCAAACCAATTGTAGAAACAAAAGGCAGAAACATAGGGGAGGTTGGGGGATTACACCAAAATAGGAGGGCAAATGGAAAATACAAAGTAAAATGACATAAATAAGTCTAATGATAGGAATAATGTAATGCAATATAAACGGGCTGCATTAATATATAAAACGACAGATTGGGCTTAAAAAAACAATTTATGTTGTTTACAAGGATGCACAAAAAGCAAAAAAAAAAAAGACAGTAAAGTTAAAAATAAAAGAATAGAAAAAGATCTACTAAACAATTGCTAACAAAAGCAGATATGACAATATTAGTATCTGAAAATATATCATTAAAGAAAAGCATGACAAGAAATCCTTAAGACAGAGACATTCATACCGGAAAACAGTCTAATCCATGAGAAGGTCTAATAATAATGAACTTGATGCTCTTTATATAAAGCAACAACTGATAGATATAAAAGAAATTGACAAATCCACATTAGTAAAGACAAACTTTAACATATGAAACCTTTCTATTTAAAATCAAATAGCTAAAATATAAGGATATGAATAATTTAAATAACTATTTGAATAGCTACTAGCAAGATTATTATACCCAGAAAGAACAAAATATACATTATTTTTAAACTTAAGTGTAACATATAGGCAACTAAGAAAAATTTAAATTTCAAAAAGCAAATGTCAGCTGGGCATGATGATTCACTCCTGTGATCCCAGCACTTTGGGATGCAGAGGCAAGAGGATTGTCTGAGCCAACGAGTTCGAGATCAGACTGGGCAACATAGTGAGACCTTGTTTTTACAATAAATGAAAAAATTAGCTGGGTGTGGTGGCGCACGCCTGTAGTTCCAGCCGCTTGGAATGCTGAAGCAGAAAGATTGCCTGAAACCAGCATGTTGAGGCTGCAGTGGCTGTGAGGGTGATGCTGGACTCCAGCCAGGGCGACAGAGTAAGACTCCAACTCAAAAAAAAAAAAATGTCCTTCCAGTCACACTCTCTAACAACAATGAAATACACTTACATATTAAGAATAAAACTTAGAAAACATATAAAACTCTATCTGAAAAATTTTAAAACAGCTACGCATACTACTAAATACTGCTTGAGCTGAAACGAAAATTAAAACAGCTTATAAATTAAGAAATCAAAGAAAAATAAAAATAAAACGTGTGGTATGACTAAAGCAGACTCAATAGAAAGCACATAGAGATATAAATACAAATATGAGAGAACAAAAAAGCTTATAAAAAAAGAAAAGAAAAAAGAATTAGGCTTGCTATTCAAAAAAGCTAGAAAGGCCGAGTGCAGTGGCTCATGCCCTTGATCTCAGAACTTTGGGAGGCTGAGGCAGGTGGATTGCTTGAGGCCAGGAGTTCGAGATGAACCTGGGCAATATAGTGAGATCCTGTCCCTACAAAGAATAAAAAAATTAGCTGAGCATGGTGGCAAGCACTTGTAGTTCCAGCTACACAGAAGGCTGAGGTGGGAGAATCACTTAAGCCCAGGAGTTCAGGGTTGTAGTGAACTGTGATCAAATCACTGCATCCTCTACAAGTGGTGGTTCTTTTATGTATTTTACTGTAGTATATAGAATACAGTAGTACAGAATTTTTGTTTCAACTCTAGGATGTCTGGAAGCAAGTGTAAAAGCAGCAGTGATGCAGCCAATTGTGTTAGTTGGGTACCTAGCCTAATTTTGTTGGACTTACGAATACAATGGACTTATGAATGCACTCTCGGAACAAAACTTGTTCCTATGCAGGGGACTTACTGTACAATGAAATAGAAAAAGAGCAATGAAATATGAAAAAAGACAATAAAACTAAAAGTTAGTTCTGTGAAAAGTCCAATAAAAGAGATGAACCTTCTAAGTTTCAAAAAAAAAAAAATACAATAGATGCATATAAACAATAACAGACACAAGAAAAGGGACACATTCCTTCAGACATGGAAATGAAAAAAATAACTTTATACCAGTAAATTTGCTTGAGTCCAGGAATTCAAGACCCACCTAGGCAACATAGTAAGACCTCATCTCTACAAAAATAAAAAAAGTAGCCAGGTGTACCTGTAGTCCTAGTTGCTCGAGAGGCTGAGGCAAAATGATCACTTGATCCCAGGGGTTCGAGGCTGTGGCAAGCTGTGATCATGCTTCTGCACTTCAGGTTGGGGAACAGAATGAGACCCCCAACTCAAAAAAAAAAGGAGGATTAGGTAGATTAATAAGGGTTTTGGTGGTTCATCTTTTGTGTCAACTTGACTGGGCTAAGGAATGTTCAAATAGCTAATAAAACATTTCTAGGTGTCTGTGAGTGTGCTTCTGGAAGAGATTAGCATGTCAATGGGTAGACTGAGTAAAGATCACCCTCACCAATGCAAGTGGACATCATCCAATTCATTGAGGGTCTGAACAGAAAAAAATGGTTGGGGATGTGTGAATCTGCTTGAGTTGGGACATCCATCTTTTCTTGGTTCACCTGTTCCCAAGCCTTTGGACTCACTCTGGGACTTACACCATTGGCATTCCCAATTTTTAGACCTTTGGACTCAGACTGAATTACCCTATCCGCTTTCCTGGATCTCCAACTTGCAGATGGCAGATGGTGGGACTTCTTGGCCTTCATAATTGCATGAGCCACTTCACCCATGATTCTCCCTGGTTCTATTGCTGTGAGGAACCCTAATATAGGGGCTGATTAGGTATCCAGAATTCTTTAAGAAAAAAGGAAGTTTGTTGAATATATAGAATGTAAAATTTGCTTAAAACAAGCACACTACGTAGCTATCTTTATGTATACCACAAATACATTTTAAAAATATAAGTTGCACATAATGGTTTCCTTTATACAAGATACCGGGATCAGAAGTGGAGATAATCAAAGAACCCTTTACTTTCAACTATAATATTTTAATATCACCTAAGTGTATTCATGATTTAGTCCAGATTAGAAAACAAAAAACAGTGAGTTAGTAAATGAGGTAATGTTTAATTTAGGTACTAAAAGATAAATATTTTTACCCAACAGATGAGAGAAAAGAGTATGAATCAGATGACAACTACTTAGAGATGGGAGGCTACTGAGTTAGAGGCTCCTGAAAACCAGACCATATAACGTCCTAATTTTGCCTACAGGGCCAGTTTAGCTCAACACAATTAAACTCAAATTGCTGAGTACGTAATGTGGGAAAAGAACTGTGCCAGGAGTTGAGTATATAAATACTGTCCCCACTTTCACAAGCATCTCATTTAACTCATTTGATCCTTGTCACAACCTAAGGCAGGTATCAGGGTCCTTGGTTTTCTTTTCTTTTTTTTGAGTTGGAGTCCTACTCTGTCGCCCAGACTGGAGTGCAGTGGCCGCTCCCGCCCACCACAGCCTTGACCTGCTGGGCTCCGGCGATCCTTCCCCCTCAGCCCTCTGAGTAGCCGGAATTACAGACACGTGCTACCATGCCCGGCTTATTTTTGATTTATTGTAGAGATGAGGTCTCACCAAGTTGCCCAGGCTGGTCTCGAACCCACGGGCTCAGGCAATCCACTAACCTCAGCCTCCCAAGGCACGGGATTACAGGCTGAGCCACCAAGCCCGACTTGTCCTTGGTTTTTTATGAGGCTCACGTAAGGTACGAGAATGTGTTTGGACTTAATGACAGAATTTAAACCTGAATATGACTCTGCAATCAGTATTCCTTCTCTGTGTCATCCCCCCTGAGGGTAACTGAACAGGTATGCAGTTTTCTGTCATCAAAGTGGACTTTTATTTACCTGAATATTTTTTTTGAGTTGGGAGTCTCACTCCATCGCTCAAACTGGAGAGCAGTGGCATGCTCACGGCCACCTCAGCACTGCCGGGCTCAGGCCACCTCAGCCTTCCAAGTAGCCAGAACTACAGGTGCGCTCTACCATGGCTAATATTTTATTGTAGAGATGAGGTCTCGCCAAGTTGCCCAGGCTGGTCTCAAACTTGTGGGCTCAGGAAATCCTCACTTCAGCCTTCCAAAGTGCTGGGATTGTAGGTGTGAGCCACCATGCCTGGCCTATGAACTTTTTTTGTTTAAATTATTATAAAGATGTGGGATACAATTAAGGGTTAGGTATATAAACACCGATCATGCAGGTACCCTTGTTGATGAGGTATGTATGCACTATTTTCTATGTGCAGCTTGAATGCAACTTCTACCCTGAAGCTTTCTCCTCTAAGCATGTCATGGACTACAGTCAAAGGCCTTTAGAGCCACTGACAATCTGACAGAAGTGCTCTCCCCTTTCCTCCACAAGCAAATTGCACCCTACCTGCAAATCTCCATTCCCTCACTCCTCCTATTGTGTATGACCTTATTATCCCCAGAGATACTCAGAAATCAAAGTCCTCAATTTCCTGATAGCAAACCTAGACTTAGTATCTATACCTTTTCTTCCGTCTCTGCAACTTTTCTCTTAAGCTAACCACTCCTCCTTTTCCCTAGACTCCATCCTGTCCTGTTTTTCCAAGGGGCAAACTTATCTCCTTCAGTTCGCTCCTTTCCCAGCTCAGTTTTACAAAAACAAACCCAGCAAATCCCCTATTACATTTCTCCTTCACATACTACCCTCTTTTCACCTTGACAGTCCCAAGCAGAATTCTTTCTCTGGCTTCCACATACCCACCATCCCTAGTGACTCCTTCCCACTTTCCCCCTACTCATCTAGTTCATGCTACCCTTGGGGAATCAGTGATCACGTATATACCTGAGACCTCTTGTGTCATTATCACAGCCCTTACCATGAACCAATCATTGGAGTATACATGATTAACCACCCTAGAGCATACCACATAGGTGAGGAAACAGGATTTGGGGGATAATCTATATAAACTACAAATACATGCTTCTCCTAGACATTCCCACCCCTCAAAGGGACAGTTAATCCCAAACTGCCTATATCTCCCGTTACACCCCTTCACTTGCCTATGACTATCACGCAAATGATTTTTTTTCCCACCCTAGTGGAGCTTGGAAGTTAGCTTTTGGTTAGAAGAGCTTTGTTTGAAGTCTTTTATTTTCCAGATGAGATACTATTTAAATCTATCCAGGATCCTTTACTATCCAAAAATCTTGTGAACCAGAAAACCCAACCTAACATATATAGGTTAAACACCCCCTATCTGAAATGCTTGAGACCAGATATTCGAGGGTTTGCATATATCTCATAAAATGTGACTTTGGTTTAAACACAAAACTCACATTTGATTTATGTGCAACCTGAAGGTAACTATTTTTTTCTTGGGGACACTGAATAGTGCTGTGTGCCCACATTTTGACTATGACCTGCCTGAAGTGAGATGTGCAATTTTCCACTTGAGGCATGGCATCACATCAGTGCTTGGCTTTAGACTTTGGAGCAATTGGGGTTAGAGATGCTCAACTTGTATTTTTATACGTATTTTCCTTGTGTGATCCTTCTGCTTCAGCATCCTAAAATGGTAGAATTATGTGCATGGGATGCTGTACTCTTGAGCATCAAGAAGTTGAAACTTTACCTATCCATGGGAAATGTATTTGTACAAAGAAAAAAAGACATTTGGTGTTCCAATTATGATTTCTCATGACAGCATTAACCAGTTATGATTTGGGGATGGCCTTGTACTTACTATCCACCCAAGTCTGGGCAGAGTGCGATTAAGAAACCAATTCTCCAATGTTGACATTCACAGACTTAAACGTATTTGCCAACATGTCAAAAAGAACCTTTATTTACTTTTATGATAGCCTCTTATGCTTTCTTGCCAGATGCCTTTGGAGCAGGTGCTTTCTGGGCTGGAGCCTTTTGACCCTTCTGAGCTTTTGGAGGAGGTGCTGCCTTCTGGCCTGTGGCTTTTGGGGTAGGAACCTTCTGGGCTGGAGCCTTCTTGCCTGCAGTGGTGGTCACCTTTTTTGCTGGTACTTTAGCAGTAGCAGCGGCTGCAGCAGCACCCTTAGCAGCAAGTGCTTTTTTGGGAGAAGCTTTCAGGAGAGCTGCCTTTTGGAGCTTCTTAACTTCATTCTTGATTATCCTGTTCCTCTGAAAATAGACAATACAAGAGAGTACTTATTATATATGCATACAAAACCTCAAATTTATGCTAGTTTTTTTTTTTGAGTTGGAGTCTCACTCTGTCACCCAGACTGGAGTGCAGTGGCCGCTCCCAGCCACCGCAGCCTTGCCTGCTGGGCTCCGGCGATCCTTCCACCTCAGCCTTCCAAGTAGCCGGAATTACAGGCATGCACTACCACACCTGGCTGATTTTTGATTTACTGTAGAGATGAGGTCTTGCTGCCCAGGTGGGGCTCGAACCCGCAGGCTCAGGCAATCCACTCACCTCAGCCTCCCAAAGGCGCGGGATTACAGGCTGAGCCACCGAGCCCGGCTCATGCTAGTTTTTATAAAGGGTATTAAGTGATCTGGTCCCCTAAAGGTTTGTTACCTTTATCTGAATAAGGTTTACAATTCCTTAATAACATTGTGAAATACAATACATAAATTCCCACTTTTCACACAAAGTCCCCAAGAGGCTAGCAGCTTGAAATGGGATTTAGCTACTGCCCCATTATCCTGAAGCTAAGCTACACAAAAATATGGATCTTCAAACTTACCATTTTCTTAGCCTTCATGACTTTAAAACGATCAAAATCTGTCATCTTGGCTTTCTGTTTAAAAAAAAAAAAAGGAAATAAAATTGTCTTCTACACCACATTAAACTCTCCAAGAAAGACAAGATCAGAAGCCCCCAAGTCATTACCCTTTCTCTGGCTTCAATCTTCTTGGCCCATCTCGTGGCTGCCCATTTTGTATTGATATCAGCCTTCTGCCAGGCTTTTCGCACATACTTCTGGCGGGCACTAGAAAGAGCCAAAACCACAGATTAAGGAACTCTACATAGGATAGTGGATTTGTCAAAAACTATTCCTTATTGCAATGAACAATGTAAGCTTAACCCTTAGGCTTATTCTTTTTTACAGTAATAATTTGTGGCCAAACATCCCCAAAAAATAAAACACAGAGTGCATCATTCAGAGATCTAAGAAAATTACAAGTACTTAGTGAAAACATAACTCATTAGAAGTTTTGACAAGGGCACTCAAGATTCATCCCTAATTATGCCTCAAACAATGTGGTAGTCATAGTAACAGCAGCATGGACATGTCCACTCTAGGTTGTTCAAGTGGGAGGTTTTCAACAACCAGGTCATTATGGACATGTTAGGCACTACCTGAGGTACTCAGCATACAGTAGTTTTTGTCCCACTGCTGTAGGTATGCAAAATTATAAAAATTAGATCTATTTTATCTGTAACAATCAAGTTAGGGTACACAACCATCACCATGGATTAAAATAACTGTATAGCAACACATAAGTTTTCATTTCCGTACATCAAAAAAGAATCACTTATTGCCCCAATTCCTCAAATGAAAGCTGGCAAAAGAACCTTATAGTAAATGCCTCACAACTGACACACACTAAAAGTCTACCTAATGCTAACTAGTATCAGAAGACACAAGAGACAAGCTAAAAGTGACTGGGGGGGGGACGGACGGGACGGGACTAAAAAAAATCCCAAAGCTATCTTTTGGAGGGTGGGCTCCTTGTGGTACATACAGGCTTCCCCTGCTAGGTGTTCTAGGAACCCATCAGTCTCAGTATACTAGTTAGCATTGTTTTAAGAGGTTGTATTGCAGAAGAAATGCCCCAGTTATGGCAAACAGGTGACTGGTTCTTCCACTATAACATACCTGACTATACTGTGCTGAGTGTTCAGCATTTTTTTTTTTAAACGAAAAGCTGAATGACTCCTGTGCCCCACTCTCCCCATTCACCTGATTTCTCCCCAGATGACTTTTTGTTTCCCTGGATGAAAAAAGCCCTCAAAGAAAAACATTTTGCTGATGTGGAGGAGGTGAAACAATAAATGACAGAAGCACTAAAAGGCACCAAAATTAATGAGTTCAAAAACTTTTATGACCAGTAGAAAAAGCATCTCAATAGGTCTACTGCATTAAACAGAATATGTTGAGGGTGACTGAAGTTTAAACACGTAAGGAAAATTAGCCAGTGCAGTGGTTCACGCCTGTAATCCCAGCATTTTGGGTGGTCATGAGCGTGCCACTGCACTCCAGCCCGGGGAATTCAAAAAAGGGAAAAGACACACAAGTTTATATAAATAAATTCTTGGGGGGGGGTGCCCCCTTTTATGTTATGTAGAAACCAGAATTCCTTAGGGAGTACTTTATTGTGTAAAAGTACTAAAGCAGACCAGAAGAGGATGTCAAATCTGAATAAAGGGAAAGCTAGAAAACTACAAGGGTGGCATAATAACCATAGGATATTTAAAAAGCAAATAATGCATGCTTACCTTCATAATAGAAATCCCATTTCTGAGGCTGGGCATGGTGGCTCATGCCTGTAATCCACACATTTTGGGAGGCAGAGGCAAGAGGACTGCCTGAGCTCAGGGGTTCAAGACCAGCCTGAGCAACATGGTGAGACCTCATCTCTACAATAAATAAAAAAATTAGCCAGGCATGGTGGTGCATGCCTGTAGTTCCAGCTACGCGGAAGGATGAGGTGGTCAGCGACAGAGTGAGACTCTGACTCAAAAAACCAAAAAAAAAAACCCCTTCTGAAACACTCTTAATTTTCTGTATTGCTTATAGTAGTCTCAAGGAAAAACAACACAGCAAAAAGTTTTTGAATCAAGCAGACTTTTCCTAGTGTAAAATTGGGAAGAGTTACCTGTGTGGGAACTTGAGGATGAAGTCAGTGAGCTGCATGCATTTGAAAGGCATGGCCTGTCTCCTCACCTTAGTGCAAGGTCCATCAACCAAAGCCTAGAACACAAAGATCAAGGATCTCAGTGTAAAACCCAACAGCAACTAAAATGGACAGATATTATCATTCTCACCTTGGAGACTCAATGAAATAATTATCATTATTACCAGTTACGTATGTACTGTTCACTGCCACGTTTAGGAATAAGTTATGACACTTTTTCTTACCCTGTTCTGATCAATAACATCTACAATGGCGACCAGCTTTCCGGCATGAGGTCCAAAGGAGACGTAGGCCACTCGGCCAACCTCCACGAAGCGCCTGAACACCTACAATGAGGGAAGAAAAGAGTGTGACTTGTTAAAAAGCACGTAGTTTATATGACTTTCTGCAGTTGAACGACACATGGCTAACTCCAGCGCGAAAGGATGCCGGAGAGGAACACGCCCGAGCGCCGGGAGTCGACCTGGGTAGACGAAATAGGCAGACGCGGCGAAAGCTCGAGTCGCCTCCGCCCGCCACTTGCCGTGTCCGCCCGGTCCCAGCGAGTGAGCCAAGGCTGGCTACTGGCTGCCTCAGCCACCTGGCTCCGGCAGCGGCGGCGCGCAGGCCTGGCCCGAGGCGCGCCAGGCCTGCGGGCCCTCCACGCGCTCGCCAGTCAGTCCGGGAAGGGTCCCGATCCCCGCGCACAGCCCGCCTGGGGACCCTCACCACGCGCTGCCCAGGACCCTCTGGACGCCATTCTGTGCCTCAGCTTCCCTGCCCAGGCGGAGGTCGAGCGGCATGGTTGCCAGACCAGGAGCCTGCAACAGCGACACTCACCATGCTGGCGGCGTTCGGCGAGAAGGAAGAAGGCCCGTCCAACCCTGCGCATGTGTAGAAGGCCGCACCGCCCCTTCGTTCACGAGACGTCGACCTGGGCACCCATTGGTTGGAGCGTGCGTACGTGCGTACGTAGACACGGGACAGCTCACTGGAAAAACATGGCGGAGCCGGATGTGGAGGCATTAGTTTTTGGTAGAACTGTGCGGCGTGATTAGCTTTTTAATTTGGTTTGGCTGGTTGCACGAGGATCATCTCTGGTCGGCGTGATGACTCACTCCTGTAATCCCAGCGCTTTGGAAGACCGGAGCGGGGAGGATCGCTTGAGGCTGGGAGTTCGAGACCAGCCTGGGCAACAAAAATTACAAAATTATCTGGGAGTGGTGGCCAGTGGATGTAGTCCCAGCTACTTTGGAGGCGTTACCTTTTATTTTAAAGTAATTCACGCTTCTAGAAAATATTGTTAAACTAAAGTTGGGCACCGTGGCTCACTCCTATAATCCCAACACTTTGGGAGCTGAGGCGGGAGGTCGCTTGAGCCCAGCCAGGGCAATAATAGCAAGGGTTTTAAACTGAGATCCTTGATATTTGTGTTCTAGGCTTTGGTTGATGGACCTCGTACTCAGGTGAGGAGACAGGCCATGCCTTTCAAATGCATGCAGCAGACTGACTTCATCCTCAAGTTCCCACACAGGTTAAAAAAAGTTTCTACAAAAACTTTTTTAAAATTAGCCAGGCATGGTGGCGTGTGCTTGTAATCTCAGCTGCTTGGGAGACAGGCCAGAGGATCACCTGATCCCAGGAATTGCAACTTGCAGTGAACTATGATGCTGCCACTGCACTCCAGTCTGGATGACGGATTAAGACACTGTCAAAAACACACACAAAAAGAAGTAAATCAGATCAGATCACCTCCTGTTTAAAACACATCAGTTGCTTTTCATGGTATTTAGAATATAATCTTCTTCCACTGGCCTTCATCATATGCTCCTATATCCAAATACACTTTATGCCAGCTCCTTCATTGTGCTTCAGTCACAGAGGCCAAGTTTTCTCCTGCTCTATGACCTTTGCACGTGTTGTCTCCCCACCAGGAATGCTCTTCCTTTGTTCATACTCATTGTATGGCAATGCCAACTCATCTCATTTTTTTCCCTAGATATTTCTTCTGAGAGTTAACCTATTACATAAAAAATAGCTTAACCTCTCCCTCCCTTTTCTACATCAGCTTTTGTCCTTTTCTGTATTAGTTTTTGTTTCCCTTCGAGTTACTATAACAATTGCAAGGCTGGGCTCAGTGGCTCAGCCAGTAATCCCAGCACTTTGGAAGGCTGAGGTTAGTGAATTGCCTGAGCCCGGGAGTTCGAGACCAGTTCGGACAACTTGGCGGGACCTCATCTCTACAATAAATCAAAGATTAACTAGGCGTGGTAGTACATGCCTGTAGTTGTGGCTAGTTGGAGGGCTGAGGTGGAAGGATCGCCAGAGCCCAGAAGGTGAACTCTGGGGTGTCCATGCGCGTGCCACTGCACTCTCGCCTAGGTGACGGAGTTAGACTTCAACTCAAAAAAACAAACAAAAAAAAAATTGTAATTGTTTGACTTGCTTTTTGTTGTACTTTGGTTGTAGTTTTGTGCCAGTTAGAATAAGTTACGTGAGGGCGGGACCTTGGCCATATTTTATATCCTGATCTTATCCTGGTGCCTGGTAAAGGGCTCACTAAGTGGGTAGTGAATGAATCAGTCCTTAGACCTTGGTATCTTGCTTTATAATTTACAGAGCAAAAAACATGGTTAGGATGGTTCTTAGCAGCACTTTTTTCGGTAATAGTCCCAAACTGGCAACTGCCCAAGGGCTCATAAATAACAGAGTGGATAAACTGGTAATATGTAGTGATGAAGTTTGCATCATGGATGAATTTCACACATAATGCTAAGTGAAATAAACTCACACAAGAAATATTTGCTCTATGATTTTATTTAGATAAAATTCAAAACAGACAAAACTAATCTTGGTTGTCCAAAGTAATTATCATGTTTACCTTTGGTGCAGGCAGCAGTGGCTGGAAGGGAAGAGGGAGCTTCTCAGTTACTGAGTTATGGATCATGGGTTTCTTCATCTGGGTGTTGCCTACAGGAATGTTTAGCTTGTGAAAATTCAAATTTCTGTTTTTATGGTCGGTGCATTTTCTCATCAACTGTATGTTAACTTACAAAAAAGCTTTTAATGGAGTTTCCTGGCTCTACAACCAGAGAATTTGACTTGTAGATCTAGGGAAGAGTAAAAATTTGTATTTAAGAGCAAGCCCCAAGTGGTTCACTGAACATATTTTGGGAAACACTTTGGGATTCCCCGTACAGTTACTGAAATCTTTTTTTTTTTTTCTTTATGGGGACAGAGTCTCTCACTATGTTGCCTAGGCTGGTCTCGAACTCCTGGGATCAAGTGATTCTCTCGCCTCAGCCTCCCAAAGTGTTGAGATTACAAGCATGCGCTACCACGCCCGGCCAGAATTATTTTTTTCTAAAGTACATTATCTGATGATGTCACCTCTGTTTAAAGTCTGCCAAATATTCATTTTTATTCCCTATCTCATAAGATAAAATCCAAACTCTAGCTTGGCATTGAAGACGCTCCAAACTCTCACCTCAAAATCCTTTCCTAGCTTTTCTCTCTGGCCACTGTGTCCCCCTCCTCAATTTCGCCGCAGCTACAGGTCCCGCAGCCTTACATGCCATAGAGCCCCCTCCATTCCTAGAATGTTTTCCCTACAAACGTCTCAAGAACGCAACCCCAGGGAGTTTTCACATTTCTTTCAGTCTCCGTCATAATGGCAAAGCAACTTTCCCCAGGCAACATCCGCCTCGGAAAGTAGCGAGTATCCAAAAATAACAACATAACCTTTGGTGGCTACAGATGTCAGAACCGAGAGGACAAGACCAAGCAGGCGCAGAGCTCCGATTGGCCCGCTACATGCCTTCCGGAAGGCCCTCCCTCTCGTCCAATCACCGAGAGGAAGGGCAAATTGGGGGCCAGGCCAGGAATCAAGGTGGCGTCCAGGGTCGGCTCTCAACTAGCTGGGCCTCTACCTGAAGAGCCACGGCCCCTTCGTTAACCCAACGAATTCTTCCAATCACGGGAGAGGAAGGGCAACTTGAGGGTGACGCCAGGAGCTAAGATGGCGTGCTGGGCGCGCTCTGTAGCTTACTCGAATTCTTACGCCCCAGTCGAACGTCCAGTCACCGAGAGGGTGGGCCAGGCGCGGTGCTCGCCTATAACAGATGTGGAAGCCGAAGGCACTGGCCGACTTTGGAGAAGTCAGCTGTACTCCGCACGAGCTGTTCTGGAAGCTGCTTCCCCTTCTCTTGCGTGTGGCAAGGGATGGATGTGAGGGGCAAGGCAGGCGCCGAGCTTCGGGTTCCTGCCGTGGGGCGTCAAACAGTGGGTAGCACTGGTCCCGGGGCCCGATGGGAGACCCCTGGTAGCGTAGCAGCGCGCCCGCTTAGTTTCTGCAGGTATTGACGTGGCCAGGATTGTCTACCTGGAACCAGATCAACCCCACTATTTCTGTCAGCTTCAGCAGAGTAGATGTCTCTTTTTTTTCTCAGTCACTGGGGACGGATGCGTCAGTTTAGCAAACAAAATGTTTACCTGGAGCCCCAAAGAGAAAGAAATCTAAGCCAGTTCAAGAAGCAAACCAAAAGCTACCCAGAACCCTGACTTTCTTATTCGTGTACCCTTCCTGAGATGCGAACCAACCCTGGTTATGGCCAAATTGGCATGGTAGCCATGTACCTAACTACCTGGTGCATGTGTATTTAGGAGTGGAAAAGTGTGTGCTGTATCTGGTTTTAAAATTTGCAGTCTTAGGAACCCTGAAGTTGAACAAGCGGTGTTCAAGCCCAGTCATCCTAAGACCATCAGGAACAAATCTGTAGTCAACAAATCAGGTCTATTGATGTATTACAATGACGGAGATTGCACACAAGATACCATGGGGTATTCAACTAAAGATAAAAGTTAAGATAAAGAAAAGATAAAGTAACAGGATTTTGAGGAAGTGTGAAGTTTAGATAGAATTTAAATGAAACTGTTTTGATAGCCTAAAAGCAAAGCAGGGCTGTGAAAGGGGGTCAACATCTGGCCTAGACTGCAAAGTGGATCCGTGGTTCTGTTTTTTGGAAATGTGGTTCAGAAACCTCTTTTCTGAAGCTTTGCAGTTGGGTTGTAAATTGAAGTTGCTTCTCTGTGTTAAAGTGACTTAGATCTTCCAAGCAAGAGTAAGGTGTTTTAGTGTTGCTAACAAAATTTTAAAGAGCAAGTTTCTGAGAGTCTTTGATGTTACAGAGCAAGTTTTTCAGTGAGTGAGAAAGCAGTCGTCACTGAAAGAGGGTTATTATGACACTGTATAGATGAAGAAAGTCCTTGGCAGAAATAGTTCTTTGTTAACTTTGCAGGTGTCTTTATTTGTATTTGTCTTTCCTGCCTGACAAATAACCATGCAGATTTTTATTTCTCAAACTGAGCTGGTTTTTACTTCTTCCCCAGGAATGCTAATGGCATACCTGGAAAATATTCTGAGGACTATATCAGTGGGGGAAGTTCTAGATCTTTCCTGCTGCAAAGCAGGAGGTAAACTCACAAACCACAGGAGATGACACACTTTTTAATGAAAAAAAAAAGTTCAAAATAAGGAAGATATTGCCCTATTAAATCACAGAAAAATGAGTGAGAATCAAATGAAGGTTATGTAAATGCCTACATACTTTCTGTTTCTAGCTCCCAAAGAGGCAGATGGACTCTGGAGCAGGTCAGGACTCTAAGGATGTAGTGCCCAACTCCTCAGTAGGGAAAAAAAAAAACCAAAACCAAAAGAACACCCCAAACGCCTGGATGGGCTTTTTTGTGGTATAAGCTTTGTATTTAACAACCAAGGAGTTGGTGTTGATTTCTGTGCCTTGAAAGATTGGTCCAGTGTCAAGACAATACTTGAGGAACATAGCAAAACTAAGGAACATGGAAAGGTTGCAGCAAAGATGACAACTTTTGTTGGATTTGTGCATAGAAGCTGTTGACAGAAGTTGTTATACCCTAACCAGATCATTAAAATCCCCTATTAAGTCTTCTATTTCTCATTCAAAAATAATGGAGTTGTCCATGTTTTTTTCTTTTCTTGGCGCTAGGAAGGATAGCTAGAGCAGGCTCTTGGCAATGATTACAGATTTCAGGGCTAATGGTTTGTTATTTAACCGTGATATGAGAACTCAGTGTTTTCTTTCTCTTTTTCTTTGATAAGCAGAGGAAATGGGGTGTGTGTGTGTGTGTGTGTGTTGTGTATTTACTGTACATATCTTGCATCAAAGGGCTGCAAGGCCAGGGACCAGAGATCAAGCAAATCATGATCTTTGACACTCTTTATACCATCTACAATAGGTAGGGTGATTTATGATAAAACTAGGAACCCAGGGTGGAGTATCTGGTGTACACCAAGTGCCTAAAACAGTGCCTGGAGTAGAATAGTCCCGTACATATTTTCTGAGTGAATGAATGAATAGACAAAGTCTTGCAACATACTAAAAGTTCGGCAGAAGAGGTCTGCTTAAATAAGCTAGTCTTCATAACTACCAAAAGCACCAGGCAAATCACCTAGCCAGCTATACTGACAGAGAATGTGCTCCAGAATAGGAATGGGAAATTCAGCATGTGTGTGTGTGTAGTCTTAATAGCACTAGAAATAGACTCTTGCTGCTGAGAGCTTTTAATGAGACCTGCTAAGTAGGTGAAAAGCTCCTGCGTCACCATGGAAACACCTCTCTTCAAAAGGAATAGCATTACCACGAGGAGGGATGCTGGGTAATGCAGTGTAGTGAGCCTGGTGGTAAGCAAGGATGCAGAATGAGTGCCTAGGGCATTCAGGGAGGAGAGATGCTGAAATGGTGCCATCTGGAAGGAATGAACGTGTATTCATTCAGCAAATACAGAAGACCTCCTATGTGTTGAAAACTATTCAAGGCACTGAGGACATAACAATGAACAAAATAAACAAAAGTTCTACCCTCATGGAGCTTTCATTCTGGTTTGAAATAGACAGTAAACAAATATACAGGGTGTCATATGGTGGCAAGAGTCAGTGCAGAAAATAAAGCAGAAAGGAGGATGGGAAGTGCTAAGGTAGATTTGCTGTAGAAGGAAAGGCCTCCTTCAGGAGGTGAGCAAACAAACCATGTGGATATCTAGGAGGTGAGAATTCCAGGCAGAGGAAGAGAAAGTTCCTTCTCAGCAATGTATGAGGACGATCAAGGAGACCAGTGAGGCGGGAATGGGGTGAATGAGGGGAAGATCAAGGAGACCAGTGAGGCTGGAATGGGATGAATGAGGGGAAGATGGTGTGAGAAGAAGATGGCATGTGGGACCTTGGAAGCTGCTGGAAGGACTTGTTTCTACTCAGAGTGAAAGAGGAGCCAATGGAGGCCTTTGATGGAGCAGTGACATGAGCGAATTTACATGCTAAAAGATTACACTGGCTACTGGGTTAAGAATGGACCATAGGAAGCAAGATTATAGCTGGAGACAAGTTGGATGGAGGGCATATTTTGAATTTTTGTAAGGATTAAATGATTTAACATTTGTTTAATTCAGTAGCAATGGGCCAGGCCCGGTGGCTCACACCTGTAATCCCAGCATTTTGGGAGGCAGAGACGAGAGGATTGCCTGAGCCCAGGGGCTCAAGACCAGCCTGTGCAACTTGACAAGACCTTGTCTCTATAATAAATAAATAAAAATTAGCTGGGCATGATGGTGTGTGCCTGAGGCCAGCAGGTTGAGGCTGTGGTGGCCATGAGTGTGCCACTGCACTCCAGCCTGGGCAGCAGAGTGAAACTCCAACTGAAAAAAAAAAATACAGTAGCAATAAGTGAAAAAGAGAATGTTGGACCTGAAATCCTGAGTTTTGTACACTTCTGTACCAGCAGTGACACTGTGGTGCTAATAAACTAAATTTTAGGAACCCTAGTTGTACCAAATATTCACCATGATAAACAATACTAGGGCTTAAGCTCCTCTCAGCATAGACCTTGAATCAAAGACATTCTTATGCTGGGCTTGGTGGCTCAGCCTATAATCCCGCACCTTGGGAGGCTGAGGTGAGTGGATTGCCTGAGCCTGCAGGTTCGAGACCCACCTGGGCCACTTGGCGAGACCTCATCTCTACAATAAATCAAAAAGTTAGCCGGCGTGGTAGCGTGCACCTGTAGTTCCAGCTACTTGGAAGGCTGAGGTGGAAGGATCACTGGAGCCCAGCAGGTCGAGGCTGCGATGGCCAGGAGTGTGCCACTGCACTCCAGTCTGGGTGACAGAGTGAGACTCCAACTCAAAAAAAAGATATTCTTATTATGAATAATTTCAACACATAAGAAAATAATAGTATAATAAATTCCCATGTATACATTACTCTTCCGTTTCATTTCTACCCATCTACTACTCCCCTTTTGATTTTATTTTAAAGCAAACCCAAGACATTTGACCCAAAATACCTCATCTCAAATACGACTCTTTAAAAAATGCAACTTCAATATTATCACCCTAAAAATTAAGAAAAATTCCCTAATATCTTCAAACATTTGATCTAATTTTGGAGGGGTCCTTGCACCTTTGTTCATATTTTCTGAGAATCTGTAGTTGGTCAAAAGCCTCCCAGGAAATAGCATCAGTTTTGAGGAGACTAATATTTAAATCTTTATCAATAAAACAGCTATAGGATTGTGATGGAGAACTGGTCACACACACACGCTCACACAAACACACACATGCATACAAACACACACACTTACATATAGAACATTTGTGTAGCTCATCTTTATAAAACTTACAATAAACCCTAGTCACTGTTCTGAGTGCCTTATGAATGTTAAATCACTTAATCTTTGTAAAGGCCCAAGATGTTGCCTCTAGAGTAGAGGTGATATTGCTATTTCCACTTGACAGGTGAGGAAACAGGGACATGGAGGTTAAACAACTTGTGCCTCATCACACGTCTAGTCAGTGACGTGATTCAGACCCAGAGCCCATGTTCTTAACTATGTAGAATCCATTGAGGGTGTAAAGTCATTAGGTAGATTAAATTAGGTTGAGGAAATCAGGGACAGTTCTCGCTGAGGAATACAATTGCATCTACTCAAACCTAAGAGTTGAAAGAAATTATGATAAAAAGTTTAAAAAGGGGAAATTGAAAGATGTCTCAAGGACTTATGAGGTACTTAGTTGCCAACTTGTCATCTTGGGCCAGGTGAGGTGGCTCAGGCCTGTAATCCCAGCACTTTGGGAGGCAGAGGTGAGAGGATTGCCTGAGCCCATGGGTTTGAGACCAGCCTGGATAACATGGCAAGATCTCATCTCTACAATAAATAAAAAAATTAGCCAGTCATGGTGGCATGTGTCTGTGGTTCCAGCTACTTGGAAGGCTGAGTTGGAAGGATTACCTGAACGCAGCAGGTTGAGGCTGTGATGGCCATGAGAATGCCACTGCACTCCAGCCTGGGTGACAGAGTAAGACTCCGACTAAAAAACAAAACAAAACAAAACAAAAAAACCACAATAGCCATCTCAAGCTTAACACCCCCACACGGAGCCCCTAATCTTTATCACCGCCCCAGACCCCCACCCCACGAACTTACTGTTTAGTTTTCCCCATCTGAGACAATGGCAACTTTCCAGTTGTTCAGGACAGACACTGGAGTCACCCTTGATCTTTCTGTTTCACATTCCACATCCAGTCAGATGGGAAATCTTGTTGGCTCTACCTTTAAAATTTATACGGAATTTGACTACTTCTCTCCTCCTCCATTACTACAAACTTTGTGCATGCCACCACTCCAAACAAATTCCTGTTTGGAGAACTGCAGTAGCTTGTATGGTAGGCACTTCTATGATGGCCCCCAATTACTTCTGCTTTCTGGTATTTATACCATTGTATATATCTCCTCCCCTTTGGAGATAGCTGGACCTAGTAACATCCTTCTAAGGAACAGACTGTGACAAAAACTGTGGAATACAA
This sequence comes from Cephalopachus bancanus, assembly GCA_027257055.1. NCBI lineage: Eukaryota > Metazoa > Chordata > Mammalia > Primates > Tarsiidae > Cephalopachus > Cephalopachus bancanus. The sequence continues at coordinate 7,808,517 of JAPVLO010000021.1, read as the reverse complement.
TTCTGAGATTAGATTGTAAAAGACTGTGACACACCTCTCTCTCTCTCTCTGTCATTCTCTCCTTCTCTCTCTTTTCTGCTAGCTTGTTCTGACATAGCCAGGTGCCATGTTGTGAGCTGCCCTGTGGAAAGACCCACACAGCAAGAAAATGAGGGCAGCAGGCCAGACAAGAACTCAGGTCCACGGTACAATAGCCTGAAAGAAATAGAATACTACTGACAACCGCCCAAGCAAAGTGAGAAGTGGATCATTCCCCAGTGGAGCCTTGAGATGACTGCAGCTCTGATTGACACCTTGATTGCAACTTGTGAGGGACCTGAGCCAGAGGAATTAGCTAAGCCATGCCCAGGTTCCTGACCCACAGAAGGAGTACTGTTGTTTGAGGACACAACATTGTGGGGTATTTGTTAATGCAGCAACATAACTAATACAATTTCCTAAATGGTGTCCCTTCTATTCTTCATGCTACAGCCTGTTGTCCACACATTAGCCAGAGAGATTCTTTTAAAACATCGGTCAGATTGTGACACCTCCCTGCTCAGTGGCCTACAAGGCCCTTGACAATCTGCTTGCTGCCCCTCTCTTGCCTCATCTCCTATCACTCTTCTCCTTGCTCATTTTTTGCCAGCACACTGGCCTCCCTGCTGTTCTTCAGGTTTGGCAAGTAGACTGCTGCCCAGGAGCCCGTGTACTGAGTGTCCCCTCTCCTAGGACATATTTCCTTCAGACATCTGCCTGGCTGGCTCCACATCGCCTTCAAGTCAGCTCAGGTGTCACCATTTTAGTGAAGGCTGTCCTAGTCTTCTTATTGAAGGTCTAACACAAAATAATTTACTCCTTTATTATATCATGATTTTGTTGTCTGTCTTCCTTTTGTCTCTACTACTCCCTGGGAAAGCAAAACTTTACTCCCTGGGAAAGCAAAACACTTGCATTTTTTCTTTGATGCAACCCAAGTGCCTCAAACAATGCCTCATTCAATTGCATGCCCTCAATAAATATTTGTTGAATACATAGATAAAACAGTTTATTAATCGTGAAACTAAGTCTTGTCTGAAAGATTTGGAACACCTTGTTGAAATAACAAACAGATGGTTCTGTATTTTAAATTGTGACTGGGGAGAATCACCCACGACATATGTGGAGCCAGATCCTGAATCCTGAATTCAAATATCTACCTGTGGGTAATTATTCTCCTACACCTTTGATCCATTCATTTCAGCACACCTGTGATACAGGCTGTACTCTTCAGGTTGGGCAAGAGCTTCTTCAGTCCAAGAAAATCACAGAGCCATAATTAAGAATATTAAACCCATAATGATAACAATAATAACAATTGTATCCAATCTCTGCTTATTTATTATTAAGTATCTCTAGGCCAGGCATGGTGGCTCATGCCTCTAATCCCCGCACGTTGGGAGGCTGAGGCAAGAAGATTGCTTGAGCCTAAGAGTTCAAAACCAGCAGCACAGTAAGACCTTGTCTTAAAAGAAAATTTTTAAAAATGACATTTATGAAGTAAATTTTAAAATTTCAGGGAATTAGTAACAATTTTAAATGATGCCAATATGTCTGGAAATTTAATTCCTTAGATTTGATTTAGTTGAATATTAGTTGTAGAGCAAGCTAAAGTTATTGTTTCCAATTTACATAAAAATTACTACATGTAAAATAGATTAGTAAGATTTTTAAGTTGAAATAAAAGGTTTTAAAAAAATCTAGATTTTGAAGCATAAGACTTTTGGTCCAGGTATAGTGGCTCATCCTGTAATTCCAGCACTTTGGAAAGCCAAGAAGGGAGGATTGCTTGAGCCCAGGAGTTCGAGACCAGCCTGGGCAACATAATGAGACCTCATCTCTACAAAAAAAATCAGAAAATTAGCTCAGTGTGGTGGCGCATGTCTGTAGTCCCAGTTACTCAGGAGGCTGAGGTGGGAGAATTGCTTGAGCCCAGAAAGGTAGAGGTTGTGATAAGCCATGATTGTAGCTTCATGATGGGAAATTTCAATCATATACAAAAGTAGAGAAAATGGTATAATAAACTCCTGTGTTCCATCTCTTAGTTTCAATAATTACCCATTTGTGGTCAATTGTCCAAACATGTTCATGTGTAATGGACAGTCTTGTTTTATCTGCAGTATATAGATTTTATATCAGTGTTGATTAATGGAAATATAATGTAAACTACAAATACAAACCATGTTTGTAATTTAAAACATAAATATAATCTAAAATTTTTCTATTAGCTACATTTGAAAAAGATTAAAGAGGGAAATTAATTTTGATAATATATTTTATTTTACTCAATATGTCCAAAATATTATTTTAATACATGACCAATTTCTAAGTTGTTAATGACATATTTTACTTTTTTTGGGTACTACATCTTTGAAATCCAATGTATACTTTACACTTACAGCATATCTCAGTTGAACTGGGTCAATAGCCACATGTGCCTTGTGGCTTCTATATGAGAAAACATAATTATACTCAGCAAACCATATTATTTTGAAGCAAATGCCAGCCATTCTATTGATATATCCATAAATATTTCAGTATATGTCTCTACTAATAATGTCCATGTTAAATAGAAGATTTCTTAGAATAAATTTTTAGAAATGAGATTACTGGGTTGAAGGATAGGTTCTTCTCCACCCCCCATATGTTCTTTTAAAACCTTGCAGCAGGCAGGGCATGGTGGCTCATGCCTGTAATTCCAGCACTTTGGGAGGCAGGAGGATTGCTTGAGGCCAAGAGTTCGAGATCATCCTGGGCAAGATAGTGAGACATCGTCTCTACAAATAATTTTTTAAAAAAATTAGCTGGGCATAGTCTGTAGTCCCAGCTACTCAGGAGGCTGAGGCAGAAGGATCAGTCAGGCTGTGTTGAGCCACAATCATGCCACTGCACTCTAGCCCAGCCAGGGAGACAGAGTCATGCCCTGACTCAAAAACCAAATAACCAAAAAGCACACAAAAAAACTTGCAACATATTGCCAGCTATTTTTTCAGAACGCTTATATTAACTTACACTCCCACCAGTGGAGTCCATGTCACCTCTCACCAAGACTGTATTTTGATTCCTGACCATGGTTCTGAAATCCAGAGAAAGACAGTAAAACTGTCATCCTCCTGCTGTGAGAAGTCATATTTTGTTTTGTTTTGTTGTTTGTTTGTAATGGTTTTAAACAATACAGTTTTGTCCTCTTACAGTCCTGGAGATCAGAACTGAAATCAGTTTTCTGGGCTAAAGTCAAAGTGTTGACTTTTATAGGTTCCTTTTGGAGGCTCTAAGGGGAGAATCAGCTTCCTTGCCTTTTTCAGCTTCTAGCAGCCACCTGTGTTCCTCGACCTCCCTATTTCTCCCCTTCCTCCATCTTTGAAGTACACCACTCTAATCTGCTTCTAACATCACATCACCTTCTCCTCTGTGATAGATAAAGCTCTGATGGTGATTCAGAGGTGAGTTTTAAGCAGAGACAGGAGCAAAGGGACAAAGACAAGAACCAGCCAGTTGCAGTGGCACATATTTGTACTTCCAGCTACTTGGGAGGCTAAGGCAGGAGAATTCCCTTAAACTCAGAACTTGAGTCCAGCCTGGGCAACATAGAGAGGCTCTGTCTCTAAAATGAATGAATAAGGAAATAAACTAAAAATAAAAGCAGGGGCTTCTTGGAATTCTACTTTTATTTAAAAACAATGAAAGCATATGACAGAAGATAGAAGGGAAGGTAGCAACATATAGAGACAGATTTCTGGGTAGAAATGGTTGATAGAACACAAATGTTTAACGGCATCCCTTCCTGATACTCCACTAAAACTGTAATGGGGCTTTCCTTAGATACTTGGCTTGTTTGTTTTCTCATATTTAAGGCAAGGAGATAAAAAGCTGGTTATAAGCTTTGATCTGTTGACTAAAGCTTCACTATAGAATAATCTGACTAGGGAATTCCAAATGTCAGCACATTTGTGTCCTTTATTCTGGAAGCTTAGATTCCTCATAAAGGAAGAATCTTGAACAATTATCATAATACTATAAGAAAAGGATTATCAGTAGTGGGGAATTGCTGGGGTGGGGCAGGATTGGCTGTAGTGGTATTCTGCTGGGGAAAGGGACACACCTCATCAACAAGGGTACCTGCCTAATGAACATTTGTATACTTAACCTTGAATTGTACCCTACATCTTTAAAATTAAAAATTAAAAAATAAATAAAGAAGAGTCTTCCAAAGTCCTGCCTAGAGAGTAGAGTTAACCTAGGACTGACGAGGTTAGAAGGGTTGGGGTCTAAACACTAAATATGCCTTAGTTTCCTTAATCCTTCTACTTTAGTAGTACACATCTACCCCCAACTGTGCTTGGTGCCTTCCAGTTTCTCTGCCAGAGTTGGGAAGGGGCAGTCACTCATCCACAAAGAGTGGGAGAAGGAATCCAGTAACGACTTCGTCTTTTTTTTTTTGAGTAGGAGTCTCACTCTGTTGCCCAGACTGGAGTGCAGTGGCACACTCACAGCCATTGCAGCCACAACCTGCTGGGTTCAGTTGATCCTTCCACCTCAACCTTCTAAGCTGCTGGAACCACAGGCAGGTGCTACTATGCCCAGCTAATGTTTTTGATTTATTGAGAGATGAGGTCTCGCCAAGTTTTCCGCACTGGTCTCGAACCCCTGGACTTAGACAATTCTCTCGCTTCTGCCTTCCAAAATGCTGGGATTACAAGCATGAGTCACTGTGTCCAGCATGACTATGCCTTAAACAGCTTTAAATGAATCACCTTTATTTTGTTCTCACCAACCCAACTTCCAGTGTACCAGATGCCACAGATTCCTGAGCTTTGTGAGAATACTACAGTTTAAGTCGACTGATCTTGTTTTTCTCATTGATTTAGGATCATGCTTTCTTGATTCTGCTAAGTCAATTAACCCTGGTCCACCAGGATTTCAGGTGCCAAAACGTTAATGCTGTTTTTTTTTCTCTTCTCCCTATGCTTGTGGATTTGTGCTGGTATGAACAGTTGTTTTAGTAAGTAGTATGGATCCTGACAGATCCTCCTACCAGAACCTTGCTGTAGTCACATTTCAGTTATAGAAACTCCATCCTTCCAGTTGTTCAGGCAAATATTCTGGAATACTTTTTGACTCTTCTTTTTCTAACTCCCCTTACATCCATAGGCAAATATTGTGGACTCTACTTTCACATGTAGACAGGCTCTGACCATCGCTCACGGTCTATACTGCTGCTAAACTGGCCTAAGCTGTCAGCATTTCTAATCTGGATTATTATAATTGCCTATCAACTGTTTTTCCTGTTTCTGCCCTTGCCTCCTTTATTATCCTCCCTGCAACTAGAGTATAAACCCTTTACAAGAGGCTGAATATCTCTACTTTGTTCAAAACTCTCCAGTGGTACCTGCCTGCTGATTCTACCCCCTGTTGACTCTTTGACCTCATTCCCTACATCTTCCAGTTGTTCATTCTGCTGCAATCACACTGTCCACTCATTGGACTTTGAACTTGCTCCTACTCCAGAGCCTTTGTGTTTGTGATCTCTTTTGTTTAGAATGCTCTTCCACCAGGTAGTCAAATGGCAGACTCCTTCATGTTCCCCAAGTCATTGTATAAGTCTCACCTTAACTGAAGTCTTTCCTGACTTAATAGCAATCCCTATCCCCTGTTCCTGGCACTCCTTATCCCGTTTATTATGCTTTAATCGTCTCCATTTCAGAGTATGCATAAATACAACTATACAGTACATATTTAGTTGTTCAATGTCTGATTCCCCATTAGAATGTCAACTCTGTGAAAGCAAGGAATTTCTACTTTGTTCATTGGTGGAGTCACAACACCTAGAGAGGATCCACTCAGAAGTTGAATTCAATCAATATTAGTTGAGTGAATGAATGAATGAATTGAACCGAATGACTTTGTAAAAGGAAACTGAAGCACAGAGAGCCTGTTAAGTTTAGGCTGAGGTCACACAGCAATGAACAGCAGAATTAGGGTGTGAACGCAGGTTTGTGTGATGTCAGAGACTGCGTTCTTAATCAGATTGTTTGATATTTGGAAATAGTTTTTTTTTTTAATTGGAGTCTCATGATGTCACCTAGGCTAGAGTGCAGTGGCCTCTTACAGTCACCACAGCATTGACCTGCTGAGCTCAAGCGATTCTTCCACCTCAGCCTTCCAAGTAGCTGGAACTATAGATGTGCGCCACCACACCTGGCTAATATTTTGACTTATTGTAAAGATGAGGTCTCACCAAGTTGCCCAAGCTGATCTCGAACCCTTGGACTCAGGTAATCTTCTCACTGCAGCCTCCCAAAGTGCTGGGTTTATAGGCATGAGTCACCATGCCCAACCAGAAATAGTTTTTAATGAGGTCTGAAAGTGCTAATAACATAGTGCTATGAAATAAGTAAAATATAAAATTGTAATTCTAGCATGATTTTAGCTATGTAAAAATGTGTCAAAACACATAGAAAGAAAAATATCAAATATGAAGCAGTGAGATTCTGAGTCTTTTTTTGGTTTTGTTTTTGAGTTAGGGTCTTGCTCTGTCACCTGGGTTGAAGTGCAAAGGCCTGATCATGTCTCACCACAGCTTTGAACTCTTGGGTTTAAGTGATCCTCTTGCCTCAGTTCACGAGTAGCTGGGACTATAGGAGTGCACCACCATGCTTGGCTAAATTTTTTGATTTTCTGTAGAGAAGGAGATTTGCTATGTTGCCCAGGCTGGTCTCGAGCTCCTGGGCACAAATGTTCCTCTTGCTTCAGCCTCCCAAAGTGCTGGGATTACAGGCATGTGCCATGATGCCTGGCCCTGAGTGTCTTTGAATGTATATTTTAAAACTATTGCAGAAAATTGTGAGCATACACAAAGTACACAGAATAGTGTAACAAATTCATGTCCCATCACTCTAGTCTCAAGGGCCATTACATCATGCGGGAGTCCTATGGGATCCACATCTTCCCTCTCACATTATTTGAATACATTCACAGATGTGATGCTCAATTTTATGTGTCACCTTGGTTAGGCTACAGTCCCAAGTTCTTACTTAATCTAGATGTAGCTGGAAAGGTATTTTATGGATGTGATTAAAGTCTATAATCAGTTAATTTTTAAGGAAGGGGAATTATCCTTGATAATCTGGAGATGCCTGATTAAATCAGTTGAAAGGCCATAAGAGCAGATCTGAGGCTTCCCCAAGGAAAAAAAATATTACCACCGGGTATGGTGACTCATGTCTGTAATCCCAGCACTTTGGGAGGCAGAGGTGAGAAGACTGCCTGAATCCAGGGGTTCAAGACCAGCCTTGGCAACTTGGTGAGAAAGTGTCTCTATGATAAATTAAAAAATTAGCTGAACATGGTAGCGTGTGCCTATAGTTCTAACTACATGGAAGGCTGAGGTGGAAGGATTGCCTGAGCTCAGCAGGTCATGGCTGTGGTGGTTGTGAGCATACCACTGCACTCCAGCCTAGGAGACAGAAGGAGAGTCCGACTCAAAAAAAAAAAAAAAAAAAAAAAATTTCGCTTGTGAATGGACTGCAGCTTTAGTTCATGCCTGAGGGTTCCAGCCTGCTCTTTCTGATGGACTGCTCTGTGGATTACAGATTTCAGACTTTCCTAGTCAGTCCCTACAGTCACATAAACCAATTACTTGCAACAAATCTTTATTATTACTATTATTATTATTAAGTTGGGATCTAACTGTCGTCCAGGCTGGAGTGCTGTTGCAAAATCAAGGCTCACCCTAGCCTCGACCTCTTGGGCTCAGGTGATCCAACTGCCTCAGTTTCCCATGTAGCTGGGACTACAGGCATGTGTCATCATGCCTGGCTAATTTTTTTTTTGTAGAGATGAGGTCTCACTATGTTGCCCTAGACTGGTCTCAAACCCCTAGGCTCAAGAAATCCTCTCTTCTCAGCCTCCCAAAGTTCTGAGATCACAGGTGTGAGCCACTACAACCAGCCAATACATCTCTTATATATCTCCTACTAGTTCTGCCTCTCTGGTTGAACCTTGACTGATACACTAGACATTTCATTTCATCTGGAAGTAGTTCAACAAGTATTTAAACAGTAAAGAGTCTTTAAAAAATCTATAATACCATTAAAAAGAATTTCTTGATAACATCAGATTTTCATATTTCTAATTATCTTTTTATTTTATAATATTAACTTTTTTTTTTAGACACAAGTTCTTGCTATGTTGTCCAGGCTGATCTTGAGCTCCTGGACTCAAGTAGTCCTCCTGTCTCAGCCTCCCAAAGTTCTGAGATTACAGACGGGAGCCACTATGCCTGGTCAAATATTTTTTTAACTAATGATTTTTTTCAGTATCTTTCATTAGGGGAAAAAAAAGGCTGAACCTGGGAATAATTTTCTCCATTGCTCCAGCAGAGGGCCTTCAAATCTCATGTTTCGAGAGGAAAGGCGTTCATTTCATTTTTCTCTTTCCTGTTTTTTTGAGTGGGAGTCTTACTCTGTTGCCCAGGCTGGAGTGCAGTAGCACTCTCTGTCACCGCAGCCTCGACCTGCTGGGCTCAGGGGATCCTTCAGCCTCAGCCTTCCAAGTAGCTGGAACTACAGCACGTGCCACCATGCCTGGCTAATTTTTTGATATATTGTAGAGATGAGGTCTCACCAAGTTGCCCAGGCTGGTCTCGAACCTGTGGACTCAGGCAATTCTCTCACCTCGCCTCCCAAAGTGCTGAGATTATAGGCATGAGCCACTGCGCCCAGCCTAGTCTCATTTCTGTTACAATCTCAGTCATTTAGCTCAGTGCTTATCACATAGTAGTCTTTGATGACAGTAGAGGAATAAATAATTAAGTGAAGGGGAAACATTTTTTTTTTTTTGAGTCGGGTTCCATTCTGTCGCACAGGTTGGAGTGCAGTAGCATGCTCACAGCCAACGTAGCCTCAACCTGCTGTGCTCAGGTGATCCAGTCTTCCAAGTAGCTGGAACCACAGGCATGTGCCACCATGCCCAGCCTGTTTTTGGATTTATTGTCGAGATGAGATCTCACCAAGTTGCCAGACTGGTCTTGAACCCCTGGGCTCAATAAGACAATCCTCTCACCTTGGCTTCCCAAAGTGCTGGGTTTTAGGCATGAGCCACTGTGCCTGGCTTAAGAAATACTTTTTAAAATTTGTATTTATTGGTTATGCTTTATGCCAGGCACTGGCAAAGCACTATATTTCCTTTTTTCTTAACTATCCCATGAGGTAGGTATTATGTCTATTTTATATATGAGAAAACCAAGGCTCAAAGAAATTGAAAGACATTCTATAGATCATCGAGGTAGCAAGTAGAAAATCCTTGAGTTAACTCAGATCTATAACTTTATTTTTAAAGATATGTAACTTTATTTTTAAAGTGTCATATAGAACATACAGAAAATATATAAATGGATAAAAAAGGGAATACCTGTAACAACTACCTAGCAACAACACTTTCACCCTAGAAGCCCTGTTGTTATGAACTGAATGTTTGTGTCCCCCCCAAATTAATATTTTAAAGCCCTACCCCAATGTGGTATAACAATATAAGAATTTATGTGACTAGTTTTGAAAAAGTGGTCCAGGAGACAGGTCGTGGTGTGCGTGCGTGCAAGGAAACCTTTGTGGAAGATGTAAAGCTAGACTCTGACCTTGAGAAATACCTATTAATTAGATGAGTGGGAGAATGATCCACGGTCTAGGTAGGAAGGACAGTGTGAACAAAGGTGCAGATTGGGATGGGAATAGCCATTTTGGATGAGAATCAAGATCTGAGTGGCAGGTTGTGCCTCACAGAGGCTTAGAATGGCAAATAAGGTACAGAAATGTTTAACTCTATCTCAAGGAGCTAAAGGTTTATCAAAGTGAAAGCATTTTGAACTCTCTGGGATAAAGATGATATTAATGATTGGCTTTAGTTCACCAGAAAAGTTTTCTTATGAAAAATTCCTCTCATGAATACCACCTTGGGTCCTTAGGAGAAAGAGTACCATAGGTGAGTTAAGAAACATGCACATTGCAAGTCAAAATAAAATAAGAGTTTTTATTTCATATTCAGCTAACAAACAGCAATCTGAAATCATGCTGATTTTTTGTTTGTAGCCATTGGATTTGCTGGAGCTTGTTCTCATCCCACTTTGGAGGTAAATATTTCTGCAGTGTCCTTTCCTTTCCCCAAAGTCAAGATGGATGGTTGCTATGCAGTGAGGTCTACAATCTGGGAAAGTAATTCGTTAGCAAAGTATAGAACAGAATGTCTTATGACAGCATCAAGTACATCTGTGGGAATGGTGGGGGAAAAATACACCCTATGATAATAATGGAAAGTCAGCCTATGCTAAGCAAAAGCCTAGCAAAGGCATTAAGATCTGAAATTCAATAACCTCGCTGAGGATAAATGTGTTTTATAGGGCACAGCAATATGATGGTGAGATGAGGACGATGATACACACACAGGTTGCAATCTAGCAACCACAGCCCTGGTTGGTAATTCCACTTTTGGTATGCCCTACAATTTTCTGGGAGACCTTCTGTGTGTCTCTCTGTGCTTTGGGTTCTGCCTGTGTGATAGAAGCCTGGCTTGTGGCCACTGCCCTCAGGGAAAGGAGTCTCCTCCTTTAGACACTACATTCTACCAATCTGAGGGAGCTCAATGCCTATGGGATTGCTACAAGAAAGTTTTAAAGATCAATGGGATGAAGCCATACCATGACATATCTGACTAGGACAAATGCATAATGGGTGTCTTGTCAGGAGGAATACTGAGGAAGAATAAATGGAAACTAAGCCCTGAGGTCAATTCTTCAACATTAAATTGTTATATTCTCAGGCTGGGCGTGGTGGCTCAAGCCTATAATCCCAGCACTTTGGGAGGCCGAGGTGAGAAGATTGCCTGAGTCCAGGGGTTTGAGACCAACCCAGGCAACTTGGTGAGACCTCATCTCTACAATAAACCAAAATATTAGCTGGGCGTGGTAGCGCACACCTGTAGTTCCAGATACTTGGAAGGTTGAGGTGGAAGGGTCACCTGAGCCCAGCAGTTCGAGGCTGCAGTGGCCATGAGTGTGCCACTGCACTCCAGCCTGGGCAACAGAGTAAAACTCCAATTCAAAAAAAAAAAGTTATATTCTCAACTTATTCTTCCTCTGGGGGACTTGAAATAAAGAGTCTGACCTTGATGACCTGTCTCTTCTTTGTTCCCCAATAGGTCGGCAAGTGGGTGGTGGGGTCTCTGGAAGAGCAAAGTGCACAGAACAGTATCTGAGAGGCACATGACCTAGGTATTTTACTTTAGTTGTATTTCCTGAAGGCGGCCACTTTGTTTGCATTGCCTGGTATCACCCAAGCTGGTTCTAAGCAGCCCTGGGGTTCCAGAAGCTGCCTTGAAAGCTCACTCAGAATCCACTGCATGGTTGAAGGCATGCTCAGAGTGCCTCTTTTTTGTGGACACCAAACACAGGTACACAAGAAACGACAGACACAGCAAGATTGCTGCTATGAAGAAGGCGAGGATGCCCACGAAGACAGGTGGCTCTATAGGCAGGCGGATCAGAGGGCTTTCAGCTGGGATCTGGTTGGTCAGGCTGAGCATGTAGCCCAGAGACCAGGCTATGCTGCTGTTCCCCACCTGCAGAGTGGAGGAAGGAGATGGCTTAGTTATTAGGGCAAGGCTCCAGGCTGCAATTACATACTCCAGGCACACTACTATCAATCTCACAAAGTTCCCACTGGAACTGTGTCCCAAGGAGGTCAAATGACTTGCCCAAGTTCTGACATTGCACTGTGCCCAGAAAGGCTCAGGGCAGGGGTTTCACCTCTAACACTACAGAAAAGCAGTCAAAAGAGCGAATCCTCACAACTTTGTCAAAGTCAAGCGAGAAGAAGGCAGAGTTACTAACAATGAAAGCATTCTTGTTGTCCAAGGGCACAGGAGTACTTGTGGCTAGAGAAAAGGGGTAATGAGTGGTTTACAGGATCTGTTTCTAATGACAGAGGCTCAGTCCAAAGGAAAAGCAGACGTTGTCAATTTCTGGTAGTTCCAACCATTTTTGCTATACACATTTTTAGGCTGTTTTATTAGGTGTTTAAGCGTTTCAAATGTGCAATCTTCACAGTGAATTGAACTTTTTGTCATAGTACTGTAACCCTATCTTGAATGGAACTCTCTGTCTTAAAGACTGTTTTGTCAGATATTAGTTATACCAGCTTCTTTTGGTACCGTTTGACTGATAATTTAAAAAAAAAGCAACTTTCAATCTTGTCCTTATGCTTGAAGCATAAGTGCTTCTCTTATAAATAGCATCCACTTGATTTTAAAAAATCCAATCTGGCAATTAATATCTTAACTGGTAAGCTTAGTCCATTTATGATTATTGTGATTATCGATATATTTGGATTTCTATCTAATGTACTTTTAATTTTTCAATGAGTGCTATTTTTCTATATACTTTTCTCTTTTTCTGCCTTAAAAATGATATCAGTATGTTTCCTTTGAGAAGATGAGAATTTTAGGTTGCTTGTCCCTGTTTCCTATGACCCCCTACCATATCCCTACCATCTTGGATATTTTCTATACTTGGCTTCTATTAATGGATTTTTGTCTTTTACTTTTTTTTAGTGTTAATTTTCTATTTTATTTTTAATATATATTTTAAGCCATAACACAGTGTATTCTTACTTCCTACATTTTTGTAACATCTGGATTTACTTCTCTTCTTATTTGGTTACTTTTTCCAAAATCATTTTCTTTTCTTTTCTTTTTTGAGTCAGAGTCTCACTCTGTTGCCCAGACTGGAGTGCAGTGGCACGCTCCCAGCCACCGCAGCCTCGACCTGCTGGGCTCCGACAATCCTTCCGCCTCAGCCTTCCAAGTAGCTGGAACTACAGGCGCACGCTACCACGCCTGGCTAATTTTTTGATTTATTGTAGAGATGAGGTCTCACCAAGTTGCCCAGGTGGGGCTCAGGCAATCCACTCAACTCAGCCTCCCAAAGCGTGGGATTACAGGCTGAGCCACCGAGCCCGGCCCCAAATCATTTTCAATGTAAGTCTTTGTGTGGCAAATCTTCTGAAGTCTTATTACACCCTCACGTTTAAATAATAAGTTGGCTGGACATAAAATTCTTTATTATTAAAGGAAGGAAACTTTAAACCTAGAATATTATACCAATCTAAATTGGTATTCAATGGAAAATCATTCTCCATTCTTATAATGTACTTTACTGGTAATTAGATTTATTAGACACCAAGCTTAGAGAGTACATGCCACTAGCAGTCCTTATGTCTCCAGGCATTCTTATTTTTTGTATATGATTCAATCTTATTTATGTAAGAGTAGACAGTCGCAGGCCTAATACAGGATATTGATTGGTTTAATCTAATTATTGCTGAAGCTGGTTTGAACAGACTGACTCCAGACACCCTCCAGGTTCCTCCGGAACATGGGGAACATAGCACTGGCTGAGCATATAAGCAAGGCTGAGTCTTGCCTGAAAACAAGATCTGGAGGCCCCTTCACCTGTCACCTAGTGAAGCTGTGATTCTAAAGCTTCTGAAGCTTTGGACCATACTGGTCACTGAAAAAATCATATATATAATATTTATATATACACACATATGCACATATGTGTTTATTTATAGATATAGATATAGATATTTATAGATTCAGTATATAAAACACTAAGCTAAGAAGAATCTCCCCATTTTTTAGGTCTTTGTCAGTAAATACAGTGACCTCAGACTCATTCAAAGAGAAAATTCTTATTTTTTTGAGTCGGAGTCTCACCTATCACCCAGGCTGGAATGCAGTGGCATGGTCACAGCCACTGCAGTCTCAACCTGCTGGGCTCAGGAGATCCCTCAGTCTTCCAAGTAGCTAGAATTATAGGCATGCAACACCATCCCCAGTTAATTAAAAAAAAAATTTATTGTAGAGAAAAGGTCTTGCCAAGTTGCCCAGGCTGGTCTTGAATCCCTGGGCTGAGGCAATCCTCTTGCTTCCACCTCCCAGAATGCTAGGATTATAGGCGTGAGCCACTGCACCCAGCCAGAAAATTCTTATTTAATGCTAATGCAAATCCCTTATGCTCTAAAGCCTATATCTTTACACATCTGTGTAAAATGGAGAAGAATTAGTAACTATCTTCTACAAAAATTAAAACACATTTGAAGTTTCTTCTTAGGAAGAAAAGTTGCAGATCCTTAACCTATTTATTTATTAATTCAACAAACATTTGCTAAGTACCTACTAGGTTCTAGCCTTTGTGCTGAATGCTGATAATATGAAGATTCCAAGACAGGTCCCTGCCTTTGAGGATCTTTCAATTCACTGGCCCTTGTTTTCCGGTTCTTTCTGCATCTAAAATAGTCTCTTGTGAGCAACTTCCCTAAGTTCTCCATGTTCTCATCTCCTGGGAAGTTCACAAGGGATTAGTCTGACCAGCTTTCACCCAGCAATACCCTTTTACTTTCTGCATTTCTTCCACACACATATATAAATCTTCTTTTGGGAGGGAGAGGAGAAAACAATTTGTGCTTTGACTTACTTCTTTTTTAAAATGTATTTGAGGCCAGGTCTCCTCTGTGAATTTGTATCCGTTCACAAACAAGTGGTAGATATAGTTGGCTGAGAAGCAATAGGAGCGGGCATACACCTCATCAAATTTGGGGAGCAGAAGTGGGAGCTGAAAGGAGGTTTAATATATCTGAGAGGCAGGGAAGGCAGGTATGTTTTAAAATGAACACCTTAGGTTAGAGTAATATTTTAAAGAATCTTATCACCCTGGATTTCATAATTAAAATGACTATATAACACAATTATGTAATATCCTAATAAAAATATCCCTATAGAATAATCACAAAATAATAATAATCTGTAAACTCACTGAGCATTTGTTATGTGGCAAACATTGTTCCAACTAACCACTGTGCATATGGTTATAACATTAATCAACACCGTAGGTGTGTGGTGGATTTTCTTAGTACCCCCATTTTATAGATGTGGTAGAAATAGAAGAGCATAGAGGCCAAGTTCAGAATATAAGCACACAAAATACACTCTGTTTTCCTTTTTGTGTGTTGACATCGATCCTTTCACTTTAAACACTGACCTTACTCCAATTCTGTGAGCAGAAATTCCAGGCGCTTGAGTTGAAGGTGTCTAGGGAAAAGCTCCCTGAAAGATTTAAAGCACTGGCTGTATAGTAGAATCCTGCAAAAGCCTGTAAGTAAGTAGTACAGAAGGAAATTAGTTCTCAGGGCGGTTATAATTGGGAGGTTTCAAGGTGAGGAGTAAGAAAGTGGGTAACAGGTCAGTAGAACAGAAAGGCTAGACATAAATATTCAATGTGGGGAAGAAAGGAATCTTTCAGTGGGTTTTGCTCTTACCACAAATGGCCCTTTAACCTTTGGCTGATAAACCCCATCAAAGGAACAGGCTTCTCGGTCATGGCAAGCTCTGAAGTCAAATATGGAAGCTACTTTCTCCCTACATAGTGATGAGTCCCCAGTTCCCTCAAAAGCGATGATGTCATCAGGGTTATAACTTGTTGGCCTCTGGTCCACTGTGCACAGACTGTCAAATACACGGCCCATGGTGAAGTTGGTGCTATAATTCCGAGGGTAACAGGGGTTGGTGAAATGAGTTTTGGTGGGAGAATTCTGTAGGTATAAGAGTGAGGTGTTAGAAACCACAGTTTTGAGGAGGACCAAATATTTCCCTTTTGCAAATTCTCACTATCACTATCGTAAGGTTTCTTCAACGCCAGGAGAGAAACTGAAAAAATACCATTCTGCATCAGCATATACTTGATCTAGATAACTCAAGGAGTGAGAAAGGGGTGGGGAGGGGGGGGAGGGAGAGAGAGAGAGAAAGAGAGAGAGAGAGAGAGACAGGTATCCTGTACCAGACAGTGCGAAGCTCTCTTTTACATTATCTGATTATCTCATTTAGCACTGTGAAGCAGGTTTTATGAACTCCTTTTTGGTGAGAAAACAGGTATCTTTTGATTAATGTATCATTCTGAATAGAATATTTTCTAGCCATCTAGTAAAATAATCCAAGAAGTACAAATAAACATTTGAAAATGAAGTCTCCCTCTCACCTACTTCCAGTCACCAGACCTCTCTCTGGAAACCATCATTATTGCTGTTTTGTGTGTGTGTGTGTGTGTGTGTGTGTGTGTGAATCCTTCCAGAGATCTTGTATACACGTGCAAATATTTCTTTTCCTTCTTTCCTTTTTTAAAGTCATAAATGGTAGCACTTATGAAGGGGGACCCCCCACAAAACCAGTGTAAATAGTATTTATTCCTTCATGTTTCAACTTCAGTCACATGCAAAGTACTCTCCATTTGATGCACTATGCCTATTGAGACACTTTTTCCACTGCTCAAAACAGTTTTTGAACTTGTCAATTTTTATGTCATTTAGTGGTTCTGCTGTTTTTTGTTTCACCTCTTCCACACTGGGAAAATGTTTCCTTTGAAGGGCTTTTTTAATCCAGAAAAACACAATAAAAGTCACTCAGGGTGAAATTAGATGAATAAGAAAGTTGGGGCATGGGGGTCATGCCATTTCGAGTCAAAAATCGCTGAACACTCAGCAAGGTGTGGGGAGGTGCACTCGTAAATCACCCATCATGAAATGGGCAAACACATTGAAAGAGTCTCCAAAAAATGCACTGAAACTGAATGCAGCCTCTCACAACAGCACTAGCTGGTATACGGATGCCAATGGTTTCCTAGAACACTTACCTAGTAGGGAAAACCTGTACAGGGGGCCAACACTCCAATAGATAATTTTATTTTTGGGGTCCCCCCTCACATTTATCTTGCTCTGCTTTTTGCTTTTCTCGCTTAAAATATTAAAAATATCTTTCCATTCATTGTACTTTTATAATGGTCTCTTCCTTTGAGTTGCTGCATAGTATTCCACTGGACAAATAAACCATGATTTATTCAAGGAATACCCTCTAGATGAACACCAAGGTGGTTTCCAATCATTTTGCCATTACAAACAACTATCCTAGTCACATATAAATCTTTTTTATTTGTGTGTTTCTGCCCTCTGTGAAGATTCTAAAAGTCACATATAAATCCTTGATCCATTTATAATTTATTTGATATAAAGCTGAGGCAGGGACCTAGCTTTTCTTTTTGTAGATGACTGTTCAGTCATTAATCTACTAGCACAAAATTATCTCTTTATCTTATGCTAAAGTCCTAAATGCATTTGGTTCTATATGAACTTTCTTTCCTAAGGAATTAGATTTGAACTCTTAAATTTCAAAGCCACTAAGTCATATTGCTTCCCCTACAATAAAATCTTGATTCAGACATTTAGCCTTACTTTTTCACTTTGTTGATGATAAAATTGATGTACACATAAAATATAATGCAGTTGTTTAACAAAGGTAAGTGGCAGGATTCTGCACAGAATCCTATAAAAGTTCAATGCTCATCAAATATAACTCACATGAGTGTCTTCCAGAAATATATTATTATTATTATTATTATTTGGTAGAAATGGGATCTCACTGTGTTGTCCAGGCTGATCTCAAACTTTTGGCCTCAAGTGATTCTCCCACCTCAGCCTCCCAAAGTGTGAAATTACAGGTGTGAGCTACCATGCCTGGCTCCGAAAGATATTTATATAACTGGGGAGGAGGTGAACAGGCTTCTTTCTGCTTCGATGATGTTTAAAAAAATCTATGATTTTCAAAAATTGTTATATCTGATTTGTAGCATATTATATTTAGGTCACTCTATGGCTGAAATATTGTTCGAAGGAAAAAAATAAAATCAACCAACTAGTTAAATAGTATCTATCTCTAAATCTGTTATATACTTTTAAAATGATTAAAATAGTATAAATCATTTCTGGCTTGGCCCAGAGAAGAAGCAAGATAATATAAATTATTTCTGTCTTGGCACAAAGACAAAGCTTAGTAAATACTAGTTTTCTTCTGTCTTTTGTGTTTGAATTTTTGTTATGGCATTCTTTAAATACAATTTGCCAATGGGTTGAGTACAGGCATTCAACATTCAATAATCTTCACTAATCTTGAACCCTAAGTGAACTTGGTGTTTACAGAGCATTATCATGAAACAGTCAGCCAAGGGTCTTGAGACAGAAAAGCACCTCTAGAAATTGACAGCATAATCTGATCTTAGAATAAAACTGGTTAAAATTGGAAGTAAAAAAAACAGTGATAGGAACTATTCTCAATAGTGACAGAAAGTTTTAAAAATATACACAAAACACACAAAAATGTATTTAACAACAAAGGTATAGGATCAATGATGAAAACTATATATTTTATTGAAGGATACAAGCCAAGAACAAAATAAATGAAAATGTATTTTATTATTCTGGATAGAGATTCTTAATGAGTCAATTTATATCAAATTAATATATGACTCAATGCAATTGAAATCACAATCTCAATGAAAAACTTTTTGTTACTTCCTACTTAAAATGATCTTAAAGTTCAAAACAAATGCCTGAGAGTAGAAACATAGACTATTGCAAATAGAACAACATGATATCAATTGAAGAGTAGAAAAATGAATGTTTAGGATGGAACAGAAAACCCAGCAACAGATCCTCATTATTTATTATTGGAACACCTTGGAATCCCCAAAATTTCAAGATTTCAAAAAGTCATCACATTAGTGGTAATCTGAATCACTTTCATTTTGATGACAGATTGCTTATCTATCTACTTAAATTAAAAAAATACACAAATCCTTTGACTCTATCCTACAGAAGTAAAACCACCTCATTCATAAGGCTATATGTGTAAAATGTTGTATGATATTATTGTTATAGCAACAAAACAGGACATAGCTTGGTGCCCATCAGCAGGGAGCTTGTTGACACATTACAGGATATTAAATAGTAAAGAAAATAAGTTAATATATTGACTGCAGTGTGGAACAGCAACATATCAAACTGTGATCAGTGATGGCGTTCAGTAAATGGGATTGGAGGGAGTTTTATCATGTTTACTTTAACGCCCTTTTGTATGGTTTGAAATTGTTACAATAAGAATGTACTTTATTTTATAATAAAATTACCAATATGTTTTTTCTTTTAAAATTAAGGTGCTGCATGTATGTTTATCGCAGTATTGTTCACAGTAGCAAGAACATGGAACCAACTGTGCTGCACATCTAAAGAGGACTGGATAAAAAAAATGTGGCACATATACACAATGGAATATTATGCAGCCATAAAGAAGAACAAAATCATCAATTTCACAGCAACCTGGATGGAGTTAGAGTCTATAATACTGAGTGATCTTTCACAGAAACAAAGAATTGAGTATCACATGTTCTCACTCATAAGCGGACCTTGAACAATTATCGTAATACTGTAATTGAGAAGGATTGGCAATAGTGGGAAACTGCCAAGAGGGGGGCAGGGAGGCGGGATTGGCAGTAGTGGGAATCTGCCTGGGGAAGGGGGGCACACCTCAATAACAAGGGTACCTGCATAATGATCATTTGTATATTGAACCCTGAATTGTACCCCACATCTTTAAAATAAAAAAATTAAAAGCAATAAAAAAATAAATTATGGTGCTGTGTGGTTATTAAAAAATCATAATTTCAAAGGATATTAACAACACAGGAAATTGCTCATGATATAGTTAAGCAAAATAAAAGCCTGATATAAAACTATATATACCACATGAAGCCAAGTTTGTAAATACACATTTATGGATGAAAAAAACTGGAAGAAAATACAACAATATATTAATAATGATTAATTCGGTTTAAAAAAATCCTTTATACTTTTTTGGTGTGAATCTTCTACATGTTTTGCACTGAGCACGTATTACTTTAAAAACAGAAGAAACAGAAAATAAAGTGAATGCACGTTCCTAATGTCTAACATGCTACCAGGTGAAAACTTGAGGCCTAAGGCGACTGGGGACGTGTTAATAAGAAAATAATTTGCAAAGTACATATCCAGGTATCATTCTCACCACACTGTATAGCTCTTTTTTTTTTTTTCTGAGTTGGAGTCTCACTCTGTCGCCCAGACTGGAGTGCAGTTGCCGCTCCCGGCCACTGCAGCCTCAACCTGCTGGGCTCCGGCGATCCTTTCGCCTCAGCCTTCCAAGCAGCCGGAATTACAGGCATGTGCTACCACACCCGGCTGATTTTTTGATTTATTGTAGAGATGAGGTCTTGCTGCCCAGGCGGGTCTCGAACCCGCGGGCTCAGGCAATCTACTCACCTCAGCCTCCCAAAGGCGCGGGATTACAGGCTGAGCCACTGAGCCCGGCTTGTATAGTTCTTTATATTACAAATGAGGAAGTGTGATCCAGACAGATGGAGAATTTACTTAGCCAGTGTTCATGATGCAATATTTATGTGAACCTTTCTAGTCAGCACTTAGCAACATGTATTTGACCCTTGAAAGTACCGGTCAACAGGTCTAGACATGCATTTGTCGGTAATCCTCACCACATCTGGATCCCTCCCCTTAGCTGAGTCAGAAGT
Organism: Cephalopachus bancanus; assembly: GCA_027257055.1. NCBI lineage: Eukaryota > Metazoa > Chordata > Mammalia > Primates > Tarsiidae > Cephalopachus > Cephalopachus bancanus. The sequence goes on along the minus strand of JAPVLO010000021.1, from coordinate 7,788,005 downwards.
CTTCGAGGGCAGAGCCACTTTCTCAGGTGTCTAGAGGTTACCAGGCAAATTGAAGACTTTTGTCCCTGTCCCTGGGAGCTGACTGTGAGAGGCTGGGAACTCGCTCCTCTGCCTCCAGTGATGGGCCCACACTTGGAGACCTGCATTCTCAAACCTATTGAGACCTCTAAAAGGTATTTACTTCTATACTATGAACTGCTGGATAGCCTCTCTGACCTTCACTCACTCCACAAAAAGGATGATTTGACCCAAGCCTCAACATTCCACCCATATCAGGGTCAGAACTAGAGAAAGGGACATTGAACATTGCTGAAAATAAAGGGAGGCTGAGAAAAGAGAATCTTCCAGAGCTTCTCTCCTAGAAAGAAGCCTGTAGGTTGAATCCAAAGAGCAAGTGGAGATAAGTGGTGAGTATTGAGACTTCCTGCTATGGAGGGTTAATTGGGTGACTGGTGGGATTTGGTTTGGCTGAGTTGGGGAGTGGGTGGCAGTTGGGCCCGTGGGAGCCATGGAAGAGTGGCTGAAGACTCTTGGCAGGGTTCTCACATCTGTCCTTACCGGGCATTTCTCAGAATCTCCTGACAGTAAATGTCACAACAACTGCATGTGTACTGGAGCTCCAGCCTTTCCTGAGAGGCTCACAGAAGTTTTCGGGAGGAACTCAAACTGGAGGGCGAGTTCCCACAAAACACCCTGCATGAACATTGGGTAAATGTTCATGTGAAGATGTGCGCTCTGCCAGAGATGACACTTTTGTGAGCCAGTTCAACTCTTCTGCAGACTGGTGTCCAAGAAATACTGCTCCTGTCCTCAGTTATAAAGGCAGGTTGGAGGAATGGGAGCTAACCCATTGATGTCATGTCTACTCTGTTCACAGGCTGACCCAGCCCTAGTCCCCTGCTCCCAGCTGCCATCAGAAGTCAGGTTTTGTGGTTTCTGGTTGTCCTCATACTTCTGTAGGTGGTCAAGGCCCCTTTCCTTCATCTCAGCAGCCCAGTAATGGCTGAGATTAGTGTTCCCTGAGTTTGTGGTCTGAGGTCTTATCTATGGAGCTAGTACCCTCACTGACACACACTATATAATGTTGAATTTGTATCCGTGACAGTTTTCCAGCAGAGACTGAAGCCTTCTGGGCCCTGGAACACATATGAATTATAGGCCAACATGTTGGAATTTGGTTGCTCCAAAGTTCCACTATATAAAGGGCATCAAAGAGCATCAGGCCTGCCTAATATAGACCCATCTAAAGGGAAGCTGAGCCTAGGAAGGGCTCTGCCTCCTCCCCTTTCAGCAAACATTTCTCTTGTGATCACTAATATTATTCTGTCTGCACCCAGGGAAGTCTCAAAATTCTCAGGCTAGTTTGGCAACTGGTTTAAAACAGTTTGTGCCCATAAAGGGATTCCCAGGTCTGGAGTCATTTACAAAACACATGACGCTCTGGAACGTCCCTGGACTTCTTACTCAAATTCACTAGAAGTGGTCAACATGACAGATAGAGGTAGAGTTAGAGGTGGAGATGGAGATGGATCTGGAGATGGAGATGGAGATGGAGATGGAGATGGAGATAGAGATAGAGAGATAGATAAAGAGAGAAATAGGAATAGAGAAATAGAGAGAGATAAAGTGAGAGATAAATATGAGACAGAGAAGGAGAGAGAGGGAGAGAGAATGAGAGAGAGAGAGAGAAAGAGAGAGAGAGACAGAGAAGGAGAGAGGGAGGGAGAGGGGGAGAGAGACAGAGAGAGAAAGAGAAGGAGAGAGAGATATGAGACAGAGGAAGAGAGAGAGAGACAGAAAAAGAGAGAGAAAATGAGAGAGAGAGAGATATGAGAGATAGACAGACAAGGAAAGAGAGAGAGAGAGAGAGAAAGAGAGAGATATGAGAGAAAGAGAGAGACAGAGAGAAAGAGACAGAGAAAGAGAGAGAGGAGAGAGAGAGAGAGGAAGAGAGAGAGAGATAGGCAGAGACAGAGACAGAGAGACTGACTGACTGTAGGACCCCCAGAAATAAACTAGAAAATGCTGTTATTTCCATCCATCTTCCTGAAGATTCACACTTACATGAATTATGGACCAACATGATAGAATTTGGTTGCTCTAAAGTTCCACTATATAAAGGGCACCAAAGAGCATCAGACCTGCCTAGTATAGACCCACCTAAAGGGAAGCCTAGGAAGGGCTCTGCCTCCTCCTCTTTCAGCAAACATTTCTCTTGTGACCACTAATATTCTGTCTGCACCCAGACAGGTCATATCCTCAAGGGAAAGGGAACACTTGCCCCCCCCACTCAGGTACCTGCAGGAGCATTGCCAAAAACCTCTTCTCAGCCTCGTTCCGTCCGTAGCACTGGAAGCTGTGTGTATAGAGAGTGTACATGTAGCCATACAGGGACACCTGCATGATGTCGCTGGTGTTCAGCCCCACCTGCTCTCCTGCCACGAAGGATATTTGGGTTGAGGCACCGCCTAAATCCAGGGCACCTGTGGTTTCCACTCCATGCGGGTGCACCCACATATGCCAAAGGTTCTTCTGCACAGTGAGAAAAGAAAGTAAGAAAAAAGGCCAAAGGTACCATTTCTGTTTGCCCGGGGTTCTCCACCCAAGCCCCATCTCCTATTACTAAGAAGTATGACAGGGGAACATTCAGAGCCGATTCTTTCCTTTTCTTTCAGGTGTGGTGAATTCAAATGCTTACAGGAGCTGGGGAAGTAACATAGATGAATCACAAATGAGGGAAGTAGACTAGGTGCATACATTAGAGTGGTGGGGATTGTGACAAACTGGGGAGTCCATGAGTTACATTCTGGTCCTCTTGGTTGTCACCATGCAGGAATGTGAGTCTACCGTTACCAGTTCCTCCAATGTGGAGGGAAGAGATCAGGTGAGGAGTTCAAAATAAACCAGAAATGTTAACTGTTGGTAATTAACATGTTAACTGTTAGCAATTAATTAAAAAATTTAAAATACACTTGGGGGGAACAAAATAAGTCTTGGGCTGGATATGGTCTGGGGCATCTTAGTTTGTGTCCCCTGCAATACAGTGGTTGTCTTTTGGAGTCAACTTTCTTCTGTGCCAAAGGAGCAGAAAGCTCAGGGACTGGGCTGTAAAGAGACCCAGGGGACACAGAGTGAAGTCTGTCCCTGTAGACTCAGGGAAGCAGATAGCTTGAGGGCTCTGTACATTCTAGATGGCCCTGGAGCCTCTCAGAAGAGCCATTCTCCAACTGCCCTTTTAAAAGACCCATAGACCGGTATTAAATGTAGGCCCCACCCACTTCAATTTCTTACAGGCTGATACAGTTATATTCACTCTTCCCCATGCATTTGGTTCTGTTTGTGATTCATGTTTCTTCCCCAGCTATACGTGTTTTTTCTTAGCTATTGTCTCACAAGTGTTTCCCTAATATATTACATGATAGAAATGATACAGGACAGATGTCTCTATTGGCATGTACCTCTGCTTAAGCTATCACTCACAGGGGACAGGATAAACAGTAAGATTAAAAACCATGCATTTGTTTCCACACACCTCCAGGAAATTTCCCATTAAATAGTTGGCCGTAATCCATCCATATACCCCTTCCTCTTGCCCAGAAATGATTTGAGCACCCCTAAAATCAAAGGGCTGGGACTTGAAGTAGCTTTGGATGCTTGCAAGAACTTCATTAGCTGCTGTTTCATTTTGCAACCTATGCAAGGCACAGAACACAAAAGGCTGAGTGCCCAGACAACACAGTCTTAAAATAAGTAGTCTCACTCAGGTGGAAATGTAAACCTCCCCACCTCCCTGCTGGCAGGGATAGATGACTTTCCAGATGTGTGTAGTACACAGCAAACCCTCATTTTGCAAGTTGAAGCCTTCCGAGGGCAATCATGAAGGCGGGATGCACTTGTTACCTGTCAAACTGCCAAGCAGGAAAGTAGCTTTCAGTAAAAGTATGATTTGTTCTCTCCATCCCTACCTGTTCTTGTATCAAAAGAGCTGCCTAGTTAACTACCATTAGGTCTGTCTCAGATTAGCAGAAGAAAGGAGATTGGTGAGGGCCTAGGAGCAGCAGGAGTAATCTCTTGCGGCACCATATAAAGAAACCCTCAGAAGGACTGGCAGCTTAGGAAGAAGCAGGAAAGGAAGAGGGTTGAGTTTTCAGCTGTTCCTGCTTCACTCTTTGGGAGGGCTTCAGCATGAGGGAGTATGATGGTCAGAGTGGCTGTTACAGGACTGCAAAACCATTGGTGTGCTGTCTCACAGAGGAATGGCAAGACTGTATTATATTACCCATGACATAGCAGTATAGAATCTGTTTGCTGCCATTACTACCCTATAGAAGAAAGCTCACTTAGGAGATTATTTTCTTGCTCATCAGTGGGTTAAGAAAGCCAGGGACATTGGTTCACTCTTGCCTCAAAAAGAAAAAAGAGCAAGGCTACACACAGAATCCATTCCAATTCAGTGACCATTATCACTACTTGGAAAATAATTCAGACTTTTCTCAGTGAAATCAATTTCCACCCCAGTTGATTCTCATTAACTGTTTTCTTTTCCATTTTACTTTTATAGTAATTTAAATATCCCCTAGTTCCTCAGATCTACACATAGATCATCATCAGAAAATAGTTTTACAAGAAGGAGTTAATGCTTAATTTATTTAGAGGAGATGTTTACTTTTTCCCCCAAGTGGTGAGCTTTTTGTTCCATGGTTTTTGTCATGAATTATAAATTGCAGAGCCTTTTAATTGTTTCTCACTGAGCATCTGGGGATGGGGGAGTGGGGGAGTCAGGTTCTTAAGAACTGTTTCTATAAGAAAGAAAAGGCACAAGGAATTTCTAGACCATTTCTACTACAGGTAAACTCAATAATTTTGAAATACAATGCAGATTCCAAGAGTGAGCAAATAAATCTAGCTTCCTTCCACATTCTACATGGTCAGCAGGACATCAGAATAGGAAAAAGGACTGGGAAATTCCGAGGAAAAGGCCCAGTCCAGGTAAGAGAGGTTCAGGCTTTCTTTTCATAATCATGTTAAAGTGACTCTATTTGTTTGCTCCTATATATTTTTTTCATGCCCAGACACATATAATTTTACATGATTGGAATCATAGATGAAGTGCCTTTGAAGCAAATGTATGTCATCTGTATGATAAAAGCCTTATCCCAACACTTGGAGTAGCCTCTACTCTGCATAGATTTAAGTTTTTTGGAATAATTTTTTTTTTTAATTTCAAGATTAAAGAAATACTACAATGGAGAAAAAAGAGAAAGACATTAAGAAACAATGCAACTGGGCTAAATTCTAAAAGTCATGGCTATAAATTTAGAAGGAGCTAATTGATTGAACACAATGAGATTTTGGTTTCAAAACAACTTCAGAGGCTTTGACTGATATGGGGAGCAAAATTACCTTGTTTTAAAGCAGATTTCAGTGACATTTTGTATAAACTACATAGCTTTGGGTTGTTCACAAGTTTCAAAACACGAAATGTCAAAAACAACTACTTTTCTAAAGAACCCATGAGATTTCATGTTACCTCCCTTTTTTCAGAGTTCTCAGTAAAATCACCAGGGCAGAGGGAATCAATTTTAGAATTGTTTCTTTCTGGGTATTAAAATAAAGACTAAAAGTTTCCCAACCTTTAAAGCCCAAACTTATGGCAAAACATGGACTTCTTTTTTGGTGGAGGGGTTGCTTCCAGAAATAGAGTAACACTCCTGGTCAAATGAGCTCTTTGGTGCCATTTAGGCTTTACCTCAGCAAGCGCATCCCAGCGGTGGCTCCCAGGTGAATGGGAGTGGATTTGTGGAGGTGGATTGGAACCAGTTCCTTGACTTTTTGCATACAATCTTCAAAAGCTTTGGGGACATCTTGGGGGTTATTCTTATAGCTGGAGATCCCAGAACCTGAAAAGCAAGCAGTCAGCACTTGTCAGCATTCCCAGGAACCAACAATAGTAATTCAACTTTTAAATAAAAAACAAATAGGCCTTGAAAATTATTGAGTTTTAGTGTGAGGTTGAAAACAGGTGGATGTGCTAAGTCCCATGTGGTCACACTGATCAGTCCACTTCCAACATCTGGAAGGAATGGATTACAATGTTCACAATAAAGCCAGAGCCTAATTTTAAAAAATGTTTTCAAACCAGGCTTGGAGGCTCAGCCTCTTGGAAGCCAAGGCGAGTGGATTGCCTGAGCCCACAGGTTTGAGATCGGCCTGGAGAACTTGGCAAGACGTCATCTCTACAATAAATCAAAAATTAGTCTGGAGTGGTAGCACGCACCTGTAGTTCTGGCTACTTGGAAGGCTAAGGTGGAAGGATTGCCGGAGTCCAGCAGGTCGACGCTGGGGTGGCTGTGAGTGTGCCACTGTACTCCAGCCTGGGCATTGGGATAAAACTCCAACTCAAAAAAAAAAAAAGTTTTCATTATAGAAATTTCAAATATAAATAAAACTAGGGAGAATAGTAATTTTAAACCCTATGTGTCTATCGACCAGCTTCAACAATGATCAACTCTCATTTCATCTATACTATTTCCCCACAAAGTAAATTGCAAACATCATGTCATTTCATTCCAGTATTCAGTATGTATCACGAAAGGTAAGAATTGTTTGAAAGAAGTATAGAGTTCCATTATTACACCTATACAAATTAAAAATAATTTCTTAATGTCATCAACTACCTAGTTATGGTTCACATTGCCCCATCATTCTCATTATCATTCTCTCTGTCTTCCTCCTTCTTCTCTTTCTCCGTCCTCTTTCTCCCTTCCTCTTCCCCTCTCCCTTCCCCTCCCCCTTCTTCTCTCTCTCTCTACCTTTCTCTCTGTCTCTCATTTGTATGAGTCAAGATCCAAATAAATTTCATACACTGCAGGCCAGGCACATTGGCTCACACCTGTAACACCAGCACTTTGGGAGGCTGAGGCAAGAGGATTGCCTGAGCCCATGGGTTTCATATCAGCCTGGGCAACTTGGCAAAACTTTGTCTCTACAATAAATTTTAAAAAATTAGCTGGGTGTGGTGGTGCATGCCTGTAGTTCCAGCTACTTGAAAGGCTGAGATGGAAGTATCACATGAGCCCATCAGGTCGAGGCTGTGGTAGCTGTAAGCATGCTACTGCACTCCAGCCTAGGTGACAGAGTGAGACTCCTACTAAAAAAAAATAAAAAAAAAAAAAAATTTATACATTGCAATCCCAAGTCTCTTGTAATATATTGGCCCTCCCTTTCTGTTTTTCTTTGTAATTATTGAAAGATGTGTTTCCAATTTCTGTGTCCTGCAGAGTTTCCACAATCTAAAACTTGCTGACTGTACTTTCACGGTTCAATTAACATCTTACTTGGTCCCCTGTATTTCCTATACATTGTTAATTGGATGTAGAGGCTTGATCAGATTCAGGCTTGAATTTTTACAAAAAGAATATCTTATAGGGATTAGTGTGGACTTATTACAAGAGGCACATAGTGTCTGGCTGTCTCTCTTCTCTGTGCTGTTAGCAGTCATCAATGATAATGGCTTAGATACATTATTTCATTAGGGGTTGCAAATGGTGATATTTTAATTGTCTTTTTTCCCACTTTATTACCTAAAATGCTTTTATAAGAGAAGAATCTTCCCATCATTAATTATTTGGTCATTCTATATCACAGTTTGTACAGGGAAGGCAGGATAAGTGCTTGATTATTTCCCTTTATTGACCAGCTTTAAAAGTACAGCAATCCCCTGATTTAACCAATGCGAGACTGTTTGTTTTCTGGAGCTTTAGGAACATATGACTTTAGAGCTATTTGGTGTATTTCAATTCATTGCAGTTATTTTTATTGATGGTCCCATCTTTGGCCAGTGGGGCTCTCTTTAATATGGCCCCTGAGTCCCTCTGACACAATCCCAGATGCCTTTGATAGCAGAAGCTTTCTAAAGTGATAGGATAAATCAGATAACTTTTTACCTTTCCTGCCCCAGATCTGGAATCAGTCATTTCTCCGAAACCTTAGTCCCTTACTTATTTATTTAGAGTTGAAATCTCACTCTGTTGCCCAGGCTGGAGTGCAGTGGCATGCTCACGGCCACTGCAGCCTCGACCTGCTGGGATCCAGAGATCCTTCTGCTTCAGCCTTTCAAGTAGCTGGAATTACAGGCACACGCCATGTCGCCTGGCTAATTTTTTGATTTATTGTAGAGCTGAGGTCTTACCAAGTTGCCCACGCTGGTTTTGAACCCATAGATTCAGACAATCCTCTCACCTCGGCCTTCCAAAGTGCTGGGATTATAGGCGAGAGCCATTGAACCTGGTCTATCTATTTAAGAGACAGATTCTTGCTCTGTTGCCCAGGCTGGAATATAGTGTTGTGATCATAGCTCACTGTAACCTTGAAATATTGGGCTCAAAGAATCTTCATGCCTCAGCCTCCTGAGTAGAACGGACTGTAGGTGCATACCACCACACTCGGCTGATTAAAAAATTTTTTTTTATCATTTTCTTTTTTTTTTTTTTTTGAGTTGGAGTCTCACTGTCGCCCAGACTGGAGTGCAGTGGCCGCTTCTGGCCACTGCAGCCTCGACCTGCTGGGCTCTGGTGATCCTTCCGCCTCAGCCTTCCAAGTAGCTGGAACTACAGGCGCATGCTACCATGCTTGGCTAATTTTTTTGATTTATTGTAGAGATGAGCTCTCGCCTGCCCAGGCAGGTCTCGAACCAGCGGGCTCAGGCAATCCACTCACCTCAGCCTCCCAAAGGCGCAGGATTACAGGCTGAGCCACCGAGCCTGGCTCATTTTCTTTTTTTTTAAATTTTAAAGATGTGGAGTACAATTCAGGATTAGGTATACAAGTATGATTTTTAAAATTTTATGTAGAGATGTGGTCTCACAAAGTTGGCTAGGCTGGTCTTGGACTTTTGGGTTCAAGTGATCCTCCTGCCTCAGCTTCCCAAAGTGCTAGTGTGAGCCATTGCACCCAGCCCATTTTATTGACAAATGGTATTTACATTCAACGCTTGGAGGCTAGTATGATTCTTGCAAGTCTCTTCAGAAGACAGACCAGTGAAAACCTTTATTTAAGAGACTATACATCATGGACTCTTACCTATACTTCAAATTCAATCTCAAGATTACAGGATTTTACTTAACTTTCTTGGTCTTACATCTTTATCTTCTTTTTCCAATGCTAAAAATTATGATTCACAGCAACCCCAATATAATTCATTTGCTTTGCTCCACAATTCATGCACAGAAGTCTAAGCACTGTTACCAACTGTGTGAGTATTGAAAACAACATGAGAATTTTTTAAAAGTCCCTTTTGTCCTTAGGGTATATCCCATTATGAATATACAAATTACCATGTTTAATTATTTAAAAATATTCTTTCTAGATGGTTATGCCAACAACTTGACATAAAATTAGGCTAGCTTGCTTCATTTGGTTTTTGAATTTTATAAATTGCCTTTTTAAAAACGGTTTTGTTTTATAATTATTAAAATATTTACATAGCTCTAAAATTAAATCTAAAAAACTAAGTATATTCAAAGACATCTCGCTCCTATTCTTGTTTCCTCTTCCTATAAGTAATTTCTTTTTTAAAAACATGTATCTAATGTTTGTTTAACATAAGCAAATACTTATATAATTTGTATCACCTCACCTTTTAGATAATGATAACTTACTATTAACACCTTACCCCACTTTCCTTTATTTGTATTTAACAATATTTCCTAGTGGCTCACTCCTTTTCACAGTTACACTGGCTGCCATTGTGTAAATTAATTTATTCTACCAGTCCAGGGTTTGAGTTAAGTAAGTCTAGTTTAGGAAAGGAAAAGTATAGGACAGACAAGGAAAATGCAGAGAATATGACCCCTCTGGAAACTTCTTTGGTCTATTTGGAATTGACAGAGCCATTGTCTCCTTCCCTTGCCCTTTCTCATTCATCTTCCAACTACTACAGACCACCAAAAAAACCAGAGCACTCTAAAAATGGACATGTCTGTTAAGATGCATAGACGCGTGGATTTCATCCACAGTGCCAGAAAAGCACCTTTGACCAGGACAGAGCATTTAATGCAGTCTTCTCTCCTGGGGGAATGGCCTCCTATGACAGACAAATGGCAGCACAATAAGCCATGGCTTGATGAGCTTAGCAGCATGGTCTCAAGAGTTAAGAACTGAAGGAGCTGGTACAAAGTTCTAGTAATAATAACAACAATTAAATAAATATGTGTGTTTATATTATGTATGTACGTATGATTTTTAATGTAAAAATATACTTAAAAAAGAAATGTCCCCCCTCTGAAGGGTAGGATTCTGGATGATTTTACTTCCTTTTTTCTTTCTTTCTTTCTTGTCTCACTCTATTGTACAGGCTGGAGTGCAGTGGCACGCTCACAACTACCCCAGCATCAACCTGCTGGCCTCAGATGATTCTTCTGCCTCAGTCTTCCAAGTAGCCAGAACTACAGGCACATGCTACCATGCCTGGCTAATTTTTTGATTTATTGTAGAGATGATGTCTCACCAAGTTGTCCAGGCTGTTCTTGAACTGTGGGCTCAGGCAATCTTCTCACCTTGGCCTCCCAAAGTGCTGAGATTACAGGCTTCAGCCACCATGCCCAGCCCCTCTTTTTTTTTTTTTAAAATAGAGATAGGGTCTTGCTATATTGTCCTGGCTGGATTCAAACTCCTGGGCTCAAACCGTCCTCTCACCTCAGCCTCCTGTGTAGCTGGGACTATAGGTGCACACCATTGTATCCAGCTCTATTTTATTTATCCATATTTTCTGGTTTCCACACAATGAAGACATGTGTGTATTATTTTGTAATTAAAACATTATTTTAAAAAAGATACACAATGGCCAGGTATGACAGCTCATGACTGTAATCCCAGAACTTTGGGAAGCAGAGATGGGAGGATTGCTTGAGCCTAGGAGTTTGAGGTCAGCCTAGGCAACATAGTGAGACATCATCTTCACACACACACACACACAAATTAACTGGGTGTGGTGGCACATGCCTATAGTCCCAGCTATTTGGAAGGCTGAGGCAGAAGGATCGCCTGAGCCCAGGAGGTTGAGGCTGGTGAGTTGTAACTGTGTCACTTTACTCCAGACTGGGTGACAGAGTGATACACCCCAACTCAAAAAACAAAACAACAAAAAACACACAACTCAGTAGCATAAAATAGCATAAAATGTGAGACTAATTTCCCAGTATTAACACACAAGTCAGTCAAATTTCTATGTGGCAGGTTATTTAACAATGTTTTCTTTATTTACTTTTCAAAATATCAATAAAACCACCATACCACAACCAACAATAAACTATGCTAAATATCACACGTCAGAGCTCACATTACTCTAATTCTTTTCTGTGAAACTAGCACAATGAATCCCCATATAATGATCATTCAGTTTCAATAGCTAATCAATAAATAGCCAATCTTATTTTCACCTACACTCTCCCTTTTTTCCATTCCTATAAAGAAAAATTATCATATCAAATAATCTATAAACATTTTAGTATATATTTCTAAGAGATAAGGACACTTAAAAACATAGTCATGATATCTAAGAAATAATCATATCTTTAAAAAATCTTTAATATCATCAAAGAACCAGTGTTCAAATTTTTCAGAATGACTTAATTTTTTCTTTATATTTGACACAGAACCAAAGTCCATGCATTGCATGTGGATGATATGTCTTTTAAGATTCATTAATTTATAACAGTTCCCCACCCTCTTCCCCCCCTCCTTGTATGTTTACCTATTAAATAAACCATATCACTTGTCATGGAAACCATCCCTTATTCTGGATTTCATTGATAATATCCTTGAAGTGCCATTTAACACGCCTCGCTGTCTCCTGCATTTTTGATAAACTGGGAATTATTTCTAGAAATGTGACCAAATTCAGGTTTGATTTTTTTGGCAAGAAAACATCTTAGGTGTGCTGGGTTTTTCATAGTGTACATCACCACACTGGGACATACCATGTTTGTCATTTCTTAGGCTACAACCTCCCCATCAGCCTTTCACCTAATGCCTTCCCTGACACTCCTGTCCAAAATGGCATGCTCGCTCTCCATCTCCTACCCTGCTTGATTTCTTTTCACAGCACTCTCCCTGACATAGTATATGCTCATTTATCTTTTATCTATATTTTTCACTGGAATGTAAATTCCATAACGCATAACAGGAGAAACTTTGAATATTTTATTTCTGAAATTTCAGTATGAAAAACATTTCTTGGCAAACACCAGGCACTCAATAAGTACTTACTAAATGAGTGAATAAATCACTCAATGAGACCTTCTATTTTTTCTCCTTCCTCTCTCTTCCTGTTCTCTTTCTTTCACTGCCCTTTCTCTTTCTTCCTTTTGTTATCCTCCTCCATCAGTTTTCTTGTTCTCTCTTCCTCTTCCTCCTTCTTCCTCTCTCCTCCTCTCTCTCTCCTCTCCTCCTCCCTCTCTCCTCCTCTTCTTCCTTATCCTCCTCCATCATCTCTCTTGTCTTTCTCCCTCTTCCCCCTTTCCACTCTCTACTCTTCTTTCTCTCTTTCTCCTTCCTTTCTCTCTCCCTCCTCCTCTTTACCTTCCTCCATCATCTCTCTTGTTCTCTACCTCCTTCTCCTTCCCCCCCTCCTCTTTCTCCTCTGTCCTTTCTCTTGCTTTCTCTCCTCCTTTCCTCCTATTTCCTCCTCCCTCCCCTCTTCCTCCTCCTTCTCCTCCCAGCTCTCTTCCACTCCTCTTTCATATGGTCCCATACACCTCTCTGGTTACTCTTCTAGCCTAGCCTCTCAGGTTCCATACTTGTCCTTTCCTTTCCTTCTATACTCTCAGGAGCCCCATCTCCCTTACTCCTGTACTCTCAGTGGCTAGAGAATGGATCAGGTCAGCCCAGATTTCCAGGCTTCCCTGGAGGTCTGGGCCCATCCTGGTTCTTAGCTCTTGTTTATAGAGGAAGGGGGATGTGGAACAGAGGAAAGAGGGAGAAGGGATGCTTGCTTTCTGCCAACCCAGCCTCCTGCCAAAGATCTGAGCATCGGGTGCCCACATTTAGAACAAGTAAGTGCCACATTCTGCCCCTCCTGGACATTTGTGACCACCCTGAGCTCCCAATACCAAGAACACTAGTCCTTGCACCTCACAGCCCCCTCCCAGGCCCTGTCCTCCCAGCCCTCATTGCAGGACCCCATTGTGCCCATGCCCTGGACCACATGTGGCCAGGTTCTCCACACAACAGGTATCCTACAGCACCCCCCCCAACATGGTCCACTCAGTATGTCTTCCATTTAGACTACTTCCAAACATCCACCCTCAACCCTGTCTGGTGTTTTTGCTGCTGCTCCAGAAATCTCCCCCAAAGCTGTTTATCTGCTTATTTATTTACTTAGAATATGAAATGGCTCGATCAATGAGACTGTCCAACCAGCATACATAATCTATAGCAAGGGGATTGAGTAGTCCAATCTGGAGCAAAGTACAATTTGCTAGAGCTGGTCTCTTTGGATAGGGGATAGTGAGGAAAAAGAGAGAATGATGAAACCTTGGGGTATGGTACCAGAGGGACTATTTGCGGAAGTTCCTTAAGCCTTCTTGGAGGAAGGTTGTGGGGGAAGATGGTACTCACAGGGATTTGGGGACTTACAACCCCATAAAAGAGCATTGAAATTACTATTTCAATATGAAAAGAGAGGGTTGAAGAGATGGCACAAAACACAGAAAGGATGCTTTCCAGTACTGTGGTGGTCTGATCCCTGAAGCAACACTTTTAGGCATTTCAGTGGAGGAGATAGTTAAGTTTAGGTTCCAGAGGAGCTCAGAGACTTTTAAATTACTAGTTTAAAAGAAAGACATCTTGAATGTTCCTTGTGAAAGAAGGCAGCAGCAGGCATGAGCACTGCAAAAGAGAAGATAGGCATACAGTGAATCAGGCCATGCAAGGGGATGATGGCTTTACCACAGGCAGCCAGAGTTACAGATTCCAGCTGAGGACCACTAGTAAAGGCAATGCCCACTGAACTCATGGAAAACTGCAGCAACTGAGGGTTAATACTTACCAGGGATCCCCAGAGAAAGACATTTCTGAGGGCTTAGGCTTCCGGGAATCACTGCTGGGTGAGGAAGTATTCACCACCCTCCTCTGTTTGACCGAGGCAGGGAAGTCCTGGGAAATTTACAACTAAGAAATCAGAAACCCAAATTATCTTTGGACAAGCCTCATGTCTTTGAGGGGATGACACTTGCTGAACTTCTACTCTGTCATTTAAGCTTTAGCTTGTGGTCTTCTGTTCATTCAGTGTATATATGGATTCCTGAGGCTATTGTGATCAAAGGAGAAAACATCCATTTATGGATGTGTTGTGGGCTCAGTGGCTGCATCCCTCTCCAAATTACATATGGCATCCAGGGTAGGCCAAGGGTCCTTTCTCATGAGGGATTGCTTATGATCCCTTCCCATGAAAGTCCTACCTCCCCCTACAGTCATAAGGCCACGAAGACTGACTTGGCTGAATTGTTTTCCTGGGTCTAAAGACATCTTATAACTGGCAAGAGGATTCTTCAGAGGTCCCAGATTGTGGTAGACCATGAATATAATAATAACAGCTAGTACTTATTGAACACTTATGACATGCCAGGCATTTGCTACCTGCTTTACCCATATTATGCCACTGAATCTTCAAATCACTCCTATGGGGTAGGCATTATTATTATTATTATCTTTCTTTTAGAGATGAGGGGGTCAGACTCAGAGCGGTCAGATAACGTTCCAGGGCTCACACAGTAGGGATGAGGTGCAGTTTTAATCACTACCCTACACTTCCCTCTCTTTCCTTGGGGTGGGTGGTCTCTCTTTGAAAGAAGCATCCTGCTGCCCTCTTTCATGTTTGGAGGTAAGAAAATGGCTCAGAAGTTAGCTAAACAGATAGGGGATTGCTGGCTGAGGTCAGAGCAAGATGCCTGTGGCCTATAAATAACAGTACAAACAATACTTAGAAAACATACAAGTCCCCTGTTGTGGGGAACCCAAAGACATGCCATGCAGATATCCCTTCAAATACAGACTTATTTGTCCCAGCTGTCCCCTCCTTCAGGGTTTGCCTCAGCTGCAGAGAGCTGCCTTGCTCAAGACCTTACTCTTCCCAGGGTGGCAAACATCCAATGAGTGATGGCACCAGGAGTACTCCAGCCCAGGTACTTCACACCATTTCAACCCAATGCAGGATAACTGATTAGTTGAAGCTTCCAGCATTGACCTTTGACTTCTCTTTCTGTTCAATCCTTCTTCTGCCCCCTTCCTGTTATAGGAATGGGTCTCTAATAACTACTTTGCATCCCAAGCTCTGTCTCAATATCTGCTTCTAGAGAACGTAACCTACAACAGCTGTGCATCTGGATAGGCAAGCTCCTGGCTACCCTCCTGGGAGGGAGATGACCGGAATTTACTCTGGTTATCCAAAGAAGATTCTTGGTCTCCCTATGGGAAAGGCTAAATCTACTTTCCAACTTTTTCGATGTCATGACCCTCATGAACTTACAATATTAGGACAGCTCACTGAAGGAAATGAAGGAGGCTGCTTGGGGTTTGGAGGACAGTTCTGGAGTCTCTAACCTGTTGTTAGGCTGAGCTGAAGGACACATTGAACACATTCAGGACACACTGGTTGGGAGGCTTCAGGTCAATTCAAAGATCCTGTTGCTCTAAAGAGGAAGAGGATAACTTTTAAAAGGCCTACACATACACTTACTCATTAACTGGGCTTGATTATGTGAAATAAAGGCTTAATTGTAAGAGGCAAAATTATAACACTTTTGACAGAAGAAGATTTTTTTTTGAGTTAGAGTCTCACTCTGTCATCCAGGCTGGAGTGCAGTGGCACACTCACAGCCACCCAGCGTCAACTTGCTAGGCTCTGGCGATCCTTCTGCCTCAGTCTTCCACGTAGCTGGAACCACAGGTGTGCACTACCATGCCCAGCTAATTTTTTATTTATTGTAGAGCTGCGGTCTCACCAAGTTGCCTGGGTTGGTCTTGAACCCACGGGTTCAGGCAATCCACTCACTTTGGCCTCTCAAAGTGCTGGGATTATAGGCTGAGCCACCAAGCCCGGCCTAGGAGATCTTTATAACCTCAGGTTACGGAAGTATTTCTTAAATAAAATATACAAAAGAGCACACCTCAAAGGAGAAGATTGATAGTGGTATCTAAATATCAAGAACTTCTATTCATCAAAGGCATCATGAAGAAACTAAAAAGACAAACTATAAACTGTGAAAATATATTAGCAATAATAGAATAATAATATTTGCAAAGCATTCATATTAAGAATATTTATGAAAATGTCAATGAATCAGCAAGAAAAAGAAATTCAGCAATTCAGTAGAAAGATGAGCAAAAGACATATACAGGCATTTCACAGAAAATAGAAATCACCATAAACGTATGGACAGACAGTAAACCTTACTAGTAAACAGGGAAATACAAATGTCCATCAACAAGGAAAAATAAACAAGCTACAGCTACTCACATCAACATGGATGAATCTTAAAAACTCAATGTTAGTAAACAAAGCGAAAAATATATGTTCGATTCCATTTCTATAAATACACATTTGCTTTCTTGTGTGTGTGTGTGTGTGTGTGTGTGTGTGTTGGGGTCTCACTGTCACTCAGGCTGTAGTGCAATGCTATGATCATGGCTTACCACAGTCTTCACCTCCTAGGGTCAGGCAATCCTTCTGCCTCAGCCTCCTAAGTAGCTGACTACAGTCATGTGCCACCATGCCTGGCTAATTTTTTAATTTTTTTTGTAGAAATAAGGTCTCACTATGTTGCCCAGGCTGGTCTCAAACTCCTGGGCTCAAGATTGAATTCATTTTCAAAAACAAGAAAAACTAAATACATAAGACAAAACTATAAAGAAGGAGAGGAGTTAACATAAATTCAGAATATGTTGTAGAAAAGGCAGGGCTGATCATATTCTAATTCAGGGGTTGGCAGCCTGTGGACCAAATCCATTTACCCCCATTTTCTGTACAGCCTGTGAATTAAGAAAGTTCTTACTTTTTTTAATGGCGAGGAAAAATGTCAAAAAAGAATAGTATTTTGTGACATGTGAGAATTATATGAAATTCAAAATTTCAGTATCCATAAGTAAGGCTTTACTGGAACAGAACCATTTCCATTTGTTCACATATTGTCAGTCCCTCTGCAAACCATCCCCCACCCTATATATACACAGCCATCCGTTGCCCCTGTTGGAAAATAATTTTCCATGTGCTTCTTGCATTTCTGCATGTCTTGTGAGCACAGATGCTGACTGCCTTTGTTCTGGACTACCTTTAAAAATGTTTGCATAAGGTGAAGTGGGGACAAAAGTGAGGTCCAAACTTTACCTACACGATGATCATTTGTATACCGAATCTAGAAGTGTACCCCACAACCTTAAAATAAAAATTAAAAAAAAAAAAAGAATATTTGCATAGCAAGCATCCTTGGAACATAAAGATAGTGTTGCCCTCCATAGCAAAAAGCAAGCATGCTCACTGCCCACTAGAAATGTTTCTCTAATCTCAGGCTTCCTCTTCTGTGATAGAATCCACTGCATGGGCGTGCACTATTTGGCCCTCTTTGCATCATTCTGTGCACATAGTGAGTCAGAGAACTAGGGCAAGAAAATGCTGATACTCTGGCTACTGCTATTACTGTGAGTAACAAACTGTCCTTTGTTTTTGACCCAGGAGTCTTGTGTCTTCTAGATCCCATGAAAATATGGCAGGGGGAAATCTCAGACCATTCACAGTTCTTGACACTCATCCACAACCATGTTTACAGGTGAGAAAATGGAGGACCAGAGAAGGGAAGTGATAGGACTATGGTTTCTCCACTGATGAGGAGTAGCACTAGCACAAGATCTCCTATTTTCCTGACTCCAATTGTCCAATGCATATTCCCTGCCTCCCAGCAGCTTCTCAGGACCTCTCCAGGCCTCTGAAAGACTTAGGACTCTACCTTGCTTCTCTTTGAGACTCCCAGACACACTTTGGTCCTTACCTTTCACGCTGCATTTGAAAGTTTGACTGACCACTCCTGTATTATTTTCCTTTTCTGCTGGCCACTGATACACATAGACTGTGGTTCTGGAAGATCCAGCATCCAGCACAATTCCATACTGAATAAAAAGAAGAAGGGAGAGTCAGAAACTGGCTGGGACCCCTTGAGAACTTTCCCAGAGGGCACTGAGAATGCTAAATACCCTAATCCACACTACTTCCCTTATGTAGAGACTGACCAAGAAAAGAGATGATTTTCTCCAAACTAATTTTGTTTCCTTGGACTGTGGGGGAAGGGGATGAGGTGAGGTAGGTCAGGGTCTAGGGCTCTCAGTTTTGGTTGTGAATTAGAATCACCTGGGGAGCTTAAAAAACTCCCGGTGGCAAGGCTGCACCCCAGACCAATGCAATGACTCTCTGAGAGTGGACGGGGCATCCACAGGTTTTTAAAGCTCCCAGGTGATTCCAATATGCAATCAAGGTTGAGAACTGTACTCCATGGATCTTGTATTACAAACATAGTTCCCCGGATTCCCCCTAATCCAGATCTCCAGAAATAAGGAACAGAAACCACCTGGGTCTCAGAAGGGAAATGAATGGCTAGTCACCTGCATGCCCTTTATTCTCCAAACGTCTAGGCTTATCAGCCTTGAAATAAACAATCAAAAGTAAACTATAGAAAGAAACTGTAGAAAGCTCTCATAAGGGAGAGACACGCATCTGCATCTGCCCTCAGAATGAACGTATTCATAATTAAAAAGAAAAAACAAAATACAAAACAATGTTGACACAGCACTCCTACACACGCATTTGGCAATACATATGTGAATAAACAGACAGACAGGTGTGGCTGAGCAGTGCTGGTGCTGGCTGCACACAGGACTGTAGTCTGGGGGTCCTGGACTGATCTGCCCAGCCTGAGGCAGGCACCAGAGAGCTGGGCCTGGACCAAACCTAACCAGGAAAGAATATGTATTAGTAGCCTAGAGATAAGAATTAGTGATGCTGCCTAAGCCCAGTATCTGGTTGTGCTTAGAGTCATCCTAAAGCATTCAGGGGCCTTCAGGGTGGCAGCATTTCCCTCATTCTACCACCTTTGGGTTAGCTTGTCCCACAGAGTATGAGGAAGCTGGGTCTAGAGGCAAGCTGACTCGATGGATTCTTAATGTTACGACAGCAGGTAAGACATCTAACTTTTCTGGGTTCTTTTATCTTTAGACAACTTGCTTTCAGAAGTAAATAGGAGACCATATGCCTGATGATTAGTGGCTGCTCTATATCATCATACATAGAAATACCAGTCAAGCAAAATAGGCAAATAAAATTACAAAGCAAGAAAGAAAAAATAAAAGCAAATAACACCCCTCAAATCCAACTATTGCTTTAACCCCTTGTTATAGATCTGAGCACAGGGGTTTGAGACCAGCCTGAGCAACATGGTGAGACCTCATCTCTACAATAAATTAAAAAAAAATTAGCTGGGTATGGTGGCATATGCCTGTGGTTCCAGCTACTTGGAAAGCTGAGGTGGAAGGATCACCTGAGTCCGGCAGTTCGAGGCTGTGGTGGTCATGAGCGTGCCACTGCACTCCAGCCTGGGCGACAGAGTAAGACTCTGACTCAAAAAAAAAAGATAGATATAGAATAATTTATTTAACCATTTTCCCAATTCTAGACATTTAGGTGTCCAATTTCCTACTACCTATATTACAAGTGCTTGCTTTATTTGAAACAGGACCAAAAAAAGTTGCTTGCAGCTTCTGAATCATAGCTTCTCTATTATGAACATCCTGTTTACACTGTTATTTGAACTTGAATGGCCTCTTCTTTTTTTTGGAGTTGGAGTCTCACTCCATCGTCCAGATTGGAGTGCAGTGGCATGTTCATGGCCACCCCAGCATCGACCTGCTAGGCTCAGGCGATTCTTCGGCCTCAGCCTTCCAAGTAGCCAGAACTACAGGCATGCGCTACCATGCCCAGCTAATTTTTAGATTTATTGTAGAGATGAAGTCTCACCTAGTTGCCCAGACTGTTCTCGAACCTCGGGTTCAGGCAATCCGCTCACCTCGGCCTCCCAGAGTGCTGGGATTACAGGCTTGAGCCATAGCACCCGACCTTGGACAGCCTCTTAATCTCAGCCCTCTAGCCTGATGACTGTTGATCAGAATCCTGACATGACATCCCTCGCAGTGAACAAGGGTGGCATTGTTCACAGTCTGTCCCAGGCAGAGACTCACAGTGAGATTAAATCACAGGTTGAAACTGAAGGCAAGAAGGAAACCAGGCACTAAAGAGGTTCAGGCTCCCATATTCTCAGTCTGCTTTCTTTCCTAACTCCTGCTGCTGATTTGATCACCACCTCTCCCACCGGCCCTGTCACAACTAGTGCTGACTGGTAAAACAAGAGGAGAGAGAGAATAAGAGAACAGCTATCACCTACCTTTCCCCAAATCATCCCAACTCTTCACAAAGGATACACGTTTTCCCTGTGTATGAAGCCCAGGGCTGCCGGGCCAAGATCACAAAGAAGGAAGAGTATTCATTCTCATTCGTAACTCCAGCTGGGACCCAGCTTTCACCAGAGTCCGCAGCAGCCAGACTTTGCTCTGGGAGCTTGGAGAAATGGCTGTCCCTCAGGCCTCTGCTGATATGCAGACTGGGGCCAGCCTTGAGGCCCAACTCTACTGACTAACACTGATCTAGCCCCACCATCATTCACTGCCATTTTCAAATGTGGAAAAACTGGTGTTTAATCAGTTTTCTGAGGTCACCTGCCTAAATCAGTGGAACTCAGTACAGGTCCATTGGGGGAGAGGGGGTGGGCATGAATTTCAGTTTAGCGAGACTGGTGATGTTTAGATAAAAAGTGATAAATTATCCTCTGTCTAATGCAGTGTCAGAAAAAGCATGGCTTACATGTGGATCTGAAGACACACTCAGTGAGTTAACTGAAAGAAAACAGTCTTCAGTACTAAACTCCCTGGTCCAACAAGGATGTGTGATAGCAAAAGCAAAATCATAAAGTCAGCTTTCTTAGATTTGTTAATTACTATTATCACTATAATAAGAAGAATAGTAGTAGTAATACACATGATTGAGCACTCATAATATGCTAGGCACTGCACAAAGTGCTTTAATAAGTGTGATTGCCTTTATAAGGCAGATATTACCATCATCCCCATTTGACATATAGGAAAACTGAGACTCATAGAGGTAATAAATGCCCAATATCACAGACCTGGGATCAAGTCTGGGTCTGACTCTAAAACCTGTACTCATAAGCCCCCATGCTTTCACTGAGCTCCGAGGAAACCAAATCTTATGGGGTGATTGTGCAGTAACAGGGTGCCTGATATGGTATTGTAGCCTTGACCTGATACATGCCTGATAAATACGTTGAAAGCGCACTCTTCGCTAAGTGGTGTGCAAAACCGGTTGGAAGAGAGGTAGACCAGTTTGTATAAGGAGGCTGGGCTTTCTGGAAAAAACCAATGATCCAACTCTTGTTTTTCAAGGGATGGATCAGGGTGGGTCAGAAAGTGCCAGAAATCCAAGTTGATGAGCAAGGTTCAATGAGAATTAGAAGGGAATGATTTTTTTGCTTGAGCCAATGGGTTCAAGACCAGCCTGGGCAACTTGGTGAGGCCTCATCTTTACAACACAAAAAATTAGCTGGGTGTGGTGGCATGTACCTGTAGTTCCAGCTACTCGGAAGGCTGAGGTGGAAGGATTGCCTGAGCCTAGCAGGTCGAGATTGTGGTGGCAGTGAGTATGCCACGGCATTCGAGCCTGGGCCACAGAGTGAGACTCCGACCCAAAAAAAAAAAAAAAAAAAAAGGAGAGAGAGAAGGGAATGATTTCAACACAGACTGGGCCAGTGGCTGTGCTTTGGGGAGTAATGGCTGAGTATGGGGATGTTGATCAAATGGCCTACAATCTTGGTCCCAGCATGGGAAACTAATGTGGCCTGAGTAGGTCACAATGGACAAGCCCTTCTGGAAACCTTAAGACTGCAGGATCCATCTTCAACAGTGACTTTATGTGGCCACAGGAGTCAAGGCAATGGGATATTGATCATTGGACGGACAAACTCCAAGATTCTTGGATGGTTGTGATCGGAGGTGGGGAGGGCGAAGTCTCAAGAGGGAGGTATTGGACCTAATGATAATAAAGCAGGTGGGAGCCTGAATGAAAAATAAAAGTGATGCCATCATGTTTACTCTTCAAACTTGTGAAGCAGGTCAGACCAGTACTACAGGGGACTGGGAACATTTTCGCCCCTTGACTGAGTTTTAATAGTTCTGCTCTGAAACTCACATAAACCAATGTTTGGCAAGCCAAGGTATCTATTAGCCAGATACCATGATCTTGCACAAGGGTATTGTGGACCATTCCAGGGCTCTCCAGTTGGGCTGCTGGGGAGCAGGCCCTTTATACCCCATTGTGCACTACACAAAAGGCAAAACAGGGCTCATGATATAAACAAAACATAAACATGAAAAGCAATTTAAAAGCACCAGGCTGGAGTGCAGTGGCACAATCATGACTCACTGCAGCCTTGACTTCCTGGACTCAGGAGATCCTTCTGCCTCAGTCTTCCAAGTAGTTGGGACTATAGGTGCACGCCACCATACCTGGTTAATTTTTTAATTTTTATTTTTAGAGATAAGGTTTCGCTTTGTTGCCCAGGCTGGTTTCAAACTCCTGGGCTGAAGCAATCCTCCTGCCTTGGCCTCGCAAAGTGCTTCGATTACAGACATGAGTCACTGTGCCCGGCTAAAAAATCCTCATCTTCACTCAACTTCACCCCTCACAATGCTCTTCCCCAGCCCCAGAACATACTGCAAAAAAAGAAAGAGAGGTCTCTCAATATCCTGAGAAAAAAAGCTGTCATTCTACTTCCTGTTCCACTCCTGGTTCAACTGGCCCAGAACATCCATCTTTTCTCATATTCAATCCACCAATTAAGCAAATGGACATTCTGAGCCAATCTTCTTATGTTATACAACTTCCTGTCATCTGCAGCTGTGGCTAGGGTCTGATAGCAAGATTCTGTAGAGACTTAAAATCCTCTCTTTGAACTGTCTGCTAATTGGTGGAGACAAACACTTATTAAGGCCATTGTTCTCTGTTCTCTTTACTTTCTTCTATACCAGCTCTGGTATTTTCAACTTGCATAACCATAAGTGCTAGTTGCCCTTTCTGTTCCTCTGTTTCTCATCTGCAAAATAGGGATAATAACACAATATTTACATGGGACAGTCACTGCCAATTCCCCAGCCAAATCCTCTCAGATCTTACTGCTATGATGTACAACCATCCACCTTCCACCTGACTGAAGGCTTTTTCTAGTGGCCTGAGCCTACTATACAGCATGCAGGAATACTAGAGAGTTAATATCCCCCAGGGAGTGGTTTCCTAACCAATGACTGATGGCAGTTGGTGTATACATATGCCCTTGAGTGGGACAACTGTGAGGCATGTGTCTATATGATCCCTTGATATGGGACAACTCCAAGGTGAATTCTACATTGGCGCCCAGAGATCCCCAGCAGGATTGAGCCCCAGTTGCCCACAGCGCTCACCTGCTGGATAGCAGGCCCCCTAGTGGCTACCTAACCTCCTGTCTCTTGTCCCCATTCCCCTATCTGTGCTTCCTGGGATCATCCCTAGATGATCTACTTGCAGTCACATGTTTGACTAGGTGAACCCAACCTAAGACATTCAACATGTGTGGTCTTCTCCTTCAACAATGCCCCTATATTTCCCAGAAATCTACTTTTCTACTCACTTTACTTGTCTAGTCTTCAATTTAACTCCTCCATGTCCCTCCAGTATGAACAGAGGCCTTATCTCTTACCTCTCAGAATAAGTGGAAGCCATCAGTTGGCAACTGCCTTAACCAGCCTTCCCTAATATTTGTAGGTCCTGAGGCAAAATCTTATAAATGGAGGCTTATGGCCTTCCCCATCACCCCAAAACTTGTTCTCTTCCCATCCCTGGGAAATCTACAGAGTAAAGAGTTGCCCCATGCACCTGTGTGTGGACAGCTCAGACCCCACAGCCATGCTTTGTCTATAATCCTTGCAAGTAGCTGCCTCTTGGCCCCCCCTTAGACCAGTGGTGGGTAAGGTCCACCCTCAGAAGGAAGCCCACATAGACCCTGGATTTGGGGTGTTTTTATGACACTGTTTTGAAGGCATAAGACCCTGGATTCTGAGGTCCTAGGCATCACAGCAAGTTCTAGAAGGGTGAGCATGGACTCTGAGCAGGCATATTCATTTGTGTCATGGAAAGATGAATCTAGAGGGTAGCTAGAGCTGATCCTTCTTCCATATGAGGAACAGGGATGGGGGCCCAGTCTTGGGTTCTAAGGGTGTACTATGCTTAACTCCTCTCCCTCAGTTTAACAAACCTGCCTTCATCTACGTCCATCCTCTCAACCTTCCCTCCTGTGCAAGCTAGGATGTGTTCTCCTATCTGAGGCCAATCCCTCTTCATGGAGTCTCCATTCAGAACTCAGAATCAGGGAGAAGTGAGAGGCAGTGAAGAGAGCCCTGGCCTTGGGGAAAGAGGGGACCAGGTTTAAGCTCTGGTCTTGTCATTCACCGGCCTACCTTCTACAGCTGGCATGAGAGCTAAATGAGATAAGTCAGGTAAAAGTGCTCACTGAACTGACTAGCGCTACACAAGGTATAAAGAATGATTACTTTTAGCTGCAGTCCTGATTTTATATATAGTAGATTATAGAAGAAGACAGTGCCTGGAGCTTTGGAAAACAGCTTTTCTAGGTCTCAGCTGATGTCTTTGGACAATCAGATAATTTGTTTTCCTCTCATCATTGGCTGGTTGCATAAGATTTCTTTTTCTTTTTTATTCATGTTATTTATGAGGGCTGAGATTTTTAATTAAAATATCCTATCAAGAAACAAAGTGCTATTATTTAAAGGAGATTTTACTCTAATTCTTTAGGAAAGTAGCCTCAGAATGTTAGGTCAAACCAATCCACAGAGCCCCAGATAATACTAGTTTCTTTTCTTTTAAAAATGAAAGAAAGAAGTCATCACAGAATTTCTATGTATTTCAAACAAGCCTTTGAATAGCCAATAATAGGAAGAAGATAGAGAAAAAACTTGTGAGGTCAAGTGTAAATGCTGAATGAGATTCAAATAACATGGCTGAATTACTTGGTTCCTATGGCCCTCCAGCTAAGAAGGGTTTCTACATTTTTAATGAGTCAAAAAACAAAGAAGAATATACAAAAGAGGTTATGATTGGCCCTCAACGCCTAAAATATGCACTATTTGGCCCTTTACAGAAAAAGTTTGCTGATCTTTACCCAAAATGATTGAAGAACTCACTGACTCTCTTTACCTTTATTTGTCAGCCCCTCGTGATATCACGACTCCGGTCTCTAAGGGCATCCTCAGAGCCACAGCTGGGGTGATGCATTATAATTCTCAGCCTATCAGAAATCATTTAACAGGTAATTTGAGGATGAACTTAACAAGGACCGAGAGAAGCCACTGGGACTAAGCACAAGGTACTGAGTCATTTTCTGGGGGAAGGGCTGGAGGGATCATGGTACATGTTCTGGACTCCGGAGACATAGCACAAATACAATTTAAGTAGGCCTTGTCAAGTCCTTGCCTTTTTGTTTAACCAGGCTAGGCCTTTTGGTTTTCATTCATGATCAGGGTTATGTGGTCTGGAGGAACAAACAAGCTGGTAAAAATGGAAACTGCACTAACTGGTAATCTTTGGTAGCCATCTGAAATTCTTGGCTACAAATGGTAGCTTTGGTTCCTACAGTCAGAAGTCAAAGCAAAAATCTGTAGCCTCAAACATCACAACCCAGTATGTCCAGATCTTCTTCCTTGGGTCTTATACTACTTTCTCCTGGCTCCAGCAAGAGGCAGAGGCAAAGGATTTTCTGTTCTTCTAATTCACGGTTTTAGAATAATTTATGTCATAGCTTACTTCTTACCTCTGCCTAAAACATAAATTGAATCATTTCAGTATAGTATATTACTAATTTCTATTTACTTAACTGAGATTATTTTTGAATGAAATATTATATCATCCACTTAAATAGAAAACGGAATATTTTTTATTCACACTTACCTTCAGTCCTGGAGGGAGGACCTCTTGCTTATGGATCTGGATGAGTGTGATACTCACAAGCACCACAACACTTACAAGCAAGACCACCAACGCGATGATGGCTGGGATTCGGTAGAGGGCCCTGAAGCCTAAAATGAGAAGACCCAGAAGATGCATGAGGGAAAAGTAGGAACTAGGCATTGGTCTTCTTTGTAAAATTCATGGACTGAGTCCATAATCATGTACATAAACCACTTCATTTGAAGTTGGTGAGACCCACATTTTTAAGGTGAAGTAGCAAGCAAGCTCCAATACCCACTTATCTATTCCCTAAAACTGTGGACTAAAACAGTGTTTGCAGGGAGGGTATGTATGGTCTAGTTTTCTAGTATTTCTCAAAGTATATTATGCATATTACTGGTCATCCCTGAGATGAATTACAATAACATTCGTTTTAATGGAGTATAAAAAATATCCAGTTTTCTATTAAAGTGGATGATATAATATTTCATTCAAAAATAATCTCAGTTAAGTAAATAGAAATTAGTAATATACTATACTGAAATGATTCAATTTATGTGAAGTTCTAAAACAGATAGGTAACAGAAATGAGAACAGTTGATTGCCTGGAGGTTTGGGGCAGGGATTCACTGGGAAGGAACATGTGGGTACTTTCCGGAGGTTATGGAATGGCTGTATACCTTAATAGGATTATGGAGTACATGGATGTGTACATTTGTCAAAATTCATCAGATCTTTCAAAGTCCTATGGGGAAAACTTGAAAATCAAAGTAAATCATCTCCTTAGATATAATTTATTTTTTAAAAGATTCTTATAAATTGTCCCCACTATCCTAAAAATATACTTTTGGAATTCAAGAGTACCCAATTTAGGGGCACGACTTAAGATCTATTAATTTCACTGGTATAAAGTATATCTAATTTTTTGTAAAGATAAAAAAGACATTTAATTAAAATAATGACTAAATAATAACCTTGGTAGAATTATTAGGACACAAACACAAATGGTACCCAAATGTCTCAATAATATAATAAATTCTAATAGAAAGATCGCTAGATTCAGAGAATCTCAATATATTTCTCATAAGTTGGCTATTTAAATGTAAATTAGTTAAAATACAATAAAATAAAAAACTCAATTCCTGAATCTTATTAACCACATTTCAAATGTTCAGTAACCACATGTGGTCTAATGGCTACCACATTGGACGGTACAGCTAGAAAACATTCCCATCATTACAGAAAGTTCTACTGAGTGGCAATAGAGTAAATACTGTCCTTTTCTAGAACATTTATTCTTAGATCACCATAACTTATGCTTTGTCCCTTCATTATTTCTGAGACATTTTCCCAGAAGAAAAAAAAAAAAAAAAAAAAAAAAAAGGCATGTGTATGCTACCATGACAGAATTAGATTAAGCCCAATACCCAATCATATCACAACACTCACTACATGGGGAGGGACAGTCATGCAGTGGGTCTCCATGGCTCTGAACAACCAACTTTTCTGCCCTGATTCTCTTGCAGTGTGGATGGAATCACAGACACATCCTTATGTCAAAGGCGGTCACTTAATACCTTAATTCTCTTGTCATTGAGAATGTAAACTGGTATAGCATCGATGAAGAGCAATTTGTCAAAATTTATCAAAATTGCAAAAGAGCATACTATCAGACTTGCAATCCCGCTTCTGGGAATTTATGCCACAGAACTAGCCCTACATGTGTAAATGTCTTATACACAAGGGTACTCATTGCAGAATCATTTGCAATAGCAATTGGAGAGAGAGTCAGCTACCATAAAGTTGACCTTCAGATCACTTTTCCAGGATTCCAGATAAAAGTACACAAACCAGCCAGGAACCAGTTAATCCACAAAAGCTGCATCAACTTTCAAAGAATGCATATGTCACTGCCAGTTACAGAAGTTTAAGACATTTTTCCCCCAACAATACATGTAGAGATTTCATCTGCCAAGTTAAACTTGTCCTTCCGAAGGAATGTGACAAGTTAGTCTGTATGTGTGATGTTATAGTTTCTGTATTATCATTTCAAAGTGTTTTGGGGGAAAATCTGGAAATCAAAGTAAACTAACTCCTTAAGTACAATTTCCCTTTACAAAAAAAAAAATTCATATAAATTGCCCTTACCATCCTAAAATCCTTTTGGAAGGTGAGAATACTCAATTTTGGGGCATGACGTTTATCCATGGGGGAGGGGTGTGTGATATGTAAGCAGTTTCCTGACCACTGCCACGTGGCTGGCCTCCTAAGTCCTCTGTTTCAGCAGTTTTCAAGTAAAAAGCTATGATTACCTTAAGCAAACCCTTGTCCCAGCAGAATGGCTTACTGCAAAGCAAAATGGACTAGACCAGGTCTCATTCGTGTAGGAAATGCAGCCTAGAGCTGTGCTATCATTAGGGCTGGACAAACACTCTAATTGCAAGGTGCCTACCTGAGCGTGAAGAAGCCAGAGTCTTTTGGTCTTCCACATGAGCAACTCCAAAGTGCTCCAGAGGCAGGTGGAGCAAGCTTAGAGGTAGGGGTGTGTGTGTGTGTGTGTGTGTGTGTGTGTGTGTGTGTGTGTGTGTGTGTGTGTGTGTGATGTGAGAGAGAGAGAGAGAGAGAGAGAGAGAGAGAGAAAATCCCACACTTGTGCCTGCGGTATCAACCACAACAACACTGAACCATTGTAGGGGTGGGGGTGTCGTAGGCCTGCGCCGGTAGCATTTGGATGAAAAAAACAGGAAAGATCCGAGTACTTCATAATTCATCACAAAATCAACAGCATGGTATTCTAAAGCAAAGCAAACCTTACATATAGCTAGGTAAGGGAAACCACAAGGGCCAAATTAATGGATTATACAAACCGGAAAAACCATCTAAGCGAAACATGCGTGTTAGTCCTTGTTTTGTGTGGCTTTGATGAAAAGCATTACTTTTATCTGAGGAATGCCGGTGGTGAAACTCCGGTGAGAACTGAGTCTCAAACCAATGAGGTTAAACAGTCACTTGGGAGGGACATGGATGAAAAACGGTGGGCTGAAAGAAGCTGGGATACTCTTGTGATTTTACAAAACCACGCTTGCTGCCTGCTGAAAGGTACTAACCTGCTTGCTCACATGGTTGGCGGGTCAGCACGGTGAACATCTTTCTCCCCAGCTGCAGGTGAGAGAATACAGAGTGCCAATATGTCCACAGCCCCTGACTTCAGAAGCTTAAAGAACTTGCAAACAGGTTAAAATACAGACCAACTTCACTTCTTCCAAAGCAATATCTCATCCCAGGAAAAGTGAGACAAACCCAGAACTTCAGAGACTCAAAGCAAGAGCTCAGATTCTCATGTCATCTCCCCCAATGCAAGGAAAGACAGAAGAATGGTCTGCTGAAATTTTAGGCTGAAAAAAATTTTTCCCAAAAAAGTCTTATCTTTTTTTTTCTGCAGATTGTTCCACCTGTACACACACCCAAGGCAGAACAAATCTTCCTACTATTAACCTTCACGGGGCCGAGGCAGGGCTTTTCTTCAAAGCACACCAGCAAGGAAGGTTTCTGTGTGTGTTCGTGGCCCGTGAACCTGGAGTCGCCCTTTAAAGATCGGGAGGGGTGTCTTCAGTTGCTGGCTTGAAACAATTGCAAAGGGGTGTGGGACTCCTGGGATCCAGCGCCCTCCAGGATCTTGGGGGCCCGGCTCCGGACTGCGTCTCCGAACAGCTGCAGACATCTAAGTGCCCAACGCATCTCCTGATCCGCGGAGGCGCCGGGTAAAGACGCGCCCACCCCTCGTGGGCACGGCAGGGGCCACCTCCCCGCAGCCCGAGGATTTGGGGCTCGCGTGCTTGGGTTCCTCCCTGTGCCCCTCTGGGGAAATCCGATTTCGTTTCCTTCCCTCGCAGCTCTTGGCCCCATGCAGCCCCGCAGCTCCTTTCTCCGCGGCTCCGGCGCGGGGTCCTCTGTCCTTACCTGTGCGCGGCGGATTCCGAGAAGGCGACTACCGCTGCCGCAGAGGCGGCCCGCGGCCAGCGCGCACAAGTCAGCTGCAGCGCCAGGAGGCGGTGCTGGGCGAGGCGAGGGCGGTGCAGCCTCCGCCCGGGGCCTCCCCCTCGTCGGTGTCAAGCCAAGTACTTCTTCTTCACCTTCTCTCTCTGGTTCCTCCCACCTTCACTTCCAGCCCTCGGTGGAAGGGAAGGGAGGGGGCAAGCGTCTCGTGCCCAAAGACTGCCCCTGCCTGCCCCAAGGCCCAGATCCAAGCCAAATATCATTTCACCTTTTCTCTTATAATTCCCTCCGCCCTCACCTCGACCTGAAGTAGGAGAGGAGAGAATTGAGGCCTTACTCAGGAATCCCTCAGAAGCCTACGTGGGCGACCGGGGAAGAGAGGTGTCTTTACCTGTCTCCCTCCTCCATCTGTGTCAAGGCCAAGAACCTTTTGATCTCTCTTCTAGTTTCCTCCAGTCACCCCGACCTAGGTGAAGGGAAAATGGGGCCAGGACCAGGCAGAGGGACTAGGCACTCTGTGGGTGTGCATGACCCCGTGTGGTCCCCCCACTCCCTGTGGGTGGTCCTTGAGCCCCATCTCCACGGTGGAGTCAAACACCTCTAATGTTGGCGGTGAGGCTGGTAGACAAGCTGTTCCCTAGGTCACCTGGGCCTGGAGCACAAGATCATGTGGAGACATCCCCCTCATATTTAGCAGACCTGCCTTGACCATGCCCAGGAATATTTTCGCTGGTTACTGAATAATGCTCTCCCCTACCCAGTTTTATTATTATTTATTATTATTATTTTGAGTCAGGATCTAAAGTGAAGTAGCACAATCATGGGTCACCACAGCGTTGGCCTCCTGGACTCAGGCGATCCTTCCCTCTCAGCCTCCCAAGTAGCTGGGACTACAGGTGCATGCCACTATGCTCAGCTAATTTTTTGATTTTTTTCTTTTTATAGAGACGATGTCTTGTTATGTTACCCAGGCTGGTCTTGAACTCTTGGGCTCAAGCAATCCTCTCACCCTGGCTTCCCAAAGTGCTGAGAGTACAGGCTTGAGCATTGTGTCTGGCCAGGAGTCTGCTGCTAATGCAGTAGCATTCAGTCTTCTGGACCCTCTGAGTGGGGTCCTTGGAATGATCCCAGCAAGCCTAAGCAGGCTCCGTTGGGCCATCCTCCTTGTGATTCCTGAATGTGTGGAAGAGCTGAGGCCTCTTCTATGTCCTGGGCCTGCCTGCTCTCTCCTAGAGATCCATCAGTTTTCTGCCCTGTGCAGGTGGGACTTTATCTCTTATGAGATAAAAAGTCCGTAAGAGAGGAGCCACCTCTGAGCCTGGAGAGGTGGACCCCAAGGTAGGGGTGTGTGTGTGTGTGTGTGTGTGTGTGTGTGTGTGTGTGTGTGTGTGTGTGCCAAAGCACTCATCTAGGGTTGGATAGATACAGACCTTTGATGCGGGACTGGGACAGAGTCTACAATGGAGGTGTCAGACATTAATGCTTACTGAATTACAAGACTTGTTTCTTTGAAAGCTGTGGCCAATGAAAGATAAAGCATAGAACTGAGAGCTGAGGCTGTAAGCCCACAAACAGTTGCTGATGCTGCATCCAGAACTGAGATCAGTAAGAGCAGCTCTAAGGGGTGAACGGCTGACCTTAGCATCCCTCATGATATCCCAGTGGCTGGGAAAAGGTTTCCAGGCCTAATGGGCCTTGAAATGCAGTTAGTGCTAGTGTCTAAAAATAACAGTGATCATTTCATGCCAGCTTTCCTCTCTGCTTGCCTCAATCTACAGACCTTGTAAGTGTGAGCTCCAACCTTCTTTGAGAGTCCTGTAATCTCCAATTCTTTTATTTTTCCAAATTCTCTGCTCTAGGCACTATTTCAAACTTTCTTGCAGCTCTCAAACTAGACGTGGTCATTCAAAGGCACATGTAAGAACACACACAGATGTATACATACTTCCTCATCAACCCCCCACACATAAGAACACGCACAAATCTTTATGGATTTTCCTGATTATAAAATAATAGGATCTGGTAAGATTTGTCTTACCAGATGTTAAAGCATATTATAAAGCTACAGTAATTAAAACAGCTTGTCTTGGCACAGGAATATATTGAGAAATCTAAAGAACAAAAGAGATAGTCCAATATCAGACTAATGGATATGAGATTTAGTATTAGATAAAGAGGAGGTTGAAAGAACATATTATTCAACAAGTGGTGTGGAAACTACTGGCTCATCATTTGGAAAAAAATTCCAATCACTCATCACCCATAAAAAGATATTTTAGGTTATTTAAAACTTTTAATGTATAAAATAATTTAATGTTCTAAGGAAATAAAGAAGAACATTTTTACGATTTGTGAAAAAGGAAGGAACAATCTCTTCTAGCATGAGATCAAAGCAGAAAGATAAAGTCAACAAAATTAAATTCACAAAAATAAAAACTACTGCATAGAAAGACATAAAAAAGATAAACTGTGGGGAAATGTCTAAAATGAGATAGCAAAGAATTAAAACTTTAATGTATAATAAGGTCGTACAACTCTACGGGAAAATATGAATATATAAAATTTTTAAATGGGCATTTGACATGTGGCCAATTTACAAAAGAAATATGACTGCCTGATATGGCAAAAATGCTCGATCTCATTACTTACCAAAAATTGTCAACTAAAATTTTGATATCTTTGAACAACATATATATTTTTAAACTGCTGAGTTTAGCAAAGTTTAAAAAGGCCAGTAGTGCTCATGTTGAGGAAGATGTCAGAAAACTGGGCCTCTTGAAACCTCTGATATGTGATGTGTCCCCCCACCTCCTTAGACATGTTTTGCTAGTTCATGCTCTCTTCTCCAAAATTTCTCAAGACTCAGTCCTGGGGCCTTTTTTCCCCCTCCTTACTCTGTATTCTCTTCCTAGGTAACTTGCTCCATGCTCATGGCTTCTGTTTTATTCACAGAAGCTCTCAAATGTATGGCTCCGACTCAGGCTTCCCTTCTTGAGCTGTAGACCCAGAGAACTGCGTGTGACATCTTTTAAATGTCTTACAGACATCTCCCATTTACCAGGTTTCAAGCAGAGCTTCTTATCTTCCTCCACCAAACCATAAATGCCTCAAGCGTTTCTCATCTCACAATGGCACCACCCCATATGAGCAAGTCGAAAACTTGAGGGTCATCTTTGATAACCTTTCCCTCATTTCTCATAATAAACCAGTCACTAGTTACTGCTGATTTTTATCCCTTAACTGTCTCTCCATTATGCACTTCTCTCTGTCTCCAGTACCATCATGGACTGAGCTGGGATTTTTCAATCTGGGCATTATTGATATTTCAGGTCAGATAATCCTTAGTTGTGGGAGCTGCCCTGTGCATTGTAGAATGTTTATTTAGTGGTATCCCTGACCTTTACCCGCTAGTTGCCAGTTACATCTCCTTTCACACAGGTGACAATCAAAAATGTCTCTAGACATTGTTAAGTATCTTCTGAGGTATAAAACTTCGCTGATTATAACCACCGGTCTAAGCCACCATACTCTCTCCCCTGGATGGTGGCAACAGTTTCACTAATCTCTGTGTTCATTTTCTTCCTTTCTGCTCCATTTTCCCACTGCCACCAGTCGCATCTCATTTGTTTGTCTGTTTATGACAGGGTCTCACTCTATTGCTCAGACTGAATTGAAGTGGCATGCTCCCCGCTCACTGCAGCCTCCAACTCCTGGGCTCAAGGGATCCTCCTGCCTCAACCTTCCCACTAGCTAGGATTATAGGCATGTGCCATTACACCTGGCTAATAGTTTTTATTTTTTTGTAGAGATGAGATCTTGCTACGTTTCCTAAGCTGATTTTCTCTCGCCTTAGCCTCCCAAGGTGCTGGAATGATAGGCGTGAGCCACTGCGCCAAGCCTCCATCTCTTATTTTTTTTGAGTTGAAGTCTCACTCTGTCACCCAGGCTGGAGTGGGGTGGCATGCTCACGGCCACCACAGCAACGACCTGCTGAACTCAGGTGATCCTTCTGCCTCAACCTTTCAAGTAGCTGGAACTACAGGTGCATGCTGCAAAGCCCGGCTTATTTTTTGATTTATTGTAGAGATGAGGTTTTGCCAAGTTTTGCCAGGTTTGTCTTGAACCCGTGGACTAAGGCAATCCTCTCACCTTGGTCTCCCAAAGTACTGGGATTATAGGCATGAGCCACCGTGCCAGGCCCCCCTTATCTCTTTAAGACACAAATATCAATGTGTCAAAATCCTCTTCAAAATACTCTCTTTGCTGTCCATTTATCAGTGGATACAGAATCAAATCCTCGAAATGACCCAGATGACCCTGTGAGGTGTGGCCTTTGTCTTTCCAGTCTCCATCAGCCCTAGGCTTGTCTCTATGCCCTGAGGGCAACCCTGCCTTATTTCAGTTTTCCAAATGTTTACTCCTGCCACAGGATCTTTGCACATTATTTCCTTTGTCTGTAGTGTTTACCCATTCTTTTTCCTTTTTCCTAATCAGCTCTTGTTTATACTTCTTTTTCCCCCCACCTCAGTCACTATATCAATACTTCTGTGACCCTCCCCAGTCTGGGTCATACATCCAAACTGGGTCAAGTCCTTTAACCATGTGCTTTTTGAAGCAGGTATTCCTTTCTTTCAGCTAGAGTTTTGTTATAGTTATCATTGAGCAAATGATACCTGTTGTCTGCCACCGGAGCAGCAGTTCCAGGATGTTAAGGTAACACATGGTTTGCAGGTGTCAGTATCATCAAGAACGATTTGGCTTATACAGAAAATGGATAGAAAACCCTTTTCTTGTGTAGAAAAGAGAAAGAATGAGATTAGCTTCAATGCTGAGTGTCAGGCCAGGGCCTGACCCTCCAGTGGATGCAGGGTGATGGCCTGCAAATACTCCTATTGTGCCGCAGGTGCAGGTGAACCACAGGGCCTGAACTGTAGAAAGCAGGGGATGTGCTTGAAGGCCATTGACCCAGGTATTTAAGCAGAACAAAAAAGTACACATCAAACCCGGAACAAGGAACAATATTATGAAGCAAAGAGATATGACTAGTACAAGCTGTGAGAACTATTTATCTGTATGCAAGAAAATGTTCTAGGCCCACGGTCACTCTTGTGCAACCATGCAGGGATGAGAAACTGTGCACAACTAACCGCCTTTCACAACAAGAATGATCTGACCAGTGTTTCTGTGTCTACTAGACAGTGAACCTCATGCAAGCAGAAATTATGCTGTTCTTACATGACTTTTGCATTCTCAGTGCCTAGCACAGTCAACTACCTAGTGAGCACTCAATAAATAAGAAGAGGGGAGACTCAAAGAACCAGAATTTACTTATAAAAAATTGTGTATTTATTCTTATGTGTTAAAATTTCAGTCACCTTCAAAGTACTCTCCATTTGATGCAATACACCCATCAAGACACTTTTTCCACTGCACAAAACAATTTCTGAACTCATCAATTTTGATGCCTTTTAGTGCTTCTGCCTTTGTTTTGTTTTGTCTCTTCCACACTGGCAAAATGTTTCCCTTTGAAGATTTTTTTCCTTGGGGAAACAAGTAAACAAAAAAGTCGTTTGAGGCAAGATCAGATGACTAGGGAGAGTCATGCTGCTTTTTGGTCAAAACTGTGGTGAGCCATAATGGTGCCACTGCAATCCAACCAGGGTGGCAGAGTGAGATCCTGACTCAAACAAATAAAAAAAAAAAAAAAAGGAATATTAATCCTTTTACTACCTCATATAATTAATACTTTTCTCCAGTTTTTCATTTAAGACTCAACATTTTTACAAGTGACTACTGTCTCTAAGATTGTATGTTGAAGCTTATAGAAGTTGAATTAAAGAAAAGATATCAAACTGGAAATAGTTCATAGCTTAATTAGACTATAGACTGGAGGGAAAATCGGATTACCAGAGAGTGTGCTATATTGGTAATTAGGAAACCTGGCTTCTAGTCTCAGCTCCACTAATTACTTGCAGATGTGTGACCCTGGGCAGATCTCTCAACCTCTAGTATCCTCAGTTTTTTCATCTGTAAAATGAAGGCATTGGGTAGAATCAGACAGCCCTTGATTCCATCATTTTTGAAAGCTCAAGTCTTTCAAACTTAACTTCTATTGAAATTCATTACTTTTTTTCATTTTTCATGATGCTCTTTGTTGGTCCAGCAAATTTAACAAAGCATGAGGAACAAACAATTGTGTTCTGAATTCATGGTTTTGAAATATTTTGTGGATGGAGAGTTGTAGACAAAGAAGATTATGTCCATCTAATTTCCAAAAATGTCTGTTAGTCTGGGTTCTCCAGAGAAACAGAATCACTTAAAGATATGTATATAGATATAGATATATAGATATATTATAAGGGTCTGACTCACTTGGTTATGGAGGCTGAAAAGTCCCAGGATCTATGGTTAGCAAACTGAAAACCCAGGAGAGCCAATGATACAGTTGTAATCTGAGTTTGAATGGCTGCAAGTCAGGAGAGCTAATGGTATAATTTTCAGTCCAAGTCTAAGGCAGGAGAAGACCAGTGTCTCAGCTAAAAGCCACATGCTTGTTCTGATCAAACCTTCATAAGACTGGATGAGGCCCACCCACATGGGGGAGGGCAATCTACTTTACTCAATCTACTGTTTCAAATATAACTTCACCCGAAACATCCTCACAGACACACCTAGAATAATTTTTAACCAAATATCTGGGCACCCTGTGGTCCAGTCAAAGTGACACATAAAATTAACCATCACAAAATCTAGTGACTTTCTAAAAAGCTATAATTCTGGCCCCAGATTTAGGACTTTCCTGGGGGATGTTACAGAGGGCAAGTTTTTCCTTGAAATGGAAGTTTGGGACTGGGAAAGCCTCATCCCCATCTGTCTTTGTGGAAAACACCTAGGAAGACTGACAAATGTGCTCAAGAGATGTATAAAGAAGAAAAGACACATTTTGAACAAGATCCAATGAAATTAAAACTGAGTGTCATGTGTGATTATGGTCTGTCCAGAGGCTCTCTTTGGTAGGCACATTGCAAGTCTGTCTGTCATCCTGCATCTCCTCTAGCTCCAGACCTCACTGGAATGCATCTGAGTTTGATGTGCTCTAGTCCTTCCTTCTTTCTAGCCCCATAAGCCCACTCACTGGACCAGTCCAGTATGTTCCACTTCACAGTTGCTTCCTATGCCAGTTTCAGTTTATATTCATTCAACAAATTTGACTTGGTGACCTCTGTGTGCCAACCACTGTGCTAGGTACTGGGGCTGGGCAGGAAATGAGTCAGACACTCATATATGTGAGCTTCAGTCCTGTCATACCCTTATCTGGGCCCTGTTCTTGGAGGATCAGCCAGGTGACTACTCCAACAGCCTTTTTTTTTTTTTTTTTTTTGAGTTGGAGTCTCACTCTGTCACCCAGACTGGAGTGCAGTGACTGCTCCCAGACACCGTAGCCATGACCTGCTGGGCTCTGGCGATCCTTCCACCTCAGCCTTCCAAGTAGCTGGAACTACAGGCACGCGCTACCACGCCCGGCTAATTTTTTTTGATTTATTGTAGAGATGAGGTCTCGCCAAGTTGCCCAGGCGGGTCTCGAACCCGCGGGCTCAGGCAATTCACTCACCTCGGTCTCCCAAAGTGCAGGATTACAGGCTGAGCCACTGAGCCTGGCTTCCAACAGCCTTTCAGAAATCTGTCCCCACTTATCCCCATTCTTTTTTTCTGTTTGTTTTTAGTTGACAAAAATAGTATATATTTAAAGGATACAGTGTGATATTTTGATGACACTGTGTAATAATCAAATCAGGGTATTTAGCAAATCCATCACCTCAAACATTTATCATTTCTTTGTGGTGAGAACATTCACAATTCTCTTCTAGCTGTTTTGAAGTACACCGTGTTGATATTGTTAACCATAGCCACCCTTCTGCACAATAAAACACCAGAACTTGTTCCGCCTATCTATCTGTAACTTTGTATCAGTTGACAAATCTTTTCCTATCCACTTTCCTCTCTACCCTTCCCTGCTTCTGGTATCCACTATTCTACTGTTTATTTATTTGTTTGTTTGTTTGTTTGTTTGTTTATTTTGAGTTGGAGTCTCACTCCATCGCTCAGGCTGGAGTGCAGTGGCATGCTCACGGCCACCCCTGCGTCAATGCGCTGTGCTCAGGTGATCCTTCTGCCTCAGCCTTCCAAGTAGCCAGAACTACAGACGTGTGCTACCACACCCGGCTAATTTTTTGATTTATTGTAGAGATGAGGTCTCGCCAAGTCGCCCAGGCTGGTCCTGAACCCATGGGCTCAGGCAATCCTCTCACCTCGACCTCTCAAAGTACTGGGATTACAGGCTTGAGCCACTGCACCTGGCCTCTACTATCTATTTTTATGAGGTTAACTTCTTTAGATTCCACATATGAGTGAGATGATGCAGCATTTGTCTTTCTGTGCTTGCTTTATTTGACAAAATGTCTTCCAGGTTGATGCATGTTGGCACAAATGACAGGATTTTATTTATTTATTTTAATAGCTGAATAGTATTCCCTTGTGTATATCTACTACTTTTTAAAAAGATTCATTCATCTAACTATAGACACTTAAATTTATTATATATTTTGACTATTGTGAATAATGTTGCAATAAACATGGGAGTGCAGGTATTTCCTTTTCTTTGGATACGTACCCCATAGTGGGGTTGCTGAATCCTATAGTAGTTCCATTTTTAATTTTTTGAGGACCCTCCACACTGGTTTCTGTCATAGCTATAGTAATTTATGTTCCCACCAGCAGTGTATAAAGAATTCCCCTTTCACCATATCCATGTCAATATTTGTTAATTTTTTGCTTTTTTTTTTT
This sequence comes from Cephalopachus bancanus, assembly GCA_027257055.1. Lineage (NCBI taxonomy): Eukaryota > Metazoa > Chordata > Mammalia > Primates > Tarsiidae > Cephalopachus > Cephalopachus bancanus. The sequence goes on along the minus strand of JAPVLO010000021.1, from coordinate 7,749,001 downwards.
TTTAGAAAGCAGGATTTATTGAGAGGACAGAAAAGCTCCCAGAGTGAGAGGGGACCCAAGGGGGTTGCAATTTTTTGTCTTTTTAATGATGTCTTTCTTCTTTCTCTTGTTTTCTTTTTTTTTTTCTTTCTTTCTTTCTTTCTTTCTTTCTCTTTCTTTCTTTCTTTCTTTCTTTCTTTCTTTGTCTTTCTCTTCTCTCTCTCTCTCTTTCTCTCTCTCTCTCTCCATTTCCCTGGTGATTTAGTGATGTTGAGCAGTTTTTCATGTACCTGTTCCTGTTGGCCATTTGTCTGTCTTTTTTTTTTTTTTTTTTTGAGAAATGTCTATTTAGGTATTTTTGCCAATTTTTAAGTTGGATCATATGTACGGATTCTTTTTCTGAGTTGTTTGAGTTTATATGTTCTAGATATTATCCTATTGTCAAATGTAGAGTTTGCAAACATTTTCTCTCATTCTGTTGATTGTTTCCTCACTCTTGATTGTTTCCTTTTCTGTTTGGAAGCTTTTTAATTTGATGCAATTCCATTTGTCTATTTTTACTTTTGTTGCCTGTGCTTTTAAGGTCTTATCCAAAAAATTTTTGCTCAGATCGATGTCATAAAGCATTTTGCCTGTGTTTTCTTCTAATAGTTTTATTGTTTCGGATTTTACATTTAAGTTTTTAAGTCATTTTGATTTGATTTTTCTATATAGTGACAGAAGGAGTCTAGATTTAATTTTAATTTTTTTTTTGTTGTTGGAGTCTCACTCTGTTACCCAGGCTGGAGTGCAGTGGCATGCTCATGGCCACTGCAGCCTCAACCTGCTGGGTTCACATGATCCTTCTGCCTCAGCATTCCAAGTAACTGGAACTACAGGCGTGCACCACCATGCCAGGTTAATTTTTTAAAAAATTTATTGTAGAGATGAGGTCTCGCCAAGTTGCCTAGGTTGATCTTGAAACCATGGACTCAGGCAATCCTCTCAACTCAACCTTCCAAAGTGCTGAGCTTGTAGGCGTAAGCCACCACACTCAGCCTAGCTTTATACTTCTGCATGCGAATATTCAGTTTCCCAGCACCATTTATTAAAAAGACTGTTCTTTCCCCAATGTGTGTTCATGGCATCTTTGTCGAAAATCAGTTGACTGTAAGTAGATTTATTTCTATGTTCTCCATTTTATTTCATTGGTGTATGTGTTTATTTTTATGTCAATACCATGCTGTTTGGTTACTATAGTTTGTATTGTATTTTAATATACTACAGGTCAGGTAGTATGATGCCACTAACTTTGTCCATTCTGCTCAAAATTATTTTGGCTATTTGGGATCTTTTGTGGTTCCATACACATTTTAGGATTTTTTTTTCTATTTCTGTGAAGAATATCATTAGTTTTTTGTTTGTTTTGGACAAGATTATACTCTCTTGCCCAGGCTGGAGTGCAGTGGCACAATGGTTCACCACAGTCTCAACCTCCTGGCTCAAGTGATCCTCCTGCCTCAGCTTTCTGAGTAGCTGGGACTACAGGCACGCACCACCATGCCTGGCTAATTTTTCTACCTTTTTTTTTTTTGTCCTGGACCAAAGCAATCCTTCCACCTTGGCTTCCTGAAGCGTTGGAATTACAGGCATGAGCTGCTGCACCCAGTCGTCATTGGTATTTTGATAGAGATTGTATTGAATATGTAGATTGCATTGGACAGTATGAGCATTTTAACAATGTTAATTTTTCCAATCCATGAACATGGGATATTATCTTATTTATTTGTGTCCTTTTAATTTTCTTTTATTAATGTTTTATAGTTGTCAGTGTACAGATCTTTTGCCTCCTTGGTTAAATTTATTCCTAGGTTGTTTCTTCTCCTTCTCCTCCTCCTCCTCCTCCTCCTTCTTCTTCTTCTTAGTGGCTTTTGTAAATAGGATTGTTTTCTTTTTCTGATAGTTTACTACTGGTGTATAGTATTGCTGCTAATTTTTGTATGTTTATTTTTTTCTCCTGCAACTTTATTGAATTCATTTATTAGTGTTAACAGTTTTTTGGTGGACTTTTAGGAGTTTGTACATATAAGATTATGTAGTCCACAAACAGAAATAATTTGGCTTCCTCCTTTTCAGTTTGGATGCTTGTTATTTTTTCTCTTGCCTAATTTCTCTGGCCAGAACTTCCAGTCCTATGTTAAATAGAAGTGATGAAAGTGGGTATATTTTCTTGTTTCAGATCTTAGAGGAAAAACTTTCAACTTTTCTCTGGTCAGTATGATGTTAACATTATGATGTGGGTTTGCCATATATGACCTTTATTGTGTTGTGTTACATTCCTTTTAAATCTACTTTGTTGCCGGGCTCGGTGGCTCAGCCTGTAATCCCGCACTTTGGGAGGCTGTGGTGAGTGGATTGCCTGAGCCTGCGGTGTTGAGACCCGCCTGGGCAACTTGTCGAGACCTCATCTCTACAACGAAAAAAAAAAAAATTAGCCAGGCATGTAGCGCGTGCCTGTAGTTCCAGCTTCTTGGAAGGATCACCGGAGCCCAGCAGGTCGAGGTCGTGGTGGCCGGGAGCGGTCACTGCACTCCAATCTGGCAACAGAGTGAGACTCCAACTCAAAAAATAAAATAAATAAATAAATAAATAAATCTACTTTATTGGAGTTTTTATCATGAAGGGATGCTGAATTTTATATTAAATGCTTTTTCTGTATCTATTGAAATGATCATATGTTTTTTGTCCTTGATGCTATTAATGTAATGTATCACATTTATGGTTGAACCATCTTTGCATTCCTGGGATAAATTCCATTTGATTATAGTGAATGATTTTATTAGCATGTTGTTGAATTGGGTTGCTAGTGTGTTTTGTTTGTTTGTTGTTTTAAGGATTTTTGCATATATATCCAACAGGGATATTAGCCTGGAGTTTTTGTTGTTGGTGGTGGTAGTATGTTCTGGTTGTGCTATTGGGGAATTCTGACTTTCTAGAATGAGTTTAAAAGAAATTTTCTCTTCTTTAATTTTTGGGAATAATTCATTCTCCTTTAAATGTTTGGTAGAGTTCAGCAGTAAAACTGCCAGATCCTGGGTTTTACTTTGATGAGAGACTTTTTTATTACTGATTTAATCTTGTTACTTGCTATTATTCTGTTCAGGAATCTACTCATTCTTAGCCTTTTAATTTAGTTTTCACATTTTTTTGTGTTCAATGAACCCCATTGGCAGTCTGGTGAAGCTGATGAATGTTCTCAGAAACATGTTATTAAATATAGAAAATGAAACACATAAAATTGCAAAGGAAATCTTTATATTGAAATACATTCTCAAAATGCTTTAAAACTCAAATTTGTGATATAAAATATATTTATATATGATCTTTAACTAATTACACAATAAAATCCAGTAGTAGGTCTAATCCCCACTCTCATTTCACAGTGTGATAAACATAAAGGATATTTAAAGACATCTACCACAACTGTGATATAATATGAAAATGTGTATGATTTTTATTGGTGACAAAGTCATAGTCCTTGCTAATATCATTGTCCTTCATTACTTATGCTCCTAATTGAAGGAAACATTACATTTTCTGCAAATAAAGATGTATTTTTCCCCCATACAAAGATACAACCCCTTGAGTTCTGTATGTGAACCCCATGTTAAGAACCCTGCTGGACTCACCTTCTTACAGCAGAGGTCAAGTTGTGTGGGTCTCCTGCTCAAAATCTTTTATGGCTCATTCATTCAACAATGAACTTTTACTGCCCACTGGAGTAAATTCAAATTCAGCCTGTCATTCAAAGATCCACTTCTACTGATTAATTCTTTTCTGTCTTTGAAACATTTGCATAAATTATATACTACATTTTATTCTTTTTGCCACTTGCCTTTTTCACTCAAAATATTTTTTCCTGAGATTTATCCATGTTGATATCTATGGATTTAGTTTAAAGTACGCTGTGTGGTATTTTATTTTATAAATAAACCACAGTTCACTTATGCTTCTACTTCTGTATGAATATTTTGATTGTTTAAATTTTTGCATTGTTTGTAAACCATGTTGTGTTGACTTTATTATTATTATTTGTAGGTAAAAAATAGTTTTTACTCTGTTGCCCAGACTGGAGTGCAGTGACCGCTTCCGGCCACCGCATCCTCGACTGCTGGGCTCCGGCGATCCTTCCGCCTCAGCCTTCCAAGTAGCCAGAATTACAGGCATGTGCTACCACGCCCGGCTGATTTTTTGATTTATTGTAGAGATGAGGTCTCGCTGCCCAGGAGGGTCTTGAACCCGTGGGCTCAGGCAATTCACTCACCTCAGCCTCCCAAAGGCACGGGATTACAGGCTGAGCCACCGAGCCCGGCTAATTTTTAATTCTAAAGGATTCAATATTGGTAGATAAACCTCATGGAAATAAAAGCCTCTTTGGGGTCCTGAGAATGTTTGTGCTAAGCCAATTTCTACCCAAGTTACTGATTGGTACACACTAAGTCCTTTTTAAGAATTTGGCTCTATGTATGCTGGGGACCAGGTACACATAGGCAGGTCCAGCCAAAGCATCAGTGGGATTAGGTTTATAAACAAGTGTCTCACATGTCTCCTGAGCACAAATTTTAATTGTAATCTCTTTCCATTTTTTATCACTTGATTTGGAGAAATAAAACTGTACACTACCAGCTGGAATACGCCTAATTTCCTTCTCCACTTGACTGGCTTCAGTTTATCTGTTTTCCACCTGCTTGGATTGTGTGTTCTTTTCATGGTTTTCTTGTCTGGCCTTCAGTCACAATTCTACTGTCATTTTGTTAACAGTCCTCTCTATATTGTGCCTTTGTTTGCAATGATGTATAATGTTGTTCTTATTTGTATTATTTTCTTCTTTCTACTTTTTGAAAACAATCTATTGTATTTTTTAAACTTCTTGAACAAAATGGCTAGCTTACTGTTTTTAAAAATTCTTGTCTTCTGTATATTAATCTGAGACTATACTCCCTGCTTCAATGCCACTTCAGTTATTTATGTTCAACATATTTTCATATTTAATGCTTTTGCTATTATTCAGTTAAAATCTTTTTTGATTTATGTTGGGATTTCTTCTTTGGTTATTTAAGAGTGTTTTAAAGTACTTAAAGGCATTTTCTTAGTTTCCAAAGTATTATATTTGGGAGCTAAATATGTATAACTGACTTAGAGTTATATGGCACTATTGTTAGAAAATCTGGTATGTGTTGTATTGACCTTTAATAGTTCTTAAGAATGCCTTTGTGGCCATGCACTGGGTCAATCTTGTAGCTATTTTATTGACTTTGAAAGACTTTTTAAAATTCAATTTAAAGATTTGTTTGTATGCAGTAAAATGCCATTGTTGGTATATATTTCAGTGAGTTTTTGCACTTGCAAAACTCATGTAGTCAACACTACAATCAAGATGCAGAAGATTTCTATCAGCCCTCCCTCCCAAATTCTCTTATTCTTCTCTTTTGTCGTCATTCTCTCCCCGCCTTTATTTTCTGGAAACCACCGATCTGTTTTCTGTTCCTTTAGTTTTGCCTTCTCCAGGGTGTTATATAAATGGAATTGTAATGTAGAATTTCCATGCTTGCTTTTGAGAAATTATTTTAAGGTTTTTTTCTCTTTTAGTCTACATTTTACTTTTTAAAAAAATTTCAATAGCTTTAAGGGTATAAATAGTTTTGGGTTACTTGAATGCATTGTAGAGTGGCAAAGATGTCTGGACTTTAAGTGTACTCACCATCCCCACCTGTGCACATTGCACCTGATAGGTGATATTTCACTTTTTCACCTCCCCTTTTTAGTCTACATTTTATTTTATTTTATTTTATTTATTTTTGAGTTGGAGTCTCACTCTGTTGTCCAGACTGGAGTGCAGTGGCCGCTCTCGGCCACCTCTGCCTCAACCTGCTGGACTCCGGGGATCCTTCCGCCTCAGCCTTCAAGTAGCCAGAACTATAGGCGCGCGCTACCACACCCAGTTGATTTTTTGATTTATTGTAGAGATGAAGTCTCGCCAAGTTGCCCA